>OY754307.1:115033747-116288952 GCA_963573325.1 Astragalus glycyphyllos
AGTTAACTAACAAAAACACAATTTACTAACTACACCCATTTATTTACTTATTCACCTTCTATTTGAACTTAGTTTGCTTGACTTTGGACATTTAGATCAACTTGTTTCTATATAATTTGTTTTTTTAGGGATATTACAACCACGACCCACCCCAAAAAAAAAGTGATATTAAAAAAATAACCCTATTTTATATATGGTTGTCAAAAATGTCTATATGCCATTATGGTTTGATCAGGATAGTGTTTGCCTTCAAATGGCAATTAGTAGCAACAACAACTCAACTACTTCATTCAACTCAACTTTGATAGCCAATTGTAATCCATTGCAGCATCTCTTCATTGGTATTTCTCTCCATAAAACTTTCCATTTTCTCTTCATTTCTTCATTAGGTTCTTCTATATTGTTATCCCTTATTAAGTTCCGCGTACAAGTGGAAAAGCAATTCCGCCAAAAATAAATTGGCAGCATGTGTAGCATTTGGAAAAGCAATTCTACCCGGAATAAATGTTGCTTCATTTTCATAATCAGAGGAACCAATGAGTCTACTAGGCTCCCCTTCATCATAGATTGAAGTATCAGTTCTCACTCCGGACATGGACACCAGACACGGACACGCAGACATCCAGACACTGATTTTAATTTGAAAAGTACAAGTATTTGAAGTGTCGGCGTCGATGACTGATAGGATACATGTCAGACACTGGACACGTCTTCTACTAGAATGCTTACATATGGCATTCCTTCTAATGTTGCTTCATTTTCATAATCATAAGAACCAATGAGTCTACTAGGCTCCCTTTCATCATAGATTAAAGCATTAATACTTCCCACTTTTCTAAATATTCACAAGTATAATTACTAGCTTATAACTATGATTTTTTTATTATTATATGATTAAGATTTACGGGTACTTCCTTTGGGGGAAAGCAATGTGGGGTGTAGGAAAAGGTTTTCTTACCCAAGAAGGAAGGAGGTTTGGGGGTGTAAAATCTTCAAGTTTTCAACTTTGCTCTCATGAACAAATGGAGATAGATGTGTATAAATGATTTAAATAGGCCTTTATTAGCTCACATATATGGCGATTTGAGAAGGATTTCACTTCTACACATAATTTGAGATGGGGTACAAAAGATTCTATTTGATGGAGAGATTTAATTCTCTTAAAGAATGGCATTTCTAGAGGCCAAATTCTCTTTGCATCAACTATCTATCCTATTTTAGGTCATGGCTGTGACATTTCCTTTTGATCTCATCATTGGGTTTGCAGGGACTATTTTGAAGGCTTTATTCCCATAACTCTTTGCTTTTGCGAAAAATAAGTTTGGTAGCATTGGATCACATGGATTCAGGGCCGGCCCAAGGCCACTAAAGCAAGGGCTTGGGGCCTCACAATTTTTTGGCAAAAAAGGGTGCCAAAATTTTATTAATACATGTTATTAATATTAAGTTCCATCTTTGTACAAAATTTTATTAATACATGTTATTAATACCAGTTCGATCCTCAAGGCATATATTTTATGTTTTTTGATTTGGATTGAAAAGGTAGCTCATGTTTTTTTTTTTTTACCAAACTTTTTTTTTCAACAATTGGCTATAATATGCCGTCAGATATACATTGTCTCCAAAATAATTTTTTATGGTAACTTGTTAATTTTTTTTGCTAAATATTTTGTTGTTTTCATTTTTTATGGCCTTTGTTTTTGGTATCGGACCCTCGCGGACGACCCACGCAGTGTTCCAACGCTGTCAACGAATGACTAATCTGTGCTCGCTATTTGGAGCTCTTAATTATTTTTTATGGCCTTTTGTTTTCATTTTGTCATTTACTTTTTTTTCATTTTGTCATTCACTGGTGTTTATTTTTTATTTACAAAACTGACATTTATTATTTATCTTATTTTTTAAGCATATTTTATTTTAGGGGTCAATAGCCAAATTTAGAGTAAAAAAATATTTGAAATTATACAATTATTATTACACAATTTAAATTACCAATTTATTTTTACTAAGCTTAAATAATTCATTTAAGCTATTCTAATTGTATTTTTCAAAGGAGCATGAAGTTTTCGTCCGCATTATTTTATTGCTATTTTGTTGTCGAACAATTTATTTCATTAAAATTCAAGAAAATAAAGCTAAAAATATATTTAAATCGGACATTAAAAATTTAGTTTATTTTATTATCTTATAGGGGCCTCTACTCAGGGTTCGCTTTAGGCCTCCACATATGTTGGGCCGGCCCTGCATGGATTTTGGAATAATGGTGTATGGCATTAGTTATTTCATTGGAATCGTGAACTAACAACACAAGAGTGTGAGGATTACTTGATGCTTCTTTCCTTGATTCATTCAGTCCATCCAATGGCTGACATTCCAAATGTGTGGCATTGGAGATTTGACAAATTTCACACTTTAAGTGTGAAATTATCCATATCTGTTAGGTTTTCTACGGCAGTCTGTTCTGGAATATGAACTCAAGGGTGCTTAATAATTTGTGGTAGCTTGTTATTCCAACAAAAGTGAGGGTTTCTGGATGGAGGTTGTTGCTTGGGAAACTTCCGACTAGGGACATTCTTGTAACAAAGAGAATTATTAGGGATACCCATGGGACTTGTTGTCTATTGTACTTCGAGCAGACAAATCTATCACTCATTTGATTTACCTTTGCAGGTTCTCCAAGTTAGTTTGGAAGGTATTCAAAATTGGCTTGGAATATCAGTGGAAGACTCGCTCGTTGGTTTTGCTCATTTCTGTGCGTTTGAGATTCAGGTTAAATCTAAAAATTTTCTTAGATTGAAATTCTTGTTTTGGATAGCAGTCTCATGTTGTATTTGGCTTTAGAGGAATCATGTTTAATTTAGGGAAAATGTGTTTGTTGTCTAGGTTGCCATTAATCATGTCAAGATTTTGTTGTTGGGTTGGTTTATTAACTTGGTGGGCCCCAACTTTGTTCATGCTATTTCAAATTGATGAGTTAAACCACTTGATTGTCCGTTTTGTTTATAATATGCTTTTTTCCTCTAGTGGGATGGATTACCCTAGTACTCCATTTTAATTAATTTTAGCTTATACAAAAACACACTTCTAAAAGGTTTATACAAGTTTATGAAAGATTACCCATCTTTGAACTCTCTCTGTGCACTTATTTTCTTTTTAGGGTTTGGGGTTTTCGGTTAACACACTTCTAGTTTGGTCTTTACTCTTAGTCAAAGTCAAAGTCAGGGAAGAGAGAACTCCATGTGACGTCATGTTGGCAAACATGTCACCAACCACTAATGTCATTAGCAAAAAACTAACAGGAGAGACCAAACTAGAAGTGTTTGGTATTTGGAAGAGCTTTTTAAAAAAAATTGACAATAATTTTTTTCAAGAACCAAACTAAATTAATGAGATATTTGCAGGGACGAAATATACTTGTAAGCATTATTATTATTATGCAACATTTTTCTTTCTCTTCACATATTGTGCCGTCACCATTTTAGTGTATTTTTACCGAAAACACATTTAGTCACTCAGATATTGATCAAACGGTCAAGATTTTTAATTTTAAAGATAGATAAAAGACAGTTAAAATTTGAACCGTCTGATCAACATCGAACGACCAGTATCTTCTGACTGCACAACTTTACCAGCTATCAAAGTTTTTGCGAGAACCCTGTTCTTCTATTAGCAGCGAAAAGCTTGCAGCAGCTCTCGATCGCCACCAGTTCGATCGCATAGCTTCTCCACTGCAGAAGCTCTTCACTGGTATTTCTCCACAAAAAACTTTCTCTGTTCAGTTCGATTTCTTTCTTGAAAAATCCTCTTCTATCAATCTGATTTGTGGTTTCTAGAATTTATTTGATTTAGGGTTTCTTTAAAAAAAAAATCCCTTTTTAGTGGTTTTGCCTGTAAATTGGGTAGAGGAGAAAGATATGATAGTGTTACCTATAAAAATCTGTTCAGTGAAAAACTCTAGAAACTTTTCCATGTTATGGGAAAAATTCGTGTGTTACCTATAAGACGATAACGTTACCTATAAATTGGATAAAACATTTCCCTGTTATGGGAAAAATTCTGTGTGGTACCTATAAAACATTAGCATTAGGTTATTGTATATTATTAGCCCTTATTCTTGGTCTGCATAATTTGATCTTCTGGAATCCTGGCAAAGATCTTGGCCTATTTGTTGCCATTTTGAACTTCTGGACAGTGGCAACTTGCCCAAGTTATCATTGCAATTGAGAGAAGGTCCATTTGCTTCAACTGGTAAATCATCATTGAGAAGTTTTCTCACTGCTGAGCTCCATGCTCATATTTTGGTTTTCAAGTTCTTCAATTTCCACATTATGTTTCCCATTATTGCTCAACAGATATTACTGAGGAGCAACTTCCATCCGTATGCCATGTCATATTGTCCATCTACTTTTTAGTTATCATACTCATATAATGATATACTTGTTTATTTGCATTTTAGTATTCTGAAATGGTAACATGAGCAACATGCCTGGCTTGGGCTCTGTGTGTGTGTAATTTTGAATATTATTAGGGATCCTTATTTTTTGTATTGTGCTAGAATAGCCCCTAAAATGGCTTCGAACCAGAATCAGGATAAAGGAAATAATAGTAGTGGGAAACGACTGAACGCGCTCTAGGTGTGATTCTGCTCTTGCATAAATCGTGATTTGACTCGCAAAATCACCCAATTTTGTGATTCCACCCGGATTCTGCCGAGATTCCGATTCTACATACGACTTGAATCACTAAGGCTGAGTAAAATCGTGATTTTGATAACCTTGATTGTTTCTGTATAGGAAAACGGGTTGCTTCTTGAAGGAGAAAAGTGAGCCATTGAATCTCAACTAATGGTTGCTAATCCCCTATTTCTGTCTTCACTGTGATTTGCTCCTTAGGTTGCAAAGGAATTACTGGTGGGACAAGAAAAATGCAAAATTTCGTGATGGATTGGAATTGCAAACCACCCTAAATGTCTCTGAATGTTTTAGCTTGAACTGATTTTTCAAATTGCTTGTCTTGAATGGATGGAATATTTATACCGTATTGTTCAACTAATTTTGCTAGCTTCTCTTTCGCTAAGCTTCTGTCGCTTATAAATTTTCACGTCTTACCCTTCATTTCAGAGAAAAGTTTCTACCCTTTACTATATGCCATGGGAACGACCAGAGGAGTAATTACGGACAAGTGGTCAATGAGAGTTCTTTGGGCTTGCGCTATTGGAAGTGCTGTCAGTAAGTATCTTTCACTTTTTCTCAGTAGAATCTATTTTCCAAGGCCTTGTTATCAAACTAACTTGTAACTTTGATTTGTAACATGTCTCTTCCCTTTTTTATAGATTCATATTTTTCTCATTATGGATGACTACTATACTATACTTGTCTAGGCCTGTATATGGTTGCTGTAGAAAGACAAAAACAGAATAGACAGAGGATGCTGGCTGAAGGCTTGAGGGCAATGGAGTTAGAGGAAAGCAATGGTGGTGAAGACCTTTGAAGTAGATTTTCATTTCAAAATGTGTTGTGGGAAAGGATTGAATAAAAGAGAGAAGTTTTCATATAAAAGAAATGGGAAGACAGAGCATGAACCGAGTTTTAACGTCTTCGTGAATAAACTTGTTCAGATCGTTTTAAATTTTTATCATGCCTATTACAGACCTGTGCTGCTAGAAGCATTTTTGTTTAGTATAGTGCAATGAAGAATCGATTGTATTATTTATGTTGCCAAAAACTAGGGATCATCAAGTGTAAAAACATTCAAAAGTTTGATCATGAGACATATAGATCAAAACAGTCATTATTATCATGATGTTTATATTTATTTATTTGGATGCATGTGTTGTAAAACTATCTGTAATTAAGTAATGTGCTTATGTTTAAAATGCTAAAAAAGATGCCATGTGGTTGAATAAGTGCAGAATCCATTTGAATTATATAACCTTACCTATCCTATAATGATAAAATTCCTTAACAACAAAATCACATTGCTCATCAGTCATCACCAACCCAGCCATTAATATGTACTAAGTGAACTTTTAACATGACAATACATCCCAGCTAATGACAATTAACAACAAAATCCCTATAACTACATTAACAAGATATACCGATCGTGGAAATAGGCTTTGGCTTGATGAAGGTGTCTCCATGCAGATGAAAGAACATCTATTGACATTAGAGGAATGATGCTTTCTTGTTTCTAAATTCTCTCTTGAATTTTCATTTTGAGCTTTGTTCTGATTTTTTCCTGATCTTACCAGAAGCAATTCCTTCTCAGCCTGCACAACATCAAATGAAGCATGGTATTATCAATGACATGTTGAAATCAAATTCGCTTCATATCAGGCGTTTGATTAAAATTCAAGAACTATGTAGCACCGACACTTCAGATTGAAGGCATGACAATGACACATGTGGTTACTTCCCTTTTTCTCAAAATTATCATCTGTGTCTATGTGTCAGTGTCATGTCTGGCATCTATGTCTATGCCAGTGCTTCATAGATCAAGTCAAACTTCTCCATTTTGCACCTCGATGTGGGAATGAGATATGGCATTGCTTGAAATTGAAACCTTCTTCTGTGTTTGAGATCTTCTTACAGAAGATCTTTGGGAAGAAGCAGAATTAGAAATTTCAATACTATTGATCTCCAAAGGTTTATTTGCAGTTGAATCACAAGAGGATGTCTCTACTCCCCATAGTTCATCTTGAAAGGTACTCCTCTTCTTTTTGTTTCTGTTTCCATCATTGTTAGAAGACTGAAGAAATGTGCTTTCACTTACAGCACCATGTGATAATTTAAACAATTTTGATGCACTTGAAGTGGGATGTTCATGATGCACTTCAGCATCTGTGTCACTGCTTTGATGGTAGACCCTTCTCAATGACTCAGATTGAGTAGGATCATTGACAAAAGCATGTCCTCTATTTTCATTGATAACAAAATCTTCACTAATTAACATTGAATTAATGAACTCATTTTCCTCTTCAGTGGTATCAAATGGAATTTCCATACTGCTTCCAAAATAGGCATTGGCAGATGGGGAGTTTGGAAAAGATGCTTCCTGCTCAATACCAATTGGGGAATGTTGAGTTGAGGAAGAGAAGTATTTATCTCCTTCATGAATTCCCTTAAACATTGATTCTATATTCATTTCTGGCAAAGTACCACTTATCTGAAACAAATATAAATTAAGTATCAGTTCTTAGACACAGACACAGAGACCACTGACACTAGTTTTAATTTAAAAAAACAAATAATTGAAGTGTTGGTGTCGTGTCTGACATCCAACACCCGCCAGAAGTGTCGGTGCTACAGAGGGTGTAAGCCAAGAATTAGTTTTCAGCAATGCTTACATATGGAATTCCTTCGAATGTTGCTTCATTTTCATAATCAGAACCAGTGTGTCTACTAGGCTCCCCTTCATCATAGATTAATGTATCAGTTCCCACTTCAGTCTTTTTTTCAGCTTTTTTCATCAAGCGGGATAGAACATAAGTCCTCTGCAAAATTCAGAGGGTAATCAGCTTTCACTTGATACAATTCATGCTATATTTAAAACTAATAAAACAAACCTGGCTTTCACCAAAGGTGACAGCATGATACTCATGAATAACCCAATTGGTTTTCACACCAGGAAGACGACCTTCATAGAAAACAAGAGTTTTCTTTGATCCAATAATATTGCTGGTGCCACTTTTCTTTATATTTCTATCATTTCCAGTGGCTTTCCAATATCCACGCTTAGTTGCCCTGTTAAACCTTTTACTCTTTGCATACTTGTAATCACGTGGACACAAGAAAAACCATTCTGGGTCATCAGATTTTATCACTGAAAACGCTGATATTATATCACCAAAGTTTGAAACAAACAAAGAAAATAGATAATCAATAATCAATACAGTAATTAAGAGCTAGCCATTGAAAGCATATATTAAAAAGTAGATATTTTTATTCAATAATGATAAAGGGGTTGTTGTTTACCTGGTAAATTCCAAGGTTCATATTTGCAGACATCAATTTCAGCTATGACATTGTTCACCATAGAATCATGACCAAGTAATTTGTGTTTCAGGTAATGATCTATAAGCTCTTCATCTGTTGGACGGAATCTGAATCCTACAGGTACATAATCTAGTATAGGAAAAGCACTTCCCATTGCTCTTTTTTGTTTTCTACTTCAACTTTGTTTTTCAGTTTTCACTAAAGAGAAGAGAGGGAAGATGTGGTGATGAAGAAAAGAAGCTGAGGAAAGTGAAGGGTGTGAAGTATTTTGACGGGTGAGTTTGTTTACTATGCGATACTCAACTTCTCAATTTGTAATGCTAGTTGTGTTGACTGACTTTGACTTTGAAGTTGACCATAGTGTCCTTTTAGCTTAGCTCATAAGCTATCCAAGAAAGAAAAAGAAAATTTATGTTTTTTGTTCTACAATTATAATCCACCACAAAGATTATATTGTTTATATAAATTTAAATTAATCATATCATACCATATGATGACAAGTTGCATTTGCATGTAACGCATTAGACACTTGTCATTTACATTTCTTGTAATAAATCAAGTGTCGCGTATATTTCATACATCTTGCAACTTGTCATCATATCATATGCACTTTGCATGTAACAAAAACTCAAGATAATTTTTTTCTTATTTGTTAGCCCTCAAATGAATGAACTGGATTATGAGAATATTATAATAAGAATGTTATTAAGATGTTCGCTTGTCAATCGTCAACTGGTTATTAAATATCTTTTTTGTTTATAAAAACAAATTATCAAAATTTTTTTGTTACAAAAAGTTTAGGTAAATTGGACTCCGTGAACTTTTTGACCACTTACAGGGGTACTTACAGATCACCCAAAAAATCAAATTATCAGATAATATGACTCCTATGTTTTTTATAGGCTAAATACCTGTTTTGGTCCTTTATGTTTGGGCGAAGTTTCACTTTCGTCCTTTATCTTTTTTTTGTTCTGTTTTAGTCTCCTTTATGTTTCATTGTGCAAGAAAGTGAGGGACCAAAACGAAATAAATTAAAAACTGAGAGGGACCAAAATTAAACCAAACAAAAAAGCAGAGGACGAAAATGAAACAAATAGTGCTAACGGTAGGGACGAAACCGAAACAAAAATAAAACATAAAGGACTAAAACGGAACAAAAAAAGATAAAGGACGAAAGTGAAACTTCGCCCAAACATAAACGACCAAAAGAGGTATTTAGCCTTTTTTTATAAAAAGTGAATAAAAACAAATAATCAGATAGCAAGGATATGTCATATGTATAATATGTGGTCCATCATATAACCTGGCGAGTTGTCTAAAAATATTATTATCCTATATTATGTATAAATTGTTAAAATTAAAAATAAAATAAAAACAAAAATGATATTTTTATATGTTTTAGACAACTTTTTAGCATGGATATGTATAATATGTGGTCCAAATTATTCCTGACGAGTGTATCCATGTTTTTAGAAGTTTAGGAATATTTTTGGATGATAGAATAGAACTATATGTATATTTAGATATGAATTGAAGTGGGTCATGTGCTGATACCGCGTAAGATTATTTATGAATCTTCCATGAAACTTACCACTCACCTTCTACGAAATACACATGAGTTTTTTTTTTTGAAAGGCACGTATGTACTATTCACTATTAACTGATCAAAAATATTCACTGGTATTTACCAATTTTTTGTTAAGCTTGTTACTTTTGTTTTTTAATAAAGAGCCTCGGTAAAACCTTCTGATGCAAACCCTCCTTAGGGATAAATCATTAGAAGGAAAAAGAGCACTCTAACTTAATATATAAAAATAAAAAAGGTACAAGCAAGACCAAGGGGGACTAGGCCGAAACCCTTGCCAGGAAACCAAACAACAAACAAAAGAAGCGGCACTAAAGCGAAAAAGAAGAAAGCCAAAGAGACCAAACCCTATAAGGCCCGTTTGGATTGACTTATTTTTTAGCTTACGAAAAACAGCTTATATAAATAAATAAGCTTTTATGTTTATTCACAATTTCTCACTAACGAAAATTGTATATCTATATCTAAATTGTTTTTTCATAAACTACCTTGACAATCTTATGAATAATATGCATAAAAGCTTATTTATTTGCATAAGCTCAAAAATAGGCAAATCCAAACAGACCAATCTTTATAGTTTTAGAGCTTATTTGTTGTCGTTCTTTTTTAGAAAAACAATATTTTTTTTTATAAAAAATAATTAGTATTAGAAGTTTTTCATTTGTTTGTGAAGCTTTTTAAAATAATCGAGAATTTTAAAACTGCTTCAAATAAGAACATGTTTTGAATAGCTTCTCACAAAAAAGAACAATTTTCACGTTACAAACACAAAATAACTTTTGTTTTTCTTAAAAATCTCTAAAAATTAATTTCTAATTTGTTAAACAAGACAATAGAAATCTCTACAAAATAACTTTTATTTGTCTTAAAAATCTCCAAACATGCCCTTAGTCTAATAACTTACAAGCAGTTAAGATGTCTATGTGGTTAGTTATTCATTCTTGATCCCCAAACTTCATTCTTGGTCCCCAAGCTTCATTCTTGGTCCACCATATCAATTATTTGCACTTTCTTTCAACAAAAATTAGATTCTTTCTTAGTCAATTTTAATTGATTTTCTTTTGGTTGTTTGTTATACTTCCCTTCCATTGTCATTCCTGCAGCATCCAATAGATAGAAAGCCATTTTGTGCCACTCATGAACTAAACTAAGAGAAAAGCGTATGGGCTCATATGACTTTTTTTTTTTAATAAGTGAGTTCATATAAGGCCCATACTTCGTACAACCCCAGAGCTACTCACTAGACACCCCATAAATGAGTGAAAAGACCAATTTGTCCTTAATGAAATATGTGATTTCTATTTTTTTAAACATTTTTTACAATTCAGTGCATGCTTGGCCGAACCAGTTCGGACTTAGCTGGTCCGAGTATAATAAATTTTCATCAGACACCCGTATCAGATTTTAACATGGTTCGGCGCTGGGTGATCCGAATCAGTTTGGTCAGCCGTGCACCGAACTGTGTCCACCGTTCACATCAACGACTATAAATTTGACTGTTAGAAACTAGAAATTGTGCCCCATTGGAAATCAACGGCTGATATTGAAATTGGAAATAGTGCCCAACGGTTATAATTTTAACGGTTCCGATCGTTTTAAATCATCGGCTCACGCTTGATCACACCTATTATAAATAGGCTCTCACTCTTCACTGATATTTACACAATCCATTTCTGATTCATCTTCTTTGCTTCTTCACAAACACCCTAACTCCACCTGCTAAAATGGAAGATTTAATGGAATGGCAGTTGTGCCCAACCTAGAGATCCTCAGACAAATTTCTAACTGCCCTCCATCGCCCTGGAACGGTCGAGAACAGGGATGATGGTGTTTTCTTTAAGTCTCGCAACAACTACTTCTGTAGGCTGGGCAAAAATATCACATTCAACGAGTTGAAGGAAAAGGCGGAGAGAAAGGTTCGCCAAGAGATAGAGTGGCGTAAAGACATAAGTCGTATACGTTACCGCAAGTGCATATGTCTACAAGACGGCACTCTCCGCTATGAAGCTATGGATATCCGGAGTGACGACGATGTTCGCGCAATGTTGGAGCATCATCGTAATGTTCCTTTAGGACGTCAAATCATTGAGTTGTTTGTCGAAACTATGCGCACTCCGGAAGAGATCATTTATATTATGGAGAGCACGCTCCCCAAAAATCAGTAGTAGTGTCGTTTATTTTACTTACGTTGTTTTTTATCGTGTATTTCGAGTATTTTTTCAAGTATTTCTAGTTTTATGTACGGCTACGCATTTTAAATAAGAAAATTGTCGAGAAATTTAAAAATTACTCAATTTTTATTCATTAATACGATTACTATTAGATGTTAAACATAATTAAAAAAACTACAATTGAGTCACAATAGAGACGGATCCAGCGGTACTCGTCGTATCACTTTCGTCGTCACTCCCATCGTAGCCGACCAAAAAAGCCCGGTAATCAGGATCAGTGGAGTCACTGGAGTCACTCTCATAAGGGGGTAAAGGCCTCAACCAGCTGGCAACATTGAAGCGCCCGTCTCCGATGCATGTCACTTCGGCTCTCACACGCGGAGCACCCTATACGCCTGGCAGATGGCCCGCGTATCAATAATGATGTTGCCATCGCGCATGTTGTTGACACCCGTAATCATAACACCAGCATCCAAGAAAAAAAAATCTTCAGGCAACCCTTGGCTGCGAATGTTGTCTAGGATGAAAATACTCCCAGCATCTCGTTCAATGGTGGTCATGAATGGGGCCATACCTGCAAAAAATAAACAGAGAGGAATCAGTACGGTTCGGACCTGGGTGATCCGAACTAACGTTGGTTCGGCGCACGGCTGACCGAACTCACTGAGGTTTGGCGCACGCTGCACCGAACCGGTTCGGCCTCTACACCGCCGAACCGTGCGAAACCATTCAAAAAAAAGGAAATTAACGAAATAGAAAGAAGGGGAGAGGGAGGGGGAGTTTACCTTCGGAGAGGGAGAGGAACGACCGGTGGGGACGAACAGAGGAGAGGAGAGGAGAGTGGGTGAGGGGTGTGTGTGAGAGGAGAGGAGTGTTTTTAAAATAAAAAAATATTTGGACGGTAGGGGTATTTTGGGAAGTTTGGACGGTGCCGGGTGTCTAGTGAGTAGAGGGGGGGTTGTACAAAGTATCAGCCTCATATAATCAATTGAATCATTCAAAGTTGAAATCAATGAAATTAAAATGAAAGGGACATCATTGACGGAAAACGTACGGGGTTTGAACCCCACTCCCCCTCTCCTCTAACAACTAACAAACTAATTACTAACCACTTTGCCTGTAAAAAAAATGAAATTAAAATGATTAATTTATTTTACTTTAAAATTGGACTAAATTAATTACTACTATTAGTTTAATTTTTGAATGCACCTTTAAATCAACTAGGCCTAATATCTGGATTAATGTTTTTAAATATTTTGAAATTATACAATTTATACATTAGTAATACATAAAACAAAGTCATTAACTACCCAGGGGTGTGGTTGAGTGGTTGGGACTCATCCTCCCTTAACCAAGTGTTGAGGGTTCGATCCTCGCCTTGGGTATGGAGCAGCTTTAAATCCCTTGGCCAGCTGTCCCACCCTTCAAGGTGCCTCCAATCCAGCGAGGGGATTAGTCACTGCGTTCAGCAGTGGATACGTTGGTCTCGACCAAAAAACAAATTCATTAACACCCTTAAAATTGCGTCACAAATACCATTAGACACATCAAGTCTCAATTTTCGTGTAGAATAGAAGTGAGAGAGAAACATCTGGGATCAAAATAAAGATTGATTTCAACAAGAACATAATTGAAAAGATGGTTTAACCATTGTCACATTAGGGACCAAAATGAAAATAAAACTTTGAACGACAACTTCACTCGTTCAGCCGCTACACATACTCATAGGAACCTAAAACAACAAAAGAGCCACTTAAACAATGAGATTGAGAGAAGACCGAAGTGAAAGATCCCAATGGTGTTATACTTAAATGACAATGTCTTAAGTATGGTGTTGTAATGGCAAAGGTAGCGACAATCTAAGAAGATGAAGATCTTTGGTGACAACACTAAGCTCGAAGTTAGGGTTTGATGTATGATTTTACTAAATCAAAGCTCAAACGTAAAAACCATGCCTTTAATGCTAGCAGGTTAAAACAAGAAGATGAAAAAGGTTTAGAATGAAAGAAAATGAGTTTATATAATAATTAGGTTTTCGGATAAACACTAGTGGACTATCCCATGCTTCACTCGTCGACGCTTGGGTGGCGTTGGGTCTTCCTATTCCAAGACGCTATAACGTTTCCTAGCGCCATGCTCAAGCGTGCCCATGAGGCCACGCTCAAGAGTTGCCTCCCTCCCACACATCTAAACCTAGTTTAGGCTTTCATTCCTTTCAATCCAAGCCTAACCACACATCTAAGCATACAATCACACAAAATCACACACAATAAATTTAGAAAATATTACACTTCTTTCTTATCTTACATAGAAATCTAAACTTCCCATCCCAAAAAATAAATACATGCTACACTATAATCTATTTTAACATGATTAAGCTTTTTATGAATATTTTTCACTAATTTTTATTTACAACATCATTTGGTAAAATTTTAAAGTTGATAATGTAGGAATTTGAAACTTTACTTTACAATTAAAAAAAAACTTTGTTTTACCTCTCAAAATCACTCTCTTCCCTCTTTCTCTCTTCTCTTCCTCTCCCTTCTCTTTCTCTTCTACCAAACACACCCATAGTGACTAAATTGATAAACTAAAGTTCTCTTCCTCTCCCTTCTCTCTTTCACTTCTACCAGACACACCCATAGTGACTAAATTGATAAACTAAAAAACTTTAGGAATATTTAATAAGAAAGAGAATGATACTATAGAGACTCAATGGAGGGATTACTTATGTATTTTTTATGTTCTGGGATAAATAAAAATAAAGGTGCAAAATGCAACCTCTAATAAATTTTCTCATCCTAAAAATAATACATCCAAACAAAATCTAAAGGAGATGATAAGAGACACGTATATCCATTTCTCACATTGCAAAAATATCTTTACACTGATCTCCCATTGCCATAGAAAAAACATGGCCAGGGCAGGCTCACCAAAACTGATTTAAGATATAATCTACTTGACTCCACATATACAAGCCTCTAATGCCACATTTGGGATGGAAGTTAAAAATGAAAATGAAAAATTATAACTTCTATCTCTAAAATTAAACTAAAAGCTCATCCATAAATTTTCATTTACATTTTTACCCCCATATTAAACTTAACAGCGTGTTTGGAAAGTCGGTGGAACCATGTCCAACTGGATTTCACCATGGAAGTAACGATAGGTAACTTGTGTATTGAGGCGCTTCTACAATTTCCTACCGTGAGTCCAAACACACTCTTATCCTAAAAGTGGATATTTTCTGACCTAACCTTATGCATTTCCACACACTTGAGAAAAAATGTTCCAATAAGGATTATACTGAACATGGCATCTTTGCTAGTGAAAAGACAGCTGTCAACCTAGCATGATCAGACAGAGAATAATCTTCCGGCCACTGTCCTTTCTCTACTTCACGTGGAAATAGCATTGCATTCTTCACCTTAAAACCAGTGGCTTCTGGCTTCTGCTCAGTATTAGGACCCTCCATACACCCATTGAAATCTTCCAACACATGCTCTGAACATGTAGAATTCCAGATTTTTTGCTGCAAAGTCAATCAAAACCATCTTATTCAATAGAATAAAAGTATGTTGGTATTATTATATATCTTCGTCACAAAAATATAACATTCAAACACGTAGGGCCAGTCCAAAAATTTAGTCGAGGCCGTTTTTTAATGACAAATTCTTTTGTTTGGTAGGCCTAGCTACAGCTCTAAAAGCCTTACTCTTGGACCGGCCCTGAAGCACACGGCATTAGGCACATGCAAGCGAATGCATTTTCTTAGATTTCAACAAGAATTTTTTCGTCTGTAGACAAGAGTGGAAGATGCCACTTGAAACTCACACAATTGTGAGGTCCCGGGTTTGATCTCGGGACATGATGCACAGCCTAACAATTTCGGCATTTTCTAGCGAAGCTAGGCCTTATGGACGATTTCAACAAGAAATTTGAATACCATGATGATTAGAAATCATCCAAAAGTTAAGACAGAATATATACCTTGAATTCTTCGAAGTCGACAACACCATTCCCATCAGCATCAGCTTGATGCCATAGATCTTGCAACTGTTGAAAGCATAGTCCATAAGGCACACCAATTAACTTCACCTGCAAAAGTTCTGATAGAGTAAGTCTATATTCCAATCGAGCTTCAAACTTGTTGCCTATTCCAATTGGAATTTTATGTCATAATCTATTACCTTACGGAGCGCTTCCGAGAAACTAAAATATGTCACAGAATCAGCACAGTTGTCCCCCTTTAGAAATGTAAATGCATCATCTTCAGACAATGAAGCCTTTCGTAGCTGGAACTGAAACCCAAAAGAAATGGAAAAAATAAAGAAATAGCATTTGATGCATAGCTAAAATTGTCATGGATATATATTCTTCTCATTACTTCTTCACAACAAAAAAAAGGAGTCTTATGAAGGTCCATAAAAAATCAACTACCTTTAGTATACTAAATACAGCTTCAGCCCAACTTGTCTTCAATGGTTTACGCAATTGGTTAGGATTACAAAGCCAAATGAAGTCAACACCACAGATATTTCCTCTATGATTTCGGTGACTAACCCACTGCTGGTTTAAAAAGCAGAACAAAAATTTGTTAACACTATGCTTTTAACAAAGGGAAGGCAAATGCACAATTATCTAATAGTGAGACATTTACCTTGTGTGCATCTGCATAACTGTCAGTATATTGATTCGCAATATCATATGATGATACAAACCCCTGCGACCTTAGGAATTTGTAAACATGTCCGCGCTTGCTTCCATTCCAGTCACTGCATTAGAAAGAAGTTAGAACATGAAATTCACACAATTAAGACATGTAGTTCAAGTAGCAATAGCAACATCACAGGAAAATTAAACAATAAACTCACCCACAGAGTATAATAGGCATGGGTTTGAGCCTGTTTTCCCTCTGATACAATTCCACGTACTGTAATATTTGATAAACCTGCAAGAACACAAATGAAGGCTGAGTTTTAGGATTGAAAAGTTACAAAAATAATACATGAATTAGAAGAAAGAACTGAGCTAAGAAGAATTCACACACCTGATTCAATCTCACTATACAAAGACTTGAATCATGAGGAAATAACAAGTGGGTGTTCACAATCAGAAACTCCTGGGGAAAACTGCCTTTTTCGTTTTGTACAAAGGGAGCAACAGATTGAACATGTAACAATTGAGCAACACGATCACCACAATCGTTGAAAAGCAACTCTCTGTAATTCACAACACTTAAATATTCTTTATGTATTGCAGTCAGCAGACCTGCAAAATAAATTGTGAACAACAAAAATTAATCTAAGAAACATAGGTTTTAGAATATGAGAAAAAACTCAAAACAAGGTTTTACATTGCAGTTCAAGACTGCAATTGTGGTCACAAGGTTTTTTAGATCTCCACAATCGCAATTGCAGTCGTATTAACTGCATTTGTTAGCAACAGTAAGGATTGCAGCAACCACGAACACAATCTAAAACCTTGGTCAAAACATTGAGCGTTAGTACTAACCATTACCAGTAGCCACTACTCCCTCTAGTCCTATTTATAAGAAAATATTGTAGTTTTAGGTTCGATGAACCTAAAACTGCAAATTTTTCTTATAAATAGAGGGGATAATTTGCAGGTAGTATTTCAGTTGGCAATCCAAAATGTTTAAATGAGTAGGAGAATGAATGTTATTTTCACATTCACGCACTTACCATCTCCACGGTTGTTGGTTCGAGCAAGCTTGAAGAGATTGTAGCCAGCATCCCCAAGTCTCTCCTCATACATATGAACTAGTTCTTCATTTCCAACCCAAAATTCCTAAAATTGAAACAAACATCATCAAAACATGGAGTGAGTAATAGCATGAAGTAAAAAAGTAAAACCAATATGAACCATGTAGATTATGACTACCACCAAAGATATTATTTTATATAATCAAAGAGAAAGTAACAAACAAAGGATAGGAATTGGTACCTGGAGGCAGATAATAGAAGATGATTCAGAAAGCAAGGAATCAAGAATCCTTTCATTCCTGGTTAACCATAATGATCTGAAGTCACTTTCTCTGAGTACCTGGTTCTGTTCAAAACAAAACACAACAAATTAAGAATGAAACACACCATTCAAGACTCATATCACATGATTCTCTACATAACATGAACTGCAATATTATAGAATTGAAGAGAAAAGAAAGAATACCTGTGGATCAAGGCGTTTGTAAATTGGAGCCAAGATATTGAAAGTGGTGAAAGAAACACATGAAGGATCTCTATCCATAACCTCTACCATTGATGAAAAACAACCACTTTTGCTAATTCTAGAAAGTTCTCCACTACTAACTTTTGTTTCATTATTATGAGAAGAACTGTTCCCTTTTCTCAAATTGAATTTAGAACCTGCAGCAGCTACTACCTGAATTCCATTATTCAATTCAACAACATCAATATCTCAAATTAGTAACCATCATCAAAATCCACATTCCAAAAACAACAAAATAAAAAACCTAAAAAATTGAACCCTAAAAGCGAAAAAAAACAAAACTTGATTAGAGAATGAGTTACCATTTTGAATATCCTCGCCACAATCAAAAAGGGGTATTGAAGATGTGAGTGAGTGTCACGAATGAATGGAAGAAAATGCAGCTTCTTCTATTTTGGCACCGCCCTTTTGATTTCTCTGTAGTGGTGAGAGTGATTGTGGAGTAGTATATATATAATGAGAGAGATATAGAGAGAGAGGGAGAGAATATATAATGAGAGAAAGAGAGAGAGAGAGAGAGAAGACAAGTTGGGTTTTCAGCGTTGCAGCAGCGTGTGCTCACTCATATGAGATGCTGTAAAGTAGAATCTTTTTCTTTTTTCTTTGATATTTGTGGTCGACACTGGTTGTTGATTGGTTTGGTTAAGGTATTCGAATATCCTATATGGTTGAGAAAAACCCAACGAGTAAGTTTTACAGAATTACTCTCGATTAACCGGTGACTTAATCTATTCTAGAACACGGGATTGATCAGTATTCGGATTCAATTTTTGTAGTGGACAAATTCAGTGTTAGTCAGCGATGATCTGAACAAAAACAAGAATGACTCTTGATTCTAATCGTTGATTTGAATCTAATTCAATAGTAACAATGATTCAGTAGTGAGAAATAGATTGAGAAGTTAAACCCTAAGTTCTGTTGTGGGTTAGCGAGCTACTTCGTTCATAAAGTAAAGAAAAAAACAAAAAATGTGGGTTAAAAAGTGGCGAGGTGACCTACCTGAACTTGCCTTAAAGCCCAAACGACGTGTTTTCATCTAACGCAAAAACTCATTGGAGTTTTTTTGTGGCAAAATCTATTTCAAATAGACTCTCGCTTGCTGTAAATGTGATTTGAGAGAGAAAGACAGAGCAATATATCGTTTATTTATCGAAAAATGCAATGTTTAGGCAAAAAAAAAAAAGTGCTTTGTTACCTTTTGGATAAAAAAATAAAATCAAGTAATTTAGTACTTAAATAAATGAATTGAATGTTTTTGACCCAAAAATAAATGAACTCAATTAAATAATTCTTTGTTAATTCCAAAAATTATATTATTTCTCTCATCTCTATTTGTCTTTTATCTCTCTCTAGATCCCATGGATCTACAAGCCTACAATAGAGGATCCTTACACTAAAGTAAAGTAACTTGATTGGATTAAATAGAATAAAACAGAGAGAAGATTGAAACACATTTGGGTCACCTACAAATTATAGGCTATAATCAAGGCACGCTTCACTTTATTAACTACCACATCACTGTCATCTAAATTCAATTAATGAGAAAAGCAAAAGAAGAAAAACAGAGAGGAGAATGCCTTTCGGTTCTATTTTTAAGTTTAATAATATTCCATAATTTGGTTTAGTTTTTCATGGATTCAATAATCACCATTAAGGTTATTCTCTTAATCAATCGAAACCTTCACTTGCACGGCAAGACTACAAGGTGGGTTGGGTGTCATATTGGTGTTAACCTCCATCATCTTGTTTCAATATCCCTTTTATTTGGTTCGTAAAACTTAGCATGACAAAGCAAATGTTATTAGACTCAACATTTTTTATAGTTACCTAAGTTTGAATTGGGCACTTGCACTTTGCATATGTGAGTTTGTTGTAGTGTTAATAAACTCGTATTAATCATTGACCTGGTCAAGGCTTTGGGTTACTAGTTGAACTACATTACCCAATAACCGTGAAAAATAATGTCATTTACAGTCGAAAGAAGAAGAAAAAAATTGCTTGAATCCATTGAGTCGCTGGTCCGATCCACCAAGTCGCTAGTTCAACTCTCGATCCTATTGGTCGGGTCATCGGTTTGATCACAAAACTGGTTGGATCATACTGGGTCACATGCATATATTCGGCCCAATTACTCACACAGATCAATCATACTTCTCAATTGGATCGTCCGACCCAGTCCAAGTTTAATAATACTAATTTACTAGTGCTACTTGTCATTCCGTCTGCACACAAAAAATGTCTCTTTTAGGTTTGATATTCAAAATGTGAAGGAAAGTTAAATTGAATCAAAACAAAACACCTCTTGTTATCAACTTACCAGATTCACCGTGATATCGTATTTTCCTTTTTTATAAAAGTTACATATTATAATATAATTCTACTTCTTTTATAAAACAAAATAAAAAGATTATATAATCTTGTTATGGATTTATTCTAAATGAAGTGACGTGGTAGATGAGAAGAAAATTCCTCCACTTGATACTATGTGGTATGAAAGGTTCTACACTTTGTTGGTTTGTGCATGTAACACTCTTCAACCGTAAAACATCTTTAAATTGTGTAAACTTTACTTTCAAGTGAAGTGAAGTGCGAATGTCTGGCAGTACAGTGACAAGATATTGTTTTCTTCTTTTATTTTTAACATAAAGTCCAAACAAATTTATCCAGGTTCATTTGACAAATTATGATTCATCTTTATCGATTCCCTTGGTTTATGGTTTTGAAATATAGTAAAACCAAATATATATCTTCCGTAAAAAAAGAACCAATTTATTATGTGTTCGATGAATATATTAATTTTAAGATTTAATTTATATACATCAATATTGTACCTCATCTAATAAGTGTTATAGAATATGATTAACTATGCTTCAAAAAAAGAATATGATTAACTTCATCTCAACTAAGTATATCATGAAAGTTAATTAGCGGAAAAACATTTGTTGGGAGAGGTCGACCCCTTAAATGGATCTCTGATATCTCAAAGGATTAGTCTCCACAGTTGCCGTGGAGGATACCTTAGTTTACCAAAAAAAGTTAATTAGTTGAAGGGATAAAAAAAGCTTTGCAACCATAGTTGATACCAATTTTTGACAATATAGTTTGTATCAATTAAAATCTTATTTTTAATCAACTTTAATGGACTAATTAACGGGGATTTCCATAACAGTTGCATTTTAGATTTTCTTAATTATGTATTATGTATACTAATTTTTTATTAAATTAAAATATACATATCACTTTACCTACCAACTAATAAAGAACTCGAGAATGCTTGGATAAGATGGTAAGGGTTGTCTCTTCCAGTTTAACCAATGTTCTGGGTTCGAATCCAGCTTTGGACATGCAGCAGTGTTAAATCTCTTGAAGGAGAGCTTTGTCGCTCGTCCTAATAAGGAAATCTTATACTATGTGCTACCTAAACTTAGTCAAATAGTTATTTAATCCACCGTTTCTCATAAAATATTATTATTTTAAGGAAAAGTCTTAGAGTAGACCGTGTTCGATCATATGAAATAAAATAATACATTGATTAATACTTTATTTGTATGTCATAATGCATGTTATATATTAAATAACTGCATAAGGTTATATTTCACGCCACAAAAAGAAAAGCCTCTACCTTTTATTTTATGATTTTAGTTGATGAATGCCCAAGTTCTTCTGATTATCAACGTATAACATCTTTAATGCCCTTAAGTAATAAGTGCATGAGAGATGTTGATAATGTGAATTTTGTTGTTGAGCATATTTCTAATAAATGGGTTTAACCTCAAAAGCCCTTTGATAGAAAGCCTCAAATTAAAATATTGAATGATCTACACATTATTGGTTGTCTTTTGGCTTCTTAGGCTGATTTTGAGGATGATATTGACGCAACTGGTTAGTCTTAATGGAGATCAACAAAAACATGACGATGTCATTATTGTTCGTTCTAAATCTCAAAAAAATAAGAATGAGAAGGAAGAAACATCCAAAATTGATGTTATCGTTGTTATTGGTGTAGTATACATCAATTTTGTCAGTGACTAATCTACGCTGGAGAATCTAATTGACTACATGTTTATTTAAATTTGCTGCTCTATTTTTTTTTGATTAGTCAAATTTGCATTGATAGAGGTACAATGGGTACCCCAACCCGTTTGCTGCTCTATTTGATTCTCCCTCACCCAATAAAATTTTTACCACACTCAATCAAGACTCGATTAGTCGCATCTACAATTACATTACACTTTGTTAGAAATTAAAAATCTCTAACTCTATCTATTTCTAAAAGAAACGCGGAATGCAAGTGATGAACTTCCAGCTTTTATGATTGTACAAAGTACAGAAAGGAATACAAATTAATGAATTGTCCTTAAATGTAGTTGTCTGTGTCCCCTTCCCTTTAATTTAAAAATCCACCTCTATAAGCAAGACAGACAGACATACCAACCATTTGCGTAAAGATGGCATGAACTTTAATTAACAAAATATTTTTTTCAAACGAATTGAAGTATTTGTACGGTCTAGGATGGAAAAAATTGCACAACAATTAATTAAGGACCATAGAGTAATACCTGGTGCAGCATTTAACATCTTATAAAATTTGTCCAATCCTTATTGTTAAATATAATTTAAAATATAAAAATTGAAATCTAATAAAATATGAAAAAATATTAAAAAAATTAAATTAAAAATTGATGTATAGTCTTATGACAAGAGTTTTTTTTATTTTGTATAATCTAAAAGATCTATTGAAATTAAAGTATTAAAAAAATTAAACATGACAAAATGGAAATTTAATATACATTTTTTTAACAAATGAAATATAGTTTGTCACAAAGTTATATATAATATATATCATATCATTATTTGCAGTTTGCTTGCACTAATCTCTTTGCACCACTCGCAACACCACTGCTACAGCACATGGCGCTACTGCACGCTCGTGATGTCGCTCCCACCGCACAACTCGAAATTTCGTCCTCTATGTGCCACATTACTACACTACTCGCGACATTCTTTTCCCAATGGTGCTCTTTTCTTACAACGACTCATCGCTCTCCTTCGTCTCTGTCTCCTTCTTGCCACCCTTTGTGATCATCTCTTCCCTATGTCAATCTGCCCCCATTCCTACCCTCTCAGGAAATGAACTCCTTCCTTCCCTTAGCAACAGTTTTAAAAAACCGTTGCCTATTATTTTGTAGGGCAACAGTTTTTCAGGCATTGCAATATTAGGCGTTGTCGTAGCCTCCAAATGTTGTAGAGCTGCCCTCGGTTGAAATGGTCGTAACATTGTAATGTTGTAGAATGAAGATGAAGCCCGACCCCATTCCCATTCTCTGCCCTAATTTCCCCTTCGCCTTCCCTAATTTCCAAGTCTATTATTTGACAAATTAATTTCCAAGTTAATAAGTGCAAAAGGGGAATTTTGTTTCTTTCCCTTCCCCAATTAATTAATCACTTGAGGAGTGTTTGTATCACTCAACAACAATAATCCCTTTTTTTTATCATTTTAGCACCATTTTTTGTTAATTTAATTTGTTATTTTGACAAAAACTATTAATTTATTATTGTGTAATCTGTTGGGATTTCAAGTGTTTAATTTGTTGGGATTTCAAATTGGTGGAAGAATCATATTTGCCTTGTGAAAAATACAAGTCAATGATGTGCTGATACAATCGGGGTTGCATAAGGTGTGTTATGAGATTATGTCGATGGTTTTCGACGTGGATAAATTCTTGAAGTAGTTTAGCTTCAACTGAAGTATACTATTCATGATGGAGTATGATATTGCTTTTAAACTATGATTGTCGTTGTAGACTGTGAAAGCTTGAAGATGTCTTGTGTATCAATTACAATCAACGTGGAGACTGTTGGACCTTATTGAAACTGAGCATCTTGAAGAAGTTATAGTGAAGTATACTCTTTGTGGCGGAGTATGATAGCTCTTGTGAACTATGATTATCGGTGTAGAGAATGAAAATGGAAGATGTCTCGTGGATTAATTACAACGTAGAGATTGTTGGAGTTGATTGGAATTTAGCATCTTGAAGAAATCCCAACACCTTGTTTTTTTTATATTTTAACTTATTTCAAAAGATATATGGTTAAGTAAGGATTAAAGAACAAATAACAAAGTCAACTATCACCTCTTCATTTATGACTCTGGTTCCTAAGAAAGATAATCTCCAAAGTCTATTTGAATATCTTAACGAAGAGATGACAAATATGTTTAGCTGAAGTTCGATTTCAAAAAAGCATATGATTCTGTACGTAACTTGGACTACATGTTGGATAGGCTTGATTTTTGTGAGAAGTGGCGATAGTTGATGAAGTTTTGTATCTCATCGTGAATGTTTCCATTTTTATTCCTAGTTGGGCTTAGTAGACTTTGATGTGTAGTGCAACGGACTTAAGGTTTTTCCAACCTTTTAAAGCTTTTGACTTTGTGTGTCTGGTACAATTTGCACAAATGATACTATTATCGTAAGAGAAAGCAGTTGGGAGAACCTGTGGAGCATTAAGGCTATTCTACGGGGATTCTAACTGGTTGGAGAACCTTTGGTGGAGGGACCTGTCGGATCAGGTATTTAGTGTTTGTTCATCCTATATTATAGTGTATTGTTCGATTTGTCTTTTGTTTCAGGTTCCACACCCTTGTTGGAGGCGGCAACAAAGCGTCTGTAGGTGTGCAACATTCCATCACAAATACATGTATATTATCGAGCAAGAACATAATGTACTACACCCACTTTGTTTTATGCATCATGAAACTCATAGTCATCTTTTTTCGAATCCAAAGTAGCGGTTGAATTGTGGCATAAAGTAGCAGGTGGCTTGGAGTAGTTGACGTTCCTCACATAGACACCATACAGAAATTTTAACAGTTCGGCAGAACTATTCTAGGGAAAAAGAAGGTAAGACATTTAATTTGGTTAGCAGACACTTGGTAATTTGGGTTGCGAAACCCGATTTTTTTGTCTTAACTTGGCTTTAATAGTCTTGCAGCTAAGGTCGGGCCTTCCTTGTGTTGTTGAGAGAAATTTGCATATTGGGTGGAGTTGAGATGTCAAGAAGGAAATAGATGGGGTATTAACAGAGCTATGTTCACACATAGGGTATGTTTGTATTATTGATTGTGGCTAGTTTGGTCATGCGACTTATGTGGGGGTGGTAGTATACCTATATATCACATGATTGTTCACCTTGGTTGTTACTAACTAGTGGAGATGGTTATTGTTTGACTACTCTCTCTCTCTCTCTCTCTCTCTCTCTCTCTCTCTCTCTCTCTCTCTCTCTCTCTCTCTCTCTCTCTCTCTCTCTCTCTCTCTCTCTCTCTCTCTCTCTCTCTCTCTCTCTCTCTCTCTCTCTCTCTCTCTCTCTCTCTCTCTCGGATTTGGTTTTGGTGTTGGTTCCTTTGTTGCCAGTAATGTGTTGGTTAGTTAGGTGTTGAGTTCTTATACAACCGTTACCAAATATCTAAGTTATATATGGGTTACTCATTTTTCTCCTTTTGAGGGGTACTATTTTTTATCCTTGGGTCTTTTTCCATCGGGTTTTGGCACCGAGAGGTTTTAAACGAGGTCCCTTGTAATTATTCGGTTTGGAGTACCCCTTGTACTCCTATTAATAAATTTTCATTGCTTATAAAAAAGGTTTATATATCATTTTAGTCCCTACCAATATAACGATTTTTGGTTTTAGTCCCTGTAAAAAATATTTTTTCTATTTTAGTCCCTACAATTTATAAAACCATCACTTTTAGTCCTCAAAATGTTTTTTGTGTTTAAAAAATTTGATGTTTTTTTTTGTCGCTGTAAATATTACAAATTTTCATTTTAGTCTCTACAATATAGTTAATTTTTTATTTTAGTCGCTAGCCACGTAATAAAAAAAGCCAGTTAACATTTTTAAACACAAAAAATACTTGTGGGACTAAAAGTGATAGTTATGAAAATTGCATAAACTAAAACAAAGAAATATTTTTTACAAAGACGAAAACAAAAAATTGTTATATTTACATGAACTAAAATATATTTAAACCCAAAAAACATATCAAAGAAGAGACTATCTTATTCGAACCAAACTAAAAGACGACAGAACACAATGCTTTTAAGTGTAGCATGATGTCCTATGCAATGTTTTAAAAACCGGACCGAACCGGCCGGTTCAACCGGTTGGACCGGGAACCGGGCACTCGGGCGGTTGGTTCAACCCCATTTGAACCGTAGGCACGTTGAACCGCTTAGAACCGGTTTGGACCGGATTGAACCACGGTTCAACCGCTTTGAACCGCCAATTGACCCGGGGTTGAACCGCCCGGAATGCTTTTTTTGACTTTTTTATTGACTTTTTCTCCAAAATTTAATACCTTTCTTATTTTTTATTTAATTATTACTCATCCGGTTCAACCATGGTTCAACCGAGTGAACCGATTGAACCATGACCCGGAGCTCTCTCCGGTTCAATCTCCGGTCCGGTTTTTAAAACATTGGTCCTATGTAATATGATTTTTTTTTTATAAGCTTATGTAATATGATGTGTTTGTCCTTTGGGTTACTAGTATTTTACCCGTGTATACGCACAAGTGATACTATATTTGTTATAATTTGCTATGAAATTATAAATACGTTAAAAGTTGTAAAATGTAATAAAAGAAAAAGAAAAACTCTCTAAAAAACGATATTTCAAATTTATTAAAATAGTTGTGTTGCAAAAAGTTTAAAGAATGATTTGAATTCAAAAACAACTCAAAGAAAATTGATGTATGTGCCCCTCCCGTTGTTCCTTTCTTTTAGCCGCCAGTGAATGCTTTCGAAGTTTGAATTAATAGTTATTTCTTTGAACAAGAATGTTATTTAGTACGAAAAAAATTTGGTACGAAATGTAAGAAAAGAACTCAATTTACACTGTTCGGTATAATAATACATCGCACCTGTCAATGATGAAATCTGAATTTTCACTATGTCGTACTTTTTGTCTCATACTAAACAACTTTATTCTCTTATTTGCATTTTACCTCCAAGTCTTGTATTTCAAAGTCCTCTCATGGTATTTCCTCAAAATTCTCTAAAACAATCTAGGATTTTCACAAAAGTTAGAACCAGTACAGAAGGTCATGCTTGAATTTCTAATCCACTTGAATTTCAAAGTTGAACAGTTCAGATTTCAAATACTAGGGACGAGACTACGAATTCAAATGGTAAAATTTCCCCTCGCCCATAGTATACTCCCTCCCCCCTGAAATGTTCTGAAGAAAAATTTGCTTTCTTGGCCCCTATAATTCGCTTCTTACTAAAGGATTTCCTTCTACTATCACCAAATCATCATATGATGGGATATGATGATATGGTTTTCAAATATTTAAAAGAAAGTAAAATAAAATATTTAATTTATATATACCGTTGCCGTATATGATTTCTTACAACGCCTATTAATTGCAAAACATGTCATAAAAACAGTTTGATCTTACTACTACTTTAAAAGTCACTCATACCATGATTTTTGATGTTGTAAAATTTTTTAGCGTATACCATTTAATCCCCAAAATAAAATCATAAAATATAGACTTTCAATTCTCTGAAGATTATTCACGTTGCAATATAAATTTTCCAATAAAATAGGAAAAATATAATTCATTGTATCAAAAATAGTAAAGGTCTTTGGGTTTCAGCCCTCTATGTATCCCAAAAAAAAATATAGTAAAGGTCTACTGGTGGACTATTTTTTAGGGGTCCATATTAGATGCACCCATAAGTGTTTTTCAAATTGATGAAAAGTTGTTGTAAAGTATTTTCAAATTCTTTGACATGAGTATTCATATCAAAGAAAATAATTGAGATCCATGACATGAAGTCAAATTAGTTTAATGATTTTTTGTGATGTTACAATATAACAAGGCAAAAAGAAACCAAAAACAAAAAACTCAGGATCCTAGCACATCCAAGAGAAGCAGATGCTCCACTCCAAGAGAAGGTTGACACTAATGAGCCAAACTAGAGGAAGGAGCTCCCTCTTTCACCATGAAATCCGCAACATCATTTTGTCCAAGCAATTAAGGCGTGAGTCAGCGAAACATCCCCACAAGAAGCCATAATTTCGCTAATCTTCAAAAGGGTTGAATCATAGCAATGAAGAATCTGCATGTTGCTGGTTGGTATGAGCGAGACAGCCTCCAAGCAATCACATGCACAGACAGCCTCATTTCTTACATTTTATGAACTATTACATAACTATTTTTCAATTTGAAAATACTTCAATAAAAGATAAAAAAAATAATTTATTTGTTTTGGCTAACCATATTTGTAGCAAATAAAATATCATACCGAATAACCACAGCAAGCAAAAATTCAAAACTTTCTACTGTATTCTTTGTCTTTGCATCATTATCACAACATTCATATAAATTCGGCAAAGCCAATCTTATTTGAGGACATTGCAATCTAATAGCTTTAACACTCTTAATTCGACTTTCCCAACAAGTATTAGACAAATATTTCGTAGTTAAACGAGGAACATTTACAAACAAAAATTTGCATCTTTTTGTAGATCCCGAAAACAATGAATATAAGCGTTGAATAACTTCAAAAAATGAAATAGCCTTAACACAAGAATGTGTCATATCATCAAGAGTGAGATTGAGACTATAACAAGCACATGACATGTATAATGCTCTAGGATTAACCTCAAGAAATCTCTTTTGAACACCTTGATTCATTCCTTTCATATTGGAGCCATTATCATAACTTTGCCCTCTCACATCATCAACATTAAGATCAAGAGCCTTTAAAACATT
Organism: Astragalus glycyphyllos; assembly: GCA_963573325.1. Classification (NCBI taxonomy): domain Eukaryota; kingdom Viridiplantae; phylum Streptophyta; class Magnoliopsida; order Fabales; family Fabaceae; genus Astragalus; species Astragalus glycyphyllos. The sequence continues at coordinate 115,062,533 of OY754307.1, forward strand.
TAGTAATTCATTAAAAAGTCTCAACTCGGATGTATCATCAACTTTTAAAAACTCTAAAAAGAACTCCTCAATCTTTAGTTTATTATTTGACACATTCACACAACAAATTATAAGAGTCATTTGTTCTTGATGGCTCACACCAATGGTACAATCAAGAATCATCGAAAATTAATTTCATTTTGAATTATATGTCCAAGATAATGGTAATAAATTTCATGACTTGAATACATCTCACATGATCTTGCATTATCAAATCAAATTCCACAATCGTTTCAATTAATCCAAGAAAATTGTCATTTCTATCTTGATATGATTTTCCATTGGATCCTCGAAAGGCAAGATTATTTTTAGCAATATTATCAATGGTTTTTTTTGGGGCCTTTTTACATATTATTTTTATAACACTAGTATAATTTAGGCTTAGTATAAAATTATGCCCCTTACAAACATGGGCCCTAGGTGGTCACACCCCCGGCCTAGGCCTAGGGCCGACCTTGTTCACAGATAAAGTCTCTATACCCCAAGGCACGACAAATCTCTAAACCAAGCTCAATTGCACAAAGTTCAGCAAGTAGGGCATCCCCTCCTATCTCGAAGTGGTTGAAGCCAAAAATCCATTTACCTGTATGGTCGCGGATAACTCCTTCAGCACCAAGGCGAGAGGAGACAACAAGGAAACTGGCATGACAAGTTTCATGATGCCTGGAGGGAGAGGAATCCTTCGGCCACCATGCGAGTAGCATCATGTTCGATTTCTTTGTGGGGGTAGTAATTAGCGTGAGATTTAAATTTTGGTCGCTAATTCTGAATGCCACGTGTCTCATCTGATTCACCATAAATTAGCGAGCGAAATTCCCCACGCTAATTCTGTCACTAATGTCTGGCATGTGGCCTCATCTGATTCGCACGTGTCCTAGTTAGCTAGGGAAATTCCCACACTAATTCCATTGCTAATAGCCACTGATTTAATTTTTTTATCAAAAAACTTGTTTTTTTTATATTTCTAAGAACATGCTTTAATAAATATAAATACTAAAATTTAAAATAAATAAAATGATATAAAATAAATATTCCGAGAATATTTGAACAAAATCCAAATCAACATAAACTAGTCTGAAATGTTAGAACATAACACTGAAATATCAAACGAATATAAAAAAGTCCTAATTGGGGTTATCGGCATCATCAGACCCCTCAGACTCAGGCGACCTATACCCATCTGGTCGCATGCGATTATAAAACTTTAACATCTTTGTCTACGTAGGGTAAACTTCAAGAAGTCCTCCAGCATACTTGTCTGCACCCATTGTTGAGTCTGCACCTACTGCGCCTGAGTAATGAAGGACAACACAAAATCCTTTTCGATCCAAGTAATGAAAGAAGTTATTTCTAACTCCCAGCCCCACCGTTGTTAATATCGTCTCGCAATTATTTCAATGGAGATGATTTCGAGCAAAACATGGGGGGTGAGGGACAACACCTCACCCTTTTCTATCAACGACACACAATAATAACATCAAATATAGTCGTTTAACCTAGGGTTTATCAACATCAAAACAACAATTTAACACATTTTCAATTAACACCCTAACAACAATTTATCACAATTTCAATTAACACCCCTAACATCAATCCTACACAATTTCAAATTCATATTTCAATTCTAACAACAACATCTATACAATAATAAACATTAATCCCTAACATCCCTAAGAACAATTTATTAACATATTCACCATAAAAAAGAACAATCACTACAAGAAAAACATATATTTCTGGCGAAAAAAATGGTATTATCGATGGATTTTTTTTTCATCCGTACATTTCCGGCAAATTTTTGAAATTTCCAACAGAATTTTTAAAAAAATATTGTTTTTTTTTTTACAAAAATCCGCCGGAAATGTAACCGGTGATTTACCGGCAGATATTTTAACATTACCGACGGATTTTAAGTCGGTAATGTTAAAAAAATTCGTCAGAAAAATTCGGAGGGAAAAAAATCTGCCGGTAATTTAAAAAACCCGCCGGAAAAATTTGGAGGGAAAAAAATCCGCCTATAAATAAAACTTTCTCCTACGCTCCTCTCATTCTCTCATTTAACTCTCTCTTTCCTTCTCATTCTCTTCTACATTTTCTCTATTTTATCTTTCTTCTTCTTTCTCATGCTCTCTAATCTCCAAAAATTTCTCTACATATCTCTCTTCTATAATTCTCCTTTCTTCTTCATTCTTATTCATTCTCACTTCTTCATTCTTATTTCTTCTTCATTATCATTCATTCTCACTCCTTTATTCTTATTTCTTCATACTTCTTCATTCTTATTTTCTCCTATATTATTTCTTCTCATATTCTCTTTCATTCCTTCCTACTTCAACATTCTCATTCAATATTCTACTTCATTTTCGTTTTTTCTTACTTTTTATTAAAATACATATTAAATTTTAAAATTCGAAAAAAATTTAAAAAAATTAAAATTTTTTTTAAAAAAATCCGCCGGTAATGTACATTTCCGACGGATTTTCTAAAAAATAATAATTTTTTTTAAAAATCCGCCGTAAATGACCACTATTGGCGGAAACTCCGCCGGAAACCGTTTTTTGCGAGTTGTCTACTGGCGCCAAAAATCCGCCGGAAAATCCAATTTTTCGGCGGATTTCGATCATTTCCGGCGGATTTTGCCCGCCAAAAAATCCCATTTTTCTTGTAGTTAATTTATTAACAACAATAACATCTTTAACATTCCTAACTGAATTTCAAATTCAAATATTTGTCTTTAACATCCTTAACAAATTCGAATTTCAGTTTCTAATAACATCTTTAATTTCATGACCTGAATATGTCTCACATGATCTTGCATTATCAAATCAAATTCCACAAAACCGCTTCTTGCCAAAAAAAATAAAATCAAATTCCACAACCATTTCAATCAATCCAAGAAAATTGCCATTTCTATCTTGATATGATTTTTCAATGGATTCTTGAAAGGCAAGATTATATTTAGCAATATTATCAAGATTATCAATGTAGGTTTTATTTTTTGGGCCTTTTTTTACTTTTTTTGTTGTAACACTAGTATAATTTGGCGTAGTATAAAATTATTTTAGACTCCTTACAAACATGGCCCCGACCATGGCCTAGGGCCAACGATGTTCACATATAAAGTCCCTACACCTCAAGGCACGACAAATCTCTAAACCAAGCTCGATTGCTCGAAGTTCAGCAAGGAGGGCATCCATTCCTATCTCACCGCCAGCACCAAGGCGAGAGGAGACAACAAGGAAACTGCAATCGACATAAGCTTCAGGACGCTGGAGTGGGAGGAATCCATTGTTAAAGGAATTTATCCCTAATTTATATACTCTTGGTTTCATTTTCCATCTTAACTTTTGAAATTAAGCCGTTTTCCACTTATTTTACATTAGTAATTGTAAATACCCCCTAAGATAATTTTGCGATTACATTCAATTGAGATTGTAAAACAAGTAATTTGAAATGACAAAACAAAACACCCCGTTAACTAAATATTGCTGACAAACATGTACCCTTACCATAAATATCTTTGAACGAATAAACAATTTCTAATGTAAACCTTGTTTTAAAGAAACCAAATCCAAACCAACGAAAGAAAGCTTTATTAGTCCGAGTTTAAAAACTGCAAAGCCCCTGCAAAAATCGATGAAAAGGTGGAGACCAACAATACTATCCCCGTGAATTGAAGAACTCTTTGATGATGAAGAGACACTTAACGCCCACTTTGAATCAATTCTACAACTTTAGTAACGTCAACAACTCATCACACGTTAATAGCAACCTCTGATATGGTAGATGCATGCCCACTTAAGTTAACTAGTTATATTGCTTATAAGCAACCTCTAAATTTGTTCTCTCTTCCCCCAACAACCATATAGATTTGCGGTCAAAATTGATCAGTGTTATACAAAGATGATAGGACTTCAGACCCGACATAAAATAGAAGGAAAAAAAATAGCGAGAAATGTGTTGAATTGCGACTACTTCATTGTAGCCAACCATCTTCACCCAATGAAACCCATTCCAGCAGAAATGACATCCAAAATGCAGCGTTCCCAAACAGTCATAGGAAAAACCTTCTTCGGCTTGTGTCCATTTCCGCCTAAATGACAGAAAACAAGCAAGTAGAGAGTTAGGAATACAAGAGAAATGCTTCACAAAGTCACACGGGAAATTGAAATAACTAAGAGCTGGTTAACAATTAAATTACCTTGTGAACCCACTCATATTCTCCACCCTTAGTGTCAAATGTTCCATGTTGCAGGCTAATCAATTTCAATGTAAAACGAGGGCCACATTCCTGCATTTATACGGAAGTTGTTAGAGAGGGAAATAATAACAAACATCACAAGTGAAGAATAAGAAATACAACTAAGGTAAAACTTGAACAGTCGGCTAGAACAATGCTTATTAAATCCTTTTGCAAAATCAGAAACAGCTGATCATCGTGAAGGTAAGTGTAAAACAAATGTAATTTAGGCCCATCCCAAGTGAAATTATTTTTTCCATGTAGATAACTTTTAGTCTCTCGTGTAATTTAACGCTCTCTAGATGTGAATACAAATTAAAATTAAACAACTCGTGTAAAAAATACTATGATTTACTAGGAAACCATCAGACCAATATGCTAGTGAAAGTACTTTTTAGTCTGTCATAATCACAGTTCACATAAGTTCAGCGCTCCCTAGATGAGAAAGCATTTTTGAATTAAATAACAAACAACTTACAAAAAAAAACTAATAACAAAATCTGTCTTCCATAACACCATCATTTGCTAGGAAACCTCCTATTAATAAACTGAATATGGGGATGGTGGAAGAAAAGGGAAGAGTTTGCTATTGAGTATGAGAAACATTGTACAAAAAGAGTATGGAAAACAAAATAGAGCTTTGATGGAAATCATGGGGTCAATTATCCTGTATCCCCCAACAAGCTTATTATCTACCACTTAGTATGAGAGACTACTTTCAGGAAAGTATCAAAAGGAAAACTGAAAATCATATAGGAACTTAGATTGAATAATCAACAGCCATTGAACTTTAAAATGGTGGGTAAAGCTAAAATGGTGGGTAAAGCAACAAAAAAACTGACACCAACCTGAAGACGGGCGATTATTTTCTGTTCAGGAGCTTTTTCACTCTTGTCATCCTCCCCCTTTTTACCTTTGGACTCTGTTTTCTTAACTTCTTTGGTTTCAAAAATATACCTAAGTTTACAATTGGACAAAAAATATCAGAATTCAGGAATACGAAAATTACATTAATTTGAAACAAACGACAACTTAGTAGCTGGTAAGGCTTATACCGATGATGCCGGAAGAAAATGAAGTCTCTCTGGTTGTGGAAGGTAACTACACGTCGGCCTTTAAATTCTGGATCTTGTGGGAAAAGTGACTGTATCAATCTATTAAAAAGAAATCAATAAATACAGAGTGTTATATGACGGGTCAAAGCTTAGACAAATCCATTTTCCCATAGATACACCAGGAAACAGAAGAGATTTATCAACGAAAAATGATATCAGCAAAATAGTAAGGGTACCCTTAAATTCTTATCTGTTTCTTCTTTGTATAATATTTCTTATAAAACAACTGACAAGCAGTACAAAACTTTTCAACCAGACTTAACATTTAACAATTTTTTTTGGAAAAAACATTACAAACAATCAAATGTTTAACAACAAATACAACAGATAACAAGAGAAAAGTATTACCTTCCAACTCGATGTCCCAGACGTGTTGTGAAGTTATTTAACACAAGCTCGGGCTTGTGACTGGTTGGAGTTCCATGATTCTAAAAGGGAACACAAAATGCAAGCAACAAAAAAATTGAATTGATGATTTCAAAAATGTAATCTCAAAACAAACAAAACTCATGAACTAAAGATATTTTTGATCCCTATATAATCGGGCAAATATAGATTTTAGTCCCTAGAAGTTTCTTTATACATTTTGGTCCCTAAAAATACAAAAAAAAAAGTTTTCTGGACTATCCCTTGTTAAGGACTGGTGACGGGATAAAAAGACAGATTATTAAATGTAGAGACTAAAAGTGAATAAAATATTTGAGTATAATTCCTATGCACTGGCAACGTGAACCAATAAGAAATCATGGTAGGTGTAGATGAATGGCAAAAGAGTGGCATTTTTATGGTGTGTCAATTTCTGGTTGGTTGACATTGTAAAATATTTGTACACCAATGTATACTAATTAAACCAAAGGTGATATAGGGACCAAAATTAAATTTTACCAACTTCATAAGGATCAAACATATATCAAGGTCCAATCACAATGTGGAAGTCATCTATAAGTAAGGTGCAGTAAGACTTGCAATAATTCATTTCTTGTGGTGAAAAATAAGCAAAAGGAAGAAAGGAACAAGAAACAAGTTCCAAAATGTCCAATACTTCACTCAAATATTTTCTTTCTCCCAATCTGTAAGGACCCCAAAGAGAATGTAGGCCCAAATGGGCAATTAGCGCATCAAATGCATAAATATTTTCTGATGATTTCTCTTGTATTGAGACATGAGGGAGAGTGAGAGGATATCTTGGAAAATCATGCTGTCTGATGATTTTTGTACTGTAATATTATTTTTCATAATTAACATACGCATTTTTTATTCCATTGCTAAGTGTTTGCTGTGTTATTTTTCTATGTTGGATTCGGGTTCGTACCACTGTCTAAGAATTGAAGTTTGAATTCTCTGTTCACCTACTGAAGTTATGCAGATTAATGTATACCAATATCAATAAGAAGACAATATGTACTTTCTTTACTATTATTAAATTTATAAACAACAAACGTCAATTCGTCAAACCTTAATATCCTTGCGCAAAACAAGATTAGTGAGTTTGAAATGAGCAGTAGGTCCATCAGGTAAGCCAACCATTAAGAGAGCGTCTGAAACCCATAAGAGCAAAAAATTGAGAATAAGTTGAGAATCATATTGACAAGTATAAGATTAATATAGGATCTTTACTGGAAAGCACCACCTACTTGGTTCCCTGCGATTGGTGTGAATAACTATAATAGAAGTGAAGTCCTTATTATTTGCATATTCTACAATCTGCAATAAAAAATGAAATTAGAAAGAAAAGTTTAAATTAATTATGTGATGTGCTTTTCCCACGCATTGAACAGATAGTGAGACACTCATCACCTTTTTTAAATCATAGGTTCCTCTCTTGAAGTAATGTGCATTTGGGATAACTGAAAGCAATTCTGATATTAAGGCAGGTCCCCTCTGCAGATCAATCATATTTCAACCAAAAGATGAAAGGTTTAGTATAAAAGAACACATGATTCCTTTGACACTATTCTACTCCTAAGAGTGTGAATCATCGAGTCAAAAAAACTAAAGAAAGGGTCTGTGGTTTAAATGTACTCTAAACATTTGAACTTGAGATTATAAACAATGGAATAGAGGAAACCCACTGTAGAATTGAAGCGGCAAGTGGTGATTAATATCTTGGGAACTCGTTGCTGATTTAAAATTGAATTGAATTCATCAGCATCATTTCCAGCAAATAACTGCAAGCAAATATAATTCATTAGTCAAAATGAAAGTCCCTCATTAAAAACTAGTCATCCACCCAAGAATGGCTTTTATTTCATTTGCAAATTCTACATAACAAGGTTTATAATCTGGATTTGGTTCCTCTAAATACTAAAGTGATGGATGCAATTTGGAGTATAAAGTGCATGAATAACTATGAATTGAAAAAACAATTATTGAAACACACACACACACATATAGGCCGCATATATAATGAGAGGGTGAAAGGAGTAAATCCAAGAGCAAATCTCGGTAGAGTTACTCCACTTAATATCTTGCTATGGACATCAAATGTCACCAATCAAACCGTCAAATTAGAAGTTGTGGTTGAATGGATCAAGTCTACAAATTTTCATAAACTTTCAAAACCATTTGATACTTCATCAAATTCTCAATTGAACGTACAATATGTCACCCTGGTTGGGATGCCTAGTGGTCCTTATATTTAATAATTCTAACTCTATTTTGAAATCTAATTTCAACCAAAGTTCATGCATTGAAATTTAAATCATAATCTAAACTCAGAAATCAATACCTCTTCATCATCAGGTTTGCAAACGGTCTCGTCCAATTCCCGAGTGTTCTCAATCGTTCGAGGGACCTGCTTCTCTGGAAGCTGCATGAATCCAACAAAAAAAGCACCAAATGAACACCAAACCCGACAACAACTAACAATAACAATACAACAACAAAAGCAATTCAATTTGTTCAGAGAAGGAGAATGACAGGGAACTTACCTCCTCACCGAGCTCGAGAGCTCTCTTCACAGCAGCATCTCTAGCCTTAGATTTGGCACGCTTATCGAGCTTCTTCTGTTGCTTGAGCTTCGCGTGTAACTCCGATCTCTTTTCCTTGTTTTTTATCATCGAAGGACGTAACGGCTCTTTATTCTCCGTTCTCGTCGTTTTCTTCTTCGATGAGTTATCGTCTTCACCATCGCTAACATCGTTTCTCTTCCTCTTTGACACCATCGTAGTAGTTTTCGCTTGAGTTTCTAGGTTTAGGAAGCAGAAGAAAAAAGAGAAGAGTAACGATTGTGCTGATTAGGGTTTTTGAAAGAAAGGAAACGATTAAACCCTCATACGTGTACCATCTAAGAAGAAGGGGATTAAGAAGGAGAATAAATATAAAAATGAGAAATCTGAGAGATAGAAACAAACCTGAAAATTGAAGAATGAGAAGAACCGGGAAGGAAGAGAAGGAGAATTGAAGGAGAAGAGAGCTGAAACGGCTAGGTTCAACTGAGCTAGGTTACGATGGGCGATACTGATGATGAACTTCGAACCTGAATAAACAAATAAAAAAACTCAATTTACTTCTAAATTATTATAAAATTATGGTTTAAATATTTGTTCCGCCCTGCAAATATACGCACAATTCAAATAGACTCCTGTAAAAAAAAAACTTTAAAATAATCATCGCAATTACGTAACGTGTTTAAATGGCCCCCTGCTGTTAGTTTAGCTTAACAGCGTTAACTCTATGTAATTCGTGGTACTTTAATGGGCCCCTGCAATTACGTAACGTGTTTAAATAGGTAGGTCCCTGCTGATTCATCTTCTTCTTCTTCTCCATTTCCAGAAATCCCTTGCACAGATTCCAAACCCTCCCTTACCACTACCATATCCCCCCCCCCCCCCCCCCCCCCCCCCCCCCCCCTCTCCACTATTGTCTCTGTACAGTGAATTGTTGTTGCTTGGTTCATTTTCTATTTCATTTTTGTGTTGTCTTGATCATTTTGTGAAATTTCAGGTGATTTGTTTGTTGACGGAAAAGTTATTCCTAGGCCACAGTATAGATATCCTGAAAGAACACCTTCTAGGAGTATACCTCGGCCACGCCATGACAGACGGCGTTATATTTCAGGTGATTTGTGTTGTCTTGTATATGCTTTGTTGATGGCTTCTTGCATCATTTTAAGTCTTTTTCATTTATATGGCCAACTCCTCTCAAATCTCTCTAGTGTTCGTTTCATATTTGAACTTTTATAGATAGAAACTAGACCTCATGAAATGCTGTCCAGAAGTTAGAACAGTTGAGTTTGTCATCATCTTCTTCTTCTCCATTTCCAGAAATCCCTTGTACAGTTCCAAACCCTCCCTTACCACTACCATATTGCCCCCCTCTCTCCACTCTTGTCTCTTGGTCTCACACCACCTCTCTCTCTCTCCCTGTCGTGCTCTCTCTCAACTACCTCTCAAATCACCTTCCTATTTCCTTGAAGACAATTAGGAGCAGAACCCAACTCAAGACAACTAGAAGAAAACCCCATAACCAAAGCTATTGTTCCTAGATTCACAACATTGCCATTCAAATCAACATCCTCCTTAGCCTTCTTCTTAACCCCCAACATCATCTTTCCATTTCTAACCAAGAGACAACAGCGGGGGGGGGGGGGGGGGGGGGATATGGTAGCGGTAAGGGAAGGTTTGAAATCTGTGCAAGGGATTTCTGGAAATGGAGATGAAGATGAAGATGAACCAGCAGGGGCCTATTTAAACATGTTACATAATTGCAGGGGTCCATTTAAGTACAATGAATTACGTAGAGTTAACGCTGTTAAGCTAAACTAACAACAGGGGCCCATTTAAACACGTTACGTAATTGCGAGGGTTATTTTAAAGTTTTTTTTTACAGGGGCCTATTTGGATTGTGTGTATTTGCAGGGGCTGAACGAATATTTAAACCTAAAATTATAATAAATGATTCCTAAATTATTTTATATATATATATATATATAAATATTAATTTTGTCCATCAATTACTTTCTAAATAAGAGATACTATGGTTGATAGTTCATGACTAAATTGATAAATTTAAAATATTTAAAAACTATTTGTTATATTGGAGTATAGTTTAAAGACTAATTGGTTGATAGACTGATCAAATCGAGGTTTACTAAAAAAAATAATTGTGTGTGAGAATACTAATTTTAGCTTAACAAAAATCTTGGTGAGCGATTTAGTCATTGGGAATGCACAATTTGGTATTTGTCTTTGGGTTTTTTTTCATACCCCCATCATTATCACCCATACCCCCCATAACTGCCATTTGGACCAATATAATCCTAACTTAAAAAAAATGTTTTTTTTACATTTTTCCGGATTTATACATAAATTCGGAATGTTAAATTTGAAATTTCTGAATTTATGTGGTAATTTAGAAAAAATAAAAAAAATGTATTTCGAATTTAGGGGTAAATTCGGAATTATTCCGAATTTATGAGGTAAATTCGGAAAAAAAATTACTTTTTTTTTAAAAAGAATCTGTTTATTTTAGTTAAAAAATCATGATTATTACAATAAATAACGGTAAATTATGAAACTCGATAAAAGAAACTGATTTTTTTAAAAAAAATTAATTTTTTAAAATTCCGAATTTACCCCATAAATTCGGAATAATTCTGAATTTACCCCTAAATTCGGAATACATTTTTTTTTCGAATTTACCACATAAATTCGGAAATTTTCATACCCCCATTCCGAATTTACACGTATTTTTGAAGAATAATGTCATTTACTAGCATACCCCTCCCTTCCTTCTCTCTCTTCTTGTAATGCTACCAACACCCCTACAGTCTAGGAGGGACTGTGGGGCGAATGACAGATACGAAAGAGACCGCATCCCTTAGGGTATGTTTGGGAGAGGGTTTTGCGAGGGGAATGGTGGGGATGACTAGAAAAAGATTTATCTATATTTTAATATGTATTCAAGATTTAAAAAAATTAAAAGAACAAGTTGATAGATATCAATATAACATTTTTAATCACATTTGATTTATGTTTAAAGACATTTTATAGCTTCCTCAATTTAGAATTTAAAAATATGCTCTCCCTTCCCCTCCAAAAACCCCCTCCCAAACATACCCGTAGTGTTGGCAGAAGAGGAGGAAGAGTTCTGTGTTGACAACATCCAAATCCCTAATAATAATAGATATTTCTAGAAGGAATTTTTTATTGAACAAACTAAAGTACTATTTGGAACAACTTATTTTGGGCTTAAACGAACTAATCTTATGGTATAAACTCTTATGTGACAATTTGGGAAAACATATTATAAGAGCTTATGACTCTCCCTAAGTCGTTTTTTTCATAATCTGTCAGAAGAAGCTTATGGATGAGCTTAACATGGAGCTTATGCCTCATTAACTCTCCACTTAGCCACCCTCTCCTTTATGTTAAATAAAAACTCAATCCTAACCTTACTAAAAATAAAACCTACCCCCAATTTTAATCAAGCAAGTGATATTCATCAGGTTTTGAGATGCTAAACATCTTCAGCATCACACATGCTGGCATGACTATCAATATAGAATTCAGTTGAAAAATCAATGTCATCAACAGGCCTTCCTTTGTTGTATTGACATGCAGGATATGCACAATGATATAATATAAATACAAATACAAATATAAATATAAACACAAACACTAAGAAGTGCAACTAAATTGTCTTACCAATATAGGAGGTGACTGCATAACATAAAATTAATACCTTTCAAGAACAAACTTCCCTTCTTAAGAAGGGATATTAGTCCCTATAAAAAGTCACGAGTCACTAAAAGTATAGACGGAGGAAAATGCGAGGACTTAAATTGTTGCATGAAATCTAGAGAGTAAATGAGAAGATTTATATATTTCCAGCCGAATAGTTGACCACAGCAACAGATATCCTAACTAATCTGATTCACAGCTAACTTTGACCATGGTGAGCTAGAAAATTCTTCACCCAATCACCAACATTGAGATTACAAGTTACAACAACATTTTCCATTTACATTTTCAATTCTGATTCCTCCTTCTTGTCTATTTCTTTCTCTTAAGTCTCAACATAACAGCCAAAATGGAAGAAGACAACAACAACATGAACAACAGTGCCAACAAGAGGAACACCGGGGGTGGGGGGTGGGGCGGGGTGGGGGGGGTTACTGAGCACAACTTTTTCAAATACCGAATAGCTACAGCAAGCTACGTACCTTCTATTTCAGTATCAAACTACATGCTAAGTATATCAAAGTTTCGAATTTTTATAAAAAAGTTGTATAGAAACTCATTACAAGTTCCAAAATAAGTAATCATGTGGATACCAATACTTTTCTGCATCATTTTCAAATTCTCAATTGCCCCCAATTTGTTTTTCGCCTTGGTTTCCTGTAATGAAAACCAAAAATAGACAGAATTCAAGTACTGTATAACATTAAATAAATAAAAAACAAAAAACAATCATACACATATACTCTTAGAATGTGGTTTAGGCCTAACTCAACCCCACAAAACCAGCTTGTAAGATGACCCGAGTGGCCCAGGAATAGGCATCTGGAGAATGACCCGAGTGGCCCAACGGATCTTGGATAGACTCTGATACCATCTTAGAATGTGGTTTAGGCCTAACTCAACCCCACAAAACCGGCTTGTAAGGTGAGGGATGCTTCCCACTTATAAAGTCTTTTTCAGGCCATATCACATCGATGACTCTTAACATATACCATAGACATATATAAATTTTACATATTAAACAAAACTGAGCAACACATAGAAGGAAAATGAACTTCGATGCATCACCAGAGATAGGGAAGAAGAAGGAAGTGTTAGTTTAGTACTTGGTAATTGTTCACACTGATGTAAGTGAACCACTAATCATTGAATCCTTTTTCCACTGTGTAGTCTATCTATAAGCATGGTTAACTTTTGATAAGATAATAAATAACATGATACATCTTCCCAGTATCACATAAGTAATTCTATAGTTCTACCCCCATAAGATACATTTATTGTAACACTACAATTGCGTTGCTGTTACGGATTCATTACCTAGTATCTTGTACTCTTGCACTAGATAAATAATACAAACAGAAATGGAGATCAGCTCTATCTTTGTGTATTATCTGTGAGTTTCCTAAGATAATGAAACTTCCATTGATGATTTCCTCAAAGAAACTCCCATCATATAGCAACTATTCAATTCTTAAGCTACCTTGGCATAACCTTTTTTCGCAAACATTTGTATTTTGCTCTTCTGCTCAAATTGATGATTTGGTTCTTCTCTTCCAGTTTAGCACCACCATGCCCTTCAAATCAAGCATTTCATAATCTAAACAGAAAGAAGACATACCCCATCATCTCTTCTATCATTCATCTCATTCCAAATATAGTTTAGTCCACCATAGTAACACGCTTTTAAACTCAGATTATACATTTAATTTTGCTTTTTTAACTTCCTTGAAAGCTTCTACTTATAACATTCTTTCATACCTACTTATCCCCTTGTCTTGAGATATAAACATTATTGATTTCATTTTTGATATGGTCACCAAAAATAATCTTCATTGCGTTAATAATCTTTTTCCTAATTGTTGATTTTTTTGTCACATTTTGTTTATGTTCAAAGCTATTTCTTATAGATAATTCTAAAGATAGATTCCATCTTTTAAACCTGTAGCATAGTTTAAGAACAAGCAAAAGAGTATTCCAAGCCTTACAAGATATCTTACCAGGGAAGCTCTTGCTCCATAGGACCTGACCGTCGATTCCAGTAAGATGCTGATCATCGAGACGTTTCCATGTTTTAATTGACTTAACATCTCCCCAACCGCCTTTTTCCGTCTTCTCCAAGCTAGCTACGACCACTCTCGCTCTCCTAGACCATCCAGCCTGTCCATATGCATGGTATCCAAATCCTCCAGCATAACAAAGTTGTATATCCATTAGCTTGCCGCAGAAGTCATTTTTGTGGTCATGGCCAGTGAAAACTGCTTTCACATCTCCTGCTTCAACCAAGGTTGTGAAGAAACCGGAGTTCACAGAAGCCGAACTAATTCCATCCACCCCATCCTGTTCCATTTTCACACCTGTGAAGTTTGATGAGTCAAAACTAGCATATTCCGGTAGCGGGATGTGAAAGTATGCAAGACCGGGAGCAGGTTCTTTCTGATGCACTGGTCCCCTTATGTATGCTCGCTGCGGAATACATATAAAGTAAAATGGTCAATACAAATATTAACGAAGGAAAGAACTAAAAAATAAGCCACGTGTTGAATGAGTATCCAAAGAAACTTCCAATCATAAGAAACTAGAGGCCTAGACATACTAGACCTGATATATCATTATTCAATTAATCTAAAACTGCAATTTTTTCTTATAAGATCAGAGGGAGTATCATGTATTGTAAGTAGAAATGTAGAATACACTAAGATAATGGAGGATGAGACCGTACTTTAAGCTTTGCAGATGTTCGTTGGAACCAAAGTTGTTGTGAGGGCTTGATCCAATCATAACCAGGAATCGTAGGAACTTTGGAATAATCACCACTATCAAGAAAGTAAAGATTGAGAACTGATTTATTTTCAAAATCAGTGCCTTGAACTCCTCCAACCTCCAAGTTATAGTTCCCAAAACCATCAATGATGTGTATTTCTTGAGGATTGAGTTTAGATAAAGTGTTTTTCATCCCAACAATATATTCCATCACCCCTTTTCTAGAAAGGGATCCTTCTTGATCATGGTTTCCCAAAACAGCAACCCAAGGAATGTTTGATGCAATTGCAGGTGCAAATGCAGCATCCATTGATTTAGCCGAATCCAAGGAATCAAATCCATAGATATTATCTCCTGTCACACCACAAAATAAATATGCTCTATAAGTTATCTCATATCATGCAAGTTCCAAAACACAGCAACTTGGTGAGATGTGCAAATTATGATTGAATAAAGGAAAAAAGAGTAAACCACTAATTGAGTCTCAAGACTTACACTTTCTATCCTACTAATAAAATGTGGTTAGTTATTACTACCCCGTCTCAAATATAAGGCCCCAAACTACATGTAACTAGACTATTTTCATTGAGAATCTTTAAGTTAAGGGAGATAATTGGTGGTTTACTCGAAAACAACAAATTACAAGTGACAATATAGTGCCTCTATAGCAGCGGCACTTCCAATTGAAGACGTGTCCGGCGTCCAATACGTATCGTGTCGAACACTGACACTTTAATTACATGTATTTTTCAAATTAAAACCGGTGTTTGTGTGTTGTATCTGGTGTCCGGTGTGCATGTCGTGCTTCATAGTATAGTGCTAACTCAATTTCATTTCATTTTCATCAAGTAATTGGAGCAACACCATGCTAATTGTCTTTGAAAAGATGTATAATTGCCCCAATACCAAAAACATGTTCACATATTCTTCTCACAACCTAAATTAGCAAATCAATGGGGGTAGTATTAAACAGTCACCAAAATAAATAAATAAATAAATAAATAAATATAAATTCACACTTGTAAGAATGAAGGGGAAATGCCCTTTCTCCTAAACCAAGAAAAAGGGAACTAATTAAGTAGAAAATAATAAATAAAAAAAATGGACAAGTATTGAATACCAGTGAAGACAATGAGATTGGGCTTCTCAGCAAGGATCATCCGATGAATAAAGGCAGTGGTATTGAGATCAGAACAAGAAGCATTTTGGGAAGGGAGAACATCCAAGCAAAGTGTGTTCTGTCCATTTGCATAGTGCATATCTGCTACTTGCAATATCTTGAATTCTCCATTTTCCCCAAATTGCAGCTTCTGATTCTGTTGTGCAGCTAAGATACAAGTAGGAATTGACCAAAACCATGAAACCATCATCACCAAAATCATGAATTCTATATCTATACCCATTTTCCTCTTTGTGTCAAAAACATTTCTTTTACTTGAAATCATGATTGTTTTGGAATTCCAGTGCCTAATAGCAATCGAAATGTTAACTTTTTCAGCTGTAGCAATAGCACTTGTACTTCTCTTTGGTGGGGTTGGTGAAATTACTGATGAAAGTAGCAAGAAGAGCAATTTTTAGAAAGTCAAGTTCTTATCTTTAGTACCTTCTTGTTGATGAATAAGGTTTATTGAAAAAGCTTCATTGAAAGAGGACAATATAATTGCCTAGTCATTCATAGTAATGTGAACAAGGAACAAGAAACAAATCTTTTCTAAGGATGTCTTTGTCTAGTTGATGATGATATTGGGATAGGGTTAGATTAATTGGTTCAAACTTCGAAGTGATTTTGCATGTGCCAACTGGCAACTCTGCCAAGGAATTATTATGACACTGAATGTAATGCCCGTGCAATGCACATATTTTTTTAAATATATATTTTTTTTATAAGTTTTATAAAAGAAATTAAGGAAAAAAAATGTAACTTAGTAGACATAAATATAATTAAAGTCAAATAGGGTGTTGGCCAGCAAAATGATTAAGAGCCCCAAGTAGCGAGCGCAGATTAGTCCTTCGTTGACAGCGTTAGGACACTGCATGAGTCGCCCACGAGGGTCCGATACCAAAAAACAAAAAAAAAAGTCATCAAATTTGACTCTATCATTGTTCCAAAATAGCTCTTGTTAATTTTATTCATGTTTTCCAAGATGAGCATAGTTTTAAGACAAAAAAAAGACTTGTTAGTAATTATAGTTTTATAACTCATTTTTCTTTACCTTGTTATTGGTACGGAAATCTACTTCTTTTGTTGGTGATTAATTTACATTGAGAAATTTGGCTGACCACATGTTCACTCGGCTTTGTCAGTACGTGCGGTTCTCTCCTCTAATAAATTTTTGTCACATTCAATACTCGAATTCGAGACTTTGGATGAGATTCAAACCTAGTTATCGTTCGAATCAACCCTTATTGGTATAACTCATTTTTTATATAACATCAAGACAATTAGAGCTAACTTTTAATTCGTATGAAGTTGGGTATTTTTACTTATAAATAATACTAGTATAAAAGTAAAAAATAAAAAAATTACATGTATTCAAGAATGAGAGAAAGAGTTATAAGGAAGAAACAACAATATATAATTTACATTCATAAAGATGATGACCTTGTCCCTGGTGAAACCCCATAGAAGATAGATACCATATTTTATTTTGTAGCCTTACGTAATGTTGAATTTAGAACATAGAATATAAAAGGTCAAAATCAAAACAGTGCATTTTTTACTATTAAGAAATGCATTTGCTTACTGCAAAATTTCAAAGGCCCATAATTTTTATATAATAATAATAATTTCATTTATAAATGTGTGTTTTTTTACTAAAGCTCTAAAATTTGTATTCACGATCTTGAAAATTGTTTGAGTTAGTCGGTGGCATTAAATTTAATTGTCAACATTTTATATTATTTTCCAATACATTGGAATTCAATGGAATTTACAATCTCATTTTTATTCGTCTATCTCAATTATAATTGAATCAAACAAACCAATTAAACCATATATGAATAGGAGGTCTAGCTAGTTTGATCTTTTAAAAACATTTCATATAAATTATAATGAACAAAATTATCAAGTTGGTGTGACCATATTTAATTCATGTAATAATATTCACCTACCTCCCACAAAGATGCATTTCCATCGGCGTTCCTTGGAGTATATAGTACCAATAAGACAATGAATGTCTTTAGTAAAATCATCCATATAGTTGGGGTTCATTTACTGCTCAACTGTTCAATTGCTGTAATCAAATCGAATCTTAAGTAAACAATCTAATAAAAAATGCTCTATTTTGTTTTGAATTGTATCTATCCGAATAAGAGCCCTAAATGTGTACATGGCAATCGGTTCTTAGATTAAGATTTTTTTTTTTCAAATCTATCAAGACTCTGGACAAATTTCTTATTTTTTTATGAGGTGGGACTTAGTTTGCCTTTGAAATAATTGTATTTCTCAAAATTTGACACAGGTATCCACTACAACAAAAATGATTTTTAGCAACAATAAATAATGAATTTAGCGGCAATAAAAATGGCCACAAAAATATTTACCAGCAATTTATCAATGGTCGTTGTATCCGGTGTCGCTAAAAGCTTCGCCAACCATTAAGACAAATGCTGCTAAAGGGTCTTTTATTGCCGGTAAAATAAACAACTTTCAGCGGCAATTGTTATTGCCAGTAAAAGTGGCTTTAGTAAAAACATATTAGCAGGCTTCCACCAAAAAAAAGCTATATACATTTGTCAACAATCTCTGTTATCAATAGTTTCATCAGTAATTAAAATTACATTATATCTAAAGAAACTGATACATTAAGCAAAAATTAGGAAAACAATAATTACAATATCACTAACACTATAAACAATAATGACAATATTTCTTTGTCACCTTTAAATGTCACACCATGGGCCAATTAAATGCTAGAATATCAATGAAAGGTAGCAGAGAGTGAAAACATATTAAAGTTCTTGTCAATAAGACAGCTACATGCTTCTCTTACTGCTAATCGAGGAACTTATCAATGAAGGTGGAGCTTACTTAAGATTACAAACCTTTGAGTCCACCAACCAAAAGTTCTTGCGCACTTCCTCCACTGGAGAATCTGTCTGCATCAATAATGGTAGTCTCTCAGTAAATCTAAATTAGTCATGCAACTCTAATCACCCTCCACTACACCCCACCCCCAACCCACAGAAAAAACAAGTAATAACCCTAAAAGTAGCAAGCAACCTGTTTAGATGTTTCAAGTGCTATGACTTTTGCTATTCTGGTGCCAGCCTGCAACCACTAAACAAAATAATTAAGCCACCAAGAGTAAAAGAATGAAGCATTTTGCATTCAAAATGAGTATAAAAAATATAGATTTAATAACTCATGAGCCCAGAGTTACACATACCTCTCCAGCGCCAAGGAATAAGAATATGTGGTCAGCTAAACTTCCCCTAACTAATTTCAAAGCTGCAACTAGTCCAACAAGTACCACTGATTCTATGCTCTCTCTGCTTTTGGACTCTTGGTTTGTAAAGTTTTTCAACAAACCTTCAAATTGAAAGAGGGAAAAAGTGATTTTGCACCTGACAAGTCATTGTGTTGTAGAATATCAAAATCTGCAAGAGATCTAAGAATGTACAATGAAGTAAGTGAACATCTTGTTGCATGCTCTCCACAAGCTTGAAAAAATAACATAGGTAGTCATAATAAATGATATATTCAGAATTAAATATGATCGGAAGATTAATGCTCATTGCCTCCAAAACTAAACATAAATGAAGGAGTGAAAAGGTCTCACCTGCATCTACACACAACCTCTTCTTAAAGTAAATCTTCACCATCATTGTCTTCATTATTTGAACCAAGAAAGCATTCAAAACAAGTTACTAACTACATGTAAGATAATAAACAGCAAAAAGAGCCTGGTCTCTAATTGTCAAACTTACACCACACACTATTGAGATAACTTTGCTCAAAGAAACAGGACAACTTGAGGTCTTACTCACCATGTTTCTGATAATGCAAAGACAAAATATCAATGCCTCCACGCCTGAAACAAGTAAAGGTTTCAAAAGTCCATAAACCTTCAACCCATAGCATTCAATATAAGAAAGAATTGCCGCGATGCCAATCTTGTTTTCGCACTCCAATTAATATTGTTTCTTCCATGTGAAAAAGTAATAACACTAAGGACCTAAATAAACAAGTATTTGGTGTCCTGACACTATCTGAAGTGTGTTGCTCAATGTTACGAATCCAATTCCTAATATTTGAAGGTGAATATTCCTAATATTTGTCAAGTAATGTCTTTCCACATGTCACATACAAGCAAGAAAAGATGATAGTACCTGTAAGGATCATCAAACATCTAACCTTTAATGTCCACAATCTGCAGAAATATGGGAAAAAATGTAAGCACTGCGAAGAATCACGATTTTTCGTCTAACTTCATGAGACTTTTCGTCTTTAACCAAAAGAAGACAATTTGTAAGCAAAGGTACCTGCTACAAGCATAGCACACAAAATAGCCATAAGAAGCTCCGAATGAAGCAACTGATCTATTCAGCAACATTATAGAAACCAAAGTCACTTCAATGATCGCCTCTTTGGATGTACTTAACTTCTAGCAAGGAAATATAGAAGGAAACTTTCCCTACACTATCATAAAATAAGAAGTCACGTGACAGATAAAAGAAACAACTTTGCAGCCTGGAAAAGTGTATACTGGAAGACTCTGTCTTGACAGGAAAAGTCACCCAAGAGACAATGCGTGCCAACAAAATAAAAATTCATATTGAAAGACATTATGCTACAGAAATCAAAGATCATTTTCCTAACAAACACAATATAAGGTAATCATACAATAATATATAAATCAGTTCAGCATAAAAAAAGGAAGGAAAACATTCTTACTTCGGATCAAGCTCGCAACACATATTTGGTATCCACCAACTGCAAAATAGTAAGACCAACAACATCAAATAGGTAAACAATGCATTATTGCACAACATAATAATGCACCAACTCACAGTTTGTTTGTAAAATATAAAAGGATACAAACATCACCTTCAACCAAGTCTTCAGTAGCATCAATTCATTTAAAGCAGTTGCACAGGTCTAGAGGAAGAAGAAAAAGTTTTACAAACAAGAATGATTAACTGAATGCATAGTTAGAGAGTATGGATGAAACATAGCTAATAGAGCCTTAAAAAGTATCTGATCTAATTTCTTTGAAGAGGCAACAGTGCAAACACCTTGAATACAGACTGTCCAACACTAACTCTAGGGTCAATTGCAGAACATAACATCCAAAAAAATTGATAAAATTGGTAAAAAGTACTCATACCAATAGTTTTATAAATATCCAGGCTAACTTCTTACTTCCAAGTTTAAATAAATTGATAAATCATACAATCATATTTGCAGTTTCCCAGACTTTAAACTACAGACCAAATGGCCACACATTCAATGAGAAATCAAAGATTATGTTTCCCATTTGTGATTAGAATTATGGTTCAATTATGAACTTCTGATTTGATAACAAATATTTGACGAAAAGAACAAACCGAAATCCAAAAAAGGAGAAGACGAACTAAATTGAAGCATTACCTTGAAATACATCAAGAAATAGAGGAACCGAAGAATCTCAATAGGGAATTTCAAAGGAGAATCTGAAATTAGAGTGTTCGCATGTTGAATAGAACCAAAGAACTTCTCTTTGATCTGTGATTAATGTTTCGATTTGTGATTGAGATGCTTGTCCTGAGATTGTTAGATACCTTCAACGAATCAAAATTGGATCAAAGTCAATCGGGAATTTCCAAGGAAAATCTGAAATTAGAGTGTTCACATGTGGAATAGAAGCAGAGAGAGAAGAAGTTAGGGTTTATCGGAGAAGTTACCAATCCACGATTCCAGCAATTCTGGCAATCAAGAACTTCTCTTGTATCTGTGATTGATGTTTCGATCAGTGATTGTCCATGAGAGAGCTTGGGAGAGCGAGAGAGAGATCGAGAGCCAGAGCCAAACCCAGAGTAAGATCGAGTGGTGAGAGTGATTCCTGTTGCTGAGTGTGATTTTTTTTGACCAAAGTGTTGCTGAGTGAAATAGAGAGCGAAGAAATAATTTAATTAAGGAGTAAATTAGTGACCATTAGACAATAGCCACTATAGAATAGTCGGGGAAAGCATATTTTGCAGTAGTGATCCTGTTAATTTAATATCAACTAGTATGTATCACCCGTGCCATTACGGATATACATATTCTTTGTACTTATTTTAATACATAACATTGTTAAAAAAAATTAAAATCTTAGCAACAAAACTTGGTGTACATGTGTATTCTTTTTTGTAAAAAGTTGTTTTCTTTGTTTGGTTTTGTTTCGAGTCATTAAAATAAATATGTTCGTCTTTCCGTGACTCAAACTGCGTTATTTAACACCGGTTTAAGGATAACTCTAAAATTATTGACCAATTCAGAGCATATTTGTGTATGTTTAATACCAGTTTGAATTTAATAAAAATACACTCAACTATGATTAAAAATTTGAAATTACAAAAGCCACACACTATTTTAGATAATCTTTTTAATTATAATGTAAAAGATTTCATGTAACTTATCTCTTAAGATTAAAAAAAATTTCAACAATAATAGATCACAATAATTATTTCAACAAATCCATGTTAAACCTTTTCGCATCACCTACATTTCGTTAACGCCGTAGTGATTACAATTACTATTGATTACTAATTGTAATACCAGTAATGCTAATAAACAAAAGTTTCAAATAAGATTTTTAAAACTTGTTATATTTCTAAATTTTAGTTTCTTAACCAATTTATAAAAGCTATCAATTAATAGAATATGTACGCTTATTACTAATATAATATAAACAAATTATTGCAGAAAAAATAGTGGCATCACGATCAAACAGGGTAAAGACGACGAAGTAGTTTCATCTATAACCCTCAAATTGATGTAATGCTTGTGTAGTTGTTAAAAATGTTAGGATATTGTAATCTTAGACAAATAAATTTAAAAATAATCCAAAGTATAAAATAAAAAAATCATTGACAATGTGAATGTGTCTGAAGAACAACATGGCTAACACAATATTCACAGTAACACACATATTTGAATCAAGATAGACCTTCCACTGACAAACATTGTAAGCGTTATACCACCAGACAGTTTCAGCAACAACACTGTCTTTGGTGCCCAAAATAACAAATGTAGCAGAGTGCCAAAATAATTTATGTATAAAGTCAATAATGAAATAAAAAATCTGCTTGGTGGTAATAAATATTAAAATGATTAATTATACAAATACATAATTACAGCCAAATTATCCATTAAAACCATCTCCATTGAGAAGGGCCTATTTCCATTGTTAATGTCAGCAACAAATCAAAGCCTAATGATTCGACCAACCATAGTTAAAATACCATCACTTGGAAAAATGTCAGCAACAAAAACGTTAGCTATTTAGCTATTTGCCTAAACTTGTAGAGGTATTAAACAGTGACTTATTGGGCTTTCGAGCAAGTAGCTAGTTGCCTAAACTTAGATTCTTTTGTGCAGCCCATAGAAATCGTATGATGGCTGTTTTTTTATATTTTCCTCAGATATAGGTTTGTTAAATGTGTGGTTAGGATCATATGTTTAGGAATTTCAATATTAATGTAGATCCCATTTTTTAGGGATATGATTTACTGCACATCATGTGGTATAAATGCGATGAAAGAGACAAAATCATTGTAATGATTGTCTGACTTTTTTTCCTCAGCCAAAATTTGGTGCCATAACAGTCGTTGGATCAACCTTTTTCCCAGGAATTCAAATATTGGACATTGATTGCTCATGTATTAGTTAAGCTTGTGTCGTCTACGTGCACAGTTTCTGCGTATGTGGATATGAGGTGGATCATACGTGTTTTATAGTGAATATCTGACGTGGACTTGAACTTGTAAAACCTATGGTTTAGTATAATAGAGATATGATGTAAACGTATAAACATACAAACCAATTGTTTGGCATAGTGAAATTTATCTAATTGGTGAGGCTTAGGTTGCCTTTGAAAAATTGCATAATTTACCCGATCTCACTTGTATTCACTCAAAATCTGACACATATATCCCACTAATTTAACATCAACGTGATGTAAACGCGTAAATATATTTTAATTTATAGAGATAATTGATTCCAAAAAAGTGTCTGATTTTATTGGTTTCTATCCATATTTTTTCAAGGGTAACCTAGAATTTGTCTTATTCTAATTAAGTAAATTTCATATATGGTTTAGCTGCTATTAACTCTTTTGATACGGATCAAGATAAATTAAACAAGGTTTTGTAAATACTTGATATTATGAAGAAATAAAAGAGTAGAGAAAGTTGTTTTTTCAATGATATGTAAATGATGTGATTATTATTTGTGATGAGAAATCAACTAATGAGTGTGCTGTTATTAGACAAAAGAAACCCCAAATTTCTGAATAACCTCATTTTCATTAATTGGAAGAATGGATTGTTACAATAAAAAGAGAGAGCCACAACCTTTAGAAATGCTGCTAAGGAAATAGGAATCAAGGTGCTAATGAAAAAATCCTATCATTTTGAAGCTGAAAATAGGAATAAAGAAGATTGCTTCTTTAGAAGAATTATGGCACATAATATTTGATAACAACACCAAATGCAGCAGATGCATATAAAGATTTTTATACAATATATCACAGCAACCTACATATCTAGAACACATACAATTCATTATTCCATTAAATAAGCAAGCAAGAACAATGTAATTCATATAGCATACCAAGATGCTGATTTTACAAAAACCAATCATTTTGCACTAAGAAAAACATCAAGCATTCTTATTTTTCACTTCTGCAGGAGATGATTTGAACCAAGGTATCCAGACAGAAGTAGTCTTCTGATACAGTCTAAATGCCTCAGCTCTACTCTCTTGTCTCAACATTCTGTCCTCCACAAGAGTAGTCACATAAGCCAAACACATGGTATTAACCAATGCTCCAATAAAGGTCCATCCATGTCCCAAACTCCATGCAAATACAACTAGTCCCCACCACCATAGTTGCTCACCGAGGTAATTTGGATGCCGGGAATAATACCATAAGCCATTGTCAAGGACAGGAACCAAAGGCTTACCAAGCTCTTTACGCTTGTTGTTTTTAGTCATATAGTCATGAAGCTGAGTATCAGCAAAGTATGCTATTACAATGCCAGATAAACAGATAGCTATAGCTACCAAGTCCAAGATGCTCAAAGGTTTATTGACAGAGTGCACAACATATAAGGGAAGGGACAATCCAATCAAAAACATCTGCAAAGAAAAAGCAACCATTTAGTGTATGTTTTGTTAAGATTCTAGATGGCCTAGAATCATTTCTAGGAGGCGAAACGAAACGAGAACAAAAGTGATTCTACATTTATCATCCGGACGAAATAAATTCTTTTAAACCCACTTTTAAAACATCATTACCAAACACAAATCAATTTTTTTGAACTCGCTTTTCTTAAAATCAATGCTTCAAAATCAATTCTATCTCGATCTAAATCAATTCTTTTAGATTTTGGGCAGTACTGAATCAACTTTGGAAGCAAAATCTACGTCAATATAATTGAAAATCACTACTTTTGTGTTTGTGGTGATAAAATCACACTAGATACAATTGATTCTGTGGTGAGTAGAACTGATTCTAACGGAAGCCGAAATTCCTAACTTTTGCATTGAATAAAATCAATTCATATTTAGGGACCCACAAAGTTCTTTATATTTACACATTAGAAGTGATTCTACTTTTATAATCCAAACAGAATGTATGTTTGCTTCTGCTCTGCATTTACTTATGCGTCCATTTCAAAGCTAGAACTTGTAGCATAAGGTTTGCCGCAGCTTTGAAACCATGCAGCCGCGGTCCCAGACACACTAGAAATCAATTCTTCTGAACTAACTTTTAAAATATGATTATCAAACACAAATCAATTTTTTTAAACACAATGCTTTTAAAATCAGCTCCATTACAATCTAGAACAACCAGAAATGACGCAGCAATTGAATTTAACCAAACAGGCAATTCATCAAGCAGGTACAAGGGGTTCATTGAAACACTCATAAATTGAAAAGAAAAACGAAAAAAACTAACCTGCTGAGAGACATAAACAGCAAAGAAGGAAACCCACCACCAATATTTACCATACTGTTGACTCATCTCAGTGAAACGCCAATCTTCTCTAGCACCCAATTGCCAATTTTCACGTCTAAAGTAATTATGACTGAGCCTAATACTCCAAACCCAAGTCAAAAAGATCACAACTTTAGACCTCCACCAATCATATTGAGCCAAAGGGTGAGTAGCATAGTAATGAACAAGCATAACAGGTATCACTGTCCAATATGGGTCAATCATCTACACAAACACTAACAATAAAAATGTCAACTTTAAAGATACCCAGAAAAGAAAATGTAAATGTGAGTGATGAAAAAGAGGGAAATTTATATGTACCCAGTGACTTGATTGGATTTGGCCAATGAGCCAGAAGAGGATATTGACGTTGAGGAAGAAAAGAAGATTGGCTAAGAGAAGAGGATGGTGATAGCACCATGACCATAAAGTTGACCCAAAAGATGGGTCAACTCTAGTGGTAATTGTTGAGTTATATTGGTTTAGGAATGTGAGATAGAAGAGAATTGAGGGAAGAGGAACCAAGAATGCTATGATAGCATTCTTTACATTGCGATTACAGGACATTGTGTCTTCTCTAGTTTTGTTTGTGACAGTTAGAGTTCCAGATTTATAGGCGAACTTGTGTATTTTGAAAGAGATTTCCTCTCACTCAACTATTTAATTTACTTTCGGCTAAAGACATATGTTAGTCCACTAGACCCATTCATCAATTAAACATGGATTGGCCTAATCACTATGGTCCATATCTACAATCTACAAGCCCAATTATGACTCTCATATTTGGAGGGATCAAATCGACTCACTCAATCCAACGGCTCACAACGGGCACGCTCTCATTCCTAGCTAAATCACTCACCTACTCTCAATACTGACTTGAGCGTTGGAGTGGCTTCGCAGGTACCCCTCCCGGGCGCACGTTGACATACGGCCGCACAACAAGAGACTACCAATTGCAGTCCACCCGTCACTGCAAGGTACAGAACAATATGATTATTTTTAAACGAGTATCTTAGTGTGCAATTGCAGAGATTAATCCCTCGAGTCGGATAGGATAATGACAGTTAGATTCTTTTGCGTAGATTAATTACAGCTTGATTTATCTTACTCAATTTATATGAAATTTGTCCTCACAGAAAAAGAAAAAAGCACAACCCCCTGGCCAGGATCATAAGTGCCAGTGCAAAAGGATTAATTAGTTCAATCACTTTCTGCTTGTGGCTCCTCACTCACAGCCACCCTCACCTAGTGATCCGCTAATTGATGATTATGTGATTCTGTGTACCCACATCTAAGCTATTCATGTGTAAACTAAGGTATCATCTATCGCAACTGTGGTGGTTAATCCTTTGAAGTAACGAAAATTCATTTAAGAGAAATTAAGCTTGAAATTTCTGGTCTAAATAGATGTTGCGGTCATGGCTACATCTTCATTTTTACAACTAAATTGGGCCTACATTAGTCGTCTCTATGTTTTCAATGATCACACGTTTAAAACCTCAACTGTAAGTGCAATTTAAAGCCTTTTTTATAAGTATTGTTTCTCACTATGAATTAAGGGATAATACTATATATATACAAAAATGCTTAGCAGTGTTGTAATGATGTTAGCAGCATATAGTTGTGCCCCTAATGATCTCTTTGGATCCCCTTAATATGCGCATGCCAAAAAACTTTATCATACAAACTTGATCCTAAACCTGGTCCCCCCCTCCGCCCCTTCTCTCTATGCTTCTATTGTCTTTGGATCCCCTTAATATGCGCATGCCATGCTATGCCATGCCTGATCAGCATTTATTATTGCTCTACACGCCTAGGCCAGCATATTGAACGAGTGGCTTTTCTGCAGTTAGTTTGTATAAAGCTTGCTGCTATTAAGAAATAATTACAAATGATTTAGTGTGGAATAAAATCATCATGAAAAAATATGAGATCGTGCTAATAGTCAATATAATCAATCAATAGCCTAGTACAAATATAAGTATAGTTGCTTATAAGACCGATTTAAGACTACTAAAATCCTAGTTTTAAGCCTCATATTTTGTCATTAATTTGTACTCCATTCGTTCCTGATCTTTGATACTTTTGACTCTTTATTTTTGTTCCAAAACAATGGTATTTTTAAAAATCCAATGTATAATTAACCAAAATTTTCCAAATATACCCTTTATATTTATTGAGGCTTTTAGAGTCTTTATTGAGGCTTTTAGAGTCCCAAAGTATGAATTAATTGTCTCAAGACTCTTTTATTTTGATTTCAATTATCCCAAGACAACTACAAAGTGGGTATTTTAGTACTTAGCTAACACAAATTAATGATACCTTAATTTGTGTGTAACAAACCAAAAGTACCAAAAATTAGGAACGGATGGAGTATCAGGTAAAAAGGCTATAAGACCTAACCTTAGGAAAAAAAGGACTAGAATTAAAAAAGATTTTTGAGCCGACCCTAATTGCTTAGGTGGCAACATCACAATCAAGTAAGAACAATCCTCCCATATTGGAACAAGGATTATGATAATGCTTCTTGAAACTACAGGGTCTCTTAGGATTAAACAGTCACACATTCAGGAAGATAAATCCAATCTTGATCAGACAACTTATATTTCAACACATATTCTGCAGTTGAATTGATGAAATTGAAAATTTAGAGAATAGAGTCATGTTATATGTATAAAAGAATGAAGTGTCCCCCCACACATTATTCAAAACCAAAATGAAGTGTTTACCTATGATAAAATGTTTTCATTTTTACACAATCACCCAATTGCATTATTGTATCATGACAGAAATTAACCTCTCAAGTAGTTCTTTATCATATTAAATAAATAAACTTTTGTGTGATAGTACATTCCTAAAAAATTGTTGAAAAATATGAGAAGTATATAAAAGTAAAAATTTCATAATGGAAATGGAAAAGATATAACATTTGACATCAATATCCCAAAGTTAGACACCACAGAAATACAGGTCAATTCTATTGCATCTGATGGTTGGCAGGGATCAAGAGGATGGCAAAAACCATCAAATAAGCTCCCTTAGGTGCCTCTCTGTACAAGAAAGGCATCTCATCATTGAGTTCAACACTACCAGAAAAATGCTTTTAGAGCAGGAAGGTTGAGTTGAATCCAGAATCACTCATTGTCTTGACCGCGGCCATCATGTTGGTTATCGTCAGGCCGACCATCCTCGGTATCCTCGTAAGTAACCCACGGCAGCATCGACTCAAACAAGACAGCTAATGCATTCCTGCTGGCAACACCACGAGGTGCGTGGCCATTGCCATGCTGATTGGCGAATTGGTTCTCGTCCTGCATAGCCTCTCTCATCCCTTGAGCGCCCAATAATTGTTGCATATGTTCTTGTGGCATTGATGTTACTGAATCAGAGAAATCAGACACCAACAAATGTCCATACCTAACAAGAAAAATATTGTAAATTGAATGCCACAAAATTAAACTTGCAAAATTTAGTTCAGACAAGAAATTAAAATAAAAAATCACTTACTCATTTTTCTCAGATGAAAAGGCTTCTTTTCTTACACAAGCCCAATCGTTTACTTCACTTTTATTGTTTTCTAAGGTTTCAACCACTAGTTTTGCAGCACCACTTAACAGTTTTTGGAGATCAGGAAGCCTCCATATAAGATAATTTCTCTCAACATATATATTAATCAAGTGATCTTGAGATGGAATTCCTGTTTGATCTGATCGGAAAAAATCATGCTTGAGAATATCTGTCCACATACGATCTTTTAACGGTACTTTGGTCACTAGCTTCTTGATGACAGAAGGATGAAGCATCAAAGCTTGTTGCATAAGGTCGGATGAAGAAGCCTTTTTGGAGGCCTCAGAGACCTCACGCTCAAGGTAAAACCGGCAAATGGCAAGGGAAAAGGAGAAATTTGGAAACAACCAAATGGAGTTATCACTCCTATAATTTTCAGAAAACTTTTCCAGCCATGCATACTCGTCAGACCGTAAAGCAAAATAGTCAATACAGAAAAGAGCCCCCATAGGATCATCAGAATCTAGTGAAAGCAACAATTTGCAGACCTCTAAAGCAGATCTATGACAGCCACGCCTATCCAAATTTTTCATGTGAGTGAAGAGAGCTGTGAATATAGGTTTATTTGTATCATGTCCATACTTCAATTGGCAATTACCCTGCAGCGGTGTGAACATGGGATGCCATGCACATTCAAGGGCATATAGACACCTTGCAATAGAATCTGCACACATTTGTTGTTCACCTACTACCTTGAAATATTCTGCCATTGTTAGAAGGGAATCTATATGATAAGGACGGTACTGTAAGATGCTTGCGATACCATTTATGTCATTAATTGCTTTGGCAGCTTCAAAACTTCTCTGAGATTGGGAGTAGGATGACGAGTGCACATATCTACATTGTAAAAGGGGGATGGACAGTAGTTAAAGGGGGATGCACATATCACAAATCTTAATAATCTTCAGTCATAAAGGTTAAAATAAAAAATCGGAATACGAATGCACATCATAAATAAGTGACGTAATCATAAACAAAACAGGTTAAAAACCCCATATCACCCACTTCTCCACTCTCTTTAAGCCCTGAATACAAATGCAGAAACTAATAGACTCAGTCATGCATGCCCTTCAACCTATCTCAGAGAAATTAGAGAGGCGTTATATATGTATGTGTGCGGGTGTGCAAGTATCCATGTACAGAGAGAGGGGGAAGGATAATAGGATATTACAATCAGTTACCACTAAATAATATCAAACTTTTATACATATGCCACTCAATAACTTTTTTGTAAAATGGAAAATTAACCAATTCAATCATTGAATTGAAGACTTTTGTGAAGTGCAACAAGTTCACAAGATTTCAAACAAACCAATAACAATTGATATTCCCTGCACAACTTTATTTGATCATATAATATGATATTAAAAATTAAAAATACAAGCAGATATCCACTATTAGATAACATACCTTAAATGCTTAAATAATCTAAAATTTAACATACATGATTCAACGGTTGAATTATTTAATTTCGTATTTTACAAAAAGCCATAAAATGGTGTAACCGTATAAACTTGACCACTAGTTTTGTATGTTTGTATGTGTGGGTACTGGGTATAGGGCAAGGATGCACTTACACTAGGAGAATATACATATCATAGTTACTATGTTTAATAACTCTTTATAGCATTAAATCCCATCAATCTAACCGCCAAAACAAAATTTCCTGTCGAGTAAATCAAACTTACAAATTTTGATAAAATTCAGAAACTAAATACTTATTGAAATACAAGTAAATGCCGATTATAATATTGCATAACCACAAGTGTCCAAATTATATAAAATTTGGTGTGCATAGTCATTGAGATAATATCACAATATTCAATAAACTTGATGCCTACAAAAAGTTAATAAAGAGTAACTATTACAGAAATTACTCCTAGAGAAAGTGCATCCTTAGCCATATGTGTGTGTTAAGAATCAATATGCAGGCCAGAGTAAGTAAAATATAGTAAAATATGTCATATCTTTCGTATAAATTTCCCCATATTTCATCTCTCTAATTTTCACAACTCACTTATTAGGTACTTTTGTATTCAAGGTCTGAAATTGGAACCTGTGTGCAGAGTTCTTTGCAAGGTTTTGTTTTTATGCATGTTATTTGTTTGAGTCGTGCCACCGATGAACATAACATCTTTTTATGTGCTTATTTTTATGGCGCGTGCATGTTTATGATTCAGTAGTAGCATACATCACAAATTTGAAGATATGATACTACAACTAAGTCCTTAGCTTTTAGGATAATCATACACACATAAAGAGAGGGAGTTGTTCAAAGAAAACAAAGCAGAATTTTTTTTCCAATAAACTAAATAAGAATGATCTCAGTTCCTTACCTAAAGTAGTTATATCCATTCTTTGTTTCAAGAAATTCCATGGACAAAGAATCATCACACGGGGGCCAGTTGTTTGTTGGAGTGACAAGAACAGTCTTCTTGAGAGTATAGCGTGGTCGCCTCACCCCTCGCATCTGCCTAGAACTGCTCGCTTGATGACTACTATTCTCAAATGATTTCACAACCTTAGACCCAAATATTCTTCTCAGCTCATTTTCGGCACTCAAATGTTTAGGATCCACTTGTAATATGGAGATAGCATCCTGTTTAACAGATTTACTTTTGTCTTTAGCATTCACCGCGTTGGGTTCTGTAGAATTGTGTTGTTCACCCAAAGAGTTGGCATTCAGTGACAAATCTTCTAGAATCAGGTCCAATTCTTTTTCACCTCCCTTTTTACTGGCAACAGCACTATCCTTGTTTTTCTTCTTCTTCTTTTTCTTTGATTTTGGATTGGATGTTGAAACCTGAGCAGAATTTTTCAATGAAGATGAATCCTCTTTATGTTCATATCTCACCGATGATGTTTCTTCTGTGGACTCATCTTCCTGCAATCAAAACAGCCATTTTCAGCAAAGTAATCAGCATAATACTTGGTCCCCCGATTGTTTTGCATGAGCAAGAATCCAAGCATCTATCTTAAGTACGGATGTCAATGAGACAAGGCGGACACAAGTTGTAGTCCCTTATTATCCACCCGTTGGATAAAAACAGCCTCGTACCCACCCCATACCCGTGCGAGTACCCCCTAAACAGGTTTTATGGATATCAAATATTCACGGTTACCCGTGGATTCCTATGGATGTTTATTAAATTTACTTAAAAAAAATTTATAAAATAAATAGTAATTGTGCACACAAAATTAACCATTTGAATCCTGCTTTTTCTATTCATATGAGAAAATTAGGCATCTTGTTATGCATTTATCTTGTTACATATTTGCTAGCGTGAGGGTGTGAGAAAATTTTAGGGTTTTATAATTGGGTATTAACTATAAGCTTAGAAATTGGATTGGGCCTAACTCAACGCTACAAAACCGGCTTGTAAAGGTGAGGGATGCCTCCAACTTATATACTCTTTTTCGGGTCATATCACATCTTATGTGGGACTCTTAACAGTAACTAAGTACTTTCGCAATGAGTACGGATACCCACGAGTACATCACTACCCGACACCTCTGCCCTTTAACTAGTGCTAATGCAACTACCCATTTATTTTACCTGGGGTATCCATTTAGCTACCCGCTCCGTGGTTTAACCAGTGGGTGTGGATTTTTTTGCCGTCCTAATCTTAAGCTAAACACCCAAGATAATTTCCTAATAAAACCAATAGAACACCATTTCATTCTCAAATACTAAATGGTTATGATATTTGATTAACACCATATCTTGAACTTGAAAACAAATTCCACTAATGTATTGTTTGTTTCTAACCTATTTCCACATACAAAGGCTAAGTTATAATTTTTAGCTAACCCAATTCATTTATAGCTGGAACAAAACAAAACCCACTTGGCAAATCTAAAAGGGGTACTGCTGCATATGAATTAAAGAGCTTCAATATAAAAATAAAAAAAAATAAAAAGTAGGTTTTTTTAGAACCTGTTGTTCGGGCTCAGAATCGTTGTCATTGAGAAGGTCGAAGGGGTTAATCGAAGAAGGTGCGGTGGAACCTTCTTCTTCTTCTTCTTCTTCATCTTCTATTTCTTCCTCTTTGTTGAGTTGATGAGAAAGGTAGTGTTGTTCGTTCAGTATCTTCTTCACCAATCGAGCCGACATCGTTTTTTGTGTTTTTTTCAGCTGAAATTTTTTCAGAGTGATGCAGATGAATTTAGGGATACCCAGAAATTATCTATGCCTATATATAAAATATATAAAGGGAATTCATTTTTTTTGTCAGATTTTTCTGACCAAAATATCCTTATAACTACCCACTAACACTATTTCACTATATTATTATTTATTATTTATATATTATTTATTTATTACATTTATAACCACCCATCAACCCACCAACACATGAAATTATGTGTAATAAAGAAAGAAACGAAAGAAAAAACTCGAATAAAGAAGATAGCGTTAGCGTGGAACGGATTTTCCCAAATTACCTTGCTAAATTTCTTCGAAACTAATTTATCTAATTTAAAGATAAATATGTTTTGAAAATAAATTGCAAATTTAGAAGAAAAATGTACAACGAACTTACCTCACCAATAGATAAATTCGTTTATTTTTACAAAACGAATTTACCTAAGCAATACATAATTCGTTTTGTAAATTTATAATAAAGAATTTATTATTTAATAAATAAATCCGTTTGGAAAAATTGCAAAATGAATTTATCTATAAATCTATTTTCAATTTTTTTGAAAAACGGATTTATCTAAAAAACAGATAAATCTGTTTTACATTTCTTAGGGGTAAAATGGAGATAAAAAATTGTGTGGGTATGGTGTCTGATGGTGGGGTACCAAAAACGCACCCTTTTTTTGGTTAAATTGTGTGTCTCTGTAAGACCCATACTTCGTACAATCCCCCCTCTACTCAGTGAACATCCCCCAAAATGCGTGAAAAGACCAAAATGTCATTAATGAATCTTGTGCTCCTACGATGGCTCGGAGCAGCGTGCTCCGAACCAGTTCGAAGTGGTCTGAACCAATAAAAGCACAGACACCCCCTTTTTTTCCAGTTATATTAGAAGAGGTTCGAAGCAGCGTGGTTTGAACCAGTAAACAACGCACTGAAACACCCTTTTTTTCCCTTCAGTTATGTTAGAAGAGGTTCGGAGCAGCGTGCTCCGAACCAGTTTGGACTAGCGTGGTCTGAATCAGTAAAAATCAGTTATATTAAAAAAGGAGTATTTTGTGGATTTTGAGAATGAGGGAGTGTCTACTGATTAGTTACGGGGTTGTACGAAGTATCGGCCCTCTCTAAAGTCTACTTTGAAGTGAGCTCACAATAAAACGGCCCAATCACTTTTTTTTTTAAAAAAATTGGGTCTTATATGGGTTTTGGTTTTCTCTCCTATGGTTAGTTTCGACACCCCCATATTTTCTAATACACACCTCCTTTGGTGTCTTTTCATATTTTGCTATGCCCATGTTCGAAAGGCTATATCTACAATATTATATATACAAGGGAGTAGTAGTAGTAGTAGTAGGTGTTTCATTCAAACATTAACAAAATTATTTATATAAATTTTTAAGTGAATACAGTTTCATGTTTTTCATAACATTAACTTTCCTAGATAAATTAACTTGCTCAAAATATCTTTTTTTTTTGTTTACAAAAGAGAATAAAAAGAAAAAACTCAACCCCTCAAGAAAGGAGTGCCAACAGCATCTGCTCGAATGATGAAACATTTCCACCGGAGCACTTAACACCACAACAAAAGGTACATCACTCCTTGCACCCTTTTTGGCCAAAAAATCGGTACAAGAATTAGCCTCACGATAGCAATGTTGCAGTTGCACCTCCCAGTTTCTCTTCAGCCAATGTCTTAACATTGTAACCTCGTTTTCATATCTGTGATACCGAATGTTGGACTGTTGAACCAAATTAACAATTTGCAAAGAATCCGTGTAGCATATAACTTTTTTAAAACCCATGTCCCAACACATTTCAATGCCATGAAATAATGCCATAAGTTTTGCATGTAGTATAGTAGAAATACCAATGGAGCCATGAAAGCCACGAATGAAAGTTCCATCGTGATCCCTTATGATCCCACCAAAGCCTCCATCCCCGGATTGGTAACCGCACTACCGTCAACATTGAGCACAACCCATCCTACCTCGGGTTTGCTCAAAATATCTTTTATAACGCTTTCTATTTAGTATTTTCATATATGCATCAACCATAGATCTCCCTTTACTCATGGCTTTCTCCTTTCATTCTTCACCATTTTCCATAGATATCGACTCATAGTTTGAGCGAGAAATCACATTTTTTGGTTTCAATATAATTACAAATCCAACTCTTTTTCGTATTTCCTATATTTCTCACTCCTATTAACCCAAGACCAATGTCGTCTTCTTTTCAAGTGTACTAGAGTCTAACGTAGAAATTACAACAACAAATCCTAACTCTATCATTTGCTAAACCACAATTAAAGAAATAGATATGTGTAGGAAATACCCAAAATAAACATAGACCACAATTTTGTCAAAAAAAAAACATAGACCACAATATTTTCATGTTCACTTGGAACTAGACAACGAAGCGCAACTCAATTAATAAGACGCTCCACTTTCACCTAAAAGGTCGTGAGTTCAAGTCATAGAGCGGAGAAGTGGAGAACACTACAAGTCCCCGTTATTAAGGAGGAAAAAAAAGACAACTTAAAACTGAAAAAAGTGTCATTCACGGATTCACCTATTAAGCTACTATTCTAGTAGTTAATGAATAGCCACAACTTTTTACTGTCCATTTAGTTCTTTTTTTTCCTTTAGGTATCATCCACTCTTGTATCTAAGAAAGATAGAATTTTACCAACATAGATATAACATTCATTTTTTTATAATCGGGATATAACATTCATTTTTTTATAATAGGGATATAACATTCATCGACTCGTGATCGCCGACATCATAATTATAGTATAAATTAAATGGTAAATTTTTTTATGTCTGAAATAACGGAAAGGAATTTTAACTTTTCTCCTTTATGAAAAGAGAAAGTTGGTCCAATTAATAAGGATTGGATTCATATCTCACAAAGACTCAATCAAGTCTAAATCTTATCGTCCATATAAGAACCTCGTTAGGAGTATTTTTTTTTTGAGCCACATGGCTTTAAAAATGGCCAAAAAAAAAAGATTTTCAATGGTTCGATAGCAAAAAAAATTCCTATAATTTATACAAGTTAATTATGTGATTTTTGTAAAATAATTTTATTTATTATGTATTGTATGTATAGCTAGACATATATGTTTTAAAATCAAACTTATTTCAAAGAACTCTCCCTCTCTCTCAACCATTATGCTTAATTAGAAGTAAAAAATGCACGGTTAGCAGCAAGTCAACACATGCCATGTATATTATAATCGGTTCCAAACCTTATATATTTATCCCTACAAATAAATAATTTGACAATTTGCATGTTAATTGGTTTCAAACCTAATTATATATATATTTTTGACACCAAACCTTATATATTTATTTATCCCTACAAATAAATAATTCGACATTCTGCATAACATGCGTTGGATATAATTCATCAGTGTTTCATGATAATTTTTTATTTTATGTAAAAAGTCATAACTATTTTTTGAAATAAAAAAAAAGAGAGGGTCAGCTCGAGGTTTTTGTTCTTGCTTAAGGAAAAAGCAATCTAGAATTGTTTTATCGATCGAAAATGACTCAATAAGTTTTTCTTTCCAAATGGCGCATAAAAATAGTTATTTCTATCTTAAAAAACCAGTTATTTCTCAAACAGTTTAGATTACTATTTTTGTTGGGGATTAGACATTATATGCGTTATTTTGTTTGAATGCCAAACTGCATTTTTTATCCTTTATTTTTTTATATCAGTTTTGTTTGTTATTTATCTTTTTTTTTCGTGTTGATTTTTTATTTTTCAAATCTGTGTCAAAGTGATCATTTTGAAGGATTTCCGTCCATTGGGCTTACGCGGTTGTCTTAAGTGGCACATCTAACCGAGATTTCATTAAATTACGTGCATTTCCTTTTTTCTAAATAATGAAGAACACTAATCTCAAAAAAAAATAATAATGAAGAACACTATGAATGTCTTCAAGAACACTTCAATTTCTTGTTTCTTGAATAACTCATGCAATACGTGACCAAATTGAATAAAACTGGACTCTTAACTTGAATAAATTTTGGAAGGAATTCAATGGAATTAAAATTAAACTCAGAAATGTGCATATGCGCAAAATCTCTTCAGGACCCGAAAGCTTGAAGAGGAAGAGAAAGGGAATTGACATCATTTTCATTGAAACCTTTGGCTGAAGTTTAATTTCTACACTTAATTGAGAGAGGACGACCCAACACGCGATTTCTAGGCGTGACTTTCATCTTCACTGTAACTTGAGATTTAAGTACTTTTCTAGACAAAATACTTGTCGTATTCCAATTCCTTGTTGAATTTCAAAAATGTTAGGCTTAAGAGTTTCTTTATTTGGCACTGCATAGTGAATTTGCCATTGTTGAGAAAGCCCGCCAGAGGTTAAACTCTCAAAAAGTTTGGAATCTAATGAACTGATATTTAGTACGAAGAATTATTCGTCAAAAACAAACGGAGTGTAATGGCACTCAAAAAAGTCTAAAAAAATGAAGATTGGGTGAAAATAAACGTAATAATAAAGTGTTACATACAATTCTGACGCTGTAAAAAAAATACAATTCTGACATTTGTACGACATCACTTCGTAACTGTTAGCCTGTAATTTCGACAGGCTTCATTTAAAATAGTCAACAGGGTTTGACTTGTACTTTGACATAGATCAGAGGATTTCGACAAAGATCATGTTCAGGGCAGATTCGACAAGCTTCCAGAAAAACAAAAACAAGAAAGAGGAAAATGGACACAAGCTTCGACAGACAGAAGACTAAGTAGTTATGCGCTGAAAAGCTAGCAGTTGGTCGAAAAGAGGAGCAGTTACCAACATTTTTATAACTGTTTTTGAGGGCAGTTTCTGCTCCTCCCACTAAGTATAAATAGTAGTTTCTGAGAAGAAACAAAGGTCACAAAAACTCATATTTTACTTCTCACGCTCTAACTTCCGCATTCAAGATAAAAACGAGTCAGAGAAACAATGTATGAATTTGTGCACCATTTCCTTTAACTTTAATGCAATTTTAATTTGTTTTTCTTTCGTTTTACTTGTTTTTATCGTTCAAGTTCTTCTTCTCTGAAGTACTCTGATAACTTCGCGCGAAGGAATCAGTTATTTCTTTCCTCTTTTTCTGGTTAAAACGCGAGACAATTCAAGAACATCATAATAAACTATAAACTCTAAGCACAAATGGTCTTAGGATTCACTGGTTGATCCTGCAAGTTAACCAAATTGGAGACCAGCGGTGTTTACCAAAATCCCAGGTAAACAAATTGGCACGCCCGGTGGGACATTTGTGTCAAGTATTAGAGTATTAGTTTAATATAATCATTTGAAGTTAACTGTGCATGCGCTTAAGAAGTGGTAAATCTCTGTCAGAGATGACACGTTCTAGTGCAAGTTTTTCAAATGCACAAAGTGGGCCTGAAAATGCGTCTACCAATGATGCTAATCCAGTAACCACTATGGGAGTAACTGCTCCGTTGCCTTCGACAGGCATGGCTGTTGTGATATCGTCTGTGCCTAACACTTTATCAACAATGGCCACCACAGTGACCACACAGCCTATTGAAATGGTATCTATGCCACAAACGATGGGAATGTCTAGCCCTTATATGATTAGTGGGCACATGCCATTTAGCATGCCCATGGTTGGTCGAAATTTCCCTTATGGCATGCCAACTGCCATGATGGTAGGTTTACAAGCGAACTCATCAACATATGCAGATAATGTGCATACTTCCCCAGAGGGCATTTATGGTCGAAATGCCCAAACCTCATTAACCACAGCATCTTTGTTGGCTTTGAGGCAACAAATAGATGATGCTAATCATGATATGGTTAATATGTTAACCCAGCAAATTGGTACAGTGTTCAATCCTTTGATACGTGACACCAATATTAGTTACCAAGCATTGGCAACTCAAATGGGTCGAATTGCTGATTTCTTTGGTACCCCCAGAGTACAAAATTAGCCAATGCCCCAAGCCCAATCGGTGAGGCCTGTCGAAATCCCTTTAGAAAGGCCTAACATTGAATTGCCTAGAAATCAGGGCCAAACACAAGTTGTCGAACAACCCATACAAAGGTTGGTCGAAAATGAACCTGATGTAGTGTTGGTAAATAGAAATCAAAACGCTGACGAAGTAGTCAGACAAGTACAACAAAATAATTTCGGAGCACAAAATAACATAGCTAATCTTGTCG
The DNA here is from genome assembly GCA_963573325.1 of Astragalus glycyphyllos. Lineage (NCBI taxonomy): Eukaryota > Viridiplantae > Streptophyta > Magnoliopsida > Fabales > Fabaceae > Astragalus > Astragalus glycyphyllos. Next base: position 115,102,463 of record OY754307.1, read on the forward strand.
AAACAATTTTAGCCCAAAATGGCCTTAACTTAGGTATGCATAGGCCAAATTTTGTTTCTCCTTTGTCTGAATATGTTTTACAAAGTGAATTGCCGAGGGGTTGGAAAATCCCTAAGTTCACTAAATTTGCTGGGGAAACCAGTGAATCCACTGTCGAACATATTGCTCGTTATTTAACTGAGGCTGGAGATTTAGCCCACAATGAGAATTTAAGGATGAAATTCTTCCCTAGTTCTCTAACAAAGAATGCTTTCACTTGGTTTACTACTTTACCCCCACATTCCATGTTTAATTGGAACCAATTAGAGAAAGCTTTCCATGAGCAATTCTACATGGGACAATGTAAAATTAGTCTCAAAGAATTGGCCAGTGTTCGACGCAAAGTGGCTGAATCTGTGGATGATTATCTCAACAGGTTTAGACTTCTCAAAGCAAGGTGCTTCACTCAAGTGCCTGAACATGAGCTAGTCGAAATGGCTGCTGGTGGCTTAGATTATTCCATCAGAAAAAAGCTAGACACTCAACATTTGAGAGATATGGCTCAATTGGCTGATAGAGTTAGGCAAGTCGAATGTTTGAAAGCTGAGAAATCTAGAACTAATAGGTTTCATAATAAAAAAGACAAAGTTGCCTATGTCGAAATTAAAGATGAAGAACAAGAATTTGACATTTCCTATGAGGAGGTCGAAGAAGAGGTCAATGTTGCTGAGTTAAAACCTGGACCTCCATATACTTGTAAATTGCTAAAACCTTCAAATGGTAAAAATCCTGTCGAACCTAAAAACAACAAATTCGTTGCAAAAACATATACATTTGATGTTACTAGATGCGACGAAATATTTGACTTGTTAGTTAAGGATGGTCAAATTTTGGTTCCTAAGGGACTAAAAACACCACCATTAGAACAAAAGCAAAAAAGAGGTTTTTGCAAATACCATAATTTTTTGGGTCATAATACTTCTCGTTGTGTTCTTTTCAGGGATTTGGTGCAAAAGGCACTCAATGAAGGAAGGCTGAAATTTGGTGATAAACCAAGGGCACCAATGAAGATTGACGCTGATCCTTTGCCTGATGCTGAGGCAATGTATACTGAGGTGAGCATCAACATGGTCGAAGTCTCTGAAATTGTGCCTGGTAAGGCTAATATGAAGGGAACTACCATAAGTTCAAAGATGGATGTCGAAATGGTCACTGAAGGCCAAGAAGATGACAAAGTGAAAGCAGTGTACCCAAAAGCTGAAGAGGAATTGGTTGATTTCCTCAATCGTTGCAAGCTAAGCAACTCAAAAGTGATGTTGTGCCCAAGGTGCAGTGCTGTTTTTGACAAGGAGGCTGCTAAAGAATTGGAAGAGTTCAAGCCTCAAATGAAGCGCAAAGGTAAATGGGTGGATAAAAGGCCCAAGTTTGATTTTGCCGATAGGAGAATTCCCTACATGGTTACTTCGACCAAAACTCCTGGAAGAGGAAAGCTGAGTACTTATGTTCCTCCTTCTGGTACTCCTGTCGAAAAGTGGATACGTTCTGGTGGGAGAAGCAAAGCCATATACCACACGGGGGACAATGCTATCCATCGAGTTAGACCACCTAAGCTGGTCGAAGGTAACACAAGTGGTGTTAACCAGAACAAGGCAATTGAAATCAAGAAGTATGCCTATAGTAACAACTACAAAGGGAAGAATCCTATGACAAGAACTCAATGGCGAAGGTTTCAACGCCAAAAGCAACAACCTCAAACAAAGGGAAGGGTCAAGAGGTAACCTTACCTTCGACTGAAGTGGTTAGGAAACCAGACACTGAGAGAATTTTCCCTCCTCTTTCTGAAATTAAGAAAGGCTTCAAAAAAGAAGACCTTAATTTAGAAGAGGAGTTAGATTCTTCCTTTGCTGATTCTGGGTCAGAGTTTGACGTGCTATGTGGGGTCATCTCAATTTTACCAATTGAGTATGATGTGGTTTCTGAGGTTAATGATGTCGAAGAAGATTTCGACGAGGAAACTACATATAAACCCATATGCTACTATGTGTTGAAGAATGGCTGCATCGAAGAGCAACATGCTGTCTTTGAAAGGCCAGATTGTGGCATGATGAATCACCTCAAGCCACTGTTCATTCAAGCCAAGGTCAACAATGTGGGAATCAACAAGGTCCTTGTTGATGGTGGTGCTGTTGTGAATTTGATGCCTCAACATTTGCTAAGAAGAATTGGCAAATGTGACACTGATTTGAGGCCACATAATGTGGTTCTCACTAATTATGAAGGCAAAACTGGCCATTCACTTGGGGCCATTGAAGTCGAATTAGCAGTAGGTAGTGTCAAAAGGCCAACTTTGTTTTTGGTAGTACCCTCCGAGGCAAACTACAACTTGCTGCTTGGAAGAGAATGGATACATGGAGTGGGGGCAATCCCTTCGACTGTGCACCAAAAGCTCATTATTTGGAGAGAAGATGGGTTGGTTGAAAACATTGAAGGTGACCAAAGTTATTTCAAGGCTGAAGTGAATACGATCACCAAGAAGACCTTCGACAAGCAATTGGCAAATATCCCTCCATGCTCTTCTTCCAATGCTGGGTTCATTGAGCAAGACAATGTCTTCTCCTCTGTTAGTCTTCACCCAAATTATGGTTTCGTTTGGGAAAGGGAAATCATTGATGAGGAGAATAGACCAAGAGGCTTTGTTAAGCCTACTGGATGGGATAGACTTTGAAATGATTGTAACACCCCGGAAATAATTTAATTAAAATAGTTGATTGAATTATTAAAATAATTTGGAGGCGGGATATAGATAAATTAAAAGGTTAATATTTTATATGCGTAGGAGGTGAAACGAGTAAAGGATGTGGTGACGTAGAGAGCCCAGTGTTTACTGAGCCCTCAACTTAAACCCTGGGGGTTTAAGCCAAACCCTCATTCGCAGCAAGCAAAAGAAAAACGAAAGTGAGAGTGAGAGAGAGAGAGAGCACGCGGCGCAAAGAGGGAGAGAAGAGGAGGGTTTCGCGAAGAATTTCAAAAGGAGATCGTTCGTGTTGCTGTGGTTTTGTTCGTGTCTCGTTCGTCGTGTTCCGGAGCTTACGTTATTCGAGGTAAGGGTGGGCTTAACCTTGATAATGGGTTGATGATAATTATGTGTGGGTAGTCTAGGGTTTTGTTGAATTGTTCGTGTTGTTGCATATCGTGTTTTCGTTGAGATTGGTGCTTTGATGATTGTTGCACGTTATTGTGATTTGTTTCGTTATTTGTTGTTGCGTGATTGTTGTATCACGATGATGGTGTTGTTATTGTTCGTGTTTTTGTTGTTGCTGTGCGTGGTTGATTGTTGTTGTCGCGTTGTCGAATTGTCGTTTTTGTTGTGGTGGTTGCGGTGTCGTTGCCGTTAGGGTTTGGTGTTTGGCAATTTAGCGATTCTGGACACAGGTTCGGTTTTTCTAAAACTGGCGCTGTTTGGTTGATCCAAAAATTATGATGTTGATTGTTTTTGAAAATAGACTTAACGCCGGTTGTTTTGGCACTGGTTTCGTCAAATTCGGAGTTGTATAGCTCGAGTTATAGGCGATACAAGTTAGGTTAAAATTCTGGAAATGATTTGGGTATAGATTCGGTATTTCGGTGACTGGGAACGTTGTATTGACCGAAAAATTATGTGGTTTATTTTTCTGGAAAATAGACTTAATGCTTGTTAATTTGGCACTGGTTTGGTTGCGTTTAGAGTTGTGTAGCTCGAGATATGAATTCCACAAGTTAGAGTAAGATTCTGAAAACAATCTGGACACAGGGTCAGTGTTTTGGTTACCACGTTTTCAAAAGAACTCCTTTTCGAACGAATCCAATTTCTTTGAAAACTAGACAAAATTTGCCCCAGTTTATGCACAAGTTTCATGCAATTTGATTGAGTTTTGGTCACTTTGGAATTGCTTGAATTTGAAGGACAGAAACTGTCCTCTTTTGCAACTAGCCTGTGTGCTTTTCGAAAACTGTACCTATTGGACACTCTCCTTCAAAAACTGAACTTAGGGATGATAACCATACCCATAGGGCTTTCCAACAAGTATTTATTTGTTGAAATCCGATGTCGTTTGCTATTTTAATTAATTCGCTGAAGTAGGTGCGATGTGCCTAGGCGCTGTGCGCCAGTCTTGTGCGTGGTGTGCGTGCGTTATGTCCGCGTTGTGGAGCCGTCTGGTGTTAATATTTCAGGTGCGGTGCTGGTATGCTCAGGAGAGTTTAGTGGTAGCTGTGATGCTACAACTTGGTGCTATTTTTGGTGAAATCATTTGTTTTGATTCTGGTGATATAGTATTTATTTTAAATACTTGTTATGGTGAGTTGGTGCATAATCATGGTGTCGCATTGTCATATGCATGTTTTGGTGATATAGGCTCTGCCTCTGGTGTTTATTGGTGATATGCCCGTCGTGGCTCATTTTGGTGATCGGTACCGCATGCATATGCCCACTGGAGGGGTTGCATATCATCCCATTGTCTATGAATGTTATAACTTTGGTGGTTCACTGTCAAATGGACTTTTCCTTTGGTATCTGGTGCTGTGATATGGTGTAATTGTATTGTGTTGCTGTAGTTACCTGATGCTAGCATATTTTTATCATCTGCTTATTACCTCTGTTAGACTCACCCCTTCTGCTTGGAATGTTGCTCTCATGCGGCAACGCTGCAGGTGATCGCTAGTGCTCGTGGAGGAATTGCTAGGTTTTGCTTCCTCTCTCGTTTGGGTCTGTGTCAGCTCTGATATGTAGCACCGGGGAGTCGTTAGTTATCGTTTTGAACTATTATTTTAGTTATTGGAAAATGTTTTAATTAATTTTGGAGATGTCTCTAATTGTTAATTCTGGAGATGTTTAAACTGGTTAATATTTCCGCTGCTTGGTGATTTCTTTTATATAAATTATTTTGGAGATTTTTTTTTGGAATAAATGGTGTTTTTTTTTTTAAAATGGTGAAAAATGTAGCGCCCTTCGAGGTGACTCTGATAATTGTCTATTTAGTTGTAATAGTAAAAAGGGGGGTGTTACAGTCTTCACCCAAATTATGGTTTCGTTTGGGAAAGGGAAATCATTGATGAGGAGAATAGACCAAGAGGCTTTGTTAAGCCTACTGGATGGGATAGACTTTGAAATGATTATAAAGCCCAATGCATGGGAAAGAATTACGGCCTATGTGGCCGAAAACAAAGAAAAAGCTATCCTAGAAGCTGAGTTACATCAAATGGTTGCTTTAGCCACAGAAGATAATAACAAAGAAATCATGGTCGAAACACAGAGACTTGATGGTGTCTATGATGATGAACCATTAGGATTTGAGAAAGATCCAATGGGTTCGACCAAGAAAATACAGGCACAAGATCCCTTAGAAGAAATTGATTTGGGAGATGGTTCAACAAGAAGACCAACATATATTAGTACAAAGATCAACAAAGATTTCAGAGTGCAGATTGTCAAATTGCTAAAGGAATACAAAGATTGCTTCGCTTGGGATTACAATGAGATGCCAGGGCTGAAAAGAGAGGTGGTTGAGTTGAAGTTACCTATTCGACCAGAGAAGAAGCCTGTGAAGCAAACACCAAGAAGATTTGCACCAGAAATCATGTCGAAGATCAAAGCGGAAATCGAAAGGCTATTGAAAAGCAAGTTCATCAGAGCTGCCAGGTATGTTGATTGGCTTGCTAATATAGTTCCTGTAATTAAGAAAAATGGTACACTTAGAGTTTGCATAGATTTTAGAGATCTAAATAATGCTACTCCCAAAGATCAATACCCAATGCCTGTGGGAGAAATGTTGGTTGATTCAGCGGCTGGTTATGAATATTTAAGCATGCTTGATGGATATTCTGGTTATAACCAAATTTTTATTGCTGCAGAAGACATTTCAAAAACTGCATTTCGATGCCCAGGGGCATTAGGTGTTTATGAATGGGTAGTGATGCCATTTGGTTTAAAAAATGCTGGTGCTACATATCAAAGAGCTATGAACACTATGTTCCATGATTTTATAGAAAATTTTATGCAAGTCTATATAGATGACATAGTTGTTAAGTCTTCATCAGAAAATGGTCATTTAGATCATCTACGACTATCATTCGAAAGAATGAGAAAATATGGATTGAAAATGAATCCACTCAAATGTGCCTTTTGTGTAAGTGCAGGTGATTTCTTGGGCTTTGTTGTGCACAAAAAAGGCATTGAAATAAATCAAAACAAGACGAAAGCTATCATGGAAACACAACCTCCTTCAACAAAGAAAGAATTACAGTCATTATTAGGAAAGGTCAATTTCCTTAGAAGATTTATATCAAATCTAAGTGGCAAGACTCAAATATTCTCGCCATTACTTCGACTGAAGAAGGATGATGTTTTCAAGAGGGATGTCGAACATCAAGTAGCTTTCGACGAGATCAAGACATATCTGATGAACCCTCCTATTTTATTGCTTCCTATTAGAAATAAGACAATGAAATTGTATATAGCAACATCAGAATTGTCAATAGGTAGCATGTTAGCACAAGAGGATGAAAATGGTGTAGAAAGGGTAATATATTACCTCAGTAGGGTTTTAAATGATTCTGAAACTAGATATCACCCTATTGAAAAATTGTGTTTATGCTTGTATTTCTCTTGTACTAAGTTAAAGCAATATATTAAGCCTGCTGATGTGTATGTTTATTCCCACTTTGATATTATTAAACATATGCTGTCGAAACCAATCCTACATAGTAGAATAGGCAAATGGGCTTTAGCTTTATCTGAGTATTCATTAACATTCCAACCTTTAAAGGCTATCAAAGGCCAAGTCGTTGCGGATTTCATTGCTGACCATTCAATAGTTGAATCAGAAATTAACTTTGTGCATCTTCGACCTTGGAAATTGTACTTCGATGGCTCCAGCCATAAAAATGGGTCTGGTGTTGGGATGTTAATCATTTCACCTAAAGGGATTCCAACTAAATACAAGTATAAAATTAAAGAAAGCTACTCCAATAATGAGGCTGAATATGAAGCCTTAGTAGCAAGACTTGAAATTCTGTTAAACTTGGGGGCAAAACAGGTCGAAATTAGAGGTGATTCTGAATTAGTAATCAAACAATTAACGAAAGAATACAAGTGCATTAAGAAAATTTTGATTACTTACTTTATTGCTGCCAGTACTTTATTGAAACAATTCGACAGCGTTGATATTCAACATGTGCCTCGTATTGCAAATCAAGAGGCCAATGATCTGGCACAAATAGCTTCTGGTTATAAAGTTTCTAAAGAAAAATTAACAGAGCTAATCAAAATTAAAAACAAGTTAATTTCGACAGCAATGACACAAGAAACCTTGTCAAGGAAAAAACTGGAGGAGGCAGAGAACTACTCTTTAGTCTTAAGTCAATTACCTCCAAGTGAAAGTGAAAATTTTATTGAAAATTTTAATGATGAAGTTTCCGACAAAGGTTATTGTGATAATGTGTTTGAAGTTTTTGCCATTGACAGTATGTCAAATGATGATTGGCGAAGACAAATTGTTAACTACTTGGAAAATTGTCAAATGATGATTATTGCACCTCGAATCTTAGTAGTCTTACCTGGAGGAAAATATTTGGTCAAGAATTTCTGCTTCAGTTGGTCCCAAGTGGTAATGGACTCAGCAGGTTGAGAGTCTAGCCAAGCAGATGCCTTGTCAGCCAATGACCATGGAAACAATCTCACTCTAATTGCATCAGGAGGGACACCATTACAAATTACTGAGTCTGCCACCCTCAAGAAGTTTCTAAGATGGGTGTGAGGGTCTTCTGTTGGTGCACCTCTGAACATAGTAGAATTCTGAACCATTTGAATTAAGCTTGGTTTGAGCTCAAAATTAGTAGCTTGCATAGGTGGATTGACTATGCTCGTAGTGATATTTGCTGTTGGAGTAAAGTAGTCCCGAAGAGTTATTCTCGGATTGGCAGCCATCACTCTTGTCTCTTTTCTTATCCTTCGAGCAGTTCTTTCAATTTCTGGATCAAAAATCAAAATAGGCTCTTGGGAGCGGGTTAGCATGCACAAGTAATAAAAATTAAACTAGCAACTAAAATTAAAATAAATATTTTTTTTCTTTTTATCAAATTTAAATGAAACAAAGTAGAACAAGAAATAAATAAAAAAAAGGTCTAAAGCAATAAAAAAATCTTTTTCGTTTAATATTATTAAATTAATCCCCGGCAACGGCGCCAAAAACTTGTTGCGTTAAAAATACACTTGAGAGCAAGTGTACTCTCTTGCAGAAGTAGTATAAAAAATATCGTCTCCACAGGGATTAATTAATAAGCACCAAACTACTTAAGATTAATTATTATTTAGACTAACGAATGTTGGTGATTGTAGAAACTAAAATAAGACGAAGTAAATAGCAAGAATTTAAAATTGTAAAGTTCGATCAATGGAGAGAAGCCTAGGGTCTCGGTTTCACTTGCTAGCTTCGATTCCTCTATGTCTAACTCTACCTGAATTCCCTTATTTTATTCAATTACCAATCCCTTTACTAAACCTATTAATCCGTTTGGTCATTCGTGATTAATATTCTTTTCCCTAAATTAATCCTAGTTTGGTCATGCTAGAATTTAAATTTAAGAAAAGCATGAAGTACAAAAAGGTTGAATGATTGGAAGACTAAATTAAAGTTTGGTCATTCATTAATTATAGTCTCAATTATCCTATAGGTCCACCAACTAGTTGTAGTACGATCGCTAATCAACTAATTGATTATAAACATGCAATGAGTTGTTAATCCTAATTATGTAATAAAGCAATAGGATAATATTAATTGAAATAAAAATTGGGAATTCAAAATATAAATTAAAACATAAAAGGTCTCTAATCAAGCAAGATCCACCTAAGACCCTAGAAGAGGATTTAGGTATCCATAGCTATCAAAATAAATAAAATAGAAATAAAGTTCATGAAATACAAAGATAAGAATAACCCGGTAATTAGAGAAATTCCTGGTCTAAGTCTTCAATCTCTTTATTTTGCTCCAGAGCTCTCTCACAATGTCAGAAACGGTATCCAAAATCCTTCAATCTCTCTCTGTGCGTTGCCGAGTGTACTGTTTATCTGGTGTGTGTCTTTTTTTGATCGAAGTGTGCGGCTCGCTAATTGAGTTGCTGCAATCCTATTTATACTCATCACATAGGGTTCCGTATCAAAACTTGTTGTGCACGGCTCTCACTCAATTCAATTTTCTCACCTTTAATTCATTCACGGCAATGCTCCATGGCCTTTAGTTGGACTTTCTATTTAGTCAATATGGCCAGCAAGGCCTTTTCATGAATTCATGGCAATAAGCCATTTTCTTTTAATTATTGCCACCCCCTCTATTTCATATATATATATATATATATATATATATATATATATATATATATATATATAGATATAGATATTTAAGTGGCATTAATGTTGACTTTCTTGCTTTTTATCCTTTTACTCTTTTTCTGCAAAATGAAGAGTAAACTAAGTCAGTGATTTATATTATTACTAATAATTGTTCTAAAAATTATTCAAAAGTATCTCTAAAAATACACTAAATTGGAGTTTATCAACTCTCCCACACTTGACTTTTGCTTGTCCTCAAGCAAATTTCCTGGCTCAATAGAATTTTCAAATAAGTAATAGAGAAAGCCAAATAAGAGATCCAAAATTAGAAGCACAATGAAAGACAATGAACAATATAGCACATATGAGGTGTCAAGAGGTTGCCCAATTAGAGGCTCATCTCCCTGAAGAATACATTTCTGTGAACAATGACACTCGCTCACAATCTCTCTAAGTGTTTAGGGACTAGGGAATTATACACTCAAGTTTCAACAAAATGAACATTACCATATGTTTGTAATTTGACCAAATCTCCACTAAATAGTTCACATGCATGCAAAAGATGGGGTTTCATGGGTTGTAATGGGGCCAGGGTGAATTCATGCAGGGTAGGAAATAAGAAGAAATGGATAATCAAAGGGCTTAAAAAAAAGAAGCAAATAGTAACCTTTGAAACCAAATATGGAGCTCCTATCTATTTTACAATTTTTGTCCAAACTCCAAATTAATTTCACTTTCATTCTTCATTCTTCTTTTTCTATTGAGTCAACTCTTTTTGATTTGCTTTTTTTTTCTTAAGTAGACTCTTTTTGTTTTTTGGATTTGCCCTTTGGCTCTTTCATTCTTTTGATGTGCCTTTTCCTCCTTCTTGCCTTTTTTGTTTAGGAGGAAAAGGTAAGTACATGATTCACTCCATTTTTTTTCTCTTCATCCTTACAAGATAGATAACTAAAGTATAGGACGAAATTTCGGTCCTGATAATATAGACAAGTAAAATATAGGACGAAATTGTAATTTTCAATAGTTGCTCCACATTCAATTTCAAATGGTTACCACAAACAAAAAGGAAAAATTATATCTGGGTACCAAAGAAAAAATATAACAAATAGGCTCAAAGGGGGCAACTAATGGATAATTTCAACAAATAACTCTGAGGCCAGAAAAATACCTAAATCCCCAAATCTTTTTACATGATGCAAATCAATTTTCGTCTTGAAACGGTCAAAAGACAAATTCTAGAATGTAGCAAATTAGGAAACACACTCATAGAAAGAAAAAGGGGTAAAAGTTTATGATTTAGTATCAATCCCCTTATGAAGGCTCAGATCTCACATTTAGAAGCTAGTTCACAAAAAGTACTCAAGAGGGACAAATGCTAATTATCAGCTTCCTAAGGACATCCTCACAGTTACAATTAAGCACAAGTCTGTCAAGTGAACTAATTATGGGATCCCCTAAAGGCAAAATCTCTAAATTTTTCTTTCTTTCAATTTAAGCATAGTTCATGCAAAACAAGCCAGAAAAAATGCTATCAACACATGTAGTGGGTATGTGCATTAACAGAGATCAAGTGACAAAAATAACTATCCTCCCCCACACTAGCATGAAGCATGGTCCTCAATGCAAAATGATCAAATAGAAACAACAGGAAATAAATGAGTGAGAGAGAGAGAGAGAGAGTAAGAGTGACTTCCCTGAAAGAGCTTGCAAAATGAGCTAATTCCTAAAAAAGACAAAACAAAATAAGAATAAGAGGAAATAAAACACAGGTTGCCTCCTGCGAAGCGCTTGTTTAACGTCCCGAGCCTGACGGTAATAGGGTCAATCCTTGAGGGCAGTGACATAGCTCACTTGGAGTAACCCTTCCTCAAAATGCTTCACACGCTGACCATTGACTTTAAAAGTGGTACCATCTTCATGAGATACCTCAAGAACTCCATACGGAAAAACCTGAGTAATAGTGTAGGGTCCATACCACCTTGAGCGCAACTTTCCTGGAAAAAGACGCAAACGTGAGTTATAAATTAAAACTTTCTCACCAACATGGAATTCACGCTGCTGGATGCGCTTATCATGCCACTTTTTAGTCCGCTCCTTATATAACTTGGCATTCTCATAGGCTCCCAGACGGAGCTCATCCAATTCATCTAGCTGCAGCAACCTATTTTCACCTGTAAGCTGAGCATCAAAGTTTAGAAATTTTAAAGCCCAAAGTGCTTTATGCTCTAATTCAACAGGCAAATGACATGCTTTTCCAAAAACAAGACGGTAAGGAGACATCCCAATGGGAGTTTTAAAAGCAGTTCTATAGGCCCATAGTGCATCATCAAGTTTCAAAGACCAATCTTTTCTTGATGCACTAACTGTCTTTTCTAAAATCCTTTTCAGCTCTCTGTTTGAAATTTCAACTTGCCCACTAGTTTGTGGTTGGTAAGGAGTTGTTACCTTATTAGTGAGACCATATTTGCTCAAAAGATTTTCAAATTGTTTATTACAAAAATGAGTGCCACCATCACTAATAATGGCTCGGGGAGTGCCAAATCTGGAAAAAATATTTTTCTTTAAATATTTCACCACCACCCGAGCATCATTAGTGGGTAAGGCTACAGCTTCCACCCACTTAGACACATAATCTACCGCAACAAGAATATATTGATTTGAAAAAGATTTAGGGAAGGGCCCCATAAAGTCAATACCCCATACATCAAATATCTCACAAACCAAAATGTTGTTTAGAGGCATTTCTTGACGCCTAGAAATATTACCACTTCTTTGACAACTATCACAAGCTTTCACAAAATCATGAGCATCTTTAAATATAGTAGGCCAATAAAAACCACATTGTAAGACTTTATATGCAGTTCTATTTGGGCCAAAGTGGCCACCTACCTCTTTAGAATGACAATGCTCAAGGATAGAAGTTACCTCGTCCATAGGCACACAACGCCTAATTACCTTATCTCCACAAACTTTAAATAGGTAAGGGTCATCCCACAAATAGTGTTTAGCATCAGAAATTAATTTCTTCTTTTGCTGAAAGGAAAAATCAGGGGGAACAACCTTACCCACCAAGTAGTTGACGATGTCTGCGAACCAAGGAATAGTAGAAATAGCTAAAAGTCTCTCATCAGGGAAAACCTCTTTGATCTCCCCATCATTTGAGGCCTGCATCACACTATGGTCGAGCCTTGAGAGGTGATCAGCTACAAAGTTCTCTGAGCCTTTCTTGTCTCTAATCTCCAAGTCAAACTCTTGTAGCAACAAAATCCACCTGATTAACCTGGGTTTTGCATCCTGTTTTCCAAGCAAATATCTAATAGCAGCATGATCAGTATAAACAATAACTTTAGAAAGAACAAGGTAATGACGAAACTTGTCAAATGAAAATACTACGGCTAGCAACTCTTTCTCTGTGGTAGTATAATTTCTTTGAGCATCATCAAGAGTGCGACTAGCATAGTAAATGATATAGAATACCTTATTCTTTCTTTGCCCCAAAACAGCCCCCACAACAGTATCACTAGCATCACACATAATTTCAAAGGGAAGCGACCAATCGGGGGCAACAACAACAGGGGCACTAATTAATTTTTCCTTTAAACAATTAAAAGCATTCAAACAAGCATCAGAAAAATCAAAAGTGGCCTCCTTAACCAAGAGGTCAGTCATAGGCTTTGCAATTTTTGAGAAGTCTTTAATAAACCGCCTATAGAAGCCAGCATGGCCTAGAAAACTACGAACCCCCTTAACAGAATTGGGTGGGGGCAACTTTGCAATTACCTCAACCTTTGCGGGATCAACTTCAATGCCTTTAGTAGACACCTTGTGTCCCAAAATAATGCAATCTTGCACCATAAACTGACATTTCTCCCAATTGAGCACTAAATTAGTATCCCTGCATCTTTGCAACACTGAATTCAAGTTATGTAAACAATCCTCATAAGAGGATCCAAAAACAGTAAAATCATCCATGAATATCTCAATGCATTTTTCAACCAAGTCAGAGAAAATAGCCATCATGCATCTTTGGAAAGTGGCAGGGGCATTACATAAACCGAATGGCATTCTTTTATATGCAAATGTTCCATATGGGCAAGTAAAAGTAGTTTTTTCTTGATCTTCAGAAGCCACTGGTATTTGCAAATAGCCGGAATATCCATCCAAACAACAATAATAATCATGACCTGCCACTCTCTCAAGCATTTGATCAATAAAGGGAAGGGGGAAGTGATCCTTTCGGGTGGCATCATTTAATTTTCTATAATCAATGCACATATGCCATCCGGTAGTTTTCCTAACTGCAATTAATTCATTTTTATCATTTTCCATTACAGTAGTACCTCCCTTTTTAGGAACACATTGAACAGGACTTACCCACTTACTATCAGAGATAGGATAGATGATACCTGCATCAAGAAGCTTAATCACTTCCTTTTTGACCACCTCTTTCATGTTAGGATTGAGGCGGCGTTGAGGTAGTGCCCGAGGTTGATGATCATCCTCCATATAAATCTTGTGAGTGCAAATTGAGGGGTTAATGCCTTTTATATCATGAATCGACCATCCAAAGGCCTCTTTGTTGTCCCTTAATACCCTCAAAAGCTTATCCTCCATGGTGTCTGTCAAATCTGCAGAAATAATCACGGGCAAAGAGGAAGGGGGTTGCAAGAAAGCATATTTTACATTTGAAGGAAGAGGCTTTAATTCAAGCTCAGGAGCCTCTTCAATTGAAGGTTTGGGATTTGGAGTATCACCCCATTCCAGTTCCTCAAATCTATGGTTACTCCAATTTTTCTGAGGGTGGTGAGCCTGCAAAAACATTAAGAACTCTTCTTCCTCACCACCCTGTAATATGCCAAGTCCCTGCACAGTAAGTACTTTTTTAGAGGGTCTTGAATTCTAAAATCATCAAAACTTTCAGAGGTAACCACATCATTAATATCCTTAGCTTGAATAAAATTACAAGAAGCAAATGATGAGGGATTTTTTAATGAGTTCAAAACTTGAAATACAACTTCCTCATCTGCAAGTCTCAAAGTCAATTTTCCCTGTTGTACATCAATTAAACTTTTACCTGTAGCTAAGAAAGGGCGCCCCAAAATAATTGGGACTTCCTCATCTTCTTCCATATCCAAAACAACAAAATCAGCAGGGAAAATAAACTTATCAACTTTAACTAAAACATCTTCCACCACTCCACGGGGGTGAGCAATGGATCTATCAGCTAGGTGCAAAGTGATGTTAGTAGGATGGGGTTCCTGCAAACCAAGCTTTCTAAAAACAGAAAAAGGCATCAAATTTATACTTGCTCCTAAATCACATAAAGCCTTTTCAAAATGAGAGTTACCAATTGTACAAGGGATAGTAAAACTACCTGGATCTTTAAGCTTAGGTGGTAACTTTTTTAGAACTATAGCAGAACATTCCTCATTAAGCCTAACTGTCTCAAAACCTTCTAACTTCCTCTTATTGGAAATAATTTCTTTTAAAAATTTGGCATATTTAGGCATTTGAGCAATAGCTTCAGCAAAAGGAATGTTGATATGCAATTTTCTAAATATTTCAAGAAATTTAGCAAATTGCTTATCATGCTGCTCACTTTTAAGTCTTTGAGGATAAGGAACATTTACCTTTGCTTGCTCATATTCTTCCCTTGGCTTTTTGCTTTTCTTAGAAGTGCTCCCCTTAGTAGGAGCTTGTATTTCTTTCTCAGGCGCCAGCTCGTCTTGATTGTTTTCTCGAACCAGCTCCTTGCCACTCCTAAGAGTGACAGCCTTACAATGCTCATTTCTTGGATTAGGCTCAGTTTGGGTAGGTAGTGAACCTTGAGGCCTTTGAGACAACACAGTAACGAGATTTGAGATTTGACCCTTCAAGCTTCCAAATTCATTGTTCATGGCTCCAATTTGGCCCTCCAAGCTTCCAAATTTCTTCTCCAATGTTTCAAATTTTCCATTTGTCTGCTCCATAAACCTTGCCAACCCATCATTGGTATCCAACTTCTTCTCCTCTTGCCTTTGCACATGTGGAGGCTTATAGGAGTTTGAGTTTTGCCCCTTTTGTTGTCCTCCCCATGAGAAATTCGGGTGATTTCTCCAACCTGGATTGTAAGTGTTTGAATAAGGATCATTTTGGCCCCGGTTAGAATTCTGAACATAATTAGCATCCTCAGTTGAAGCAGATGGTCGACCCTATGCTTTTATTAAATCTTCAATAGATTGTAACCTGTCATCAGTTCTGTCCATGTAATTGGCTAAAACACCCATGCATGGATGTCCAACCTTTTCCATGTATCTAACTAAAGAATCTTGCATGCCAGGCCTTAAGTCACTTTTCTTCTGACCAAGATAGTTGACTTCTTCAGTTAGGCCTCCCCAGAGATTATTTGTGATATCACTTGTGGAGGTAACTATGGGAGTAGATTGAGCTTGTACCTTCATCAAAGATTGCATCTGTTTAGAGAGAGCATCCAGCTTTATGTTAATACTAGTGTCATCGTCAACCTTGTACATTCCAACTGATTTCTTAATGTGTCTGTCACTAGTTTCCCATTGGGCATTATCGGCTGCTATCTCTGCAATTAAATCATACACTGTAGCAGGTTCTCCATTCATCAGAGAGCCCCCGCAAGCCATATTAATAATTCCCCTATTTTGAGAAGATAATCCGTTACAAAAATATTCAAGCAATTGCCACTTCTCAAATCCATGATGCGGACAACTTCGGAGTAAGTCTTGAAATCTTTCCCAAGCTTCATGTAAAGATTCTTGCTCAAGTTGAGCAAAGCTGATTATTGCACCTCGAATCTTAGTAGTCTTACCTGGAGGAAAATATTTGGTCAAGAATTTCTGCTTCAGTTGGTCCCAAGTGGTAATGGACTCAGCAGGTTGAGAGTCTAGCCAAGCAGATGCCTTGTCAGCCAATGACCATGGAAACAATCTCACTCTAATTGCATCAGGAGGGACACCATTACAAATTACTGAGTCTGCCACCCTCAAGAAGTTTCTAAGATGGGTGTGAGGGTCTTCTGTTGGTGCACCTCTGAACATAGTAGAATTCTGAACCATTTGAATTAAGCTTGGTTTGAGCTCAAAATTAGTAGCTTGCATAGGTGGATTGACTATGCTCGTAGTGATATTTGCTGTTGGAGTAAAGTAGTCCCGAAGAGTTATTCTCGGATTGGCAGCCATCACTCTTGTCTCTTTTCTTATCCTTCGAGCAGTTCTTTCAATTTCTGGATCAAAAATCAAAATAGGCTCTTGGGAGCGGGTTAGCATGCACAAGTAATAAAAATTAAACTAGCAACTAAAATTAAAATAAATATTTTTTTTCTTTTTATCAAATTTAAATGAAACAAAGTAGAACAAGAAATAAATAAAAAAAAGGTCTAAAGCAATAAAAAAATCTTTTTCGTTTAATATTATTAAATTAATCCCCGGCAACGGCGCCAAAAACTTGTTGCGTTAAAAATACACTTGAGAGCAAGTGTACTCTCTTGCAGAAGTAGTATAAAAAATATCGTCTCCACAGGGATTAATTAATAAGCACCAAACTACTTAAGATTAATTATTATTTAGACTAACGAATGTTGGTGATTGTAGAAACTAAAATAAGACGAAGTAAATAGCAAGAATTTAAAATTGTAAAGTTCGATCAATGGAGAGAAGCCTAGGGTCTCGGTTTCACTTGCTAGCTTCGATTCCTCTATGTCTAACTCTACCTGAATTCCCTTATTTTATTCAATTACCAATCCCTTTACTAAACCTATTAATCCGTTTGGTCATTCGTGATTAATATTCTTTTCCCTAAATTAATCCTAGTTTGGTCATGCTAGAATTTAAATTTAAGAAAAGCATGAAGTACAAAAAGGTTGAATGATTGGAAGACTAAATTAAAGTTTGGTCATTCATTAATTATAGTCTCAATTATCCTATAGGTCCACCAACTAGTTGTAGTACGATCGCTAATCAACTAATTGATTATAAACATGCAATGAGTTGTTAATCCTAATTATGTAATAAAGCAATAGGATAATATTAATTGAAATAAAAATTGGGAATTCAAAATATAAATTAAAACATAAAAGGTCTCTAATCAAGCAAGATCCACCTAAGACCCTAGAAGAGGATTTAGGTATCCATAGCTATCAAAATAAATAAAATAGAAATAAAGTTCATGAAATACAAAGATAAGAATAACCCGGTAATTAGAGAAATTCCTGGTCTAAGTCTTCAATCTCTTTATTTTGCTCCAGAGCTCTCTCACAATGTCAGAAACGGTATCCAAAATCCTTCAATCTCTCTCTGTGCGTTGCCGAGTGTACTGTTTATCTGGTGTGTGTCTTTTTTTGATCGAAGTGTGCGGCTCGCTAATTGAGTTGCTGCAATCCTATTTATACTCATCACATAGGGTTCCGTATCAAAACTTGTTGTGCACGGCTCTCACTCAATTCAATTTTCTCACCTTTAATTCATTCACGGCAATGCTCCATGGCCTTTAGTTGGACTTTCTATTTAGTCAATATGGCCAGCAAGGCCTTTTCATGAATTCATGGCAATAAGCCATTTTCTTTTAATTATTGCCACCCCCTCTATTTCATATATATATATATATATATATATATATATATATATATATATATATATATATATAGATATTTAAGTGGCATTAATGTTGACTTTCTTGCTTTTTATCCTTTTACTCTTTTTCTGCAAAATGAAGAGTAAACTAAGTCAGTGATTTATATTATTACTAATAATTGTTCTAAAAATTACTCAAAAGTATCTCTAAAAATACACTAAATTGGAGTTTATCAAAAATCCAACAGGGATAAAAGATAGAAAAACCAAGTATAGAGTTTTAAGTTATGTGATCATGGGCAATGAGTTGTTTAAGAAAACCCCTGAAGGAGTTTTACTCAAGTGTCTTAGTGAAAATGAGGCATACTTGGCAATATCTAATACTCACAGTGGAACTTGTGGAGCTCACCAAGTAGGCCATAAAATGAAATGGCTCTTATTTCGACAAGGTGTCTATTGGCCGACTATGTTAAAAGATTGCATAGAGTTTGCCAAAGGATGCCAAGAATGTCAAAAGCATGCAGGAATACAACATGTACCTGCAAATGAATTGCATTCTATTGTAAAACCTTGGCCATTCAGGGGATGGGCTTTGGATATAATTGGTGAAATTAAACCAAATTCGTCGAAACGCCATCGTTTCATATTAGTAGGAATAGATTATTTCACTAAATGGGTGGAAGCTGTTCCTTTAAACAATGTTAATCAAGAAGCAGTGATTAATTTTATTCAAGACCATATATTATATAGATTTGGTGTGCCTGAAACTATCACCACAGATCAAGGTTCAGTTTTTATTGGTCAGAAAATGATCGAATTTGCTGCTGAAAATAGTTATAAATTGTTAAGTTCGACACCATATTATGCTCAGGCAAATGGTCAAGTTGAAGCAGCCAATAAAATTATTGTTAGTTTGATTAAAAAACATGTTGGGCAAAAACCCAAGAATTGGCATAGGACACTTAACCAAATTTTATGGGCATGTCGAACATCTCCCAAAGAGTCAATCAATAGTACTCCTTTTAAACTTGTTTTTGGGTATGATGCAATATTGCCAGCAGAGATTTGTCTCCAATCAACTAGGATTCAAAGACAATTTGAAATCCCATCAGATCATTATTGGAATATGATGTTAGATGAATTAGTTGATTTAGATGAAGATAGGCTAAGTGCATTAGATATGCTCACAAGACAAAAAGAAAGAGTGGCTAAGGCCTATAACAAAAGAGTCAAATTGAAGACTTTCGACGTGGGAGATTTAGTTTGGAAAGTTATCTTACCTATGGATAGAAAAGATAGAGTCCTTGGTAAATGGTCCCCAAGGGAAGGACCATTCAAAATTTTACAAGTCTATTCAAATGGCGCATATGAAGTCGAAGAGATTGGCGCTGATGAAAGAATTTTGCGTATAAATGGCAAATACTTGAAAAAGTATAAGCCAACATTGCAAGAAGTTAAAATAACGCTGGAATAAAGATAAAGAAAGCGTAAGTACGTGGCATTCAAAAGAAATTGTGATTGCCATATGAGCATTGTCAGAATTACAAGCAAAACGTAAATCATTATCAAAATGGTTAAAGTATTACGACAGGAAAATGAATCTATATTATTACAAAATGACTTTTGATTTCAAGTCATTGAACAAAGCTTTAGCTTTGGAGATCTTACTGTTGAGGAAATTGCCATCTTTGGTTAGCTTTTCGACAGTGGCATTGCAGCGTTCAAGTTCTTCTAAGTGTTTAAGGCAATTGGTGGTTTCTTGGTCAATCTGGTCCTTAATTTTTTTTTTCTGCAGGAGTCAAAGACCCTAAAAGGGTTCCTTTCTTATCTTCCAATGCTTGAATTTTCGACTGCAATCTGGCTATACTCTCTTGATGTGTCTTGATCTCGGCATTGCAATCCTCGATAGCCTTCATCTCAGCTTCTGACTTGGTCTTCAAGGAGGCAAAGCTAGCATGAGTGGCACCAACAAGTGCTGCCACTTCTGCCTTGCGTTTCGACTCAAGCTCTAGAAGATTGTCATGATCCCTCTTTTTCTGTATATCTTGAGCAAGTTGTTCGAAAAGAGGCTGGACAGCTAAGACAAAGTCACTAACAGATTCATCAAGGACTCCATCAACAGCAAGTTCAGCCAATTTGTGGAGTAAATCCTTAATCTGAAAAGCAGAACGTGGAAGGCCACGTGGTACACCAATATAGGAATAACGCCAACAACATTTAACAGTGATGACGTCAGGTAGGTGAGATATTCCGATCAAGTGTAAAACCTATTTCGACATTGAATTCAAAAATGCTCTTTTTCTTCCTTTGCCTTAAGCTCAGTCGAAAAAGACATTTTTGGGGGGCAATTTGTTAGCCTGTAATTTCGACAGACTTCATTTAAAATAGTCAACAGGATTTGACTTATACTTTGACATAGATCAGAGGATTTCGACAAAGATCATGTTCAGGGCAGATTCGACAAGCTTCCAGAAAAACAAAAACAAGAAAGAGGAAAATGGACACAAGCTTCGACAGACAGAAGACTAAGTAGTTATGCGCTGAAAAGCTAGCAGTTGGTCGAAAAGAGGAGCAGTTACCAACATTTTTATAACTGTTTTTGAGGGCAGTTTCTGCTCCTCCCACTAAGTATAAATAGTAGTTTCTGAGAAGAAACAAAGGTCACAAAAACTCATATTTTACTTCTCACGCTCTAACTTCCGCATTCAAGAGAAAAACGAGTCAGAGAAACAATGTATGAATTTGTGCACCATTTCCTTTAACTTTAATGCAATTTTAATTTGTTTTTCTTTCGTTTTACTTGTTTTTATCGTTCAAGTTCTTCTTCTCTGAAGTACTCTGATAACTTCGCGCGAAGGAATCAGTTATTTCTTTTCTCTTTTTCTGGTTAAAACGCGAGACAATTCAAGAACATCACAATAAACTATAAACTCTAAGCACAAATGGTCTTAGGATTCACTGGTTGATCCTGCAAGTTAACCAAATTGGAGACCAGCGGTGTTTACCAAAATCTCAGGTAAACAGTAACATCAAGCATTACTCTGGAATTCACCCTTGGCTAGGAGAATCACTCTAGCTAAATTAATTACTCAAGCAATCAACATCAACATAAATTACATAAGTTGAACAGGGAGAAGGTTTACAAGTCCAAAAGAGAAAATGATTTAGGCTCTGTTTGGCAATGCTCATCTGCTAGCTTATAGCAGATAGCTTATAGCGGATCTGCTAGTTGTAAGTGTTTGGCACAACTAGCTTTTAGCGTTTTTCCACTAGCTTATAGTGTTTTTTGAAACACTACTTGAAGTAGCGTTTTAGCTTATAACTTATAACGTTTCATTTTTTTCTCCCAACTTTACCCTCGTTACTTAAATTAAATTCCTCACTTATCCTTCATTAAATGAATTTTTCTCTCTTTTGTAAGCATTAATTACAAATGTCTATTTACGTAATTTTATTTTTATAAGCTACTTCAACCGCTAATTTTACCAAACACTTTAGAATGTTGCTGGTTTGGCATATGGGGAATCGGGAAACCATACATTTTTGGAAGGATAACTCGCTTAATACCAGGTTATGTTCTCTAATTGATTCATGAAATTTTTCTCTGCCTTCATACATAAGTGGGATCCTCCGATCTTTGAGATTGGTTGTGGTAAATTTTGCCTGTTCTCTTCTCCACTTGGGGTTAGAGGTTATCAATGACATTATATTCTTACAAGAGGAGTGCTTACATCTGCATGTTCACAAAAAATAATTCAAATTTTCATTTTTTTAGTTACAAAAAGTTTATGTAAATTGGGTCGTGCCAAAGAAAGCTCCAAGGTTTAAATAGCGCTAATAAAGGTACTTATATATTGCCCAACATTAAGGTTTTCGCATCGGCAGTGAGATTCAAGCTCACATTTTTGGGGGATATGAGCCACTAATGATTGGACAAATCTTTGTTATCTTTCATCTATAACAAAATAAGCTTAAAACAAAGGTCATTGAACTTTATTGTCTATATTATTGTGGATTATTTGCAATCTCCCTTTCATCTTTGAGACAATAATATCTAAGTAAAATACCATTTGAGGTCCCTTAACTTATTTTCTGTTTTCGATTATGTCCCTTATGTTTTCGCGATAACAAATAGGTCTCTTAACTTTAAAAAACGTTGCACAATTGTCCTATTTAACGTTTTAAAACTCTTATTTGACTATTTGACCGCTGAGTTGGCATCTCCACCTAGGATTTCAATTAAAAATCTTTTTTTAAAAAAAAACCAAAATAACCACAGATACTATTCATCATCTTCAACCTCATATTTTCCCCTAAATAACTATTGTCTAGACCAGAACCATTTTCCCATATCTCGGTTCTTGTTTCGTTTTGCATAGATCTGGTTTTCATGTTTCTTTCCATTTCGTTTTTGATTTCATTTTTCCTAGATCTCAGTTTTGTTTTACGTTTCGTTTTGGTTTCGATTTTAACCTTCTGGGTTTGTAAGCCACAAGCCACACATTAATCGAAGAAACAATGTTTAGGGAAGAAACGAAAGAACAGAGAAGGAAAAAGAAGAAGAAAACGAAATCGCAAAAAATCAATTTTTCATGTACGCCCCATCAAACGAGCTAGCGGCACATCTTCATCTTTTATGGTTTTATTAATTCCTGGAAGTTAATTACACATCATTTTGAAGCCTCTCATGCTCACACCAATACAATTGATAACACATTAACACCACCTTATCAAATCCAGATCTATGCTTTTGATGCAGAAATTTATGATTCTCGTGCGTAGAGGGGGAGAAAACAGAGAGATGAAACAAACAGTGAGGGAGGGGAGAAGTAAGAGAGACTGAGAGTGAGATTTTGTGTGGTGTTGGCTCTCACCATTAATTAGCTTGTTAGTAGATTGGAAGAGAGGGATGAAGAAATGGGTGGATTTCTGTGTGTGGCGGTGTTCGCTCTCTCAGTAAATTTGTGAATGAATTAGAGAAATGAAAATCAATAATTTTGACTTTATTAGCCAATGTGGCATGTTCAGTCAGCTGGCTAATAGCAATATCAGATAATATTTAACGGAGTTAGTGATAAAACGTTAAATAGGACAATCATGCAATGATTTTAAAAGTTAAGGGACTTATTCGTTACATTGAAAACATAAGGGACCTAATTGAAAACATAAAATAAGTTGAGGGACCTCAGATGATATTTTCCCTAATATCTATCAGTGTGATTTTAGGCAATTGATTTATTTATTATTCTATTAAACTCAAAATAAGTCCCTTAAACTTTATGTCTCTTAATATAATTTTTTATTTAAAATAGATTTTGTTTCAACTCAAAACATTAATTAATTTATTTAACTCCATACATATAAAATGAAGCAAACGTATTTTTTAAAAAGGAGGATACACAATATTATATAAAATTATAAATGATGAGAAATGTATGACATCTTATAATTAAAACAAAATTTAAATTATCCTATTCTGACATTCAAAATATTTCCAAATAAGCTCTACTAAGTCTACATGAACTAGTTGATGAAATGCTCTCCTCTGCAAGTATGTTTAGATACTTTTTTTTTTCCGAGATCAGGGTACCCACCGTCGAACGCAGTGACTAATATTTCCCTCGTCGGATTGGAGGCACCTCCAAAGGTGAGACAACTTGCCCAGAGATTTAAAGTTGCTCCACATACCCAATGCGATGATCGAACCCTCGACACTTAATGTAACCAAAAAAATAAAAGGTAATAGCAATATATCCGTGCATCCGCACGGATCGTGCCGTGTGGTTAGTGATAGTTTTGTTAGTTTGATGATTAATTAAATAGTTACATTTTGATTAAAAGTGTTAAGTGAGAAGTTCAACTATAGATAATTGAAAATTGAGAAGATACCTTTATTAATTATTACAAAAGGCTAGCCCTCTAAAATGTTTTGATTAATTGTTTCCCATTAGCAGTCGAAAGTAAAATAATCATTTATAGAAAACAAAGACATTTGTGAAAATAAAATATAAAATATATTCTATTACGACAACTGTAATGTTTTGCCATCGAGAATCAAAAGTAAGGAAACTTAACAAATCTAATGTTTTCCCACTGGATCTCAAAAGTAAAATATAAAAATAATTTTTTTGACATATGATGTTCTCTTGTCGAGACTCAAAAACAAAATGTTCATTTATAAAAGAAAAAAAACATTCATGAAAGCAAAATATAATGACATTTGTGAAAATAAAAATGTTTTTTGTCGAGACTATGTTATTGTTTCCCATCGAGACTCAAAAGTAAAGTAATTATTTAAAAATAATAATGACATTTGCGAAAATAAAATATAAAATAATTGTATTCCGACAACATTAATGTGGTGATATGGAAAAAAGTAGCAATGGTAAATAGAAATTTTAATAGTGTTTATATTTAGAATACGTAGCAACGCGAAATATTGATTTATAAAATATAAATATATTATAAATACAAAAATATAAAAAATAATTATATCGACAACATACAATGGTTACACGTTAAATAGAAAAGATGAGTAAATACTAAATAGAGAGAAGAAGAAGTAGAATGAAACTAGCCTCACTACCCGTGCGATGCACGGGATTGCCTAGGAGCAGGTTGACGGCGCATGAATCTACGACGAACACAATCACGCGTTATTCGACATTGTATTTTAAAACGGTGGACCAGTGGTGTTGGTTTGTAAAATATATAGTCAAATAATTGTGGTTAGAAATTAAATTATAACTATAAATTAAATAAGAAGATTATAAAATTTAAAAAAAATATTGACAAAAACGTTGAAATTAAACATCCATAGATAATGGGAAGAAAACGTAAATATAAAAACAACTCATAATTAGAAAAAAAAAGAAGACAACACAATTAAAAACTGAAACACATGGGTATCATGCATGGTTAGATGAAAATTCATGATAAAACAGAAGCAGTTATACAAAGGTGAAAGAAGATGATTGAGGTTGTATTGTAAATGTGGTTGAAGTTCCCGTTGGAAGAAGATAAAAATTTAAAAAACAGTTAAAGTATGCTTTCAATACCCATTGGTGCGAAGTGACCAAAATAAAGAAGACAACACAAATAGAAAGTGAAACATGTGGGTATCGTGCATGGTTAGATGAAAATCACCAATAAAATGGAATCACCTAGAGAAAGTTGAAAGAGGGCGATTGGGAGATCTATTGTAAACGTGGCTGAAGTTCCAGTAAAAAAAAATTAAAACTATAAATTAAATAAAAATATTATAAAATTTTTAAAAAAAACATTAACAAAAACATTGAAATTCAACATCCATAGATAATAAGAAAAAAGCGTAAAAAAAATACTAATAACAACAAAGACATTGAAATTGAACATCCATAGATAAGTAGAAGAAAAAGTTTAAGAAACTTTAATAACATTATCTATACTCACCAAATGTAAATATAAAAACTTAACACATAATTAAAGACAAAAGAAGACAACACAATTAGAAAGTGAAACACGTACGTATATGTATCATGCAAAGTTTGATTTAAAACCACCAATAAAATAGAAGCGCATATACAAAGTTGAAATTATTTTTGAAGAAAGAAGTTCGCATATTTGAATAATTAATATTTCTTCTGACGCTAAAGTACCCCCAAAAAACACTATTTAGTATCGCACAACATATTTTGTCACACCTTTTTTTTCCTCCAGACGGGTTATTGAGTAATTAGCTTTGTGTATTCGAACATGTAAATTTTTTTGAACCCTTAATACCCCAAAACAAATTGCTTAGCATCACATTTTACGTATTTTGTCACATTTTTTTCGTCAAACAGGTTGTTGAGGAACAAACATCGCGTATCTAAACATCTAAAATTTGTTCTGAACCCTAGAGTACCCCAAAATTCACTGTTGGCATCACACTTTACCTATTTTGTCACAAAGCTATTATTAGTTTTTGACCAAACCAGTATTGAGAAAAAACTTCGGGTATATGAACAACTAATTTTTTCTGAATCCTAAAGTACCTCAACATACACCGGTTAACATCGTACTTTACATATTTTGTTAAAAAATATTTTTTCCACCATCAAGTACATCAAAACACACTTTAGCAACTGATTTTACGTATTTTGTCATGAATTTTAAATCTTTTTTTTCACCAAATCAAGAATTAAAAAACAAAGTTCACATATTTAAACATCTAAAATTTTTCGAGACCGTAAAGTACTCGCTAAAATATTAAAAAGGAAAAATGGAAAAGAAGACAAAACAAAAAAAAGAAAAAGAAAAAAACTAAAGTTAAAAACAAAATAAGATTGTGTCAAAAAAGTGCGGCATTTCCCGCGGCATTGACAAGCCGCCTACAATTGTTAGATAAAAAAGAAATGAAAGAGGAGAAGAAAGTTAATAAAAAAAGTAGAAAGGATATTAAAGAAATGTTACTTTTTTATTAACTTTCATTTTCCAATGAATTTATTTGCTTAATTTATTTTCTAATGAAAGTTAATAAAAAAGTAACATTTCTTTTACATTTTTTGTTAACTTTCTTCTCCTCTTTACTTTTTTATTTATTTGCTTAATTTATTTTTCAATGAATTTATTTGCTTAATTTATTTGCCAATTTAACTTTCTTGTTTTTAAAGAAATGTTACTTTTTTTATTAATTTTCACTTTCCAATGAATTTATTTGCTTAATTTATTTGCCAATATCCTTGCTTAATTAATGTTGTTATTTATTAACTTTCTTCTCCAACTTGTAATTATTGATACTGGCTTACAAATATTGCTATACATTCTTTAAAAACAGGTTATGCGATTCAATTATTGACCTAGTGACCCAATAACTTTACCGAGTCGGTCACCAGTCTGAGTTTTTAAACACTGCATAAAGGTCAGTTGAGGAATGATACACATTCACATAATAAGGGTTTAGAAGATGAAAAAAATGAAAACAAACAAATTTTTCAGAAACAAAGGATGAAAAGAGAGGCCAGTCCTCCCTAGCCCAACTTAACTCGCTGTGAGTTCGCCAAAACAACAGACCATGCTCGACCTACCAAGAGTGGTGTGTTGAACCCAGCTCATCACATCGCGAATTAACCCATTTTTGAAAAACAAAAAGCAAATAAAGCTTTTTTTTGGCGATAAGCAAATAAAGCTTGAAAAGACACAAGGTGCAAATAGGTAAGAAACACAACAACCATCATCTGGGAGGTAAAGAAGGTAGTATACACCACATTAACATACCTAAAAAGCAACATAGTGGAGGATCCACACCACAGTTTTCTGGTTATAAAAATAACAACACAATATAGGCAAATCCAACCCATTTGGAGTAAAAAAATATATATTGAGTGTTCAAGAATTTCCACTAAATTGAGTTAAGCTTAATGTAAAAGTTTTGGAAGAATTCAGGGGTATCTCTAGCCAAAAAATGATTATTCAAGGTACAAAGATTCATTTAAAGGATTAATTTTTCCCAACAAACACTTTTTTATATACATTGACCTATATCAAACCTTTAATCACACACTTAAATGATCCAATTATATGTCAACAATGCCACACATTAAGTGAAATAAACCCTTCAAACCCAAACAAATCAAATGTTCATTCTGATAATTTTTATAGGGACACTGTACCTATACCTATACCTATTATTTACAATCAAGAAAAACTAAATAATAAAAAAAAACATCAAAACTCATATTAAATTTATTTTGAGTACCCTTTAATTTTTTTGATAAATTTGACTAAATGACACATGTCCGAATAAAACTTATTTTTTTTTGAAGCAATAAAACTTATTTTTGTTGTTTACTTTTTTGTGTTTAATAAATATATACCGACAGTACAAATCTATCACTTATACAAATATATCTTTACATTACTAACTTTTAATTATTAAACTCTTTAGTGGTTCTGAGAGAATAACAAGATATATAAATTAACAATCCAGTGCAGCAACTAGTAGTTGCCTCAGTTTGGTGGCACCATATAAGAGAAAGATGAAAGAACATAGCTAGGCGCCAAGATTATCTTTTTATTGTCTCCTATGTTGTCAATCCAGCTCCACACGTTTTAATCTTTATTATATATATATATATATATTGTTAATGGCACAAATACTTTTCAATCATGACATCTATGATAATCATCTATCTTATAGAATTTCCACTCTTCCACTACTGGCCGCCCAAAATATCAAAAGTAAACGCTCAAATCTTTTTTATTTTAATTGGAAGCATCTACTGCTTCTTTTATTTTAAGGTTTATGGTTAACATTAACTAACCAAAGTCCATAATGAAGGTTTGGTCCGTGGTTTATGTATCATTAAAATACTGTGAATTTAAAACTACAAGTGGTAGTTTTTGCGGTGAGGAGAGAATCTTTCTTTCACACCTTGTTTTTTGTTTCTATTGGAATTCCAAATAGGCGATTCAACATTGATCAAAGAATCAAAGCAATATAAGTTTATAAGAAAAATTAGTGTATTTATTAGACTAATGTTTTTAAATCACTCATTAGCATACATGTTATTTTGGAGTTTAGATATAACACAGTCAATTTTTGGTGTAGTCAGTGCAATTAAGCACTAAATATATGTCAGATAAAATCAATAAATTGCAATGTCAACTTTATTTTTTTTTTAACTTTCATTAAAAATTATTATCCAATACACAAATCGCATCTGATTCGCATATTTTATTGGCTGCATTGAATCTAAATCCATTATTTTGACTGTTTGTACTAAAGACAAAAAATCGATCACTCTGTTTGTTCATAAAAGATTGACACCAAAATCGACAAAAATCAATAATTAACACAATTCAAATATGTAATTATGAAGGATTGATATCCGGTGTCAAAATTCATTAATGGTCAACATAACTTGATTAACCACAAACTCAAACGTGATAAGTCACAATTCTCAAGTCTTTTTTCATTAACTATCAACGCAAGTTCATTAACCACGAATAGTTAATATATTTTTTTTCAATAATGTCTCTTTCACTCAAAAACATGAAGTAATATTTGTATTTATTTATCTCCCACTTGTCAACGTCACCCCACTTCCCCTTTCTCTCTCTCTTACCCTTCATTTTGCTTGGTCAATGGATGGTCATGCTCTTCGCTCATGCCTCTCCCAAAAATCTTTACCCCCATTGGTTCAACACACCCTTATGTTCCCTTCTTCTTCCTTCTTCTACCCATCATCAAATTCAAATCAAAGATTCAAACTTTACCTTCTGGGTAGTCTTAGTTTCTCTTGTTCTCATGAGATCAACTACTTCAACTTCACCCACTTCTTCAAGCAATTACATGGTTTTTTCCAAATTACTACTTCTATTTTTGTTGTTTTTTGTTGTTCATGTTTCTTGTGTTTGTAACCAAATTGACAAAGATTCACTCTTAGCTTTCTCTTCTAACATATCCATTTCTTCACCTCACCTACCTCTTAATTGGTCTTCTTCTTCTTCTGATTGTTGTCAATGGGAAGGTATAACATGTGATGATGATAATAACCATGTTACACATCTTCTATTACCATCTAGAGGTCTCACTGGTTTCATTTCTCCATCAATAACATCCCTTTCATCTCTCTCTCATCTTAATCTCTCACATAACAAGTTATCTGGTAATCTTCAAAGTCAATTTTTGTCACTTCTTAATCACCTTCTAGTTCTTGATTTGAGTTATAACCGTTTCTTTGGTGAGTTACCATCTTCTGTTAATGGAAAAAATAGCAATAGTAGTGGTGTTATACAGGTTGTTGATTTGTCTAGTAATTCATTCAATGGAACATTGCCACTTTCATTACTTGATTATTTGGCAGCTTCAGCAGCTAAAGGGAGTTTGATATCTTTCAATGTTAGCAACAACAGTTTCACAGGTCAAATTGACAATTCTATTTTTTGTGTTAATGAACATAACTCATCAAGTATAAGATTCTTGGATTATTCATCCAATGATTTTGATGGTACTATTAAGCCTGGTTTAGGAGCATGTTCTAAGTTAGAGAGATTTAGAGCAGGTTTTAATTTTCTATCTGGACCTATACCAAGTGATATTTATGATGCTGTTTCACTCATTGAAATTTCATTGCCACTTAATAAACTCAATGGAACAATTGATGATGGCATTGTTAGCCTTACAAATCTCACAGTTTTGGAGCTTTACTCCAATCATTTGATAGGACCTATTCCTAAGGATATTGGTAAACTTACCAAATTGGAAAAACTGCTTCTTCATGTTAACAATTTGACAGGTATAATTCCACCATCTCTAATGAATTGTATCAATCTTGTGGAGTTGAATTTAAGGGTCAACAAATTGGAAGGAGAACTTTCAGCTTTCAATTTCTCAGGATTTCTCAGACTTGTTACACTTGACCTTGGTAATAATATGTTTACTGGTGTTTTACCATCTACCCTTTATTCTTGCAAGTCACTTAGAGCATTAAGATTTGCATCGAATCACCTTGAGGGAGAAATTTCTCAAGAGATACTTGGACTTGAGTCTTTGTCTTTCTTATCAGTTTCCACAAACAATCTGACTAATATCACTGGAGCTTTGAGAATACTTACAGGACTCAAGAAGCTTAGTACCCTTATGCTCTCCAAGAATTTTTTGCATGAAATGTTACCAGATGGTGATAACATAGTAGACCCTAATGGATTCCAAAATATCCAGGTTTTAGGCTTAGGCGGTTGTGAGTTCAGAGGTCTAATACCAAGTTGGCTTAAAAATCTGAAGAAGCTTGAGGCCTTGGACCTGTCTTTTAATAAAATAACTGGTTCAATTCCTCCTTGGTTGGGTACACTTCCTCAGCTTTTCTACCTAGACTTGTCGGTTAACCTCCTTACCGGAATATTTCCAATTGAGCTCACAAGACTTCCGGCGCTAACATCACAACAGGCAAATGATAAAGTAGAAAGGACTTATTTGGAGTTACCTGTGTTTGCTAATGCCAACAATGTTTCCTTGTTGCAATATAATCAGCTTTCGAGCCTACCACCAGCGATATATCTAGAAAACAATCGCCTTAGTGGAAGCATCCCGATTGAGGTCGGAAACCTGGTCGTCCTTAATCAGCTGGACCTGAAGACGAACAACTTCTCTGGCAATATACCAGATCAAATTTCAAACTTGAGTAACTTGGAGAAACTAGACCTTTCAGGAAATCAACTATCTGGCGAAATCCCTGATTCGCTCAAAAGATTACATTTCTTGTCTTTTTTTAATGTAGCATACAATAATCTTCAAGGAAAAATACCAACTGGTGGTCAATTTGATACTTTCTCCAACACCAGCTTTGAAGGAAACTCGGAATTGTGTGGTTTGGTTATTCAGCGCCCTTGTTCTTCTCAACAAAACACTAGTACTTCAGCTAGTGGCAGGTCACACAAAAAAGTAATAATCATACTTATTATTTCAGTTTGTTTTGGTGTAGCTACCTTGATGACATTGGTGATAATATGGATACTTTCCAAGAGGAGAGTCAATCCAGGAGCAGATTCTGATAAGATCGAACTCGAATCAATTTCGGCGTATTCCAACAACGGTGTTCATCCCGAGGTTGACAAGGAGACTAGCCTAGTGGTATTGTTCCCTAACAAGATTAATGAAACCATGGATCTTACCATTTTAGAGATTATAAAAGCTACTGAAAATTTCAGTCAAGCAAATATAATAGGATGTGGAGGTTTTGGTTTGGTTTATAAAGCAACATTACCAAATGGAACCTATTTAGCCATCAAAAAACTTTCAGGAGATTTAGGCCTTATGGAAAGGGAATTCAAGGCAGAAGTTGAGGCTTTGTCAACAGCACAACATGAGAATCTGGTTACATTACAAGGCTATTGTGTGCATGACGGTTTTCGGCTTCTCATATATACGTACATGGAGAATGGAAGTCTGGATTACTGGCTACATGAAAAGGCTGATGGCGCGACTCAACTCGATTGGCCGACTCGTTTGAAGATTGCACAAGGAGCAAGTTGTGGTTTGGCTTATTTACATCTAACATGTGAACCACACATCGTTCATCGCGATATAAAGTCGAGCAATATACTCCTTGATGGAAACTTTAAAGCACATGTTGCTGATTTTGGGTTATCTAGGTTGATTCTTCCATATCATACTCATGTTACAACTGAACTTGTAGGTACATTAGGTTATATTCCTCCAGAGTATGGACAAGCTTGGGTGGCTACTCTAAGAGGAGACGTGTACAGCTTCGGTGTCGTCTTACTTGAGTTGCTAACCGGAAGGAGGCCGGTCGATGTATGCAAGCCGAAAATGTCGAGGGAGTTGGTTAGTTGGGTTCAACAAATGAGGAATGAAGGAAAACAAGATCAAGTGTTTGATCCTCTTCTGAGAGGAGGGAAGGACTTTGAAGGAGAAATGCTGAAGGTACTAGATGTGGCTTGCATGTGTGTTAACCATAATCCTTTCAAGAGACCAAGTATTAGAGAAGTTGTTGAATGGCTAAAGAATGTAGGATCAGCACAGAAATAAAGATCAGAGAGAAACATTTCTCCTTCAACAATTTGTGACAGAAGTAGATATGTATACTTGTGCAAAAAAAATTTGTTGCTTTTTTCTATAAATATGGATTGCCATTTTTACCAATGTATATGTTGATTCCACCTTGTCAGAATAATTTTGCTTGAAAGATTTTGCAAATTATATCATGTGATCATCCATTTTCAAGTGCAGAACATTCTACTATAGGAACTAGTGTCCTTGCTTATGCACCTTCAGCATCCTAGGCAAAACAAGCCTTTGTTATACCAACCAATTCATGTTTTATGGCCGTTTGAATCGGTTTATTTAAACTTATCTACTGTATCAGCACTTGTGAAACTGTTTGACAGAGTTTATGGAAACAACTTAGAACATTATTTTAAGTTGTCAGAGTTTATCTATTGGTATAAGCACTTATGAAACTGTTAAGCACTTGTGAAACTATTTAACATTATTTTATCTTTTATTATAAAAACAGCTTATGCATAAGCTCTTATATGATAAGCGCTTAATTAAGTTGTTTATCCAAACGGGGTGCTACACTGCTAGTTCTCAATCTTAATACAGAAGTCCTACAACTTACTAACTTTAATTGAAGCCAATTTCATATTACAAAGGTTTTTTTATTTTTTTTGTGACTAAAAGAAACCCTACAGAGAATTTTGATATCAGAAGATACATGGAATACCCTCAATTACGCATAACAATTATTAATGCTTTTCTTTCTAGGAATCAGTGATGAAATGGTCCCTACTAAATATGAAGATGTCTTCTAGTGGTCTTGGTGTTGTACACACACTTTGAGTGTAATTATGCAGCACTAGACAGAAAACTATTCATGTCACATTGTTCTAAAGGAGAATTAGTTGTGCTAAGCAACCAAGCTTTGTTCAATACTAAGAGGAAATGCACGTTACATATATATTCAATTACTGTGAACATTATGAATTGACTATATGCGATTCAATAATAGTTGACATTTTAGAATTTGCATGATGAAGTTGACATTCTTTCCCAGATATAAACGTTGACGGTTAGTTGTTTATCAGAAAATATCTTTGAGTTAATTTGAAGTTTTATATATCAAAGGCAAAATTTAAGGCCAAAAACATAACCAGAAGTGCACGCAATAACTGAAGAGATTAATGATCTAATAGTAAGCATAATCAACATTGTGATTTATTTATTTTGGATAAATTTTTAGGAAGGATGCTAATTATAAAGAGATTTTGAAGAACTTATTTTAGAGTTTATTTTGGCTTGTCTAAGCAAAATATTTCTAAATTTCGTGATTTTTTTTTTCAAAATTGGGAAAGGTGGAAATTTTATTTAGAATTTATTTAAGCACTAATGATCATTTTACAATTGTTCCCGAAGGGGTTTGAACTCAGCACCACACAAGACTAAGCTAAACCCAAATGGCTAATTAAGGTGGTCTCTAAAATAAATTTATGATATACTCATAAGTCATTTTTTACTTATTTTTTTGAAGACAAGTCATTTTCAACTTATTTTCTGTGAGACATTTTATGGAAACAAATGGAGGAAATGTTGGAAGTAGATATGGTATAATAATGTCATTTGCTAATGATTACATATTGACTTTGGCTGTTTTGGGAAGATACAAGAAAGTCTTTCATGCCCATTTAAATGTGAGGTTCATTTTAAGTGGTGGGGGCAGTTAAACATGATGGCTATGCATGACTAACCATATTTTAACCAAGCAAAGAAACAAATGGAAAAATACTAAGCATTATGCACCTCAAAGTGCATGAAATCATGTCAACAAACAGGGGAATGAATGGGATAGCAGTCCATAGTGGCTTAGGTACTTGCTTAATTTCAACTTTCAATAGAATCCACACAGACAAGCTTCTTTAATTCTTTTGATAGATACGGATTTGAATCATGTCATATCTTGCTAGAACTTCACATTAAGGCTATGATTTCTAACGCAAATAAACATATCTTGGTTTTTATAAGTGTTTATTATATACATACACACATACACACACATATATAAACATGAATGTTATAAGTACTTAATTAAGCTTTTTACTGAGGTGACTGGACAACCAACCTCTGAAGGGTTAAAGCTGGGGATAGCTACATACCAGCCGACTAGGAGACTATGCTAAAAGTGCCGACTAGGAGAGATAGGACAGTCATACATGTCGTGCCACTCATATATAGAACCGTACCTGCCAGGATGTGTCTTTGCTAGAAGACAAATGAGGACTACGTGATAGGCCCCGACTGGTTCGTACTATGGTAGTGGGCGTTCCACCAACTAGTGGTAGGGGAGGAACATTGCTACGATGCAGGAAGGAATATTGTAGGGACTTTAGACTTAGATCATGTTTGGATAAACAACTTAATTAAACACTTATGACATGAGCGATTATCATATAAGTACTTATGTATAAACTGCTTGTATAATAAATGATAAAATAATGTTAAATTATTTTTCCATAAGACGTTTTCAAAAGATATAGCTTATGAAAGTTGCTGAAAACAACTTATAAGTTGTTTCCAAAAGCTTTCCCAAACGATTCCACAAGTTTTTTTTTTTGATAAGCAAAATTTTATTATAGGGAGTACTAGGGGTATTCCAACCCGCACATCATAACACTATTCCACCATAAAAGAACTACACTCCTACCAAATAACCACCCACAAATGACAGACAACTCCAAAATGATCTACCATATATGATAAACCAATGAGGTTTGCAACCTCACTCCTAAGCTATATTTGCAAGCCAAATAAACCACAGCTTAGCCAACCAAGAAATGAATTCCACCTAAACTTTTGGCATTCCCCAATATGCACCTGCTATGAGAAAAAGTGGGCAGCAGCTGAAAAGGGAAGAAGACCAAGTGACTAATTCCACAAGTGTTTTTTTTTTGACAAAATTCCACAAGTATTTATACCAATTGATAAGTCCAAATCCAAACGAGCCCTAACAGAAGATTTCACTGTTGTATTACGTAGCTTTTTCACTCTTGTATTGGTGGTAGTGCTATTTCAATAGAGGTTCTCACCCTTTAAAATCCCAAATTGTACACGAACAAAGTTGTTAATTGAAATAGGTCTAAATCACGTAAAAATGAATCACTGTGATCAAATAAGGAACCTTTAATCTTGTCAAAAAAGTAATAACGAGCCTTTAATCATTTTTGACGATAACGAGCCTTTAATCATTTGTGTTGTCTTAATTGAGAGTTTGCATAGAACAAATATTTAATTGCATGCTTAGATATGATTTTTCAGTTTTGAATTTAATTTCAATATATTTATTATTTGTTTTTTCAAATAATAATTAATATTAGTAGTGGTGAAAAATCAAGAGATACCTTTGATGAGATTAATATTTCTTTTTTGTTTATTTTTTAATGAAAAATGACTTATTTTAAGTAGCCATATAGACATATTATCGGATACTTAGAGCGTGTTTCTTAAAGTTTTTTGAAAAAAAAATCATTTTTTATAAAAATAATTATACTTTTCTATTTGTTTGTTGTAACTTTTTGAAAAAATGAAAACCTAAAAATAATCTAAAACTACGTTAAATGAAAATCTATTTTGAGTAGCTCCTCATAAAAATAAATTTTAAAAAATGATTTTTTTAAAATAATTTTCATTACGTTACACAAAGACAAAATAACTTCTCATTTTCTTAAAAACCTCTAAAAAATAATCTTAAAATTATTTAACTATAAAATCACTAATTTTTAATATGTAACAAACAGACTATTATTCATCAAGTAGTCATATTGATGGACATATAGGCCTTTTTTAAATGGAATTGGACGGAAACTCAAAATGTCAATGGTGCTAACATTTTGAAATTTAAAACACCAACTTGGAGAAGAAAGAAAGATAAAATATGGATCCAAAATTTTAAATTAAGTTAAAAAAACTTCTAGATATATTTCCTATTTTAACAGTTGAACCATGGTTTGGGTATTAGTTAAGTAATTAATCTGAATCCTTTCACTCAACTCACACGAACAATAGTTAGTTTCGTAGTTAATCATGTGACACTTTCTATCAGTTGATATATGGTTAGAGAATTAACTAGTGCGTATGACCCGTGCGATGCTCGGGTATACATTTAACTTTGGTTAAGTTTAAAAAATAGATATTATACATGCTGGTATAAAAAATTGATACAATTTTAAAGTTAGATTAGGGTACATTTGTTACATATTAAAAATAATTGATTAAAAATAATTGATTTTGTCATTAAATAACTTAGAGATTAGTTTCTAAATATTTTAAGAAAAGGTAAAGTTGTTTTGTCATTGTATAACATACTAAAAATCACTGATTTTTAAAAAAATAATTTTAATAATAAGCTATCCTAAATAGATTCTAAATTGAAGCATTTTTCAGATTATTTGGAATTTTTATTTTATTTTAAAAGTTGTAACAATGGAAACAATAAAAAAAGATTATTTTTCTAAAAAAAGACATTATTCCGCAAAATAAGCCGTAATATTTCTCATTAGTTGGTTTTATTGTAGTAATTTTGTTAAATATTTTGAAATCATCTAATTCATTGAATGAATTACAAAACTAACCCTAATTGCGACATCCTTAACATTTATCTCGTGTGTTATGTTTGTGTTTTAGTAAAGACATAAATAATTTGTATATATGATTCTACTCAATTTTAAAATATCTTTTGGAGTGGAGAATATAGTAGAGTATGTAGTTAGAGTGAGTGTGTATGACGTGTGAAATTTCAATAGATGTCAAATTGGTTACTAAATTTTCATTTCTGACTTTTAATAGATGTCAATCTGTTGCTATTTTTCTAACTATTATTTTAAAATTTCTTTTTCCGATGAACGAAGGTAGTGGCCAAAGAGTGTTGTTGATGTCGGGTGAGGTATAAGGGGGAAGTTCAAGATTATCTTAACAAAGAAGTTTGGGGGTTGGTGTTTAGGCGGCGTTTCAATAGTAGCTTCCTGTGAATTTGTTATTTAAGTAACAAAAGGACGTGTTGCATGTAAATACCTTGTGAAGTTAAGTTCTTTATAATTTTGAACACTGCAAAATATTATAACAAAGTGTATGTGAAATAAAAATTCACCCCTAAACATGAATTGTTTGTTTAATACAGGTAGATCCCAAGTGTGGTGTCCCTGATAAACATTGAGGCAAATGCATTCACCTACTTCAACTACAACACCTGCAAATCACCATGTGATTTGGTAATCATATAAATATTGGATATCTCATTGTGACATCCAAAAGTTGTATCATTGCTAACCTCATCCAACTAAACCTTTGAGAACCTTAGGAATTGAGCTGCAAGGGAAAAGATAGGCTTTAGAAAAGAAGAGAAGTCATTAAATTAAGTTCAATTTAGTAAATGCTAAGAAACTCTTAAGTGTCAAAGAAATGAATCTATATACTTAAAACTTGCTATGGAAAAAGAGATGGATCTAAGAAACCCATGAGTGTCAAAAAATAAACACTTAAGTGGAAAAAACAATTGATTCTATTCTATAGCAAATAGATTTAATGAGATAAATAATGTATCAATGGCCAAATTATGCACTTGTTGCTGCTCTAGTGAGATAGAATTTATGCACTTGTTCTGGTTTTTAATGTTAAACTGGTTTGATTATGGACAAATTAATAGCCTAGTTGTAAAGATTTTAACTATTGAAGTAAGATATAGCTTATCAATAAAACTTGATAGAAACCCAGGGGGTGTGGTTGAGCGGTTGAGGCTCATCCTCCCTTAACCAAGTGTCGAGGGTTCGATCCTCGCCTTGGGTACGGAGCAGCTTTAAATCTCTGGGCCAGCTGTCCCACCCTTCGAGGTGCCTCCAATCCAGCGTCTCGATCAAAAAATAAATAAAACTTGACAGACAATAGAATAAGATGTATTGAACTTCTAATAGCCACACACTAATTATGTTTTTTCTACTATTCATTCCTCTGCAAAAAAAAGTGAAACAATGTGAGTCATGACAGATTTTCCCCCCCTTTAAAATAGACCGTTTTAACAAATAAAAGAGCATAAATAACATAAGTACAATATGAGTAGCTCTAAACAATTGAACCTTCAACAGTAATTAAGATCATCCACTCTCCTTTTTGCTCCATCTCTTAGTCATTCTCTATTGCCGCACAAAGACCCGTTGCCTTTATCACACATTGGAACTGAGAATGAATGGAAAAAAAAGTAAGAGAAGGACAAAGCAAAATGAAAGAGAAAGAGTTGATACAAAAAAAAAAACTTACCTTTGAAGACAGACATGGAGATGAGGCTAACAGAAGAAATGAATTGTCTGAAGTACAAATGCTTGGAAAAAAAGGAAATATTGGGTGTGGAGAAGAAAATAATGATGGAAAGAGATTAAATTAAAATTGAAAGTAAATCAAAATACTTTATTAATAATTATGGAATGAGAATTAATTTTAATTGCCATATGTTTTGATTTAATAAAATTGTTTTTAATTGAGTTAAGTAAAATAAAAATCGTTTGGGTGAGTTTAGATGCAGTACGTAACAATGAAATAGTAAATTGTAAATGCAATAGTAATTGTGTCCTTAATAATCGCAACTTATAAATTTCTTTTATATGTAATATATATTTTTTATTTTTTAGTTTCTGAATTGAACAGTCTATTTTATTTTATTTAAATTAAAAAGTCCATTTTGAAAATGTTCATACTTAATATAATGGATTTGAAAATTATGTCTGATTTGAAATTTACAAATCGTTGGATCAAAATATTATGTATGATTTAAAAATTACAATATATTTACTCACGAAATATATGGGATGTGCAACCTATTGATTCTAGCATATTCAAAAAGCAATTCTTTATGTAATAAAGAATGCATTTAGGATTTGGAGTAAAATATCAAAATATTTTATATGCATTAATGGATTAGGTCAATGACAATTAATATATTGCCATGTTTATAATGTCAAGCGTATATTGTGTGTAGTGCAATCCTTTCAATTTTCGATTTTTTTTATTTGTTATCTTTATTTGAATTACAGGTAAGCATAATAGGTGACAAGTTACTATGTACAAATCAGATTAATGAGTTTATGTGGACCAATAATTACGAATTTTATATTTGTTTCCTTTCCGAGTATATTCGTAAATGTATTATATATAGACCTATTTTAAGTATTAATAAATACAAACCTTGACTTTTTTTGGACACAAAACACGAACCTTGACTCGAAACTATAACATATGCGCATTTTGAATTCATTTTAAGTGAAATTGAGGTTACATGCAATCGGCAAGCTAAAATCAGTTCAATCAAAATCAGACGGTCCTGATTTAAAGAACATTTTTTGATTTGTTTATTTCATATTAATTTCCGAGTTTGAAATCTAGACCGCCTGAACCTAATTGAACGGTCGAAAGGTGTTGACTGCACGACTGCATAAACCTTCTGACTACACGCAAATCCAATCCGTGCATTTTAACGCGCGCTCACTATATGATTGATTGAAATTCATATAAGTCTCAAAAAGTTAATGAATTTCATTTCTTAAATGGTGTGGTACACATAAATTTCAATTAATTATAGGAGAAATAGTATTATAAATCAGGCAAAATTACACTAGAAATTCTTTAAGTTATTTAATTGTAATAAGTTGGTCCTTTAAGTTTTTTCGTACCACTTAGGTTCTTTAAGTTACATAATTTGTACACCATTAGTCCTTTTTTTATTTTTCGTTACAAAAAACTCAATTTGGCACTAATAGAGCTAACGTGGCCATGACGAGGTCTACTTGTCATCTATCTGGTGACAATTTGGTCATTTAAGACTACTGTCATGTAACAATTTGGTAATTTCAACTTAATTTTTTTAAAAAAAAAATGGTTCATCTTCTTTTTCATTTAAGTTAAAATGACCAAATTATTACATGACGGTAGTCTTAAATGATCAAATTGTTACGAAACAGATCATACGTAGCCTCCGTCACGACCATGTCAGCTCCATTAGTGCCAACTTGTGTTTTTTGTAACGAAAAATGAAAAAAAAACTAACGGTGTACACATTATGTAACTTAAAGGATCTAAGTTGTACGAAAAAACTTAAAGGACCAACTTGTTACAATTAAATAACTTAAAGGACCTATAGTGTAATTTTGTCTAGGCAAAATATCATCTGGAGTCCCTTAACTTATTTTCTGTTTTCGTTTAGGGCCCTTAAGTTTTCGAGATAACGAATAGGTCCATTAACTTTAAAAAACGTTGCACAGTTTTCCATTTAACGTTTTAAAAATAACACCGTTAAACAAGGTTTGATGTGGCCATTACAATGTCTATGTGTTATAATCCATGTCATTTTTAATAAATTTTTGACTGTTTATATTTAATTTTTAATGAAAATTAAAAAAAAAAGAAAAGAACTGAATGTTTGTTCATCGTCTTCTTCTCGTGGATCTGCACTAAGGCATTGTAACCAGGAAAACCAACAGCAGTGTGCAATACCAGAAACGAAAGTGAAATCCATAGATGAAAACAAAATCAAAATCGAAACAAACCCAAAAACGAAAATCAAAACAAACCAACGAAAACCAGATTGAAATCGAAGAACTGGAAAATGAAAATGAAACCCATAGGTGAAAAAGAATTCGAAATCGAAAGTAACGAACCCATAGATGAAAACGAAATCGAAATAGAAACAAACTCATTGCTGTCAAACTCATTGCAATGCAAGAGGCAATCTGATGTAGTTTGGATGTGGTTACAATGTCACAACGATGGAAAGCAACGTGGTTACAGAGAAGATCGACTCTGAGTTTTTAACCCTTCTAGCAAATGTAGAAAATTTATGCTTAATATAAGCTTTGAGAGTGAAGAAAATTTATGGACCTTTTCTTTTGGTTACTGCACTGTTTTTAATGTATAACATATGCTTAATATAAGCTTTGAGAGTGAAGAGGATTCCCCGGAGTTGTCGGAGTTGGTGACTGGTTGGAGGATTTTTTTCAGCTTTGAGAATGAAGAGGAGATGAGGTTGAGATCTGATCTGGAAATACACAATTTCACCTTTTAATAAAATATAAATATAAATTGATGACAAGGACATACACATCACCGGTCAAACTGTCAAACAAACGAAGTTAGTCAGAAAACATTAAAAGGGATAATAGTGCAATGATTTTAAAAGTTAAGGGACTTATTCTTTACAACGAAAACATAAGGGATCTAAACGAAAATGGAAAACAAGTTAAGGGACCCCGGATGGTATTTTACCTTTTGTCTATAAATTAAAAAGAGTATCGCTAGCATTTTCATCTTCATTCTCATACCAATCACTGTACCCAATAATAGTTACGAATTTTTATAAGATAGTTAAGAATTTAACTTTTATATTTTGTTCTGGACTGGGCATGAGATCCACTCCAGTAATTGGAATTGGATCGGTCCAATAGCAAGGATCTATATCCACAATAAATCAGCCCACTTATGACTATCATGGCTCAACAACTCAAATTCATCCGATCGATCCTATTACTCAGGGTCGGCACAAATGCCTATAAATGTTGGCCCACTCAGCTGAAAAAGTTACACTCTCATTCCCTACCACACTTAGAGCTATCAATGGGTCGGGCTCGGGCCAGGCCGACCCAGTCCATCGGCCCAAGTGGCGCATATGGGCAGGGTCTGGCCGATCCAATATTCTGATGGGCCGCAAAATTAACGGCCCAAGCCCGCCCAACATCAGCCCATGGGCCAACGGGTCACAAATCATTGACTTTTAGAATTTTAACTATATATTGTTTCTACAAAATGAACAACATACATAAATAGGATTCCTGGCAAACATCCAACATATACAAATCTGTTTTGGCTCATACAAAGTCAATTTAAATCTGTTTTGGCTCTACAAATCAACATGGATAATACATTATCGCTTTTCCATAACCATAAACCACCAAAATAGCAATCAAAATAGCAGCCTAAACCTGTC
This sequence comes from Astragalus glycyphyllos, assembly GCA_963573325.1. Classification (NCBI taxonomy): domain Eukaryota; kingdom Viridiplantae; phylum Streptophyta; class Magnoliopsida; order Fabales; family Fabaceae; genus Astragalus; species Astragalus glycyphyllos. Next base: position 115,144,882 of record OY754307.1, read on the forward strand.
TTGGTTTTACACAACACTTTTTTTTTGTTTCCACTTTTTAATGTAGGTGTTAGCCTGCATTTTCAACAAGCTCAATTAAATGCAGTCAACGAGGTTTAGTTTGACCTTGTATTTCAAGAAACAAGAAGTAATTTCGACGTTCAAAATGGGTTAAGTTATCAGGTTATATCAAGCTGATTTCGTCGCTGGATTTGGTGAAGTCGAAGAAGTTGCAAGCAAAGATTTCGACAAGAGGAAGTTTGAAGGCTGATGTCGAAGTGGAATCAAGCAACCATGGTCGAAAAGACATAGCAATTACTATTTTTTAAATTCTCTGTACAGTTAGTTAGTTATAGTGTTTCCCTCAATGTATAAATAGTAGTTTTTCATAGGAAAACGGGTCACAATCTCATTACAGAATTCTCACGCTCTAACTTCCAACACATTACAGAGAAAACGAGCCAAAAGAAGAATGTATGATCTGTGCACCAACCCTCTTTACAATTAATGCAATTTTAATTTGTTTTCTTCTTTGCTTTTCTGCAATTTTTTCTTTGTTTTATTCCCCCTCATTGAGGAAATTCGACGGTTTCGCGCGAGATCGACGGTTATCTTCTTCTTTTTACTTTTAGACTGCAAGAACACATATAATTCTGGGAAAAACTTTAACACAAATGGTCTTAGGATTTACTAGTTGATCCTGCAAACAGAAGCAATTTCAAACTAGCGGTGTTTACCAAAATCCAAGGTAAACAGTAGGTTTCCACTTTTTTTGAGTGAAAAAAATAAATAAAACAAAAAACGAATGGGTCGGCCCGAAGCCCATGGGTCGGCCCGACCCGGCCTAATAATATCATCGGGCCAATCGGGCCAGGCCAAAAAACATACCATTGATTTTGGGCCACTATTTTTGAGCCCAGGCCTGCCCAAAATATCGAGCCACTGGGCCGGCCCAAATTGACAGCTCTAACCACACTATACAATTCTCAAAGACTAACTTGAGCGTCTGGTGTTACTCTAAAACCCGACTTAGACAACAGGAGACCTAACTGCAGTGACTGAATGTTATTAAAGAATATATTTCTATATCAAAGGCTGGAAATAATGATATAAGAGGTTTTTCCTACTCTGTATATTTCAATCCGCAACAAACGTTTAGCAAAAATAAAATCTTAAGAAAAATATATGACAAGGGAAAAAAGAGTCATCATCGAGCTCGATTGTAAAACGGTTGTTGATGGTATTAGAGGATTGTCCAAATCGGTAACCGAGTTTGGAACTATTTTAAGATCTTGTTACAATTTGCTTTCTCATTTACAAAACTATAAGGTTAGTTTTATTAGGAGGCAATCAAACTGTGTTGTTCATACTTTAGCTAGGGCGTCACAAGATTATGCTAGCTCCCAGATTTTTGATTATAGTCCTACCTGTATTGCGAACTTGATTTTGAAAGAAATTATATGAATTTTCCTTTGTAAAAAAAAGGGAAAAAATAAAGCAAATACCAAAAATAGAAAGCGTAAACTAACAAGGGTTGGTCCAAGTGGTAACTGGACTTGGATCCCACCTCAAAGTCTCAAGTTTGAATCTTGGGTGTGACAAAAACTCTGTTGGGATGACAGATTCACACAGATCGTCAAAGCCGCGTACTCCTGGCTAGCCAGGTTCGCGAGCGTAGATAGAGTGTGAATTATACTTCCTCCTTCAATGATTTAACCAAATCGGTAAAGAGGATCAGAAATATCATCAGCGATGAAGCCAAAGGAGTTGACTCTGTTACTGTGCCTCATATGGGCACTCACTCTTCTCTACGGTGAAATGTTCGCTTATTGGCTTCCACCCCTTTTCACTTGTTCATGGCCCCATCTTCAAACCACTACCCCCTCTTCTTCTTCTTCAAAGGTAACCATCAAGTCTTCATCTTTTCGTTTCCTTCAATTTTGGGTCTCGCTCTCAAAGTTATATTATTCTTTATTTTATACATTATACCATGCTGGATCTATAATTTTTTGATTTTGTTGGAAACTATTTATTGAGTAATGTGGAACATTTAAGGGTTTACAGCACATTAAATAGCGTGTGTGTACATTGCAAATTTGTAATGTGAAGTTAGTAAAATGGATAATTGACTAACCCGATTTTCTGATATTTGCTAACAGGTTCAAACAGACAGTGGGAAATACCAAGATGATTATGTAAAAGTTGCTGTCATTGCAGATCCACAGGTGAACTTTTCTACTATTGTGATTGCTTGCATTGTGTATGTTTGTTTATGCAAATATATTTTTAATGGATTAGAGATCTTCTCTATGGCGTTTATGAAATAAAGAACTCTATTACTATAGTTTTGACGGTATAAATATACACATTCCTAAAATAAGAGATATATTAGAAATTTATAGATTTTATGAATCTAAAACTACAGTGATAGAGTGGTCCATTTCTTTTGAGAAATGAAGAGGATGCCAACTCAACTCCTATTAATGTATGTTTGTGTATGATGACCATGAGCATCTAATCCTCTGATATGTGATTTTTTTAACATTACAGCTGATGGATAAAACTTCTCTACGACTTCCTGAGAAATCACTCGCACTAGAGATTGCAGAATTCTACACTGATTTAAACATGCGTAGATCTTTCTTTACATCTATTCTACCTTTCAAGCCTGATATCATATTGTTTTTAGGTGATTACTTCGATGGAGGTCCTTATTTATTGGACGAAGAGTAAGTCCTGAAAATTAATATGTATTTGACATTTGGCTTTCTACAAGTTTAAAGTCTTTTGTTGTTATCTATTGTGTCATGTGAACTTTTTCCAATTTGCCTTTTCAGCCTAGGATGATTTTGGAATTTAATATATACTTTAATATCAAAAACAACATAGATGATAATATTGGTAAAAAGTTAATTAAAATTAGAAAATGACACTTATTTCGAAACAACTTTTTAAAAAGTGTGATAGTTAATTTGAGATGGAGGGAGTAACAACCAATGGATAGATATGTCGTATGTTACTTTTGAAAGAAAATACAAAACGGCTTATCATGAGATAATCTTAAATCAACTCTAAATAAGCTCTTCCAAGTTCTTCCTTATGAGCCGGGTGTATATTTCTGTTTTATTTTTTTGGGGTAGTTTTTTTAACAATAAGGTCAGAAGTTAATAATTCGACATTTTCCAGCCCCTATTTATGTTTTTACAAAAAAGACATCATATGAGCACCACAAAGAATCTCACTGAAAATTTATAGACATGAATGTCTTGTCAAAGACTCAAAATTATGTTTGGACCAAATGCATGACAAAACTATAAATACACATACCTTCCTTGTAATACCGGATGTTTTCACAACTTAGCTGGTGCTCAATGTATAATTTTAATCCCTTTTTTACCTGAATCCTTTATTTCAATACATTATTTAATCATTAACTTGCATAATTATCTTAGATTTCCATGTTGTTTAAAAGTGAAAAATAAAATAGAGCTTAGATTGATGTTGAATCCCTGTTTCCTTTGGCTGTATCTACAGCATGTTCACTAAAATTTCCTAATGTGAAATTCCTTTACGATATTTTAAATGGACAGATGGCAGGAGTCTTTAAATCGTTTCAAACATATCTTTGGTTTGAATGCACAAGGAAAATACACAGACAAGCAAGTTTACTACATTCCTGGAAACCATGATATTGGTTATGAAAGTCTTCATTCTATAAAGCCAGAGGTATTTCAACATGCTATTGCTCAACTTTGGAGGTTAACGTTGCATTATCTATAAGTTGCTTGGGATGGTATGTACGTGTTGTTTTTTATAAGCAAATGTTAGTGGTTAATATTTAGTTAGGGGGATAGGGAAATGTTAATTTCTAGGATTCGAACCCCTGGAGCCCCCTTAGTATGTACAAAGTGTTATGATGGAGTCAAATGCCAAATACCAAATGCTCGACTGAGAATGTAATGTCGTCACATTTATGTAGATTCATGATTATATTCAAAACCTTAAGAATGGGGAATTAGATATGTTTTTTCTAAAATTTGGACTCATCTTTGCTATATACAGATTGGTGGTGGATGTTATTTGTTATAGACTAATCTCTTTGACATTTATGTATTATTGATATTTTCTAGAGATGAATGTAGATGAAGCATTGCAGATTGTGATTGGAACAACGAAATGTCTTCATCTTGTGTTGGTTTTAGATGTCATAGAGAAATTTTAGAAAGTTGCCCGATAATTGATTTTGACAACACCTGTAAAATTCTGACACGTGTCTTTTTAATCGCGATTCAACTAAAACTTTAAATCACATATTAACTGTATCAAAATGCTTTGTCAAGAGGTTCTATACTAAAGTTTTCCAGTTCAATTTTGCATAATTCGCAATATGTAATTTATGGAATGTTATCAGCATATTTATTGTTTTTTCTCTCTTTTTGTCAATATTATATACCTCTTTTGGCGTCTTCTCTGCTCAACATTTTTTTCATTGCATGTGTGTAGGTTATCGGACGCTATGAGGAAACATTTGGGATCAGGAACTTCAGATTTTCAGTTGGAAACGTGGATTTTATTGCTATAGATGCACAAACTCTCGATGGTAAACTGGGTTTCGACTTCTAGATTTGAGTTATCATGTTTCTTAAGTAGCAATACTGGATTGATAGTACTCTTATTTTGTGGTACCATGTGTTAAGTATTGTGGAATTTTGGAAAAGCTGAAATTACTGAACTCATATTTTCTACAGGACACCAGCAAAAGCATCTGATTTCTCAAACATGGGAGTTTGTAAAGAATATCTCTGTAGGTATAAACTGGCCCATACGTAATATTCATTGTTAGGTTGGATTGTGTGTCCTATAATAATCCACAAGGCTTTTGTACTTTACTAGATGGTGTAGTTCGTCCGAGAGTCTTATTGACACATATTCCTTTATATCGACCGGATGGAACTTACTGTGGCCCTGATCGTAGTTCCCCAATTATCAATCAGGTAAGTTTATTTCAGTTTCTTGAAGCAAATCTATAGTAAGCAAGTTGTATTTCACGGGGAATTATCCCTCGGAGTAGTGTTGTATCTGAAATCTAAATGCTTTCTTACCAGCCAAGTGTCATTCTTTTAACTACTAATTAATCTTTCTTTCTTTTTTTAATTTTAGAGGATACATCGCACTGTGTATGATAATACTAATGATATTATGTAAGTTACTCATCTTGTGGTATGAAATTTGCACAAACTGTATAAGTGGCTTATTTATACCGAGGTTTGGTTTGACCGTAGGTATCAGAATTATGTTTTTGAGGAGTCATCAAAGCATTTACTGGATGCAATCAAACCCGTGAGTCATCTACATTCTCTTTGGATTTTGTGCATGACTATTCCAACCTGATATGGACTTGGGGAAAAAAAGAACTAATCCATGATGAATTTGCCAATAATTTGTTTTTGTTTCATGTGTATAGTGTGGTATGAATTAATCCATGGTAATAAATAATCCATGATGACTATTCCAACATGATATGAATTTACCTAAGTTAGAATAAATTAAAGTTAGACAATCCATTTCCTATAGTGTGCTATATTTTTATGTCTTTCATTTTTTAAAGACCTTGTCCCGTGGTAATAAATAATGCTAGCAACACATTCTCTCACACTCACTTTTCAACACACTTTCTCAGTAGTTTCTCTTACTGGTTAAAAGTCAAATGAGACTCATGTAAATTTGGTAGAACCCATACGAGTATCAACCAATAGAAAAAAGTATGTTAGAGAGCGTGTTGCTAGCATTTCTTATAAAAAAAACTCAAAGGCCGAGGCCTCATTTTCGTTAAGCATTCTCTGGTGACTGGATATTAGATGCGAATAGTGGGAAATTAGTAGCAGAGACAATAAAAAAGGTTACAACTTTCTGAATTTACTATTCTAATTTTTGCAGAAGCTTGTGTTATCTGGTCATGATCATGATCAGTGTACCGTCACGCATCAATCCGAATCTGGACCTGTAAAGGAGGTAAGAACCTGATCTTCTCATCTGGACTTTCTCCTTCAGTGTTTAGATACTTTAACTGACAGTAGCATGCAGCACACTCTAGGTACTATAAGCTGGCAACAAGGAAACCTGCATCCTTCTTTCATGCTGTTATCAGTTAATAACTCAACTCTTCGAAATATTTCCATTCCAGAGGAGGCTGTGTTAACTCATCTATGTTTCCTTCCAGTGCAATTACACATTTACATATGGTATTTCTAAATGCTGATAATGATTTTAATTTTAATTTAATTTTCACCTGAACTTTTCAGTCAACTCTTTTTCAACGAGTTCTGCTTTGTTGTAACTACCAGGTATATTGTGCTATTTGTTCTTACCCTTCTTGCCCTCTTACTCTGGCCAACAAGCAGCACAAGTTTCTGGCTTCAGTGTTGGAACGTGATAGGCCATTTTAAACAACTAATAGTTTGTATCATATCTAGAAGTGAAACAAAAGAGAAAGATGAGGACGCCAACTATGAATATGAGATGATGTGGGATGCTGAAGGGTCAATGCATCTTGTAAAGAAACCCTTGAAGACATCTACTTCAAATTCGAATGAACGCAGCGTAGGGGAGAGGTAAACTGATTTTCATATTCTCTGCTGTTATTTGGTACATGGAATTCGAAATTCTTACGTGTTGCACTAGTGGTCTAGTGGTAGAATAGTACTATGACATAGTACATGCTTTGATACTATCTTAGAATTTGAGTTGGGTCTAATTCAACCGTACTAAACTAATTTGTACGCTGAGAGATGCCTCCCACTTAGAAACACTTTCTCGGGCCATATAAATCGAATTTGTGTTTTTTTAATATGGTGGCAGAGGTAATCTTGTAATGCGGCCAACTGCTAGAAAAAACACAGGTGAAGAAGCAGATTTCTCTGTGAACGTGGATATGACTCCAAGCATTGGACTTGATCCTCTAGCAAGAGTACCTGCCAGAACAGGCAAATCAAAGACAACATTCATAATCCAAAGATTATTACGCTCATTGCGAATGCTGACCGTTATTGCAGCAGTGAATGTTCCTCTTTATATGATGTTACTATTTAAGGATTGGATTGACAAATAATGGATAAAAATTGCACTTTAAGGACTTGGAGAACCCACAACACGAGTTAAGGAAGCTAAAGTGACTCTGGATTAAGAAGTAAACAACCTAAGTGGACGCAAGTTGATGAAGAGCCAAATGCGGGTAACTGATTATTAATTAGTTGTTTTTAGTTTATATTGACAAAAGGTGTTTTTAATTTATTTTTATGTTTTTAATTATGTAATTGGACTATTAGTTGTTTTTAGTTTATATTGACAAAAGGTGTTTTTAATTTATTTTTATTTTTTTAATTATGTAATTGGACTTTTAATTGCTGTTTATAACAGTTATTATTCTCTCCCTTCACCTCATTATCTATAAAAGTCCACAAATACTAGAAGTGACAAAGATACTCTTGCCCAATCACTCATATCTCATCAACTTAGGCTTGTTGATGTTTAGGTGTTATGTGGTTTTGCTTATGTTAGCCTATGACTTGGTACACTTGCAGGATCCAGGAATTTTGAATTGTGGGGGCATATATATATTACCGTTTTATATATTGATACATAGTAGCCATCGGTTTTTTCGGTTACTAATCTATGATTTGGTCATGTTTATCCGACTTTGTCGGTCCGTGTAGTTCTTCACTCTTAATAGAATTTTTGTCACCCAAATTCAAACTTGGGATCTTTGACTCGGTGTGAGTTTCAAATACAGTTATCGCTTAGACCAAATCGTTGTTAGTGGAAAGCACAAAAAATAATAGCCAAAATTTATAATGCAGCAACGGCCACATTCTGCTGATGATTTTCTTTATTTCTAGTATTATTTTACAAACCTTTTCGTCTAGTTTTTTTTTGGGCCCAAATGTGTAATATTGCATTTAATGGGCAAAGGCCACCAACATTACAACATAGTGTAAACCACAAGCTTACATGAGAGCAACTACAAATCCAATAATGGACATACAACAGGTATAGCTGAACTTCTTACACATTAACAGTACGCACATGAGCAGCACCTGAGGATCTAGAATCCTACTGAACTGAACTAAAACAAATCCTAAAAAGGCATAACAGATAGCAAAACATAAATAAGTCCCAAGACAACCACGCAGCCAACTGAAAGAGTTTATTTAAAACCAACCCTCCACAGCCTCCACAGCCAAGCATGATCGGAGAACCGAAAAAATCCAAACCTGAACCAGCCCAACCTCCAAGCAGAAAACACGAGGCTTTACGATGTCGAACATCATACCACGAAGTTGGTGCAGGAGGAAAAACGGCATCCCAGAAATTCCCCATATTTGAAGGCCAACTGGCCCCGAGAAATGATCTTTAGACAATGACGAGCCAGGGAAGGATATGAGAGGAGCCAAATCAATTCACCAAAAACATACCAAACGAACCCGACCCAAAGACCCAACACCACCTTGATGTTATTTAGTGCAATATAAAGATGCCTTCCACCACTTGAGTATTACCATTTTTCATAATGCAAGGGATCTAATATATTTAAATGAGTATTTTAAATTTAGGTGGGGCCTTTGCATTAATTGCTAACTACACAATTAGGGCTCTATACACATGCAAGAGCATTATTTTTATTGGTTCTTATAACTCTAACTATGTGTAGCTAATTTATTTTAAATTTCAAAAGCATGGATCACTAATGCAAGGAGCCGTCAACAACAAAAAACCCTAGCCATCGCGTATCATGCTTGTGCGCCGCCATCTTCAACCTTAAGCCGTCACCATCAAAACTTGATTCTTCTCCTATGACTAACTTGTTGATGCAATACAATGTTCTGAACAAATTTGTTTTTGACGCAGAACAGATTTAGTGAACGACAATTAGTATGAAAACGTGGGAGAAGGACACGGGCGAACCGTGGGGTGGGGGCCGTATCAATGGAGGATGGCACGTGGTTATGGGAAAGAAAAACAAACGCTATGGAGACGGACAACGACAGAGAAAAGTAGATATCGCGTCTCGGTTCATGAAGGATGACGATAGGAGAAAAGATTGCACCTCTTTCTATTTTACGAACTTCCCGGAAAGGCTTTGGGCACGAAATCTGCTTGAGATATTTTCCAAACATGAAAGGGTGAAGGAGGTCGTAATTCCGGGAAGAAGAAACGCCCTTGGACATAGGTTTGGATTCGTTCATTTCTTTGACGTTCGCAATCCGGAGAGAATGGCGATCATGTTGGATAATATATTCGTGGAGGGAGAAAAGATTCACGTCAATCTTCCTAGGTTCCAAAGGGAGGATCCCAAGAAACTTCGACCAAATCCCATTCCCAAGGCTCCTTCGAAAGCAACGATGGTTTGGAAAGAGAAACTCAATCCGAATTTCATCCAGCAGAGAGATGTGACGAAGGATATGTGGTCCTATGATATTCTGGACGTTGGGCAGTTGGTAAGAGCAATGGTGGGAGAGGTTATCAATCCGAGAGATGCTTATAATATCCATGAATTTTTTGCAAGGGAAGGGGTGTTTACTATCAAAGCTACTCCGTTGGGGTCTAATCTAGTACTGTTGGAAGGTGGACAAGATGACGATGATTTCACTGGCTTTATTGATGATGCGAAGGAATGGTTAGCTCAATGGTTCAAATGGGTCCGTCCGTGGAAACCCACTGATGTTGACACAGAGAGGGTAACTTGGATTCGATATTACGGGGTTCCGGTGCATGCATGGAATGCTGATTTTTTCGAGAAACTATCAGCTAATGTTGGCGTCTATATGTGCTCAGATGATAATACAGCTTTGAAGAAGTCTTTCGATGTTGCCCGAATCATGGTTCGCACTCCAATCACGGGAACGGTCAACAAGGTGATCCAAGTATCAATTAACAAGGTATCTTTTTCGATTAAAATGGTGGAAGATTGGTGTGGTCCATCGGTGTGGACTAAGAATGACACAAAAAAGGTGAATGATGACTCCTCTAGTTCAGATGCGGAGTTCTTGGAGTCCTACTTTTCCGGTAACGGTGATACGTTCGGGGATACATCTGGTGATGATAACGACTTTAATGGGGAATCAATGCCCAGCAATTTAAGGGGGAGTAACGGAGCAATTAAGGATGGTATTAATGAGAAAGCCGTTGATGAGGTACAACCTTTGTGGGAAAGTTCAAATTTAAATATAAATGGGAATCATGAGGCTATGATGGGTGGGACCCAGGCCGGTGGAGCGACTCCAACTATGGTGGAAGAGTCTTTGTTTTCTTCCAATCAAAAATCGGGACCAGCGCTGGTAACTTGTGTTCCTAATGATCAGCATGGTGTGGACGCCCCACCCGCTTTGACCAAAACCAAGAAGGAACGTAACATTTTAATGGTGGCACCGAAACATAACCCAAGAAAAGGCAAGCTAAAGAAAGCTCCCCGTGAGCTCAAATCCGTTTCCACCGCTTCTCTTGAGAAAAATGATGTTGTCGCTGTTCCTTTGGTATCCAATCAAAGGCCAAACTCATCATCTTTATTTTCGGCGGGGGTGGTGTTATGTGATGGTTCTATCTCTTCGGGTAATATTGCTTGCTGTAATAATAAGTTTTGGATTCTGCAGAGTAAGTCAGTTGCTCAAAAGGTGTGGGAGTCTGCAAAGAGTTTGGGAATTGAAGGAAACATGCCTGACGAACATTATGTTAGGCTGATTGAGGAAGGGGAGGCAAGAGATGAAGAGGCATGCAGTAAGAGGGTGAACACCAACGGGGTTCCATGAATTTGTTTTCGTTGAATATGAGAGGGTGGGGTGACCATAGTAAACGGCACCGGCTAGCAACTAATATTCAGTCTGGTTGCTTTGATTTTATTTGCATTCAGGAAACTAAGAGAGAGGTGGTGGATGAAAGGGAAGTGGGCGTGTTATGGGGAGCAAAGCCGTTTAAATTTATTTATCATCCGTCGACGGGTCTCTCAGGTGGCTTACTGTGTTCTTGGGTTGAAAGTGGTTGGTCCGTCTCTTCTACTTTTAATGGTGAAGGTTTTTTGGGAGTTACTATATCTTTCCAATCTAGCTTGGTGCATATCATCAATGTTTACGCCCCATGCTCGATAGTGGAAAAGAGAAGACAGTGGAATGATTTGAGGCTGATTAAACAGTCCATTGGAGAAGGGGAATGGTGTGTTGTTGGGGATTTTAATGCGGTTTCTAGTGTGGAGGAGCGGCGGGGGAGAAGTGGTGATAATTCTTGTATAGAAATTTCTGATTTTAACAACTTTATATCAACCATGGATTTGATTGATGTTCCGGTATCAGGTAATAGATTCTCTTGGTATTGTTCGGATGGTCTTTCTATGAGTCGTTTGGATAGGTTCCTTGTTTCTGAGGGTTTAATTGATTTGTGGGGCATATCTGGACAATGGATTGGTAAGCGTGACATATCCGATCACAATCCTATTTGGCTCCTTCGTCTTGCAAAAGACTGGGGGCCAAAGCCTTTTCGGATATTTAAGGCTTGGTATGATCATACTGATTTCTTACCCTTTGTGAAGGAGTGCTGGAATGGGTTCAATATTAGGGGTCATAAGGCTCATGTGGTAAAGGAAAAATTCAAGCTTTTAAAGGAGAAATTGTGGGGTTGGAATAGAGAGGTGTTCGGTAAGCTTGACTTGAACATAGAGTCGTTGATTCGGGATTTGAATTCGCTTGACCATGCTTTATGTGAGGGGTGGGATAGCGCTTTGGTTATGAACCGAAAGGAGGTCTCAACTTCTTTTTGGAATCAAATTCAAGCAAAGGAGTCAATTTTGGGGCAAAAGTCTCGAGCACGGTGGATCAAGGAAGGTGACATGAACTCAAGGTATTTCCATTCCCTTTTAAAATTTAAAAGGCGCCGTTGTAGTTTGTTGTTATTAAGGAGTAATGGTGAGATGATGGAGGAGGTGGAGGAAGTGAAGAATTCGGTTAAACATCATTTTGAGAAGTGTTTTGTGGAGTCTTGTCAATTTCGCCCCACTCTTGATGGTCTTGCTTTTAATCAGCTTTCTCGTGTTGATATGGATTTCTTGATCGAACCTTTTTCGGAGGAGGAAATTAGGGAGGAAGTGTGGAGGTGTGATGGCGATAAGAGCCCCGGGCCGAATGGTTTTAACATGAGCTTCATCAAATTATGTTGGGATTTGTTGAAAAAGGATGTTGTTGATTTTATTAATGAGTTTCATGATAAAGCATTTCTCCCTAAGGCCATTAGCGCAACTATTATTGCATTGATTCCCAAAAATGATAATCCTCAAGGTTTGGGGGAGTATAGACCGATTTCGTTGATAGGGTCTCTCTACAAAATTTTGGCAAAAGTGTTGGCAAATCGGCTTAAGAAGGTGCTCCCTAGTGTTATATCGAATAGCCAATCGGCTTTTTTGGGGGGTAGGCAAATTTTGGACGGGGTGTTGGTCGTTAATGAGGTAGTTGATTATGCTAAGAGATCGAAGGATGAATGTTTGATTTTTAAAGTTGATTTCGAGAAGGCATATGACTCCATCTCGTGGAAGTTCTTATTTTATATGTTAGATCGGATGGGCTTTCCTCAAAAATGGATTCTTTGGATGAAGTCTTGTGTTTGCAATACCACTTTTTCGGTGTTGGTTAATGGGAGTCCCACTAATGATTTTAAGGCGTTTAGAGGTTTGAGACAAGGGGATCCTCTTTCCCCTTTTTTGTTCCTCATTGTGGCGGAAGGCTTGTCAGCTTTAGTAGCTAAAGCAGTGGAGATTGACTATTTTGCGGGTTATGATATTAATTCTTCTCTCCGGTTTTCTATTATGCAATTTGCGGATGATGCGGTGTTAATGGGGAAGCCTTCTTGGGATAATCTGTGGGCCATCAAGATCATTGGTATTAACACTTCAGAGGAGTTTCTTGATTCCGCTTCTACTTTCCTTCATTGTAAAATGGATTCCATCCCGTTTAAGTTCTTGGGGATTCCGGTTGGGGCCAATCCGAGAAGGGCGACAACGTGGAAGCCGGTACTTGATATGCTTAGAAAAAGGCTAGCATCACGGAAGGGGCGTCATCTTTCAATTGGAGGTAGAGTCACTCTTATTAATTCGGTGTTAAATAGTATCCCTTTGTATTTCTTTTCTTTCTATAAAGCACCGAAGTCGGTTATTAAAGCAATAATTAAAATACAAAGGGATTTTCTGTGGCAAATCAATGATGGAGATAGGGGTATGTATTGGGTTGCTTGGGACAAAATTTGCAAACCGAAGAATGACGAAGGCCTCGGTATCAAAAATTTAGATTTATTTAATGTGGCTCTTTTAAGTAAGTGGAAGTGGCGGGCACTTATTGATGATTTCGCTCATTGGAAAGGCTTATTATTTCATAGATATGGAAGCTTCAAGGATGCCTTTATACAACGGTCGGAGGGTGCATTAAGAAGAGGTGCTGTTGGGTCTATTTGGTGGCGCGATTTGATGATGATTGATCTCGCGTTTTCTCCTCTATCTTTTTTCGGCCAGCAGGTTTCTCGTAGGATGGGGAATGACGCTTCGGTGGATTTTTGGAATGATGTTTGGCTGGGAACTTCTTCTTTTTCTCGGCTTTTTCCTTCTCTATGGACGGGCCGTGAATCAAACCGTGTGGTGGTTCGGGACTTTGGAGGGTGGAGGGATGGAGTTTGGCGGTGGAATGAATCTTGGCTAGTATCTCAATCGCGTGTTAATCATTTGGAGGCTGCATATCTTCAACAAATCTTGGCCCCAGTGACTCTTGCTCAAGGGATTGAGGATACTTGGATATGGAAGCTTGAGACTTCGAAAAAATTTACCGTCCGTTCTTGTTACAAAGAGATACTTTGGGAGGTAATGGGGAACGATCAAAATGAATTACATAAGATGTTGGAGAAGTTATGGAGATGTGTCGCTCCCTCCAAGGTTATTGTTTTTGGATGGCGCTTACTTAGGGATGCTCTTCCAACTCTCGGAAATTTGCGACACCGACTTGTTATCGCACCGGACGATGACGCTCTTTGTCCATTGTGTTGGAATGAAGTTGAATCGCAGTTTCACCTGTTTTTGAGCTGCACTTTTGCATCGGATATTTGGTCGCGGGTGTGCGTTTGGTGTAGGATCGACCATGTGGGATCCAACAGCTTGCTCGAACATTGTCTTTGGTGGGGGAAGCTATCTAAAGGTAAAAAGGCCAAGAAAACAAAACACTTAATTTGGTTGACTACCTGTTGGAGTATTTGGTTGGCTAGGAATGCTCTTATCTTCAAGAACGAGGATCCCAACATTGAATCTATCATGTCACCCATCAAGCAGTTAACTTGGAGTTGGTTGGTCTATATATCTCATTGTAATTTAAATTTTGATATTTCTGCTTGGTGGCTTGATCCACTTCATTGCCTAAACAATATGTAACTTTTGTTGTTTGGGTTTGAGCACCCCTAGTGCTTTTTTCAATGAAATATTGCTTATCTAAAAAAAAAAAAACATGCAAGAGCTAAATTGAATTGTCAGAGTTGATAGACTTGAGGGTATATGTGCAAAAGTTTTTAACCAAGGAAGTTGAAAGCAACAATCACAGAGGTGAATAAAGATTTCTATTTTTCATAATACATGTGTATTCTGGCCTCAAGTAAGTCCGCCACCGGATGCAAATATATAAATATAAGGGAATAAGTACAAAAATGTATTACCTCTTTTTTACCGTACACGTCATTTTTTTAAGAATAATTTTGTTACATTTGACTTGTTATTTTTATAGTCTAATTCAACATTTACTGTTGTTTAGTCAATAATACCCTTAACTATGTATTGTATAGAGAGAAATAGGTAGAATAAAATAATTAATAATTAATAAGGGTATTATAGTTCTAGGAAAAAGATAAATAATTCCATCAAAAGTATCCTAACTTACTTGTCTTTTTAATATGTATAAATAACTTTAAAATAACATGTATTATGAATCTAATGGAATAATATATTGTGCTTATAATTTTTTATATTACTTGAGACTTTTTCTAAATCTAGGGGTGCACTTGCGGACGCTAGAAGATTGCCCATGTGTATGTGAATGTGTGAGAGAAAGAAAGAGACTAGTCCTCTTATTCTATTGATGATTGAAGTCAACGATCGAGGTATGCAATAAGTTAAAAAAAGTACTTGAGCTACTTTTTTTTTGGTAAAAACGAAATACCTCAAGTAATTAATTTACTCTATATAAAGCTTCACTCTGTTGCAATAGGAAACACGAACTATGCTGAAACAGCTAGTAAAATAGAGTCTATTGATCTAGCTATCCCTTCAAATAAATGGATGATCAAAATATTATTCGAAGATCTGCAAACTTCCAACCTTCTGTTTGGAGTGATGAATATATCCAATCATTGAATAGTGAATACAAGGTATATATGATTTCATTTTTAATATTGGTTGTAATATTGTCAAATTATCATACCTCCATGCAATTTCTGGCACCAAACTTTTACACAAAAATAAATAACTATGTTGGTATCTTATATCCAATAATTGTAGGATGAATCATATATAAAGCAGAATAAAGTGCTAAAGGAAGAAGTTAGGGAGCTTCTTTGCAAAATGGTAAATCATGTAGATCAACTTGAGATGATTGATGTCTTGCAAAGGCTTGCTATTGGCTATCATTTTAACAATGAAACAAGGAAGATATTGGAAAAAATTCACAACAATATCGACATGTTAAAAAAGGAGAATTTACATTTCACATCTCTTGCTTTTAGATTGTTAAGACAACATAGATTCAATATATCAACAGGTAATTTCAAGATACAGTTTAACTAGCTAGGGTTTCTTTTAGAAACATTAATGAATGAAATTAATTTTTGTTGTTTACCTAAAAATGAATATACTTTTGTCGCAGATGTTTCGTTAGCTTTCAGGATACAACGGGTAATTTCAAGAAATGTCTGTCTGTCGATGTCAATGGATTATTATCGTTGTATGAAGCCTCGTTTCTTTCAGTGAAAAATGAACATATTTTGGATGAAGCAAGAGATTTTACAATAATTTTTCTCAAAGAGTTTGTGAACATAAATAGAGATAGTGACACATCACTCCTAATCAATCATGCTTTGGAGTTTCCATTGCATTGGACATTGCCAAGAATGGAGGCTTTATGGTTCATTAATTTTCTATCTCAAAGAAGGAAAAATATGAGTCGTACTGTAATTCAATTTGCTGAACTGGATTTTAATATTGCTCAAACCATCCATCAAGAAGAACTAAAGGAATCTTTAAGGTGATTACAACCACACATTGTTAGTTAAGATCCTATTATATTGAGTGACAGATAATTTAATCATTTTAAAGCTAGATCGATTAGTTGGGGTTTGTGAGTCTCGGAAACATCCATCACCGCAAAATTGGAAATAATAATAATTTTTTACTAATATTTAACTTTGTTTTCATTTTAAGATGGTGGAAAAAAATTGGCCTATTCGAAGAATTGGGTTTTTTTAGGAATAGGCCAGTGGAGAATTTCCTTTGGGCTGTGGACATGAATTTTAAGCCAAAATTTGGATATTTCAGAGAAGTTGATACAAAGTTCAATGCTTTTTTAACCATTCTTGATGACCTTTATGATGTATATGGTAAGTTAGAAGAATTAGAACTCTTTACTGAAGTAATTGACAGGTGAGTAATATTATATGTTCATCTATTTCCTTTTAGATTTAATATTTATTTTCTTTTTTACGGTAGATCTAATATTTGTTAATTTCAGGACCTTTAGTAAATGGTTATTTTCATTTTTTGGTTATTCTAGTTGGGATCTCAATGCTATGGATAATCTACCACACTACATGAAAATAATTTTCCTTTCACTCTATAACTTTGTGAGTGAAGTTGCTTTTGTCTACCTAAAGGAAAATGGATATAACATCATTCCATATCTAAAGAAAGTGGTATGTAATTATTTATTCAAGTTCTGTTTAATTTATAAAATTTCTTTTCATAAATTCAACATGCAAAATTTAAATTTTTTCAAACCACTTTCACCTCTCGTTTTAATTTAGTACTTTTTTTATTTTTGTTTTAATTATTAGCTATAGTAAAATTACAAGCAATGCATGCGAGCCCCTTCATATATATTCTCTAAGCATATGCTACCTACATAACCATTTATATGGCTCTATAAAGGGGTTGCTCATGTTTTTGTCTCATCTATTTTTGTTCTAAATTTTAATACATGTATTTTACTAATTAATCATGTTAGTGCTCTAACTCATTTTTCATAACCATTTAGTGGACAGATTTATGTAAATCATATCTCATTGAGGCAAAATGGTACTATAATGAACACACTCCAAAACTGCAAGAATACATGGAGAATGCATGGATATCCATTGCTGTACCTGTTGGATTAATGCATACTTACTTTTTGCTTTCAACTCCATCAAAGAAGGAGAATTTAATTTGCTTAGGAGAATACCCCAACATAATTCGATTCGCAGCAAGTATTTCGCTCCTTGTGGATGACCTTGGAACATTGGAGGTACCATGAGAAAATATTTTCTATATCCTTTTAAAAATTGTATTAAACTCAACATATAAACTTTTTTTATCCTTATATATAGTTTTTGTCTTTTGTATCTAGCGTGAGATGGAGACGGGTGACGTTTCCAAATCAATTCAATGCTACATGAAAGAAACTGGAGCTTCTGATGCAGAATCACGTGAGCATTTAATGTGCATGATGCATAAAACATGGAAAAAATTAAATGAAGAAGCTCTTAATTCTCCTTTTTCTGAGAATTTCATATATGCTATTGTAAACCTAACAAGAGCTGCGCTTCTCTTTTATCAGCATGGAGATGGCTTCTCAATACCAAATCGTGAAACGAAGAGTCGCTTACAATCATTGATTATGGAACCTATTTCACTCATACTTAAATAAAATGTTTTTTTAGGGAAATAAAATGATATTGATATGTAATATTACTAGACTAGAGTTTCTGAAGTCTCCTCAATATAATTTTTGATCTCTAGCTAGTTTTTTAAAAAGTTGTTTTTGTGCACGTTGTGTATTGATGTTGCTCTATTTGATAATAAAAATGTAAAAGAATGGACCAATGATGTTCAGTTGTATTTAAACCTTTTTTTAAATGTTTCATTTGTTACTTGTCGCACACACTAGTGTAACTAATTCGTACCATGTACTAGTATATAAATATTTAGCACTCTTTAAAGAGTGAATTTTAATTGGTCATGAGTATTTTCTATTACTACATTAATATTGACAAATTAAGTATCTTATAAGTTATTATTTAAACACATTAAGTAATTAGTGATTCAAAATACAAATTGTATACAATCGATCATACAATGTAGATTTTAAAAGATTCTTTTTTGTAGAATCAAACTAACTATATGTACAAAAAAAATTAAACAATAATAAAATGCATGTAAGTTTTATTTATAAATATAAAAAATGAAATATAATTTATGTATTAAGAATATATATATATATAAATTTATTATACATGAGATATATCTATAGAATTAAATTTATTAAAATGGAGATTTATTTTTTTACTGTGTTATTGGTGCGCATTATCCACCGATTTTGTTGGTGATTAATTTATTTAGGGGAATCTGACCGGCCACGTGCACCTGGGCTTTGCCAGTCTGTGTGGTTCTCCTCTCCCAACAGAGTTTTTGTCACACCCAAGATAAACTCGAAACCTTGGTGTGGGATCTGAGATAGCTCGGACCAATCATTATTAGTGATTTGGTTTATTGTTACACTTGTCATTTCTAGAATTAAAATAAATTAAATAAGTGGTAGATAAAAAAGAATGCAGAAGGGCAATATCCAAATAGAAGAATATATAATGATGACTTCGTTATTTTGTTGTTATATGTTGATGACGTGCTTATTATTGGGAAAAATATTTTTAAGATTGACAGGTTAAAGAAGCAGTTGAGCGAGTCTTTTACCTGGAATGCATGGGAGCAACAATACATATTCTTGGCATAAGAATCATGTGCGCCAGAAAGGAGAAGAAACTTCGGTTGTCACAAGAGGACTATATTGAAAGATTGTTGCGGAGATTTCAGATGGAAAATTCGAAGACAATAAGCACTCCTCTTGCTACTCATTTTAAGCTTAGTTCTAAACAAAGTCCCTCAAATGAAGATGACAAAGTATACATGGAACAAGTTCCTTATGCATCTATTGTGAGTATTTTGATGTATACAACGGTATGTACAAGACCAGATATACACATGTTGTTAGTACAATTAGTAGATTTTCATCAAATTCAGGTAGAGAGCATTGGAATGCTGCAAAATGGATTTCAAGGTATCTTTGTGGTACTGCTTGTATGAGGCTTTGTTTTGGAGGTGACAAACCTACTTTAATGTGGTACTCCGACTCAGACATGGCTGGAGATATTGATTGCAGGAAGTCTACTTCGGGTTACATGATTAAATTTGCAGGGGGAGTTGTGGCTTGGCAGTCTATGTTTCAAAAGTGGGTAACATTGTCTACTATTGAGGTAGAGTTCATCACCAATATCGAAGCTTCCAAAGAGTTGATGTGGTTGAAGAAATTTTTACAAAAACTTGGTTACGTTCAGGACAAATATTTGTTATTTGTTAATAGTCAAAGTGCTATTCATCTAGGTAAGAATTCGACTTTTCATAAAAGGTCCTAATACATTGATGTGAGGTATCATTATATACACAATGTTTTGGATGCTAAGTTATTGGAGTTAGCTATATGTTGTGATATCGTCAATTTGCTGATCACATCGACATAGTTGTGAGGGGGAAGATATGTTGGGTAATGGGCTCCCTTCCTATGTGGAGAAAGGCCCAAATATTTTAACTCATTATGTGTCTCACTTTTTTTAAGTGGAGAGGGTTAAATTAGGTTTAAGAAGAGAGTATTTTGGGTGAGAAGAGTAGGCACCAAAGAGAAAAAGGAAGAGAGAAAGCTATTCTCTTTTTTTTTTTCAAACCTGTCACCATAAAATCGCGTTTACGGATTCGTTAATCGTTGGATCGTGTTGAAATTTGGACAGTAGATTCGGAAGACACTGCTCTTGACTTTCATTTTTCGGACCATCGAAACAATGTTTGAGGAGAGAGATATTGGCTTCTTACTACAACTGCAGTTTTGGGTATTTTTCATCTTCTTGTTCTCATTCGTAAGCTTTTGTTCTTTGTTGTTTTGGCTAGTTGTTGGCACTATTTTTACACTTTGTTGAAACTCTCTTGTACCCTTATTTGATTATAGTGGAGATATTTCTTTAGTCTAGACAGGCTAGATTTGCTAAATGCCTCAGATTGTGATGCTACTTCTAATCTAGTGGTAGCATCTGCCATGAGAATATCAAGAATGCTTTGGGTGATGTGTTAGATGATGTTGGTGATCCTATGACTACCCATATCCAGGAACAATTCGCATGCCGATATTGAATCAGTTGTGTTCAAGACCCAAAAGAATAAATTTTGGTAAAAAAAGAAAATGGTCTAGGTAGGAATACTCGTTCTAGGGAAAATTTTGTCTCTCTATCTCTTTTTGACCCGACTAATGTAAATTAGTTCTTTAAATTTTGTCTCTATCTCTCTAGGTTGGATTTTATTAAGGGTATTTCATTGTAACAAGTTAGGGGGCTCCCTATTATTGATTTGTTTTTAATTTCTTTTCTTGCCAATGATATTGGTCTAATCCCCACAGGCTCTCTTATGTATTTCTTTTTTTTATTCTATTTTTTAATAAAATCGAGGGAAGTACTCTTTTTCTTTCATGATTTTTTTCATCAGAAGGTTTTAGCGAGCATTCCTTCATTCTATTTGCCAAAAAAAAATATTGTACACAGGAATAAGGGCGGAATTCATAACAATAACCTACACACGACTAACTCATCTGGCTACATAGGATCCTTGGCAACTACGTACGATGATAAATGTATGTTCTTGCAATTTACTTTGTATTTGGAGTTCTATTTTAATGTTCAAGCTTCTTTTAACAAATTGAGTATCTCACTCTTGTCTTTTGTTTACTTTTATATACTTAGTCTTTTTCTTTAATCATTTTACTTAAAGATCGCAACGATCATTCCTTTTGGATTGATTCCCGAGTTTCTTCTAAGTTTTTACCTTATCTTATTCTTGAATTCAACTCACTTTATCAGTCTCGAGTCCTCTTATGATTCGATTGGTGTTGTGATTGAGTTCTTTTCTGAAAACACTATTTTTACACTTTAAAATAATGTCAATTAATCTTGCACTTAAAAATTGTTTACTTGACTACAAAGGAACTTTCTATGGGGTGATCATAGTGACCGCAGGAAGATTTGTTGGGTTAATTGGGATCTTGTTTGTAAATCTAAAAAAGAGGGGAGGACTGGGCATCAAAAACTTAGAAGCTTTTAATATCGTTTTGTTAGCCAAGTGGAAGTGGAGACGCCTTGTCGACGTCAATGCTATACGGAGACCTATCCTTACGTATCGATGCAGTGACATAAGAGACAAACATGTTGGTAGGGTGAGAAGAGTTTGGGGAAAGTATGATTCCATTTGGTGGACACTACAAGAAAATCTGTTATTAGCGAGGGAAAAACAGTCCCTCGCAAAAACCAGATTTAGCGACGGAAATAAAAAAATTAGCGACGGAATTTGAATTTCATCCATTAGCGACGGAAATGTTGGCATTAGCGAGGGAAATTTCCCTCGCTAATTGTTTGGAGGGAAAATTCAGAATTTGACACACGAATCAAGGAAATTAGCGACGGAAAATAGTTCCCTCGCAAATTAAAGTGGTTTTTAGCGACGGAAATTAGTTCTCTCGCAAATTTTTTTAATTTTTTTTACTTAAATCCGTCACTCACTCACTCACTCACTCACTCTTCTTTCTCACTCTTCTTCTCTCCTCTCCACCCTTCCTCTTCCCTTCCTCTACTCTCCACCACCACCACCACCACCACCACCACACAACCAACCAACCACCCTCACTCTTCTTCTCTCCTCTTCACCCTTCCCTTCCTCTTCCTCTACTCTCTCTCTCTCTCTCTCTCACCTATAAATCCTAACCCACCACCACACAACAACAACCACCACCACACAACCACCACACAACAACCACCACCCGCGACACCACCACCACCACCACCACCACCACCTTCTTTCCTCTTCCTCTCTTCTCTCTCTCTCTCTCTCTCTCTATCTCTCTCTCTCTTACACAATTTCCACTTTCACTCTTCTTCTCTCCACCTTCTTCCACCACCACCCACGACACCACCACCGCCCACGACACCACCACCACCACCACCTACGAATTTCTTTCCTCTTTCTCTCCACCTTTCACCGCCACCACCACCACCACAACAACAACAACAACCACAAAATTAATAATATAATATAATTTTCATTAATAATATAATAAAAAACTGATTTAAAAAAAAATATAATAATAAATATAAAAAACAAACCATTCAAATTAAGACACGTGTCAGTCAGAATTTGAAAATTTGCACAAATTTTGAGGCAACATTAGCGAGGGAATTAGCGAGGGAAATGTCCCTCGCTAATTAGCGAGAGATTCAAATTCCCTCGCTAATTGCATTAGCGAGGAAGGTATTAGCGAGGGAACTGGTCCCTCGCAAATGACCATTAGCGAGGGATTTTGGTCAGTTTGCGAGGGAAATTTCCCTCGCTAATCCCTGATTTTTTTGTAGTGGGAGGGATCTAATTACTCTGGGTGACGATTTTTATATTGTGCAGAATGTTTTTACGGCATCCGTGAATTGTGTTGTTGGGAACTGGAGACTTGTGAGTTTCTGGAACCAAAAATGGTTGGGAAATGAAGTGTTGGTTGTGGCGTTTTCACAACTTATATTCGCTTTCATCTAATCCAGAGGCGGCTATTGATGATATGGGGGTGTGGGAGAATGGTTATTGGCGTTGGAATTTGACTTGGGGCGGGGCGCTTGATGTTGAGGAGGCGGTTGATGCAGCGACTCTTGGGAGGATTTTACATGAGATTAAGTTGTGTCAGAGCACCGTGGATGGGTGAAGGTGGATCGGCAATAAAGGGAACTCTTTTTCCGTTAAATCATGCTATACTTTTTTGTTGTCTGGTTTGCAAGAAAGTAATGTTGGAGAGGAGATTCAAGGTGGTCTGAAAGGTCTATGAAAATCACATGTACCATCAAAAGTCTGTATCTTTGGGTGGCGTTTGTTGATTGGGAAGCTTCCTACACGAGATAATTTAACTGTCAGAGGGGTTACTCTACAAGAGCCACGTTGCCCAATGTGTAATGAGAATAGTGAAACATTAGCACATCTATTCTTTGAATGTCCGTTTGCACATACAGTTTGGCAGGATGTTAACAGGTGGACTGACAGACAGCCAGAGGCAGAGTTATCTGGGCTGAAGCATTTTATGTGGTATGGTGGCCTTGTAACAGGAAAGCATCGCAGGAAATTCAAATTCTTGATTTGGCTAGCAACAGTTTGGGCATTGTGGTTGTAAGGAACCGTCTAACATTTCAAGAGAAAGTTTCTAATCACGAGGCAGTTATTAGCAATATCAAACATACCTCTTGGAGTTGGTTTGCAGGTAGATTAGGAAGGAGATGCAATATGACGGTAGCTCAATGGTTTTCCATTGGTGTCTATAAACAATATTCATTAGTAGTATCTCTTGTATTGGTTTGAAGTACCCCTAGTACTCCCATTTAATACAATTTGGCTTATCGGAGAAAAAAACTTGACAACCCAAAAAATTTAATTCGAGTCTCTTTATTCAAATTTTTTGAATTCATTTATTTACGGCTAAACTAAGTGGTAAACTAGAATATAAGAAATTTTTTGGTAGTGGGAATATAAGAAATTTAAAATTAAAGAAATCTTCTTGAATATAAAAAAAAATATGAAAATATAAATTGGATATGTACCAAACCAAAGCGTGATCTTCAAATAATTGATTGGTTCCGCCGCGAATATTTTTTGGTAAGTGCTTCCTCGAATATATAAATAAAATAATGGGCGACCATAGTATATAATTATATACAGCTAAGTCCACAACAACCCTAACCAATTTGCAGCCTCACTAAGTTGATCAAACCAATGCCACCAAATTCATACAAAGTCAATAAATTAAAATAATAAATAAATAATACAAAAGATAATTCACCGAAAACTTCAAATAATACTGTTTAGTACCTATTGTTTTGTTTGACTTATAGAAAACACTATTCCCTCAATCTCACAATAATAATCACTTTAACAAAGAAAATTTGTTTTAAAATAGATGTGAGTTACAATTTTTGATGTAATATTAGTTATTTTTTCCAATTGTCTTAAAATAAATAAATGTCACTTCAAAGTTATTATATTCTTAATTTTCAATATTTGATAAAGATAATTTGATAAAAATATTACTATTTTCTCTCCTTTTTTTTATATTCTTTTCTTAATATACTTAAAATGAAATAAAACCACGATTATTATGAAAGCAAAGGAGTAACTCCATGCTGACATGCTGTTAAGTATTTAACCATAACACCACAAAAGCCGCACGCAGACTTTCAACAAATGGCTGCTACATGCTTTTCTTACAAACACACGCATACATTATCAACGAATGAATTTGACCACTTATTCGACAATTAAATATTGTCAAACATTATAAAGATGAGAAGTCGAATGAAACATGCCGATTCCTTTTCATTCGAATTCTGGTCAGCATGGCAATGTCACCTACAACCACAAAACAACGACTCTCACCGGTGTCGTTTATCTCTCCCAAGTTCGCTGAGTCATGTAATCTTCTTCATTCTCTGCTTAGCCTTACCCACCAGATATGTTCCTTCAACCCAGATATCAATTACTTTCTCCTCACCCGCACTTCTTCCCCCATCATCCGCAAAACGCACCTCCTTGGTGTTGTTTTTGAAGACTTGCTTCGTCGTTCAAATTCAATTTCAAGTCATTCTTTTTTTCTCTGCCTTGAGGAAATGTACATCGTGCTGCACAGGATTAAAACCCTTATTGAAGATTCCTCTAACGGAAGTAAATTCTCAATTCTACTGCAACTTGAAACCGTTGCTGATAATTTTCATAAGCTTACTGGAGAGTTATCAACGCTTCTCGATGTTTTCCCTCTTAAGGAGCTTGACCTAAACGACGACGTTCGGGAACTTGTTCTACTTATAAGAAAACAGTGCTCTGAATCCAAGCCCTTACTCCTGGAGGAACAAACGGAGCTGCGAAACGACGTCGTTTCGGTTCTTAACGGGATCAAGAAAGAGATCGTTCCCGATCAGGCACGACTTACTTCAATTTTTGAGAAATTGGAGATTCGCGACTCGTCAAGTTGCAGAGAAGAGATTGAGTACCTTCAAGAAGAGATTCAGAATCGTAGTGAAGAACAATCGAAATCGGAGATTGTAGCGTTGATCGGACTCGTTCGCTACGCTAAGTGTGTCCTCTTCGGAGCGTCGACGCCATCGGTTAGAAATGAGAGTCTTCTCCGGCAACAGTCGTTGGAGATGGTGGTTCCGGCGGATTACAGGTGTCCGATAAGCCTTGAACTCATGAGGGATCCAGTCGTCGTGGCAACAGGACAGACGTATGATCGTGGAACCATCAAGCTATGGATGGATTCTGGGCATAACACGTGTCCAAAAACAGGGCAAACCCTGGCCCACACAGAAGTAATTCCAAACCATGCTCTCAGGAACATGATAGCCATGTGGTGCCGCGAGCAGAGAATCCCGTTTAAGGTGGAAACAACAGGTATTGGGAAAATAAACGGGAACAAAACGGCTTTGGAAGCAACTCGAATGACGGCGTCGTTTTTAGTCAACAAACTCAAATTCCCCACGGAAGAAGACACAAACGGCGTCGTTTACGAGCTTCGGGTTTTAGCGAAAACAGATTCGGAAAGCCGAGCCTGCATAGCCGAAGCAGGAGCTATCCCGCTTCTGATTCGGTACCTAAGCTACGACGTAGGATCGCAATACCCAAGCCTCCAAGTTAACGCCGTGACGACGATACTAAACCTCTCGATTCATGAAGCAAACAAAGCAAGGATAATGGAAACAGATGGCGCGTTAAATAGCGTAGCTGAGGTTTTACGTTCGGGTGCCACGTGGGAAGCGAAGGCAAACGCAGCAGCGACGGTGTTTAGTTTATCGGGCGTGCCAGTGTACAGAAAAAGGCTAGGAAGAAAGACACGTGTCATGAGTGGATTGGTTGAACTTGCGAAAGGTGGGCCCGAGGAAGCAAAGAGGGACGCGTTAGCTGCGATTTTGAACCTCGCGGCGGACCGCGAGACAGTGGCGAGGTTGGTGGAGAGCAACGCGGTGGAGATGGCAGCGAGTGTTATGACGGTGATGCCGGAGGAGGCTGTGACTATACTTGAGGCGGTGGTGAAGCGTGGCGGTTTGGTGGCGGTAGCGGCAGCTTTCGTTGGGATAAAGAAATTGGGGAATGTTTTGAGGGAAGGATCGGAGAGAGCGAGAGAGAGTGCAGCGGCGACGCTTGTAACTATGTGTCGAAAGGGAGGTTCGGAGATTGTGGCTGAATTGGCTGCTATTCCTGGTGTGGAGAGGGTGATTTGGGAGTTGATGGCGGTGGGGAGTGTTAGAGGGAGGAGGAAGGCAGCAACGCTTTTGAGGATTCTTCGGCGGTGGGCGGCGGGTTTGGATGGTGGAGAAACGGAAGGATTCTCAACTACCGCCGTTGTGAATACGTCAACCACCACCGTAGTTATTCCATCTCCAACTTCATTAGCACAGTAACATTGTAAATTTCCCAACTATTGTTCAATCATTGTTTCTTTCCCTTATTGTAATTGATTTTTACCTCTCTGTAAAATGTAATCTACGAAGCAATTTTTGTAATTGACTTTTCGATTTTTTGATTTGTTTTTGTAAGTTTCCATTCTATTCTATTTGAAAGTGAAAAGTGGCTCTTGATTGAAGTTTGTAGTTTGTAGTTTGTAGTTTGAACTGTAATAGTTTTGAACCTCTACTTAACATATTAAACTGGTAAACAAGGTTTTTTCTTTATACTTGAAATTGAATCACTTTAATTGGAATGGGATATTCTCATTTGAAGTCAAAATCTGTAATGCTCAAAATTGAAAATCTTATCTTTAAATCTTGAGGAGTGGCTACTTTAAAAGGTTTGAATTGGTCAATTGGTGTATACATTTGTGTTTATCAAGTTTATAGTTACATATTTTTCTGCAAGGTACTTCCGATCTTGAAGGACGGTCCGAGGTAGTTGATGGACGAAGTCTTTGATCAATAGGTTGTCCGATCCAAATTGGGGTTGTACCTGCAAAACCACTCCGACGCTCAAGTCAGAGAGGTAGTCTAACAGAGTAATAAATGTGAGATTGCTTACCATTAATGAGACATTGAATGTTGTATTTATAGAGTGTGGTGTGGTTTGACCTAATGAATCAGAGTCATCCGATCCTATGGATTGATCTGAGCCCTTAATGTTTGGATCTGCTTTTGAGATTAAGCCTTTTGATATTGGGCCATCGTGGGGTGCAAATAGGCGCAAAAAAGGGGGTGTGTATAGTGAAAAGTCTCACCATAACACATATATAAAAACATGGATGATACATTGAATTGAAGTAACTATATCACATATGTATGGGAAACTTAATGGTAGGGCATGCTTAGAAATGTGAGCTCTTAACCACTATATTACTGGCGATTACATACTCATACGTGTTAGTTCTAAAGTGTGGTCTTATGTGTTTGTTAAAATTTAAGCATTTGAATCAGTTAGTGCATATGCATAATGTAGATATAGAAGAGATCTATACTGCCGTCAACTGAGCTATAGCAAAAGCAAACTTAAGTGACAATTCTTATGCTTCTTGGGAGACTGACTAGATATAAAGGTCTTAATATCTTTCTTTTTTATTGGTTGTGTTTTGCACAGTGCTTCTTGAGAAGTCGTCACCCCCAAACCGACTTCTCAACGTGATTTTAAAAAAAATTTGATTTTTTCAATTGAGAAGTCGTCACCCCCCAAACCGACTTCTCAACGTGATTTTTCAAAAATTTGGTTTTTTCAGCTGAGAAGTCGTCACCCCTCAAAACGACTTCTCAACGTGTTTTTTTTAAAACAATTAAATATTAATAATAATACCAATTATAATTTATAATTTATTTTAATAATAATACCAATTTATATAAAATGAAAATTAATTAAAAATTTCATATTTATTTTAATAATTTGCAACATATTTATTTATTAAAAAAATAAATATGTAACACTAAATATAATTGAAACATTTATTTTAATTGATCAAATAAATTCATTTATTAAATTATATATTACAAATGATTACAAGAGTTGTACAATTAAATTGAAAGACAAAGTTTTATTGTCCTAGATGGTGCCCAGTCCCACAACGTGGAGGTCGACGGTTACGATGTGGACTTTGTGCTGGTATTTCTTCTTCAGTGGGGACAGGTGCAGGGGCAGGTGGTTGTTCATATTGGTACCCTGTTGATGAACTAGGTCCTGCCTGGTCGGGGTTCCATGTTGGTCCAGATTCCAAAATAGATTGATAATATCTATATGGTTCCGGCGTATTATAATCGGGACTAAGCAAAGGACCTAAAAAATCCTGGTCGTAAGAAGCTGTAGAATACCTATGATGATCTTGGACTGGCGTGTATTCTACTGACTGGTTGGCCGCCTCATAATGTTGATATGTTGGTGGGAAGGAGACGAAGTCAGAGTGGCGGTGAGGCATAGGCTCTTCGCTCTGTTCAAAGGTTGGCCGAGTAGGTGTTGCATGTCGACTACGGCTGCGATGTTGAGATTGACTTGTTTGCGTAGTTGGTGCTTCTTCTCGATCATTCACTGCACCACTACCACGCGGGTCCATTAGTTGTTGGTTGATAGAAAGATATAACCTAGAATGTGTTGTTAGCCACATCATATATTCTTGTGTGTTGATGGGCTTTCCCTGTAACGACTGACCAATAAGAACTCCTTGTTCTTTATCATTCCAGGACTGAATAAATCGACCATGCCTTACTAGCCAGTTTTCATCCGCATTTCCTCGCATGTCGAGGTCATGCAATTTGTCCAAATTCTCGGGTCGAATGGGTATATCTTGCACGAGGCCAAACTGCATTTTCATTCTATCTGTTTGGTGCCATTCTACAATTTGGAAACAAACCAACGCCGTTTTTGCACTCCATATTGTACTGTCTTGGAATGCGGTTGATGCCAGATTGACTTGAATTTCCTGATACGGCAACCACTTAAACTGGAAAAAAATTAAGTGAGTAACGAGCTATTATGCATCGTTTACAAAATTTGACATAACGAAAATTAATTATACGTACCTCATCTAGTGTCATGTGGTCTATCCTTGACCTGATGTCAACAAGGGTACAGGGAGTATTGGTGAAGTTTAGACCCCTTTGAACCCATCTATAGAAACAATAAAACGTTATTCACTTAATTTTTACGGTAAAAATACTAAACACGTGTCAAAAAAATTTAAACTACCTTAAAAATACTAAACACGTGTCAAAAAAATTTAAACTACGGTAAAAATACTAAACACGTGTCAAAAAAATTTAAACTGCGGTAAAAATACTAAACACGTGTCAAAAAAATTTAAACTACGGTAAAAATACTAAACACGTGTCAAAAATTAAAATAGTTAGTATTCATAAAATTACCACAACACTTTGTTTACCTTTTTGCTAGTGGATACTCAACAACACGGCTTACTTGTGGGGCTAGAAACGGCATGCGATACCAAACCCATGATTGTAAAAGCAAAGTACATCCACCCATGGAATTTGAGGACGGTGCAGAAGCTCTACACATTTCTCTGTACAAGTTCGCTAGACATGCCGAACCCCAACTGTATTGTGAAACTTCTTCAATGTTTTCCAATAGGGTAGGTACTTCAAGTGAACTCGATTTGATGATTTATCTGGGAGTATATACCCCCCAATCAACCGCAGCATGTACGCTCTGCAATGGGCTTCCACTACTTCTTTGTGAGCATGTTCGGGAATATCAGTAAATTCCTCCTCGAGCCACTTAAGCTTGACTTCGTTCCCCTTCCTTTGATCATTTGTCGGTGTTTTACCCAAGAGTTTCTTGCATAGCTCATCATATTCACGCTGTGTCCTTCCTAATCCCGAAACAGCGTATCCGTCTACGGTTACACCCAATTGTAACGCTAGATCCTGGAGAGTTATTGTGCACTCTCCTACTAGAAGATGAAACGTGTGTGTTTCTGGTCTCCAGCGCTCGACCATTGCCGTCACCAAGGAATGATCTATTTTGAATTTTCCAAGAGTTTCAACTCTTAGAAACCCAGCTTGAATTAAGTAGTCCCTAATCTGCGGATGTGGAGTTTCAATGGTAAAATTTTTGTGTGTTTTAATTGTATTATTAATGGGTTCGGAAGACCTGTGAATATGTTGTTTTCTCAACAAATGCATAAGGAATTTGTAAGAAAAATGATTTTTGTGAGAAGAAATATTGTTGAAGTGAAGTATATGAAATTGATGAAGTGAAGTGAAATTGATGAAGTGAAGTGTTGTTGAAGAAGGCAGAGAAGTGTTGATGAAGAGTAGATAAGTTTTTGATGAAGAGTAGAGAAGTTTTTGATGAAGTGAAGTATATGAAATTGATGAAGTTAATAATTGTATATAAAGTGATGAGTGAACAATAATTGTATATAAAGTGATGAGTGAAGTTAATAATTGTATATACAGAAGAAAAATGTCAATAATGATGCAATGTGATTATGTCGGCAACCAATTCCAGAAGAAAAAAGTCAAAAAATAATAGACTAAAAATTGATTTTTTAACTAAGTCTAATAAATGACTTTTTTAGCATGTTGAGATCAATTTTTACCATGTTTATTAAATTAAAAAATTTTAACAAATTATATGACATTATAGTAGAGTTATAGAACTACGGTTTCATGTGTTGAATTAGTATTTACGACCTTAAATTACACGTGTACAAGAAACGAAACAATGACTAAAAACAGTTTTTTCTAATTCTAATAAATGACTTTTTTAGCATGTTGAGATCAATTTTTACCATGTTTATTCAAATAAAAAAATTTAAAAAATTATATGACATTATAGTAGAGTTATAGAACTACGGTTTCATGTGTTGAATTAGTACTTACGACCTTAAATTACACGTGTACAAGAAACGAAACAATGACTAAAAACAGTTTTTTCTAAGTCTAATAAATGAGTTTTTTAGCATGTTGAGAATAATTTTTGAGGAGAAAAATACAATATGTTCAATTCTACTACTCTCTATAAAACTGTCGGGGCAATTTGGGCCTTTAAAACTATCGGTGCAATCTTGGCCTTTATAATTGTCGGTGCAATCTGGGCCTTTAAAACTGTCGGTGCAATCTTGGCCTTTAAAATTGTCAGTGCAATCTGGGCCTTTAAAATTGTCGGTGCAATCTGGGCCTTTAAAACTGTCGGTGCAATCTTGGCCTTTAAAATTGTCAATGCAATCTGGGCCTTTAAAACTGTCGGTGCAATCTGGGCCTTTAAAACTGTCGGTGCAATCTTGGCCTTTAAAATTGTCAGTGCAATCTGGGCCTTCAAAACTGTCGGTGCAATCTTGGCCTTTAAAATTGTAGGTGCAATCTGGGCCTTTAAAATTGTCGGTGCAATCTTGGCCTTTAAAATTGTCAGTGCAATCTGGGCCTTTAAAACTGTCGGTGCAATCTTGGCCTTTAAAATTGTCAGTGCAATCTAGGCCTTTAACATGTGTATAAAAATGCATGGTACACCCTAGTAACTCACCAGTCTGCCTTCTTCAAACACCTCTTCTACTCTTCCTTCTTCAAACACCTCTTGTACTCTTCATTCTTCAAACACCTCTTGTCATGGCTCCTGTTTTTATCACAGTCTATTACAATGGACATGTTGATAAAACAACCACAGAAGGTGTTGTCTTTAGATGTGATAACTCGTGCTTAGTCAAACTTCGGTCAAAATTCAAACTAGAGGAGCTAAAACAAACAATCGAAAAAAATTCTCTTCAGGTCATCCAAAGAATGTGGTTAGACTTATATACCGTTACCCTACAACTCTTGCAGCTGGACATAAATTCTACGAGGAGTTGCATCTATGTTCCGATGATGATGTGGATATGATGTTAGGTGTGTTCAAGGAATGTAAACACCTAGGTCTCTCCACACCTGAAGTGTATGCAGATTTGATGGATGCTCCTTATTATGAAACCCAAACACAAAATCCATTTTCAGAAAACAACATTTCTTACGAAACCCAAACACCAGCTTCATACCCTCAATTCATTCCATCATCTTTCCAAACCCACTTACCTTATGCTGAAGAAACGCCATATGTAAACACTCAATCCATTCCATCATCTTCAGTAAACCCCATTGACCTAAACATAAGTAACCCTCTAGACACCCAAACTGATACCCTGCCTATTAGTATTATTGCAGGTGTTCATATTGAAGAGGTTGGGGAATTTAGTGAGGATGAAGATGATATTCTTGAGCGTTATGACGAGGAGGAACCTATTGTAGGAAGCCCACATACGACCGTCTCTTTCCATGACCCTCCACCACACTTTCGCAACATCACACATGACAACATCCAACATCATGATGATGAGTTTGGCCATTCTATGGATAGGAACCGGGAGTGTACCATTGAAGACCCTATCAACCTCCGGAAGAAAATGAGGTTCCCAACTAAAGAAATGGCACAACATTTTATCCAAACATACCACCTAAACCAGTGTCTAGACTTCAAAGTCGATTATTCGAATACAAAAAGATGGATGGTTAGTTGTGTGCACGTAAGCTGTCCATGGAAGTGTACAGTGAGGCTCGGCAAAATATCTCAAGTATGGGAGATTACACAATTACAAGTGCCACACACATGCACATCAAGGACTCTTTCACAAGATCACCGTCAACTCATCGCGAATTTGATGTGTGACAGTATCATTCAACTCGTAAGATCTGATCCGACAATCTCAGTCTCAGTTTTGATTGCACACATAAGGGAAAAGTACACGTACACAAGTACTTACAAGAAGGCGTGGATTGCAAAACAGAAGGCCATCGAGAGGATTTACGGTAATTGGGAGGGGTCACACAACCAGGTAACAAAGTGGCTCCTAGCTTTAAGTTACTACATTCCAGATACTAAGATCGACTTTGAATGGTTACCTTTTATTGAGGTTGGCCAACAAGTTGCTGGTAAGGGTGTCTTCCACCGCATCTTTTGGAGTTTTGGGCCGTGCATCAAGGGATTTCATTATTGCAAACCTGTTGTGTCTGTTGATGGAACATGGTTGTACGGTAGGTACAAAGGAACCCTACTAATGGCAATCGCTCAAGATGGAAGAAGCAACTGCTTCCCAATAGCATATGCCGTTGTTGAGGGTGAGACAACTGATGCATGGTATTTCTTCCTATCTCGTTTAAGAGAGTGGGTCACACCCCAAGATGGTCTCTGTTTGATATCAGATAGACACGAGTCTATCAAAAGTGCGGTTAGACGTCTAAACAGCAATTGGAAGCATGTGTTCTGTATTCGACACATAGCTCAAAACTTCATGAGACATTTCAAAAATGCGACTGCCAGGAAACATGTGATCAACATGGGTGAGAATTTTTTAATATAATAAGTCTTAATATGACCTTCATTTTATATTAAGCCCTTAACAAAGTTAAATTTTGTTGCTTTAGGATACTCCATGAATGAATATGGCGCCGAACTGTACAAAAGCAAAGTCCGAAGGGAAGCAGGTGAGGAGGCCGTGGCGTGGGTAGATGATATAGAAAAAGAACAGTGGCTACAATGGTGTGATGGAGGGCACCGTTGGGGCCACATGACAACAAACCTTGCCGAGTGCATCAACAAGGTCTTAAAGGGCCTTCGCAATCTCCCGATACGTTCGTTGGTAGAGTCAACCTATTATAGGTTGACTAAGACTTTTGTCCAAAGGGGGACGGAGGCAGAGGCAATGTTGCATTCTGGTCAAGTTTACTCAGAAAATTTATTGGAACATATCGAAAGAAACAGAGCAGTGTCTACACACATAGCGTTTCAATTCACAATCGAGCACAAAGTGTGTTCAGAGTCGAAGAACTTGTCCGACCTCAAAGCGGTAGACCTGCATTTGTGATTGTGGGGAATTTCAGGCGTTGCACTATCCTTGTTCACATGTCATTGCAACATCTTCAAAAATCCATTATGACCACATGATCTTTGTGCCTCCACAATACAAACTGGATTATGTTTTCAAAACATACTTTGCGAGCTTCCAGCATTACCAATTGAGTTGTCCTGGCCAGATTTCAATGGAATTGAATTGCAACATGATCCAAATATGCGGAGAGAAAAAAAGGGTCGCCCAAAGTCTTCTCGTATTCGTACTGAGATGGATTAAACAGAAAGGAGTAATCGCACTAAGAGATGTGGTCTTTGTAAAAATGAGGGGTATAACCGAAACAATTTCCCTAACTGGAATGTAGATCAATGAGATAATTAAATATTATATTCATACTGAGTTGTTGTAATGTTGTAATCTGGTCTTCAATCAATGTAAACAGTTTTTTAATCAATGAAAATAAATGTGTTTATTTTTTCTATATATATATTTATGTTACAAATTTTAAAAATAAATAGCAATTCTTCAATTATTTTACAATTTACATAAATTAGTATTGTTATTAAAATAGAATATGCTGAAGAAAAAAAAGAACATGTTGGTAAGTATATATGGAATGGAAATTTGAAACTAATTAATTAAAATAAATGTTAAAGTGTGCATTGTGCAGAGTGCATAGTGCATAGTGCACTATTACAGTGTGCATTGTGCAGAGTGCACTGTTAAAATGTGGATTATGCAGAGTGCATAGGTCTTAATTTCTTTAATGGCCTAGATTTTGCCGACACTATTTAACGGCCTAGATTTTGCCGACACTATTTAACGGCCTAGATTTTGCCGACACTCTTTAACGACCTAGATTTTGCTGACACTAAACCCTAAAATCAATGGTTAAGATCATCCAAAATCAACAGCTTACATACGATCACCCTCATTATAAGTACATTCTCACATTACACTCAAATTCACACCAACAGTTTACCCTCAACCTATATTTCTGATTAATCTTCTCTTCTCTGGTTCTTCCCAAACTGCTGAAATGGAATGGCAGTTGTGCCCAACCCAGTACTCAAATGACAAATTCCTAATAGCACTTCATCACAGTGGAACTGTAACCACCGATGAACATGGTGTTGTCTTTCGTTGTCCTAATCATATCTTCTGTAGGATGAATAAGGACATCACATTCGCCCAACTCAAGGAGAAGGCTGAGAGGAAGATACGGCCAGAGGGAGGGTGGCGTAAAGACGTGGAGCGTATCCGTTACAGAAAGTACAATTGTGGAGATGACGGGACTTTCCGTTATTCTGTCATGGAGATCCAAAGCGGCGACGACGTTCACACAATGATGGAAGCTCATGCTAACATTCCAATGGGACGTAGTCTCTTAGAGCTGTACGTGGACACAATACGCACTCCAGAAGAAATCATTCATCTTTTGAGACCGCCCCCACCACAACAAGTCATACCGGAAAGAGTCATCAACCACTACTGTACACTTCATTGTCAGGCCACTGTTATGTACAGGGAAGAAGATGGTGTGTATTTTAGTTGTCCAAACACCATTTATTCCAGGCTTAAGAACAACATCACCTTCGCCGAACTGAATGAAAAACTAACAGAAAAGGCGCAACTGGAGGGTGAGGAGCAAACGATCACTCGTATCGTTTATCGCTGCCCCCGGATCGGCGAAGGTAATCGTATTCGGTGGTGCGTAATGACTATCAAGACTGACAAACACGTTCGACAGATATTTGAGCAGCATGAGATGTTTCAACCTCATACTCGGAGTCCTATCGAGTTGTGCGTCCAAACCACTATTTCCACCGATGACATCATCCGTCGGGTTATCCCTCCAGGGGTCCAATGGCCACTACCAGAAAATGTTTGGTGGAAGTAGTTTCGATCATGTTTTTCTCTCGTTTCGTTTTTTATTTTCTATTCTTGTATTTCTGAAAATTTTGTTGTTTATTTCAGTCTTTTTTCTATATTATATTATGTTCCAATTTTTATTCTATTTATTTTTTCGTAAATATTAACGTAATTAAATTATAAATAGGTACAATCATTTGTATAAATTTATTTTTAATTTATTTAGGTATTTATATATTAATTTAGGTTTTAATTTATTTAGGTATTTATATATAAATTAATTTTTAAATTATTTAGGCAATTAGTATATAATTGGTATTATTATTAATATTTAATTGTTTAAAAAAATCACGTTGAGAAGTCGGTTTGGGGGGGTGACGACTTCTCAACTGAAAAAATCAAATTTTTTTTCAAATCACGTTGAGAAGTCGGTCTGGGGGGTGACGACTTCTCAACTGAAAAAATCAATTTTTTTAAAAATCACGTTGAGAAGTCGGTTTGGGGGTGACGACTTCTCAACTGAAAAAATCAATTTTTTTTTTTAAAATCACGTTGAGAAGTCGGTTTGGGGGTGACGACTTCTCAACTAAAAAAATGTGTGCTAGATTGGTAAATAATAAAAAAGTGTGTTATTTTAGAATTTTTTTATTTTTTTGGGCTGGGACCCTTTTTTTTGCCACGAAACGCCGTTGATCAGAAAAAGCAGAAAAAATCTGAAAAGATTCATCAGAAACAGTAGAAGAGATTCGATTTTTCCAATAAAACAAAAAAAACACACCTTTTCTGGCTTTTCATTTCAAAGTAGACAGGTTTACTGGTTTAGATTCAAAAGAAAATTCAATCACTCAAGAGACTCAACCCAACCCCTTTCTCTACCTTTCATACTCTCTGTCAGCACTCATCAGCAGATAACCCCAACGCCGAACCTCTCTTTGCTACCTCTTGAGTCCAGCGGCCAGCACCTCATGTTCTTCTATAAATCTGGATCTTCTTTGAATCTGAATCTGGCATCAATAGCAGGTAAGCAATATGAACTGAAAGCTTGTTGTTTCACTTGTTTTTGTATGCGATTTGAGTGAGGGAGAGAGAGATGAAGATTCAATCAAGAGAAAAATTATTTCTTTGCTCTGTGTGTGTGTCGTACAGAGAGAGAGAGGAAACAAAGAAATATTTTGTGTGTGTTAGTGTTACTGTGTTGTACAGAGAGAGAGGAAACAAAGAACAATTTTAATTTGTTACTTTATTGCTTTTGTGTTATATTTCTTTGCCGTGTGGATATTCATTCTATGTTTTATTTTTTTATCAAAAATCTTAAATGTGGAGATAAGATTAGATGGATCTAGATGAATGTGGAAACCAAAACAATATTTATTTGTTATTTTTTTAATCGGTACATTTATTAATAGATAAGGCCAATGGGTCTTCATTAGTTCAATTTTTTTATTCTAGTTCTAAATTTTAATTATTAAGTTAGTCAATTAATTTTTTGGGAATACACATTACAATTAATTGATTCAAATAATTATTCCTTTTTATTGTTTTGTGACTTTGTACATTTTTTTTATTCCCAGTTTAGTTAATGGATCCACCAGAAGTATTTCCACGTGGTAGAGCAGATGGTGCTCCGAGTGATGATATTGGTTGGCACTTTGGAGTAGATGGATCCACCAGAAGTATTTTTTTTATTCACAGTTTAGTTAATGGAACCACCAAGAAGCTCTGGATTGTTTGATTATGTTTTTGGAGGAAGTGGATATAACAATGATGAAGGTGATAGTGGAAGTTATGATCCTGCACGTCGTTTTACCATGTGGTGACTAGTGATCCAATTAACAACTTTTTAGTAATCTTTTTTCAACTATATTAGTAGATTCTTATGATGTATTGTGAACTCAAGGTATTCAATATATTATGAACTTTGTTTTAAGATCTAAGATGAACTGTTATTAGATAATTAATCATAAACTATTATTAGATACTAACTTATTCATATTGTTTTTTGTTAGTTTTATTTTACTTTAGACTTCTTTTAATGATGAAAAAGACATTAAATTTGGTTATTATATATTATATGATAGTAGAAACAATTTTAATTAATTTTTTGCATTATTGTGGTTAATTCACACCGCGACGGCCGCAACACATATCGCAACGGTCGAAACGGCCGAAACCGTGAAAGCCTTAACGTGACCGCGACCGCGACCGCTATTTAGAACCTTGCTATTAGCAAGATTCAAACTTTATTTTAAGAAATAATAAAATCTTTCATTAGTTGTTGTAGTTCTTTGGTGCAAGGTTACCTAATTTAGGAGTCAAAATTGTTCTTAGTTCTCTATATTGCTTTTGGCTAAAATACTGATATTTACACAAATTGCTCTATCAGTGTATTTGTTTTCCCAGTAATGCTATCTTGACAAAAAATTCGACAAAAATACTGACAAATATAAGAATACAGAATACACGTATCGGATACAGGTAAAAATACAAACTCACTTATCTTGTTATTTTTAATCTAAACTAGACTCTCACCCGTGCTCTGCACGGACAAAGATGATTGATGACATTATATTGTTCCTATCGGTAATAATCAATTTGTCTCAAATTGATTGTTGTTTTACATTCTAAATGAAATATTCAATATTCTTTTTCATTCATGCCCTCCTTAAG
Source organism: Astragalus glycyphyllos (assembly GCA_963573325.1). Lineage (NCBI taxonomy): Eukaryota > Viridiplantae > Streptophyta > Magnoliopsida > Fabales > Fabaceae > Astragalus > Astragalus glycyphyllos. The sequence goes on from OY754307.1 coordinate 115,183,617, forward strand.
TCCAGGGTATCTACTGCCGAATGTAGTGACTAATCCCCTCGTTGGATTGGAGGCACCTCGAAGGGTGGGACAGCTTGCCCAGAGATTTAAAGTTGCTCCATGCCCAAGGCGAGGATCGAACCCTCAACACTTAGTTAATGGAGGATGAGCCCCAACCGCTCAACCACACCCCTTTGGTTACTATGGTGTTTATTTAACACCCTTGAATCTTTCCACCGTCTTTTATCAATGCACACGTTACTTTACACTCCTAACACTTTACTTTTTTTTCTTCTGGACACCCAACATCTCTCTTCTCTCTCTTACGTCTCCCACTCTCAAATCTTTTATCAGTTTTTTTAAGAGCATCTCCATCCATAACCTCTAGCAATTACTTAATTGGGTCGCAATACTTGCACATCATTTTAAAATAACTCACCTTTTTTTTTCTCGAACTGTTAACTTATTAAGAAGTGCAAGTGAGTCCCACCACCACTCTTAATTAAATATTATTGTTTTCCAATTTAAAATATTTAATTATTATTTTTTGAATATACCAAAATAGCTTTATGAAGCCTTCTTATTATTTTAATAAAAATATACCCTTCTAGAGCCTTCTTCTTTTAAAATTAAAATACCAAAATATGGTTATTAAAAATATACTAAATTAAAGGCTTTTGATTAAAAGCAAATCAGTAGCCATTTCTCTTTTTTGACCGATCAGTAGCCATTTCTCTCAAGTCTCAACCCCCATTCCATTTCATTTCATCTTTCACTTCTCTCTCATCACCCCTCATCACCCAATCGCCCCCTCCTAATCTCGTCCCTTCAAATCTCGCATCTATCCCTTTAGATCTCCCTAAAGCTGTTTGCTTTTCTGAAAAACAAAAAGGTTGTTACTTGTTAGATGTTAGTGAAGTCAACGGCCATAGTTCAGCGACAACAGCAAAAACGGCGACAGTGAGGGCTAGCGCAGTGGGTTGTTTACGGTGACTCATATGTTTTGTTGGTGAGACAACACCAACATTTCAAGTCTCTCAATGTGGCTGCCTTTGATCTCCTTCAAGAGAGAGAAGTGGAGGGTGGAAGGTGTTGGTTGCAACTGATTTTGAAATTTTGTTTTTTCCCTAGCAAATACTACTACCAATATGACAGATCAATGTACCAGATCTCTTCAAGTTTCAATTTTTTTTGCTATCAGACAATATTAAAAAAAGGCTTCTCTCTCTCATCTGAGTCAATTTTTAGTTGTAAAAATGTTTCATTTTTTTAATTTTTTTTCTATGTGTTAGATCTGTTTTTAATTTCTTTTTGTACTGGGTTAATGGTGTTTGCGTGCTGTATGTATTTTCCAGGAGAGAGAGAGAGAGAGAAATTTAGGTGGCCAGGCAATGTGTCCTAGTGAAGGTTCTGAAGAGAGAGAAAGAAAGGCAGTGGTTGTGGGTCCTATTTGAAAGATGGGGAAGCATGTGTGTCAGATTGGGGGTTTAGAAAGTGCATCTACTGTATTTGACCGAACATTTGCACTGTGTTTGACCCTAGAGCTGTATAGAAGGAAAGATTAATGGCTTAATTACACTTTTGGTTCCCCTATTATCACTCACTCACAATTTTGGTCTCTAAATTTTTTTTCCACCATTTTGATCCCCTATTTTCCCAATTTCTGAAATCATGGTCCCTCCCCAATTTAGTCAAACCTGAGTCTGATGTGACACTCACTTAACTGATGTGGCAAGCCACATTGGTCTGCCATTTTATTTTAGTTTAGTTTCTCAGTTCTTGATGACCTTATTCCTTAATTAGCCCCAATCTCTTTCATACCCTCAATTTGAAAGCCCCAATCTCATCTCTAAAACCCTGAGCACATTACGAGCCCCAATCTCAATCGCTATCACTGTGGGTTGGAAACGAACTCTTTTACGGCAACATCAATCAGGTAATCTCTCACTAGATGTTCACTGTGTTTCTTGTTCGCTATGACTGTGTTTCTCATTGTCGTTTTCAGTTATTTGCTTTTGGTGTAGTTGTTCAAAGATTTGGTGAGGAGACAAATAACAGTGGAGCTCTAGGGTTTATTATAGTCTTTACTTTTTATTGATTGTATGAATTTTAGGTAGATGATTTAGGGTTTACAAGGTCACAAGTATGAATTTTAAGGAATGATGAATAGTTTTTTAAATTTTGTGTCTTTGCTGTGGTGAGCAAATAATTTTGAACTTTGATAGATTAAACGCGTTAACAAAAATCTTGAAATTGATTTAACTTAGAAGTTTTTGTTGATTCATCTCATATCTTGAGATGTTGGCTTTTTGATAAAATTAATGTTGTCGTCCTACTGATTTTAAAGTTTGATAGAGAATTTTAATTTGTAATGTTTTTTTAGATGAAATAAGCACTCACCTATGAGGGAAAGGGGATATTTTGTTAGGGAGTTAATTTGTTAGAGGGTTGTTTTGTAATGCTAGTTAGTTAGGGAGTTTGTTACCTTTAATTTGTATTAGTTAGTTAGTTAGTTAGTTTAGGTAGTTATCTTCAGTATCTTATCCAAACACATTTCTTATGGGCTCCTCTACACAAGGTAAATAAGCTATAGTTTATAGTTTATTGCCTTTGGCTTATAGACTTGCTTCTGTTTGGTTAATAAAATCATCACATTAGCACATGGTGTTTGTAACTTTGTATAATTTCCTCTAAGAATTTCTTTGTAAAAAAAATGTACTGAATCTGAATCTGTAGGTTTGTTTATGATAACTATGAAATGAAGAAACAACTAGGAAAGGGTGAGTTATTGTTAAGCTTTATGTCGAAATCAAAGATGATAGTTCTTCAATAATTTTTTCTTGTTTATAAGCCATGGGAAAATTTATGGTTTTATCAGTACACGGATAGCGATCCACTCCAGTCAGCTCTCCCTCAAGTTACTCCAGTCAAGCTAATTTTGAACCATTGGATTTATTTAATGCATCAGATTTCGCCACCTCATTATTCCACTACTCATTATTAAAATCATTCTTTCTCTTCCCTGTTTTTCCACTGCTCCACGTTTCTCTACCAGATTTTACAACATTGCTTCTAACCATTTTTTTATTACCCTCTCTCCATGTTTTGCATCCACATTTTTTCCCTGCTTCTACTTTATTTCTATCAAGTTTAATCAAAATTTTTACACAATGAATAAACAAAAATTTGTAACATTGGAAAATCAAATGAATGAATAATCTATAGAATTATATTTAGATATAATCAAAGTCAAAGTACAAAATCAAAATAGATTGTAGAATTTCTACAATTACATAAGCAAATTAAAACCAAAACAGATTGTAGAATTTCTACAATTACATTAGTCTTTCAAAGGCAAAGTACAAAATCAACTCAAAAAACACCACTTGTTAGATGAATCTTGCATGACATTCTGTATAAGTTCTTGATCTTCATTCATCGCTAAGTGGCTCCTGCATTTTAGAAGTAAAAATTACTATATCATCAATAATCTAGTAAAACCTTTCAATAATCTAGTAAAGTGATGAGTGATCTTACCATCAATAATCTAGTGTAACTAAGTTGATTTTCAGATGGTTGAGAAAACTCGTGTATTTGATCATCACTATCCATAGTCCAAGATCATTTTTGCATTAGCCCAAAAGACATTTGTGATTTGTTCATCACTATCCATTTGATATGCATGGTAAAATGAAGGATTCTCCAATTGCTGATGTTGAAAATATGCCATGAGACTACCGGCTTCTCCATAGATAATGCAACGTTGTCGTCTTGATTTGAGATAGTTCCTAGCATCCAAGCGTGTATATCCAAGATGAGTTCTACCTCCTGAATATGCATGCACTCATAAGCTGAAAATTAGCCTTTTACATCAATTCACAATCCTCTGGCATTTCAATCTCATATGCTTGAACTTCAGATATTTTACGGTGTGATGCTAGCATATGTGTTGTTTCTGCAAGTTGTAAACAATGGTTGTGGTCCTCTACAAACTCTTGGATTACAAATTTCCCATTCTTTTCACTAAGAGAAATTCTTGCATTGCAACCGGTTCTTGTCTCTGCCCTTGGATTCTTAACCATAAAAGATCTCTTGTCCACCTTCCGATGACCTTCTTTGCAACAAACAAACCTACATGATCTAATTGACTTGTCTTCCTTCCTTTTGTTAAAGTATTGTTTTCTAACTCCAAAACCGGTTTTTCTACTGTATTCAACCCAAAATTGCCAAGCTTCATCTACACTATCAAATTCCATACCAACAGTGGGTAATGTAGTCATTGTATTTACTGGCCAAATCTGTCAATAGAGACATTTGGGAATGAATAATTTTAATAACCATTCATCTACACTAACAAATAGTCAATACAAGTAAAAGGTAAGATCAATATATACTGCACATGGAGGAGAAATAAGAAATGAGCACCTTAAATATTGAGCATCAGAAAGTTGGATGTACTCCAAGGTTAAAGTGCGAATGTTCCTTGATATCTTGTCTTGATTGCGTTTGCAGAGAAATGGATGAATAGATTAGAGATGATGATGAATGGCGCCAATGTTGTGACTTTTGGAGAGAATAGGGTAAAAGGAAGTGGAACCGGGTAAAAACGTGGAGCAGTGGAGCTACAGGGAAGATAAAGAATGGTTTTAATAAATGAGTAGTGGAATAATGAGGTGGCAAAATCTGGTGCATTAAATAAATCCAATGGTTCAAAATTAGCCTGACTGGAGTAACTGGAGGGGGAGCTGACTGGAGTGGATCGCTATCCTCAGTTGAGAAGAGAGAAGAGCCGAAGTACAGCAAATTATAAAAGCAAGAGCATAATTGTTAAGTTCATCAATGCATCTATCAAGTGTTGGAAGCAATGTTGTTTAATATGAATGGGGCATTTGAATTTACAAAATAATTGAAAAGGAGAAATTTTTGACTAACTTAGTTTTGCTTAATTTAGTGCTGATAGTTCCACTACATATTAAGTCTATGGTTACAACTTGATTCTGATATATAAAGCGGGTGAAACGAGTTTTGCTGAAATTTCTAATATGGCCATCTGATCTTTTTCTTCTGTAGGTATGCAATTGAAAATTTTCATTAAGTATTGGCATGCGTAGTTTAGGGTTGAAGAATACTGAATTTATTTATTTTTGGTGAAGTTATGGATATGCAGATAAAATAAGGAGAATAGAAAGAATACCTAATTTTCTTCTATCATCCTGCTTTGTGTAGTTAAGGTCTTGCAATATGGTAAGTGTATAGTTGGAGTTTATATAAACCTAATTAAATTCTAAAATTAATTTTAAAATTAATTTTGTTATTTAAAAACAGAATTAGAAATTGTGAGATCGAGTTTGATCATTTGTGTCTCTATATTGACCTATGATTTGGGGATCTAGTAACGATAACCAACCTCGCAATTAAATTACCCACTTTTTATGAGGACTTAACCAACCCATGTAAATAATATATATACCTAATTAAATTCTAAAATTAATTTTAAAAATTAATTTTGTTATTTAAAAACAGTATTGGAAATTGTGGGATCGAATTTGATCATCTGTGTCTCTATATTGACCTATGATTTGGTAATCTAATAACGATAATCAATTTCGCAACTAAATTAGCCACTTTTTATGAGAACTTAACCAACCCTTGTGAATAATATATATATATATATATATATATATATATATATATATATATAACAAAAATAAATTTTAAAATAAATTCTAAAAATAAATTTTGTTATTTAAAAACAGAATTGGAAATCTGCGTCTCTATATTGACCTATGATTTGGATATTCTTCAACATTTCTATATGCTGCAAAATTTGGAATGTTGCCTAAAACAAATGTCTTTGGCCTTGCAATACTAAAAGTACTCGAAGTACTTGAAGGGGAGTTTTTAGAAGACGTTTCTACTGTAGTGGAGCCAACTTTTCCTACTTGCTTGTTGCATTCACTACATTCTGATTGGAAATATACTTTATATAATTATAAAGTTAACTACATTCTGTTCACTCTTTCTTTCTCTAGGGATATGTATTAATTGTTGCTTTTGGTACAGGGAAAATTCATGAGGAATGTTGATGACCTCTACCATTGAGAAAACCCTAATCAACAAATTAAGTGAAACCTTCACTCCATATCACCATATGGCCAACTTGAAACATCAAATTGTGAAATAAAATACAATATCAAGCCAATACCAATCAACTGTGATGCATTTACACCATTTACATCAACTTTAAGGCACTAACACCATTTAAACCAATACCAATCAAAAGATACATAGATGTTTAGTTACAACAAAAAGTACTATAAAGTTGACAATTTAGACCATTCTAATCCCTTGCTTCTTCTTCATTGAGTTCATCTTGCCAATCCTCAACCCAGCTCTAAAGCTCTTGATGGATTATACTTCATCATGCAATCCTAAAACACAACCAGGTAAACTCAATTAGAATTCTTAAAACGCTTCTTTACAATTTTATTGCTCAAGAAATCTAAATCCAAATCAAAATTATATTAACATTTTTACCAGAATCAAAATCTTTAATAGACCTTAAAATGTGGGTTCTCCACCCAAACACTTTAAGACATCAAAATTCAAAACTACAACATACCATGTCCATTCAGAATGGAACGAAGGAGCATAGACCTCAAGATTGTCTTCTTTTTCTTTATGATAAATTTATGAAAGTAGGACTTGGATAAACTAGTTAAATCTAGTTTAAAGTTTCAAATTTCTAATACAGTAAAAAGTGGAAATTGTGAAGTTGTGCTCCTTCTTTGAAAAACCTAATCATCTATCTACAAAAGAAGTCACACAAATGCACTTATTTAAATGCCATTAGATTGTACATAACAACTAATGCGTCTTTTGCATAACAACTAAGGAATACAGTACATAAAATTTTATTAGAAAAATTAGATTGTTCAAAGCCCTATCGATTAACATTAGCATTAGCCATATAAAGCAAGTCTAACAAGGCAATAGAAGGACTTTTCTAACTATAGAGAAGCTAAGATTAACATGGTAAAATATAACAATTATCATCAAATAAATGCTTGTTATAAAGCTAAAGAAAATAATTTGATCATGACTTGGAACTTTGGAAAAAGGAATTGACTAAGTTTTGGTTCTACTATCAACTTCTCAAATGGTTCAGTAGTTATGTATAAATATGAAAATTTGGACAACTGCAAGAGTATGAGATGCGGTTATATTTTAATGGACAAAACATTTCATATTTTCACTCCCAGACCAGCAACAAGCATACATAGTAGTATATACTAATACTATATACAAGGGACGTGATTTTTACTGCATATAATATAACCTTTTATATTGGAAGAAACAATCTATATGACAAGCAAATATTTCACAAGGAACCTTATTCTTTGAAAAGATGAGATCCCTTTGAAGTTACCATAACGAAATATATGCCCAAATACAGTTTCTCACCATAGGAAGTATTCAAAGAAGTCTAATCCATAATATTTAAAATCATTTTAACAGAATAGAGTTTATATTTAGAAAATAATGTTTTAAATGTTGGGAATTAAATTACTCCTCCCAATGTATTTTAAGAAGAAATGAAGTGCAACATAACAAGGACACATACCACATCATGAGTCCTGAAGTGGCAAATTTGCTGCTAAACTCAGAAGAGCAAGAGATTGGATCCATGTATTCCTGAAGTGGGATCAATTAACTCTGCAAAATGAGATGGAAACTGCTCTCTAAATAATTGGGAAGATAGGCAAACCTTTATTTTTAGCATCTAATGCCTAGTGTTTCTCTGAGGTTGGTGACATTTGAGAGACCTTGTTAAATACTGCCTAATGTTTATTTCCACTTGCAAATAAAACACACATTTAAAAATGGCATTTTGGTTGAATAAAACACACATTTAAATACATTAACCCAAATCAATTCATGGTACACCAGTTTGGAAAGGCTTCATTTCTCAGTAATCCAAATTCTCTTTAAAAACTGAACACTAATTCATTTTGTAGATACACCAAAGAAAGAAAAACAAAAGTGAATCTATATAACATTGTTTTGTATAATAATGAAGAACATAAGAAGAACAAAATGAAATACTAAAATCAGCAAGCTATGTGCAACTCAAGTTATGGAAATCAAATCTAACCACATTTTCATTCCAAACATCAAAAAATCCTTTTTTTTCCCGCTTTACAGAAATTTCTATGGACACAAAAAAAAAACCCAAACAACACCAAAACATTTCTAAAACATGAACCAAATAAAGAAAGAGATAGTTATGGAGAGGTGAAAACGAAGAGTGGACGAACCTTATACCAAAAATGGAGACGACTACATGCAAGACGGCGCGGTGGTTACGAGACGACATTGCAAACGTGGACGCCAGCAGCCGGTGCGCAAACTTTTGAGGTGAATGACACTGTGCTTTCATGGAAACGGCATAGAGGGAGCACAACGATGGGTTCTGTAGCACTTTCTTTCTCTGGAGTGGGCGGAGTGCGCTTTCTTGCAACGATTAAGGGCACCGATTGAGAGATTTCAACGATTAAGAGCACCGATTGAAGACGGAAGGCACGGGGAAGAAGAGAAGAACGATTCTGTTGAAATTAGGGGAAGAGCAATTCTGGAAGAGAAGAGAAGAACGGTTCTGGAAGAGAATGGAAGAGAAGAAAAGAAGGGTTTGGTTGGAAGAGAAGAGAGGAAGGGTTTCGTTCTGGAAGAGAAGAACGGAAGAGAAGAAGGGTTTCAGTTTTCTTTTTTAATTTTAACACTTCTAATATCTATTTATCTATTTAATTTTATCTATTTAATCAAACAAACAACTTACAAAAAGACCATTTTGGACATCTTTATTTTTTGACACATCACTACTCCATTTCTTATTTTTTTAATTCTATTTTCTCTTCCTTTCTAACTCTCTCTCTTTCTTTCAATCTCACATTTCCAATATTTCTCACTTTTTTACGCATCTACTATTTGTGGCCCCCCACATCTTTATTTAAAAATATTTCTTTTCCCAATTTTTTTTAATCTACTATATAGTATAATATAATTAAATTAATATTAAATGATTCACACAAACAAGTCTCCCTATTTACTTAAACTCATCTAACTAATGACAACATTGTAATTTACTATCACATATTTTTTCAAATTTTCTTCTCACTCCTACTTTTTTCCTACTTTCTCATACTTTTTTTTTTCAAATTTCAAAATTCTAATCAAACTCACTCACTTTATTTTTCCACTATCTACTATAATCTACTAATCAACTAAAATAATCAATTGAAACTACGAGATAACTGCACTGATATATAAAAAACACGGAATAACTGTACTGATATATCAAAAAACACGAAATTAATATCTAAAAAACAAGAAGACTTAATGACTATTTAAACTACTGTTTAGTATTTAAAACACATGTGACAAATATTTGTCACTAATACCTATAAAAGGACAAATAATTGTAACGATAAATAATAAAACACAGGATAAATATCTTTTATTGATAATCTACTATCTATCTAATATCTATTTATCTAATCTAATCTAATATCTATTTATACAAACAAACCACACTTAAATTATTACCTAAACAAGTCTCCCTATTTACTTGACAACTAATCTAACTAAGGGCAACATTGTAATTTACTATCACATTTTTTTCAAATTTCTTCTCCCAATGCACTTTCTTCTCATTCCCCCTTTTTTTTTTCAGCTTTCTCCTTTTTTTTCAAATTTCAAAATTCAAATCAAACCCACCAACTTTCTTTTCCCACTATCTACTATAATCTACTGATCAGCTAAAATAATCAATTTGTTTATCCAAAAAACTAAAATAATCAATTGAAACTACGAGATAACTGCATTAATATATAAAAAAACACGGGATAACTTCATTGATATTAAAAAAACACGAGATAAATATCTAAAAAAAAAAGAAAACTTAATGACTATTCAAACTAATGATTAATATTTAAAACACATGTGACCTTCTCATTCCCATTATTTTTTCAACTTTCTCCTTTTTTTTTCTTTCAAGTTTCGAAATTCAAATCAAACCGACTTTCTTTTCCCATTATCTACTATAATCTACTGATCAACTAAAATAATCAATTTGCTTATCTAAAAAAACTAAAATAATGAACTGGAGCTACGAGATAACTGCACCAATATATAAAAAAACATGGAATAACTTCACTGATATATAAAAAAACACGAGATTAATATCTAAAAAATGAAAACTTAATGACTATTTAAACTACTAATTAATATTTAAAACACATGTGACAAATATTTGCCACTAATATCTAAAAAAGGACAAATAATTGTCACAGATATATAATAAAACACGGGATAAATCTTTTCTATTGATAACCTACTATCTATCTTTTACTATCTACTATATAATCTACTAATTAACTAAAATAATCAATTGAAACTACGAGATAACTGCACAAATATATAAAAAAAACACGGGATAACTTCACTGATATATAAAAAAACACGAGATTAATATCTAAAAAATGAAAACTTAATGACTATTTAAACTACTGATTAATATTTAAAACACATGGGACAAATATTTGTCACTAATACCTAAAAAAGGACAAATAATTGTCACAGATATATAATAAAACACAGGATAAATCTTTTTTATTTATAATCTTGTTAGCCTGCATTTTCGACGGGCTAAATTAAATGCAGTCAACGAGGTTTGATTTGCTAGTTTCAGAGGAAAGTGTTAATTTCGACACTGAAGAATTGTGTCAAAAAGTAAGTTCGACGAGGCTCTGTTAACGAATATAAAGGATTGAAGAAGAGTTGGTTCGACAAGAAGGAAGCTAGAGTTTAGTGAAAGATCAGGAATTAAGTGTTCGTTGTCGAAATAGCCCAGCAGTTACCTTGGTTAAAAAGGCGCAGCAGTTACTGTTTTTAAATTCTCTGCAGTTAGTTGGTTATGTTTTTTCCCTCCTTGTATAAATAGTAGTTTTTCAGAGGAAAAACGGGTCACAAACTTATTACAGATTCTCATGCTCTAACTTCCAACATCACAGAGAAAACGAGTCAGTGAAGAATGTATGATCATGTGTACCAACTTTCTTTTCAATTAATGCATTTTACTTTGTTTCTGTAAGCAATTTTCTGCATTTTTATTTGCTTTCTTCATCTCTGTCTGAAGTGACTTCGACGGTTTCGCGCGAAACTGACAGTTATCTTCATTCTTCCCTTTGAAAACTGTAAAACATTCATAATTTCTGGAAAAACTTTAACACAAATGGTCTTAGGATTTACTAGTTGATCCTGCAAACAGAAAAAATTTCAAACTAGCGGTGTTTACCAAAAACCACGGTAAACCAATTGGCACGCCCAGTGGGACATTTGTGCTAATTTTAAAGTTTTTTCATTGAAATTTTTTTAAAAAAATTGTGCTTATCTGTGCAGGCATAACCGTTGCTATGCCTTCTTCGACGACAATGGGAGTAACTGCCATAACTTCTCCAATAATTACTCCTGTGTCAATGATGACTACTGCAGCATTAACAAATGTTAATACTATGGCTTCTATGCCACCAATGTTAGGACCAACAAGTCCTTTAATGGCAAATCCAGTGATTGGAAACATGCCATTTAGTATTAGTGGTAGGGCTTTCCCATATGGCATGCCAACGGCATTGATGGCAGGCCTTCAGACAAATTCGTCTACATTTGCAAATAATGCAATCACAGGGTATTCTCCTACTCATAGTTCATCAGAGGGCATTTATAGTCGAAATGCCTAACCTAATTTGACTACGACATCTTTGTTGGCATTAAGGCAACAAATGGATGATAGTAACCATGATATGGTTAATATGTTAACACAACAAATTGGTACTGTGTTTAATCCTTTAATACAAAACACTAATGATAGTTACCAGATGTTGGCGACACAATTGGGAAGAATTGCTGATTTCTTTGGCACTCCACCAGTGTATGACCAGCAAATTCCCCAAATTCAAAATGTTAGGCCTGTTGAAATCCCTTTAGAAAGGCCTAACAATGCCATTCCTATAAATCAGGGTAATCAGGGACAACAACACGTTGTCGAAGAACCTATGAGGATAGAGGCAATCCCTGATGTTGTGTTAGTAAATAGAAACCAAAATGCAGACGAAGTGGTTAGACAAGTGCAACAAAACAATTTTGGGGTGCAAAATAATTTGGCTAATTTGGTCGAAAACATTCTAGCCCAGAATGGCCTTAATTTAGGCTTGCACAGTCCTAATTTTGTATCACCTTTGTCGGAATATACCTTGCAAACAGAGCTACCTAGGGGATGAAAAATTCCTAAGTTCACAAAATTTGCTGAAGAAACTAGCGAATCCACTGTCGAACACGTGGCTCGTTATCTTACTGAGGTTGGTGATATAGAGCATAATGAGAATTTAAGAATGAAGTATTTTCCAAATTCTCTAACTAAGAATGCGTTTACATGGTTCACCACTTTGCCTCCAAATTCTATTTTTAGTTGGAGCCAGTTAGAAAAGGCCTTCCACGAACAATTCTATATGGGCCAATGCAAGATTATTCTTAAGGAACTAGCTAGTGTTCAAACCAAGGGGGCAGAATCTATTGATGATTATCTCAATAGATTTAGACTTCTCAAAGCAAGGTGTTTTACTCAAGTGCCTGAACATGAGTTAGTCGAAATGGCTGCTGGTGGTCTAGATTATTCTATAAGAAAGAAGCTAGATACATTGCACTTAAGAGATATGGCACAATTAGCTGATAGAGTTCGACAAGTAGAAAGACTTAAAGCTGAAAAAGCCAAATCAGGCAGGTTCCAAAATAAAAAAGAAAAGGTGGCATATGTCGAAACTAATGACAGTGACCAAGAATTCAACATATCTTATGAAGATGTCGAAGAGGAGGTTAATATAGCAGAATTAAAATCAGGACCTCCTTATACTTGTAAATTGTTGAAACCTTCAAATGGAAAAAATCCTGTTGAGCCTAAAAATGATAAGTTTGTTGCAAAAACTTATACTTATGATGTTTCTAAGTGTGATGAAATATTTGATCTGTTAGTTGCTGATGGTCAAATTTTGGTGCCTAAGGGCTTGAAAGTACCATCATTGGAACAACGACAGAAAAGAGGTTTTTGTAAATTTCACAATTTCTTAGGCCATAACACTTCTCGTTGTGTTATTTTCAGGGATTTAGTTCAAAAAGCCCTCAATGAGGGAAGACTAAAATTTGGTGACAAATCAAAGCCACCAATGAAAATTGATGCTGATCCTCTACCCGCAACTGATGCATTGCTTGTTGAAGTTGACATCAACGTGGTTGAAGTCACAGGAGTTGTTGCTGACGATGCTAAAGTGGAGAAAGCTATTGACAAAGTGGATGTCGAAATGGTCACTGAAGACCAATATGCTGAAAAAATGAAAATAGTTTACCCAAAGGCAGAGGAAGAATTGATTGATTTCCTTAACCGTTGCAAAATTAACAATACTGAAGTGATGCTTTGTCCAAGATGTAGTTCTGTTTTCGACAAAGAGGCTACTAAAAATCTTGAAGGTTTTAAGCCTCAACTGAAGCGTAAAGGAAAATGGGTAGACAAAAGGCCAAAGTTCAGCTACAGCAACAGAGGTATTCAGTATAAGGTCACTTCGATAAAGAATCCTAAAAAAAAACAGATCAAAACCTATGTACCTCCAGCAAAGTCTCCTATCGAGAAGTGGGTACATTCTGGTGGAAAGAGCACTGGCTATTACCCAGTATACTATGCTGGAAAGGATGCTGGAAATCAGCAGAAATCAGCAAAAATGGTCAAAGGTAGTACTAGTGCTACTGGCCAAAACAATGCATTTGAATCTAACAAATATGCCTATAGTAATAACTACAAAGGGAAAAATCCCATGACAAGAACACAATGGCGCAGGTATCAACGCCAGAAGAAAGTTGCTGTTGCTGAAGGCAAAGTAAACAACTCTAGCAATGACAAAGGTAAGCAAGTACCTGTAAAGCCTTTTGAAATGGCTAGAAAGCCAGCTACTGAAAGGATATTTCCTCCACTCTCAGTAATCAAATAAGGTCTTAACTTGGATGAAGAGATGGATTCAGATTTTGCTGATTCTAGGTCAGAATACGATGTCTTATGTGGCGTAGTCTCAATTCTGCCAATTGAGTATGATGTAGTTTCTGAAGTGAATGACGTCGAAGAAGATTTCGACGAAGAGACTACTTATAAGCCAATCTGTTACTATGTACTAAAGAATGGTTGCGTGGAGGAACAACATGCCGTATTTGAGAGACCAGATTGTGGAATGATGAATCATCTCAAACCCTTGTACATTCAAGCAAAGGTGAATAACATTGGTGTCAACAAGATCCTGGTCGATGGTGGTGCTGCTGTAAACTTGATGCCACAACATATGTTGAAGAGAATTGGAAAGTGTGAAACAGATTTGAAAACACACAATGTAATACTTACAAATTATGAAGGCAAAAGTGGCCATTCACTTGGGGCTATTGAAGTCGAATTTGCTGTAGGAAGTATTAAGAGACCAACATTGTTTCTGGTAGTTCCATCAAAAGCAAATTACAACTTGCTGCTAGGAAGGGAATGGATACATGGTGTGGGGGAAATACCTTTGACCGTTCACCAAAGGCTCATTATTTGGCGAGAAGATGGTTTGGTCGAAAACATTGAAGGTGATTAGAGTTACTTCAAAGCTGAGGTAAATGCTATAACTAAGAAAACTTTCGACAAACAATTGGCGAACATTGCGCCATGTACAACTTCTGAAATTGGTTATGAACACCAAGATAATGTTAGATCTTCAGTTACACTTCATCCCAATTATGGATTCATTTGGGAGAGAGAGGTTATAGATGAAGACAATCACCCACAAGGCTTTGTCAAGCCTACAGGGTGGGATGGACCATAGATAATTATTTATGGATAAGCCCAGCGCATGGGATAGAATTACGGCCTATGTGGCCGAAAACAAACAAAAAACGGTTTTAGAAGCCGAGTTACAACAACAAATGGTTGCTGAAGCCATTGAAAATGAAAATCAAGACTTTGTCAAAAATTAGAGGCTTGATTGCGTCTACGATGATGAGCCTCTGGGTTTTGAAAAGGATCCATTGGGTTCGACCAAAAGGATTCAGGCACAAAATCCCTTAGAAGAGATTGATTTGGGGGATGGCTCCATAAAAAGGCCAACATATATTAGTGCAAAGATTGATCAAGCAGTGAAGGTGCAGAGTGTCGAATTGCTGAAGGAGTACAAGGATTGTTTTGCTTGGGACTACAGTGAAATGCCAGGATTAAGTCGAGAAGTGGTTGAGATAAAATTACCTATTCGACTAGGAAAGAAGCCAGTGAAGCAGACTCCAAGAAGATTTGCACCAGAGATCCTGTTGAAGATCAAAGCAGAAATAGAAAGATTACTAAAGAGCAAGTTCATCAGAACTGCCAGGTATGTCGAATGGCTTGCTAATATAGTTCCTGTAATTAAGAAAAATGGTACACTTAGAGTTTGTATAGATTTTAGAGACTTGAATAATGCTACACCTAAGGATGAATATGCCATGCCAGTGGCAGAAATGTTAGTTGATTCAGCAGCAGGTTATGAATATTTAAGCATGCTTGATGGTTATTCTGGTTATAACCAAATATATATTGCTGAAGAACATACATCAAAAACAACATTTCGTTGCCCTGGGGCTTTAGGCGTTTATGAATGGGTAGTAATGCCATTTGGCTTAAAAAATGCTGGAGCTACATACCAAAGAGCAATGAATTCTATGTTTCATGATTTTATTGAAAAATTCATGCAAGTGTACATAGATGATATTGTTATTAAGTCTTCGTCAGAAAATGGTCATTTAGACCATCTTCGACAATCATTCGAAAGAATGAGAAAATATGGATTAAAAATGAATCCAGTCAAATGTGCTTTTTGTGTGCGTGCAGATGATTTTTTGGGTTTCGTTGTACACAAAAAAGGCATTGAAATCAATCAAAACAAGACGAAAGCGATCTTGGAAACGAAAGCTCCTTCGACAAAGAAAGAGTTACAGTCATTATTAGGAAAGATTAATTTCCTTAGAAGATTTATTTCAAATCTAAGTGGCAAGACTCAAGTATTTTCGCCATTGCTTAGACTGAAAAAGGAAGATGTGTTCAGATGGGATACAGAACACCAGAAAGCCTTTGACGAGATTAAAGCATACCTGATGAAGCCTCCTATTTTGTTACCTCCTATTAGGAATAAAGTAATGAAATTGTATGTAGCAGCATCAGAATTATCTATAGGTAGCATGCTAGCACAAGAGGATGAAAATGGGGTCGAAAGAGCCATATATTACCTCAGTAGGGTTTTAAATGATGCAGAAACTAGGTACCATCCTATAGAAAAATTGTGTTTATGCTTGTATTTCTCTTGTACAAAATTGAAGCAATATATAAAGCCTGTTGATGTGTATGTTTATTCGCATTATGATATCATTAAACATATGCTGTCGAAACCAATTTTACATAGTAGAATAGGTAAATGGTCGAATTTTGCAAATAAATGGCAAGTATTTAAAGAAGTATAAGCCAACATTGCAAGAAGTCAAAATAACGCAGGACTAAAATTATAAAGAAGATTTAAACATGGCATTTAGAAGTTAATAATTGCCAGAACATTGTCGAAGTTACAAAATTGGAAATCAAGAAAATTACAATTTAAAGTCGAAGGTCAGTTACAGAGAGTTTTGGTTCGCAATATCAGAAGATGAAAAGAGTAAAGAGTAGAATGAAGGAGAAGCAATGCCTTTTTATAGTTGCTAAAGTAAAAAAAATATATAATAATAAAATAATAAAGGCTATAAACGTTTGAGTTTTTGGCAACTTAAAGAGTGGCCCACTAGCAATCATGGCCTGACAGTTATGGAGAAGTGGATATTGTGGGGAGTTCCAAAGCAAACATGGCCCACTATCTCTGAATAGTTAGCGCAAATAACTGTTCATTTCAAAAAGTGTCTTTTCAATTCTGGAAACTGATGGTGGTGACGTTAGCAGACTTGACATTAAGCTGTTGAGTAAATTCTCAAAAACGTCATTTTCTTCCTTCATTTAAATTTTGGTCGAAAAAGACATTTTTGGGGGACAATTTGTTAGCCTGCATTTTCGACAGGCTAAATTAAATGCAGTCAACGAGGTTTGATTTGCTAGTTTCAGAGGAAAGTGTTAATTTCGACACTGAAGAATTGTGTCAGAAAGTAAGTTCGACGAGGCTCTGAACTTAACGAATATAGAGGATTGAAGAAGAGTTGGTTCGACAAGAAGGAAGCTAAAGTTTAGTGAAAGATCAGGAATTAAGTGCTCGTTGTCGAAATAGCCCAGCAGTTACCTTGGTCGAAAAGGCGCAGCAGTTACTGTTTTTAAATTCTCTACAGTTAGTTGGTTATGTTTTTTCCCTCCTTGTATAAATAGTAGTTTTTCATAGGAAAAACGAGTCACAAACTCATTACAGATTCTCACGCTCTAACTTCCAACATCACAGAGAAAACGAGTCAGAGAAGAATGTATGATCATGTGTACCAACTTTCTTTTCAATTAATACATTTTATTTTGTTTCTTTAAGCAATTTTCTGCATTTTTATTTGCTTTCTTCATCTCTGTCTGAAGTGACTTCGACGGTTTCGCGCGAAACTGACAGTTATCTTCCTTCTTCCCTTTGAAAACTGTAAAACATTCATAATTTCTGGAAAAACTTTAACATAAATGGTCTTAGGATTTACTAGTTGATGTTGCAAACAGAAGAAATTTCAAACCAGCGGTGTTTACCAAAAACCACGGTAAACAAATCTACTAATCAACTAAACTAATCAATTGAAACTACGAGATAACTGCACTGATATATATATAAAAAAACACGGAATATTTGAACTGATATATAAAAAACACGAGATTAATATCTAAAAGGATAAAAAGACTTAACAACTATTTAAACTACTGATTAATATTTAAAACACATGTGACAAATATTGTCACTAATACCCAAAAAAAGACAAATAATTGTCATCTAATTTGTCTAATATCTATTTATCTATCTATTTATACAAACAAACTACACTTAAATTTCCCAAACAAGCCTTCATATTTATTTGACAACTCAACTAACTAAGGACAAGATTGTAATTTACTATATCATTTTTTTCAAATATCTTTTCCCAATGCACTTTCTTCTCACTCCCACTTTTTTTCTACTTTCTCCTACCTTGGTTTTTCAAATTTCAAAATTCAAACCAAACCTACCCATTGTCTACAATAATCTACTAATCAACTAAAATAATCCATTCAAACAATTTAGATAACTGAACTGATATATAAAAAACACGGGATAACTGAACTAATATATAAAAAACACGAGATTATTATTTAAAAAAACAAGAAGACTTAACGACTATTTAAACTACTGATTAATATTTAAAACACACGTGACAAATATTTGTCACTGATACCCAAAAAAGGACAAATAATTGTCATTGATATGTAATAAAACACAGGATAAGTATTTCTTATTGATAATCTACTATCTATTTTTTACTATCTATTATAATCTACTAATCAACTAAAATAATCAATTGAAACTATGAGATAACTGCACTGACATATAAAAAAACACGGGATAACTGCACTGATATATAAAAAATTACCGGATAACTGCAATAATATATATAAAGACATAGAATAGCTGCACTAATATATAAAAAATCACGGGATAAAAACACTGATATATAACAATACTTCACTGGTATATAAAATACACCGGATAAATGCACAGATTGTTTTTAAATGATACTTTTACATTTTTAGATTTTAATATTTATCTATTTTTTATTTGAGACTCTTTTTTTATCTATTTAAAATTTGTCTTTATTTCACTGGTTAATGTTCAGACTATTTAAACTATGCCTAAGTTCATTCATAAAAAAAAAGCGACGTCACCCGTGCGTATGCACGGGTATCCTACTAGCATTTAATTAAAATAAATTATTTAATTCTAAAAACCTTTTTTTAATGTAACATACGGTACCGTATAGGCTAACCGTATATTTGTCAGTATTTTTGTAAGAAATGCTTGTCAAAATAGCATTTCTGTTGTTTTCCTTTGTACTTTACACCAGTGCCCCTAGATATTTTTGAAAATTCAAATCAAGCAAGATTGTTTCTGCAGTGCCTCAGCCGAGTTTGTTCTGAATGGTCAAGACAAACAGAACCACCTTCATTCATGACTGGATCTTCCTTTTATTCTTGATGTCATATTCACACCTAACTTCTCTTTGTTGCAAAATAATTATTTAGACTATATCTTAACATTGTTTTTAACTCCAACACCAAAGTTTTTAACTCCAGTTTATATTTTTCAGCAGTGATGTTGTGATCTCCTTGAGTGCTTTACAGCAGAACCAAAAATATCTTTAGGTTCACCGTGGACCTTGATCAATCATCATTCATCAGACAAGTTTGACTAGTTGAGTATGATGTTGCAACATCTCTGAGCTTCTCTTCTAATTTGTCTTCTTTTCTGACTCTTCCAAAAGGAAGGTGTTATGGAAAAGGCCCATATTTGCACATTAAATACTAGGCCCATTAGCAAAAGGCCCACATTGGGAATTTATCCAATCATCAACGGCCCAAATCAAATCACTTGATCCAACGGACCAAATTCACTAGGTCAACACCACCAAACTCTATAAATACTCATTCAATGCCTCATTAATGGTAAGCTATCTCTCTCATTAATACACCTGTGATTGACTACCTCCCTGACTTGAGCGTCGGAGTGTCTTTGCAGGTACAACACCCCACCTCGGGTCGGACCATCTCGGATCGAGGACTCAATCTACCATCTATCTCGGATCAACTTCCAAGGTCGGAGATACGGTACAAAACAGAAGGTTTGTTGGGTTTGGCTCTTCAAAGGTTTGTTTCCTTTTGACAAGCGAGAATCCTCTAGCCAGATTTTTGACCCATTTGTCGATTTTTCTTTGTTCGACTCCGAGCTACGAAACTTTCTGCCAAGTCTCCACTGAAATTGGGTGAAAGTTACTTCCTCTTTGGATTTCTTCTTAGCCTTCACCACAGGCTCTTTCGACACGACCCTCCTATCCGGTCTGGGTTTGAACTCGGGATCTCAAAACTCTACCATCTTACATTTAGGCTATCAAAGTACCTTCCGCAATGTGAGCATAACTTCAGAACCTCTTCAACATCTTTTCTCGTCGTGCATTTTGCATGAGTTTCATTCGACCTTTTATAGATTTTGTACTTGCCATACTTGTCATCAATGTTGAAGACATATCTCTGCTAGGCGTTTGTGTTCACCATGTTGACCAATCAAGTATGATTTTCTGCATCGTTTGTTTTCTGGTCAAACAAATTAGTATCTACTTTCATGGGCTTTTTGGAATCTACAAATTTCAATTGTCGATCGTCAATTCCTCTTTAAAATATAGGTCCTTTAAACGAAAACAATCATTAGTGTGGTGACTCGTGACCTTCCACTCCATGTTGTTTACACCAGTTTTGTCCTTTGGATTTTTCAGGTTTCAATTTGTGGTCAGTCAATAATTTTATTTGTTTATCCTTCACAAGAATGTCGAAAATCTTAATGGCATTAGAGCACCCACAATGGTGTTCCTTATAGCGTTTTTTTCTTATTAAGGATGATCCTTAATAAGGAATACCATTGTGGGCAAAAAAATTTATGTTCCTTATAGAGAAGAGTCTTTGATACTTTTGGCCTTTTATTTTTGTTCAAAAACAATGGTACTTTTAAAAACCCAATGTATAATTCACCTAATTTTTCGTAATATACCCTCTATATTTATTTATTCTTTTAGAGTTCCAACGCATGAATTAATTGTCCCAAGACTATTTTACTTTAACTTCAATTATCCCAATACAACTACAAGTGGGGCATTTTAGTACTTAAACAACACAAATTAATGGTACATTAATATGTGTGTAACAAGCCAAAAGTACCAAAGATTAGGAACGGAGGGAGTATAAAAGAGTGATGTGTACATGTGGGGTGCATTTAATGACTCAAATGGAGGGTTCTCGATTGTGGATGCTCTTAGTCACTTTTCAAATGTGTAGGTTATCTTGTTAGTTGTTAACATAATTCGAATTTTCTCTCCCTTTAGTAGGAAACAAAGCTTGGCAAGAATAAGGTGGCCCTTCTTTCAATTCGGCCACATTTATTTGATCTTCCTCTAGACTATTTTTGCTATTAGTAGATTGTTGGCTGATGAAGTTAACCCTTTCACATTTAACAAACTTTTTTTTTTCTTGAACATCTCATTTCTAAGTTGTTCAATCTGTCGAACTTTCTCACTTAATTGAGCCAAATCAATCGGATTTTGATTGACTTGCTTCTTTCTAATGTTATACTCTAAATCGTTTGCTTTCATTTTCACCACTTCTGCCTTGTGAATTGTGTTGTTGTAACTTAATTTTGTCTTCCTTCTTTTTTAATTTTTTTCTCATTATTTTTTTTTGAATTTTATTTTATTTTTCTTTTGTTTTTCTCATTATTTGGTAAGGTAACTGAACTTAGATCCCACCCCAAGGTTTCGGGCTCGAATCGGTGTGACAAAAACTCTGTTGGGAGGGGAGAACTACACGGGCCGGCAAAACTGGGTACTCGTGGCCAACCAGGTTCCCCAGCGTAGATTAGTCGTGGAAACTGCGCACCAAAAACATGGTAAGCAAATATATATACACACACACACACATTATTTCAAATTTCATGCAAATCAAAAATTAATTGACACTCGATCGCACTATTTTATTCTTTATTTAGTAAACCAATGTATCCCCTACGCGAACAACCGCATAAACTAATCCCCCAAGGTACTGAGATCCATTTTAGGAGTTGACCTCTCCCACCAGGTATTTTTCCATTCGTACCGACCAGATCGAACCCTTGACCAAATAGTGCCAGGGATCGCACTGTTTTATTCTGATAGCTAATATCTTATTTAATAAATTAATAAGTAAATGTGTGTTGTAGACAACACACTTATAAATATCCAAACAATTTAAAATTCGATATACATGATTACAAGGATTATATTACATTATTTAACGGTTGGATTGATAAATTTTATTTTCTTTGTGAAATTATTCTACTTTTGCCTCACGATATCAAGTCCCAACAACATCTTCGTCAATGCTTGGAGAACAGGAAATATCAAGTCTGATGGGCCGGTTTTGTGGGTTCCTATTTTAGGTTGCCTGTAAATTGACCAATTTGGCCTTGACTCAATCGGTGTGTTGGGTCGGGCCAAACTAAATTTTTATGTATATTTTTTAGGGACTATAATTTTTTTTAAAAAGTCGGATTTGGCCCAATCTAATCCATCCCAATAGTTTTTTTTGCCAAGCTAAGCTACATAATACATAACCCAATAAATTTATGAGCTTGTCCAACTCAACTTAATTTACCAATTTGTCCCGGTTTGACAGCTTAAGGAAATATTATCTTCTTTTGGGAAATATGTTAGAAACAATAACTTATAATTTAATTGTTTTAAACCGCTCAAACCACCAAATA
Source organism: Astragalus glycyphyllos (assembly GCA_963573325.1). NCBI lineage: Eukaryota > Viridiplantae > Streptophyta > Magnoliopsida > Fabales > Fabaceae > Astragalus > Astragalus glycyphyllos. The sequence continues at coordinate 115,206,218 of OY754307.1, forward strand.
CCTAAACAGTAGATATAGTCGATTTATATCTACTGTTTAGATATAGTCGATTTGCGGATTCATCTTGTTCGATTCTTAAAAAGTTGGTATTTTTCAATATTCTATCGGTGCCAAATCTTAATTTTCCTAGTAACTATGTTAAATATTGTTAAAGAAAAGAGGAATATAGATCTAACACAAGAACACTGGTTTTGCTATATGGGAAAAGACCACGGTTTACAGAACATAGGCAAAAAAGTAGTGTGCATATACTAATTTCCGTTACAATTATTCTATCATCATCAGCTGAATAACGATCAGTTAATTAGTTCCTTGCCAGTCCATAGTCTCATAGAGTTCATGCATGCCTCCTAATGTTGTAGAAAAAGCACCATTCAGAGTCTCCAAAAAATTCTTTTCCCCATTAAAACCCATTGGATTTTTCCAAATGGGTCAAAAAGATAGTAAAAGAGGGAAAAAACTGTAAGAGCCCATGCAACTGGTCTGGGAGAGAGTGAACATTAGGATTTAGGAGTATATATAACTAAAGAGTAAGGTGAAATCAGAGTGAGTTTTTGTTCAATCTTCTCCTTGAATATACCAACAAAGAAGCATAGTGGCACATCGACGTAGTATATAGAGACGAGCACGTTGTTCCTTAACCAAAGAAGCACACTTTCTACTAATACCATACCCTTTTTTCTTTCCAGGGACCTTAACTTCTTGCTTGCACTTCAAGTTTTGTTTCTCAGCCATGGCTACTTCTTGCTTGCTGTTTAATTTTCAAAAAGGGTAAACCCTAAAAAAACAGGCCAGCTACAAAGTCTGAGGAAGTACGTGGGAGTTAAACTATATATATAGAGAAAGCTATATAAGTAAAAGACAAAAACAAAGGTTGAATAAATAATAAAGTAAAAAATGAAGTGAACGTGGGCAAGCTCGAAAAGTGAGGGATTTGCAGCGTTAAGAGGGTTTAAATTTCATTGAAGTGAGGGGAGGGAATGAACGTGTGAACCTTATTGCAATAAACTAATGGTTTACTTATGTTACCAATGTAACTTGGAACTAAGTGGGGTGCAAAAACGAGGAATAGGGTTAATTAGAAAAGTGGCAAAGGTGAACATGAAAAGAGGGGATAGGATAGTGTTATTTATAATGTAGACAAAGCATGGAGTGAAATGTTTGAGCCATGGGAACAGGAAACCGGCAAGGTTACCTCAATTCTTAGGTGGATTGAAGTTTTTGTTGGATTCTACTTTTGCCTCACGTTATCAAGTTCCAATAACATCTTTCTTTGTTACTTCCAAATTGTTCAGCCAGCTGTTTGATTGATAGATTAAATTTTAATTAATTAATGACAATTTGCTAATGTAGGACACGTCCTTAGCTAGGATCATATCTTAGTAACTATATACTAGTGTAAGTAATTGATATTATTATGCCAAAGATATACTATATTATCAAAGGATGAATCTTGATAATATGTTAGTGGATCATGGACTATGTTTGGATTTACTTATTTCTTTTGTTGTTTACTAATTTGGTCTAATCTTGTCTCTTAATGAGATTCAATATATGATCCATTTTGATCTGTCAAGCAAAGCCAATATGGCATGTGGAGTACTTATATGACCAAGAGATGCTAGCTAGGTGGACTCATTAATTTATACCTATAGTCAGATTTGGATTCATTATCAGTTTTGGTGCTGGCCTCCAGCTTCTGATGATGATATCTCACAAGCTTGGGTTTCAGCATAATCTGAAGTAAGATCTGTGTCTGAAGCAAATATTTACGGTGAATACATATATATGATTTGATGCCGGCATCTACGATCCCTCACCCCTAATTCTCTATTTGATTGAACTTGGTCAATGCTTGGAGAACAAGAAATTTTGGTCCAGTCGGATGGGCTGGTTTGGTTGGAGTTGGACTCTTTAAATGTTGCCAATTTGGCCCGACTTAGTTGGCCAATTCAACCGGACTAGACACGTTTTTTTAAGTTACTTGCCCGTATTATATCATCCATGATGATGTATTATCTAATTTGATCAGATCAATCTTATTGCGCAAGGGGCCGCGTTAAAGCAAATGAGCCCGTGGAAGAAGTTCCCTATCAGATAGATGATATGTCACTTGTAAATGAAATTAATGTAGTTGAACTAATTTCTAACTTACGTGATTTGCAAAGCTATGGTGAAGAAGTTGGTTCAAACAACTTGGAAGGAAAAGACTCACGTGAGGTTCCAATTGATGAAGATGGTGAAGCAAAATGGAAAAGACTCACGTAAGCTTCCTGTTTTTGTAATGTTTTAGAAGTGATGTCTGTGCTTGAACTGTGTGAATTGTTCCATTAATTGTTTTAGAAGTAATGTTGATGTTTTAGAAGTGATGTTTTCGTTTATTTTTACGTTTATGTTTATGTTTATCTTTAGTTTCCTCTGCGGCATGGAATCAGGTGGAGCTGATTTGTGTCCACCTACCCATGATCGTAAGGGGAAGTTTGTTGTTGTCCATGCACCCCCTCATCGTAGGAAGAGGGTGACATCTGCCCCTGATGTGCCCAACACGTGCAGGTGGAGTCAGACAGTTGCATCCCACACTCTCTCCTAATCCACAGTCATCCTGAGTGAGATCATGGCAGAGTACGTTGATACAGACACAGTAGACCTATGAAGTTAGGTCCTTGCATACGCCATTGCCACAACAGACATCTGGAGTCAAGTCATTACATATTGGCTCTAGTTCATTGCCACAGGTGAGTCCTTCACCTATTCCATCTCCCGAGGATGTACCTGGTCATACTTCATCAGCACAGGTGACTCCTTCACCGTCACGGACTCCTTCGTATCGTATGATTCTGGTACCGGGACTTCGTGTTGTACCTACTCCTACCCCTTCCAAATGTTGTCCTTACTCCTACCTCTTCGCCATCACCAATAGAGGCATTTGCGCATGGAGATGATATGATGTCTGATGTTAATCGGATGCATGATGTTGAGGAGGGAGAGTGGGAGGAGGATGAATGAGGTTAAGCAGCTATCTGACGGGCGCACTGTCACTTGTGTTGAGCATGGAGGGTACGTAAAGTTTTGTATAACATGTTTTTTGATTGATTATTTTGTCACACACACACACATAATGTGTGTTATTTAATTTAATTTTAGAGACCTGTATTTCTACTTACATGAAAATTCAAATATTAAAACCAAACAACTCATGACTTGAAACCATGATCTCATTTTCCGCTTTTTGCAACTTCGACCTTTTAGAACTTCTTTTGTCAATAATTAAAATCAGATTATTCTTGTTAAGGTATAATAAATTCACAACTCTTTTGTTTATAAATCAATCAATGGAAGCGCCAAAAAGGCATAAGAGCAAACCTTACTGCATGTCTTCAGAGATTGCAATAGAATAAGGCTGCTTTTGAGTTGTATCAGAATCCCAAATTCTAGGGATTTCTACAGTGCTACTAATTGATAACATGAAGTGGTCCCTTACCTTCGGATCGATCCTGGATAGCATTTGGAGGGCGTGAAATGATGCTGTCTTCAACAATCAAGCGACGAGCTTCAAGTCAATTCTCATTCGAGCGTAGGATCTTGCAAACTTCAGCAACAAAAGCAAGGCTCTGTTCCGTAGCTTGAATCCTCTGTTTCATAGCTGCAATGATCTACCTCTGGATGGTTGGTGCGCTCCTCCGGCAGGTTTCATCAAACTCATCGTCGATGGCTCGGTGGGTGAAGCAGGTTTAAGAGCTGGGTGTGGTGGAGTCGCAAGAAATCAAGTTGGGGAGTTCATGTATGGTTTCGCGAGGAAAGTGCAACCGTGCTCAGCTTTGGAAGCTGAATTGTGGGCAATTTTTCATGGATTGGTTGGCGTTGGATAGAGGAGATAAGAATTTGGTGGTTGAATCAGATTCTCAACAGGCTATTGAGTGGTTGTTGAACCGGTCAAGCTCTCAACACTCTCTCCCCTACATTATTAATGGGATAAATGGCATCACTAATGGTAGTTGTAATGTTAGGTGGTCTAAGGTGCCTAGGGAATTCAATAAGGTGGCTGATGGTTTAGCCAAGCATAGTTTATTGATTACTAGTAGTTTTGAGGTTTACGACATTGCCCCCCATTTTATCCACTCGTTCATTCTTGAGGATTAATTGGGTAGGTTGATTGTGTATATAGTTGCTCGGTCTCGTGGGGTGTAACCCCTTTTTCTCACAAAAAAAGGCATAAGAGCAAACATCTTAGTTGTTTGATGTTGGGTGGTTTACGCCATAACCGTAACTATTATAGGTTCAAATCAGTTAGTTAGTTGTAAAACTGATTGAACACCATCTTGTTTAAAATGTCTCTGATCAATAATCAAAGATAGATTTTCCCAAATCAGTTTCTCATCTCAATAGCTGGCACCAAAGCTCCACAAGGGGCCTGATACACAAGTTTCTGCGAGAACTTTTGTCAAATAGTGAGAGACCGTGAGAAAGATTGTGAAAATGGCAGGGAACGCGAGCAACAGCAACTACGTGCAACCGGCGCTACCGAAATTCGATGGTCACTACTACTATTGGTCGATGTTGATGGAGAATTTACTTTGTTCGAAGGAGTACTGGAGCATCGTAGAAGGTGGAGTTCCTTCTCTCCCAGCAGAACCAACGCAAGAACAGAGGAAGACTTTCGAAGAAGGGAAATTAAAGGATCTCAAAGCAAAAAACTATCTCTTTCAATCAATTGAAAGAAGTATAATCGAAACGATTCTTGACAAAGATTCGTCCAGAGCAATATGGGATTCCATGAAGCGAAAGTACCAGGGGTCCATGAAAGTGAAACGGGCTCAACTCCAAGCCTTAAGAAAGGAGTTTGAGGCGCTTCCGATGGAGGAAGGAGAAAAGGGTGAACGATTATCTGGCAAGAACCCTTGCAATCATAAGTTGAATGAAAATGCATGTAGATACGATGCAAGAACAAGTGGCTGTGGATAAGATTCTCAGCTCTATGACTAATAAATTCAATTACGTTGTGTGTGCGATAGAAGAAGAGAATAATGTGGAAACCCATCAATTGATGAATTGCAAAGTAGCCTTCTTGTTCACGAACAAAATATGCAAGTGCACAAGGAGGAAGAGCTAGTTCTGAAAGTCTCAAGTCTTCCCAGAACTCGTGGAAGGGGAAGAGGGAATTTCAAAGGGGCCCGTGGAAGAGGAAGGCAGCCTGTCAATAAAGACTTTGTGGAATGCTACAACTGTGGAAAGAAAGGGCACTACAGATCAGAATGTCCGGATTGGGATGAGAAAGCAAATTATGTTGAAGATGAATATGAGGAACCTCTGATCTTGATGGCTCAGATTGAAGAAATTGAAGAAACAGTCCCTCACACTCAAGAAACACCCGAAAGAAATGTATGGTTTCTTGACTCATGATGTAGTAATCATATGTGCAGCCACAGGGATTGGTTTTATGACTTTGATAAGGAATCTAGAATTACAGTAAAATTGGGTGATGATTCTAAGTTGAGTGTTAAAGGGAAAGGAAATATCAAATTAGAAATTGAAGGAATAATCTTGATAATCGCTGGTGTCTATTACATACCAAACTTGAAGAATAATCTAATAAGCCTAGGACAATTTAGCGTTGTATTAGAAGGTAATGCTTGTATGGTTTATGACCCTGTGAGAGGCTTAATCATTCAATCCAATATGTCATCCAATAGAATGATCATGATTAAACCTATTGTTATTTTTCAAAGATGTTTGAAAGTCACGGGAAATGAGGATACTCAGTTATGGCACTCAAGATATGGCCATCTTAGTCACAAAGGACCAAGAATCTTAGTCCAAAAGAATATGGTGAAGGGGCTCCCTGAAATACAAGACATACCAGAGGTGTGTGTCAACTTCCAAATTGGAAAACAACATAGAGAATTCTTCCCAAAGAACAACAATTGGAGAATTCTTCCCAAAGAACAACAATTCAACCAGATTCACACAGTGGCAAGAAGTATTTCTTTTTTTTGGTCAAGAATGTGTTGATTTCATTCACGGGCCGAGCCCAAACCAAACATCCAGGGGAAACAGATGACAAATTCACAGTACCACTGTGGGACTTACAACAGGTAGCCCAACACTGAAGCCATAACCCGGCCCAACACCTATTAAATGGAGAGAAATTAAAGACAATATCAACTAACACCAGAAGAGCAAATTACTACAATAATAGTTCACCTACTACAACAGAAATCATACCAAATTAAGTAAAAAGCCCTAGCCTCTTCAACGACCTCGCTCCATACGATCTCCCAGCAGCACCTTCATCCGATCAGCAACAATGGCGCGTCGCTGAGAATCAGGAGGATTGAAGCACCAGTTGTGAGGAAGTGAGAATGTTGCAGCAAGCCCAGCAACTACGTGAGCCACTTTGTTTCCTTCCCTTGGAGTCCAGATAAAACCACAGTGGAGAAATTGGTTTTTCAACTCAAAGATTTCACTGAGAACACCAATAATCTGAAGTCTTGTTTTGTTTCCTCTGCAGGTTTCGATTAGATCAAGACAATCCGACTCAATTAAAATGTCCTGGATCTGCAGGTTGCTAGCTAATTGAAGGCCAAGCAGCACACCTCTCGCCTCTGCTTCAATTGGAGATTGTGCAAAGACACGATTTGTAGCACCGGTAAGGATATTGTCATTCCTATCTCTACACACACAGCCCACAAATCCAGATCTTGAGCTCTGATTATACTGTGCATCACCGTTGATCTTGATGCATCCACCACGATGAGGTCTCCAAAACTTTCCAAGGATACTCAAATTTTCTGTGCTTACAGAGGATTTGTTGGGTTGGGTAGATAATAGGTATTCTTTGCACTGAGATTTAGACACTATCACTATCCCCAGGGGGTTAGGTTTCAAGTTTTGGTGGATTTGATCATTTCGTGCCTTCCAAATGTTCCAAAGCGAGAAGGTAATGATAGATGCACGTTCCACCTCAAAATCATCCTTCTGATTAGTCACCAAATCACTTAACCACAAGGAGAAGTGGCATACAGAAGTAGGGCTGGGAACTGGGCAAACTTGAAGACCAAACCAGATTGGTTCAGTCCATTTGCAGAGTAGAAGCATGTGTTCTATTGATTCTGGCTCTTGTAGGCAACTAGGGCAGATATTAGATTGGGTGCATCTTCTGTGCTTTAGGCTGACTCTGTTAGAAAGAGCATTGTGAGCTGCTTTCCAGAGGAAGTGCTTTAGCTTCTCAGGCACCTTTATCTTCCAAAGGGATTTCCAGAGATTAGGATCAATTTGGGATGAAGAGGATGGACCACTATTAGACTTCACCCCACTATTTTGCAAATTGTGGTAGCTTGATTTGACACTGAGCATACCATTTGCTGTGTGAGGCCAAATTAATATAGCATTTTGAATAGAAATGCTAATAGGGGTCTTCATCGTTTCCATAGGAGATTGATACTCCAGGTTATCCATCACTTTAATAGAGTCCCATAAGGGACAATTAGGCACCATTAAATCCCTCACCATGTGAATGGTGGAGGAGGGTTTAAGAGTAGCCTTTTGCCCATTTGCTAGCCAGTTTACTTTAGTTGTAGGGAGATTACAATCTTTACCTATTGCCCAGGCTCCAGAGCTATTGAGAATGTCCCTGCCATGTAGAATGCTCCTCCAAACCCAAGAATCCCCAGCCTTGCTCTGCACTGACCAGAAGTCCTTCTTTCCACAATATATACTTTTTAGAGTAGTAACCCAATAAGCATTAGGAGACTGATTCATTCTCCATGCTTGTTTGGACAGTAGTGAGGAGTTGAGATGGTGAAAATTTCGGAATCCAAGCCCTCCCTTACTCTTAGGATCATAGAGAGACTCCCAGTTTTTTAAGTGAATGCCCCTAGGCTTATTGGAGGACCTCCACCAAAATTTTGCTACAGCAGATGAAATACTCTTGCAAAAGTTTTTTGGGAGTCTAAGTATTCTTGACATTCATAGATGATCAAGCAGGAACACATGGGTCTATTACTTAGCCCATAGTAAAATGGGCCTATTAGTTACTGTTGTAAATGTAAAAATCCCATAGTTCAATAGTCAGTTTGTTGATTAGTTGATTAGCACTATTATTACAGGTTCAAATCAGTTAGTTAAATTTTTTCACATAATTCCGAAAGCCATGTGTCACATAATTTCGGAAATTACACATAATTCCGAATTTTTTTCAAAATATTAATTTTTAGTTAAATTTTATTAAAAATGTAAGAGATATTTTAGAGATAAAATGGATTATGAGAATACGGAGTCTAAGAGGAGGGTAAAAAAAAGCCTACTAAATGCATGCATGGGACATGGGTCGCATCACGAGAAGAAAAAGAAAAAATAAACATGATGGTCGCATCCCTTGAAGAGAGTCTTCTCTCCTTTTCTCTCTCGTCTCACTCGCAGTACAGTTCTTATACATATAAGTATGTATGTATGTATGTATGTATGTATGTATGTATTATACCTTTCTCTCTCGTCTCACACCTCCTTTTTGCTGACGATTGTTTCTTGTTTTGCAGAGCCGATGCTAGAGAGAGTAGGCATCTCAAGGATATTCTTAACACCTATGAGAGAGCATCGGGGCAAGCTATTAACTTACAAAAATCTGAAATTTATTTTAGCAGGAATACTTCACAGGAGGCTCGCTTTGATGTTACAGCTATATTGGGAGTCACAGAATGTCTTGGAACGGGCAAATATTTGGGACTTCCGTCTATGATTGGAAGAAACAAGAAACAACTCTTTGGCTACCTGAGGGATCGGATTTGGAGGAAGATACATCATTGGTCGGGGAAGCACTTATCTAAGGCTGGCAGGGAAGTCTTAATCAAGTCAGTTGCTCAATCCATTCCAACTTATTGTATGAGCACCTTCATGCTTCCATCTACACTGGGTGAGGAGCTTGAAAGAATGATGAATTCATTTTGGTGGGGTACGAACCGTGGCACGAGGAGGGGTATTCATTGGTTGAGTTGGGAGAAGCTTTCGGTTAGAAAGGAGTTTGGAGGTATGGGCTTCCGTCATCTTCATGGCTTCAATTTGGCAATGCTAGGGAAGCAGGCATGGCATCTTGCTACTCGTACAGATACTATTGTAAGTAGAATCTTTAAAGCTAAATATTATCCTAATGATGACTTTATGGAGGCTCGCTTGGGCCATAATCCCAGCTTTGTTTGGCGTAGTATCTTCTCTTCCCGGGTAGTTGTGAATTTGGGGGCACGTTGGAGGATTGGGAATGGCGACAAAATTTCAGTTTGGAGAGATCCGTGGTTGAAGGGACGTAGTGATAGCTTTGTTAGATCACCTATGGCTCAAGGGATGGAAGAAATGAGGGTTAAGGACTTGATGAACCAAGACAATAGTGGTTGGAATTATGGCTTAATTGATCAACTTTTTTGTCAAGAAGAGGCTATGCTCATCAAAAGCATGCCAAGGTACAGTGACTTGGAGGAAGATAAATTATCTTGGTGGCGGAGTCGGTCCGGTCTTTATTCGGTTCGCTCGGCTTACTATGCGCTTATGGATACTCCGGAAATTATTAATAATTCACATGCTAGAATTGACGGTGATTGGATGTCCATTTGGAAAGTGGGCGTTCCACCGAAAGTTAAATTATTAATTTGGAGGCTTGCTAGGGGGTGTCTTCCTACTCGTAGTAACTTGGTTAAGAGACATGTTGATTGCACCGTTTTGTGTCCTTTTTGCGAACAAGAAGAGGAAACAGATAGTCATGTTTTTTTGGAGTGTAGCGCTGTACAGGAAGTGTGGCAGAAGCTGGACTTGTTGCTGCCCTTTCGGGTTGCAGCAGAAAACGCAGCAACTCTGCGTGATGCCATTTTTTCGATGCTGGGTTCGTTGTCCATGGCTAGTAGAAACAGGTTTTTAATGGGTATTTGGGCTCTTTGGCGTCGCCGTAATGACAAGGTTTGGGCTGGGGTGTTACAACCGGTTGAGCAAGTCGTTCACGCCGCGAAGGATATGTTTGACGCTTGGTTTGGAGCGCGCCAGCAACAGCACCATCCTCCTGTGCTCTCGGGCCAGCAGCTGCCACGGGTATTGAGGTGGGTTCGGCCAGCAGCAGGAGCTTTAAAATGTAACGTCGATGCGGCAATTTTTGCGGAAGACAACAAATATGGTATTGGTTTGTGTATTCGAACGTCCACAGGTGATTTCTATAGAGGCAAAACTATGTGGTTCCATGGAGTCCCAACACCGCAAGAAGCGGAGGCAATTGGTCTTAAGGAAGCATTGACTTGGTTGGAAGCTTTGGGGCTATCTTCTGTTTCCATTGAACTGGACTGTGCTCCAGTTGTAAATGGCTTGAAGGTAGAGCCTTTGCCGAATACCGAGCTTGGTACTATTTTATTGTATTGTCGTAATAGATTACGTCTTTTTCCTAGCTTTGAGGTTAGCTATATTCGGAGACAAACTAATCTTGTTGCTCATACGTTAGCACGGGCATCAAGATTGTTTGCTAGTTCCCACGTTTTTGATTTCATTCCAACTTGTATTGAAACAATTCTGTTTAATGAAATGAATTAAGTTTGTTCTTGTCAAAAAAAAAATAATAAAGTACTGTTCATTTGTCTCCATCTGATAAGATACTATATTATTATTTTATTTTATTTTATTTTTGATTACATGTATTATTATTATTATTATTATTATTATTATTATTATTATAGTATATAATAACTGGTGCGAGGACCTCGTGGACACGATTTTTTAAAACCTTACTACATTGTCACAGAATATGAAACCTTACTTTACACCGAGAATAATGCTAGGTTTCTCAATTGAAGAATTATCTCTCTAGTTACCAAAACCACCACTTCCTCCAACACTACTTGTGAATTACTTTCCATGATAATGCCGATTACTATGTTCATCCCCCCAAATAAAGCTTCTCTGAAGTTGTTGGATCTCGTTGAGACAAGTCTTAGGAATACTCGAGAAATACTTACCAAAACCACCACTTCCAACAGTATAGATAAGCGAACACTACTTGTGAATGTCCTCAATTGCGCAGGTACTTTGCAAAATAGGTGTCTTCCTTTTTTTTCTCTCCAAATTGAATTAACCATATTAATTACTTTCATATATGATCATGTAATTTTCCTGGCGTTGAAGATAAGAATCTAAACAACTACACTACTAATGAAGAAAAAGGAATTTTGAAGTATTTTTCATTCAACATATATAGATCTCCATGTTCACATGTTTAAACTACTCATGTTACATTTCCATTGTTATCTCTAACTTTAGCTTTCTTCTATATTCAATTACTTGCAGCAAATATGACCTCTACAGCAAGAGTAAAGTTAGAATTAATGTTGAAGAGGTCAAACCATACTATCTCTCCCTCATTGAAAAGGTTGGTGTTACAAATTGTTAGATCTCCATATTCACATGTTTAAACTATACACATGTTAGCCATTCTCGTGTATATAAAAGCTTGTAATGTTAATACGATATCTTAATCAATAAATGATACATTTTTAAGGACAAAAAAAATGTTGGGGGCTCATCTATTTTGTTCTAAATTTTAATATATGTATTTTACTTATTAATCATGATAATTCTCTAACTCATTTTCTAATAATTGTTTAGTGGACTGATTTGGGTAAATCATATCTCATTGAGGCAAAAATATGGGACCATAGTGGATACGCACCAAGACTTGAAGAATACATAGAGAATGCATTTATATACCTCTCGTACTAACGCATGCTTACTTTTTGATTCCAAATCCATTTAAAAAGGAGGATTTGGTTTGCTTGGAAAAATACTCCAACATAATCCGATCTTCATCAATTATTTGTCGCCTTGCGGATGGCCTTGGAACATACAAGGTATATATAGATTGGGAAATCCTATTCCTATGCTTTACAAAACTGTCTTCAATTAAATGTATAAACCCTACCTTTAATTCTCCTAATACATTGTTTCTCCTCTTTTATATATTTTAGCGTGAGATGAAGACAGATGATGTTTCAAAATCAATTCAGTGCTACATGAATGAAATCGGAGCTTCTGAAGCAGAATCACAAGAGCGAGCACATACATGGCATGATAAGTAAAACATGGAAGACTTGTCAAAAAAAAAAAAACATGGAAGAAGATGAATGAAGAAGCTCTTATCTCTCCTTATTCAGAGAATTTCAAATATTGTGCTATAAACCTAGCCACAACTGCATTGTTTGTTTGCCAACATGGATATGGTTTTAATATACAAGATCGTGACACAAACACTCGCATAAAAAAACTGATCATGCAACCTATTTCAGTCATAACTTAGTAAGAACATATGTTGTTGAAAAGTAATAACTACAATAAAATTTTCTAGAGTTCACAATACTCGTGACTCTATAGATAGCTACTTAGCTAGTGAAGTTGTGATCGATGTGTATTTCACCCTATGATATAAATAGGTGTTTGGGGCTTTTTATTTTGTAGTTGACTTATGGCCACAAATGCATTGTTTGTTTACCAACATGGAGATGGTTTTAATATACAAGTTCATGACACAAACACTCGCATAAAAAAACTGATCATGTAACCTATTTCAGTCATAACTTAGTAAGAATATATGTTATTGAAAAGTAATAACTACAATAAAATTTTCAAAAAAGTTTACAATACTCGTGACTCTATAGATAGCTAGTAAAGTTGTGATGTGTATTTCACCCATTAATCCACTCAGCATAATAGGACCAAAACACAGAGGTAGACCACCACTTCAACAATAAGAAACTAGATAGTAGTTTAATAACTAGATCATACATTCCTTTTTGGCATCAACTGATAGATGTGCTGACTAAGAGCTTGCCAACAAAATGTTTCAATAAACTTACTTACAAGCTGAGAATGATAGATATTCATTCACCAGCTTGAAGGGAAGTGTTGTAAATAGTTTATAAGTGTTGTAATTCTACTTATGTGTTCAACTCATTTATTATGCCCGTTGTTAGAGCTAGTCCCAGTATAGTCTATTTTTTATTCGTTAGCGGTTGTATACAATATACAATTCTAACGATATTTAGAAATATATCTCAACATCGTTGGCCTAGTCACATAAGCTTCCTTTGAATACAGAGGGTTGACCTGGTGCTCTTGGGTTCGATTCCCTCAGTGGACAAATTCGGTGTTGGCCAGTACAAAATTTTCTCCTATGCACAAGCGAAGATTAGTCTTTCATTGAAAGCATTGAGCCACTCTGTGGGTAGGCAGTAATGATCCGGAAGAAAAAATCATATGCAAAACTTAATAAATTGCAAATCCTCCAAATTAAGAAGATAAAGATATTAGCACACATAGGCAACTCTTCTATACTAGCCGTGTTACCCGTGAAAAAAAAAAACAGAAGTTGCAACACAAAAGGTCTAAATATTACATTCCCATAGCAATAAAAGTTTCAACAAAGGTTTGAAGATAGAGCAAAATAAACAAAACAAAGATAAAATGTCTTGAAGGTACATGCCACTAAAAAAAACCATTACATAATAATAGGATTGTGAACACTTTGGCCAACTTCTTCATGATGAGAAGAGTTAGTCCTATGAATGGGACGGCAGCCTCGATGAGGGTAGAGCATCTAAATTGGAGGCGGCTGATTGCGCATTATTCTAAGACGAAAACGTGCAGCAGTCATCGGACAATGAATTTTGAAGTAACCATTTGAAACATAGGTTAAAACGACCTCACTCCTAGTAGGTGTTCCAATCAAACCATCAACACCAAAGAGATTCATAATCTCAGTAGTCTTGGTCTTAATATAAGGCACGTTGTGTTGCTATTAGGTTGTTAGCATACCCACCATCGGCATAAGCATCGTTAACATTTCCACCATAAACACACTACTTAACATTGTACTTTACATATTTTTTTGAATTTATTTTTTTCACCAAACCGGTCACTGAGGAACAAACTTTGTGTATTTGAACAGGTAAACTTTTTTCGATATTTAGGAATGAATTTTGAGTATTTGAAAAAGCATCACAAAAGCACACTGGCCAGCATCATAATTTACATAATTTATTATGAAATTAATTTTCATTTTTTAGCAATCCGATTATTGAGGAAAAATTATTAATTTTTTGACAACTAATTTTGTTTCGGACTCTAAAGAACCTCAAAAAATTGCTAGCATCACACTTTACATAATATATCACGAAATTAATTTTAGTTTTTCACCAATCTGATTATCAAAAAAAAGTAATTTTTTTTCAAAATTTTAATGTAATATAAAAAAGGAAAATATTAAAAAAATGGGGGTAGGGGGTGGGGGTGGGGGGTGGGGGGTGGGGGGTGGGGGGGTAGGGGGAGGGAAAGTGGAGTGGGAGACTCCACAAGATTTATATTTTAAAGATTAATGCATTATCTCTACATGAGTAACTCCAAGTGGAAAGAAATAGAAACTTAGTGAGCTATGGCAAAATTTTCAAATTAGAATTCCAAAAACTAAAAAGAAAATAAAATTAACAAAATTAATAGATACTAAACTCATATTTGAAAGATGTTTAACATATTTTCGCGAAGAGAAACAAAAAATTAATCATGAATAAAACTTAAAGAACATAGAACTAGGGTCACGATAAACCCTAGTTTTAAAAATTGAGGTGAAGGATTAATCATCAAAATCTTGAGAGTGCAAGATATAGATGAGGATAAAGTAGAAGAGATAAAATATCGTCTTCCTAAAAAAGGTTTTTCTTTTTTATGATGGCCTAGAAATGGTGTTTTGATAACAAAAAGATCGTGTAATTGAGATTATTTAAAAGTTAATGGAAAATAAATAAAAAGAATGTATTATTTTGATTTTGATTGTTAAGAGATAATAGTGTTTTTAAAAAATAGAGGGGGATGTAATACCTCCACCTCTAAGGGTGGGAGAGTAATTTACTATTTTTTATAGACAAATATTAGTGGTTTATTGTTTGGGGAATGAAAAGTGTTAGTTTTCAGGGTTTGAACCTGAAACATTCTTCTTATACTCATTTGCCGTCAATTCTGTTACCTCATTGGGGCACAAACATAATGTTAATGCTACTAGGACACTCATTTTTTTAACTGAATCAAAATTAAGTTATTTCATTCATAATCAGAAGACAATGCATTATGTAAATTCACTACAAATTTAGTCACAGGGTGTGATAGTATAATACTCCACTAGTCTCAAATTAAGTGTTACTTTGATATTTTACACATACTAAGAAAAATGTATAAAAAGAAGAAAACGTAGAATTATTTTATAAAATTGACTTTATTGGTAATTGGGGTTTTAACAATTATAATAAATACAAATTAGATGATAATAACTTGAGAATTAGGCACGTAATATTGATTAGAGAGTAAAGTTGTAAAAGATTTATTAAGATTAGAAAATGACACTTATTTAATAATAATATTTTGTATGAATGTGACACTTAACTTGAGATGAAATGAGTAATATAAATGGCAGTTTTTTTGTGTGGTGGAAATATATAAGTAGCAGTCTCCAATGCACCCAACAAAGCAAGTACACGAAATCAAGGCTAGAAGGAAAAAGATCTTCTCCATTAACAGGACAATTTCGGTTGGAGAGAGAAACATACAAAGAATAAAATAATATTACTTATACAACGTCTTTATTATATTATGTGTTTTTCTCTCTCCAACTGAAAATATCATGGAGATAATCCATACCTACTATAAGGACATGAGAACATTAATTTGTCTTTTTGTGAAACTTGGTTAAATGACCATGAAACCCCTCACTGTTGTATGCGCGACTTCAAACAATTAGAGCATCCACAATAGGGGGTTCTTATCTATTAGAGCATCCATTATGGAGATTGAAAAATGGGTACCTATTGAGATGGAACTCTTAAATAAGAGACTCTCTCTCTCTCTCCACTACAAAAAAACTGAGTATTAGCGACGGACGTTAGCGAGGGAAAAGAAATCCCTCGCAAAAACTGGAATTAGCGACAAAAGTTTGGGCTTTAGCGACGGAAGTTTGGGCTGTCGTGATTTTTGGGATTTAGCGATGGAAGTTCGGGCTTTAGCGACAAACTGTCCGTCGCTATATGTTAGGCGGGAAATCTGAAATCAAACCAGCGCTTTTTACTAGGCAATTAGCGACGAATTGGTAGTTCCCTCGCAAATTTACTGACGGTTGCAGGTGATGGTAAATGTGCAGCAATTAACGACGGACAGTCCGTCGCTATTGCCCTCGCAAATTTTTTTAACTTTCTTTTTTTACTTAAATCCGTGAACACTCACAAATCTTTCTCACTCACAACACCCTCACTCTTCTTCTCTCCTCTTCACCCCTTCCTCTTCCCTTCCGCTTCCTCTACTCTCCACCACCACACAATCACCACCATCACCTCCACACAACCAACCTATGACCTACTTTCCCCTTCCTCTTCCTCTACTCTCTCTCTCTCACCTACAAACCCTAACCCACCACCGGAGCTCCTCTTCCTCTCCCCCCCCCCCCCCCCTTCTCTCTCTCTCTTACGATTTCCCCTTTCCCTCTTCTTCTCTCCACCTTCTTCCACCACACAACAACCACCACCACCACCCACGACACCACCACCACCACCTACGAATTGCTTTTCTCTTTCTCTCCTCTTCTCTCCACCTTCCACCACCACAACCACAAAATTAATAATATAATAATAAACTGCTTCAAAAAAAAAATAATAATACATATATATAAAACACAATCCATTCAAATTGAGACACGTGTCTGTCAGTATTTTTGTTGATCCGGTACAACACAAGTTGTGAACCTGCTAAAATCTTACTTTTATTATATTTTTAGCGATGTGTGTGTTTGAAATTTTTTGCACCCCCTGACCCAGGGTCCTAGGTCTGCCACTGAGTAGCAATGGATCTCTAATTAATAAAATTTGTTTTGACAAAAATTTGGATATTTTATATCATTTTTATAGACATTAAAAAAAACTTCTTAATTATTATTATGGTATATAAAGAGTATAAATATAGTTTTATGAGTTTAATCAATAACTATCTTGGGCCGAGAGGCGACCGACTAAGCAGGAAGCTCCCCTACAGAAGAATAGCGCTTTCACTCAAAGAAGTGGTGACTCGTGTCTGATCGATATCAACAGCTGGCAACGTCTTGCCAGACAACGGTGGAGGCGGAACAAGCACTACAAGAAAATCAGCAATTTCCGACGGCCAAATCCGTCGCAAATCGACCAATTCTCGCTGCAAAAGTTCGTTTCCGACGGTCTTTCCGACGGACGAGAAGTCGTCGCAAAATCGCTCGTCGCAAATCGTTTCCGACGGTTTTTTTCGTCGCAAATATGTCCGTCGCAATGTCGTCGCAAAAAGCGTCGCAAAATTTCGTGGCAAAGTTGTCGCAAACTCTGGCATCTTGTCGTCGCAAATTCGTTGGAAATTATTAAAAGATTCATTAATGCCTGCCAAACTTTTCGTCGCAAATTGTTTAAAATTTCGTCGCAAATTTCGTCGTAAATTCGTGGCTTAAATAGAGGTCAACAGCTGGCAATGTCTTGCCAGACAATGGTGGAGGCGGAACGCGAAACCAACCTCCAACGCCTACATGACTCTATAAATAGAGGTCAACCCCACTGACAGGTAGACAGTCTATCACTCTCATACCCCGCTCTGACTACTTCCCCTGATTTGGCATTGAAGTGTCTTTGCAGGTACAACCCCGACTTGTGATCTGACTTCTGCTTTGCACCACGACTTCGACTAGACAAGACTACCGACTATCCAGACCGGTCACCTCAGCACGGATACGTTACAGATCAACTTTATATAAATAAATTGTACCAACATGATGTGACACAAGTGGTAGATACTTGGGTCCCTTAACCATTTGGTCATGGGTTCGATCCTTGGCCGGTCAGTGCGTATGGAAAAACATTTGTTAGGAGAAATCAACCCCTTAAATGGATTTCCGATACCTCGAAAGATTAGTCTCCACATTCGCCGTGGAAGAAACTTTGGTTTACCAAAAAAAAGTTACACGCAGACATACAATATATATAATCATATTTGATATCGTATTATAAATAAGTAACATCATGATGCAGTAGGATGATAAAATATGACTATACAAACATGTGTAAACTAACAATTTTAACTAAAAAAATTTAAATCGTGAAGTCTACATAATGATCTAATCTAGCCATGAAGTCTTTAAACTTAAACTTACGTTAGTGTACACGGTTAGTGGTGCATCACTGTCCTTCTTAAGACTTAAGAGGCCAAGCAATAACAAATTGTCAATGACAAAACACTTATATCTACAATCAGATTTGCTTAAAATGATCATTTGACGATTTAGAAAGCCACTTACATATATGGTCTCTTGGGATGTCGGTATAAAATGGTTGAGCTATATATTTCTGATGACACGCATATGTATGATTTTTCATTCATTAATTTATAATATGGCTATAACTTAAGGAAGAAGGTACAAAAAGTTAATGAATCTAGAATAAAAGTGGAGTACTTAAATAATATATATCCTCTTGTCAACCAACATTTATTCCTGTGAGACGGATTTAGATGGAGTTTTGATGGTTAATGAATTAATAGATTTAGGAAAAAAAAAGGTAAAAGGGATTATCTAATTTTAAAGCAGTATGAATTAGTTTGTTGGAATTTTTAGAGTATATATATGATGGAAATTAGATGTTTTTGACGAAAATGAAGAGACAGTGTGAATGCAAAAAATGATAATTGTACTTGAACAGAATTTTATTGATTAACTCAGATCGTTACAATGGTGATCGGATAGTTCTTTGTCTATTTTGACGTGCTTTTTTCTAGTGTTCTATATGCCAAATGTGTGTTTATCTATAACTCACTTCGTGTTCCCATATATCATGTCCTTTCTTGCTTGATAACCACCTTGCAATTACAGGGAAGTTACTTCTTTTTTCCGGTCAGTTACTCGAATCCTTTGTGGAGACCTGCGAGCGAACCCTTATGGCCAAGGGCCAAGGACGTTTAGGCAGAGTTGGAACAGCCCAACCCGAAACCTTAGACGATCCAATAATAATACACGATTTTACAATAGTTCACATGGGATTGATAAAAAATATTATACAACTTTTTTATGAATTTTTGAATAATTATATATAATTATCTATTTTTTATTTTGCTCTTCATTTTTCCTATGTGCTTTTTTTTTCTTTTATCTTCATATTCGATTAATCTACAAAAACATTATTTTGAAAAACTTACACAAAACTAAAATCTAAAAAGAAAATATTTCCCTAATTCATCAACCAACATTATCAAAAAAAAAATGCTAGTATTTTTTTTCCCAGATCATTGTTGGATTACCCACAGAGTAAACTTCGCATTGGCTAACACTGAGTTTGTGCACCGCGGAAATCAAATCCGAGAGTATCAGGTCAACCCCCATATTCCAAGATAGAATAAGTCACTAGGCAAACTATGTTGGTTAAAAAAAATACTAGTATATTAGAGACAAAGGGGAAAAGTAAATGCTCCTTGTGAAATTGAACTTTGAACTTGAACTAGTAGAAACTAGTATCCAAATATGAAACCTGTGACATTGACATTGATTGCATATGATCCCAGCTCACTACGCGCAAAGCTGACCTTTTTCCACCATATTAAAATCTTCCATCGCCTTCATGCCATATTACTGACCTACACCATACACATCATGGTCTCCATTATAATCATTTAAATACTCAAATTATTGACACCTCATTGTTATTGCAAGAAAGGATCCAACAATACATTATTAAGTCTAAGAAAATGATGTTAAATTTTCTTTATTGGTCTTTTGTTGAATGAAGTGGAGTTAGTTGACATTTGCTTATATTTGAGTTTAAAAAAAATTGATTCTTTTTTGCTTATAAATGAGTCCGGAGGGAGTAACGTGTTATTCTTTTAGTTTTGACCCACACTCAGCCACGTATTGTTCTTACTTCTAAACAAATTGATTAATCTCTTAACTAAGCTCAAAAGACTCTAATGATACTATTTAACACGATTTGTTGTATGAATTAAAAAAGGTATGCTTCACCAAGATCACTAATTATACTACCTGAGCGGCTTTTACTTTTTTTTTTCAGCCAACAATTAATTTTATTATGAAATGAAAAGTATGCTTCACTATATCCATACAATAAACGTCAAAGAAACTTGCAAGTTTAAGAATATGTTTGGGAGGGGGTTTTGTGAGGGAATGACTTGTTTTTCATTTTCAACTTGAGGAAGCTATAAAACGTCTCTAAACAAAAATGAAGTGTGATTAAAAATGTCATGCAATTATCTATCATCTTATTCTTTTAACTTTTTAAAAATCTCAAATATATATTAAAATATTGATGATAGATTTCATTCAAGAGGAGTAGTGATGACGTTTATCATGGGACTCAATGAATCATTTGCTCATGCTCGTGGCTAAATATTGTTGATGGATCCAATTTCTCGTATTTCGCAAGTCTTCCCCCTTCTATTACAAGATGAAACTCAATGCGGAGTAGGTTCTCACAAGTCACGCCACTGCTCTCACTAACCTTGTGTTCCAAGCCCAAATCTGCCCGCAAAGACCGATCAATACGTGCTCATTGCTACATACCAGGGAACACAAAGGAGAAGTGCTTCTGTCTCCATAGATATTCACCTAGTCATCCTGCACACAGGAAAACTATTGCCTCTACGTACAACTGTGAGTCAAGTATCAGCAATACCTTCACTTGACAACAATACACAGTGGTCTACTGCACAATGCCAAATATGCTGCAGGCACAAATGGCACGGGTCTCCCTGTCTTCCACTAAACAAGGTGAATCGGTCTCTACACCACGTATTCCTTCCATTCCTTTAGCTATTTCTTTTTTCAGTCGCGTTTTTTGTTGCTTATAAATCCTTCCAATGTCCAAATATTTGTATTGTTGACACTAGAGTTACTGCTCGCAACACTTGCATTACCATAAATACGTGTATTGTCAGCGGTAGATTTCTGGCAGCTAGCCTCCACCAGTAATTTGCGGCGGCCAAAGCCATCGGAAACTACATCACATCTTTTCTGTGGCGTTACTAGCAGCCTTACCCGCTAGTACGTGTGTCTGTTGCGTTTTGGCAGTCAAAACGGTCAGTATTGCTTTTCAAAAAAATACATTTTCGGCATTTTGAGCCGCCAGTAATAAAAATAATAATACCTTTCTGGCGGTTTGAAACTACTGGTAACAGACCGAGAATTTTGGAATTCGAAATTATAACCGTTGGATTACTGGTGGTTTCCAGCTGTTGGAATTGTTATTTACCGGTGGCTTGGAACTGTCCTGATTCGCTTATAAAACTAAATTCATGTTTTGTCTTATAGTGTTGGTGTTTCAATGTCTCGCTTCATTCACATAACTCACACACAAGTTTGTCACACTTCCTAATCACACCATTGTCCCTGTGTTAGGAATTATTAGTGTTACTCTTAATCCAAACCTTGTTCTTCATAATGTGTTGTTCATTCCTCTGTTTCGTGTGAACCTTACTTCAGTTGGTTGCATGAATGCATCTTCTAAATGCTTTACTCATTTTGACATAGATACGTTCTTTATTCAGGAAACCTGCACCAGAAGAAGATTAGCAAGGGGCTTCTTAGAAAAGGACTCTCCATTCTTGACACACAAACAGACACCATTCTGCACCTAATTCTCTTGTTGCTCATGTTTGTTCTTTTTTCGATACTACTGTCTGAGTTGTCACTAATACACGTGTAGATCATCAAATCATTCTTCACTTACGTAAAGACTCAATTTGGCAAAATTGTCAAGCAATTACGCAGTGACAATGCCCAAGAACTCAAACTTCCAAGAGTTTTTAGTTGCCTTTGCGGCGTGATTTTTTTAAAACAGCTCTTGTAAAATTTAAAATTGTTCATTTTGGTCTCTGAGGTCATTTTAAAACTGATGTGTCATATACACCAAAATAAATAATTTTAAATTTTACAATGGTTATATTAAAAAAATGGTAGGGAGGAAAATAAATAATTTTATATTTTGCAAGAACTATTTATATATATATATATATATATATATATATATATATTTGCAGGGACCAAAGTGGATATTTATTGTATTTGTAGGACCATAATGATACTTAAGCCAAGTTTTTTTTAAAATAATAAACCATAACATTTATGAATAATTTCATTTTGTTGTAACTAGCATTGCCATACGATTAATAATAATTAAATTAAGTAAATAAATAATAAATGGGAGAACTTTAATTTCATTTTGTTGTAACTAGCATTGCCATAGGATTAATAATATTTAAATTAAGTAAATAAATAATAAATGAGAGAACTTTAATTAGTATGTTTCATTTCGAAAGCTACCTAAATTGGCTCCTAAAGCAAGAAAAAAAGGAGAAAATATATGAGGTATTATTACAAATATTCGGTAAGATTACCAAAACTTAAGAGGCTTTTGAATTTAACCTATTTAGTCATGTTGTATTGTTCTAGTTGTTAAATATATGAGGTATTATTTTCTTTTTTTTTTGGACTTACCTAAACTAAACATATAATTCAAATTTTGTATGACAAAAAAAATTCAAATTTTGCAAACATTAACGTAAGAAACGACAACAACAGTAATAATCAAACAGTGTAAATTCATTCCAAATAAATTATATTATATTATATAGACTGTGAAATAAGTAAGGGGGGAAAAAAACCTTACGTGGCCCTTTGGATTCTTCTGGCGATTCGTGCTTGCCAGCTTTACTTTACTCGGCTATGGAGGCAACATATATATAACTCTAAAAAAATCGATAAAAATTGGAATTTGACAAAAAGGGGTTGATTACACATTGTTTTTGGTTTCTGGGTAGGAAATTTTTTAGCGAACAATCATTGATTGATTGGAAAATAAAGATGACGGTGGATCCAACGCTGATGTTGGTGTTGGTGTTCATCATCAGCATCTTCACTTTGGCCATCAATGGTGACACAGATCCAAATGATGGTCAGTGCCTTCTTTTGATCTCACTCTCTCTTTGTGTCTTTGCATTGTGCTACTGTTAGTTAAGACTAGTTCTTTCTTTGTCACTTTCCCTTTTGTCTACTTCTTTTCTGTGTTTTTTTTGTTTTTGTTTTTAATCATCGTTTTCTGTGGACAGTTGTGTCAATTCTTTAGCAGATTAGTTTGATTTGGTTAATGTTTTTGTTTTGTTTTATTGGTTCTTGTTTTGTTGGATTCATGTCAAGTTTTCCAGCTGATCTGTTGAGTTGAAAAGGTTAATTTTGTAGACTTACTGTCTGTTCTGATTGCTTTTGTGGCCTGTGCTTTATATGCTAATGATTTTAATGAATTGGATTTTTTTGTTGTTAGATTTTTGTGTTGTGCTTTATATGCTAATGATTTTAATAAATGGATTTTTTTTGTTGTTGTGCTTTATGTGCCAATGTTTTTAATGAGTGAGTTTTTTGTTGTTGTGAGTTTTCTGTTGTTTGAGCTATGTGTTCTATGTGGTAGGTGGTAGTTTAATGCAATATAACTTCTATCCTTTAACCCAACATCAATAATTTTATTGTAGTTTTACATTTTACATTTTCTTCTCTAAAGGGCATTTGAATAAACATGTGGTGCTTGACCATTTTCTGAATCCAGATTGAGAATATCAATGATCAATTGATATCATGAATAGCCAATTATCAAGTCTTCAATGTCATTGACCATTTTCTGAATCCAGACTGAGAATATCACTGATCAGTTTGTTCCCTTATGATTAGAAGTAATATGTTTGTTAATGCTATCTAAATGGTTTCGATCAGTTCGAGACTAATGTATTAGGATACAAAATTCAATTACATATGTCTGTGGTTTATACCAACTACTTTTTTGTGAACGTTCAATGCAGCCGCTTCATTAAAGGTTATGTTTCAAAGTATGAACTCACCATCTCAGCTAAATTGGCCTGTCGATGGTAATGATCCGTGTGGACAGTCTTGGAAAGGGATCACTTGTTCAAACAACCGAGTCACCGAAATGTGAAGTCACACTCTCTATCACTTTATATGACTTGATTCAGTGTTATTGATTTTGTTTCTAATGTCTGATGATTTTTTTTTTATTTACTTCTCATCAGTAAGTTACCTGGTCTAGGACTAACTGGATCTTTGGGTTACCAGCTACGGCCTTTGTCAGCCGTGACAACCTTGTAAGTTGATGGTGTCACTCATCAGATATCTGTTTTTTGATGTTTTATTAATTATTACTATTATTGAGACCTTGTAACTTTTGCAGAGACATGAGTAACAATAATCTAGGTGGCACCATACCATATGATCTTCCTCAAAATTTACAGCACTTGTATGTTTCTATATCAGATGTTGTTACTTTTGTGGTTATTTTTGTTCTGATATTGTAATTTCTAACATTCTTGTTGCTTTTTTATTTGCAGAAATCTTGCTAATAATAATTTCAATGGAGGGATACCTTATTCTCTTTCAGATATTACTTCTCTTATAGGCCTGTGTGTAATTATCTTCTTGACTTCTACACTTCTCATTCTATAAACCTCTTTCACAACCAATTGGATTCATTTTAAAATTAATCTTCATAATGTAGGAATCTTGGTCACAATCAGCTCCAACAAGGCCTGAGTGTTGACTTCCAAAAGCTTACTTCTCTCTCTACATTGTAAGATTTCCTCCTAGCTCTTCAACAATGTAAAAGAAGTCTAGATATCTATCAAGTGTATGTTAACTATAAAATATTTTATTGTTTTCTGTTAGAACAACAACCAGTAAAAGAAGAAATAATAGAAACGAAACGAAAATGAAGACACGATATTGGTCACGCAGTTCGGCCAATGTTCGTCTATGTCTGCGACTACAGAGCGGTTGTAGTTCCGTCTTATTGCTTAAATGAATTAGGGTTTCAGTGTTACAATAGGTACTTATAATAACTCATTCCAGATTATAACAATTCACTTTGCTCCACAAGCTTAGCTCCCCCAACCCCAACCCTATTGATGCTGCATATGAGCCATACCCAACATTTCCATTTTGAGTATGATTTATGTTTTCTGTCATGGATTAATTACCATTTTGTATTTAATAATTTCATAATATTGATTTTGACCCCATATTAAAGATATTTTTCGTTATGTTCCTGTTAAAAATGCTCCATTTGCATCTGCTATTGCACTGTTGCATGGCGCATGCTTTTGGTGATCTAAAAAATCTACAGTTTTAATGAGCTACAATGGAGGCTATATTTGTTTGGTGTTCATTACAAAATATGCTAGAATTTGGCTTGGTGATAATTCAGATGCAGGTGACTATAATATAATCTCTGTTACTTGTTCCAGGGATCTCTCTTTCAATTCTTTGTCAGGTGACCTCCCTCAGACTTTGAGCTCACTTTCAAGCATAAACACCATGTAAATGTCCAACCTATTATTCTCTTCATTTTTGTTAATAGTTACAAGGTATTGATTTTTGTTCTAAGTTGACTTGTTTACGTTTGCGTAGGTATCTACAAAACAACCAATTTACAGGCACCATTGATGTCCTTGCTAATCTTCCCCTTGACACGCTGTGCGTATTTGTTGTTTCATATAACAGCTTTGGAATATCGTTTCCGATATTTCAATAGAAATACTGTATCAGTTGTATTAATTTTCTTCAAATTTTCTCAGGAATGTGGAGAACAATCATTTTACAGGATGGATACCCGATCAATTGAAAAGCATAAACCTACAGTAAGTATTGCCATTATAAGCACTTTATTTGAAAATCTGTTTTCTCAACATATATTTGATGAAACATAAAAATGATGAAATCTAATGACAGAAAGGATGGTAATACATGGAGCTCTGGACCTGCACCACCACCTCCTCCTGGGACTCCTCCAGTAACAAAAAGCGGCCGAAGTCACAAAACTGGTGGACATGGCACCTCGTCAGATGCTGGCACTAGTGATGGAGGCAAAAAATCTGGTATAGGAGGTGGTGCTATTGCTGGAATAATTATCTCCATCTTAGTTGTTGGGGCAATAGTAGCATTCTTTCTTGTGAAGAAGAGAAGAACAAAAAAGTCATTTTCAGATGTAGAAAAGCTAGATAATCAGCCCTTGGCTCCTCTTAGTTCACATGAAGTGCATGAAATGAATTCAACACAAACTTCTTCTGTAATTGACTTGAAGACATTTGATACTTCTGCGGCCGCGGCCACGGCCACGTTAAGTCTTAAGCCTCCTCCTTTTGATCGTCGTAAATCATTTGAGGATGATGAGTTTTCGAAAAAGCCAACTATTGTCAAGAAGACTGTAAAAGCTCCTGCAAATGTGAAATCATATTCTATAGCCGACCTGCAGATTGCTACTGGAAGCTTCAGTGTCGATCACCTTCTCGGCGAGGGGTCTTTTGGACGTGTATACCGTGCTCAATTTGATGATGGAAAGGTATTCCTATCTATATTGATTCAAATCCACTTTTATGGTCAAGTTTGATTAGCTTTTAGCGAGCTTCCGCATACTAATGGTTTTGATTTGGGTTTTTTCGTATCTGAAAATATTGTAGGTACTTGCTGTGAAGAAGATAGATTCATCTGTCCTTCCGAATAATATGTCTGATGACTTTGTAGAAGTAGTTACAAGCCTCTCTCGTTTGCATCATCCGAATGTGACGGAGCTTGTAGGTTATTGTTCAGAGCATGGACAACACCTGTTAGTCTATGAGTTTCATAGAAATGGATCACTGCATGACTTCCTTCACCTCCCTGATGACTACAGTAAACCTTTGATATGGAATTCGCGTGTCAAGATTGCTTTGGGGATTGCACGCGCTTTAGAGTAAGTTTTGCTAGTGTATATAGATGATCTTGATATTACATTTTCAAGTAAGTTTTAGGTTTAACCTAGTGAGTGTATGCAGATTGACATTGACTTATTAGCTCTTCCTTCTATCTCCTTTCTCTCTCATCTCATGTTTTTCATACTTTTTATATTTCGCTTGGCTTTCATGCATAAAGTAAAAAATTTCCTCAATAATCAATAACCTAAATCTACTTGCTTATCATTTAGGTACCTACATGAAGTTTGTTCACCATCAGTTGTCCACAAGAATATCAAGTCGTCAAACATATTGCTTGATACCGATATTAATCCTCATCTTTCCGACAGTGGATTAGCCAGCTACATTCCAAATGCAGACCAGGTGATTTTTATAATTCTTTTGAAACTTCATGCAATGAAATACTGTGTTCATGCACTTTCTCCTTTTTACCCAGTGACATTTAATTATTTAATTTACATACTTTAATTATTGGAAATTCTAACTAGTGTCACATGTTCAGGTATTGAACAATAATGCTGGATCTGGTTATGAAGCTCCTGAAGTTGGTTTGTCTGGTCAATATACTTTCAAGAGTGATGTCTACAGCTTTGGAGTCGTCATGTTGGAACTTCTTAGTGGACGCAAACCATTTGATAGGTAACGTAACCGTTTTTACATTCACTTGCTTCCAAACATAATGTATGAACATGTAATATAGTTTAATTTATAAAGTAAAAGAATTCAACTATTCTTGGTATGAACATGTAATTGATATTCTCAACCATTCTTGTCTGATTGTCAAATCTTTCTCTCAACAGCTCAAGGTCAAGGTTTGAACAGTCATTGGTTCGATGGGCGACACCTCAACTACATGATATTGATGCATTGGCTAAAATGGTTGATCCTGCACTGGAAGGAATGTACCCTGTTAAGTCTCTTTCTCGATTTGCTGATGTCATTGCTCTTTGTGTTCAGGTAATGTCCCAAAATTTTATTTGGTTCAACACTTTGATTATTTGAATATGAATTCATATTCTACAGAGTATGTTAAGTTTGATACCTCATATCAATGCATTATTATGCTATTCTAATATTTTTTTTCTTTTTTGGGGCAGCCGGAACCTGAATTCCGACCACCTATGTCAGAAGTGGTTCAAGCACTGGTTCGATTAGTGCAGCGAACTAACATGAGCAAGCGAACATTTGGAACCGATCAAGGAGGAACCCCACGAGCGGGTGATGACCATGAAACACTAGACATGTAAATGGGGAATAAATTCTTGTGTTGATAGAATGGCTTAAAAGGAGGAAAAATATATTCATCACATTTTCATTGTTTATTTTTATCCCTTTGACAGTTTTTCTTTGAATGAGAATATGAGATTGATGATTGATCATTGAGGCTAGATAATTTATTAATGTATTTCCTCAACAAAATATTGATGTACGTTACTCAGCTATTTATTTTATTGGTGATATATATATAAATCTCAATATTTAACTGTTTGCAAAATAGAAGTTCGGATTCCATTAATGGTTGCAATTTTTTGTTAATAGGTTGGAATCCTAAGAAGCTTTCATTATATTGTGTGGAATTTGACTCCAGAACCGAAAATTCGTTTTGGGAGATAAATTAAAACATATCAACGTAAGACCTAACTCAATTGACAAATGTCAAAATTGTTAGGCTGGATATCATGTTCCGAGTTCGAACCCGGGACTTCACAATTGTGTGCATGAATTTCAAGTGGCAATTATCACTCTGTCTACAAATAATAATAAAAACATATCAACTAAGAAGGCAATAAACTTAGTATAATAATACGCAAATTTTTTAAAAATCAAGATACGACACGGTCAAGATACATATATAAGTAGTTGATATATATATATATATCTATCGCAATGTAGAAAAAAAATTACTTTGCAATTATAACAACTAGGTATTCACATGTATTTTCCCCAAACTTCCTAGACTATTTCTACTATAATGTGTTAACAAATTTCATGTTTTTAATAAGAGATATCAAAGATATATCATATCTTTAATTGGTAAGATATGTATTTAAAATATATTTGAGAAATATCAAGAAGTATCGGGTGCGTATCGTACCAGATATGTATTTTAAACACGATACATCTCTATTTTTGAAGTATCAGAGCATAACAATCATTTATGAGAAAATTAATCATATTATGAATTTACCATCACATGATACCTCCTAGTATGGTACTCACGCACCATCATGCTATAGGTGCTTAAGTTAAGCCGCAGGAGTGGACAGTAAGAATTTACGTGAGCTACAGCTAGTGTCGTGTAGTGCATTCATAATCCTAATCACGAAATAAGAATATATTTATTACTAGCGTTTATGCAATTTAATGTAAAATTAAGAGTTTACAGCAACACGCTCACATGTTTTCATCGAATACTTTAATTTTCTTTCACAAATTTAAGAAACTTAAAGAATTAAACTATTTTTCCAGCCAAAATCGTGAATTTTAATATTTAAATATAACCATCCAATGTTCATATATTATATGTAAAAAAATTTCATACCGATATTAGTCAAAACGAATGACAGAAATAAAAAAAATATAAGGAAGAATCAAATCACTGAAAATTCAAACTGTGAAATGTTACATAAAATCACTTTTTAAAGGATTAACTTGACAAAAAGTAAAATTTTCAAGGTCCAAAGGTTATGAAGCAACAAGTCTCGATCTCTAGATGAATTTTGGATGTAACATTATAACGTTGGCTACAGAGACCTGTAAGAGTAAACCATGTTTCGCAAACTGCTCATGAAAGAACCATATGCCCTTCCAATAAATTTCACTGGGAAAATAAGTGTTGTACGTGCAGTCTCTGAGAAAGTAGATGAAAGCATAACTCAGTTGTAGACCATATACTTGGGAGTTGCACTGAATTTCTGGTATCCTTTGATGACTTTGTTTACTGCATCAAGGAAGTCTTTCTCTGTTACAGTCTTCCTTCGGGCGCGGATAGCATACATACCAGCTTCGGTGCATACACTCCTTATATCAGCTCCTGGAAACGACAAAGATATCTCAGTCAGAAGCAGAGTTGTTTGACACCATGACTTGAAAGGAAGTTAGACTAGTCAAAAGGTACAAGTTAAATGATTTGTCCAGTTGTTAAGATGTCCTTACCAGTTGAATTGGGGCAAAGCCGAGCTAGAAGTTCAAAACGAACATCCCTTTCACAGTTCATGGTTCTAGTGTGAATCTTGAATATCTGTGTTCTACTCTCTAAGTCAGGAAGGCCAAATTCAACTTTACGATCAAGTCGCCCGGGCCTTAGTAGTGCTGGATCTAGAGTGTCAGGCCTAGAAATTGTGAACAAAAAACCATAAACAATATACCTAGCTTAGCAGAGATAAAAACTTTCAAATTGAAGAAAAACATTCTTCAGGTCATAGAATAATTGCACAGGAAGTTGCAGCCTTACAACGCATTCTTGATGTTATATCTTCTTATTACAAGAGGATAGGCAGACATTAACAAACTATGACTTTATGAGGAAAAAACCACACGAGCATTTGGTGTGCATTATAATTATGGAAAAAATGGCAATGTGCATACTTAATGACACACTTCCATAAAAACAACCACAGCGAAACAAGATAACAGCGGAAAAAGTAGATAACTGTAAAAACAACCAACCTGTTAGTTGCCATCAGAACCTTAATATTTCCGCGAGCATCAAACCCATCAAGTTGATTCACTATTTCAAGCATAGTACGCTGAACCTCATTGTCACCACCAACACCATCATCAAATCGAGCACCTCCAATTGCATCGACTTCGTCAAAAAACACAATGCAGGCCTTCTTTGAACGAGCCATCTACATGAGACAATAGTTTCAGTCAAGTGATACCATATCATGGAAACAATGATAAAAGCAAAGCTAGAGGGAAGGGCTTGGGCATTTACCTGAAATAGCTCACGAACCATCCGAGCTCCCTCACCAACATATTTCTGAACTAGTTCACTTCCAATAACCCTTATAAAACAAGCATCAGTCCTATTAGCCACAGCCCTGGCTAAAAGTGTTTTGCCGGTCCCGGGGGGACCATAACAAAGAACACCTTTTGGAGGATCGATTCCAAGCTTGACAAATTTCTCTGGATGAAGCATGGGAAGTTCGACAACCTTGCAGGGAAATTAAAAATTAGCACCGACAGACCTATTTCCTTTGTTATGCAAAAGATGGATATTTTCAAAAACTTACTTCACGCATCTTTTCAATCTGTTCCTTACAACCACCAACATCATTATATGTCACATCCGGCTTCTCTTCAACTGTCATCATGGTAACACTTGGATCAATTTTTGGAGGCAGCGGAATCTGAATCTGATATTTGTTTCTGTCAACACTGCAGTGATAAAATAAAGGTCAAACAAACAAGTAGACAACCAGGCAATAATGTTCTTTTTTCCATACGTAATACTTTACATCGGATTTACTTATTGGATACATACCCAACACGCATTCCTTCCTCTATGTCGGTGGGGGAAACCTTGTCTCCAAGCCCAACAACAAACTGTCATCACCAAAGAAGGTATATTAATTTAGACCGAACTTCAAAAAGAAAAGAAAATCATCGGCATTTTACACAGTATTTTCAATAATTGATCAAGCAAGTTATGCCAGACATTTGCAAACAAATATCTATCTGGTAAGTAAAGGAAAAATGAAAAGATTGCTAGAATATATAGGCACCTTTGCAATCTGTTTTACGTTGATAACATATTTGGCATCTTCAGAGTTTGGATTTATAATTTTTGTGCATCTTGCCACCTGTTCAATAAATAACCATAGTTAGCAACAACTATAAATACTAAAACGTTTTGAAGAAATTCTACAAAAAGGGAAACAATAACTCACCTGGAGAGGCTGCTCCTCCTGCATCATTTGCTTATCAGAAACAAGATCCCACTGGCTTGGAGCAGCTAAACCGGTATCAGACTCCTTGATACCTATTATAATAGCAGAAAGTAACATCCAAGGAAATGTGCAAGTGTTAACAATATCCAGTCCATGCAATTTAGGGAACCAGTATGAATGCAATGAAAACAAAACATCCACATAGCACCAATTATTCCCTCCTTCCTTCAGTTTCTTTTTTGCTTGTATTTTCTGGTTGATGACTGATGGCCACAAACTAATACCATCAATAAGAATAAATTTCGAGATAGAAAACATACCGAATTAAGGGACCAATTGTAATCATAAAACAGGAGAAAGATGGCAAAGGGGCTAGATATAATTTTCTTTATTTCAAACAATTACGGTGATCTACAAACAAAGCAATGAAGAAACTGAGAGCTTCTGAACAATTTGATATGTAGAGCTAACTTCAAATTATTTTAGTTTTTGTTTAAAAAACACAGTTATTGCAAGATTCTCTTAACATATCTTTCTCCATGTGTGCTTCTAGAGAAGTTTATCCAAAAGTGTCTCTAAATCTTTTGCACATACCAATCAAATCATTCACTTTCTTTGCCATATCTTTGATCTCCTTCTCCACCTTTTTTATGCTTGTGGAATAAGGTCCCAATCCCTGCATAAAGTATAACAAAAGACATCATAAAATAACTTTTGATAAATATACTAATGATGAGAAAACCACAGGTCAGATAAAAGCATTTTTCAGTCCAGCAACTATAATGAGAAGCTTAGCAATAGCAAGGAAAGTCAAGAATCAACACATGTGCAAAACATCGCTTCCATAAGAGCGCTGATAGGTAGTACGAATGAGTTTTAAAGAAAGGTAAGAAATATATATGCTATTTGAATTGAAATAAGCACCGAATAACCCTTCACCGTGGCTGCCTGGCTTATCATTCACTATTCGTACGTTTTGTATCGTAACAAAAAGTAATTCTCCTTCCATAAATATCACATAGTTTTGAATACACTCCGTGTCATCATCACTACTCCATACATAGCTAGAGACACTAGTAATTCTCCTTCTCCAACAATAACATCGAAAGCTGTATGCATCCGCATCACAATTTCATGATATTCAAATAACTTCCACATATAATTCATATCTATCACAAGCATCAATTACACAAACCCACAACCAGTAAAAAGCCTATCAAAATCTGAAATAGTGACAGGAGGAAATTCATTTCTTCTATTTTTTTTCCGAGTATAATTCCAAACGTTCTAGAGTTCCAAAATTAACAAAATGTTCAAAGTTACAGAACTAACCCCAGGATCCAGAATCGGAATAAAGAGAAAGTCGGTTTACTCAGTAAATTTTCACCCAAGAGCACTAAGAGATTTAAACCAAATAGCAGCAAAATTGAAATTTGAGAACAAATTAGAGTGCGATTCGAATGGAAATAGCATATGAAATGGAACAAAACAATTAGAATACTATACGATTTATATAAGAAAGGAGATCTATTTAAACCTAAAAGAGAAAAGGGAAAATTGGAAAATTAGGGTTTTAGAAAGAGAGGTTACGTAAGTTTTGAGAAGTGCGATGTCATCCTCGTCGAGAGGTCGAGGGTTCTTCTCGTCCTTGAGATCGTCTTCGTGATCAGCTGCCATTGATTTTTCGTTTCTCTTTCCGATTGAATTTCAAGTTGCAATTTTGGGTTCAGCGACGAAGTTAGAACTTGAAAGTGAGACCTGGTAAGGAACGGAACAAGAGAGGAATGAGTTTATATTCAGATATTAATATTTATTTTTTGACTTGATGGTTACGGTAGAATTTAGCTTATTTGTGATTGAGATATTAATAACTAAACATACAAACCTTCTCATCCTCCGTTAACTAAGTCCGGAGAGTTCGATCCTCGCTTTGAGTACGGAGTGGCTTTAAATCTCTGGGCCAGTTGTTCCATCTTTCGAGATATCTCCAATCCAACGAGGGAATTAGTCAGTGCGTTCAGCGGTGGATACCCTGGTCTCGACAAAAAAAAATACAAACCGCGCAAAGTCGGGTACTTGCAGTTCCCGGTGTATATTAGTCATCGGTAAAGCCAGTGAAAATTGCGCATCAAAAACATGGTAACAAAAAAAAAGTATCTTAGTTTTTTTTTACAATGAGTATTTTAGGTGTTTGGTCTGATATTTTAATAATTTAAAATTTATTTTAAAATTAAAATTAGAAATAAGAGTATTAAAGTCAAAGTTAAAGCTATTTGATAATTTTTAGATTTTTAGTTTAAAAACTAATTTACTTTTGTTTTTACAAAAAGAAAAATGTTTTAACTAAAAATACTAATAATTATAAGCTAATAATGTACTAAATTAACGTAGTTATGAAATTATAGCTCAACATAAATCTTCATGTTGAGCTATAATTTCATGACGATGAAGATATCCGTTGACATATTTTAATGTGTAATATAGCAAAGTGACAACCATGAGGTATGATTATTACATGAGAGTGTAAAACTTTTTCATTTTGTCATTGTATAGTC
Source organism: Astragalus glycyphyllos (assembly GCA_963573325.1). Taxonomy (NCBI): domain Eukaryota; kingdom Viridiplantae; phylum Streptophyta; class Magnoliopsida; order Fabales; family Fabaceae; genus Astragalus; species Astragalus glycyphyllos. The sequence goes on from OY754307.1 coordinate 115,240,518, forward strand.
ATTAAACTAAATTTTATTTTAATAATGCATAATAGTTATTCCTTAGAGAAATGTTAACAATACTTATGGTCATAGTTTTTCTCTCGGGCTTAAATACTCATTTGAAAATCATTAGTGGTTCTTCATTGGTTTCTTATTATCAAATAAGTAAACTTTAATCATGTGAAAATCATTGTCGATTGTCTTAGTCACTAACAAATTTCTAAATTTCTTATTTATAAAAAAAAAAAGTTTACTTATTTGATAATAAGAAAAAGTTTCCAAATCTCCTATTCTATCAAGAAGTTTCAGCACATTAGACAAAATTATTAGAAACTAGATATAAAATAAATTTTCAACCTTGGTCTATCATTCTTCTAACTTTTTTGAGCTACAAAATCATTAGTCAAAACTTGTTTTTTTTAGCTTCTTGCGGAGACAAGCTAATCTTGTTGCTCATACGTTAGCGAGAGCGTCAAGATTTAATGCTAGTTCCCATGTTTTTTATTTCACTCCATCCTGTATTGAGACTATTCTTCTTAATGAAATAGCATGAGTTTGCTTTTGTCAAAAAAAAAACTTGGAAAATTCATTGAAGTTTTATGATCAAGTGATTTTAACCGGTAATAAGTAAACAGAGAATCAGTTAGCAAAAAGAGAAACATTAAGAATATTGGAATAGAAAATTTGGATTGGACTCGAGGATACTTCACTTTAGAGAGTAAAGTAAATAATCTCAACCACCTATGATATCAGGATATCTACATATACTCGTAGATACTAGAATACATGTTAAATATCTGCATGCAGACACCCACATAGATATAAAGCAAACACGGATATCAATTTTATCAAACAAGGCAAATAGCAAATGAGTATTATCCATGGCCATGGGTATATCCATTAAATCCCTAACCATAACTCCACTTTCAATCAAACCCTTATGTGGAAATTTGATATAAATTCATAATAACATCATTTTTTGAAGTCACAACTCACAAGTCATAACAACATCATTAGTTTCACTTGATATTTATCAATTTTCTGAAATAAAATCACATTAATATAAATTTGTGTACAAATTCATCCAGGGGAACTTTAACCATCAACAGATTTGTTAGTGCAACAATCCAAACACAAAAACATCATCAAAGAAATTTATTGATAACTGAGTCAGTTGATGTCTCCTTAAAAAAATGAAGAAAAAATTGAGAAAATCCTAAGGAAAGCAAGTGAGTTAAATCAACAAATTCATTTTAAATCTGTGCATTACAAGACAGAGATCAAAAAATAGACTTTTCGTATTTAATAACATCTTTGGTGTTCAAATCATAGATCTTGCAAATTTCTGCAATGGTGTTTTTACTAAGGCCGCCATGCTCTTCTTGACGAAGAAGGTTCTCAAGTTCTTTCGATGGTCGCAATACCTATTGATACACGATATAGAATCGAAAAATGAAAAAACATTAGCAAGTAGACCAATAATGATTGCACATAAAATAGTATCAATATAAATACTTTGTACACACTTAGGAAAGAGACAAAAGATAACATCCCTAAGTTTGGTGGATTTAAATATAAGTAAATGTCCCAGTCAAAAAATATAGTAAATGTCAACTCGACTACTAGTCAAACATTATTATTCCAAAAACACTCTTAAACCAATTCATTAATGTTGCGAGAAGGGAACTATTATAACTAGAGGTAGTTTAGTAAATGTATTTCTTTTTTTATATGAAATAAGAAAATTAAATATATTTAACTTTCATTCTTAATCGGTGTGAAAATGGATATTTTTTTACTTATAATTGAATACAGAGGGAGTCTTTGGTAACAATTGGATTATATAAACTCACTAATCACTTTTTTCAACTAAGAATAACTCAATTAATACAAAAGCAGAATGTGTATTCTTACCCAATATGGTTCATGCGAACTATGCATTTCATTTTTAGAGTCTTTGTGTTCAGTTTCCTTCTTATCTGTGTAAGTGTTTGAAGTCTTGCGGCTATCTGAGACTAGTTGTAACAGCTTCTCACTTCCCTGAGAATAGTTATCAAAACAGAGCAGAAATTCAAGCAAAAATTCAAGATAAATGGAGTCAAAAGCCAAGCCCCAAACAATATGAAAAACATGAGGATTAAGAATGACATTCCCAAATGAAAGGGCATCATCTATCAGGGATAACGTAAAAATAGAAAGTCAAATCCTCCATGACAAATTGACAGCAATCTAAGAGCCATGCAACTTTTTTAAGTCCTGCCAAATCAAACAATGTCTGATTTACAGTGGCTGCCAGCATCCTAAATTTAAAGCAAATATAAGTGGGTCAATTGGATGTAGACACAAACATACAGCAGAACGGCCCAGCCTTATCTCACTTAATGAAATCAGCCACATGAAAACGACACCCCTAGAGATTGAGCTGCCCTCCATCTGGATTCCGATCTACTCTACTTACTACAAATCTACAGGTCTCCTCGACCGAAGTCAAAATTCAACCACCTTTTCTACAATAGGTGCTACTCCAACTCTCCCCAAAATTCCAGTCCAACTCATCCAACACAACCTTCTCATCTCTGTCACATTGAGTTTATTCTTGTGCTGACTTTTTACCGCCCGACACTTTGTCAATACAACATCATCGGTCTTTTTAACTTGAACCTTTTTATCACTGAAACACCTAGAATCGTTCTCCATTTAAACCACCTCTCTCTCTCTCTCTCTCCTCTAAGCTATGGTAAAGTTTTCATAAATACTTTAGAAGATTTAAACAATAGTAGGCTTCAGTATATAGCAGGAATGAGATATAATTATCTGGTATAAATATGTTTTCCGGTGTAACCTGTTGCTGGAAACAGAATGGAACTCATCAAATCCAGAGTGTGAGACATTTGATTAATGAATATCTATCACACTCTGGATTTGATGAGTTCCAAACAGAACAGAAAAGCTCTAGAGAGGAGAGACGTTTACCTGTTCTGTTTGTTTCCGGTGAGGGGAGAGAAGACGGAAGAGGAAGGCGAAGAGATAGAGAGACGAAATGCAGAGAGGAATTTTTTTGATCAATAATGCAGAGAGGAATGAAAATGAAGGGATGCAGAGAGAGGACTGTGAAGCATAAATAAAAATAAAAGAAAACAAAATGTCTGACATGTAATATGCCACCTGGTACTCCGTAAGACACGTCAGATTTTTTAAACGGATCACTAACAGAAGGGTATTTTTAAAAACGACCATACTTGCCGGGACGAAAAACCTATTTAAACCTAATTATCTCAACCTCTCAAGATTTCAAGGAATAACCAAAGTCCTTTGACAGATTTGAAGTCAATTTGCTTGACAAGTAAAACACATCTATAAAACATTGCACTCTTGAAATGAAATTAGAAACTAGAGACAGACACAAGGAAAGCCCCTGATTGAAACAGCAAAACAGACAAGATAACACGGATGACTGGAGAAGGAAAAGAATAAATTGTAAGTGCCAAACCAGTTTAGCAATAGTACAAACCTGAAGGGCCCTCCAATGAGAATATGTGCGGTATAAAATCCAGAAGAATGGGACATTAGGCAAAGGTAAAACCTGCAAAGTAAAAGTAAGATGAATGACTTTGGAGGTAAACATATTGAAGCAAAGGATGAATTAATTCTAAAGAGCGAAAACACACAGTCTTGAAAGTTTTTGCAGTAAGTAGTTAACATTCACGGAACACATACGTACGGTAAATGCAGAGCTCAATGGAATCAATGTAATTGAACCATAAAAGAATTTGCGGTGGATAATTGTTCCCCTGTCAACAGAGAACAGATCATATAAAGTGAGGATTAACATTTAAAGTTGAATTATGAGCTGCAATAACACACTCGAGTTTAACACAGAAAGTGACCTGTTCCAACATCACCAGTGAGAGGAAAGAGAGAATTATTACCTCATAGCAATATGTCTTAGTCTTCGACGGACAAGTTGAGCATTCAAACTGCAAAAATATTGTAACTGTCATAAAAGCTAAAAGAAACATAACTGCAATGCCAAATGTTGATCTTTTTCACCCAAATTAGGTTTCCAAATGTGATTTTCAAATGGAAATCATTGATACACTTTAAATCATTTTCTGTCAGACAAGGATAACTGCAATATCTAAACTGAAAATATTACAGGGAAAAGCCAACAAGACCAGCCTCCAAGATGGAAAGCAGACACAATTATATCTCTCATTTCACAGTCCATATTAAATATAAGAAAGGTGAAGAAGAATTGAACAAAATAAAAAACTGAATGAGCATTCATCACTCAAATATTGTAACTACAGATAAACAGCTAAAAATACCAAATGGTGGAGGAAAATTTGTAACAGTGGTATTATATTATGCCTCTCATTCCACAGTCCATACTGTTCCATATTATGTTGCAGTATTTACACATACCGTTGATAGGAACCAACTAGTATATTGAACGAATTAGGATGATTACAATGTATTTCCTAGAGTATTCGAGAGACTCTAGACTCTCCATAGTGCCATAAGGCCCCAACTGTTTACAAATGATTACCCACCCTCCTTCCTAATCCCCCTTCTCTATTTATAGGCTATATGCCTTATTGGTAATCACTAACTAACTAACCAACTCAACCCCCAACTAACTGTTAACTCGAATAACAAATATTAACTAATTGTAACTACTATAACAACCTATCAATACTCCCCCGCGACATTCACCTTGTCCTCAAGGTGACTGGAAAAGGAAGAAAATTTACATCAATTACAAACAATTCTACAAGAAGATTATTGTGTGACAACTTGCTTCCCAAAATTGCCATCATCTACTGCAGTCCACTTGCACCCAAGGAATTAGCCCTCATATGCGCCATCATCAAAATCAGACCGCCACATAGCTTTACACATACTGCCTTTGGGAGGTAATTTATTGTTGGCTGCTTTCCATATTGGAGAACCTATTACTTCAATAATTGAACCACAAGTAGAGGAGCTAGAAAACTCAGTTGAGGTATCTAGTGAAGGTACTGTCACATTAATTGTACTCAGACTTTCAACCAAGCACCCCTTGATTTGAGCAACTGAGAGTGTAATTTGAGCAACCCCACTTGATTTTATCTCTTGGGATATATACTGGAAAAAGAGGAATAGAATCTCCCCAACTATGAAGCTCATTTCTACACAACCTTCTAACTTCAAAATTCTCAATATTAAGAGTGCTAGACCCACCCAAATGACAAGGGAATTCCCACTAAATTTTATGATAAACCCAGCTAGAAGCTTCCAGAATTTGCACAAACCCATAATGATATTGCTTAGCACTGTATTCTTACCATGGAGAGAGATATGGAGTTGGTATTGACAATTTTCTCCTTGCAAAATATTACTGTGAAGGGTCAATGTATTTTCCCAGTATTGCTCTTCTAGCAATTTTGTGATAATGGTCACAAGTCTTTTTCCTAAAAGAGTCCCTTTATACTTCAGCCCAAGGGATAAGAGGATTAAAAACTCACTTGAAAAATTGTCTAAAGCTGCCATCTGTACGATACTCAGCCACATGTCATAAACTTTGGGTATATCCTTTCTCCATAACATAGCTGACCCATTTTCTATATTTTCTTTGGAAGAAATCCCCTTCCCAGTAGGTGACAGTGTTGATACCAGTATTGATACTCTTTCTGCTTCGTGAGAACTCCAGAGCAATAGCGCTGGTTGTGGGTGGATCCTCGCACGGGATTCAACGTCCGACGGCTTCCGCGACAGACATATAGTGGCAGGATCTCGCACCAGTTGGGACCTTGCTGCTGTTGCTTACAATTTCTGATCTAATGGTTTCAGGTCTGGCGGTTCCATCGGCACAAACGAATATGGCAGCGGCGACTTTGGTAACTGAATCAACAGTGACAGAACACACACCATGGTCGGCAACGATATAGCATTTGAAAATTGCCGAGACAGAACTCGCAACAGAGACGACAAAGATGGACGGCATCTCCCTTGCGTATTCGGGTCGGATCCTCCCTGATTTGGGTTTGACTCGAATAGTTTCTGTTGAAAGATGTTGTAAATAGTAGATTTATTTATATATGTATTCGGCCCATTTACCTGGCCCGTTAAGTAGCCTATTTAAACTCAGTAGTGCTTGTACTCAAATTACAATTACATAATTAATAAGACGGAACTACAGCTGCTCTGTAGTCGCAGACGTAGGCAAAGATTGGCCGAACTGCGTGACCAATATCGTGTCTTCTTTTTCTACATGGTATCACGAGCTCTCGTTCTTGAGGGCCTTGCTTCCGCATAAACCCTAGCCGTCCTTATTTCGGCAAACCCAAGTCACCTTCATTGTGACCCTTCCCTGCCCTCATTGCAGCCCTCTTTTTTGCAAAATTACTGCCTTAATTGCAGTTCTGACCCGTTTCCAATTTTTTGGACCCGTTTTTCAACTGTTTCGCCAAAAAAACACATAAACGCCCTTCGTTCGTGCTCCGATCTCTTCACCACCCATACCATCAGAACCGGAATCAAAAACCGACCAACCCCTTAAAATTTCTCCTTCGTCCGCCTTCCGACGCGCCTCCACGCGCAGCTTTACTCCGGCGACCTTACGGGCGCATGGGCCCCACGCGCCGCCCTGCGCTGATTTTTTCGCGACGGCTCTTTGAAACAGTTTGTAGATCGGCATTTTCTGGTCCTGTTTGAGGGATCAAATCTTGGTTTTGACATTTTTGGCTTGTGAGTCACTTTGAAGGCACCTCTTTGGTGTTCGTTTCTGTGTTTTGGTTACTGGCCAGCACCCTCTGCTGCGTTTGAGACTTTTTTCAGCACGTGTCTTCATTTTGAGGGATATTCCTTCAATTTTCCAGTTGGTTTGGGTGTTTAATCACATCCGGCACCTTTGGTGTTATATACGGTTATTTTGCAACTTCGGGAATAGTTATTGTTTCCTTTTCGTGCTTGTTTTTCTTGACCGGTGTTCAAGATGTCTGATAATATTGCTATTGATTACTCTTTATCATTCACCGAGGATGAGGTGAATCGTTTTAAGGCCCTACTTTACTCTCTCAGTAAGTCTTGTTCTCTACCAACGACCGGTATTAGCGTATGCTCCCGATCTTTCAATGTTTGCGGTAAAATCCCTAAGGATGCTTGGATTTTGGATTCTGGTGCTACCGACCACATGACATTCAATTCGAGTTTATTTTCTTCTTATACCTCCTCTGAGAAGAATTGTTATGTTACAATTGCTGATGGTTCTTATGCCCGTATTGATGGCTCTGGGAGTATTAACTTGCAATCTTCACTTCAATTACAGGATGTGCTACATGTTCCCACACTCTCTCACAATTTAATATCTGTTCGTAAACTCACTCGTGATCAGAATTGTAAAGTAACCTTTTTCACTTCTTATTGTGTTTTTCAGGATCTGACCACGGGAAAGATAATCGGAGTTGCTAAGGAAAAGGGAGGGCTATACTACTTATCTGATGAACCAGATTGTTCGAAGGTGTTGGCTTCTTGCTTGCAAACCGAGTCTGCTGAGTCTTCTCATTCTGCCGCACAAATTTGGCTTCAGCACAAACGTCTTGGTCATCCTCCATTCTCTTTAGTTAAGTCTATGTTTCCTTCCTTATTTTTACATCATTCAGTTGAGTCTTTTAAATGTGAAGTTTGTGAGTTAGCTAAACATCATCGTGTCTCTTTTCCTCTTAGTTCCACTAAAAGTGCTGAACCTTTTGATCTTATACATTCTGATGTTTGGGGACCTGCACCTATTTCTAATGTTTCGGGTGCTAAATGTTTGTGTCATTTATTGATGATTGTACTCGAGCAACTTGGATTTTTTTGATGAAGGATAAATCAGAAGTACCAGAATTATTTATCAGATTTTATCACATGGTGCAAACACAATTTGGCAAAGGCATTAAAAGAATTCGCTCTGACAATGGCAAGGAATATGCCAATCAGAATTTTTCAAATTTTACCAGTCAACAAGGAATTTTTCATGAGTTTACATGTGTCGACACTCCACGACAAAATGGTGTCGCAGAAAGAAAGAATCGTCATTTACTTGAAGTTGCTCGAGCCATTCTCTTCCAAATGGCTGTTCCCAACTCATACTGGGGAGAAGCAGTACTGACTACTACCTACTTGATTAATCGGGTCCCCAAACCAATGTTAGGTAATGTTAGTCCTGTTCAATTTTTGACTTCACGGTTTCCTTCTGTTCATGTTTTGCAGAGTCTTCAATCTCGAGTGTTTGGTTGTGTTGCTTTTGTCCATGTTCACAAACAACATCGAAGTAAGTTGGACCCTCGTGCGGTCAGATGTATTTTTGTGGGTTATCCTCCTAACAAAAAAGGATATAAATGTTATCATCCTCCTAGTCGTAAGTACTTTATCTCTAAAGATGTCACGTTTCATGAGAATGTATCCTACTTCACTCGTCCTCAGCTTCAGGGGGAGAGTATTCATGATTATTTGGAATCTAAGTCCGAGTTTTTGGTCCTACCTGAGTTACCTGAGGCTCCTGTCTTAAGTCCTACTACTTGTCCTGCATCCACAAGTCCTTCATTTGAGTCCCCTGAGTCGCATGTGACTCCTGTCTCACCTTCTACTATTGATCCTGCTTCCACAAATACTCCTGTCTCACCTTCTACTATTGATCCTGCTTCCACAAATACCGAATTTGAGTCACCTACTTCTATTTTGGTCCCTCCTTTATCTTCTGTTTTGCAGGAACCATCATCTTCGGCACCAGCAAATGCTAAAGCTGGTGAGCCAACTTTGGTGTATCAGAGAAGAAGTAAGCCCGACCTGCCCAGACACAACTTCAATTGCCTGAACCGGAGGTAAGTACTGAAATTAACCCTCCTACTAGTGATTCCCACAGTTCTGACACTAGTGACACTGGTACAGATGATTTGCCTATTGCTTTGAGGAAAGGGAAAAGGTCTTGTGCGAAATACCCTATTTCTCAATTTGTCTCCACTAAAAATCTTTCTGTGCAGCATCAGAGTTTTATTTCAGCTGTTGATTCTGTGATAATCCCATCATCTGTTCAAGAAGCATTCAAAGATAGAAATTGGGTTCAAGCCATGGATGAGGAAATGAAAGCACTTGAGAAGAATGGAACATGGGAAATTGTTGAGAGACCGGGAGGCAAGAAGCCTGTTGGTTGCAGGTGGATCTATACAGTCAAGCACAGATCAGATGGTACTATTGATCGGTACAAGGCAAGACTAGTGGCTAAAGGATTCACTCAAACCTATGGCATTGATTATGAGGAGACTTTTGCTCCTGTGGCAAAGATGAACACTGTTCGGATCTTACTATCACTTGCTGCTCACTCCGGATGGGAACTAAACCAATTTGATGTCAAAAATGCATTCTTGCATGGAGATTTAGAGGAGGAGGTGTATATGGAGATTCCTCCAGGATTTGGTTCAAAAGATGGAACAAACAAGGTGTGTCGATTAAGGAAAGCTTTATATGGGCTAAAACAGTCTCCTCGAGCATGGTTTGGGAGATTTACAAAGGCAATGGTGTGCTTAGGCTATAAGCAAAGCCAAGGAGATCACACTCTTTTCTTCAAACATTCGAAAGATGGAAAACTGACTATACTTCTTGTTTATGTTGATGATATCATTATTACAGGTGACAATTTGGCTGAGAGACAACTACTTAAGGAGCAATTATCAGCAGTGTTTGAAATGAAAGACCTTAGGAAACTTAAGTATTTCCTAGGGATTGAGGTGGCCTACTCCGATAAAGGCATTTTTATTTCTCAAAGAAAATATGTTCTTGACCTTCTGAAAGAAACCGGAAAGCTTGGATGTAAACCTGCAAGTGTTCCTATTGAGCAAAATCACAAAATTAGCTTTGAAGAAGAAAGTGCCAAAGTTGACAAGGTCCAATATCAGAGATTGGTGGGAAAATTGATTTACTTGGCACACACTAGACCTGATTTGGCTTATGCAGTGAGTGTGGTGAGCCAATTCATGCATGACCCGAGGCAGAGACATTTGCATGCTGTTGATCGTATTCTTCAATATCTCAAGGCCTCTCCAGGAAGAGGACTATTGTTCAAAAGAGGTGGGAGCCTAACTATGGAAGCTTATACTGATGCTGACTATGCAGGTTCAATAAGTGATAGAAGATCTACTTCAGGTTATTGCACCTTCCTATGTGGGAACCTTGTTACTTGGAGGAGTAAGAAGCAAAATGTAGTGGCTCGATCAAGCGCTGAGGCTGAATTTAGAGCTTTGGCACAAGGAATCTGTGAACTATTGTGGATGAAGATTATACTAAATGACTTGAAGATACAATTTGAAGGTCCTATGAAGTTATTTTGCGATAACAAATCGGCTATCAGTATTGCTCATAATCCCGTTCAACATGACAGAACGAAGCACATTGAGATAGATCGTCACTTCATTAAGGAAAAACTTGACAGCGGGTTAATATCTACAACTTACATTCCTTCCGGACACCAATTGGCAGATGTATTAACGAAGGGCTTGCCAACAGAGCATTTCAAAGAACTTACATCCAAGCTGGGAATGATAGATATCCATTCACCAGCTTGAGGGGGAGTGTTGAAATATGTTGTAAATAGTAGATTTATTTATATATGTATTCGGCCCATTTACCTGGCCCGTTAAGTAGCCTATTTAAACTCAGTAGTGCTTGTACTCAAATTACAATTACATAATTAATAAGACGGAACTACAGCTGCTCTGTAGTCGCAGACGTAGGCAAAGATTGGCCGAACTGCGTGACCAATATCGTGTCTTCTTTTTCTACAGTTTCATTTCTGGACTTCTCAATTTTACCTTACCCACGACATGTTGGTCCTGGCCCATTAAGATTGAAATGGAGCCCAACACAAAATTTTGCACCGGATCCAACTCGCAGAACATGGCCCACAACGACATTGTCACACCCTTCTCACCGTCTTCACATCGAACTTCTCGCACCCCCATTTGGAACAGAGGAAACGTTTGCCGGTTTGCCCTTTCTCCGGCGGTTGTGACGGCGTCTGGTGGCCTGGACGTGGACGGTGATGACCAAGACCCTCTCACCTTCCATCTCCTTTTCTTGACCGCTTCTATGTTTCCCCTAATAACAAGCATCTGTTTATCACCGTTTCCGTTCGTTGACCATGGCGGTTTCAGGTTCTTGAATTTTCTGGCAATGGCGAGTTGCTTCTGCCTTCGTTTATTCAACACGGCTCTTCTATTGACGACAGGTTTTAATGTTCCGACAGTTGCGAATTCCTTCTGTTTTCGTCTATTCAAAACAGCCCTTCTATTGACGACGCCTCCACCTATAGAACACCGATGGTAGTGTCCCCTTCGACCCCCAAGAGGGCTCTTGTGGATCTCCATCCCCTTTCGTTCGCTTGGTTGCTCCTTCTCCGTCAATGTGCGATGATTCTTTTTCTTGATTGCGATACCCTTCATCTTCATGGCTTGTTTAATATTTTCTTTGGACCAGATTTGTGGGCTGCACCTTTCGGTCTTCACCCCACAACTCTTTTTCCGGTCACCTTTCTTGGTTCCCAGTGTCGAAGCCTGGAACGTACCAATAAGGTTTCCTTCACCTCTAAGTTCGGGTGGTAGCACACTACGTATTCTAGGCTCAAACTTCCAAAGAAACGCCCAAGAAGTTGTTTCCCAGCCCGCCGTTGGATGCCGGCGAATCCAAGAAGACCACCATAACTGTGCTTCACCTCGCACCGCCTTGGCAGCCTCTACCATCTTCTTTTCCTCAAGTGTTCCCATTGCCACAAAGTAGTTGTCCATACAAAGCACCCACCAATAGGGGTCGTCTCCGTTGAACACCGGTAACTCAATCTTTGACGTCATGGGATCCTTTTCCCACGCCTCCACTTGAGAATCCATTGTGGTTGAAACGAATTTCTTGCACACAACGAATTTCCACGCGGATCGGAACTCGCTCTGATACCAGTTGATAGGAACCAACTAGTATATTGAACGAATTAGGATGATTACAATGTATTTCCTAGAGTATTCGAGAGACTCTAGACTCTCCATAGTGCCATAAGGCCCCAACTGTTTACAAATGATTACCCACCCTCCTTCCTAATCCCCCTTCTCTATTTATAGGCTATATGCCTTATTGGTAATCACTAACTAACTAACTAACCAACTCAACCCCCAACTAACTGTTAACTCGAATAACAAATATTAACTAATTGTAACTACTATAACAACCTATCAACCGTTAATATTATCATTTAGTATTTTTCATTTAGTTATCCATTCGAGTTTTATGTGTTTAGTTTGCAAGTGTGTAAGTTGTAAGAATATTCTCCTTCGTTTGCAGTATTTACACATACCGTTAATATTGTTTCACAATCAATATCTCCTCTCAAAAAGCTCTCTCTTATTAAACTCTCTATTAAAGTTGTCATTCTGCCATTGATATTCCTAAAGTGAGCTCAGATTAGTACCGGATTTATAACCCTAGCAATCTAATTGGTTTCATATTAAGTATCAGAGAAGTGAACAAGAATTCAACAGCATAAAAAACCGAATGAGTAAACCATGATCACTCAAATATTGTAATCACAAATGAACAGCCAAAAACAGCAAATGGTAGAGGAAAACTTTAAACAGACAAAACATTACACATCCACAAGTCAAAAAGTTATCTAAATAAGGTCGAATTACCAACCTTGATGGGTAAATGACTTCAACACCAGTGACTTCCTTCGATATAGATTTCAAGAATATCTCAGAGGGTTTAACCCGCGACAAAAGCCACAACCCCAACCTGCAAAAGCTCACATTGATTTTAGGAACAAGGAAGAACAACAATGTACCAAAGAAATACGCTTAAGCAGTGAAGTAAAACTCACCCATGAATCTTCTTTTTGAAAGATCCATCCGGTGCCCTTTCCAAACCAACCCAACCGTTATTCATCTAAACACATACAAGAATCAAAACATTAAAAAAAAAACTAAATACCCAGAAAGAGAAATGAAGGAGAAAAGAAGGGAATGTGACCTTGTTAGCGACGTAATCAGCGAAAATCTCAGCTTTAGCATTAAGGGGTTTATCACCAACATTAATGGTTTTCCATAGTTCTCTGATAGTTGAAGGGGAATGAGATGAAGCAGTGGAAGAAGAAGCAGTCACAGAATGATCAATTGATCTGCTGAAGCACCAATTTCTGCCACGTATTGGGAACACAACCAATTTGGCCCTCATGGTGATCGATGAAAAACCCTAACAGCGAAAATTGAGAAGCTGGGTTGCACGAAAGTAAGAAAGAAGAATAAAGATTAGTTCTTTTTTGAGAGGGAAAAATGTATATTGGATGGTGAAAGTGAGCACGAAAGAAGAAATGGTGATGAAAATGAAATTGAAAGGGAAATGAATATGAATTTACCATGCGGCGCGCTTTGCGGTCGTAACTTAAGGCACACACCAACACTGCTACATAGAGACGACAAACTAATAAAGATTTGTTACTTTACCAAGTGTAATTTCTGATACAAATTTAATAGTTTTCAATGTACTAGCTTGTTTCACACGAAAAAATGAGATTGACATTAACCAAAGTTGCGAGTGTTTTAATGTACTTTGGGACACAGGAGACCCATGCGCCCGATTCCATTTTTGTAATGGATAAATTTATTGCACGCCAGTGAGAAATTTGATTCAAAGCACAAGCAAATATTTCGTTGAAAGTATTATGACACTTCGACAATGATATGGAAAAACAATAGAGAGAAAACAAGAAAAGTTATTTGAATTACCATAAAAAAAATAAAGTGAAACGATTATGAGAAATTGTAATAGGTTAATTTTAAGGGTGCTTCTACGGTGAGGGAGCAAATCTCTCACCTGTGAACCATTGAATATGATCGTAGGATGTAGTATAAAAATTCATGGCAATTTTTTGTGTATATGATGGAGAGGATGGGGTTTAGCTTGAAGTGGATTAATTGGATGAAGGCTTGCATATTCTCTCTTTGTTAGTGTTAGTGAATGGAAGTCCTACAAAAGATTTTAAGGTGAAGAGGGGAATTGGACAAGGGGATTATTTATTCCCTTTCTTTTTCCTTGTTGTTGTCGAGGGGCTATGATGGCAAAATCGGTGGAGCATGGATCTTTCGTTGGCTATAACGTGGATGATAACCTTTTGTTTGCAATTTGCCGATGACACTATTTTGATGGGGAAAGCTACGTGGGATAATCTTTGGAGTATCAAAATCATTCTTAAAGGTTTTAAACTTGTTTCAGGTTTGAAGGTAAATTTCCACAAGAGTAAACTCATTGTCATTAATTGTCCAAAGATTTCTTGGGAGCAGCCTCGAGTTTTCTTCATTGTCGCACGTAGTCTATTCCTTTTATGTTTTTGGGAATTCCTGTGGGTGCTAATCCTAGGCATGGTGCAACTTGGAAACCCATGTTAGACAAGGTTCATAAGAGGTTGGCTTCTTGGAAAGGGCGCAATCTCTCTAAGGGAGAAAAGGTAACTTTTATCTATTCAGTTTTAAATAGCATTAACGATGAATACAAAGGTATATATTGGGTGGCCTAGGATAAGGTTTGCAAACCCAAGGAGGAATGTGGCCTTGGAATTAAGAACCTTGAGTGTTTTAATATCGCTCTCTTGGCAAAGTAGAAATGGTGTTTTTTGAATGATGGGGGATGCTAGTTGAAGGGTAATCTTAGCTTATAAGTAAATAGACTTATCCTCTATTTTTTTACAACAGATCATTATCAACAGATACAAGATTAGATTCTTTGTGGTGGTGTGAGCTTCGTTGTGTGGGAAATGAGCAGCTTTCGATAGGGTAGTTTGAGGCTTGCTCTAGACGGGGTTTAAGTGATGGTCGAGGTGTTGATTTTTGGCATCATCATTGGATAAGGTAGCAGCCTTTGAAACTGATTTTTGCGAATTTATTTGCAGGTTTCTGGGATCGGGCTGTGGAAGTTGTTGATTTGGGTGACTAGTGTAATAATGTTTGACAATGGAATACTCCTTGGACAAATTTGGATGATTATGAATTGGAGGAGACCAGAATGTTGAGTTTAATATTGTAGAATGTTTTTATCAATCGTGATGGTGAGAATTCTTGGATCTAGACCTTAGACTCAAGCAAAGCCTTCACTGTCAGATCTTGCTACAGACTTCTCACAAAATATAGCGTTGAATCTGCTGAAAATAGAAACATGGTTTTCAATTTCAAGGCATTATTGAAGACTGTCGTTCCATCTAAAATTCGGATCTTTGGTTGGAGATTGTTCAAGGACTCACTTCCTGTTCGTGATTTATTGTTTAAGCGTCATGTTATTAATTCAGAGGAAGGGGTTGTTTGCATTTTTTTGAGGGGTGTATGCGAAAAACTACATCTTTTCCTGGCTTGTAGTCTCACAAGAAGTGTTTAGGATACGATTGGTCTCTGGTTGAATGTGCAGACGCCAAACTCGGTGAATATTGCTCAACATTTTATCGATTTGGGTGAGATGTGTTCGGGCAAAAAGGCTAAGAAGGTTAAATACATGTTATAGTTGGCAACGTGTTGGTGCATATGGAAGGCTCAGAATGGCCTTTTGTTTGGGGAAAAGATCTCAATATTGATTCAATTGTGACGCACATAAAATGTTTATCTTAGAGTTTGGTTTATTGATGGAATAATGGCCTCATTTGTATTAACAACTTTTGAATTGTGATGTGTATGTGGGTTTGAGCAGAGCACCTCCAGTGCTCCCATCAATGAATCATTGCTTATCGGAAAAAAATTAGCTTAAAATTATATCAATATAAAATTCTACTGAAATATTCTCTTCAGCAAGTAAATAGTAATGTTATTAAAATTTAAAACAAACTCTTAACAGATAGTTTTTGTTGCGCACAATCTATAATAAAAATATATAAATTTCAGTTAAAAATTTGTATCAATATGTAATTTCTATTAAAATATTTATGCAAAAAATAACTAAATAATAATTTTATTTCACATTTTATTGTCAAACTCTATTAGGCAAGTATAATGTATTCGTCCCCTATGTTTTGTGTTACTCTTCATGTTTGGGAACATATAGTACACCTGAAATAATGACCTTCTAATGGAATTGTTCTATTATCAGCAAATTTGACCTTACTCTTTTTGCTCTCATCAAGATCAACAAGCTAGTCATTCTTTATGACTTGTCATGTGATTTCATTAAACCATGTCCAAATACCATGATTGTGTGTTGCCTAAATCAGTAGTATTGGTAGTCACCATTAACAGTGCTGGATCAGAATCAAAGTCTGTCTGCATTATCTTAACCCATGTTTGCTTTACCATCTGACCTCTTCAGTACACTTTTCCAGTACTCTCTTCAGCAAAGTGTCTCATACTTATTGCAGTTATATAATGGAATTCTCTTGTTGAATTTCTTCTTCCCATTCCTGTGTTGATTAAAGCTACATTTCATCTTCTTCTAGTTAACCCTCAAGATCACTATGTATTCACTATTGTATTGAAGCTCTTGATACCAATGGTTGGAACTAAGAGATGAAGGTTCATACACACATACATACACACTTGTATACAGATAATATTCAGGGAGAGAAGAGTGAAGATTGCTCTGAATGTCTATTGATATCATGGTAGTTATTTATGCAACACAATAGTCCCAATTTGAGTGGACTATTTGGAAAATATTAAATATATAAAATCATATCAAAGCTTAGGAATGTCTATGAAAAACACAATTTTCACCTCGCAAGATTCCTATCAAACTGTGCTTGATGATTAGTTTTTCACAAGATATTAATGTTTCTTCAATTAATCCAATTATTACACGAAAAAGGAGAAGAAAATACAAACTTCAAGATGTTTATTGAGCTTCTACCTTCTCCTTTGGAAAACCAGTTGAAGCTATATGGGTAACCAAGAATAGCTTCCATTAAAAATACTGTTCTGGGGCAAAATCCAGGATTGTGTATATTTTACAAGTTATAGTCAAGGTGATAAAAGAATATGTATAACAAGCAAAACTTCTCAAAAAATTGCTAATTCTACTATCATACATGACTTACTCACACCGAAAAGATCCAATCAAACCTATGATAGGACAAATTCGAGTCTGGTGGTGAGTCACCGCACAAGAAACCATCTTTATCTTCAATCTTCATTCATTTTCCGCTATAATATTTGGTTCTTCACCTTGGCAAAGATATTCATCACACAGTGATGCTGATCTCCAGTCCTTCCTAAGCCGCAGGATGTCTTCTGTGAAAGTGGAACCGGGTGCTCCAATGAACACGCTAGACATGGCACATATAGTCTTGTCCAACATAGCTTCCACCTTCAATGTGAAAATATTCATAATGCACATCAGCAACAGAAATTAATAGAGCAGCCAGCACATATAAAGGATTGGACAGAGCAAGTTGTAAGGAGGAAAAAACCATGCAATTTGGAGTTGAATTAAAGTAATTTTTAATGAGTTGAATTAAATATTAAATATTTCGTTACAAATTACACATTCTAACAAATGCCAAGAATTGTTTTTCATACAATAATATGAACACTATCCTTTTATTATAAAGTCACTGAATTTTTCCCAGTGATAACACCAAATCAAGTGAAATTCAGCCAGTATTCTTAAACATATTCCCAAGAAGTCAATCCCACAGCAGGACAACTGAAACCAACGAAGCTGAAAGTTGATTATCAATACTTATTTGATTCTGAAGAGGTCAGGTGGTAAAGCAAACATGGGTTAAGATAATGCAGACTTTGATTCTGATCCAGCACTGTTAATGGTGACTACCAATACTACTGATTTAGGCAACACATAATCATGGTATTTGGACATGGTTTAATGACAGGATGAGATCTGGGCAACAAAGCTTCAACATGAATCCAAACAAAAAGGGAAGCATCTTTAACAGATGTGTAGAATTCTTGACAGTTTTATGAATTTACTTATTTGCAAAATTAGTGTTACAAATGCAAACGATTAAACTGCCCACATTAATCTCAAATTCTCAATAATCTCACAATAGGCCTGATTCTTCCCTTGACCCGTCATGCCAAAACCCTTATAGACCTAGGTTACTCTTTTTCATTTGTAAGACCACAATGATCAGATATGGATGGTGTATTGAGGTTATTTACAATGCTAAAGTTTAAACTTGAAACCACATGAAAATATAATGAAGGACTGTCATCTCACCTGTGAATCTCCCTCAATACCATGCCTGTATAACAAAGCATCCCATTTTTCTGCTGAATTCCGGGCTGGGCGTATAACAAGTGGAACAGGCTTTCCATTCAGCACAACTAGTGACTGAAGCAGACCAGTTTCACTTTCGGCTGCATCCGTAGAAAGATAAATGATGGGTGCATCGGCCCTCTCAACTACCCTCAAGATGCAGTCTGCTGCTTGAGGGATCGGGTAAAAGCAACTCGGTTTTTTAGCATTACTGTAAACGTGAAAATGGATCATTAAGTCAATATGAAAGGGGGAAAATAGAGTGAATTACAAGATCGTTTCTCATGAAGCAAAAACCTTAAATGCATTTTTTTGGCATCAACTCAAAAACAACAAAACAGTATTCATGAGCCATGAAAGTGCAATTAGCAATTCGATTGTCAGAAAACATGCAGAAAAGGGGAAAAGTCTATCTAACATATCATACTCAGGTTCAGGTCATCAATTTATACACCCTTAATCATATCAGACTGAAAGAGAAAAAAAGGAAGAAAGGTTGCACCAGAATTTCAAAAAACCGTGTCTCCGAAAATGCAATGCAATGAAGTTCCTCCCGAGGAATGTCTGAATGAAACGCTGAGCAGTAAGCAAAATAAGGCGGTTAGGTTCAATAAGAGTCTTGCATTTGTGAGCAATTGGACCACCAGGCTGCATCACCCATTCCTTCTCTACTTCAGCATAGAACACATCCCCAATAGCCATAACATCATCATCATAAGCAAACTTCGACAGAACATCCTTAACAGTCTTTTTCTTCGGATTCCGAGTATCCTCATCCCAAACAGCCCGAGGTTTACTCATTGATAAACCCAAACCTCTCAATTTCTTCAACTTTTCATCATCCAGATAACAAGGTTGAGGCAAAGAAAAATAACACAAAAACTTATCTATATGCAAATGATCCTTCTTAACACTAGAAAATTCTTCAAAGGAAATCACAACTTTTTTCCCTAAACATTTGTTAATGTGATCAATATCCACAACTCTATCAAACTGATAATCAACTTTAGAACTTGGAATCACCAAAACCCTATTAAGAAGAGCAGCAAAAAACATATGCTTTTCCAAACAAATCAAATGGTTAGACATTTGACCCGAAACACAAATAGCAAGTAAAAATTTACCCTCTTTAGGATTCCACTCAACAGTTTTTCTCTGTGATAAATTTTGATCCACTGTTCTACACCTATCATAAGTTCCACCGAAAGAACTAACGTTTCCGAAATCAAATTCAGATTCAACCGAGTTCCCTGTTCTATGTGAATCCAACAGAACCTGCTGAATCTCTCTGTTAATGGAAATCTGCTTAAACAGCGCAGATTTCAGATCTTCCAATAGGTTCGTGTTTTGGTTCGGATCCGAGACATTGGATTGGGAAGAACGGTTAAAAGCAGTTAAAAGCCCTAATTGTTGTTGGCGTAAGAGGTTAATGGCACGCAATTCGGATTCCTTCATTCGATCAGCGAGGGGATCGGTGATGAATGAAGAGGTTGGGAAATGGCTTCGGAGATTGGGCATAAAGTAGATGAAAAGGACTATGAGGAGAACGAGAATAGCGAGAATGTACCTTTTCCGAAGGCTAAAATTGAATCGCCGGAACCGTGAAGTGCAATCGTCGATATGGAATGCGGCGGCGGTAAAACGAGGTGTTGGAGGTTTTGTGGCGTTTTGTTGAATGAGATTATGGTGGTCATCCTCTTCATCGGAAGAGGAGTCCATTTGTATTGGTTTGTTGGCCACGGTGGCGAGTGAGTTGGGGGAACGAGTGGGGGAGTGAGTAGTGACTCGGTGAGGATGGAGGTGGAGAATCAATGTGAGTCGCTGAGTGATTGAATCGGTAGCGGTGACTCGGTTGTGGAGAGTGAGTGAGTGAGTGAGTGAGAGTGAGCGAGTTAGGAAAGATAAAGATGTGCGGTGGAGAGGAGAAGATTGCAGAGGAAGAAACAAAGGAGAAGAATGCGTCGGTGGTTGGAAAATGAAAATGACCGTTTACTTGCACGCTTCAACCATTGCGGACCCAACTGCATATTTCAACTACTAGTTTTTTCCCCTAAACCCGGTATCTACACGAAACTATAGAGGCTAATCTCTCGAGATTAGTTATTTGATTAATTTGTAAAAATGGCCTACATCTAATCTAATCTAACACTCTACTCCCAGAAGGATAGCCTATTTGGTTGAGTAGAGATATTGCTGGTGAAAAACCGTTGGCAGGTTTGAACTCGGTCTCTTCTCTTCTTTAATTACTTACACACTAATTATTAACTACTTTGTGGATAAAAAATATCTAATCTAACACTCTAACTAATATGAATCTTCCACAACATACCAAAAAAATTATTGTTAAAAAGGGTAAAAGAGAAACAAACAATGGGGGGACATACATCAAACGCATGTGTAGAAAGCTATTTAAATTATTAGTTGGGTAAACAAAATCATCATGTGCGTTTGTAAAGACCAAAGACTAAGAGAGATTGCAAATGGGATTTAGATGCAAATTTATATTGTAGGAATAGATGATCCACACATAGATGCATAGAAACTCTTGATATAGAAATTCATATTTCACCTCTAATATTCTAGTAGAAGTACTCCATGACCAGAATTGGAAACAACAGCCTTGGGATGGGCTTGATAATTAATTTTTGGCTTAAATATGTTTTAGGTCCCTGCAAATATAGTGTGTTTTGGTTTAAGCTTGTGCAAAAAAAAATTAATAAAAAGTCCCTGCAAAATCAACTTTTTTGAAATAGACTCTTCTGTTAGTCAAACGTTACAAAAAAATACAGTTGACTAACAGAAATCCTACGTGGCTTTTATATTTATTTTTTTTGTTAAATCCTAATTATTTGGCATCGACATCATCATCTCTCTCAACTTCATCTCTCTCAATCTCCCTTCCCCATATCCATGACCAACCACCCCAATCTCCGGCGACCCTTCGCCGGCAACCACCACCACCACCACAACCACTCTTCTCTCTCTCATCCCAAAAATCAATTTCAGAAAAAGGAAGGAAGGAAAAAAACAATCATACACACAGAATGGAGAAAATCTCCAAAAAATCAAAACCCACAAGTACCCATTTCCTTCTTCACAATCCCACCCTTTTACAAACACCACTTTGCCCTCCATCTCTCTCTCTCCTTACTCGCAATCCCTTCACATTTAATTATTTGCTTCTTCTTCTTCGCATGGATTCAGGGAGCAAAATTTCCAACAACAAAAATCAAATAATTTGGGTTTAATTTGGGATTTGAGGTTAGGGTTCCCAAATCCCATTTCTGGGTCGAGTCAAACAGAACACTCAGCAAACGTGGTTGAGGTCTGTGGTGTATGGTGATGAAGAGAAGAAGAGAGAAAGGAAGACAACGAAGGTGGTAGTGATGGAGGTTGAAGGTTGGAGGTTGAAGATGAAGAAGATTGAGAGAGATGAAGAATAAAAATTAATTAAAATTAAAAATAATGACTTGGCATTACAAGTCAACATTAAAATTAGCTTAGAAAAAATAAATAAATGACAACTCGGCGTTTTTGTAACGTTGGTGTTGGGATTTAACACATGCAACCCACAGAATTTGGGGTAAATCCAGAACAACAACAGACACATAACTAATTAAAGACTGAACAAACACAGAATTTATGATGATACAAGATCAGAATTGCAGTAACAATTGATCAAATGAATGCAATATGAAATACCAAATCACGCACAATCTTGTTCACGCAGTTCAGCACCATTGATGGTACCTACGTCTGTGGGACTGAGGAATTGCTCTGGTCCAATTCATTGAATCTGGAATACAAGAAGAAGATCGATTACAAAGAATTAGGGTTTTCCCAAGTGTTTCCCCCTCGCTTCCCAAACCCCTTTGTTCCCAGTGTTTCTCTCTATTCACTCCCCAAGATTGATCCAGTAATCTGTACAATTGAACCCCTAATTCTATGGTTATATATAGGTATCAATTTTTGCTAACTGTTTCTAACAATCTCTAACTGAAAACCTAACAAACCTAATAGAGTAAAGTTACTCTATTAAACCCGGATAATACTTGAAACAATAGAGAGTTGTCAACTGAGTTTACTTTGACTTGCCACCTCAATCAATTGTATCCCACATGTAACACAAGTGTATGCCACATCAACAGTTGGGTTAACAAAATGACTTATATCAAAATAGTGTATTTTGCAAGGACTTTTTACTATTTTTTTTTTGCAGGGGCCTAAACTAAAACACGCTATATTTGCAGGGGTCTCACACATATTTAAGCCTTAATTTTTCTAGTATATTATTATCTAATATTCTGCCTTAATTTATTTTTATGAGATTTAGATAGAACCTCCACAAAACCTCCTCAAAGCCTTTGAACAACTTCTGGGACATTAAGAGAAGTTGTATCGCTAACCAATATAGTTTCAACAAATTTATTCACCTTAGCAACAAATATATTCACCTTAGCAACAAATATATTCGATACCAATAAGATCTCATCAACTACATACACCTTAGAAGCACAAGCAGTCCCTACCATTCACCTCAGAATACATTCCCTACCAATGGAGTCTCAGGAAATTCATTCACATCTATGCGAATCATTTTCAAACCAACTAGAGGATTTCGATCCTCATCATTTTCAAATATAGGAACACTATTAACTTTAATGAAAGCTGATCTACCACAAGTTCATCTCTCATTGATAGAATTTGCATTCTAGAATTCTCCCCCCTTATTCGCAACTATTTGCGAAGGGATTAGTCACTGCATTCAGCGATGGATACCCTAGATTAGACAAAAAAAGAGTTCCCTTGACTAAAAATAGTCGCCCATGAAGATGAATCTTAAAACATGATTCCAATTCGACTCTATATTCTCTTCAACGATATAGATTGAGATTTCATCACCTTTGACAAGGCTTTGGCAATTGGCCACGAGGAATGTCACTAAGATTGATAATGATGTTTTGGATAAATTTGTCAAACAAAGATACAGTATAAAAAAGAAGACTAGTAGCGAAGTTGATGCTTCGCCGGCTTTGTTGCACGCTATCTTTTATTCTAAGATTTCCAACAAAAAAGTCCAAAACAGAAGCTTCCTAACTTACTTGTATCTAACCAAGAATAAAATGACCAGCTTTTGAAAGGGGTTTCATTGGAGAATAAAATTTATATAAATTTTAATTCCTTTGAGGCTTTATTGAGTATTTAGAAATTTCTAAATAGGCATCTAGTCTAAAAATATATATGTAGATGACTGAATTTATCAATATTTTTTTATTGAATATTTATATATTAACTTTTTAATCATTTTTATTTAGGTTCATGAACTTTCAATTAATAGTTTAGAGGCCCTAAAAGTAATTAAATCTAAAATTTACCTAGAATATAACTGTTGATGAGTTCGGGAAGCGCCAGGAGTAACAACAAGCTAGTCAATGAACCAGACCACCAAGAGATTTGGACGCCACATCTCCACACAAAACCTTAAGGTGTCAGGTGTATGGGTCCCCTCTATTGTATATCCTTCATATAGCTCATTCATAGCCGATGTGAGACCAAAACCATAAGGTGTCATGTATATGGGTCCCCTCTATTGTATATCTTTCATATAGTTCATTCATAGCCGATGTGGGACTAACCACTCACACTTGAATTTTCAACATCTCCCTCCAATTGTGAATCACCTACATCACCAAACTTTATCCAAACCAGGATCCACTACTCGCTCCCCTACCGAGCCGAACCATGGCTCTAATACCACTTGTTGGGGAGTCCGGAGGAGCGCGGGAGTAACAACGCGCTAGCCAATGAACCGAACCACCAAGAGACTTGGACGCCACATCTCCACGCAAAACCTTAAGGTGTCAGGTATATGAGTCCCTCTCTTATATATTCTTCATATAGCTCATTCATAGCCGATGTGAGACTAACCACTCACACTTGAATTTTCAAAAATAAGTCCCGTAGCATCCGTGAAAAAAATCCAAAAGGTTTCTTAAGTGTTTCTTTGAGCAAATTAAGAATTTGTTTCTTAATTTTGATATGGATATTTTTTTGATAAATAAATATCACACACTTTAATTTATCCAACAAATACATCAGAGTTAGAGTTGATATCCTCACATTGCTGAAATTGTCAATCCTACACCTTTAAAATTTAAACAGGTACACGAAATGAGAGAATAATATAGTACTCTTTCTTTTGAGAATTGGATTCAATGCATTTAACAAAAGTGTGTAGTTGGTGTATTAGAAAGCATTTTTTAGTTGAAAAGAAAAATAACATACTGGCAACTTGGTGAAATTAACTGACAAGTGATAAATTGTTAAATGCACTGCCTGGTTTTAGTGACTGAACTGAAACCAATGTTTATTGCGAGAAATTAGAACTTATAATTATAATCATTAGATTAAAATTACATCATTAATTAAAAGATCTCGTATAATTATTTTTTAGGTTAATGTTTTTAGTTTCTCAGGACTTTTAAAAACACTATAAAAGATTAAAAAAATACACAATCAAAAGTCATGGTGACTAAAAGCACTTATAGAGGAGTAGAGACAAAAAGTAAGTGAAATATAGACTTTTTTGGTAGGGCTACAACTTAAACAAAAAGGGTGAGAAAAAAATTAAGAATTAACCCAGTTTATCTAAGAGACTAAAAACAAAATTCACAAATTTTATAAAGACTAAAAAAACATTTAACCCAAATGAAAAAAATACCATGAGTTAAAAACATGACAATTTGTTACAATCATTAAAGTATATTTTCCAAAGTTTTCATACTCACCTAAGCTTATCATTCTAAAAGAAATTATTTCCTAGTTCTTGTTAGAAGTTTCAACAGCCTAGGTTTCTTTTTACTCACCAATAAAGACTTTTATGTTTCTTTCTTCAATTGTAGTCAAATTCCGGTGCCAAAATACAAAATGTTAAGTGTTTGCAGAAGTTCTCTGTTCTACTAAACCAAACATTGTTTGAAGGAAGAAAAATGAAACGACTTTTACACAGAATAAACAATACTAAAGAAATCAAACGTGTCAGACTCGACTAATACTTGAGTTCGATTCTCGGCGATGCAATAAATTAGAATCAGACTTTACTTATCTTCTGGCTGAACTCTGGATTATTCAGGACCTCTTTCCCCTGCAAACTGGAGCGGGATCAAAAACCTTTAGACTATAAAAAAATCAATAATTAACATATATCAATCCTTTTAAAAAAAACTAGTAGGATATCCGTGCATACGCACGGGTGCTGTCGTGTTCTTTTTATGAATGAATTACACAGTATTTAAATAGTCTGAACATTATCCTGTGAAAATAAAGACAAATTTAAAGTAAATAAAAAAGGAGTTTCAAATAAAAAATAGATAAATATTAAAATCTAAAAATGTAAAAGTATCATTTAAAAAAATCTGAGCATTTATCCTGTGAGTTTTATATCAATGTAGTGTTTTTTATATATCAGTGCAGCTATATATCTCGTGTTTTTATATATATCACAGTAGTTATCCCCATATTTTTTGATATATCAGTGTAGTTATCCTGTGTTTTTTTATCTATCAGTGCAGTCATCTTATAGTTTCAATTGATTATTTGAGTTGATTAGTAGATTATAGTAGATAGTAAAAGATAGATAGTAGACTATCAATAAGAAATATTTATCCCGTGTTTTAAATTTAATCAGTTTAAGTAGTCATTAAACCTTCTTGTTTTTTAGATAGTAGGTTTATAGTAGTCTTCAAAAATTATAATTATCAATAGCAAATATTAATCCTGTGTTTTTCTATGTATCACGACAATTATCCCGTATTTTTTTTATATAGCAGTGCAGTTATCTCATAGTTTCAATTGATTATTTGAGTTGATTAGTAGATTATAGTAGATAGTAAAAGATAGATAGTAGATTATCAATAAGAAATATGTATATGTTTTAAATATTAATCAGATTAAATAGTCATTAAACCTTCTTATTTTTTTAGATAGTAAGTTTATAGTAGTATTCAAAAATTATAATTATCAATGACAAATATTAATCATGTGTTTTATTTATGTATCACTGCAGTTATCCCGTGTTTTTTATATATCAGTGTAGTTATCCCGTAGTTTCAATTGATTATTTTAGTTGATTAGTAGACTATAGTAGATAGTAGATTATCAATAAGAAATATGTATCCTTTGTTTTAAATAGTAATCAGTTTAAATAGTCATTAAATCTTCTTATTTTTTTAGATAGTAGGTTTATAGTAGTCTTCAAAAATTATCATTATCAATGATAAATGTTAATCCTGTGTTTTATTTATGTATCACTGCAGTTATCCCGTGTTTTTTTATATATCAGTGTAGTTATCTCATAGTTTCAATTGATTATTATAGTTGATTAGTAGACTATAGTAGATAGTAAAAGTTAGATAGTAGATTTTCAATAAGAAATATTTGTTTTAAATATTAATTAGTAGTTTAAATAGTCATTAAGTCTTCTTATTTTTTAGATAGTAGGTTTGTAGTAGTAGTCTTCAAAAAAAATTAATTATCATTGACAAATATTAATTTCGTGTTTTTTTTTTATATATCATTACAGTTATCCCGTGTGTTTATTATATATCATTGCAGTTATCTTGTAGTTTCAATTGATTATTTTAATTGATTAATAGATTATAGTAGATAGTAAAAAATAGATAATAGATTATCAATAAGAGGTGTTAATAGATTATCAATAAGAGTATAAACAGAAGAGTGAAAACAAATTTCGGAGAGAAAATTAAAATTTTAACGGACAATTTTTTCTAAAAAGGTGATAGTTTTATTTA
This sequence comes from Astragalus glycyphyllos, assembly GCA_963573325.1. NCBI lineage: Eukaryota > Viridiplantae > Streptophyta > Magnoliopsida > Fabales > Fabaceae > Astragalus > Astragalus glycyphyllos. Next base: position 115,267,556 of record OY754307.1, read on the forward strand.
GTGTGACTAATTTACATTTTTATAGCTAATTTGTATAAGTTTAAAAATTTAGTTAAAAAAACTAAAGTGAGAAATGATAGGATAAAGAGAATAATTGTTTATATGGAAAATAAAAGTAAAGTAAAAAAAAGGAAGAGAGAGAGTGTAACAAAAAAGTGAAAAGGAGGAAAGAGAGAGTAAGAAGAAAGAGAAAAAAAAAGGAAGAAATAGAGTGTAAGAGAAAAGTAAAAAAGAGGAAAGAGAGTGTAAGAAGAAAGATAAAAAGGAATAAAAATGAATAATTGATTAAATGTAAGTTATTATGTTACCCTTATTTTTAACACTTGTCATGTTTCTCAAATGAGCCAATATATAATTTCATTGAAAGTTAATTGGTATAAATCTATAGTAGACAAATAAAACCAATTCATTTTAAATAAACAGATTCAATTTAATGCACTTCCAATACAACAAATTAATATTCAAATTGTCAAAAAAACACCTCAAAATAAAAAATATTAATATCATTCTTTCATAGACAAGGTATTATTAAATCTCAATCTTTATCCCACTATATTTCCTAGTCAGCTATCCATTTTATTCAGCAGCCACCAAACACTATACCCCTATCACAAAGAAACAAAAAAATAAATAAAAAAATTAATCACTATATTTTAAAATTATTATTTGTCACGTGATTTAGTCTAGAATAATCTTCAAACAAAAATTTCCACTTTTTTATTAAATAAGAACATGGCCAATTTGGATCCCATCTTCCTTGGAATTTCTTCTCTAACCTCCACCAACAAGAAGAGGAAAACATGACAAACATCCTCAATTTCTTTACAATAATTGCTGTTTTGGTTCATTCATTTCAAGAAAACATAATCCATTGGCTACAAAAACTGTATAAACACTATGGTTATGTTTATGCAGTGAAGGATAAAGATCATGCAGGTGAAAGTGAAAGTGAAAGTGATTGTTGTGCAGTGTGTTTAAATCAAATGTGTAAAGGAGAAAAGGTTATGTCCTTGCCTAATTGCAGTCATAGATATCATGCTGATTGTATTGGTGTTTGGTTGAAGAATCATACCACATGTCCTCTTTGTAGAAGCAAAATCAAAGACCATATTTCTCAGAATCAAGAAAAAGAGGTGAAACCCTTTGGAGAATCTTTGGTTGATGTTGTTCAGAGTTTATCTGATGTTTTTGTAGCTGTTCTATATATGTTACTTCCATCTAGTATCACTGAGAGTTTTCCTCTTGTTCATTGATATAATTTTGTCTGTAAATATTATGTATGTAGAATAGTTAATCAGAATTAGTCTTTTTTTTCATGGCAATTGCTAATATTTAGAGTCTTTTGCTTGTTTGGTCTTTTGGAAACATGTATTTAATTAGAGTCTTTTTAATAACTCCCTTTGAAAAACAAAATCTCAGAATTGTAGGTTTAAAATCTTTGCTATGGTCGTCAATCAGAACTAGCCCGATCAAGTGGTGTCTACGTCCCCAAAAGAATAAATACAAAAAGAAATGGGCCTAGAGGCAACAAACCACAACACTTGCTCAAAGACAAATTTTATCTGTTTCTTTTTGATTCATCTTGCGGGTCTTAGGTTTTTCTGAAATTTAATTTCTGGCCGGTGTTTGGTTAGGTTTTCTCATTTCAAGGAATCATCTGTTTATGTAACTATTGTTTATTAGAATTTGGTTTTAGCATCTAGGATGCAATGTTTTAGCGGCTCTTTATTACTATTTTGGTTTTAGCTTTTCCTTTGGCAAGAGTTTTGGTCTAGTTCTCCTTTCACTCTTCTCTATCTTTTTTCTTTTTTTTAATAAAATCTGGCAGGATTGATAAAAAAAAAATCCCAGTCAATTCCTGTTTTTTTACAACTTTGGTTATAGTTGGGAGAATTCATGCAAAAAAGATGAAAATTATGTATAGTTTATTCTTGTTTTTAATTGTGTTATTTGTATGCAGTATCTACAAATTTTTGTTGGTGACTAATCTACATTAGAGAACTTAGCTGACCACAGGTATACTCGATTTTGCCAATCTGTGTGGTTCTCCCTTCCAATAGAATTTTTACCACACCCAAGATTTAAATTCAAAACCTTAAGTTGGGATCTGAGCCGAATTACCGCTCGAACCAAACCCTTCTTGGTTATGTACATCAGTGTTTACTTCCCACCGACAGTTTGAGTAAGAAATAAGAATACCCTCCCATCGTTGTGTCTTACTGAAATCTACAGTTCATCTAATGAGAACTGAGAAGTCATTTTCATGTTAATGGGTGTTGAGCTTGATCAAAGGCCCTGTGGCACATGGTGAATACCCTATACTATTTATTGCCTTCAAAATTTGGTAGTACTAGACTACTAGTAATCGTTGACTGTATTCAAAACAAAATGTAGAGGTTTACACAACTAGTAAAATTGACATTGTTAGGCCAGAAATTTTCTATGATAACCTGAGTTCGAACCAAGGAATTTCATATTGCGTGCGTGAGTTTACAGGTGGTGTTTGCAATTGTCACTCTTGTTGGAGACAAAAAAAACAAGTTCAGGGAGCAATTTAAATAATACATCATTTATTTATACAAGAAATGTGACTCTGCCATAAATCAGGCTGGCTATAAATCAGAATCCATTTAGAATGAGAATCAGAAAGGAACAAAATTGAAGCAGTAGGTGAAATATTTAATGAGAAAATAGAAATTAAATGTTTATGAAAACATTTGATAAGAAAGGAGTAGGGAATATTTAACATGGTAATTATCATAGTAATAGAGCAAATAAAGCAATAATTATTCTAACAAAAAAAAAATAATTCAGTAATTATGCATACCAGTGACACAAGGTATAAAACCCAAGGGGCGTGGTTGAGCAGTTGGGGCTCTTCCTCTCTTAATCAAGTGTCGAGGGTTCGATTCTCGCCTTGGATATGGAGCAGCTTTAAATCTCTGGGCCAGTTGTCCCACCCTTCGAGGTGCCTCTAATCCAGCGAGGAGATTAGTCACTGCGTTCGGCGGTGGATACCCTGGTCTCGACATTAAAAGTGACACAAGGTATCATAGATAAATATAGTGTCACTAAAAATTATTGCTATTTAATCACAAATATCAGTGCTAAAATTATTCAAACAATGTATCAGAGCTTGAAAAACATTAAAACTTGTCATCTTTATCTAAAATATTAATCCCCCTTTTGACATAAACTAAAAAGGGTGGGACATTATTATTGTCAAAAAGAAAATAAAAGAGTAATAAAGAGAGTTTAATATAGATGAGTTATTCAGAGAAATGGAAGAATGAGTTCCTTTAGTTCCAAAATTCCATCAGTTCTTTGAAGAATCACTTCATTCTGTTTGACAATCTCTTCTTGTCTTTCTGGTGACTTTTGCACATCCTCAACTAGCTTCTAAACATATTGTTGAGCTTCTTGAAAGCCTCAAACTCTGACTTTCTGAGCATGATAGTGCAATGGTTAAAACAATTGACAAGTACATCAAGTGTGAAATCAAGTTTATTGAAATAATAATTATGCCAATGAAACAGTACTCTATGGATGTATTTAGTACAAATGACAGAGAAGGAAAGTACTGAGCTAATTTATCTTATATTCTTGTTTTAGAGTGTTGTGAGATAGAGTTAAATATTTTGTTTTGAAGTATTTAGGGGTGTTCATAGTGCGGGTTGGTTCGGTTTTGAGCAAAAATGTGAACCGAACACCGCAATGTTAAAATAGATGTAGTTTGGTTTGATTCGGTTGACTTTTAAAAGGAAACAAAACCAAACAAAATGCGGTTTGGATTGGTTCGGTTTTTTACGAGAAAAAACACAATTTATAAATCTGCCATAAGAAGCAAAAGATTGTGTTGTTGCATATAATTAATTATTAATTAGCATCAAAACACTTTCATACAAAATAAATATCATTCCAAACAAGAAAAATAAACGAAAAGTGAAGAAAAACATTTTTTATGAGCTTCCCTCATATTTACATGTGTTCCAAAGCATTCTTGTAATAGGAAAAAATGATTTGGACCTGCGCGATAGGTGATAAAACATTAGAGCATAGTTGAAGCTATGTACATATTAAATTCATATAAAAAATTGATTGATATTAGATTCATATCAAAAACTAGACTTTATATACATTGCATATTCATATAAAAAAACTGTATTGTATATAGGATTTTGCGGTTTGGTTTGGTTCGGTTTTTGTAATCAAAACTGCGAACCAAACTGAACCGCATGGTTTACTAATAATAAAAATCGAACAATACCAATAGGATGTGGTTTTTTGCGATTTGGTTCGGTTTGCGGTTTTCTATTGGTTTCGTTCGGTCATTGGGTTTTTAAGAGAAGCCTATGTGTTGTAACAATTTACATATAGTGTTATTCTCTGGTTGTCAGTAGACAACGATTCGTAATTTTTCTCTGTTTTTTGGAATTTTCCATGTTAAATTCTTGTGTTCTAATTTATACCGCTCATTTTATTTCTCTATGTTATTTTTCCCAACATCATCTTCATCTAGGCAAAAAATGTGATGAGAGGAAAAGGGGAAATTTTTGGTGTGGATAGTCCACCATATAATCTTGTAAGACTTCTTATTCCAACAATTAAAAAAAAAGTTTATTAAAGTGATGTGTACACCACTTAATGAGGTGGTGCACTTTTAGACAAAACCTTACTTGACCAAAAAAAAAAGACAAAACCTTACTTCAAACTGCGTTTCAAGCATGAAATTTGGACTAATTTAATTGACAATTAGTCATAGTCTCATAGAGAATGTTACTTGAGAGCAAAGTCTCAAAGTATTTTTAGTTTTATATATACTCTCCTAAAGTCTCAACATCGATCATTATCTCTTTCGAACTTTCTTTGTCACATTGAGGATGAGAGCTTTACATGATTTCACCGAAGACCTTAGGCTCCTCACAAGTTAAAGCGTTTCATATCTTATAATTAGAAATCCATGATCTGCGCAAATCACCATGCAATATATCCAAGAAAAATTGTGCAAAGAAAAAAAGGAGTGTGAAAAAGGATTTTCGTTGACCTTCATGCATATACAAAACATTGAAGCAATGGCCAAAAAGTAAATGGGAAAATAAAATAAAGATGTGCGATATAGTATGCACAGTCTTCTTTTGCAACTTTTTATGTTCAAAGTTTTTGGTAAGGTTTGATCATCTCAAACAATAAATTTTTGAACTAAAGAACCGGGACTCAAGTTTTATTTTTCTTTTGACCAAAAAAAAGTTTTATTTTTCTTGACAATTTTTTTTTGGTTGATTTTTCATCAATATTATTAGCATGTTAATAATGAGCTAAATCACAATCCATACTCATGCATGCACAGTGTGGATCTAGAACCATGAGTGAGAATATAAAGAGAATTTATTATCAATATTGTTAGTTCCAACGATTGTTAATGTTTTTTTTCAATATGATCACTTGATTCATTAAAATTAAGAAAACGAATTATATAGTTCCAAATTTCTTTAAGAGAAAATCGTTAATTTAGTTTCCAAACTTATACATCATCTTCTCTTTAGTCGTTAAAGTATCTTAAAGTTTGTGAAATCAGTCAAATTAGTCCCCAAAGACTTATAAGAAGACTTTTTTTTATCTATAACGGAGTGACAAATACCACTTGTAAATTCACAGACCCAAAGTGTAGATCTTGGCTCCAACCCAAATAACCATATAAAATATTCAACCTAACAACAAGTTGTTCTGGGCCTTACAGATATTCATAACGAGTCTTTTATGGAGACTACCGAGACAAGATTCTTAAAATTTCAAAAAGTAGTTTTGCATATTTCACAAACTTTAGGACTACTCATTGTTTTGCAAGTTTTAGGGATAAAATAGAAGAGAAGATATAAGTTTACTCTTTATTTAAGTGTTAGAGTTGAGGAGCTCAGGTGCAAAATTTGGAGCTCAATGCACTGAAATAAATTTTATTTGAAGAGATAAGTGAGGGAGTAGTGATGGAGTATTTTAATCTCAGCGTGTTGGTTAAAATGCAACTTATGTGGGTATGTCAATCCATGACTAATGACTTTTTTTGGGTTTGGATCATTAGTAACTACCAACGGAGTTTTTTTAACGACTTCAACGAAAAATTAATTTTAAATCGTACTTCGAGACAAAAAATTTATTGGTCAATACATATGAAGTCCAAATATGGGATATGACACAATACATATAAGGATATGAGAAAATTTTGAAAATCAAAATACGACACAGTTGGGATATTTTAATAAAAAATTAAATTAAAATTAAAATATATAAAAACAAAACACAAAAAAGGAATAGAAACATGAATAGAAAAAAGAAGAAGATAAAAACAAAAATATTACATTTTATAGAGATTATAAAAAACAGTCAAATATAATTGACTGAGGAGCATAGGGAGGAAGAATACATCAAAATAATATTCTCCACAATTTGCAAGCTACTTTGTAGTGATCCAATGCATTACTTTATTTATTTATGCCTCTCTTTCAATTTCAACCCATTTTCTACGGTAAACTATCTGAATCCAAGTCTTTCATTCATACTTAAATTCATTAGACGGGTCAAGGTGAAAGGTGGAAAATTCTTTATCATTATTTCCAAGTTTAAAAATCCAAGATAAAGGTATTAAACCGTAAAAGGATCCCGTGAACTGTCTAAGAGCAATTGAATCAAAGAACTTTTTTTTTTTATAAACCAAAAATCTTTTGTGCGCAATTGCAGATATTAATCCTCCAATCAGGTAGAACCACAAGGGCAGAAAAACTCTCTCTCAAGAGATTTAACAATGCAATATACTTAAGACTGGATTCAAACCCAAAACTTTGATTAAACTGAAAGAAACTTCAATCATCTCATACAAGTACTCTTGGGTAACGAAAGAAGAGATTTGGGGTTAAAACTTAAAAGCAAATAATAGTAATTTCAATTTCTTCAATTTCCCTTATTTCTTTCTATCCAAAAAAAGAGTCATTGACCATTGACTCCAATACCGTCACCTTGTTCCCTCATCTATTCACAAGTGACAAGTCGAAGTCTTCAATCCAACGTGGAAGTTCCTCCTCTTCCTCTTTCATATTCCTTTGAACTTTCTCTCTCTATGTACCACATATAATTATATATTTCTCTAAACCCAATTCACAAGCCAACCCCAATTTCCCCTTCTCTTTACAATTCCACATTTCTTCAAAGTTCTAACCTTTTCTTCATTTGCACCACTTCCCTTCAAAATTCACAAAGATTTTTCATCTGGGTATTCCCCATTCTTCTCTAATTTCCACCCTAAACCCTAAAGCTTCAACCTTTATAGAATTTTCCACATCAAAAACCCAATGGGTGCTACTAAAATATCAAGTTCAAGTAATCCAATTGGTGAATCTAATACAGTTGAGTTAACAGGAAAAATAATGGTGGTAGCTATAATATTTCTCTTCATGGTAGTTATGTTTGTTCTCTTACTTCATATCTATGCAAAATGGTTTTGGTGGCGTTTTGAAGAAAACACTGCTCCTCCGCCACGTAGTCGCCGGAGACGGCGGAGGTTTGTTTTTGCTCCTGGTCAAGATCCTGTTAGCTATAGCTTTCACCAAATTGGACTTGACCCTTTAGTTCTAAAATCCTTGCCAATTTTGGATTTTCAATTAGAAGATTTTAAAGATGGTTTGGAATGTGCTGTTTGTCTTTCTGAGATTGTTCAAGATGAAAAGATTAGACTTTTACCAAAATGCAATCATGGGTTTCATGTAGATTGTATAGATATGTGGTTTCATTCTCATTCTACTTGTCCTCTTTGTAGGAATCCAATTTCATCTGAAAAAATATCATCTAAACTTGGAAGTAGTTCTAGTAGTTCAAATGTTGAAGAAAATGTGTCAAATAGTGAGTCATTAGAAGAAGAAAATTTAACTTTAGAGTCTTCAAATTTTCCTACTAATGTGTTGGTTTGGGGAGACCAAAGTCAAGTAAGTTCTTTTGGTGTTTCATTGGAATTAGAAGAAGGGAGTTCTCAATCTCAGCAACCACTACCTTATTCTTCATCATCATCATCATCTTCTTCTTCTTCTAATTCAGCTAGTGATAGTGTCAGTACTAGTAGATGTAATGGAATGTTGGTGATTGATATACCAAGTGAGTTTAATTCTTCTTCTTTGTCACCTTCTGCTAATAGGTGTGCTGAACATGAAATGAAATCACCAATGGCAGCAAAATTGAGATCATTTAAGAGACTTTTAAGCAGAGACAAAAAGTTAATTAGTCCTTCTAGTCCTCCTAGTTCTATGGATGTTGAACAAGGTCACAGCTAGAAATTTGATGTTGGTATTCATTAATTTTACAAGAGTTCCTTCTGATGAGAGATAGTTCTGAAAAAGTTAGAGTTATGCTATTGCTACTTGCTTTCCAATTATATGTAATGACTTGTTATACATTCATTTTTATATTTGTGAATAGTTGTGCTTTAAGCACATTAGGTGAATCGTTTGAAGTGTCTATATTGTATAAATGATAGTTTTATTTGTAGTAAGAGGGTAGAATGACCCAGTTTATTAAGAAGTTTGATTTTATAGTGTCATTGTTTTCATTTATAATCTTCACTTGCAATTAGCTGTAAGGCTGGCAGAGGTTGTTAGATGGATATCTCATATGGTTACTCAAGTTCGAACTCGGAACCTTCAATTTGTCTGTGTGAATTTATGGGTGGTAAATTGGTAATTGACACTCTGGGAGCTGACCAAAAAAAAATTAGCCTAGCTATTGATGGATAAAATTGAATGAAATTTTAGACCTGTGAATATTTAGTCATTCAATCTATACTATCTTGTGTTTTCTATTTCCAGATGGATCATTGAGCATTTAACGGAAATATTTAAGCAACAATGTTTATCTATTTAGGCTTCATTTGGGAGTTAGGAGGGAGGGCTTTTACTGAGGAGAGGAAAAGAGAGACAAGTTTTTCACCTTGAAATAGTGCATTTCTAGAGAAGTGGAAAGAGATGTTTATGACTATTATATTTTTAATTAATTTTAAGAGTATAATAACAAGATGGAAGAAATTGGAAGGAGATGTTTAAGGGGCGGATTCGATTAGTATCCGGGTTAGATCACCGGTAATAGAACAAATTGGAGTCAAATTTTGCTTACCTCCCGTCTAAACTCCGGATTATTCGGGACTCGTTTTTCGGGACACTGGAGGGGGTCAAAGACCCCTATACCAAAAAAAAATGGAAGAAATTTGAAGAATTTTTTAAGTCCTTCTAGACTCTCCTCCATTTCATTTTTTGAGTTCCCCCACTTAGAGGGTTTTAGTATTGTGAAGAAAAAAAAATTTCATTCAAGGTGGATAACTACCCTTCCATCTTCTTCCCTTTCTTGCTTCCTATTTCGCAAAGCCCTCCCCTTCCCGCCCCTCCAGAAACCTTAAACAAAGCCTAAGTGAGTCTTACTTTTGTTAAATATATACAAACATAAATCATGTTGCGGTTAATTAGGGGAAAAAATAAGCCACAATGTCTGACAAAAACTTATGTTTAGCCTACATCAGACCGATGAATTCAATTACATTTAAATGATAATTTCTTCTTCTTCTTATTATTATATTAGATTTTGCATATTGTATTAAATGATATTCATATACTTGCAAATTTTTCAATAATTTAAGCATATGGATTTACATAAATTTTTGACATACCTAAAAGACTTATTACAAAATACAACTTAATAAACTATCATTTAAGGTCAAACTTTTTGAAATCAAAAATGATTTACATCATACAAATGCATCAGAAGCATATCTTGTAGTCCCAAGTTGTCTTATCTATTTCGACCTTTGTGTCCTATCCATTTTCACTCCTATGTCTCATGTCTCTTAGTAAGAATTGTTTCATTTTCACTTTTTATAATTTATTATAAATACCCTACTAGCTCGTTAGTATAATATAATTAAAGATAGATCAAAGTACTTATTTAAAGATAGTAATAGGAAATAGGTCTTTAAGTAGGGTAAAAGGTCAAACCAAATTATAAAGAGGGTTAGGCCGGGACTAACAAACTCATAACAAATAACTTGTTCGACTTAAGCCTTGAGTTCTTTAACATCTAATTAAGCCTTACAAAACATAATTTGACCCAACTTATTCTGAACTTTGCATTCAACTCACTTTTAAGCAGACTCAATTTATTCAAAATCATTTTTCGTTACAGTAAAATCAAGTACGCACTTGATAACTGTATCTTTTCACCTCTTATTAAATATGTTTCTAGAAAAAAAACTTAATTTTTAAAACATTTTTGAATAAAATATTGTCCCGTGTAAAAGCAAATTTGGGAGGTCAAGCACTTTTCCAAACACCCAATTATAATATTTGGGGTAATTACCAATGTGACTCTCCTACTTTGGCCCAAAGATCATTGAAGATTGTATTTTATTACTTTTTACTGTATTCGAATTTAGAGCGTTGGTTAAATTGGAAGATACCCAAACAATCTCATCCAAACACTCAGGTTGTATTTTATTACTAATTACTAACATATAGGTGACAAGTAATAAAAAAGAAATTGTATTTTGAAAACATAGAAACTTTCGAAATATATAATACTTTTTATTGAAAAAGAACATATAATACATTGAATACTGTGATTTTGATTGAAAAGTAGTACTATTTTAAACCTTGAATCCCACCAAAATAAACCTTGATTCCTTAGAACACGGATTAGAAAAAATAAATTAATATAAATCACTAGCTATTTCACCATCAATACGGAAGATAAGCTAAAATGTTTAAGGCAGCAGTAAAAAAAAATTCCCAAACAAACCCGACAAAAAAGTTTTCTTGATGAATCGAGTACATAGGATAGTGGCAGGCATATGTCCAATTTTTTTTCTCAATCATGATGTCTCATTCACACTCATGGCTAATGAGATCCAATGCCTTTTCAATTTTTACCTCCTAACCTATTATTGACCCACTTAGGTGATTTTTCATTGCTATCTAGATTTTGAATCCAAATAGGTTGTTCAAAGTTCATACTCAAGAAAGAGATTTTGGGTCATGTAGAAGGTGTGATTTGCATATCACATGTAGTGATGCAAATGGTAACAATAATTTATTTTCTGCTTACCAAACATATTTTAGGTTCAAAATAAATTTTATGTGAGATTTTTAAAATTAGAGGCTTTTAAAGCCTTATTAATTTTTATAATGTTAACTAACATAAGAAGAATATTAATGCATTCATGGCTTGATTAATATTGTTGTTGAATTACCAACATGTTGTTGCACAAATAATAGATACTTGGGTCCCTTAACTATTTGGTTTTTGGTTCGATCTCTAGTCGGTGTATATAGAAAAACATTTGTTGGAAGAGGTCAATCTCTTAAATGGATCTTCGATACCTCGAAGGATTAGTCTCCACGGTCGTCGTGGAGGATACTTTGGTTTACCAAAAACAAATAAATTTTGTTGTTTAATTAGTAGATGATTAAAGTTGCAAGTGAAATAAGGACTGCTTATACTCCTCCAATATCCCTTATCTCGCCAACACTAGGTTAGTATTTTTTAGGCAAAATTACACTAGAGGTCTTGTAAGTTATTTAATTGTAACAAGTTCGTCCTTTAAGTTTTTTTCGTACCACTTAGGTCCTTTAAGTTACATAATGTGACACCGTTAGTCCTTTTTTCATTTTTCGTTACAAAAAAACCCAAGTTGGCACTAACAGAGTTAATATGGCCGTGACGGAGTCTACGTGTCATCTATCTGTTGACAATTTGGTCATTTAATACTACTGTCATGTAACAATTTGGTACTTTCAACTTAAAAATTTTAAAAAAAATGGTTCATTTTCTTTTTCATTCAAGTTAAAAGAACCAAATTATTACATGACGGTAGTCTTAAATGACCAAATTGTTACGAGTAGATGATACGTAGGCTCCGTCACGACCACGTCAGCTCTCTTAGTGCGAACTTGGGTTTTTTGTAACGAAAAATGAAAAAAAGACTAACGATGTATACATTATGTAACTTAAAGGACCTAAGTGGTACAAAAAAAAAACTTAAAGGACCAACTTGTTACAATTAAATAACTTAAAGGACCTCTAGTGTAATTTTACCTTTTTTTTATATGCAATCTTAGTTGTTAATTGTTAGAGGAGAAATGTTAGTTTCCACGTTTGAATCCTAGACTTCCTTCTTATACTCCTCCAATATCCCTTATTTCGCCAACTGAGGTACCTACTTGGATCAACACTAGGTTAGTTGATGTGGTAAGCGACCTCGACCCCTAATGACCTGAACATGGTCTCAATCTTAGAAGTGACTAATATGGTAAGATGAGTAACCAATGAGGTAATAGCCAATTAGGTCCCTGACATTTCAAAAATGTTCAATTTAGTCCCTGACTTTTCACCGGTGTCAATTTAGTCCTCAACATTTTCAAATGAGTATCAATTTAGTCCCTGACTTTTTACCAGTGTCAATTTAGTCCTCAACATTTTCAAATGAGTATCAATTTAGTCCCTCACTTTTCACCAGTATCAATTTAGTCCTCAACATTTTCAAATGAGTATCAATTTAGTCCTTTTGTTAACAACAGTTAGTAACGGAGATGACGTGGCTGTTAAGTGCCAGCGTGGCAAATGTCAGGGACCAAGTTGGTACTACCAAAAAAATAAAAAAAAAATCCATATCAGATTCTCATTTGAGACGTGATAATGAATTTGGCGCCAATCTTACATAACTTGATACAAAAAAGGACAAACAATGTACGAAAATTCCATTTGAAGCTAGGTATTAAGAACTGCAGTTGGAAGAGAGTAAATGGCTGCATCATGTACTCTTTAAACTTCTGGAAAAGTATTATCGAGCAAGGTCCTTTTTAGGATTTGTCCTTTTTTGTATCAATTTTTTGTATCAAATGAGAATCTGATATGGATTTTTTATTTTTTTGGTAGTATCAATTTGGTCTCTGACATTTGCCACGTTGGCATTTAACAGCCACGTCATCTCCGTTACTAACTGTTGTTAACGGAATGACTAAATTGATACTCATTTGAAAATGTTGAGGACTAAATTGATACTGGTGAAAAGTCAGGGATTAAATTGATACTCATTTGAAAATGTTGAGGACTAAATTGATACTAGTGAAAAGTCAGGGATTAAATTGATACTCATTTGAAAATGTTGAGGACTAAATGACACCGGTGAAAAGTCAGGGACTAAATTGAACATTTTTGAAATATCAGGGACCTAATTGGCTATTACCTCAGTAACCAATGGTTAATTCTCTCGCTCCATCAATCGAACTAGAGATTATTCTCATAATCGTCCAAGGGGCGAGGCTTATGAGGCTTATGGAAAATTGACACCAGAATGACTTGCTTGACATGTAAGAATAACTTTAGAACAAGGAACTAAGATTGACTTAGTAAAACTAAATCTGAATTTTTGATTTCCTTAACCAAATCCAACAATGAGCAAATACAAAGAACTCTTCTATTACATTAGCCAGCAAAATTATCTCAAAACCCAATACATTGTTCCTCATTTCTATAGCAAAAAAAGATCAATAAACATAAACCAGATTTTGAAACTATAATAGTAATACACAAAATCAAGTAACCACATAAAGGGGTCCATAGTTATGAACAACATTAGAACTATTTTGTTGATGTAAAGACATATAAGGTATCTCATTTTCCTCTCTCTTTGTGCCTTTGAACAGATTTGTTAAAGGTCCAGACAATGTAATAAGCCTATGCTTCCCATCAAAACCATTGTAGATGCTATGTATTGGACCAGAAACATGCTTTTTCCCAACAACCTTTGACTTAGAATTGTTGCTCCGTTCTTCTTCTTCAACTTTGTTTTTCTTGTCTGTTTTTTTCCACCATGAAGTCAAAGAACTTTTCCATGATTTCTTTCCCTTTTTCTCTTTCTCCATAGATCCTTCAGGATACACTGATGATGATGAACTCTTCAGTTTTGCTTCATTTCCTTGTTGCTTTGCTTCCTCCAGGAACTACTCAAAACCAAAATAGAAAGAGAAAGAGAAAGAACTTATATTAATGAAAATAAATAGATTAAATAACACATCAAATGTAGTAATGTGTTGAAACTTGAAAACCAACAATGTAAGTATTTAGTACCAAGGAAAAATCTTGTTGCAGATCAAATCCATAGTCATCAAAATGGCTTGCTTCATATTTTGGTTGTGAATGAGATTTATTCATCATTATTATCAACAAAAACCATAAACTTTAGCAGGACAGAAACTACCAAGCTGAGGAGTGAAGATCTCAGGAGATTGATTATTCAAGTTGGCTAGAAGAACAAAGAAATGTGTCTTATTGTAAAAAAGCATTCAATTGACATGGGGTTGGAATTTACTGGCTTGGATCACAAAAAGCAAAGTTCAACAACTCTTCAGAAAGATATCACTGTCACATGGTTAGTTATGGGAGATGACAGAAAACACTGGTGGTTGAAAAATAGCATTGCAGGTTTAAGCTTTTTCATTTCACTTTGTCTTATCAAAGAAGAAATGGCTTGAATTAGAAAAAAAAAAATTGGATTGTCTTATATAGGGTGTGAGTGTGTTTGGGTGAGGATTCAACTAATCTTATTTTAATTAAATAAAAGTACATGAAAAGTTGCATTGGGACTTTAGGAAAAATAGTGTGGGGATTAAAAGTCGATCAAAAATGTTATAAAGAGACTAAAAATGAGATTATAAAATTTTATAAGGATTAAAAATATGTTTAACCCTTTTAAAAAATTAAGAAAAGTTGTTTGTTTGTTTTTTTTGAAGCAGAAGTTGTTTGTTTTTTAAGAACAAGAAAATTGTTTTTAGCAAAAATAGGTACCTAGATCAGCGGAGAAATTTGATGATTTTTTGTTTCATATGGCAGGCATGCTATTAGTACTCATAATTGGAGAGTGACGTTTGGGTTCTTCAAACTCGATGACAAAGGTTTTGTTAGACTATAAAATTCTATATCTTCCACTCCCACAAAGCTGCTTATTTTAGTTTTGTTTTACACTATGTTCGGTATCGGAGTAAGGGGTATGATGTCAGATTCTGCGAGAATGAGGTTGACTTGGGGTGAATGAGCTTGGACTTCGGATTGGCCGAGGTGGTCTTCTCCTGCGCCTCGGGTGGGGTACCTGCAAGCACTCTGATGCCTAAGTTAGCAAGGGAAGTGAAGAGGTAATTTGAGAAAGGAATAAGTGCGTACCTGGAAATGGTGGATGAGTCCTGTATTTATAGAGTGCGGGGCTGGACCGTTGGATTAGGCGGACAAGTCCCGCTCGTTGGATGCGGGTCGCCGCTGCGGTGGAGTCCAGTTTAGCCTTTTGACAGCATGCGCGGATTGGACCAGGCCCAAGTGCTTGGTCGTTGGCCCAGTCCGGAACAGTGGCCCCCCAAGCCGAGGTCGAGCTGACCAGGGTCGGGCTTGGCTTGAAGAAGTTAGATCTGAGCTTCCCTTTGCTTTGAGAGCAGCAACAAGTGAGTCCCTTCTTTCCGACGCCTAGGGCGGTGGGATTGATTTGCTGCGTTCCTTCCTGCAAAAAAGGCTTGACAGAGCATTTAAGCTCGGAATCAAGTAGATCTTGACTGAGCATTCAAGCTTAGAGTCAATTGTGTCTCGACTGAGCATTTAAGCTCGGAGCCAAGAATGTTCGAAGCCGCTGTGGACTTCTTCCTCGGTCCCGAACTGAACATTGAAGCTCGGAGTTCGGGAGAAGGCAGGTGATCGAAGAGCGGGGTCGAAGTCGCCTGGGACTTCTTCCTCCGGTCTCCGTCTCAGCATTTAAGCCAAGCCGAAGGACCGTTGCACGCCCCATGACTGACCATTTAAGCTCGGAGTCACGGGGGACGTTTGCGTCTCTTTGATGGCCTTGCCTCGCGCCGTTGTCCGCCGAGTGGCCAGCTCGGTGTCGGACTCGGGTGAGAGGGGCGTTGTTTGTCAATCGGGAGCCGGCGTCCCCCTGAGCCCTGAAAGTGAGGAAAGTAATGATTTGTTTCAAAACGTTTTTATTCAGGGACGCTACCGATCCGCATGTTACATTTGACTAGCTATAGTATAGCCTGAGTTTGGCGGCATTCCACATTCGGGGTATCGGTTCCTTGGAGAGGGTTTCCAGGTGGTAAGCCCATGTCCCGGTTTTTGCTGCGACTCGGTAAGGCCCTTCCCAGTTGGGTGCGAGCTTTCCTTCGCGAGCGTTTTTGTTGCCGACGTCAGCTCGCCTGAGGATGAGATCCCCAACATTGAAGTCCCGGGTAATGACTTTCTGGTTGTATCGCTTGGCAATCCGAGCTTTGACGACGGCCTTGGCAAGCTGTGCCTTGTCTCAGACCTGTTGCACGAGATCGAGCTCTTCTCTTGCAGCTTTGCTGTCCGCCTTATTGCTGAGGGGGTACAAAGTTCTCCAGGTGGACTCTTCGACCTCCACTGGGATGACGGCCTCGGTACCGTATGTCAACCTAAAGGGGGTTTCGTTGGTGGTGGAATGCGGAGTTATCCGATATGCCCAGAGGACATATGGCAGCTCGTCTGGCCATACCCCCTTTGCACCTTTCAATCTTTTCTTTAACCCTTTGAGAATGACTCTGTTTGCCGACTCCACCTGCCCATTGGTTTGGGGGTGCTCGACGGAGGTGAAATGCTGCTCGATGTTCAGGTCCGTCATCAATTTCTGAAACCCCTTGTCCGCAAATTGTGTCCTGTTGTAAGTGATCACCACAGAGGGAACCCCGAAACGGGTGAGGATGTTCTTTTTGACGAACTTGATGCAGTTGTTGGCCGTTATCGGGGCAAGTGGTTCCGCTTCGATCCATTTTGTGAGGTAGTCGACGGCGACGATCAGATACTTGACTCCGCCTCGGCCGGGTGAGAAAGGCCCAAGAAGGTCTATACCCCACTGACAGAAAAGCCATGTTGCCGGCAAGGAAGGGAGCTCGGCTGGTGGAGCATGATGAACGTTGGCATATCGCTGGCAGGTGTCACACCTTTTGACGAGGTTGGAGGCATCCTTTGTCATGGTTGGCCAATAGTACCCTGCCCTAAGGGCCTTCTTTGCCAGAGCCCCGACCCCTAGGTGTTGCCCGCAGATTCCTTCGTGGATCTCGTTCAGTACGTACCCGGCCTCGTCCCCTTCAACGCATTTCAGGGGGGGGGGGAGGGGGTAGAGAACTCGCCCCGGAAGAGTTTTCCATCTATAATGGAATAGGACGTTGCTCGTCGTCGAACTGCAGTGGCTTCCTTAGGGTCGACAGGTTCGACGCTGAGCTCGATGTAATCTTTGATGGGCCGTATCCAGCCCGAGTATTTTGTCACTGCATTGACCTCGGTCACCGTAGTTGGGGACAAGTCCATACTTGGTTTTGTCAAGGTTTCCTGAATGATGCTTCGTAAGTTGCCAGTTGGTTTTGTGCTGGCCAGCTTGGCTAGGACGTCGGCTCGGGCGTTCTCAGCCCGAGGTACATGCTTGAGTTCCGCCCGCTCGAACCAGAGGAGTAACTCCCGCACTCGTGCTAGGTATCGCTGCAGGATGGGGTCGTTCGTTACAAAATCGTTCTTGACCTGAGATACTACCAGCAACGAGTCCGTGTTCAGTTCAATGGTTTTTGCTCCGAAGTTTGAGGCCAGTTTCAGTCCGGCAATACAGGCTTCGTACTCTGCCTGGTTGTTCGATGAGCCATCAAGAGGATAACTCCAGCTCCACTGCCCTTGGAATTTGATGAGCCATCAACGTGGAGCTTCCGTTGCAAAGGATTAGCCTCGGAGAGGGATGGCGTCATTTCTGCTACGAAGTCAGCTAGGACTTGAGCCTTGACAGCGGACCGGGCTTCGTACTTGATGCTGAACTCGGATAGTTCTACTGCCCACTTGATGATCCTTCCTGCGAGGTCGGGACGATGCAAAATCTGGCGAATTGGCTGGTCCGTCCTGACGACGACTTGATGGGCCACGAAGTAGGGTCTCAACCGTCTGGCCGCCACGACCAAGGCCAGTGCCACCTTTTCTATCTTTTGGTATCGGGACTCGGCCCCTTGTAACACCTTACTTACGAAGTAGACTGGTCTCTGTCCTTCCTCTGTTTCTCGGATGAGGACTGCGCTCACTGTTTCCTCGGCCACTGCGAGGTAGAGGTAGAGGGTTTCTCCTTCAAGCAGTTTCAGCAGTATTGGGGGTTCGGACAGTATTTACTTGAGCTCGGCGAGGGCGCTCTCGCACTCGGGTGTCCATTCGAACTCTACGCCTTTCTTCAGGACTTTGAGAAAGGGGAGTGAACGATTGGCCGCCCTTGACACGAATCTGGAGAGGGCGGCAATCATGCCTGTCAATTCCTGCACTTCTTTCTTGGTGGTTGGGGGACGCATGTCGGTCACAACCCTGCATTTATCTGAGTTTGCCTCGATGCCTCTTTCGGTCAAGCAGAAGCCTAGGAATTTTCCGGCCCTAACGCCAAAAGTACATTTCTCAGGATTGAACCTGAGGTTGTTTTTTCTTGCCTCGTCAAAGATCTCCTGCAGGTCGGCGAGATGTCTTTCGTCGGCCTTGCTTTTCATAATCATGTTGTGGAGATAGACTTCAACGACCCTGCCAATTTGGCTGTGAAAAACGTTATTCATCACACGTTGGTAAGTGGCTCCAGCGTTCTTCAGTCCAAAGGGCATGACTCTGTAGCAGTAATTTCCCTGGCTTGTCATGAAAGCCGTTTTCTCCTGGTCTGGGGGATTCATCACGATCTGGTTGTAGCCGGAGTAGGCGTCAAGGAAGGATAGAAGTCAAAATCCGGACGCGTTGTCAACGAGCTTGTCAATGCTGGGGACGAGAAAAAAGCATCTTTAGGGCATGCTTTGTTAAGGTCGGTGTAGTCCACACACATTCTCCATTTTCCGTTGCTCTTCTTGACCAACACTACGTTGGATAGCCAGGTGGTATATTTCACCTCTTTGATAAAGCCTGTTGCCAGGAGGTCGGCCACTGCTCTTGCCGCCGCCTCGGCCTTCTCGTCGCTTTGGGCTCGACGCCGTTGTGTCACACACTTGGCGTCAGGGTTGACTGCCAGGTGATGACAAGCTACTTCCAGGGGGATTCCGGGCATTTCGGAGGCGGACCAGGCAAAAAGGTCGGCATTTCGTCGCAGACGCGTGATCAAGCTTTCTATGACGGCTTCGCCGAGTTCGGTCCCCACTCTGACAGTCTTTGCGGGGTCGTCCCTGAGGGAGACTTCAAGGAACTCGCCTTGGGGCTCGGGACGCTTGATCTTCCTCTTGAGCTCTCTGGCCAGCTCGTTGTCGTCCTCGTCTTCGGAACTATTCGGGTTGTAACGGGCGTCGACCTCGGTGAGATGTACCCGAGCATGGTCGGTGGAAATTCAAGGAGCTCTTGCAGCCGGCGCTGGGTGCCTTTAAGGGCAAGGTACTGACATCTTTCGACAGCGTTGATGTCGGCCAAGATGGTCATGACGTTGCCCGCCAGGGTATGGAACTTCATCTTCAAGTGCACCGGGGGTGACGAGTGGTATTACCAAGAAGGTCGTCCTGATAGTCCGAGCAAGTTTCTTTCGGTCGTAAGTCACCATAATATCAAGGTATCCCAAAGGTCGGGCTCGCTCCTCCCCAAGCCCGGACAAGTCAGTTCCGAGGTAAGGGTGCAAATCCGCAAGGGATAAGCCGAGTTTGGGAAGGAGGTCTTGGAACATGATGTCGGGAGAGCTTCCTTGATCTACCAAGACTCGCTTTACCTCGACGTCGAGCATGGAGGCCGAGATGATAAGTGGAATGAACTCATTCGGTTCAACAGATAGTCTTCGTCGGAGAAGAAAAGGGGCTTCCTGGATGAAGCCGGGGCCGTGGCTGGGCCGGAGGTCAAGTTGGCGATTTCCCTCCATTTGCGCTTCAGGGTCTTTTTGGTTTCCGTGGTGGAAACGGACGAGCCACCTAAAATCATCATGAGAGAGTGATGCCTCCCACTGTGGTCGCCAATGTTCGGTACCGGATTACGGGGTATGTCGGAGTGGAGCGTTCCGCGAGAATGAGGTTGACTTCGGGTGAATGAGCTTGAACCTCGGATTGGCCGAGGTGGTCTACTCCCGCGCCTCGGGTGGGGTA
Source organism: Astragalus glycyphyllos (assembly GCA_963573325.1). Lineage (NCBI taxonomy): Eukaryota > Viridiplantae > Streptophyta > Magnoliopsida > Fabales > Fabaceae > Astragalus > Astragalus glycyphyllos. Next base: position 115,287,679 of record OY754307.1, read on the forward strand.
CCTGCAAGCACTCCGATGGCTAAGTCAGCAAGGGAAGTGAAGAGGTAATTTGAGAAAGGAATGAGTGCGTACCTGGAAATGGTGGATTAGTCCTGTATTTATAGAGTGCGGGGCTGTACCTGGACCGTTGGATTAGGCGGACAAGTCCCGCTCGTTGGATGCGGGTCGCCACTGCGGTGGAGTCCGATTTAGCCTTTTGACAGCATGCGCGGATTGGACCAGGCCCAGCAGACTACTAGACTAGTGTAAATCTTCAGTAAAAAAAGGCTAGTGTAAACCAAGTATCCTCTTTTTTTTTTCTAAGCAAAGTTTTAGTAACTAGTGTGTCAGTTGATAGAGAGGAATGGAGAGTGCGGTTTGAACCACATACACCAACGTTTCACCAACAATATCCATTTCACTCAACCATTTAAGCCACCCTTTCTAAGACTAAATCTGGTATCATATGTGCGCAACTACAAAGATTATCTCTCAAGCAGAATTAAACCACAATGAACAGACTATTGTTTTTCCGTTTATCTTTCCGCTTCTTTTCTTTCGACTGTTGTTTGCATTCATCGAAGACACTTCATCCCATTTTCATAACTCTTGTGTTCAAAATCATTTTTTCCTTTGCTTCAATCAGCATCAAAACCCGACCAGAACTCTTGGCCCAGAACAATGGTGGATTATGATAGAGTTTTATGAGGAGGTTAAAGTATTAAGTAAAATATTTTTTATAATTTTGACATAACCTTTTATGTAATGTTGTGGTTTGATCATTCAATGGATGCAGAGATTATAAGAAAAAGAAATTCAGTTTAATGTGTATTAATTGCTAAAATTCTTTTTATACGCATCTAATGTAAAACCAATGTTTGCTAAAACTAACATATTGGCTATAAAATATTTAATATTCAGGGTATTAATTGCTAAAATTCTTTTTATACGCATCTAATGTAAAACCAATGTATGTTTGCTAAAACTAACATATTGGCTATAAATTTTGTAATCTAATCTAGATTTATACAAATACTAGTAGGATACCCTGCATATGCACGGGTGCCGTCGTGTTTTTTTATGAATGAACTTAGACATAGTTTAAATAGTCTGAACATTATCCCATGAAAATAAAGACAAAATTAAAATAGATAAAAAATAGGTAAATATTAAAATCTAAAAATGTAAAAGTATCATTTAAAAATAATCTGTGCATTTATCTGGTGTATTTTATATACCAGTGAAGTATTTTTATATATCAGTATTTTTATCCCGTGTTCTTTTATAGTGCAGCTATTCTATGTTTTTGTATATATCATTGCAGTTATCCCATTTTTTTTATATATCAGTGTAGTTATCCCGTGTTTTTTTATATGTCAGTGCAATTATCTCATAGTTTCAATTGATTATTCTTAGTTGATTGATAGATTATAGTAGATAGTAAAAAATAGATAGTAGATTATCAATAAGAAATACTTATCCTGTGTTTTATTACATATCAATGACAATTATTTGTCCTTTTTTGGGTATTGGTGACAAATATTTGTCACGTGTGTTTTAAATTTGGGTTAAATATGTTTTTAGTCCCTACAAAATTTCATTATTTTGTTTTTAGTCCCTATAAAATTTTTCAGCGACTTTTAGTCCCTATAAAATTTCAAAATTTCGTTTTAAGTTCCTATAAATGCCAACTAGTGTATATCCATTGAATTTTTGAGTGATGTTTTGCATACATGTTGAGGACATTTTAAACATCTTTTCCAGAAAAACTTTGAATTTTTTAACAAAACAAAAATTAAATCTAAATTTTTTAAGTGCAAAAGATTCGATAAACAAATTAAAGGAAACACTAACCTAGAAATCAAATTTTGAGTTTATTTTTTGTGAGGGAGATATGTTTAATATCTTTAACGTGTATGCAAAATATCATTCAAAAATTCTAAAGGTATACACGAGTTTACATTTTATAGGGACTTAAAACAAAATTGTGAAATTTTATAGGGACTAAAAGTTGACGAATTTTTTTATAGGGACTAAAAACAAAATAGTGAAATTTTGTAGGGACTAAAAACATATTTAACCCTTTAAATTTTAATCAGTAGTTTAAATAGTCGTTAAGTCTTCTGGTTTTTTTAGATATTAATCTCGTGTTTTTTATATATCAGTTCGGTTATCCTGTGTTTTTTTTTTATATATCAGTGCAGTTTTCTCGTAGTTTCAATTGATTATTTTAGTTGATTAATAGATTATTGTAGATAATGGGTAGGTTTGGTTTGAAATTTGAAATTTGAAAAAAAAAGGTATGAGAAAGTAGAAAATAAGTGGAGTGAGAAGAAAGTGCATTGGGAAAAGAGATTTGAAAAAATGATATAGTAAATTACAATATTGTCCTTAGTTAGTTGAGTTGTCAAATAAATAAGAAGGCTTGTTTAAGAACTTAAGTGTAATTTGTTTGTATAAATAGATACTGGACTAGATTAGATTAGATAGATTAGATGACAATTATTTGCCCTTTTTTGCGTATTATTCACAAATATTTGTCACATATGTTTTAAATATTAATCAGCAGTTTAAATAATCGTTAAGTCTTCTTTTTTTTTAGATATTAATCTCGTGTTTTTTATATATCAGTTCAGTTATCCCGTGTTTTTTTATATATATCAGTGCAGTTATCTCGCAGTTTCAGTTGATTATTTTAGTTTTTTTAGATAAGCAAATTGATTATTTTAATTGTTTTTGATAAGCAAATTGATTATTTTAGTTGATCAATAGATTATAGTAGATAGTGAGAAAAGAAAGTGGGTGGGTTTGATTTGAATTTCGAAATTTGAAAAAAAAAAGAGAAAGTTGAAAAAAAAAGTGGGAATGAGAAGGTCACATGTGTTTTAAATATTAATCAATAGTTTAAATAGTCATTAAGTTTTCTTTTTTTAGATATTAATCTCTTGTTTTTTTATATATCAGTGAAGTTATCCCCTTTTTTTATAATAATGAAGTTATATTGTAGTTTCAGTTGATTATTTTAGTTTTTTTAGATAAGCAAATTGATTATTTTAGTTGGTCAGTAGATTATAGTAGATAGTGGAAAAAGAAAGTGGGTGAGTTTGATTTGAATTTCGAAATTTGAAAAAAAAAAGCAGAAAGTTGAAAAAAAAAAGGGGGAATGAGAAGAAAGTGCATTGGGAGAAGAAATTTGAAAAAAAAGTGATAGTAAATTACAATGTTGCCCTTAGTTAGATGAGTTGTAAAGTAAATAGGGAAACTTGTTTAGGTAATAATTTAAGTGTGGTTTGTTTGTATAAATAGATATTAGATTAGATTAGATAAATAGATATTAGATAGATATCCTGTGTTTTATAATTTATCGTTACAATTATTTGTCCTTTTATTGGTATTAGTAACAAATATTTGTCACATGTGTTTTAAATATTAATCAGTAGTTTAAATAGTCATTAAGTCTTTTTGTTTTTTTAGATATTAATTTCGTATTTTTTTTATATATTAGTACAGTTATCCCGTGTTTTTTTTATATATCAGTGCAGTTATCTTGTTGTTTCAATTGATTATTTTAGTTAATTAGTAGATTATAGTAGATAGTGTAAAAATAAAGTGAGTGAGTTTGATTAGAATTTTGAAATTTGAAAAAAAAAGTATGAGAAAGTAGGAAAAAAGTAGGAGTGAGAAGAAAATTTGAAAAAAAGTGTGATAGTAAATTACAATGTTGTCCTTAGTTAGATGAATTTAAGTAAATAGGGAGGCTTGTTTGAGTAATTTAAATGTGGTTTGTTTGTATAAATAGATATTAGATTAGATAGTAAATAGGAGTTAATTGTAAATCATTTAATATTAATTTAATTACAATATTCTATATAGTAGATTAAAAAAATTGGGAAAAAAATATTTTTAAATAAAGAATGTGGGGGCCACAAATAGTAGTTGTGTAAAAAAGTGAGAAATATTGAGAAATGTGAGATTGAAAGAAAAAGAGAGAGTTAGAAAGGAACAGAAAATAGAATTAAAAAATAAGAAATTGAGTGGTGATGTGTCAAAAAATAAAGATGTCCAAGATGGTCTTTTTGTAAGTTGTTTGTTTGATTAAATAGATTAAATGGATATTAGATTAGACACCACATATGAAATTACTTATTAAGACATTTTAAAAAATTGACATTTCACATAATTGAGGATAAAATTGTAACTTAACCACAAAAAGACAAAAAAGAAAATTTATGACAGCTTTTTTGCTTTTATGTTTTTTTTACTTTTTCCTCTCTCTCCTTTCTACTTTTTCTTTAATTCTTTCTTTTACCTCTCTCTTTCTTCTAATATCACATCTCTCCTCTTTCTTTTTTCTTTCTTTTCCTTTATTTCTTTTATCTTCTCTCTCTATTTACCCCCTTCTTTCTCCTCCATTATTTATTTCCCTTTTTATTTCCTTTGTATTCCTTCTTTCTATTTATCTTCATGTCAAAAAAAATATTTATCTTTATTTTTCTCTATCTATTTTTTTTCTTCTTGAAAAATATTTTATTTCAAATTAATTTTTATGGGTTTTTTCATACAGATATAAATTTATTAATTTTTCCTGATTTATCAAAACACTCAATATTAAAATATCTAATTTACCAATATCTACTTTTTGTTTTTGTGTCTCGATGGTTAACAATTACATATTACTGCAATAATATTTTTGTTTTATCACTTTTGATCTTTTGTTTTATGACTTTTAATAATCACTTTTAATATTTTGTTTTCATGAATACTTTTATTTTTAATAATCTCTTAAGAGTCTTGACAATAAAATGTTAATTGTTGTTAAATTAATTATTTTTATATTTTGTTTTGGATTTTCATCGGGAAAACGTTAGATCTTATCGTTAAATTTCCGTAATTTTGTTTCTCGATGGCGAAACATTACACGTCTGAATACAAATTCTTTATATTTTTTCCACAGCTTCTTTATTTTCTATAAATTATAATTTATTTTTAAGTCTCGACAAGAAACAATTACACATTACTGATATAACTATTTTCGTATTATGACTTCATAACTATTTTGCTTTGGAGAAATCATACTTTCTTTGGAATTAATTTTTATGGGTTATTTTCATATTGATTTGATATTTTTAATTTTCCCGATAAAAATTTATCACTCAAAATTTAGATTTACTATTTTGTCGGATAAGAAAAAAAGAGGAATTTAGATTTACCAAAATTATTACTCAAAAAGACGAATGAGGGTCAAGCTAATTCTTTTTATATTTTTGTATTAACATCTATTTTTTATAAATATGATTTAGCTTTTGAGTCCAGATTAAGAAGCATTATCTGTTCTCAGTATGATTTTATCGCCACAAGCAACTTCTAATAAATGGACTTTTGCAATCTCTAAAATCTCTATTTTACATGCTTATACTTTTTGCTTTGGAGTTTCGACGGTTAATAATTACACGTTATTGCTATAATCATTTTATATTATGACTTTTGAATTCTTACGCGAAAACATAACACATTGTGGCTATAATCATTTTTTATACAAGAAAACATTAGACGTTGTCAAATTAATTGTTTTTTATCTTGCTTTTGACTTCCAACGGGGAAACGTTACATGTTTAATTTCCTTGCTTTTGATTCTCGATGGTGAAAGATTACAAGTTATCGGAATACAAATACTTCATATTAATATGCTCTGAGATCTAACTAATCATTTTACATCGTATTTTACTAATAAACTTCTATTATCTAATTAATCTAAACACTCACTACTAAAATCCCTATTTTATCCATTGCTATTTTTTGCCACATCACCATATTATACGTTATTGAAATACAAATACTTTATATCTTATTTTCACAAAATGTCTTTATGTTTTATAAATGATTATTTTACTTTTTACTCCTGATAGGGCAACAATTAATAAAGGCATCTTCCTAATTTTTCAAATTGTTATTTAAGTTTTTCACTAAACACTTTTAAATCAAAATCGTAACTATTTACTTAGTCATCAAATTATTAAAAATATAAGTACCCACGTGTCCATGGGGGACGAGGAGACGGAGAGCGACGATGAGGGATAGTGATGGGGAGTGACGAAGAGGGGCGGTTACGGGAAGCGATAATCGCTATGGTTGCAACGTCGTTGGATGCACTTAAATCGTATCTTCTTTCTCTCTCATTTGCATATTCTTATCTTATCTTCATCTCATTTTCTTTTTTTCCTGATTTTTACTCTATTTCTTAACATTTGAAGAAAGTACTAACTTTTTTTAACTTTCTGCAACTTGAACATTTTAGGGCGTAGTGGTAGCTATGCCACGGGGAGTGGCCGTGTGAGGCAATCATGATGTTTGCAACGTCTTTGTATTCACTTTAAAAGTATCTTCTTTTTCTCTCATTTGTTTATTCTTTCATTATATTTTCATCTCACTTTTTTTTCCTAATTTTACTCCCTTTTTAAGATTTGAAGACGATATTGACTTTTTTTAACTTTCTGTGTATCTATTAAAAAGAAGAAACATTGGCGCTTAGTCCCTAATATGATTTGCCATCGATACAACGACCGAATTAAGTATCAGTTAATTTCGAGCATTTCACCTCCCATCCCACTTCATCACCCCTCCCCCACACCCCCAAACCTCATTAATTGATAGGAAAAATCGAAAATACCCTTACCTATTCCTAACTCACACACCCCAATGACCCCATCTTTCCCAAAAACCCAAACAATCCACCCCCACCTTAAACCATCGATGTCCACCCCATTCATGGAGTCACCGTCGTCCACCAACCACCACAGTGGGGGCTTGGAAGTTGATGATCAGAGGAACAATTCATTTCAAATCATTTTTTTAGGACCAATACCAGACCATATAAACACGAAGCATGATAACTCAACACTTGCAGACCAAAGCTTGAATTGTCTTTAAAAGCAACACATGTTACTACAAACCTAGAGTGATTCTCAAATGTTTATAGATAGATAGATAGATAGACAGACTACTATAAAGAAGCAAGGTTTTACTGGCAAATACGTTTACAGTTTAATCAGATATAACTTACCTATTCCAAAATGTAGAATGCATGTACTCCAATGCCACAAGACAAACCTCAAACATATTTAGAGGAGGAACATCACAAGTATCAAACATGCAACTTCCTAGCATTAACTGTTAACCAAGAAGCTGGCAATAGACATAAAGGAGTAAAATCAAGCAAGAGATTTAAGACAGCCTCCATGTGATGTCCATTTCCCATGTCCAATATTTCCTATACATATCCTGTTAGACATGACAAAACCTAAGCAGAACATAAAAAGAACCAGTTCCAGGAGAACCCTTTAAGGACTCTCATACCCATAAGGATATCATCAAAGCTGGAGCAAAGGTAATGCCATAACAACCCCAAAGATGGAGAAGAGCAATAACATCATCCATGTTGGAAATGGCTGCTTTTTCTTTCTTCTCGCATCCTTCAACCCCTCTACTCTTTTTGCGTCTTCACCTGCTGAGTCTAAACTCTTTTCCAAAACAGGTTTTGAACTTTTATCATGAGGGTTCTCTGATGAAACTCGTGGCTCGGAAGCGGCAAGCTGCTGCTGGTTGTACTTCTCCACGTACTCGGGGAACATTTTCCTGAATGTTGCACTGCATGGAAAAATAATCAACACAACATAACACAACCCAAAGAGACCTTGCTCACTTCCATCATGAATGGCTAGAGCATTTATACTTACTTCTTACAATTGAAAGAAAGGGAAGTTTTTGCTAGACGCTGCTTCTCGGCAGTAGTGGTGTTTACACTGCCAGTGGTTGGACTGTTGTCCATCTGCAAAATAAAAGCCTTGTCAGATATCACAACCTTGGGAAAAAATAACACCGCGACATGAAGAAACCATAACATACCATGAATGAAAGAAGCCCTGTAAGTATGCTGCATTCATAAATTGGAAATATCAGTGTAAAACTATGAAGTACCACAACACCTACTGTTATTCTCAGATACCAATCCCTTATGAAAAGAATACAACCACATTTCGAAAGACAGAATAAACAAAAACATAAAACGGATTAAACCGCAGAAAAAAGAACTTAAGAACTTGAAATTCTGACCTTGATACAGACCACATTGGATTCCAACTTTCAGGATGAACTGCAAAAGTAGAAAAACCCAGACATATTAAACTATAGCAATATGGGAAACTCGTGATACTAATTGATTTATGCTATGACAGGTTAAAGAACTTACAATCACTCATAGACAAACAGATTTTTTTCTGTGTCATGAACCGGCCATTAGGTGTTGTCATGCTACATTAAAGAAAGTATAAACTTAATTATAATAGACCAAATAAATGCAAATTAAAACGGAAAAGCATACTACAGCAAAAAGGCACCTGATTCCAGGAGGTTTGTATGGATATTCAGGAGGAAACTTGATTTTTCCATAGTAATATCCACCTAAAATGGGACCCAAAAGACATAAATACTCTATGAATTGAGATGGGAACACAAAATGGGGTGTTTGGACATTCCAAAACAAAGCACATTAGAACTCAAATTAAATGCCAAATCTCCATCATAATTTGCAAAACCTGCAAATGGCGTTCCCTCGCTTCCTTCCAATACATAATCTGAAATATTAACATAGAATAAGATCAGTATCAACCAAGCCCTAAAACATAAATTAAATTACTGTATACAATATTTCTTGCACACAATATAGTGAAATGTTGGTCACAGGTTCATCGTAATCATTTTCTCTCTCTCTTTTAGAACATTAGAGCTTAATTAAACTAATAAATGAAATTTAACAGTGTGAAACAAACTTACGCCAATCAAGAACATCACTGGGTGAAGGACGTGCCACAACATGGGAAACTGGCTCCTGCAGATACAATAATAAAGTTAACCATTATCCAGTTGACATATTCTTTAAATATGATCATCTATTAATGAATTTTTGGGAAATAGTGTTATCCATCATTTCCCATGTCCAACATTAAACAATAATACTAATATTAATCAATAATACTAATAATAGTTGACATTATCCATCATTTCCCATGTCCAATATTAGTCAATAATACTAATAATAGTGTTATCGATTGCAGATGACGACCGCAGTGTTTTGTCAAAAATCCACTATTTTAAGCTGCTATTTCTGCCATGAAACGCCATCGTGCCGCCATGGTTCACAAATTGGTCATAGCAGTTTGCAAAAAATCTGCCATGGTGCCGCCATGGCGACTATTTAATAACACTTAATTTCAGCAAATTATCAAATAAATTAAAGCAGAATGAGAAAGTTTCTTTAAAAACAAAAAATTCAACAATAGAGATGGGTGCAGCTAACATTAAATGGTCTGAAGGTTTACGATACAACATTGTTAATGAATCCAACACAATACAATTAAAAAAGCTAAGGAACAAAACATTAACAAAGAAAGGAGACAGGTGGGCCTAACCTGTTAACAGTTATGATATAAAAAAATCAAAAAGAAAACGAACTGATTAAAAACTGAAATTATATACAACAACAAACCCTAAACACTTTAACTTTATCCTATTTTTCCTTTTTAAAGTGCTGTGCCGCAAGGGATACTGGGAGGGGTGCTGTAGAAGAGAAAAGAAAGGAGAAAGAAAAGAGGAAAAAGAGAGGAGTGCAGAGAGAGAAAGGAGAACGCTTCAGATTGGGTGGAGAACACACTTGGTCGCGAGAGAGAAGGAAGATCTGGTTTTGGATGAGAATGAAGAACTAGGGATCAGTTGTGTTATGTGCAGACACGGGTCTTTTTTTACCTAGAATTGTTGGTATTTAAGTAACTTACTTTTACGAGTAATCACTGCAATTCTACCCTGGATTACTGTAACTACCATGAATAGGATACAATAGATACACTGTATTAGGAGGAGGAGAACCAGTGATCACAGAACAAGCATAACTGTATGGTTGTACCAAAAGAATAATTAAGCATAAATAGTAGATAAAATAAATAGTAAAGCAGTGTTAGAAAAACAAGATGCTTTACTTACTTTACAAATGGCTCTATACTCCTTTTGAAGGCGCTTGACGCATGATGATTTCTCCGCCATCCAACTAATTCAGAACAGTATCAAGAACAAAGGCCTAGACTAGAATCTGTTTCTTTATTCTCAGAAGAAAATTTTGTTTTCTGCTAATAAGCATTGATCAAAAACATATCCATCAATAAATTGAAAATAGAATAAGGAAGTCATTAATAAGAAACATTACAAAACAAGTACCATAACGATAAAACATGGAGTAAAAGTAAATTCTAAAAGGTGGTGGAGCACACAAGTGCATACACATAATGTAAACTGTCATCAACTTAATTTTAGGATCCACATGATTATTTAGTATGAAAGAATTAATACAAAAGGGAACAGAGAGTAAGGAAGTCGGGATAAGCAACCTCTGTGAAATAATATATAAGTGGGGCGAGAGAGAGAGAATAGTGGAATAGGGAAGAAGTGGGAAGCTTTATTTCACTTTTACAAGTTTTCGCCCTTTAATTGCATTAATTAGCCATAAAATCACATTTATTAGTAAAATAGCTGGCAGATTTTGTGGCTAAAAAAGAAATCTAAAACGACTCCCCCAAATTGCGGCCGCTTCCACCGCTTTTAGCCACTATCGCGCCGCGAAAGGCGGCCGCTTTCACCGCTTCTTCAAAACCGCCCCGCACAGCCATTAGCATAGTGCCAGGGTAAATTCCGCTTTAGCGCGCGATAGCACCGCTTTTTGCTAATAGTACTTCAATGTGCATCATGGTTATCAAATCGGAATACATATCATGTATCTTTGTCATTTATCGTATCGTAAGATACATGATAAAAAATATATATAACATTTTTGAGTAAATCCAAGTAACGTAAGCAAAAAAACACGAACTTAAAAATAATTCAAGTCCTTTTTCTTCTTTGCTTGACTCACTATACCCATTAAAAAGAAGAAAATGCCAGTTTAAAATCAAAATCATGCAAGGGTTCTGTTATGTCTATAAAAAAAAGTAAGTAGAGAAGAAGAAAAGAAGAAAGAGTTATGTTATGTCTATAAAAAAGACAGCTTATGAAGTACAGCCAGGGTGTTATGTTTATGAAAAAAAAAGAAAGCTACATGATAAAGATGATAATGAAAGATGATAAAGAAAGGAAGCAGAGAAGAAGAAGAAGAAGAAGAAGAAAGGAACACTACCTCATAAAGAAAGCAAGAACAGAGGAACGTGGGAAGCTAGCGCAAGCAGAGAAGAAGAAAACGTGAGGAAGGGTTCTTCTGTCGAGGACTCAAAGTTCAGGGAGGGTTTTAATTTGTGAATGAATAAAATAAGGGCTGAGTTTATTGTGTTTTAAAATATGACCAAGAGAAAAAGTCAAAAATTGTGTTTTAAAATATGACCAAGAGAAAAAGTCAGAAAAAACCCTGTATTAAAAACACACAGTGAAGGAAAACTAGAAAACAATTTTTATTTGCAGCCAAAAAAACACCCTCAACGCATCGTTTCATTAAAACACCTTCTCAATATCGAGCTAAAATGCAGCCGTTTCCCTTGCCTTCTCACCCTAATCCCAAAACGCCGCGTTTCATCAAAAAATTGCAGAGGAAAACCTAAAAGCGCAGTTTCTGGAAAACGGGTAGTGAAACCCGACCCGATTGAAAGTTGTTTCAGAATCGTGTGCGGCGGCCTTGAATTGCGATACAACGATTCCCGTGCGATTCCGATGATACCTACCACAATTCAAGCACCAAAACGATTCACCCAGCGATCTGCATCGTTTACCCACGCTTTCGAATCGTATCAGGATTCGTATCGTACGATACATACGATACTAACTACCATGATGTGCATTCCTCTATAGTAGTACTTAAAAAATATATGAATTAGAACTATATCACCACCAATTCCCCATGAATAAGTTCTTAGGAGTAGACTAAAATCAAATCCACTTTTCTCCAGAGTCCAAACAAGTTAAAATCAGAAAAACAAGTTATGCAATATTCCTAATAAAGCATTTTTTTTTTAGATAGGCAAAGTGGTTAGTAATTAGTGTGTTAATTGTTAGAGGGGAGGGGGGAGCGGGGTTCGAACCCCGTATGCCTACATTTTTCCACCAACGATGTCCCTTTCACTCAACCATGTGAGCTACCCTTCTGGGACTCCTAATAAAGCATATAATACTAACACATGACAATTATCACTATAGAGGGCTGCATCCATACATAAATAACCAACAAACCACACCAATCCAAATTCATTCATCTCTCGAATAATACATGTCTGTTGAATATTGATAAATGCTTATCACTCAATCCCTTGCCTAGTCTGAACAACTAATTTATATTCTTAATCAGTCGCAGAACAATGCAAGCCTCAATTACAGTACGTAGGTAAGCATGATGTTTCTCTACCTTGAATTATCCTTCCAATATTTCCCCCCTTCTTTGATTTAACAACTTAAACGACCTATTACTGAAGCAATGCGAGCTAGACACCATGATCCACACAGAAATCACGGGAAACAAAAGAGGGGTAAATTGATTCTATGCACTCCCCATTGTTCCCACTACGAATTCTAAAACAACAATGACCCGTAAATCAAAAATTAAAAATCAACACAATCAAATAATAAAAATCAAGCCATGATAAGACCCCACCATAAAATAATAATAAAAACGAAACCCCAGGATTAAAAAAATCAACAAATTCATATTTTTAACAAAATCAATCAACAAATCAGACAAAAACATAAACGAAAACGAAAAATAAACAAAAACGCAGTTCAATTGTCAAACCCTAAGGCGTCGAGAGAAGAAGAGGGAAAAATTTACCTGAGATCCGATTTATCGTAGTCCTAATTTCATGCGCTGTTGAGAAAATTGGAGACGAAATCGGATAATTCAGCGTTAATTATTAGCTTGCCCCTTTATTGAAACAGAAATGGCGAAAGGAGAAGTTCCAAAACGACGGCGTTGAAAGTAGAGTGAGTTTAGAAAAAGTGGACGAGGAAGTGCGTTTCCATTCTTGTATTGTTTGTTGGTATCGATCCTCGCTGTTATACACCGCCAACACACAACAACCAATTTTCGCAATCAAAGTGAACCTTATTATTTCTGCCTCTTAAGACTATTTTGCCCTTATTCACTAGCAAACACCAGCTTCATAGATGAGGGTATGTAGGTAAGTTCAATTATAGGGATATATTTGGAACAAAATATACTACTGTATTTGGTCCTAGGTGGACAACTGTACTTTTCATAAAAATAAGATCAAATATTTTTTTCTACCGTCTTTGACCCCGCATAGACTCTAAATAATTTAGAGTTTAGTTGGAAGGTAAGTAAAGTCTGACTCTAATTTGTTCTATCGTAGAGAATCGAACTCAGGTACTAGCCGAATTCGCCTTTTAGATGGAGTGCATTAACTAATTGGAGTTAATAAGTTTAAGGTTTATATATTTGATCCCCCTGCAAATATCCTATTTTTCCATTTACCCCCTGTAAAAAAAATTTTTAAGGTTACCCCCGCAAATATAAACAGTTTTCGGTCACCCCCTCTATTAGATTATGTAGTGTATAATGGGTAAAAACCATGTACGGTTACCCCCTGCAAAATATAAAAAATTTACGGTTTCCCCCTGTAGGGGTAACTAAAAACACTTACTATTTGCAAGGTTGATTTTAAAACTATTTTTTACAGGGGTAAATGGAAAAATGGAATATTTACAGGGGATCAAATATTTAAGCCTAAGTTTAAAATATTAATATCAATCTTCGATTTTGTTATTGCCACAATTATTAAAGGTCGACAAACAAATTTCATAGAAAATAATTGAAGTTTCTGTTTCTCTGATCACATAGAAATAGAAATAATAAATAAAATAATAAACTATTAATGGTCTAATTGATAAGCATTTGCCTCGTATCCTCACAAGTTGTGAGCTCCAATTTTGTTGTGCTATGAGGAGTTGAGGACTTCATTGGAAGTAATATGTAGATATTTTTGTATAGAAGTAGAAGTAGAACTTTAGGGGGTTGTTGTGAAGGGAGAAGGAAAGTGAGCATTATTATGTCACACAGTTAAGGTTTTGATGATGTCTCCAACAAGAAACAATTTGGGAGTATAGTATCTGACGAACTGCCAACTCCCTTGATGGTTTCAAAATAATAGCTTGACTTGGACATTTTAAATAAGAGTATGTTTATTTATTTATTTATTTATTTATTTATTTATTTATTTATAAATCAATGTCAACACTGATTTTCTAAGAACCACCAACAAAATTCCTCATCGGGAGGGAGATATTTAGGTAGGCATGGCAATTAGTAGGTCGATGTTAATTTTGGGTGGGATCTTCCCTCTAACTTTCTACTTCTTTCTTTAAACACATTCCCTCTCATCTCTTTATCCTTCTTTTTTACTTTCTTTTCTCTCGTAAAAAAACCTAAAGTTGGAAAAAGTTACACGTTGCAGAGTTAGCAAATCTATCTCCCAGATTTAGCCTCTCTTTCTCGATTTTGGATCAAGTGTCTTTATTATTAGGTACCTTTGGTGATTTTGAGTTTTTTTGGAGGGAAAAGATGAGAGAGAGAGAGTCTGATAAGATGAGAAATAAAATAACTCATGAGAGAAAGAATGTATGAGTGTTTTTCCGCCCTAAAGGAACCAATCTCTCCCCCGCTTTCTCCTTTCTTCTCTATCATTTACAAACATTTTTATTTTTATTTTTTCAGTCTCCTCCAAATTCCAAACACACTAATGTTGAATCTATATACAATTTAGGTTAAGTTGTAAAAACACACTACTCGTAAAAAATATATATTTATATGGCTCTATGTGCTCCCCTAACTATTTCATTTACAAACAAAAATCAAATTTTATATTTATGACGATTAATAGAATTAAATTATTATTATTATTATATAATGATAAGTTAAGTTAAATAAAACATATTAAAATAAAATTTTCTATTAAAAAGGATTCAATTTAAAATAGAACTTACATAAAAAAATGAATGATTATATGTGCATAAAATTAACAATTCAAATTTAAATATGTGGGCTTGGTTGGGTCAGAACGGGGTTGGATTGAGGTTGCACACCCAAAAAAGACTAGCCTTGTACCTTTCCCTCTGATTTTGTATTATGGGTCACGATAAGACGTGCTAGTGTGAGTGAAAGTGGTTAATGTTAGGATGCCTCATCACCGACGCAGGGAATGCAGATGCCATTGAGGCAGAGGTGCTAAACCTAATTAGAGTATTTTCACCAAATAATGCTCATCTTTATTTTAATTAAAGTCTTTAAACAAAGTTGCATTACTTGTTTGCAAATATAATAAATATAAATCCTACGCGGTACCTTTTTTTTAATTTGTTTAGAACATTTTTTATTCAGTAAAAAATATCATATTTTTGAATGAAAAAAACAATAAATTTGCTGAAAATTAGTTCCTGTAATTGTGTGTTCAATTCATTAGTCGGGTTTTAAATTTTGATAGCATTTCTTATTTCAGAATTCTTTTTTTCCTCTAACCCAATTTTGTTTAGCTTGTAGAGAATGTGAGCAACATGAATGCATCTTTCGTGAACCCTAGTTTTGTATGTATTGTCCTTGCGTGTATCTCAAGTGGTGAACTTTGGTAGTTTGAGAAGAAGAAATGCTTCGAGGAAGAAGAAAAGAATTAGGGTTCACAAAAGACTTTTTTAGTTACGAGGGTTCACAAAAGATGCATTTTGGGTTTTAATTTTTAAAAATAATTTATTAATAATTTAAATGATGTGGCATATTATGTGGCATCATTAATTGACGTGACAATAACGTGTGATGCCTACATTAGATGCCACCTCAATTAATGAGATTTGTCAATTAAAATACAAGTCAAATCTCCTGTTGGACTAAATGTCTAGGTTTTAAAATAGAGTTGACTAAATGTTTGAGTTTTAAAATAGGAAGACTAAAAACCCCAATGGTTGGCCTAGTGGAGCATGATAGGATTTGTATTCGGGATGTCCCGGGTTGAAATCCCCATTAGTCCCCTTGGGGGAGGGTAAATGTAATTACCTTCGTAAATATTGCTCAAAGAGTCTGCCCGAAGGTCCTCCCCGCCTTGGACTGGGGCACGGATAGCGGATAGCGGATGATAACAAATGATGTGTTTGGTAAAACTAGCGGTTCAAATAGCTGATAAATGTAAAATGACATAAAAGGATAATTAATTAATGATTAAATTATTTGATGATGACAAAATGTTTAATGAGGAAAGAGAAGTAATTTAAGAAAAATAAAAAGGGTAAAAATGTCAAAAAAAAGTGAGGCGCTATCCGCTAGCGTTTGAAAAAATGCTAAACGCTACCCAAAAAACGCTAAAAGCTAGTGCTTGCCAAACACACATACTATTCACCCGCTAATTTCATCAGTTAGTTTCATCCGCTATCCGCTAGCGGATGAGACGCGCCAAACAGAACCTTAGTCTATTTTCAATTATAGTGTGGATCAATTCATTTTTCATATTTTATTCTACCTTAATAAATTTCATTTTCACCCTCTTAATTTTACTGTTTTACACTTATTTTCCCACACAATACCATGACAGTTTCGATCATCAACCTTTAGGAAGAACTTGAGTTTCTGGTTGTCCCCCTTTATTGGCTCTTCAATATTCACTAGAAAAACAAATAACAAACTTTAGTCTCGCATCTTCCAGCTACTATATAAAAGCTACTTCCATTCCATGTAAACGTGTAATTGCTTCTGATCCAAGCAAGCTTTATTATGTTTTAAGTGTCATCACAATAATTGCAAACCCAACAGCTTCTCTTAGCATGGTGGAAGTCATGTTTTTTTCACTGACCAGATGTCATGCATGCCTTAACAAAGAGGTAATTAACCAAGTATGTATGAACAAACTTTCAAGGCTTTAGTTGTAGCCTTTTCATTATTTAATCTGATAAAGTTATAGCTTAAATATACATGTTAATTAAACATCACATGGCTTATCACATGAAGTTTCTGTCACCATTTTCAGTTTTTATTTACACCAAAGACAAGTCTGGATGTAGCAGTTATAGCACATGATCCTAGTGACATCAAATAAATCCCAATAATATATATTCACCATTTCAGATAATCATACTACTGACTTCTAAGGTGATCAATCAACTGTTCCTAACGATTAAATTGACTGTATGATATAATATAAAATACTATGAGTAGCTGAAATTGTATCAACCACTATGAAATTTCAACCATTTATAACATTTTAAACTATATCATATGATCAATTTAACTGGTAAACCGTAAACTCGTAAAGGACTTAGTTGATCTCTCACGTCTCCAATTAAGAATAAATTAACATTGTTTCACTTGACCCCTCATTCTTATCTTAAGTCAATTATCATCATAAGCTTAAAGGCTAGGCTTGGCTTAGTATACCACAGCGAGCATAGCAAAAAAACACCAACAATTTTCAGTTTCACCACCATGAAGTCCTTGTCTATAGCACTGGCTGCTCTTGCTCTTACACTGTCACAGTTATTGTCAACTTGGTCTGTTGGGACAAGTGAAGAGGTTCATCCATCCACAGAAGCATACTCAATGCCATTAAGAGTGAGTTCATCTTCTCATCAAGCTCTTAAAAACGTGGCACGTAAGAAGAAGCCTTCTAATTCTAAGCAAGTTGATTCATGTTTCCGAGCAATACCTCCTAGCAAATCAAATCCTATACAGAACAAGTAAACTCTTATGATTCACAGTTTCAAGCTATTTCAATCACACATGTACTACTACTGGAATTCTGCAATGTAAATATCTCAGTCTGGCACATGGAGACAATGTTGTGCCCAATAAAATGTTTCATTTGTTTGTTTTGGCACAGTATCTTATTCCAAATGCATGACTTTGGATTCACTTCTAGAATTAGTAGAAGCCAGTTACCGAGGCTAAAACTGATATTATAGGAGAATTCTACTATACCCATTGAATTTTATTAGTATGATATCTTGTAGATAAAATTAGTTAAATATCTAAGTTTATTTTAAAATACTTAAATATAAAAATATGAGGCGATATCGTATGATTAGATGTTGGATATCAATCATAACGAAACTCAGAGTGTTCACCAATTTTATATTCTTCGTAGTATATATAAATACTAAGATTTTTTGTTGTTGAAGAAATATAAATACTAAGATAAAAATTTATAAACTTAAAAATTAATAAGAAAGTTTTGTGATATGTTTTTGACAAATTTGTAGTAAAAGTTAGAGTAAAGGCCCAAATTCGTCCCTGACAAATTTTTCGCGGGACGAATTCGTCCCTGACAATTTTTTTGAGACACATTGGTCCCTGACAATTCTAAAACGAGCCACATTCGTCCCTACGTCCATATAACCGTTACCAGCTCACTATACGGCTCCTACGTGGCACGTTAAGTACCATGTTGTCACGTTAGATACGTATGCGTTTATTTTAGGCCAAATTCGTCCCTGAGAAATTTTAAAAATGGACGAATCAGTCCCTGACAATTTATGGGACAAATTTGTCCCTAGTGCTTCTTCAACATTTAAACAGTGGTTTCTGAAACCATAAACCATAAACCATTTCCTGAAACCACCCAACATAAACTACAAAAGCACTATTTGTTCATTTGTGCAGCAAAAGGAACATGTTCTCCAAAAGAAACAGTTACATATTCTCCAAAATAAACATCTCGTAGTTAAGTAAGCACCATTTGTTCACTAGTGCACCAAAATAAACTACAATCACATCCACTAGTTAGGCCTAGATGGTGGTGGTCTGAATCCAAGAGTAGGCATGAATCAGAAGTTCATGTTTGCAGTCCATCTTTCCCCTTCATTCTGAGAAACTCTTGAAGGTATAAAAGGCCTAATAGGAGGTGGTCGAATTGCTGGTATACCAACTGTTGAAGAAGGAAGTGGGTTGAAAGGTGGAGGTGTTGATCTAATCGGTGGTGGTCTAATATTAGGTGGTTTCGTTTGTGATTCCTGAAATAGAAAAAATAGGTCATATAAGTCTCTGTTAAATATTAAAATAGACCAAATCAGTCCCTGTCAAATATTTAAGTAGGCCATATTAGTCCGTAACAAATATCAAAATAGGCCAAATTAGTCGCTGTTAATAAAGAGATACAAAAGCTTTGTCAAAAAAAAATAAAATAAAGAGATACAAAAGCATTTTTACACAGAAAAACAGAGTGTAAAACAACATGTACTCTATTAATTCAATATACCAGACATATAACAGCAGATGCTCTATTAGTTCAATATACCTATGTGACAACTTGTGGCTGTGATGGGGTTAAGCTAACTTCATCTTGAGTAGGTTCTTTAGCCACTCTAGCCTTCTTTGCAGCCTTCCTTTTGACAAATTCAGGTTTAGCAGGTCATTTTCATGTCTTTTCATAATGACCAGGTTCAAGACACTTAGTGAAAACGGCGAGTCAACGGACGACGTCTTCTTCTTCAACACACGGCGTCACTTCTTCTTCTTTTGCGCTTTCTCTCTCTGTGTTTCAGTGTCTCTGTGTCAAATGGTTTTCTGGTTTTGAATACCAGATACCACTTACTTTGTGACTCACACAAATCATGAATC
The DNA here is from genome assembly GCA_963573325.1 of Astragalus glycyphyllos. Lineage (NCBI taxonomy): Eukaryota > Viridiplantae > Streptophyta > Magnoliopsida > Fabales > Fabaceae > Astragalus > Astragalus glycyphyllos. Next base: position 115,307,285 of record OY754307.1, read on the forward strand.
AAAATGAAAAATAGTGAATCAAACCGAAAAATAGTGAACATAACCTACCTTTTGGTCGTTCTCTCTCTCTCTCTCTCTCTCTCTCTCTCTCTCTCTCTCTCTCTCAGCTGCATCCTCTCCAATGGTAGAAAATGGTTTCTGGTTTCAGAAACCACTGTTTAAAGGTTGAAGAAGCACAAGGGACGAATTTGTCCCAAAAATTGTCAGGGACAGATTCGTCCCTTTTTTAAATTTTTCAGGGACGAATTTGGCCTAAAATAAACGCATACGTATCTAACGTGACAACGTGGCACTTAACGTGCCACGTAGGAGCCGTTTAGTGAGATGGCAACAGTTAAATGGACGGAGGGACGAACGTGGCTCGTTTTGGAATTGTCAGGGATCAGTGTGCCTCAAAAAAATTGTCAGGGACAAATTCGTCTCGTGAAAAAATTGTCAGAGACGAATTTGAGCCTTTACTCCAAAAGTTATGTAAGTTTTAGCACATTAGTTAAAATCGAGCTATATTGTATTAGGTTTTTTGAAGACATTTAGTTGTTTTTATATGCATAAATGACTTAGGAAATAAAATTAATTATTTACCTTACTGTTGGACAGGTAAAAAATGAATTTCTAAATTTTTTTTTTAATAAGCAATACTTTCATTGAAGGGAGCACAAGGGGTGCCCAGCCCTTACAATAGGAATAAGGAAAGGGGGAGGGCCTCCTCAAAACCTCCCTAAGCCAAAACCCAATGGGAAAAAGACTCAAGGAGGAAAAAGAGTACCTCGTACCACCTGCACTACAGTGAGGATAAGCAACCTAACTCACTGTTTCTCCCCCTAAAGACTACAAATTGTTTAAGCATTGTAGTGGATTAGACCACCACATTGAAATGGAAAAGGAGGAATTACAATTCAATCTATAAATACACCAACACCAAGAAAGACTTTTAATACGATTCACCACCATCTCGATATTAGGCTCCTCATTATTGAAAATAGCTCAATTCCTCGCCAGCCATATGCTCCAACAAGTAGTTAACCAAACCACGTGCTTCGTGCGTTTTGCTTTCTTCCTCTTACACAAGCAGCAACACTGGTGGACAAGACCAACAACATCCAGAGACAAATCAAGAGCAACACCAATCCAAGATGTAACACACTTCCAAACCGAATTCGCGAACCCGCAATGGAGGAACAAATGATTCACGGACTCACGCTGAACGTGACAGAATGAGCAGCGAGCATCGTCTTCCAAGTGGAGAACATTCCTGCGCAATAGTTGCTCGCGCACCGGCAACGCATCCAACAGCAACCGCCAGCCAAAAACCAACACTTTCGAAGGCACTATTGATTTCCATAAACCTGCAAAAAAATTCTGCTGCACTGAGACATTAGAGGATAAATCACCACGGACCAGCTGAATATAAAAGGTTTTAACCGAATAATTCTTCGATTTATCGAGCGGCCAAATCCAATAATCCATTTTCATTCTCGTTGGAGCCACGGGCTGGAGAATATCTCGCAGAATATCTGCCTCAGCTGTTCGGACATCATCATTACCGAGATGCCAAGGTTCCAACCAACGCCAAGAATCATTATGCCAAACACCGGATTCAGCCACCGTTAAATTCTGCTGTCCAACACCATTATACAGGAGAGGAAAGGCTTAAACAAAGGGTCAATCCCAAGCCATTGGTATTTCCAGAAATTAATTGAAGCACCATCACCCAAACCTCTTCTAACACACCAAGCAAACCTTCTTTGTTCCTCTACATTAACATCCAAGTTCACCAAGTCCCTCCACCAAATGGATCCCGAGTCCCTACGACGATTACCTTCCACCAAATCCTGAACTAATGAAGAGGCCAAATCTCCGTACCTACAAGATAACATACGACTCCAACTCACACAGGGATCCGATAAAGCTCTCCATTTCCACTTAGACAACAAAGCTATATTAAATAATTCCAAGTTTTTGATCCCGAGACCCCCCTCTTCCTTTGGTTTACAAATACTATCCCAAGCCACCCAACACATTCCCCTCTCCCCCTCTTTGATACCCCAAAGAAAATCCCTTTGGATTTTAACCATCTTCTTGATTACTACCTTCGGAGCTTTATAGAAAGAAAAATATATAGCGGCATACTATTAAGAACGGAGTTTATAAGAGTTACCCGGCCTCCAATTGATAGAAACCGACCCTTCCACAAAGACAACCGCTTTCTAACTGCTCCTAAAACATAGCTCCAAGTTGGTTCCCTCCTCGGATTAGCGCCAATTGGGATTCCCAGAAACTTAAAAGGGATAGATTCTGCTCTACAAAATAGGAAAGTGCTAGCTCTCTCCAAAAACCCATCCGGAGTGTGGATACCTATAAGCTTGCTCTTATGAAAATTTACCTTCAAACCGGAAACAAGCTCAAAGGATCTCAAAATAGACTTGATACTCCAAAGATTTGCCCAAGAAGCTTTGCCCACAAACATTGTGTCATCCGCAAATTGAAGAATAGAAAAGTTCAAATCCTCATTGAAAGAAAAACCTTGATAATCACCAATATCCACCGCCTTCATCATCATCACCGACAAGGCCTCTGCCACTATAAGAAAGAGGAAAGGCGACAAAGGGTCCCCTTGTCGCAGACCACGCTGAACTTTGAAATCTTGAGTTGGGCTACCATTCACTAGAACCGACATGGAGCTAGTACACACACAAGACTTAATCCAAGCAATCCAACGTTGGGGGAAACCCATTCTAGTCAACATGTAAAACAAGAAATTCCAAGAGATGGAATCATAAGCTTTTTCAAAGTCCACCTTGAACAACATACATTCTTCCTTGCTTCTTTTGGCATAATCAACCAACTCGTTGCCACCACAACACCGTCAAGAATTTGTCGCCCCCTATAAATGCTGATTGATGATGAGAAATAATACTTGGCATAACTTTCTTGAGCCAAGAAGCTAAGACCTTGGCCAATATTTTGTATATGCACCCAATCAAGCATATAGGCCTAAACTCCCCTAAACCTTGCGGATTATCGTTCTTAGGAACCAAGGCGATGAATGAAGCCGAGATAGCTTTGGGGAGGAAAGCATTCGCGAAAAACTCATTGAAAAAACCTACCACATCCTCTTTCATGAAACTCCAACCAGACTTAATGAAGTTGAGATTGAACCCATCCGGACCCGGACTTTTATCCCCATCACACTCCCAAACACCCATCCTTATTTCTTCCTCAGTAAAAGGTTGGATCAAAGAATCCGCTTGAGGTGAAGTCAAACGCTTGAACTGAAGACCGCCCAAAAGTGGCCTATTATGATTTGCCTCAGAAAAGCACTTCTCAAAATGTTGTTTTACAAAAGATTTCACCGCATCCACCTCCTCCACTTGCTCCCCGTTATCTCTAAGAATAACCACACTACACCGTCTTCTTCTATGCCTCATTAGAGAGTGGAAGTATTTTGAATTCATATCCCCCTCCTTTATCCACCTTGCTCTAGACTTTTGAGCCAAGAAAGATTCCTTCGCACGAATTTCCTTCCAAAGCGAGGCAGAAACTTCTCTTCTGTTTGCCACGACGTCACTATCCCACCCTTCACACAACATATCGTCCAACGAATTCAGAGCCCGAACTAGAGTATCAATGTTCAAGCCGACTTTACCAAAAACCTCTTTATTCCAACTCCGAATGCTTCCTTTGAGAGACTTCAACTTTTCTTTTAAAACAAAAGCCTTTTGACCTGTATTGCTAAAACCATTCCAGCAAGATTGAACAAAAGGTGTCATACCCTAATTTTGTCCGCCTAGGTTTAAAACCCTAATTTTCCGCAAAAAATAAATAAATTGAGAAGTGTGGTTTTATTTTGAAGAGTGAAGAGCATTGTGCATGCATTTTTGGGTTTTAAAAGTCATTCTAGGGCTTTTAAATTCATTGTTAGAGTGGAAATGCATTTGTTGTTAAAAAACAAGGTTTTTAGGGCAAAAGGGTATTTTGGTCATTGTCAAAAATAAGATAATTTCTCATCAAGAATCATTGTGCAATTTTAGAGAAATTTATTTGAGGCAAAACATTTTTGGTCATGTATGTATGTATGCGCATGCATGCATACATTGTGCACAAAATTCAAATTCAAAAAAGGCATCAAAAAGGAATATTCTACAAAAATTTCAAAATGAGGTTTTTATGATATTTTTGGTCACAGTGATCTCATAAAATGGCATATTCCTCAAGATACCTTGTATGTGGCCTAAATTGGGTGTATTTTTGTACAATTATCCTAAGAAGAATAATCAAAAATGAAGGGGTAATGGAATGGTCATATAATAGTACAATAGTACAAGATGACAACTTGCAAAACTTGGTCACCAAGGACCCCTCCCAATGTTTATGCGCCACCCCCTCTCTATTCTCTCATTTTGTGTTTTCTCAATGTCCTCAATCCATGTGAGCCTCAATCCTAGCCTTTGATTCAAAATTAAAATCAAATCCTAGAGCACAACTAGTGCACAATGACCTAACTACCCTTAAACCTAATTGCTTTCTATATATACCCTATTAACCTCACCTCACAAAAAAAAAAAAGCTTTTGGCCTCACCATTCACTCATAAACCCTAGCACACAACTCCCTCCTCACCTTCTCTCCATTTTATGCGCCACCCCCTCTCCCTTCTCTCTAACTCACTTCTTCATTTCTCATCTACCCACACACATTCAATCCATCTTCCAAGCCTAAATACTAATTTTCAACCATCAATCCTTCATAAAATCACACAAAAGTTCAAGATCAAGGGTCATTTTTTGGAGATTGGAGACCAAGCTTGAAGATAAGTTGATTTGGTTGATTGTTTCTTCATCTATTGTGTTTATTTGGAGCTCATCTTAAGGTATGTGATTCCTAGACCCCTTCTCTTGTAAATCCTTGCATAAAGTCATCATTTCTTGCATATTTGTGAGATTTCCACTTCCAAAAATGTAGATCCTCTCTTTTAACTTCATTTTTATGCTTGTACATATGTTAATCTCATGAATCTTTGTTTTGATGCTTTGATTTTGGGGTTATGTGCATGATTTTGTTGTTTTAAGTGAAATAAAATGTTATTTGCTTTGATAATGATTTCGCATGCTTCAAATAAATATGTGTTTTATGATTTTTATTGGTTATCATGGTTGAATCTTGTGAATAAATGCATCTATGTTTTGGTTATGTCACTCGCTTGCTTGATTTGGTTGACTTGTTAGAATAAATTGATGATTGGCCATTAAACTTGCAAATATTCAAACCTATGTTGTTAATTGTGAAATTTGTGATTTGAGAAAAATGAATTTGGGTTTTTGGTTCATTTATGATCCACAAATGATCTTGGGTTATGCTAAGTTGGCAAGAGATAGGTTACTTCAACCTTGATGCCTATGCTTGTAAGCATTTAAAAATTCAATTCCCATTTGATGTGCTTGTGAAATGTGAGCAAAAAGGGGTCTATAAACAATTGAATTTGCGCACATGATTGGTCTCCAATGACCTTGATGCATCCTCAAGTTTAATCATGCTTTCTTTGCTCTTTGAGTTTATTGTAAATTGTTGTTTGAAGCTTGTGAAGTTTCGGCAAAGGATAGGTTCATTTAACCTTGATGCACATGCATTTTGCATATTCATGCATTCTTACCTATTCTTGCATCCTTGCCTACTGATAACTCTATTTTATATAGAGTTATTCGTGCTTCTACACTTAAATAATTGCCCATAATCAAGTATAATATGTGTTAAATATAGTAGTATGAATAAAATAAACAACATTCAAGGTTTATACTCATGACTTAGCATTTTGTATATATATTGGTATGTTTGACGTGTTTGTTCAGTGCACCTGCAGTTGATGCATCTGCACCGGAAAACAAGCAGTGCATCTGCACTAGATGCAGCTGCACCAGATTACCACAGTGCAACCAAATTTAGTGCATCTGCACCATCCTGCACCAAAGACAGAATTACTCCACAATGGAAGCACCTCAATTCATACCATGGCATAAATATCTCTATGACATCATGCTTAGTCACAAGTCACATGGAGGCACCATGGCAACTTGCAAAAGGATGCACCTGCATCGCATGCAGCTGCACTACATGCAGCTGCACCATCCTGAAAGGGAGGAAAAATGCCAACACCGGAAGCACCTCAAACTTAAAGAAGATAAAGACAGCACAAGATGACATCATAATTGGTCACAAATCACATGGGTCACACGGGAACCTTTCAAAGGAGGTGCCTACAATATATGACCATTTGAAGAGTCATCTTATAAAGGACACATGGCTACACCTAATTGGACCATTCTTTGCACTTGAGTGAAAAACTCAAATGGCATCATCAACTTCTGAAAAGTAACCATGGTTAAGTTAACTTTGTCTCCAAGCAAACCCTCACTTGAAGGAAATCTCAAGGCCTATATAAAGGACTCAATTCTTCACTTGAAAAACCATCTCTAAAATCTCATATATCTCATTTTCATTTCTTAGAGATCACTTTAGATAGTACTTTTATTTCATTTTCTGTATAGTTTAAATTAGTTGTTAGTTTGTAAGAAGGTGAGGAAGGAATTGACGACTTCTCCCTTCTCTTCTTCATAGATATAGTAAGGAGATCAGTGCACCTGCATTGCTTGATGCAAGAAAGCTTCAATATTGTAAACTTTACTTTGTTGTTCTTTCTTGATAATTTCCATCACCTCAATATGTTTTATTCAATCTCTTTCCATCTTGCAATGTCTAATATGAGCTAAACTCTTTTGAGTTGGGATGTTCTAGCTTTCCAATGATCTTTTGAGGAAAGTTATTGTGTTTTATATGGTGTATGCATTTTGGTTCTTGTGTTATACTACATCCATCTTATTTTAAGGTTGATAGCTTAGAATAAGTAGAGTTATATTCACAGACATGGTTTATAACTAGAAATCAAGAACTAAATAAGGATAAGTGTTTAATGAAGCTTTTTGTTAAACTTGTTTTAATGAAGTTAGCTTGTTAATTCCTTGTTAATTCTTAGCTTAAGGTTAACATAGTCCTTACATCAAAGTGTAGAGAACTTAAGATACAAGAGTGTACTTATTTAAGCAACTTGGATCATCTGTAAGGGGGCGAGAGAGGCACTGACAACCCTACTCTTTACCGCAAAAAAACAGGATCATATAGAGCTTGTAACGAAACTCTCAAGAAAGTAGCTGAAAGGCACATACTGATGCAGCTGCACTCAGTGCATCTGCACCACATAAAAACACATAACTCTTGAAAGTGACTTATTTGGTGAAGACATCCCAACTATCATTCTCAACTGATTTCCTATCTATTTTATTGCATATTTACTTTCTGTTTTCTTTTCAACTCCACCCACAATTGTGAGTAGTGTAGCTGCACTAATTTATATCTTCTTAAGCATACAAGAGTTAATCCAATCCCTGTGGGTTCGATCTTTTTATACTACTTGTTTGTGACTGTGTATACTTGCACACGTATTTTCACACACCAAGTTTTTGGCGCCGTTGCCGGGGATTGTCATTAATTTTTGTTGTTTTAAAGATAGTAGATTAGTGTTTATTTTCTGTTTTGTTATTCTGGTATTTTGTTTTTCTGTGCAGAAACAGGTGCTGTTACACCTAGTGCATCTGCACTAGCTTATGCCTAGAGACAAACCACCAGAATTTGAATTAAATCCAGAAATAGAAAGACAATTTAGAAGGTTGCGTAGACTCCAGAAACAAAGGCTTCAAAGTTGCAGCAATACCATGTCTCAACAAGGTGAAGGAGAAGGCTCAAGACCAGCCTCAGTCAGAGGTGGTCCTAGATCACAAAGAGATGCTGAAGCAGATCACAAGAATCAATTCATTCACATGGGACCAATAGGTATGATTAATGATAGAGATAGACCTATGAGAGATTATACTATGTTTGATCATCAAAACATGCAAACAAGCATAGCAAGACCTCACATAGAGGCTGTCCATTTTGAATTTAAACCCATAATGTTTCAAATGTTGCAAACAATTGGTCAATTTGGTGGATTTCTTCATGAGGATCCCCATGAGCATTTAAAACAGTTTTTAGAAATATGTAGTAACTTTATCATACCTGGTGTTAGTGAAGATGCATTTAGACTTAAGCTATTTCCATATTCTTTGAAAGATAAGGCTAAATCATGGTTAAATTCATTGGAGCCTAATTCTATTCATACATGGAATGAAATGGCTGAAAAGTTTTTGTCAAAATATTTTCCACCCATTAAAAATGCCAGAATGAGAAATGATATTACATCTTTTAGACAAAAAGAATTTGAATCATTGTTTGAAGCATGGGAAAGATGGAAAGAACTTTTAAGAAAATGTCCACACCATGGTCTTCCAGTCATTATTCAGATGGAAACATTTTATAATGGTTTGGAACCACAAACTAGAATAATGATTGATGCATCATCTGGTGGTGTATTGTTAAATCTGTCTTATAATGAAGCATGTGAATTGATTGATAGAATTGCTACTAATAGTTCTAGTTGGCCTATTGAGAGGGTAAGTGCCCAAAAGAAATCATCAGGGGTACATGAAATTAGTGAAATATCAGCCCTATCTGCTCAAGTAGCCTCACTAGCAAACATGTTCAAAAACTTCACCACAACCAGTGCAACTGCATCTAGTGCAGCTGCACCAGTAGAGAACACTGCAGCATCAATAGAACAAGCCCCTCCAGGAACAGTAAGTTGTGTCTATTGTGGAAGAGGTCACCTTTATGAGGAATGTCCTAGCAACCCTGTCTCTGTAAATTATGTAAGTTATAATAGGAATAACAACCCTTACCCAAACACCTACAATCCAGATTGGAACAATCACTCAGATTTCTGGTGGGGGAACAATACTAGTGCACCTGCACCAAGTGCAACTGCACCAACCCTTCCACCAGGATTTCAATCTCAGAACTACCAAAGGCCACAACAACAACAACCTGCTACTGATAACTCTATAGAGGGTTTGCTCAAATCTTTCATTAGTGAAACTAGAATAGCTAGGCAAGCCCAAGATGCATCAGTCAAAAATTTGGAGAATCAGGTAGGTCAGTTAGCAACTGCTCTGTATCAAAGACCAACAGGTACACTACCATCAAATACAGAAGCAACTCCATCTCAAAGGCCAGGTAAAGAACAGGTAAAAGCCATCTCTCTCAGAAATGGGAAAGATCTTGCAGAACCTTATGAGAATGAAGGTACAGGTAAGGAAGAAAAAAATAAAAATGAAAAAAGTTCTCAAAATGCAGAAGCACCTGATGCATCTGCATCACATGAAGTTCCAACTCCAAGGTTAGTTCCTGAATACCCTCCTCCTCCTTTTCCTCAAAGATTAAAAAAGGCACATGAGGAGAAGCAATTCAGTAAGTTTTTAGATGTTTTAAAACAATTGCATATCAATGTTCCCTTGATTGAAGCATTGCAACAAATGCCTAATTATGCTAAATTCATGAAAGATGTTCTTTCAAAAAGAAAAAGATTAGGTGAATTTGAAACTGTTGCTTTGTCAAAAGAATGTAGTTTGATTTTGCAAAACAAAATTCCAAGAAAATTAAAGGATCCAGGTAGCTTTACAATTCCATTTTCAATAGGTAATTACTATACAGGTCATGCATTGTGTGATTTAGGAGCAAGCATCAACTTGATGCCTAAATCTGTCTTTACACAGTTAGGAATTGGAAATGCTAAACCTACATCTTTAACATTGTCACTTGCAGACAGGTCAATAGCTTACCCAGAAGGAATCATAGAAGATATCTTGGTAAAGGTTGACAAATTTGTATTTCCTGTAGATTTTGTTATTCTTGACTTTGTTTCAGATGAAGAAGTACCAGTTATTCTTGGTAGACCATTCTTAGCAACTGGGAAAACATTGATTGATGTGCAAAAAGGAGAACTAACCATGAAAGTAAATGATCAAGAGGTGAAATTCAATGTAATGAATGCTCTGAAATATCCTACAGAGGAGAGTGAAGAATGTTCAGCAATCATCTCTCTTGATCAACTGATGCAGAAGCAATTCCACAAACAACATGATCATCTGATGAATGCTCTAGCATCCAGTGCTCCTGCCTTGATAGATGAAGAAGAAAAACATCCTCCACAAAATGATCTTAAATATTTTCAAGAAAATGAGAATTGTTATCCCAAATGCTTATTGGTTGGGGCATGGAATCACTTGCTTCCCTATGCCAAATACATGGGATTTCTAACAAAAAGAAGAAAGAGGAAGGATGATATTTTCTTCTTGTCCTATTATCCACCCTAACTTAGGTTTTGAATGACAAGTCTAGCTAAAGACTATAAAATAAGCGCTACTGGGAGGCAACCCAGATTTTTAGGACTAGTTGTGTTTTGTGTGTTTTTGTTTTTTACTTTTGCAGGTGTGAATGAGTGTTCTTGTGCAGATGCTGTCAATTATGCAGAATTCTGATGCAGTAGCACTGTGTGCAGATGCATTAGTGGCTGAAGATATCTGCCACAAGACTTAGTCAGGCTGAAGACTCTTAAATCAAGCGCTTATGGGAGGCAACCCATGATTCTGAAGTATTAATTATGTTAGTTTTAATTTATGTTTTCAAGTGTTTTGTATGAAAATAGGTTAAGAGAATTCCCAGTGCAGCTGCACTGCATGTACCTGCACTATCAAAATTTCAGTGCTCCTGCATCAAACTCCACAACACACTGGGGTGAAAATTTAAATGCTGAGAAGAATGTTGCAGAGCAACCTGATGCGGGTGCACCTAATGCAACTGCATCCACCACTGATGTACCTGATGCAAGTGCAACTGGTGCAGGTGCATCCAAACCTGAGGAGCCCAAAAAGAAGAGACAGAAGGTGAAGCATTCTACAGTGAGGTCTAGCTTAAAGCTAAGGAGTGTGGCATCAAAACAGTAACTATATTTGAATGTTGTTAACTATTTTGTTTAATTATGCTTTTATATTTTGCATTATGATATTTTGTGAACTAATCCTCCTCCCATGGTTTTTATTTTTAAAGAGCAGTGAGGACACTTCTCAACTTTAAGTTGGGGGGAGAAGTTAAGTTATCATATTATGCATATGTGTTTAACTATAGTATGTGTGTCTGCTTTGATATATGTTTGTTCTTATATATGTTTGATATATGTTGTTCTTATATATGTTTGTTTTTATGAGTGTCTACATGTTTAAATGTGTGTTAGGATTTGATAGATTTGAAGCATGATCAGCTTAGAAATCTTTTTCACAATGCATCTCTTTGAACTGATTTTTAATGATGAAAGGAAGAAAAAGAAAAGAAGCATTGTTTTTCCTCAAATGACCAATTTTATTATTACTTTAACACATCAAAACTGAGTTTTGAAAAGAACCTTGCTATTTAAAGAGCTATCTGATGCAAGAGGAATTTTTAGAAAGCTAAGGTCAAGACTAAATTTTTACTAAAAATATAGAAGAGCATAAAGAATTAAGTTTGGGGGAGTTTCCATGAATACTAAGGCAAAGTATGAGGAACTTAAAGTAGTAAATGCCATAGGTTATCAAAAGCTACTACAAAAAGTGTCAAATTGTTGTAAATAGCTATACTTACCTGAGTCATTAAACTGAACCTGTTCCAATAGTGCATTTGGTTTGTAAAAAAAAAAAAATACAAAAGAAAGAAAAAGAAGACACGAAAAGCAAACCAAAGAAAAAAGTATGCATAAGGAGGTCAGTGAGGAGGGCAGTATATGCTATAAGTCTGGAAATGTAGTATCAAGTGCACCTGCACTCATGTGCATCTGCACCGTTGCAAAAAGTTCAGTGCATCTGCAACTTGGTGCATCTGCACCAAAAGGAAATAACCACAAAAAAAAGAGTAGTGCATTGACTCAATAGTTTTGAAATACTCAAGTCAAAGCCCTTTGTTGTGCTTAGAGCCCCCCAATGCTTGAGGAAGTTGTTAGTCTAGTCTATATTTTGAAACATCTTTGTTTTGACCGAACGTAATCTAAATTTTTCAAAGGCTAGGAGAAACTTGTTACTTAGTTTTGGAACTGATTGAATCTCAGTGGGGCACACACTCACACAAATGAGTTTTAATAGCTTTGGATGTTTTGGAATTCAAAGGCACAAAGACAAAAGTTTCTGAAAAATGAAGTTCATAAGTTGCATTTATTGAAAATCATTTTACGAAAAAGATGTGAGCTGATCTGTTCTTCTTGATTGTAAAAGTCTTATTTGTGTTTTCTTTTTGTCATTGCTTGAGGACAAGCAACGAATTAAGTTTGGGGGTGTGATAACTCTATTTTATATAGAGTTATTCGTGCTTCTACACTTAAATAATTGCCCATAATCAAGTATAATATGTGTTAAATATAGTAGTATGAATAAAATAAACAACATTCAAGGTTTATACTCATGACTTAGCATTTTGTATATATATTGGTATGTTTGACGTGTTTGTTCAGTGCACCTGCAGTTGATGCATCTGCACCGGAAAACAAGCAGTGCATCTGCACTAGATGCAGCTGCACCAGATTACCACAGTGCAACCAAATTTAGTGCATCTGCACCATCCTGCACCAAAGACAGAATTACTCCACAATGGAAGCACCTCAATTCATACCATGGCATAAATATCTCTATGACATCATGCTTAGTCACAAGTCACATGGAGGCACCATGGCAACTTGCAAAAGGATGCACCTGCATCGCATGCAGCTGCACTACATGCAGCTGCACCATCCTGAAAGGGAGGAAAAATGCCAACACCGGAAGCACCTCAAACTTAAAGAAGATAAAGACAGCACAAGATGACATCATAATTGGTCACAAATCACATGGGTCACACGGGAACCTTTCAAAGGAGGTGCCTACAATATATGACCATTTGAAGAGTCATCTTATAAAGGACACATGGCTACACCTAATTGGACCATTCTTTGCACTTGAGTGAAAAACTCAAATGGCATCATCAACTTCTGAAAAGTAACCATGGTTAAGTTAACTTTGTCTCCAAGCAAACCCTCACTTGAAGGAAATCTCAAGGCCTATATAAAGGACTCAATTCTTCACTTGAAAAACCATCTCTAAAATCTCATATATCTCATTTTCATTTCTTAGAGATCACTTTAGATAGTACTTTTATTTCATTTTCTGTATAGTTTAAATTAGTTGTTAGTTTGTAAGAAGGTGAGGAAGGAATTGACGACTTCTCCCTTCTCTTCTTCATAGATATAGTAAGGAGATCAGTGCACCTGCATTGCTTGATGCAAGAAAGCTTCAATATTGTAAACTTTACTTTGTTGTTCTTTCTTGATAATTTCCATCACCTCAATATGTTTTATTCAATCTCTTTCCATCTTGCAATGTCTAATATGAGCTAAACTCTTTTGAGTTGGGATGTTCTAGCTTTCCAATGATCTTTTGAGGAAAGTTATTGTGTTTTATATGGTGTATGCATTTTGGTTCTTGTGTTATACTACATCCATCTTATTTTAAGGTTGATAGCTTAGAATAAGTAGAGTTATATTCACAGACATGGTTTATAACTAGAAATCAAGAACTAAATAAGGATAAGTGTTTAATGAAGCTTTTTGTTAAACTTGTTTTAATGAAGTTAGCTTGTTAATTCCTTGTTAATTCTTAGCTTAAGGTTAACATAGTCCTTACATCAAAGTGTAGAGAACTTAAGATACAAGAGTGTACTTATTTAAGCAACTTGGATCATCTGTAAGGGGGCGAGAAAGGCACTGACAACCCTACTTTTTACCGCAAAAAAACAGGATCATATAGAGCTTGTAACGAAACTCTCAAGAAAGTAGCTGAAAGGCACATACTGATGCAGCTGCACTCAGTGCATCTGCACCACATAAAAACACATAACTCTTGAAAGTGACTTATTTGGTGAAGACATCCCAACTATCATTCTCAACTGATTTCCTATCTATTTTATTGCATATTTACTTTCTGTTTTCTTTTCAACTCCACCCACAATTGTGAGTAGTGTAGCTGCACTAATTTATATCTTCTTAAGCATACAAGAGTTAATCCAATCCCTGTGGGTTCGATCTTTTTATACTACTTGTTTGTGACTGTGTATACTTGCACACGTATTTTCACACACCAAGTTTTTGGCGCCGTTGCCGGGGATTGTCATTAATTTTTGTTGTTTTAAAGATAGTAGATTAGTGTTTATTTTCTGTTTTGTTATTCTGGTATTTTGTTTTTCTGTGCAGAAACAGGTGCTGTTACACCTAGTGCATCTGCACTAGCTTATGCCCAGAGACAAACCACCAGAATTTGAATTAAATCCAGAAATAGAAAGACAATTTAGAAGGTTGCGTAGACTCCAGAAACAAAGGCTTCAAAGTTGCAGCAATACCATGTCTCAACAAGGTGAAGGAGAAGGCTCAAGACCAGCCTCAGTCAGAGGTGGTCCTAGATCACAAAGAGATGCTGAAGCAGATCACAAGAATCAATTCATTCACATGGGACCAATAGGTATGATTAATGATAGAGATAGACCTATGAGAGATTATACTATGTTTGATCATCAAAACATGCAAACAAGCATAGCAAGACCTCACATAGAGGCTGTCCATTTTGAATTTAAACCCATAATGTTTCAAATGTTGCAAACAATTGGTCAATTTGGTGGATTTCTTCATGAGGATCCCCATGAGCATTTAAAACAGTTTTTAGAAATATGTAGTAACTTTATCATACCTGGTGTTAGTGAAGATGCATTTAGACTTAAGCTATTTCCATATTCTTTGAAAGATAAGGCTAAATCATGGTTAAATTCATTGGAGCCTAATTCTATTCATACATGGAATGAAATGGCTGAAAAGTTTTTGTCAAAATATTTTCCACCCATTAAAAATGCCAGAATGAGAAATGATATTACATCTTTTAGACAAAAAGAATTTGAATCATTGTTTGAAGCATGGGAAAGATGGAAAGAACTTTTAAGAAAATGTCCACACCATGGTCTTCCAGTCATTATTCAGATGGAAACATTTTATAATGGTTTGGAACCACAAACTAGAATAATGATTGATGCATCATCTGGTGGTGTATTGTTAAATCTGTCTTATAATGAAGCATGTGAATTGATTGATAGAATTGCTACTAATAGTTCTAGTTGGCCTATTGAGAGGGTAAGTGCCCAAAAGAAATCATCAGGGGTACATGAAATTAGTGAAATATCAGCCCTATCTGCTCAAGTAGCCTCACTAGCAAACATGTTCAAAAACTTCACCACAACCAGTGCAACTGCATCTAGTGCAGCTGCACCAGTAGAGAACACTGCAGCATCAATAGAACAAGCCCCTCCAGGAACAGTAAGTTGTGTCTATTGTGGAAGAGGTCACCTTTATGAGGAATGTCCTAGCAACCCTGTCTCTGTAAATTATGTAAGTTATAATAGGAATAACAACCCTTACCCAAACACCTACAATCCAGATTGGAACAATCACTCAGATTTCTGGTGGGGGAACAATACTAGTGCACCTGCACCAAGTGCAACTGCACCAACCCTTCCACCAGGATTTCAATCTCAGAACTACCAAAGGCCACAACAACAACAACCTGCTACTGATAACTCTATAGAGGGTTTGCTCAAATCTTTCATTAGTGAAACTAGAATAGCTAGGCAAGCCCAAGATGCATCAGTCAAAAATTTGGAGAATCAGGTAGGTCAGTTAGCAACTGCTCTGTATCAAAGACCAACAGGTACACTACCATCAAATACAGAAGCAACTCCATCTCAAAGGCCAGGTAAAGAACAGGTAAAAGCCATCTCTCTCAGAAATGGGAAAGATCTTGCAGAACCTTATGAGAATGAAGGTACAGGTAAGGAAGAAAAAAATAAAAATGAAAAAAGTTCTCAAAATGCAGAAGCACCTGATGCATCTGCATCACATGAAGTTCCAACTCCAAGGTTAGTTCCTGAATACCCTCCTCCTCCTTTTCCTCAAAGATTAAAAAAGGCACATGAGGAGAAGCAATTCAGTAAGTTTTTAGATGTTTTAAAACAATTGCATATCAATGTTCCCTTGATTGAAGCATTGCAACAAATGCCTAATTATGCTAAATTCATGAAAGATGTTCTTTCAAAAAGAAAAAGATTAGGTGAATTTGAAACTGTTGCTTTGTCAAAAGAATGTAGTTTGATTTTGCAAAACAAAATTCCAAGAAAATTAAAGGATCCAGGTAGCTTTACAATTCCATTTTCAATAGGTAATTACTATACAGGTCATGCATTGTGTGATTTAGGAGCAAGCATCAACTTGATGCCTAAATCTGTCTTTACACAGTTAGGAATTGGAAATGCTAAACCTACATCTTTAACATTGTCACTTGCAGACAGGTCAATAGCTTACCCAGAAGGAATCATAGAAGATATCTTGGTAAAGGTTGACAAATTTGTATTTCCTGTAGATTTTGTTATTCTTGACTTTGTTTCAGATGAAGAAGTACCAGTTATTCTTGGTAGACCATTCTTAGCAACTGGGAAAACATTGATTGATGTGCAAAAAGGAGAACTAACCATGAAAGTAAATGATCAAGAGGTGAAATTCAATGTAATGAATGCTCTGAAATATCCTACAGAGGAGAGTGAAGAATGTTCAGCAATCATCTCTCTTGATCAACTGATGCAGAAGCAATTCCACAAACAACATGATCATCTGATGAATGCTCTAGCATCCAGTGCTCCTGCCTTGATAGATGAAGAAGAAAAACATCCTCCACAAAATGATCTTAAATATTTTCAAGAAAATGAGAATTGTTATCCCAAATGCTTATTGGTTGGGGCATGGAATCACTTGCTTCCCTATGCCAAATACATGGGATTTCTAACAAAAAGAAGAAAGAGGAAGGATGATATTTTCTTCTTGTCCTATTATCCACCCTAACTTAGGTTTTGAATGACAAGTCTAGCTAAAGACTATAAAATAAGCGCTACTGGGAGGCAACCCAGATTTTTAGGACTAGTTGTGTTTTGTGTGTTTTTGTTTTTTACTTTTGCAGGTGTGAATGAGTGTTCTTGTGCAGATGCTGTCAATTATGCAGAATTCTGATGCAGTAGCACTGTGTGCAGATGCATTAGTGGCTGAAGATATCTGCCACAAGACTTAGTCAGGCTGAAGACTCTTAAATCAAGCGCTTATGGGAGGCAACCCATGATTCTGAAGTATTAATTATGTTAGTTTTAATTTATGTTTTCAAGTGTTTTGTATGAAAATAGGTTAAGAGAATTCCCAGTGCAGCTGCACTGCATGTACCTGCACTATCAAAATTTCAGTGCTCCTGCATCAAACTCCACAACACACTGGGGTGAAAATTTAAATGCTGAGAAGAATGTTGCAGAGCAACCTGATGCGGGTGCACCTAATGCAACTGCATCCACCACTGATGTACCTGATGCAAGTGCAACTGGTGCAGGTGCATCCAAACCTGAGGAGCCCAAAAAGAAGAGACAGAAGGTGAAGCATTCTACAGTGAGGTCTAGCTTAAAGCTAAGGAGTGTGGCATCAAAACAGTAACTATATTTGAATGTTGTTAACTATTTTGTTTAATTATGCTTTTATATTTTGCATTATGATATTTTGTGAACTAATCCTCCTCCCATGGTTTTTATTTTTAAAGAGCAGTGAGGACACTTCTCAACTTTAAGTTGGGGGGAGAAGTTAAGTTATCATATTATGCATATGTGTTTAACTATAGTATGTGTGTCTGCTTTGATATATGTTTGTTCTTATATATGTTTGATATATGTTGTTCTTATATATGTTTGTTTTTATGAGTGTCTACATGTTTAAATGTGTGTTAGGATTTGATAGATTTGAAGCATGATCAGCTTAGAAATCTTTTTCACAATGCATCTCTTTGAACTGATTTTTAATGATGAAAGGAAGAAAAAGAAAAGAAGCATTGTTTTTCCTCAAATGACCAATTTTATTATTACTTTAACACATCAAAACTGAGTTTTGAAAAGAACCTTGCTATTTAAAGAGCTATCTGATGCAAGAGGAATTTTTAGAAAGCTAAGGTCAAGACTAAATTTTTACTAAAAATATAGAAGAGCATAAAGAATTAAGTTTGGGGGAGTTTCCATGAATACTAAGGCAAAGTATGAGGAACTTAAAGTAGTAAATGCCATAGGTTATCAAAAGCTACTACAAAAAGTGTCAAATTGTTGTAAATAGCTATACTTACCTGAGTCATTAAACTGAACCTGTTCCAATAGTGCATTTGGTTTGTAAAAAAAAAAAAATACAAAAGAAAGAAAAAGAAGACACGAAAAGCAAACCAAAGAAAAAAGTATGCATAAGGAGGTCAGTGAGGAGGGCAGTATATGCTATAAGTCTGGAAATGTAGTATCAAGTGCACCTGCACTCATGTGCATCTGCACCGTTGCAAAAAGTTCAGTGCATCTGCAACTTGGTGCATCTGCACCAAAAGGAAATAACCACAAAAAAAAGAGTAGTGCATTGACTCAATAGTTTTGAAATACTCAAGTCAAAGCCCTTTGTTGTGCTTAGAGCCCCCCAATGCTTGAGGAAGTTGTTAGTCTAGTCTATATTTTGAAACATCTTTGTTTTGACCGAACGTAATCTAAATTTTTCAAAGGCTAGGAGAAACTTGTTACTTAGTTTTGGAACTGATTGAATCTCAGTGGGGCACACACTCACACAAATGAGTTTTAATAGCTTTGGATGTTTTGGAATTCAAAGGCACAAAGACAAAAGTTTCTGAAAAATGAAGTTCATAAGTTGCATTTATTGAAAATCATTTTACGAAAAAGATGTGAGCTGATCTGTTCTTCTTGATTGTAAAAGTCTTATTTGTGTTTTCTTTTTGTCATTGCTTGAGGACAAGCAACGAATTAAGTTTGGGGGTGTGATAACTCTATTTTATATAGAGTTATTCGTGCTTCTACACTTAAATAATTGCCCATAATCAAGTATAATATGTGTTAAATATAGTAGTATGAATAAAATAAACAACATTCAAGGTTTATACTCATGACTTAGCATTTTGTATATATATTGGTATGTTTGACGTGTTTGTTCAGTGCACCTGCAGTTGATGCATCTGCACCGGAAAACAAGCAGTGCATCTGCACTAGATGCAGCTGCACCAGATTACCACAGTGCAACCAAATTTAGTGCATCTGCACCATCCTGCACCAAAGACAGAATTACTCCACAATGGAAGCACCTCAATTCATACCATGGCATAAATATCTCTATGACATCATGCTTAGTCACAAGTCACATGGAGGCACCATGGCAACTTGCAAAAGGATGCACCTGCATCGCATGCAGCTGCACTACATGCAGCTGCACCATCCTGAAAGGGAGGAAAAATGCCAACACCGGAAGCACCTCAAACTTAAAGAAGATAAAGACAGCACAAGATGACATCATAATTGGTCACAAATCACATGGGTCACACGGGAACCTTTCAAAGGAGGTGCCTACAATATATGACCATTTGAAGAGTCATCTTATAAAGGACACATGGCTACACCTAATTGGACCATTCTTTGCACTTGAGTGAAAAACTCAAATGGCATCATCAACTTCTGAAAAGTAACCATGGTTAAGTTAACTTTGTCTCCAAGCAAACCCTCACTTGAAGGAAATCTCAAGGCCTATATAAAGGACTCAATTCTTCACTTGAAAAACCATCTCTAAAATCTCATATATCTCATTTTCATTTCTTAGAGATCACTTTAGATAGTACTTTTATTTCATTTTCTGTATAGTTTAAATTAGTTGTTAGTTTGTAAGAAGGTGAGGAAGGAATTGACGACTTCTCCCTTCTCTTCTTCATAGATATAGTAAGGAGATCAGTGCACCTGCATTGCTTGATGCAAGAAAGCTTCAATATTGTAAACTTTACTTTGTTGTTCTTTCTTGATAATTTCCATCACCTCAATATGTTTTATTCAATCTCTTTCCATCCTGCAATGTCTAATATGAGCTAAACTCTTTTGAGTTGGGATGTTCTAGCTTTCCAATGATCTTTTGAGGAAAGTTATTGTGTTTTATATGGTGTATGCATTTTGGTTCTTGTGTTATACTACATCCATCTTATTTTAAGGTTGATAGCTTAGAATAAGTAGAGTTATATTCACAGACATGGTTTATAACTAGAAATCAAGAACTAAATAAGGATAAGTGTTTAATGAAGCTTTTTGTTAAACTTGTTTTAATGAAGTTAGCTTGTTAATTCCTTGTTAATTCTTAGCTTAAGGTTAACATAGTCCTTACATCAAAGTGTAGAGAACTTAAGATACAAGAGTGTACTTATTTAAGCAACTTGGATCATCTGTAAGGGGGCGAGAGAGGCACTGACAACACTACTCTTTACCGCAAAAAAACAGGATCATATAGAGCTTGTAACGAAACTCTCAAGAAAGTAGCTGAAAGGCACATACTGATGCAGCTGCACTCAGTGCATCTGCACCACATAAAAACACATAACTCTTGAAAGTGACTTATTTGGTGAAGACATCCCAACTATCATTCTCAACTGATTTCCTATCTATTTTATTGCATATTTACTTTCCGTTTTCTTTTCAACTCCACCCACAATTGTGAGTAGTGTAGCTGCACTAATTTATATCTTCTTAAGCATACAAGAGTTAATCCAATCCCTGTGGGTTCGATCTTTTTATACTACTTGTTTGTGACTGTGTATACTTGCACACGTATTTTCACACACCACCTACTAATGCATTCTCGAATTGAAGCTTGGTATTCCATGCTTGATATACTTGTTTACGTGCTTGTGGTGCATTAAAATGTTGAATTGGTGTTCACAATTTGCTTGTTTTGATTTCCACCAATTGTTACTCGTTAGTAACTCTCCAAAACTTCAAAACCATGTTGCATACAAAGAACAACTTGTTACTCGTTAGTAACGTTCCAACTTCAAAACATTTTTTTGCATTTACATAATCATTGATAAACAACTTCACCTATTCTCAAAACAATTCCAAACTATTTTTCACAAATCAAACCTTGTTGAGGATAATGCGAAGCCTTTGCTTGCACGATTGTCAACAATGGGGTGCTAGTGGTGATCACTTGGAGTCTTTGCTCAATTGATTATCATGAACACTCATTTTTCAAAAGAACTCTCATTTCACGAATTAAAAACTTTGTTGGGATAATGCGAAGCCTTTGCTTGCACGATTGTCAACAATGGGGTGCTAGTGGTGATCACTTGGAGTCTTTGCTCAATTGATTATCATGAACACTCATTTTTCAAAAGAACTCTCATTTCACAAATTAAAAACTTTGTTGGGGATAATGCGAAGCCTTTGCTTGCACGATTGTCAACAATGGGGTGCTAGTGGTGATCACTTGGAGTCTTTGCTCAATTGATTATCATGAACACTCATTTTTCAAAAGAACTCTCATTTCACAAATTAAAAACTTTGTTGAGGATAATGCGAAGCCTTTGCTT
The DNA here is from genome assembly GCA_963573325.1 of Astragalus glycyphyllos. NCBI lineage: Eukaryota > Viridiplantae > Streptophyta > Magnoliopsida > Fabales > Fabaceae > Astragalus > Astragalus glycyphyllos. Next base: position 115,328,763 of record OY754307.1, read on the forward strand.
GCACGATCGTCAATAATGGGATGCTAGTGGTGATCACTCGAAACCTTTGTTGTTTGATCACTGTGAACATTCAATTTTCATAATTAAACAACTAAAAAATAAAAACCTTTTCTCGACAATCGAGAACTACGTAAGCTTTGAATTCTCCATCGCACTGGGAGATACGTAGGAGCGGGTCACATCCCCGTCAAGCACGACAAATGAAAACCATTTTCTTTTCAAAAAAACAAACCCTTTTCCAAAACAAGGCAATTTCTAAAAACAAAACAATTTTCGAAAACAAGAACTACGTTGCTTTGATTCCCTCCCCAGGATACGTAGGCACGGTGCCCTTCCGTCAAGCGCAAAAGATTAATTTTTCCTTAAGTTTTTCCATAAAGTAAGGAGAGATAAAGAGAGATAAAAACAAAGCATTTCTTAAATCAACCTTTTAAATCACACGTCAAATCGAGGTTCCCTTTCAGTAGAAAGGATGTGTGGGGTGCTCGTACCTTCCCCATGCATAACCGACCCCCGAACTCAAATCTCGTGGTTCCAAGGACCATTGTCTTTCAAGAAAGGTTTTTTTCAATGTTTTACCTCTAAAAAAATATTGGTGGCGACTCCAATTCATGTTGTGCGAAGAGAAATCCCTCCAAAGGATTTTTCGGGGTGCAACAAAAGGTAAAAAGTCATCATGACTCAGCCATGCGTTGAAGAAGCGAAACGGCTTCGGGCCCCAATCATTCGATGACCGAAGAAGCCAAATAGGTGAATGATCGGAGATGTCCCGATTGCCAATCCACTGACCTGTGATCCCCCAATCAACCATAAGACCCTCTGAAATCAAAAACCTGTCCAACCTGCTCATAGAGATTCCATCTGAGCAAAACCAAGAGAATTTCTTCCCCGACACCGGAACATCAACAAGATCCATGTCTACAATGAAGCTGTTAAAATCATCTAACTCAACTTGAGAGGTACTCCCACTTCTGCCCCTTCTTTCAAAACTACTAGAAACAACATTAAAATCCCCTACAATACACCACTCTCCAGCCCCTAGACTTTGTTTAACCGCTACCAACTCAGCCCACACCCTTCGTCTCGCACCCGCAGAGCACGGTGCATAGATGTTTACCACATGAACAACTTTATTACGAACAACCGCACTAATGCCGAGAAAACCAAGACCAGAAAAATGAGACGTCACCAAACAGGCCCCTTCAAGCCAAGAACATAGAATCCCTCCCGAAGAACCACTTGAGGGTTGATGAAGCCATTGGAAGGATCGGTTTCCCCATAACATTCCAACCTCTCCCTCTACCATCACCTCCCTTTTCGTCTCCTGAATGCAAACAAAATCGAAAGAACCTGAATTTATAACAGAAACCAATTGGCGACGCTTCCCGCGGTCACCACACCCTCTAATATTTAAAGATAAGATATTCATGGATTCAGGTTGTTATGCACCTTCCTACTACTCTCTGCTTCGTCTCTTCTTTCCCCGTTTTCAATCAGCTCAATATAATGATCATCCGGTAAGTTACCTTCAACCCCTAAACGCTTGGCATTTTCCCAGACTTTTCTTGCTACCCCCTTACTCTGGAGGGCCCAGAACTTATTGTTGCACAAACCAATGTCTCCACTCGAAATTGAACCCCCACATAAAACTGTGCCAGCTGAAAACAAAGATGAATCATGCTTACTTACTTGATGGGACGGTTGCGGTTCAATAGCTGCCTGGTTAGACTCACCCGAGACTTCGGCAAGCTCTCGGGTAGCTTTCTTCAGTTTACCAGACGACGGTTTCCTTTTGACTCCTACTCGTAACAATTTTCTCTACTTTCTTTTCGGTAAGGCATGACCTGGATTTGGAGAAATAAGCACATTTGGAATTGAAGGGATATCTAGAGATTGACAACCTGTGAGATGTTTCGATGGGCAAGATTGGGGAACCACTTCTTGAGACTTAACAACCCGTGATCCTCCCACGGCAGTACCGACCAGCTTGTCAGTGATAGATGGATTTGTTTCCTGCACAAAACTACCAACAGAAAGAATAGGGGAGCATCCGTTGGACGGACTAACTCCATTGGACATTCTTAGAACTTCGTCGTTGGAGACTCTTAACGCTTCAGTCAAAACGTTAACCATTATGTTCGGGTCAACCTTCCCGGAATTTCGCACGGCATTAAGCAACGTATCCAATTCCAATTCCCCTAACTCTTCCTCACCATGAACGTCTCCGGTGCCTGCGTACATATGATCTGACTAATCATCACCTGAACTTGAGTCAACGTCATCCCCCTCGTCATAATTTTGTGCCTTGTTACGCCATTCAATCGGACCTCCCCAATCCTCCACAACTTTGATAGAGAAAGGAACATTGTTAATAACCACGTGAATCTCCATATTCACCGTTCCCGGCACCTGAGTACGAACCATAATCCGTGCGACATCATAGGATCTCTTCTTCTCAGTGTTAAGGTCAGCACAAACAAACTCACCAACATGCGCAGCCAACTTGGAAAAAAATAGCGAGTTCCAAGCGTGCACCGGAATGCCATAACACCTTAGCCAAGTAGTCCTCTCTGGGTCGACATCCGTTGGCTTCCATGGCCGAATCCATTTGAACCATTGGTAAAGCCATTCACGAGCTTCATCAATGTACTCAAAAAAATTCCCATCTTCTATGTCTCCTTCCAATAGAACCAAGTTGGAACCCATAGGAGTAGCTTTGATTGCAAACACACCCTGCTGAGATAATTCATCCTGTATGAAATAAGATTTCCCCGGAGTAATGACTTCTCCTAACATCGCTAAAGCTAGAAGAGGGTCTGATTCTATGTTGCATATCCATGCTCCATCCTTATTTCTCCTCTTGGCGTCGGATGCCCCAACGTCGTTTGGTGGTGACTTCTTCACCCAAACTTGCTTGATGGGCTTCGGGTGCCTAGCTGCCAGCTGATTATTCAAACGATCCTTCGGCACCTCCCTTTTGAATCTAGGAAGGTTTACATGAATCTTCTCCCCCTCTATGAATATGTTATCAAGTAAGGTAGCAAGACGGTCCGGGTCTTTAACATCGAGAAAGCGAACAAAACCAAATCTCCTACCTTGCGCATTCCTTCGAGCCGGGATAACCACCTCATGGACTCTTCCTTGCTTATCAAATAGATGAAGCAAATCCCTAGCACGCCAACTCTCCGGAAAAGAGGAAAAATAGAGCGATATGACCTCCCCCCGGTATTTTTCCTAGAGCCAAGAGCAACATCAATAGATCTAAAACCTTCACGACCCCCTCCCTTCCTCTCTTGAATGCTTCTAACCCGATGCCACCCATCCTTATCCGCCGGGGCGAATCTGCCACCCCCCTGTCATACTGAAACTTCAGCATGCACACATACCGTAACCGTCACTAGATTGTAGATGCAGAGCTAAGAGTTCGATCACCGATACAGTCGAAGAAACCTTGCCTTTTCTCGGATTCAACAGGGAGTTTGAGAGGTGTTCAACAACCCCAATAGAGCCGGCTTCCCGCTGGGACCGGAATACTGTAGGTAATCAAACAGCCCACACGCACCACGCCTGAAGAGAGAGAACAGAGCAAGAATTTTGGTTTTGAGAATTTTTACAAACAGTTGGTGTGCAAACTGAAATTCAGTTTAGGCAAAATTACAAACACTTGGTGTGCTTCCCATTTGTTCTCACTGTGCGATAATTTCCCTAATTTTTTCACTCTCTCAAATACGTTCTTCTGCTTTGAAAACCCATTGTCGTTCTTCCAGCATTAATTGATTTTTGAGACCAAGTAATCCAGCGACCAGCGTTAATTTATCGTTCTTCTGACTTCTGCGCTCTTTTCATGTTTCCTGCTATTAATGAATTTCTAAATTGAATTTACAATTTAATATTTCACAAGATAAGTTAAATAATCTTGTTTCGATTCTATCGAAAATAGTTTTTACTTACCCTTAATTATAAATAATTTATTAATAACTTCACAACAAACAATTTAAGAATCTTTATTTTTAAGATTAAGAGTGTACCATTTTTTTGGTCTAGGGCACCCAAAATCTAAAGGCCCTACAAATCTTTGTGCACCGACGAGCTAGCCGCGGCCGAAGCAAACACGCACTAAATGGTTATAAATATAAATGTTTTTGTTCTAAGTCGGGAAATAAAGATTGGAAAAAAAAGTAATCTTAACCTTTTACTGTTTTACATTGTTGGAAAATATTGTATTATTCATTTTTGCACACAATTAAACTAGGAAACTAGTCATTGATTTTCCTCCTTTTTTTTAAGTTGGGAAAAAATGTATCCTTTAATTTGATAAATAATATTAGTACATATGATAATGCAACAACAAATTGACCTTAGACTTTATTTGTCTCCCTACAAAATTTAAAGATTAATCAAATTCCCTTTCCTCCTGCGAGTCAAAGACCCTCTAGATACAAAAAAAGAATACTAGTAATATGTTATAAAATAAGCAAGACTTTATCAAAACAAGAACAAGAGAATGAGAGGAGAGAAAATATAAGTCTTTGTATTTCCATTCAAGTGTGTTTTTACATATGAGAGTGAACCCTATTTATAGGGTGGGGATTGGCAAGTGAGTAGTCAACATAAAGACCACTATACAAGGATAATAAAGGAGATGATGGGAGAAGAGAAATGGACATCCAATATCCAATAATTTTCATAACACCCCCCCTTGGATGTCCATTGAGGATATGCCTCATTAAAACCTTACTAGAAAAAACCTAGTGGGAAAAAATCTAGTGAAGGAAAAATAGTACAATATCTTTTACAAAATTTATTTATTTCTCCCCCTCATCCAGACAATCATTTTTGACACGGCGAATACCAATCTTTTGTACCAGTCGTTCAACAAAAACTTTGCTTGGGAGCGATTTTGTGAAAAGGTCTGCAAGATTATCACATGAACGAATTTGTTGAATGCTTATACCACCATTCTTCTGAAGATCATGAGTGAATAAGAATTTTGGAGAAATATGTTTTGTTCGATCTCCTTTAATGTAACCCTCTTTCAACTGAGCAATGCATGCAGTATTATCTTCATAGATTGTTGTTGCATCTATTCTTCCGGAAGACAAACCACAAGTCTCTTGTATGTTTTGAATCAGAGATCTTAACCAAATGCATTCCCGACTTGCTTCATGTAGTGCTAAAAGTTCTGCATGATTTGATGATGTTGCTGTTATGGTCTGCTTTACAAATCTCCATGAAATTGTTGTACCACCGCAAGTAAACAAGTATCTTGTTTGTGATCTACCATTATGTGGATCTGACAAATAACCTGTATCTGCATAACCTATTAATTCTAATTTTGGTACTTTGGAATAAAACAACCCCATATTCATTGTACCCCTAAGGTAACGAAGTATATGTTTGACCCCGTTCCAATGTCTTCGCGTAGCTGAAGAACTATATCTTACTAATAGATTAACAGAAAATGAGATATCAGGACGCGTATAATTAGCAAGGTACATTAGTGCCCCAATTGCACTGAGATATGGTACTTCAGGACCAAGTGGTTCTTCACCCTCTTCTCGAGGTCTAAATGGATCTTTCTCCACATCTAGTGATCTAACAACCATTGGAGTAGACAACAGATGAGATTTGTCCATGTAGAAACGTTTTAATACTTTTGCTATATAAGCCTCTTAATGCACAAAAATTCCATTTTTCAAATGCTCAATTTGTAGTCCTAGACAAAACTTTGTCTTTCCGAAATCCTTCATTTCAAACTCTTTCTTTAAGCAATCTATAGCTTTTGGAAGCTCTTCAGAAGTTCCAATAATGTTTATGTCATCAACATAGACAGCAATTATAGCAAATTCTTTTCCAGATCTTTTTATAAAAATACATGGACAAATTGGGTCATTTGTATATCCCTCCTTTAGCAAATATTCACTGAGGCGATTATACCACATGCGTCCAGATTGTTTTAGCCCGTATAGAGACTTATTCAATTTGATGGAGTAATCCTCTCGAGATCCAAGGCTATGTGCCTCAGGCAAGTTAAACCCTTCAGGGGGCTTCATGTAAATGTCACTATCAAGTGAGCCATATAAATAGGCTGTGACAACATCCATCATGTGCAAATTAAGCCATTCATGTGCTACAAGGCTAATTAAGTACTGAAAAGTACTTGCATCCACTACAGGGGAATATGTTTCATCAAAATCAATTCCAGGTCTTTGTGAAAACCCTTGAGTAACAAGTCGAGCTTTATATCTTGCAATTTCACCATTCTCATTCCGTTTTCGCACAAAGACCCATTTGTATCCAACTGGTTTGTAAAGCGAGTTTAATTCTGCTTCAATTGCATCTTTCCATTTTGGCCAATTCTCACTTTGTCTGCAATCTTTAATAGATTTTGGTTCATGATCCTCACTATCATTTATCACATTTAGCGCTATATGATATGAAAAAGCATCATCAACGTTGACTTCATGTCTGTTCCATTGTATTCCATTAGTGACATAATTTATTGAGATCTCTTTATTTTCATGACTTTCAGGTACCTGATCAGCTCCTTCTAGGACTGAAATGTCAATCATATCTGTAGACTCTTTGAGAGTTTCTATATCCTCCTCTGGGCTATCTTTCTTTTTAGCTCCTTTTCTTGTTCGAGGATTTTTATCTTTGGAACCGACTGGTCTACCACGTTTCAGGCATGGTTGAGACTCACTTGCAATATTAGATTGTCCAACAGGGACATCTATTTTTATTGGAGCATTAGCAGCTGGTATATATGATCTGGTCACACTTTTGGGATCAGTGAACGCATTTGGTAATTGACTTGCTAAACTTTGCAAATAAATTATCTCTTGAACTTCAAGTTCACATTGTTTTGTTCGAGGATCAAGATGAGACAGTGATAATTCATTCCAACTGATCTCCTTTTTTAGCTGCTTTTTCTCTCCCCCAAATGTTGGGAAATTTGATTCATCAAAATGACAATCAGCAAATCGAGCTGTAAATAAATCTCCTGTTGTTGATTCAAGATAATTTATAATAGATGGAGATTCATATCCAACATATATTCCCAACCTTCTTTGAGGACCCATCTTAGTGTGTTGTGGTGGAGAAATTGGAACATACATCGCACATCCAAAAATTCTAAGATGGGAAATATTAGGTTCTTGACCAAAAACTAACTGTAAAGGGGAGGAGTCGTGATAAGTTGTTGGCCTGATGCGAATCAATGTTGCAGCATGCAAAATTGCATGTCCCCAAGCGGAAATGGGAAGTTTGCATCTCATGAGAAGTGGTCTTGCAATTAACTTTATACGCTTAATAAACGATTCTGCAAGTCCATTCTGTGTATGAACATGTGGTACAGGATGTTCAATATCAATTCCAATGGAGGCACAATATTTATTAAATGCTTGAGATGAAAACTCAGCAGCGTTGTCAAGACGTATTTTCTTGACAGGATAATCGGGGAAGTGAGCTCTTATTCGAATCAGTTGAGCTAGCAATCTCGCAAATGCTTGGTTGCGAGTTGATAATAGACAAACATGTGACCATTTAGTTGATGTATCAATTAAAACCATAAAATATCTAAATGGTCCACATGGTGGGTGTATTGGCCCACAAATACCACCATGTATTCGTTCTAAAAAGTTGAGAGATTCACTTCTATTTTTTGTTGGTGATGGTCTAATTATCAACTTCCCTTGTGAACAAGAAGTGCATGAGAACTTATTAGATTGAAGAATCTCCTGGTTCTTCAATTCATGTCCACATGAGTTTTCAATTATTTTTCGCATCATTATGAATCCGGGATGGCCCAGCCGGTCATGCCAAACAACAATTTTTTTGTGATTTGTAAACTTCTGATTTACAACAACGTGTGCTTCAATTGCACTGATATAAGTGTAGTACATACTAGAGGAAAAGGCAGGCAGCTTTTCCACTACACTTATTTTTTCCAAAGTCTGTCTTGTTATATAGAGATATTCAATATCCCTTTCATCTCTTGTTTCAATATGATATCCATTTAGACGGATATCTTTGAAACTTAATAAATTTCTACTGGACTTAGGGGAATATAATGCATTTTCAATGCGTAAGTTTGTTTCCCGGGATAACAGTATATTAGCTCTTCCGGAGCCTTCAATTATCTTTGAAGAGCCAGATATAGTACTAACGTCGGTTTCTCTCTTTACTAAATAAGAGAAATATTTTGCATCTTTTAAAATTGTACGGGTAGTTCCGCTATCGATGAGACACATAACTCCATTATTGATGCTATTGTCAATACTCATTCTATCCAAAGAAAAGAAATATGATAAGAGAGAAGCATGAGAAATAATAACAACTTTATGATTGAATTATTTAAACATAATCTATGGAAGTTAAAAACGCACTTAAATATAAACCTTCATTATTATTGTTATTATTATTATTATTATTATTATTATTATTATTATTAGCATATGAAATTTCAAAACATTTTATTATCATAGGAAATTCAAAGACACTCTCAAACTGTATTATTATTGGAATATTTAGGGAAATCTACTTCTTCACTATACTTCCATCCACAATGAGGTGATCAATATTTCCATCAGGGTCTGCAAAGAAATCAGCAACATCCAAATGAGTAGCATCTGTATTACCATCATCTTCATAAGCAAAATGACTCTCAATCCTTTTATCTTTATTTTTAATTGATTGTTGATAGAGATCAACAAGATGTTTTGGTGTACGACAAGTACGACTCCAATGACCTTTGCCTCCACAACGATAGCAAATATTTTCATTACTTGTACTACTCTGTCCACCTTTTTCATTCTTTTCAGCATTTTTCCACTTCTGGTGAAAAGACGTGTTCTTGTAATTTCCACTGCGACTATGATCAACACCGTGACTACGACCACGACCATGGCCACGACCACGACCACGATTTTGTCCATAGTGATCGTGTGTTGCTACATTCACTTCTGGGAATGGAGCAGTGCCAGTGGGACGAGCTTCATGATTTTTCATCAAAAGTTCATTATTTTGCTCGACCACAAGGAGACAAGAAATCAAGTCAGAATATTTCTGAAAGCCTTTTTCTCGATATTGCTGCTGCAGGAGCACATTGGATGCATGAAAAGTGGAGAATGTTTTTTCTAACATATCTTCATCAGTCACTTTTTCTCCACATAATTGCAATTGAGAAGTGATTCTAAATACCGCAGAATTATATGCAGTTACACTTTTAAAATCTTGTAAGCGCAAATGCATCCATTCATAACGAGCTTTTGGGAGGATAATAGATTTTTGGTGTTCATATCTTTCTTTTAAACTGTTCCAAAGTACATATGGGTCTTTTACCGTAAGGTATTCATTTTTAAGGTTCTCATGGAGATGGTGGCGAAGGAAAATCATGGCTTTTGCCTTTTGTTGATTAGATGCTTTATTTCCTTCCTTAATAGTATCTCCATGACCTTCCGCATTCAAATGAATTTCAGCATCTAGAGCCCATGGCAAGTAATTCTTTCCCGAAATATCAAGTGTCTCAAAATCAAGTTTAGTAAGGTTGGACATATTTAGAACTATCATGAAAATGTAAGATTTAATTAAGTTAGATAAAATACAAGATTAAGAAGAAAAATTGGCTAATGACGCACGAAAATAAAAATGACTTCTAAACGAGCTCTTCAATAATTCTTGAATGTAGATAGATAGTACATAAAAAAAATAAACGAACAATTCTTAAAGATAAATAATTCTTTCATCTTCTTCCAAAAATAAATAAGTAAATGAAAAATCGAATTAAAACGAAATGATGACAATAGAAGAAGGGAGATAATAAGTGTACAATCAATCTGATCACATATATCGTATATCGAATTAAGAAAGAAGTATATGTACAATATATGAATCTGATCATGAACAATATTAATAACTGATCTGACTACATGGATCAATAGCTGTCCAGCAAACACTATTACATATGATCAGATATTGATGCACAGCAAACAAACATGTACTACATATATTCATACTGTGCATGAACGTGTTAACATATATTTAAAATATAGTATTTTTTGTATATACCAAAAAAAATACTATATTTTTTTGTCCTTCATTTTGTTCTTCCTTTTTATTTATTTTTTTTAGCAAATCAATTAAACACTCTATGTAATAAAAAATAATTAACAACACCACCAAAAAAAATAAAAAATAATTAACAAAATTGCTTCTTCCACGGTGGTTGTGTTGCGTTCTTCGTCTTCGTCTTCGTCTTCGTCGTCCTCAACTCCAACGTGTTGAGATTTTCCATTTCACCTTTCACTTTCACAGTTGCCGTTAACTTCCAAACTCACGACAACGATACAAACAAAGAAGATCGCAATTCCTTCACAGTTCAACGAGATCCAACGCCATTAACACCTCAACTATCATCGCCGCGTTTCATCGTGATGAGAGAACCTAGAGATGGAACCAAAACTGATACTAGAACCTCCAAATCTGCATCCTCCGCTACTTCCTTCCCTCTCATTCTCGATATCGATGACTTCAAGGTTCGTTTCTTAATTTCACACTTCCATTTCTTCAATTTCAATTTCAAAAATTAAATGTAATTAAATGAAATGAAATTCGTTGTTAGGGAGATTTCTCTTTCGATGCGTTGTTCGGTAACCTAGTGAATGAGCTTCTTCCATCTTTCAAATTAGAGGATTTGGAATCGGAAGCCGGTGATTCTTTACCGAATGGTCATCTTCGTGATGCTAATAAATTCTCGCAAGTGCTTTCGAGTCCTTTGTTCCCGGAGGTTGAGAAGCTATTGTCTTTGTTCAAGGACTCTTGCAAGGAGTTGCTTGAACTTCGTAAACAGGTTTTCTAATTTCTCTCTTACACACTGTTATTAGTTATCTAGATTATTACTTGTTTTTTTTTTTTTCAAATTTTAATTTGGAAATTTAGGTTGAGGTTTCAATTTATGGTGTTATTGTTTGTTTTGGATTGAAGATTGATGGGAGACTCTACAATCTTAAGAAAGATGTTTCTGTTCAAGACTCTAAGCATCGAAAGACACTTGCTGAGGTTAGTCTAGGAGCTATTTTGTTTGTGTTATATTGAAATTTGCAAGAATTTTCTATTTTTATGAAATACATAAATACAACAGAAAAAATTTATTACCATCGTGATGTATGGAAACTGTTTATTTGTGTCTAGCTCTCCCTTTTTGTGTCTAATTTGTGCTTTTTTCTATTTTTTGGGAAAGGGATTGTAGTAACACCGTTTTTAAATGTCTCTTTACTATTGGTCCATTTTCTAAGATGTCAATTTTGTTGCCTCGTAATTTGATCACTTTTTGAAGAGTGTTATGGTCTTTTAGAGAATGGATCTATGACAGAAAGTTTGTTAAAGAGTTGCTCTACTTGCTAGCATTCCTCTTTGGAGGAACATAGATCTTCTAGTTCTATAACTTTATCTAACAAGGCCTGAATGAAATGTTGGGAATTTTGAATTGGAATGATCTTTTGAGTTTTCCTGTATGTGTCTTTGTTTCCTTTTCAGCTGGAGAAAGGTGTAGATGGATTGTTTGATAGCTTTGCAAGGTTGGATTCACGTATTTCAAGTGTTGGCCAGACAGCTGCAAAGATAGGAGATCATCTCCAGGTAGGGAACATAGGTCTTCCAACCTTCAACTGCGTTTCATAAAGGAACTATGATCTCACATTTACTTGTATTATTATGTTTTATAGGTAGATTAATTACTTCTTTGTGTTTGAAATTTATTTCTCATTTCCAACTCCGTTCTTTCTTGTCAGAGTGCAGATGCTCAGCGAGAAACTGCCAGTCAAACTATTGAGCTGATAAAAGTAAATACCAGTCAGTTTGTTTGGTTCATACCATCATTCTTGTTGGAAAATTTACCCTTATGGTTGATTAATTTTTGCAGTACTTAATGGAGTTCAATAGCAGCCCAGGTGACCTTATGGAGCTTTCACCTCTTTTTTCTGATGATAGTCGTGTTGCCGAGGCTGCTTCAATTGCACAAAAATTGCGTAAGAATTAAGATATCTTTTAATTTTTTGTAATGCTTTAGCCAAATTATGTCATTGTTTTGCTAATTTTGTTAATTTTCAGGGTCATTTGCTGAAGAAGATATTGGAAAACATGGCATAACTGGCCCATCAGCTGTGGGGAATGCAACTGCTAGTAGAGGATTGGAAGTTGCGGTTGCTAATTTACAGGACTACTGTAATGGTATAAAAAAGCTTCAACAAGTCTTATTTTTCTTTGACCAATCAACGCGTCTTATTAAAATTTACGAAATATGTTCTGCATGACATTGTTTACATGCTTATTTATTTAAAAGAATAATTAAGGGAACAAAGCTTGTGGGTATTTCCTGTTAAACTTGTTGCAACATCGTTTGTCCACAAGAATATTATGAATGAAAAAGTTCTTGTTAAAATTTTCACTGTTTCCTCAGAGCTGGAGAACAGATTGCTTTCTCGGTTTGATGCAGCGTCACAGAAAAGAGAATTGACCACAATGGCAGAATGTGCAAAAATTTTGTCTCAGGTAATAAAGTTTTGTTATACCTGATTTCCCCTCGCTTGCCGTCGTCCCTTACTCCCTCCCCTATTTCCCATAACTCCACAGCCATTCGTACGCCTTTTTGGATTTTTTTACTGGTCAATTTAACTAAAAGGAATCTGTAAAATTGGTAGTAGATATGGTACTTATGACCTCATAAAGAAGCAGAAAATTAGTATAATTTATCTCATGTTCATTTGTTTTTGTAAGCCTTTTATTACATTATTGTATCGTTGCTTATGATTCTCAAGTCTTATTGTTGGATATATATTCTGGTTTCACATGTCAAATTCAATTTCCGTCGATGTGCCGAAACATTAAGCAGGATCTGTGCTTGCATCTGGGCTTACGATAATTTCTTATGAATACCATTGAGGATATTCTTTTTGTGATAATTTCTTACTTTCTCAATTATCTCTCACATATTCCATTCCATTGCTATTTCCCCTTCTTCTCCGTTGTATCTCTGGTGTCAAATCCCTCTACAACATTTGTTCATGGTTTGTTTTAATTTTCTTATTGTGAGTTGTACCAGTTAAGTAAGGAAACTACCTTGTTTGAAGTAATGTGTTCCGCAATTGCTTAGATGGCAGTCTTTGTACATTGAAGTTTGCTAGATGTTGTATAGCTCCAATTTGCAAATACTGCATGGAATTTAGTGTTGCATTAATGTTCTGCATATAGATACAAATCATATTTGACATTGAATACTTTTTAAATACAGCCCTAGATTCGATATTAGATTTGTAAAATGTTGTAGTAGGACTGACCACCTTCTTCGTGCTACCAATTTGTCACTCATGGAAATATCTATCACCCCACCTAGTATTTCTTTCGCCTCCCACAAGGATTTGAACCGGTGACCTAAGCCCCGGGTCACAGGTCTGAATCCATGTAGAAGGCGAAAGAAATACCACATGGGGGATTGATATTTCTATGAGTGACAGATTGGTAGCACGAAGAGGATGGTCAGTATATTTGATAACGCGTGCATTAATCAACTAAAATGCTCTTTGCAATGCAGTTCAACAGGGGCACAAGTGCCATGCAACATTATGTGGCAACACGTCCAATGTTTATTGATGTGGAAATTATGAATGCAGACACTAGGCTAGTTCTAGGTGACCAGGCTGCACAAGCTAGTCCTAGTAATGTTGCTCGTGGGCTTTCCTCCTTGTACAAAGAAATCACAGGTTCGGAGTATAGTTTCTTCTGGAGAAGTGCTAGCAGCACATTCTATGACACTCTTTTCTCAACACAATCTCTTTTATTAATTGAAATTCAAACGGCCCCACTTATCATGTGGTCCCATGTAAATTTAGTGGGAAATTTTAACCAATAGAAGACAGAGGGTTCGAAAGAGAGTGTGTCGGTAGCATTTCTCTTTCTTCTAGTAGTAAAATGGGTAACTATTTGAAAATATCTTTGATGAATGGTAATTTGTTGCAGATACGGTTCGTAAAGAGGCTGCTACAATCACGGCTGTATTCCCTTCACCTAGTGAAGTCATGTCAATTTTAGTCCAGGTACCATATAAATGATATTCACTGAATATAGAGGCTTTGAACAAATAGTGTCATCTGGTGTATTCCTAACAACCAGATTTGTAATCATTTATCGTAATTCTGTATGCAGCGAGTTTTAGAACAGAGAATCACTGCTCTTCTGGACAAACTGTTAATTAAACCATCTCTTGTGAATTTACCTTCCATGGAGGAAGGTGGGCTTCTATTAGTGAGTACAATCAACCAACTGCCTACATTATTATCATCCAAGTGCCAGTTTATAATGCAAACTGATCTCAATGTAATTTGCATTTGGTCCGAGGCTGCAGTATCTACGAATGCTAGCAGTAGCATATGAAAAGACCCAAGAACTTGCTAGAGATCTGCGGGCTGTAGGATGTGGTGACTTGGATGTTGAGGGTAATTAATTAACTTTGAAAATGTATCTGATTTTGATTTTGATGAACTCGTCTCTAAAAGGAATAATGGTTTGCCAATGATACTAGAAAGAATCATATTGTCTGCCTATTAATTGAATTTTTTGGCAATGCTTACGTATGTAGAAATAGTTTTGTTTTGTAGCGAGACATGACACCTGAATCTGATATATTTTCATGGTTTCTTAACAGTGGCCATCTGCCTGCAATATAAGTTCATGCACTGAATTATGTTGCTGTTGTTTTGGGGGCCTTGCTATTTTGTTGTTAAATGGTGGTAAAAACAGAGAGCGCTTTAAATCTGAAGTTCATACCTAATTTTTTACTTCAGCAATAACCTATTTCCAATGGTCGAATTTTAATGGTTAAACTAGAGATTTAATTATTATATGGCTTAATGGGAAAGATTCTATTCAATCTGCAAAGTCCAAATGCTTTTGTCTTGCCTTGTGGCAATTTCCAAGTAATGCTTTTGGCTTTTTCAATTTTATGTACTCACACACACCATCTTAAATATGCACTAATGATAGACATGCTTCATTCTTGTATTTCTCTTTAGTTTTTTTTCAACTATTGATTAAAAACATAGCTAATTAGGTGGATTTAAATGCAACAGTTTTTTTAAGTTGATGTTAACGGTTCCTCTGATCACGCGTGCTTGTGCTGGATTTAGACTTTAGAATATATGTGATTTCTTGTTTCTTATTTTGTAACTTAACAGAAAACTTTGATCGCGCATGTGCTTTGTGAATGTATTTAAAAAAATTATTATGTAACGTAACGGAAATTTTTCTGCTAGTTCAGGCCTAACAGAGTCCTTGTTTTCAAGTCACAAGGATGAATACCCTGAATATGAGCAGGCATCCCTTAGACAATTATATAAAATGAAGGTTTGCAATTGTTTCAATTGTTTCCCCTTCCAAGTTGGATTTGGTTGCAAAAAGCTTTATATGGATTAATGCAATGCAGATGGAAGAATTGCGAGCTGAAAGCCAGCAGATTTCTGATTCATCTGGAACAATTGGACGCTCAAAAGGAGCTTCAGTAGCTTCTTCTCAGCAGCAAATATCTGTCACCGTTGTAACAGAGTTTGTGCGTTGGAATGAAGAAGCAATCTCAAGATGCAATCTCTTTTCTTCCCAGGTAATTTCTTCTGTGATTGGAATTTGGGAAGATATTTTTCTTCAAAAACATCCTTTGCAACTTAGTTGTTGCTTTGGTTAATTTCAATATGGACCTTCTGCCAAGTTAGTTTTGTTTAGTTGGATTAGAACATAGAAGGGTTTGTGACTCCCTGGAAATGTGGATCAAGAAGCATGGTGTGTGAAGTTTCTTTTCAGCAGGCTCATACTGACAATTATTGATTTTGCTTCCATTCTTTTTTGTCTCTTAAAATTTAGTTTAGCTAGTGAAATAGTTGATTTATATGTTCAAATTTACTTAATGTCGATAAAGTAATGTATGTGGAAGTACTTATATTATTAATTGGAAGATAATGACTTTATTTATTTAGTGTATTATAGTGTTCTCAAATTGTTTCTTAAAGTATTTCTCATTCCATGATATTTCCTATGTTTCTTTGGCACTAACCAACTTTTTGGTAGTTTTTTTTTGACTAAACTTTTTGGTAGTTAAGATGCTGATATTTTGATTTGAATTTGATATTTTAATCCTTGGTATGCACAATTAAAATTTAAAACTATTGTTCCTTTACAGCCTTCAACACTTGCAACCCATGTAAAAGCAGTCTTTACTTGCCTGCTAGACCAAGTAAGCTAATTTCACAATTTGTCAGCATTCAGATATTTGATACATTTAATGTGCCAGAGCTCATCCATCTGGGGTCATTCTTGCTGTATTTAACAGGTCAGTCAGTATATAGCAGATGGTCTTGAACGGGCTAGAGATGGTCTGACAGAAGCAGCTAATTTGAGGGAAAGATTTGTACTGGGTACAAGTGTTAGCCGTAGGGTGGCTGCTGCAGCTGCATCTGCTGTAATTACATAATTTTTTTGCATGCTTTGTTCAAGTATGGAGTAGTATGAAATATAAAGACATTTAACCAAAAGTAATGAAGATTTATTTGTTGATATACAGGCAGAGGCTGCTGCTGCTGCTGGTGAAAGCAGCTTTAGATCTTTCATGGTTGCTGTACAACGTTCTGGAAGCAGTGTAGCTATTATTCAACAAGTATGATAAGGGGCCTTGATTTTCAATTTTTTAACCATATATATTAAATTAAACCCCTTAACAGAAATGAAATACTTCTCTACAGTACTTCACAAATTCTATATCTCGGCTTTTGCTTCCTGTGGATGGTGCACATGCTGCTTCTTGTGAAGAAATGGCTACAGCAATGTCCAGTGCAGAGGCTGCTGCTTACAAAGGATTACAACAGTGTATTGAAACTGTCATGGCCGAGGTCAGTTGGGCCTGTAATATGATTGTGATAGCTAGTGTTCAACTACCTATTGTAAAAGCTTCTATTATATGACATAATATATATGTACACACACACACACACACACTCACACAGGCGGTGTTCTCCACTAAAAAACATAATATGAGTACTTTTAAGTGAAGAACAGTACCAACCATGCCATTGGTACTGTACCTAAGTTTCATTTTTCCTCCCATTTTACCCTTATTAATAAACATTCTCTCATTTTTTAAGCATTAATTACAAATGTTTATTTATGTCATTTTATATTTATAAGCTAGTTCAACCGCTAATTTTACCAAACACTATAAACACAATCTGCTCGCTTATCTGCTATCGATTCTCCACTCTAAGCGAACTTATTTGCTATCCACTACTTCGCTAGCATCTGCTATCCGCTACTTTTTACCAAACAATGTCTAGGTAATAGGAAACTAATCCTAGGAGATAATCAAAGGTATTCTAAGATACAAAACCAATCATACTACGATACTCTATCATAATATTGAGATACTATAAGATATTTTCTTATATTCTAACAATATGCAACCCTACTCCTAATGGCTACTCGCTCTGCGTAGCTATCCATGTAATAAATCTAGAGTCTGGATATATCCCATACTATGTTTCCTTTAAAATTTGAGTCTTCATTCCTGAAATATTCTACTTTTTAACCCCTTTGCAGGTAGAGCGATTGCTTTCAGCTGAGCAAAAGGCTACGGATTATCGATCACCTGATGATGGAATGGCTCCTGACCACCGGCCGACTAATGCCTGTACAAGGTGGATGTTGCTTGAAGAGTTGAAATCTAGTATTTATGTTGATGATGTTGATATTTTTTCTAATTTATATCTCTGCATGAATGTGAAATCAATCATTTTTACTTTGCTTAATATTTGAAATTTTATGATTCCATTCTTGATGCATATTTCTATCTAAAACAGTGTATCGAAAACTGAGTTGGTATTTAAAACCAACAAAAAGAAAAGGTCCAAGGATTGGAGATCCAACTATTTACTCTGTAGATAGTACCCATAAATGTATGAAAACATGTAAAAAACAATCAAAAACAGAAAATGTAAAATATGGTTGAATAGGTAGAATCATGGTGGAAAAATAACGAATTATATCTCTAGCACTAGCACTGGGTCACTGGTTGCTAAGCTTCTGGTTTTGGAGGATTGACCATTCAGGACAAAATACAGGCTCCTGGTTAGAAGCAGGCTATACAGATTATCAAGAGTACAAATCTAAATGTTGTTTATGGAGCAAGTTTAATCATATTCAACATAGGTGACTTGGTGATGGTTTCATTTCAGATAATGTGTTAGAGTGATGTCAACATTATCTTATCTGTTTTAATTTATTTCTCGGTCTTTATATTCTCATTTCTTAATAAGTATATTTGGTTTCCTTTGTAAGGGTTGTGGCTTATCTTTCTCGGGTGCTCGAGTCTGCATTCACTGCTCTAGAAGGTCTTAATAAACAAGCTTTCCTGACTGAATTGGTATGGTATTTTATCTTTGATCATTGACTATATATGAGTTGATGTTGTCTTATACTCTTATTGAATCAAATTGTTGGCTGCTTGTACATAACAAATAGGCAAATGTTCTTTTTGATCTTACAACAAAAGCATCATTGCTTCAAATTTACTTGTCATTGAATTTCTATATATGTCAATATTTATTACAAAGAATCCCTTGAGTTTATCATTTTTTTATAGGGAAAGGGGGTTCTTTGTGATTGTGTGCTTGTTTCTGATAGTTCTGTCCCTAGTCAATGTTATACTGATGGAGAGGGGTCCTAACTAAGATGATTCATTTGTTGCGACTAAGAAAGATCCAACTATCATCCAATTTATTGTCAACCCATTCTTTCTTGGGTAGCTAATTTGTTGCAAGCAGCACTGACTGGCTTTTGGTTTTTGATGCCGCGTTTCCTTTTTTTTCCAATGAGATTAATCAAATCTGCCTGAAACTTTATGCTTTCAACAGTATACTTAGTAGCATCAACTCGTAATCTTTTTTTTTCCAACATTTCGAGCCTGATTGGTCCATTAACTTTATCTTTGTTATTGGGTGATTGGGGTTTGGTACTCTTTTTTATCCTCTTTTCTGTCTAATATATAGTTTGAACTGCATCTTTTACATTCATCATCTAGACTCTGCCCATAGCACTCAGCTGAAATATTTTTAAGACATGAAAACCTCAGTATCGTAAATTGGGCATATTTGTTTGATAGTGAGAACAAGAGACAAATGTTGCAAGAAAACTATTAAAACAAAATTGTCTCAGCAAAAAATTAAGAAAGCATAAAGTGCTTTGATTAAGCGTACTGTGCATCTTTTACACTTGCATTAAGTGATAACATGGTTGATTTTGTCATTTATAGGGAAATCGCTTGCACAAGGTTCTGCTAAGCCATTGGCAAAAGTATACTTTCAATCCAAGGTAATTGGCCTGGTTCTTACATTCATCGACCTATCTAACTTGTTGCAATTATACCACGATGATACATACTGTTTTGACTTGGAAGAAGTAGTTCACATGCTAATCACAAACTGGTCTTCCTTGAGGGTCTCCCTTTTACCTGAACGTTTGACTCTATCCTCATTTTTTGTGTTATAATATAAGGAAAGTGTTTTTGTGTTGCATTTTTCAACTTTTGTGCTGACAGTGTCGATGTCTCTAACTAGCTGTATAGCATCCTGCTAATTGTTGTATGCTCATGGGTCGTTTTGTAGTGGAGGATTACGATTGAAGCGTGACATCACCGAATATGGAGAATTTGTGCGTAGTTTCAATGCTCCTTCTGTTGACGAGAAATTTGAATTGTTGGGCATGTAAGTCGAGTAACGTGCAAAAAATTTGAATTTCTGTCCCTGCCCCCATTTTTAAAACTAATTTCTCTACATTTCACGTAGAATGGCCAATGTCTTTATTGTCGCTCCTGAGAGTCTTTCAACTTTGTTTGAGGGTACACCTAGCATTCGGAAAGATGCACAAAGGTATGATTACATTTCACCCTTTAATGCTACTGTTTATCATTTTCCATCTTTATTACTATTGTTATTATGAATTATGAATTTACAAACACACTCTGTATCACATTCTTTTAAACATGGTCTCCTATTTGTTAAAATCAAGTGGGACTCATGATTTGGTGGGATCAATTCCCAAAAGTAGTGGTATACACATGGATTTCAACAACTAGGAGCGTGTTCGAAATAGTGTGTTGCTAATATTTCTCGTTATATTCTCTCTAAAAATGATATACGTATGGAAGAAAAGATTCTTTCCTATTGCCTTTCCATTAACCATTTCCTTCGACTTTTTGTTGTGTTTTGGCTAAACATTTTTTTTGTTTCCTTATACTCCTACAATAATTTCATGGATAAGGATAGTATGATCATGATTATTTTATAATATGACAATGGTGATAATCAGTTAGTCTACCATGAATCAAAACTCATGTTGACCATACTAAAATGCTACACATCCTAATTTCATAAGATAAATGTTGACGACGGTTGCCTTAGCCACAACACCACCTCTGCCCCCCAGAAAAGGGAGCGCCCGCTCCCATCAACCTATATAAATAATCCACGTTGCTAATGTTTGGTGAATAAATGTTCATTCCTCTACTATGCCCCAGATTTATTCAACTTCGGGAGGACTACAAGAGTGCCAAGCTTGCATCCAAACTAAGTTCCTTGTGGTCTTAGCAAAAGTGGGCTTGTGATCTTGAAACGCTTCCCAAGCTTGGTAGTCTACATTCAACTCTTTTGGGGGCTATGGCACTGACGCTCAAACTGAACCCATTTGGTGGTTTTAGAAGACGTTGCGGTAGTGTTCCCTCTTACTCAATATTTGAAGGCATGACTTGGAAGAAAGAACTTGTAGAGCCGGAATTTTTTTTTTTTTATTTTATGAAATGTTAATTTCAAATTCAAAAATGTCCCTTTTAAGAGTAATGTTTATAATTTTTATATTTAAGGATTTGTTGATTTTTGTGTGCTTAGTGAACCCTGCTTAGACCGAGTAAAACATAGTCTATACTTCAACTAAATGTATAACGTAGTTTCCATGCGCAGTGTATGAAATGCAATATATCATTGTATGTTTTATAATGTGCGTGTGTGGGAGGGGTAAATGGGTTGATTTGAGTCAAGTTTGGTCAAATTTGTTCCCCAAACCACTTAAAAATATGGGTTTAATTGGTTTATAGGGTTGGTTGTTGTAATCAACAACCAATCAAAAACCGTGGTATATGTGGCTTGTAAGATAGTTGAAATAAAATCAAATATTTTATGTGACGTGTTATTTCATGATTGATTGATGTAAAAAAATTTGTACATCGATTATGTATATAAATTAAATGGTTCAAATACGTTTTTAGTCCTTGTTACTAAATTTGTTAGCCAATTGCTGACGTGTCAAATAGAAGTCTTATGTGGCTTGTCATATCATGATTATTTTATTTTATTATAAATTAGTGACCTAATTCCTAAATTAAATTAGGATTGTTTCATCTCTTCCTTTTTTCCCCCTATCTTTAGAATCCCTCTCCTCTTCATTTTCTCGTACATAACCCTAAATGTTGTATTAGTTGGAAATGAATGAATCCCTTCTTCCCTCGGCTTTTTTCTATTTGGTAGTGATACTGTTATTATTTCCCCATTTCTTCCTTCACCAAGCACACCATACTCCTCCCTATGATGCTAGCTTAGCATTCCAAACACTAGTGCGTGTGGTGCGAGTTGAAGTTTCACATCATAACCACCTTCACATGGGATTGGGAACAACCTTAAGAAGGAGAAACATCCAAGATTGTTATTGTTGCTTCTCTAAGTGAGTAGTATTAGTGCCCGTGGTAGTGCTGTTTTTAGTGCTCGTGGTGGTGTTATTCACTTTGTTGCTTCTCGGGTTCGTCTTCATCGGACACCGAGGGTTTGTTTTGGAAGCAGGTTTTCTCAGGTTTATGAGTTAACCCATTAACACATAACCCTCTCTTACTCCCACCATCTCTACTCTCTCTTTCACTCTTTTTTTAGTGAGGAATAGGGGATGAGATGGGGAAGATGATGCTTTTGTTTTCTGGAGATGGGATAAAGAAGACAATAAACAAACCCTAATTGAATTTGGAGATTCATAATTCTTTCCAAGTCCCTTTGAAAATGAAAAAAATAATTTGGCAAACCAATTGGCATTCCCATTAGACAACTCAGCAAACCGTTAATGGAGACTTAACAGAAGGACTAAAAAGATAATATTTGTCGGGAATTTTTAAAAAAATAATATTACAGTGACTAAAATCAAACAATCGAACTGAGACTCATTTTTGTGAAGTTTCTAAATTTGTCTCTAAAATTTTAAGAAAAAATGTGTATCATTAGTCATGATAAGAGACTACTTATAAAACTTTAAGGTTTTATTTGGCCTGGTCAAACAGCTAGCATTTCATGAAAGTTTTTAGCAAATAAGTTTTGTAGGGCAAAGACTTATGATACTAAGGAATTCCTTAGTAACAATTACTAAATTTTTCGCTAACTATTATACAACAATCCAATGGTTAGTACATACTTACCACAATTAGTGTTTCCGTGGTTAGCGAATTTTTTCACTGATGGGAAAATGACTATTATGCCCATTTAGTAACAATTACTAAGGAATTCCTTAGTACTCTAAGTCAGACTCAGTTTGTAGTAAGTGTTTAGAACCAATAAAGTTTATAGCATTTTTTTCACTAGCTTATAGTATTTTTCAAAATACAACTTGAAGTAACCTTTGAGCTTATACCTAATACATTTCAATTTTTTTCTCTCTTTACCCTTATTACTTTAATTAAATTATTCGTTTATCCCCTATTAAATGAACATATTCTCTCATTTTTAAGTATTGATTAAAAATGTTAATTTATATCATTTTATTATACTTATATAAGCTAGTTCAATTATTAATTTAAAAACTTTAAGCTCAACCCATTAGTTTATCCGCCATCAGCTCATCCGACATAAACTATATCCGCAATCCGCTATTTTTTTTACAAAATATAGCCTAAGAAGTAATTTGTCGGATGTTACAGAGTTTAGAGAATATGCTTATCATTTTTAGATATTTTAGGGACTAAATAGGAGATGAGGTGTAAGTGTAAAGACTAAATTGAAAAAATCAGTCTCAAATAAATTGGAGTTAAATAATTTCACTTCTTTAATTTATTGACTAGACTAAAAATATTTTTTAAAAAATCAACAATTTTATGAAACATCAATCCTAATAATAAAATTCTATTCTTGAGATTGTGGACCATTTACAGCCTAGTATGCATGTGAGTATTCATGTTACGTAAATGCATTAATATTTTAACTTCATTAATCAATATGGCATTATTTTAAAAAGGGTCATTTTCAAGTTAATTTTTGCAATTGATAATAGAAATAATCCCGTAAAAAAAATTAGAAACTAGCTTAGGTAGGGTGTATAGAACCGATTCATTTTCACAAAAATACTACTAGCAATTAAAAGTTTCTAAATTTACTAATTCCCCAAAAGAAAAAATTGCAGGCCTAAACGGGGAAATCAAGGACAAAAAAGTAACCGTTGACTTTAGATAGATATATAACATTGTTTGTTTTTCTTACCTATAGCATTAATTGCTTGATTGTTGAACCAAACAAAACCTATAGAAACCATTATATAGTATATATTGACAGGTTAGAGGAACAAAATAATCTGAAAGTTGAAGGGTTTCTTTCTTCTTGCCTTTTACTGCTTAAAGATCCTTAATGATAATGTGATATGCTTTTGCTATATATACCGCATGAAATTAAAGTTATACTTTAGCTCTGGTCTCCAATATGAAACATATAAAATTCCTTTCTTTTTCACTTTATTTTATTTTTACAAGTGCATAACATAAAGTCCTTGAGTTTTCACAAATTATAAATCATGATTCTAATAATAAATATATGATTATAGGACCAAATGATAGCGGGTGAGCCGACGTTGTTAGGTTGGACATTTTTCATGGTTATCGAGTTCGAATCCATGATCTCTACTTTTCGTGTGTAAATTTACGAGTGATATTTATCACTTTATCGGCAAATTAAAAAGGGCACATTTACTTAAGGATATACTCCCTCCATCCCATTTTCTTTGTTGTTTTAACAAAATCAATTTGTATCAAATATTGCGTCAAATTTTTTTGACTCAAATATTGTTGTTTTCCATTCTCAATGAAGCATTTAATATTTTTTCCTTTCATTCCCTTATTTATTATGAGGGTTTTATAAATGTAATAAATGATTCATGTTTATTTAAGTTGAGAGATAAATGATTAGATGGTAAACTATTCAATAATTTTTAAAAAAAATTTAAACTACTAATCATTTTTCTTATTGGGTGTGTTAAAACCTTTTTTTTTTGGTCAAAGGGTGTGTTAAAACCTTAAACATACGAAAGTATTTGATTTTTTCGAATGATTCGGCTCACATTCCACAAGGACGTGAGTTCGAATCAAGCTGCCGATGCAAATACATTGTTGGTAGATAACATGTAAGTATGTCTATAAGTACTCAAACGGCCTTGAGATTTTCAATAACCCTAATGAGCCCGTATAGGACCCAACTCGTCTAAACTTTTTGTAAAAAAAACTTAAGAATATATGGGAACTAAAGTCAGATAGGTGCTAATCACACTAAAGCTAAATAGACAAATAGTTGTCGAAATTGGCGTGTATGTTTGTTGGTATGTCAAAACATAGAGGGAACCGAAGTAAATCTTCAACAGTTCAACTAACTATTTTATTTGTTTATTAATTAGTTGTCACTATTGGTAGTAGAATTTAATGTTAATTTTTTGTTGGTTGAGTGAGAATATCTCTGTATCTATGTTCATTGTTCTTTATTATAACTTAATTTGGGTACATGGATATATAGATTGCTCTAATTTCTGTCCATATATATAGGAAATACATCACTTCTTGAATGAATTGGATTAATTGCATACTATAATCAATTTATGGGTGTATTTAGAGCTTGTTGGAGCCATCTTTTGGCTTATCTTCTTCATAAAAGAAGAAACTGGTCCAAAACACTTATTGAAAAAGCTCTTCTTAAAGTACAGTTAGCCACTTATTGGACCCATCTTTTCCCATTTGTGCCATGCCATCATTTCTCTATAGTCATGGATTAGGGGCTCCATTACTGCCACCAATATCTTCTGATAAAGGGTTTTTTTTTTTTACCCCCACCACCTTCCCATATACCCCCCACGCCGTATGCGAAAAGACCAAAATACCCTTCACAAAATTAAAAAACCCCAACATATCCCCAGCTCAAAAATAAATAAATAAAAATAAAATTGGAAATCGTATATACCTATATACGAATTTCCACTAAAAATTTTAAAAAATTGGAAATTGTATATAGGTATATATGATTTTCCCTAAAAATTTAAAAAAACCAAATCGTATATACCTAAGGTGGGGGTATATACAATTTCTTAAATTACAAAACCGTATGTACCCCCACACCTAGGTATATACAATTTTGTAACCCAAATAATAAATAAATAAATCATTTAAAAAATTAAAATTATATTTTTTTAGAAAATTAAATTAGATATGAATATTGACAGTCTTTTGATTCTGTTTAGTGTGTAGTTCGTTAACAAGTGACGATGTTATACGTCGAGCGAATAATTTAGGCTAAAAAATCAGTTTTCGGGCAACCTACTCCGATTGTAATGAAACCATAGCCATTAAATCCGAAAAAAATCACTGACCAAGACTCCCCTAGAAGGAACTTCTTACGGGACTGCGAGGCTCAAAATCCCAAATTCCATCGTTTACTATTTTTTTTATCAATTTTTCTAATTTTTCATAGTATTCAAAAAATCTAAAAAAATTTGCATAGCCTTATTTTGGTTTTATTAGTTTTTTAGTGGTGTTTTTATAAGTTTTTGATTAATTTTGACTCGTTAACGTATTTTTAGTAGCGTTTTTAACCTTTTTTTAAAAATTAAAACAATTTTTTTTAATTACAAGTCGTATATACATAAGGGGGTGTATATACGACTTTGTAAAATGCAAGTCGTATGTACCCCACACCTACGTATATACGACTTGTATTTCACCAAATCGTATATATGTAGGTGTGGGGGTATATACGACTTGTATTTTACAAAGTCGTATATACACCCCCTTATGTATATACGACCTATTTAAAAAAGTTCACATATATACGATTTGAATTTTTCAAAGTCGTATATATGTAGGGTGAGGTATATACGATTTTTGATCAAATTTTTTAGGGGTATTTTCGTCCAAAAAAGTCTTGTGGGGGTA
Organism: Astragalus glycyphyllos; assembly: GCA_963573325.1. Lineage (NCBI taxonomy): Eukaryota > Viridiplantae > Streptophyta > Magnoliopsida > Fabales > Fabaceae > Astragalus > Astragalus glycyphyllos. The sequence goes on from OY754307.1 coordinate 115,355,059, forward strand.
AAAAAAAAACCGTCTGATAAATTCAGTTAACAATTGTCACAACAGCAGCAATAGCAAATGACCAATTCATCAAGACAAAGGAAAAATACTTAAAAATAATTTCCATAGCAAATGATGACCACAGTATTAAATCGTTGTGTTTACACCAAAAAAATAATTTAGTGTTATTCGAAGATGAGATGACATACAATCCATTGTCCTAATGATCCGAATCGGGGTCTGCTGAAAACAAGCTAGTCGATCAACTATATCAAATGATTTCAGATATATATTCACGGTTAACATTAGTGCAGAAAAAGGTCTTTCGAATCGATTTGCCTATCTGAATATATATTGAGTTTTTTCTCGATAAGTAGAGAATTTTATTGACTCCGGAGTACTAAGGAGTTTATTAGTAATTGTTACTAATTGGGCATAATAATCATTTTCCCATCAATGAAAAATTCGGTGACTATACAAACACTAAATTGTGGTTAGTATGTACTAACAATTAGATTGTTGTATAATTGTATAATAGTTCGTAGTAACAATTAGATTGTGATAAGTATGTACTAACCATTGGAGTGTTGTATAATAATCACCAAAATATTTAGTAATTGTTACTAAGGAATTCCCTAGTATCATAAATCTTTGCCAATTTTATTAATAAAAGCTCGACGCGCCACATCATTGAGCGACCGACCAATGTTCAAAATTGGTCAATATTTCAAAATTTTGAAAAACTAAGAAACCAAAATTTCACAAACTAGGAAATGAAAAGGATAAAATTGCGAACTGGTCCCTTGAGTTTAGATCCTCTCCTTCAATCTCCTCTACATCTCGATCTATACTCTCTATATCTGTCATAAAATAATATATAGAAAAAAAACATAAAAAGAGAGGGAAGAAAAATTTATTAGAGAGGGAGAAAGGGTTCATAGATGACGGGAGAAGAATTACATCCACCTCATATCAATTACTCCTCGTTTCCTACTATAAATGTGATAGAGAGAAAGGGAGGAGATTAACCTAGTACTATTTTACACTAAAATGGAATGTTTGGTCGAAGAGAAAGAGGGATGGAAAATGAAAGGAAGAGAGAGTCATTTTTTATTATTTGTTTATTCTCGTTCTCTCCCATATCTCTTATTTTTTTCTTCTATCAAACACTCGTGTTTGGTTAACGAAAAATACAGAAGAGAGAGTTAAGGAAGAGAGAAGTTGAAAAGAAATAGCTAAGTTATTTTGTTTGGTATAAAGGAGAAATCGGAGAGAGAGAGAGAGAGGGGTATAAAGGAGAAATTGGAGAGAGAGAGAGATATGTGGGTCTCATAAAAATAAATATAAAAACCTTTATCTCCTAACATGAGAAAAATGGGGAAAGAAATGGCGCCACTTCGCTATTCCAAGTCTACCCTCTATTTTTAACCATGTTAAATTATGCTCTATTTATTTTTTGGAATTAACAAATTGTTAGCCTGTAATTTCGACAGGCTTCATTGAAAATGGTCAACAAGGCTTGACTTATATTTCGACAAAGACCAAAGTATTTCGACAGAGAAAATGGTCATGTGCAGGGTAAATTCGACAAGCTTCCGGGGAAGCAAAAGCAAGAAAGAGGAAAATGGACACAAGCTTTCGACAGACAGAAAACAGAGCAGTTATGCGTTGAAGAACTAGCAGTTGGTCGAAAAGAGGAGCGGTTGCTATCATTTTTATAACCGTTTTAGGGCAGTTTCTGCTTAGTATAAATAGTAGTTTCTGAGAAGAAACAAGGGTCACAAAATTTCATATTGCAATTCTCACGCTCTAACTTCCGCATTCAAGAGAAAAACGAGTCAGAGAACAATGTATGATTTTGTGTACCATTCTCTTTCATTTTAATGCAATTTACTTCTGTTTTCTCTTTGCCTTTATGTGTTTTACAATTCAAGTCCTTCTTCCCTGAAATATCTTGATTGCTTCGCGCGTAAGGAATCAATTATTTCTTCTTCTTCTTTTTTGTTTAAAACGCAAAACACTGAAGAACATCACATCAAACTAAAAACTCTAAACACAAATGGTCTTAGGATTCACTGGTTGATCCTGCAAGTTAACCAAATTGGAGACCAGCGGTGTTTACCAAAATCCAAGGTAAACAAATTGGCACGCCCAGTGGGACATTTGTGTCGAAATATTAGAGTGTTAGTTAACAGAATCTTGGAATATAATTGTTTATGCGCCTGAGAAGTGGTAAATCTTTGTCAAAGATGTCACGTTCTGGCGCAAGTTCTTCGAACGCACAAAGTGGCCCTGAGAATGCGTCTGTCAATGACGCTAATCCAGTAACCGCTATGGGAATAACTGCTCCAATGCCTTCGACAGGCATGGTCACAGTTACATCTTCTGTGCTTAATCCTTTATCAACAATGGCCACCACGGTGACCACACAGCCTAATGAAATGGCTTCTATGCCACAAACAATGGGAACGTCTAACCCATATATGACTAGTGGTCATATCCCATTTAGCGTGCCTATAGTTGGTCGAAATCTCCCTTATGGTATGCCAACTGGCATGATGGTAGGCTTGCAAACCAATTCATCAACGTGTGCAGATAACATAATGAATGGTGGTTTCTCCCCTATGCATGCCTCTCAAGAGGGCATTTATGGTCGAAATGCCCAGCCCACATTAACTACAGTGTCTTTATTGGCATTAAGACAACAAATAGATGATGCCAATCATGATATGGTTAACATGTTAACCCAACAAATTGGTACAGTATTCAACCCTTTGATACGTGATATTAATAACAGTTACCAAGCATTGGTAACTCAAATGGGTCGAATTGCAGATTTCTTTGGCACTCCAAGAATGCAGAATCAGCCAATACCCCAAGTACAACCTTTGAGGCCTGTAGAAATCCCCTTAGAAAAGCCTAACATTGAATTGCCTAGAAATCAGGCACAAGCACAAGTTGTCGAACAACCCTTGCAGGGGACGGTTGAAAACGAGCCTGATATAGTGTTAGTAAATAGAAATCAAAATGCTGATGAAGTAGTCAGGCAAGTGCAACAAAACAATTTTGGAGCGCAGAACAATATAGCTAATCTTGTCGAAACAATTTTAGCCCAGAATGGCCTTAACATAGGAATGCACAGGCCAAATTTTGTGTCGCCATTATCAGAATATATTTTGCAAATTGAATTGCCAAGGGGTTGGAAAGTCCCTAAATTCAATAAATTTGGTGGAGAAACTAGTGAATCCACCGTCGAACACATTGCTCGTTATTTAACTGAGGCTGGGGATTTAGCCCAAAATGAGAATTTAAGAATGAAATTTTTCCCTAATTCTCTAACAAAAAATGCTTTTACTTGGTTTACTACACTACCCCCTCACTCTATGTTTAATTGGAACCAGTTAGAAAAAGCTTTTCACGAGCAATTCTATATAGGACACTCCAAAATTAGTCTCAAAGAATTGGCTAGTGTTCGACGTAAAACGGCAGAGACTGTTGATGACTATCTCAACAGATTTAGACTTCTCAAAGCAAGGTGTTTTACCCAAGTGTCTGAACATGAGTTAGTCGAAATGGCTGCTGGTGGTCTAGATTATTCTATTAGGAAGAAACTAGACACTCAACATTTAAGAGATATGGCCCAATTGGCCAATAGAGTAAGGCAAGTCGAAAGGCTAAAAGCTAGAAATCTAGAACTAGTAGGTTTCATAACAATAAAAAAGACAAAATTGCCTATGTCGAAATTCAAAATGAGGAACAAGAGTACGACATCTCTTACGAGGAAGTCGAAGAGGAGGTCAATGTTGCCGAATTAAAGCCAGGACCTCCATATACTTGTAAATTGCTAAAACCTTCAAATGGTAAAAATCCTGTCGAACCTAAAAACGACAAATTCGTTGCAAAAACTTATACATTTGATGTTTCTAAATGTGACGAAATATTTGACTTGTTAGTTAAGGACGGTCAAATTCTGGTTCCTAAAGGGCTAAAAACACCACCATTAGAACAAAGACAGAAAAGATGTTTTTGCAAATACCATAATTTTTTGGGTCATAATACCTCTCATTGTGTTCTTTTCAGGGATTTGGTGCAGAAAGCGCTCAATGAAGGAAGGCTGAAATTTGGTGATAAACCAAGGGCACCAATGAAGATTGACGCTGATCCTTTGCCTGATGCTGAGGCAATGTATACTGAGGTGAGCATCAACATGGTCGAAGCCTCTGAAATTGTGCCTGGTAAGGCTAATATGAAGAGAACTACCATAAGTTCAAAGATGGATGTCGAAATGGTCACTGAAGGCCAAGAAGATGACAAAGTGAAAGCAGTGTACCCAAAAGCTGAAGAGGAATTGGTTGATTTCCTCAATCGTTGCAAGCTAAGCAACTCAGAAGTGATGTTGTGCCCAAGGTGCAGTGCTGTTTTTGACAAGGAGGCTGCTAAAGAACTTGAAGAGTTCAAGCCTCAAATGAAGCGCAAAGGTAAATAGGTGGATAAACGGCCCAAGTTTGATTTTGCGGATAGGAGAATTCCCTACATGGTTACTTCGACCAAAACTCCTGGAAGTGGAAAGCTGAGTACTTATGTTCCTCCTTCTGGTACTCCTGTCGAAAAGTGGGTACATTCTGGTGGAAGAGGCAAAGCCATATACCACACGGGGGACAATGCTATCCATCGAGTTAGACCAGCTAAGCTGGTCGAAGGTAACACAAGTGGTGTTAACCAGAACAAGGCAATTGAAATCAAGAAGTATGCCTATAGTAACAACTACAAAGGGAAGAATCCTATGACAAGAACTCAATGGCGAAGGTTTCAACGCCAAAAGAAGGCTGATGCTATTGCTGCAGGTAAAGCAACAACCTCAAACAAAGGGAAGGGTAAAGAAGTAATCTTACCTTCGACTGAAGTGGTTAGGAAACCAGCCACTGAGAGAATTTTCCCTCCTCTTTCTGAAATTAAGAAAGGCTTCGGAAAAGAAGACCTTAATTTAGAAGAGGAGTTAGATTCTTCCTTTGCTGATTCTGGGTCAGAGTTTGACGTGCTATGTGGGGTCATCTCAATTTTACCAATTGAGTATGATGTGGTTTCTGAGGTTAATGATGTCGAAGAAGATTTCGACGAGGAAACTACATATAAACCCATATGCTACTATGTGTTAAAGAATCGCTGTATCGAAGAGCAACATGCCGTCTTTGAAAGGCCAGATTGTGGCATGATGAATCACCTCAAGCCACTGTTCATTCAAGCCAAGGTCAACAATGTAGGAACCAACAAGGTCCTTGTTGATGGTGGTGCTACTGTGAATTTGATGCCTCAACATTTGCTAAGAAGAATTGGCAAATGTGACACTGATTTGAGGCCACATAATGTGGTTCTCACTAATTATGAAGGAAAAACTGGCCATTCACTTGGGGCCATTGAAGTCGAATTAGCAGTAGGTAGCATCAAAAGGCCAACTTTGTTTTTGGTAATACCCTCCAAGGCAAACTACAACTTGCTGCTTGGAAGAGAATGGATACATGGAGTGGGGGCAATCCCTTCGACTGTGCACCAAAGGCTCATTATTTGGAGAGAAGATGGGTTGGTTGAAAACATTGAAGGTGACCAAAGTTATTTCAAGGCTGAAGTGAATACGATCACCAAGAAGACCTTCGACAAGCAACTGGCAAATATCTCTCCATGTTCTTCTTCCAATGCTGGGTTTACTGAGCAAGACAATGTCTTCTCCTCTATCAGCCTTCACCCAAATTATGGTTTCATTTGGGAAAGGGAAATCATTGATGAGGAGAATAGACCAAGAGGCTTTGACAAGCCTTCTGGTTGGGATGATTGATGATGATAAAACCCAGTACATGGGAAACAATTACGGCCTATGTGGCCGAAAATAAAGAAAAAGCAATTCTCGAAGCTGAGTTGCATCACATGGTTGCTTCAACCACAAATGATAGTAACAAAGAAACTATGGTCGAATCACCTAGACTAGACGGTGTCTATGATGATGAACCATTAGGATTTGAGAGAGATCCAATGGGTTCGACCAAGAAGATACAAGTACAAGATCCCCTAGAAGAAATAGATTTGGGAGATGGAAGTGTAAGAAGACCAACATATATCAGTGCAAAAGTCAATAAAGACTTCAAGGTGCAGATAGTCAAATTGCTGAAAGAGTACAAAGACTATTTTGCTTGGGACTACAATGAAATGCCAGGTTTAAAAAGAGAAGTGGTTGAGTTGAAGCTGCCTATTCGACCAGATAAGAAGCCTGTGAAGCAAACCCCAAGGAGATTTGCACCAGAAATCATGTCGAAGATCAAAACAGAGATCGAAAGGTTACTAAAGAGCAAGTTCATCAGAACTGCCAGGTATGTTGATTGGCTTGCCAATATAGTTCCTGTAATTAAGAAAAATGGTACACTTAGAGTTTGCATAGATTTTAGGGATCTAAATAATGCTACTCCCAAAGATCAATATCCAATGCCAGTGGCAGAAATGTTAGTTGATTCCGCAGCAGGTTACCAATATTTGAGTATGCTTGATGGATATTCAGGCTACAACCAAATCTTTATTGCTGAGGAAGATGTTTCAAAGACTGCATTTCGATGCCCGGGGGCGTTAGGTGTTTATGAATGGGTAGTGATGCCATTTGGTTTAAAAAATGCTGGTGCTACGTACCAAAGAGCTATGAATACTATGTTCCATGATTTTATAGAAAATTTTATGCAAGTATACATAGATGACATAGTAGTTAAATCAGCATCAGAAAGTGGTCATCTAGACCACCTTCAACAATCATTTGAAAGGATGAGAAAATATGGATTGAAAATGAATCCACTAAAATGTGCCTTTTGTGTAAGTGCAGGTGATTTCTTAGGCTTTGTAGTGCACAAAAAAGGCATTGAGATAAATCAAAATAAGAAGAAGGCTATCATGGAAATACAACCTCCTTCGACAAAGAAAGAATTGCAATCTTTACTAGGAAAGATCAATTTCCTGAGAAGATTTATATCAAATCTAAGTGGCAAGACTCAAGTATTTTCGCCATTACTTCGACTGAAGAAGGAAGATGTTTTCAAGTGGGAGCCATGCCACCAACAAGCTTTCGATGAAATCAAAGCCTATCTGATGAAGCCACCAATTTTATTGTCTCCAATTAGAAATAGAACAATGAAATTGTATATAGCTGCATCAGAAATGTCAATAGGTAGTATGTTAGCACAAGAGGATGAAAATGGAGTCGAAAGAGCCATATATTACCTCAGTAGGGTTTTGAATGATGCTGAAACCAGATATCATCCTATTGAAAAACTGTGTTTGTGTTTGTATTTCTCATATACAAAGTTAAAGCAATATATAAAGCCTGTTGATGTTTATGTTTATTCTCATTTTGATATAATTAAACATATGTTATCGAAACCAATTTTGCATAGCAGAATAGGTAAATGGGCATTAGCTTTATCCGAATATTCATTGACATTTCAACCACTAAAGGCTATTAAAGGCCAGGTAGTGGCAGATTTTATTGCAGACCATTCAGTGGTCGAATTAGCAATTGATTGTGTTCACCTTCGACCTTGGAGGCTATATTTCGATGGCTCAAGCCACAAACATGGTACAGGTGTAGGAATGTTAATCATTTCACCAACAGAAATACCAACCAAATACAAGTATAAAATCGAAGAAAGTTGCTCCAACAATGAGGCGGAATACGAAGCCTTAATAGCAGGACTCGAAATTCTGTTAAACTTGGGGGCAAAGCAGGTCGAAATAAGAGGTGATTCTGAGTTGGTAATCAAGCAATTAACGAAAGAATACAAGTGCATAAGGGAAAATTTGATTACTTACTTTATTGCTGCCAATGCATTATTGAAACGTTTTGATCACGTTAAAATCGAGCATGTGCCTCGTATTGCAAATCAAGAGGCGAATGATTTGGCACAGCTAGCTTCAGGTTATAAAGTTTTGAAAGAAAACTTAACGGAGCTAATCGAAATTAAAAACAAACTAATTTCGACGAACATGTCACTAGAAACTTTGTCAAGGCAAAAACTTGAGGGGGCAGAGGCTGATTCTTTAGCCTTAAGTCCTAAGCCAAATGAAATTTTTAATGAAAATGAAACTTTTGAAGTTTTTGACAAAGAGTATTGTGACAACGTGTTCGAAGTTTTTGCCATCAACAATTTGTCAAATGATGATTGGCGAAAACAAATTGTTAATTACTTGGAAAATCCCACAGGGATGACTGATAGAAAGATCAAGTATAGAGCCTTAATTTATGTGATTATGGGAAATGAGTTGTTTAAGAAAACCCCTGAGGGAGTTTTACTCAAATGTCTTAGCGAAAGTGAGGCGTACTTGGCAATATCCAATGTTCACAGTGGAACTTGTGGGACTCACCAAGTAGGCCATAAGATGAAATGGCTTCTTTTTCGACAAGGTGTTTATTGGCCAACCATGTTAAAAGATTGCATAGAGTTTGCCAAAGGATGCCAAGAATGTCAAAAGCATGCAGGGATACAACATGTGCCTGCAAATGAATTGCATTCTATCGTGAAACCTTGGCCATTTAGAGGATGGGCTTTGGATATAATTGGCGAAATTAAGCCAAACTCGTCGAAAGGCCATCGTTTCATATTAGTAGGGATAGATTATTTCACTAAGTGGGTGGAAGCTATTCCTTTAAATAATGTTAATCAAGAGGCAGTAATTAGTTTTATTCAAGACCATATATTGTATAGATTCGGTGTGCCTGAAACTATCACCATAGACCAAGGTTCGGTTTTTATTGGTCAGAAAATGGTCGAATTCGCTGCTGAAAATGGTTATAAATTGTTGAGTTCGACGCCATACTACGCTCAAACAAATGGTCAAGTTGAAGCAGCCAATAAAATTATCATTAGTTTGATTAAAAAACATGTTGGGCAAAAACCCAAGAATTGGCATAGGACACTTAACCAAATTTTATGGGCGTGTCGAACATCTCCCAAAGAGTCAATCAATAGTACTCCTTTTAAACTTGTTTTTGGGCATGATGCAATATTGCCAGCAGAGATTTGTCTCCAATCAACTAGGATTCAAAGACAATTTGAAATCCCATCTGATCATTATTGGAATATGATGTTAGATGAATTAGTTGATTTAGATGAAGATAGGCTAAGTGCATTAGATATGCTCACAAGACAAAAAGAAAGAGTGGCTAAGGCCTATAACAAAAGAGTCAAATTGAAGACTTTCGACGTCGGAGATTTAGTTTGGAAAGTTATCTTACCTATGGATAGAAAAGATAGAGTCCTTGGTAAATGGTCCCCAAGTTGGGAAGGACCGTTCAAAATTTTACAAGTCTATTCAAACGGCGCATATGAAGTCAAAGAGATTGGCGCTGATGAAAGAATTTTGCGTATAAATGGCAAATACTTCAAAAAATATAAACCAACATTGCAAGAAGTTAAGATAACGCTGGAATAAAGATAAAGAAAGCGTAAGTACGTGGCATTCAAAAGAAATTGTGATTGCCATATGAGCATTGTCAGAATTACAAGCAGAACGTGGAAGGCCATATGGTACACCAATATAGGAGTAACGTCAACAACACTTAACAGTGGTGACATTAGGTATACAGCTATTCTACTCAAGTGCAAAGTCTATTTCGACGGTGAATTCAAAAATGTTCTTTCTCTTCTTCCACCTCAAGCTCAGTCGAAAAAGACATTTTTGAGGGGGCAATTTGTTAGCCTGTAATTTCGACATGCTTCATTGAAAATGGTCAACAAGGCTTGACTTATATTTCGACAGAGACCAAAGTATTTCGACAGAGAAAATGGTCATGTGCAGGGTAAATTCGACAAGCTTCCGGGGAAGCAAAAGCAAGAAAGAGGAAAATGGACACAAGCTTTCGACAGACAGAAAACAGAGCAGTTATGCGCTGAAGAACTAGCAGTTGGTCGAAAAGAGGAGCGGTTGCATCATTTTTATAACCGTTTTAGGGCAGTTTCTGCTTAGTATAAATAGTAGTTTCTGAGAAGAAACAAGGGTCACAAAATTTCATATTGCAATTCTCACGCTCTAACTTCCGCATTCAAGAGAAAAACGAGTCAGAGAACAATGTATGATTTTGTGTACCATTCTCTTTCATTTTAATGCAATTTACTTCTGTTTTCTCTTTACCTTTATGTGTTTTACAATTCAAGTCCTTCTTCCCTGAAATATCTTGATTGCTTTGCGCGTAAGGAATCAATTATTTCTTCTTCTTCTTTTCTGTTTAAAACGCAAAACACTGAAGAACATCACATCAAACTAAAAACTCTAAACACAAATGGTCTTAGGATTCACTGGTTGATCCTGCAAGTTAACCAAATTGGAGACCAGCGGTGTTTACCAAAATCGAAGGTAAACACAAATAAAATATTTTATTAACTTATAAATAAATTACTCGTAAAATTATTATGGATAAAAAATTGTTTTTATATGAAATGGATAAATTGCTGTAAAAAAAATGAAATGGATAAAATATTGGTTTTTTTTTGCATCAAAAAATTATTCTAATTTATAGGACCCGTTACTTTATAAACTTATATTAAATAATTAATTAATTAAATGAGATCATTAAAATAAATTTTTGTCTAATTAAAATTATTGTTGTCAAAAAGTCTAATTAAAATAAATATTTAGTGAATTATACTAAAGAATAAGCTATGTATTGTTTTTTAGTTTAGGTGTGTTTTTGTCCACTTCACTCTTTCACTCCAACCAAAATAAAAAGATATGTGTCTTTTATTTTATTTTTTTTCCACGTCAAAAAAAATAAATAAAAGACACATATCTTTCTCCTCTATTTCTCTTCTATTTCCCTTAAACCAAACAACACCTCAAATCTACTCTATTTCTCACCTCTTTCTCTTTCTCGCTTCCCTCTTTCCTTTCTAAACCAAACACACTTAAGTGTCTTTCTAAACCAAACACACTTAAGTATTAAATAAAAAATAGAACAATAATAACTTTACTAGATTAACCTTCTTTCATTGAAAATGATGGAACAAACACGGTAGTAGTAAAAACAATTACTATTATGGATAAAATTTGAAAGAAAAAAAAAACTTGACATTTTTTTAAACGTATCATTTATGAAGTGATGGAAAATAAACCGTAACAAAACTAATTGATCACATCTCCGGCTTATTCGAGAATGAGATTATTTCTTTTTTTATTACCATGTCATCAGTAATTTCTATTGGGTTTGCTGATGACTAATCTAGCTACACTGGAGAATCTGGTTAGCAATGAGTATCCGATTTTGTCGGCTTGTGTGTTTCTCCCCCCTCTCCCCTCCAACAGAGATTTTACCACACTTAAAATTTAAACCTAGGGGCCGAGTTTAGTTACCGGACAAATCCTTATTGGTGTTTCCTTTTTATAGAATGATAGACTATTTATTAATAATATTTTACTCAATGTCTCAACCTCTTTGCTATAGAATGATATGATTAAATTAATAATGACACATTTCAAAAAAAAAATTAATAATGACACCATTTTTCTAGTTTATGTAAATTTGTTTTCTCGAAAAACAAGCATTATAATTTTGCTGTTATGTGACTTCAAAAGATTTTTCTTATGAATATGTTTTTACAAGTTGCAGATATGCCTTTAAATATTGTGTGGGTTTATTATTGTAATTATAATTTTACCTTAAAATACAGCATGCACCAGAGAGTTACGAATAAAATAATTCTATACACAAAGTATATTTTATACATGCAAATAAAGTGGTTGTTATTCTCTCCAATTAGATATTAATAAAATGTGAGATTCTTATCCGAAACCCAAGAGAAGCACAAATTGATTTTAAATGAATTAAGAAATCAATTTATTTTCCAACTCATGGTGATTAGGATTTTTGAAGGAATCAATTTTATTCGAGCATGTTAGTAGAGGAATTTTATACACACACGATTGGTGGTTAATGTATCAAAAGATGAAAAATTATCAGCAATATTAAATGTCAAAGACAAAGTATACGTTGCTGGATCCTAATTAACAAGCAAAAGACGAATATATCACCAAACAAAGCAAAATACGAATATGGAATTATTTCCATTTTCTTTTTTTTAAAACTAAGGTATCCCCTGTGTACGCAACTTTAGAGACTAAGAAATTAAGGAGCTCAAGTATCTAGTACTTGTGTAAGTTGTGTTATACCATGTTGGTTCTTATTTTGACTGAAATTAAGAAATATTAGAAAAACAAGGAAAAAGAGTACTCAATATATTAAAAACACAAAGGATTACAGAAAAAAGTGAGGGGGGTAGAAACAAAACCCTTGTGCAAACATCAATTTTCCCTAAAAATATGAGAACAAATGAAGGTCATGAACTTAAGAAGAACCGTGCAGTTAATTAGCTAATGAGTTGAGAGATAGCCATAACAACTAGTTGAGAGTCACTCAAGCCATAAACGATGCCAACCTTTTTTATTAAGCCAACTCAATGGTTGTCATAGCATAGATTACTGTGAAAAGCATAATTTATACCAAGGGGAGCACAAAACCAAGAGTGGTAGTGCTGCTATCGTAAAAAATGTCGCCACAAGTAGCCAAACTAGAGGAGTTTTTAGCAGCTTAATTTGTATTTGCATTTAACCCAAAAAACAGTGAGGGACTTTGCAAAGAATCTCATTAACCATAGGTGCCTTCTGAGGTTTACCAGCAACTGAAAAAGCCTTAAGAATGAAAAAGACATGCATAGAGGTAGAAGAAGTACCCTCGCTGAGAGTTTCTGAAAGTTTGATATTTGCAATAATCAGGTTTTACAGAGAAGTGGATAAGAGCTTTTTATTTTCAAAGGCGAAACTTATTTCGAGAGTGCCAAATAACTTAAAAGACATTTATAACAGCGACAAGCACAACATCATGCACCTGGCCTGACCAAGAGTGCAAAAAAACATCCAAGATAGCCCCAGGAAATGAAGTATCTATGTTGAGTGAGAGCTTAGCACTAAGGCAGGACCAAAGATGTTTAGTAAAAGAACAATCGCAAAAGAGATGCATAGAAGATTTTGAAACTGCTTCAAAGACTACCGATGGAAACAGTGTCACAACCATATGGTTTTTGAGATGCTCATCGGTTGGAGGGAGGTGACAAGTTGACCACATTTATTGTGAAGCTAACAAATGTGTTGATGCTTTTTGCTGCTTTAGATTGCTCTCAGGAGGAGATCTATGTGGAGTATGATGTGGCGCATGATCAGGTTTTACAGTTTGTTTCTTCTGATGTTAATGGAGTTTTTACTCCTCGCTTAGTTGCTATCTAGTTTGTTTTTGCACACCTTGTGCCCTCTTTTATCTCAAAAAAAAGTTGGTTCACGTAAATGGACTGGATTAGTTTTAAAATAGGCAAACTCGGTGTATGAGTTGGGTGTTGAGTCTGATAATAGAGAACCTACCAAACCCAACTCAATCCATAAAACTTGTGATACACACACACACACACACACACACACACACACATATATATATATATATATATATATGTCAAGCCAAAGTGTAGAACTATTTCAAGATATTATGCAATTATTTATAGAAGAAAGAGTAATATTGAAGTCTTTCTTATCTTTGAATTGTCAAATATTTTTACTAGGAACCGAACTTTGGACTTCAATCTAAAACTTTAATTATATGTGTATTGTTGCTTTTACGTTGATGTTGAATGATAATTCAATAAAACAAGTAACGTTTGGCTTGAATTCTAAACTCTGACACTAATGTTAAAATATTGATTTTGATGCTGATAATTTTTCTCATTTCTACTGTTATTGTTCTATTGTTTTTTATTTTTATTCTAGAAAATTATATTTTAGTAAAAACTCACTACCCAACCCAACCTATTTGAGATCGAATTGAGTTGGTTCAAGTTACATGAAAAATTGAGTCTAATCCTATTAAACTCAATCTATAAATATTTGATTGAGTTTGATGTTTAAATGAAAGAAGAAAATGAAGAAGTAAAAGAAGAAAGGGATTTGATTTAAAAAGCTTAAATCATTTCCAGCATTCAAGGAGAGGTCCCACTTGCCAAACATTATACTTAGGCTGCTGGTTCTTTTCTTTCATTCCAGGACAGCTAAGTCTTTTTTCTTTTGTCCCACTCCCATTTCTTTTTATTTCTTAATTAAAGCATAATTGAATAAGTCCAATAAATATAAATATAAATAATAATAACTAAAAAATATTATTAATATAATAAAAAAGACAAAAAAGGAGATCAGTGATTTGATTTCAGTGAATGTACAATACAACCAAGTTGCTAAGCTGTAACCAATTACCCTCTTGTACTTTTCTTAACCCACATTACTCACATGTACATCAAGTTATTATTATTCTATCTAACATTATAAATTTTTCATTAAACAAAATAAATGCTAATTAACAGTTATCTAAATCCAACAATATAAATAACTCCTCCTTCCCCTCTCTTTCTGCACCACAAAACTTTCCTTTCTCAACCCCTCTCAAAACAAAACCATGAGCAACCCAAAACAACCCCTCACCGGAATCTCAAACTCCGGCAACCACATTTCCATGAAGAAGAAACTCTTCTTCTCCCTCTTCACCACCCTTCTCATTGTAGCCTCCGTCGTAGCCATCGTCGCCGGCGTAAACTCTCACAAAAACAACAACAAAAACACCATTTCCTCTTCTTCTCTCACACTTTCTCACCATTCCCACACCATAATTAAAAACGCTTGTAGCTCCACACTCTACCCAGAACTCTGTTTCTCAGCCATTTCCTCTTCACCAAACGTAACTCACAAAGTAACAACTCACAAAGATGTTATAGAACTTTCCCTCAACATAACCACCATAGCTGTAGAACACAACTTCTTCACTGTAAAGAAGCTTCTCAAAAGAAAGAATCTCACCAAAAGAGAAAAAGTTGCTCTTCATGATTGTTTAGAAACAATCGATGAAACACTTGATGAGCTAAAAGAAGCTAGAAAAGATCTTGTAGTGTATCCAAATAAGAAGACCATTTATCAACATGCTGATGATTTGAAAACGCTTATAAGTTCAGCTATAACAAACCAAGTTACTTGTTTAGATGGATTTTCTCATGATGGTGCAGATAAGCAAGTGAGAAAGGTTTTAGAAGAAGGACAAAAACATGTGGAGCATATGTGTAGTAATGCATTGGCTATGACAAAAAACATGACAGACAATGATATTGCTAATTTCGAGAGAAATAATGTTGTCGGGAGTGAGAAATTAAGGAATAGGAAGTTGTTGGCAGCGGAGGAAGGGTGGCCGGAGTGGATATCGGCGGGGGATAGGAGGTTACTTCAAGGAACGGCGGTGAAGGCGGATGTGACGGTGGCGGCTGATGGAAGTGGGAACTTTAAGACGGTGTCGGAAGCGGTGGCTGCAGCTCCTTTGAAAAGTAGTAAGAGATTTGTTATAAAGATTAAAGCGGGGGTGTATAGAGAAAATGTGGAGGTGCCGAAAAAGAAAACGAATATCATGTTTTTGGGAGATGGTAAAACAAATACTATTATTACTGGTAGTAGAAATGTTGTTGATGGAAGCACCACTTTTCACTCTGCTACTGTCGGTAAATTCCTTTCTTTACTTCACTTTCATTTATTTTATTTTTTATTTTTTGCTGCATTTTTTTATTATTCATTATATTTTTTTAATTATTGAGTGTGTGAGTAATTTTTTTGGTAATAATAGTAAGGTGATTACCGTTTTTTCTTTCCTAATAATGAGCTATAACGGTCATAATGATTGAATATTTAAATGTTTCCACATATCATACTAGTAGTATTTTAATTTGCATATCAATTTATCATAAAGAAATCATATTTTAATTAGACGAAATTGTCCCCACATATCAAGAAATGATTGCGTCATTGCATGTGGTGTACATGGAAAAATGTTTGTTGGCGGATTTAAATTTTGCAATGAAAGAACGGGGACTTAGTTTATTTCGGGGTTCTAAATAAATAAATAAACTACCAAAATCACTCTAGTCTATTTTTTTACCAACTCTAGTCCCTTTTCAGAAATAGGAAAAAAAATATAGATTCAATTAAATTATCTTATTTTTCGTGTTTACAATTTTATCCTGTATATAGTTATATATTTTTTTTGGAAAAATTTAGTTATCTAATTTTTTTTAAAAATAATAAAAATGGTATTACATTAACTATTTATTTCATCTCTTATCTTTTCACTTAACTAAAAATTTAAAGGAAAATATATAATTTATTATGTTTGTTTTCCTATTATTTTTTATTTTCTCTTCAAGGTATTAATAATAGGAAATGCAAGGGAAGTTTGTATTTGTTATAATTATTGCTACAAAGAATCCTTCATAGGGGGAGGTATAGGATAAAGAAAAATTGGATTGTGATATGAAAAAAGAGCATAAATGTTTAGAGGCTCCACTGAGTGGCCCAGTGAAGAGTGACTTTTGAGCTGTGAGGTTTAAACGTCTCAAAACACAAATATAAAAGGTTGATTTTGGTGTAGTAGTCAATATCTTAAGGTAACGTTGTACCAAAAAAATATCTTAAGGTAACTTAAACAACATGGTTAGACTAATTAATACAAGGTAAAGGAAATGACTTGTGTTTCTTTTTTGGTAAACTAAATGATCTGTGTTTGATTATATAACCAAAAAATAATTTGGGGGATTGTTGTGGCCCCAGATGTAAGACAACAGGGAACAACAAATTCTGAGTTAATCATAATTATAAGGGTTAAATATGTTTTTAGTCCCTACAAAATTTCGCTATTTTGTTTTTAATCCCTATAAAATTTTTCATCGACTTTTAGTCCCTATAAAATTTCAAAATTTTGTTTTTAGTCCATATAAATGCTAACTAGTGTATATCCATTGAATTTTTGAGTGATGTTTTGCATACATGTTGAGGACATTATAAACATCTCTTCCAGAAAAACTTTGAATTTTTTAACAACGCATAAATTAAATCTAAATTTTTTAAGTGCAAAAGATTCGATAAACAAATTAAAGGAAATACTAACCTAGAAATCAAATTTTGAGTTTATTTTTTTGTGAGAGAGATATTTTTAATATCTTTAACGTGTATGTAAAATATCATTCAAAAATTCTAAAGGTATACACGAGTTTACATTTTATAGGGACTTAAAACAAAATTGTGAAATTTTATAGGGATTAAAAGTTGACGAAATTTTTTATAGGGACTAAAAATAAAATAACAAAATTTTGTAGGGACTAAAATCATATTTAACCCTAATTATAATTTAGAAATCTGTTTTTTTCTTCAAATTAAACCGCCTTTTTCAATCAAATGAGCTAGTTGCTTGCACAATGCACATGGGTTCTTCTGTGTTCTGCCATTTTTATGGTCAACTATTTGGTCCTTTGTACTCCGGTTAATATTAATTTAATAATTCCCATGTGCACTTCATGTATGTTTTATTACAAATAATAATAATAATAATAATAATAATAATAATAATAATGCATTTCTATAATTTTTTTACAATAATGCATTTTTATAGTTTGAAAGCCCTATAAACCCTAAATAATTTTTTTCTACTTTATTGTATATTTTTCTGTACAGCTAGCTAGTTTTTTTTTAAAAAAATTTATGTATAACTTTTGTTTCAATACATTATTATATTTTTATATAAAAGAAGACTATTCTTTGTGAATAAGAAAGGGATTGGAATACAGCTAAACATGATTAATTAAAATTGGCTTTATATATTCGATTCGGGTCCTCTGTCTCTTTCAGTATTTCATTTCAGCTTTACCTCCAACTTTGAATTTTTCAAACTACGAACATTCCATGATGTTTCCTTTGATTCATGATATATATGCTTCAATCATGGATGTCTCTTTAAATATATAGCTACCATATACTTGCATGACATATGGACAATCCCAAAGTTCCCTCTCGCTTTCATTTCAAATCTTTGGCTCACCTATCATTATCTTGTGTCATATAAAAAGTCTTAGAAACTAATCTTATTCTTTAATTATATATAACAACCACCCCAAAAGTCTATTTTTCCTAGTATCATTCCGTAACTCATGCACAAATATCATATATCTCACTTGTCTAGTGTTTTTTTTTACATATCTCACTTGTCTAGTTGTCTTCTAGCTATCTCGTTTTTTGTTCTAATATTCCATATATTCTCCTAATTAACTAAGTAGTATATGTATATTCAAATATACATATATTACTTAGTTAATTGGGAAAATATCTGGAAAATTACAACAAAAAATGAATATTTAAACATATTTTTAACACTTAAAATTAATTTAATTTTCCTATATTTGAACAAAAAAATAGTTTGTTTGATTCTTTAAAAATATGTGTGTTTTTACTTTTTATTTTCAAAAAAGAATTATTTTATTTAAATATATAACAACAAATAGTAAGCTTAATTTAATTTAAAAAGTATAATATATATATATATATTAGAGATAAATTCATGATTAAGTTAACAATAAAGTAATTGGCACAATAAAAATCTAGTTGGTGACAATTCAATTTCAATGCATGCTTGTACTTTATGTCTTGTAGTCCTAAGTAGCCATCTGAACCTATCCTCTCAACTTGCACCTACAAAACTCTATTTGGTGACAGTTTTATTGTCAAGCTAGCCTGTTGCTGTCCAAGTTGATTGCCAATTTGCCACACTGAATTTCTATCCATTTACAAACACTTGGACCACTCTGCTTTGAAGCCCATTCACCCGCCCTAATTCTATTTATGCTACCTTTAATTCAACTTTATTTAACCACCAAGGTTTGGTAAAAGATTCTCATTCCTACAAATTAGAGATGTAAGCTTTTAAAAATTGGCCCATGTTCCAGACTTAGCCATTTTTAAGCTTTTAAAAATATTTTTAATTTTTCCTTTGTTAAAAATTGGACTAGACCGAATCGGCCTATTGACCTCGTGTTTTCAGGTAGACTACAAAATACACAACTTAGAAGATAATTGAACTGACCCAATTCAATCTGTTTTAGTATTTTGGCCCATTAACCTAAATTGGGCCTGACCGAACAGTCAATTTGACAACTTCGCTAGAAATTAAACATCTTCATCAAGAGATTTCTTACTTACTAGTAACTTTTATCAATTAAAAGAAAGTTGAATATAGTAATTTGTTAGAGGAAAAAAGACTATCATAATAAATTCATAATTAATGTAAACTTTTCACATCACAGGCACTAACAAATGCATGCCCACATGACTGTTGTTTTCCTCCTATTTTGATGCATTATGTGTAGTTAATTTCAATTTCAATTTCCACTTTCTAAATATACATGTGAAACCAATCTAAAACATATTTCATTTTTATTTTATTTTGCAGCCATAGTGGGAGGAAACTTTTTAGCAAAAGACATAACATTCCAAAACACAGCAGGTCCCTCAAAGCACCAAGCAGTAGCCTTAAGAGTTGGTGGTGACTTATCAGCATTCTACAATTGTGACATATTAGCATACCAAGATACACTTTATGTTCACAACAATCGTCAATTCTTCATAAATTGTTTCATATCAGGAACAGTTGATTTCATCTTTGGTAATTCAGCTGTTGTGTTCCAAAACTGTGACATACATGCTAGACGTCCAGATTCAGGTCAAAAAAATATGGTAACAGCACAAGGTAGAGTTGACCCTAATCAAAATACTGGTATTGTTATACAAAAATGTAGAATTGGTGCTACTAAAGATTTAGAAGCTGTGAAGGGTAGTTTCCCTACATATTTAGGGAGACCTTGGAAGGAATATTCTAGAACTGTTATTATGCAAAGTAGTATTAGTGATGTTATTAATCCTGTTGGTTGGCATGAATGGAGTGGAAACTTTGCTTTGAATACTTTGGTTTATAGAGAGTATCAGAATACTGGACCTGGTGCTGGAACTTCTAAGAGGGTTACTTGGAAAGGATTTAAGGTTATTACTAGTGCTTCCGAGGCTCAAGGTTTTACTGTTGGAAGTTTCATTGCTGGCTCTAATTGGTTGGGTTCTACTGGCTTTCCTTTCTCTCTTGGGCTATAAAGTTGTGTTATATTTTTATATTATGATGATTTAGAGAAAGAAAGTTGAGCCAAAAAAATAAAAAATATATATGATGGGGTAAAAAGGGAAAGTGAGAGAGATCATTGATCATATGATGAAGGTCTATTGACTTATATGTATTAGTTGGATTTTGTAACAATCCTATATATGTTTTAATATTGCATTATGAATTTATTGTGATTTTTGTTTTCTACTAGATAAATAATGACAAATGTATGTCTAATGTTTTGGCTCCCTCTCAAAAATTGAATTTTATTATGGTTTTTGTTATGAATATTTATATTAGTGGATGTCCACTACCCTTCTCCCTCATTCTCATTACTCCCTAGTGTAGTGGCATTTTAATGTAAACCACTCACTTTCCAATCTCCCACCCTATAAATAGGCTTCACCCTTAAGTGAAAAAATGTATTTGAAAAGAGAAATACAAAGACTACTATATTCTCTCATTCTCTTCTCATTCTTTTGTTCTACTTTTTCTATAGTTTTATAACACGTTATCAGCACAAAGCTCCGACATCCTAAGGTAAAGTTTCTAGCTCTTGCTTTAGTATATGAAATATACAGACTGTAATTTGGACTTTGATTGTTCTTGAATAAGAAAGGTTTGTTTTTCTATGTTGTGCACCATCCCTTCTTTTATAAACCCAAGTAGGTATTGATATGATCAAGTCTATACTAATAAGCTGAAATATAATACATGTTATTATCAGTTGCTCCTTTGTGTCAATACTCCTGTTTTTATAATCCTATGATCTCCCACGATTAGTCTCTCAAGTCTCACCCTTTTGTTTGAGATCATTGTTTTTGTGTAGTGATCAAATTATGATTCTAAATTATGCTTTTATGTAGTGATCATTGCTTTATTTTATTTTGCGATTTGGTTTGGCTAAACTTCCTGTACCCTTCTACTGTCTTGTTGGGATTTTTTATCCTATATATGATCAATCTATGAGATCAGTATGTGTCTTAGGAATTTGTTATTTGCATAGGAACATCTCACTTATGCTAGTGAGCCACTAAAATGTGATTATATGATTTCTGATATCTACACAACAATATATATCAAATGAAAGTTAGCAGTAAACGTTTTAATTATAGTAAATCAAGATCCTCTTTCACGATAATTTAATTGGTATTATCTCCATGACTACTGCCATGTTTTGTGTAGAATTGCTTGAGATCTAATGATGGATCATAGGCTTTCAGTTTTTGTTGATTTTCTGAGTTTGTAACTGGAAGGTTGGTAAATAAAGAAGTTTATTGAATAATTGTATCCGCTCTTCAAAATTGCAAGGTTTGGAAATAATAGATTACAGTGGTTCTGTGTCTAAACTATCTTATTAAGCAGTTAATCTTGAATGTCTTTGTTAATTTTTATAATACATTCTCTAGTACACTATGTGAATATATTTTTACCTGACTATGGTATTAGTGCGCCTTCAACTAAAAGTCATTGGAATATCATGAGCATCATCCCACTAACTAGCATTGCTTCATTCCAAGAAGTGAATGTAGCAATACACGATAACAAAATAATGAACGTCCCACTAGTACTGCTTCATTCCCAGAAGTGAATGTAGCAATACACGATTACTATGGGGAAACCTGTGGTCGTGGCCATGATCATAATCGCAATAGAAATTACGAGAACACATTTTATTTTTCACCAGAAGTGGACAAATATTGGAAAAGGTCATTGGGGATGTACGTGTCGTACACCAAATCATCTTGTTGATCATTATTGTTGATCACTATCAACAAACACTTAAAAAAAATAAAGATAAAATGATTGAGACATGTTATTTGACAAAGATATGTTTTCTTCTACTATCTTATAGTTAATCTAACTTATTATCATGTATGTTCTTCCTTATAGCTTTTATTTTATCATGCTAATATTTTATATTGCTTGCATAGAAATTTTATTAAGAATTTTATATAGCTACCATGGTTATCATGTTTTCTATTCTTGATGAATTTCCGAAGAATTCAACATTCAAGCATCCCTGTTGGATTGCATAAAGATGATTATCATGTTTGACTATTCTTGATGAATTCCCGAAGAATTCAATATTCAAGGATCCTACAAGGATTGCACAAAGAACTTAATACTGAAGCATATCGTGTTTGTCAATATTCATGATGAATTCCAGAAGAATTCATCATTCAAGCATCTCAGATAGATTGCACAAATAACTGGATATTGAAACATCCTATAGTATTGCTCAAAGTGTGAAAGTTTGTTATATAGTTCTTGAAGAACTCGAAAAAAAATGTTCAAGCGTCCATTAAAGATTGCTCAAAGCATGATATTTTTTTCGTCATCGTTAGATTTGAGATATAGTTCCTGAAGAACAAATGAAATATGATTGTTGAAGAAAATTTGTGATACGGTTCGTGAAGAACTATAAATCCATTATTCAAGCATCCCTGAAGGATTGCACAAATAACTGTTGATGTGTATAATTGCACAAATGAATCAAGTTTATTATTTTGCTTATCTAAGTTTACACATTGAGAATATATTGGATATTAATATCCATGTATAATAAACTATCTTGAGCAATAATTGGATACTTGTTTATAATCCAGTTTGATGATTATTATTCGATGAATGAAATTTCCCAACATTAGGGGGAGAGAATAAGCAGTTGGAAAAAAGAGATCAGTTGGAATGAATTATCATTATCTCATATTGATCCTCAAACTAATAAACAAAGTGAACTAGGAGTTCAAAAGATAATTCATTTGCAAAGCTTAGCAAATGATCAACCAAATGCATTCACTGATCCAAAAGGTGTGACCAAATCATACATATCAGCTGCTAATGCTCCAATGAAATGGATGTCCCTGTTGGACAATTGAATATTGCAAATGAGTCTCAATCGTGCCTGAAGCGTGGTAAACCAATCGGTTCCAAAGATAAAAATCCTCGAACAAGAAAAGGAGCTAAAAGCAAAGATGGTCCAAGCGAGGATACAGAAATTCTAAAAGTGTCTTCAGACATAATTAACATTTAAGTTCCAGAAGAACTAATTAATCAGGTACCTGAAAAATTCTGAAATTAAAGAGATCCCAATGAATTATGTCAATAATTAAATACAATGGAACCGAAATGAAGTCAACGTTGACGATATTTTCACATAAAATATAGCGCTAAATGTGATAAATGATAGCGAAGATCATGAACCAAAGTGTACTAAATATTGTAGACTACGTGAGAATTGGCCAAAATTGAAAGATGGAATTGAAGCAGAATTAAGCTCATTTTACAAAAGTTTTTGGACCTGTAACCCAAACACTCGAAGGTGTGAAACCAGATGTTGAATGAGGATGGTGAAATTGTGAGATTCATAGCTTGACATGTTGCTCAAGGGGGGATGCAAATACTTTTCAGTACTTAAGTAGCCTTGTTGCACATGAAAAGCTCAATTTTCACAAGATGAATATTGCTACAACTTATTTGTATGACTCATTTTATAGTCATAATTATTTGAAGATCCCTGAAGGATTAATATTCCAATACAAACTTTTTCGAATTCTCACTTAAATTGAATCAATCCCTCCATGAGATTATATAATTTGAACACATATGGTATAATCGTCTAAATTTATATTCTAAAGGAGGGATACAAAAATGACATCACCTATCCATATAGTTTTATAAAATTATTTGGAAAAGAATTTGTCATAACTGATGTCTATGTTGATGACATGAATATTATCAGAACTCTTGAAGAGCTTCCAAGAAAAAAAAACTATAGATTGTTCAAAGAAAGAGCTCTAGATGAATGACATCAAATTATATCTAATAGATTTTTGAGGTTGAACCTGTAGGTGACCATGGAAATCCTAGAAGGATTCAAGATAAGAGGAAATATCTATAAATAATTTCTTTTAAGAAAGAAAGTCTCATATTGATCTGTAGAAATTATGTATATTGAGTACTTATGAAATATCTCAGTCCTGAAGACTATGAAAGGATGCATGCATATTACTAAATGTTATATCCCTTGATATTATAGTATTATGTGATAATTAGTAGTAATATAATTAATCACAAACCAAAATTCATCAGAAAAAGGGGGTAAGATACATATTTATGTTTGGCTATTGTAATGAATAAATCATTTTATGTATGGTACACAAATTAACCATTCAGATAAAAAGTATTTTTCTGATCTAGATCAAGTCAGATGCAAGTCAACTATTATCAACCTATGGTTATTGCTTCTTCATTTCATGCCCAAATGCCAACAATTCAAGGAAGATGTTTTGAAGATAAAACTGACTGCAAAGCTTCATTAAAAGAGAATAGATTGCTCCATATGTACTCAGGGAGAAATTCCAGATGTTGAAATTCATGTCCTGAAGTGACGCTTCATTGAGGGGGAGAAAAACTGCACTCTTTTTTCCTTTGCCATGGTTTTGTCCCATTGGGTTTTCCTGAAAAGGTTTTTAACGAGGCAGTTCCCACTGACAGGATATTGTACTCTTTTTCCTTCACTAGATTTTTATCCCACTGGGTTTTTCTAGTAAGGTTTTAATGAGGCATATCCTCGGTGGACATCCAAGGGGAGTGTTATGAATATTTATATTAGTGGATGTCCACTACCCTTCTCCCTCCTTCTCATTACTCCCTAGTGTAGTGGCATTTTAATGTAAACCACTCACTTTCCAATCCCCCACCCTATAAATAGGCTTCACTCTTAAGTGAAAGGATGTATTTGAAAAGAGAAATACAAAGACTACTATATTCTCTCTTTCTCTTCTCATTCTTTTGTTCTACTTTTTCTATAGTTTTATAACAGTTTTATAAATTTTATAAATGAATCTACTTCGATCCAAGATTAGGTAATTGTATCCTCTAAGTCTCAACAAGGATTAAGAATATTTACTATGGCATTTATAAAGAAAATACTAGCTAAATGCAAAAAAAAAAAAAACTTAGCCCAAGTCTCACAATAAATACATTTTGAACCTTACGACCATTTAATAAAATATGATTATTGGGCTCAAAAATGCTTTTGTACATGCAACAAACATTGGTGGGTAATCCAGGATGTGGTTGAACAGTTAATATTCATCATCCCTTAACCAAGTGTCGAGGGTTCAATTCCCACCTTGAGTACAGAACAACTTTAAATCTCTGGGCCAGTTATCCCACCTATCGAGGTGCCTCCAATCCAACGAGGGGATTAGTCACTGCGTTTGGCGGTTAATACTCTGGTCTCCACCAAAAAAACAAACATTGGTGGGTTTGAAGATTTTTTTGGTTACAAGGTGAGTTGGAAGATTGCTAACCTATTTTTGCAGTTTACTTGTAAGGGTTATTATTTGCACCCCCATTTTTTGAATGCATCCCTACCACGCTCCTCCCCCTGCAGGTTCCCCCTCACTCCAATCTTTCTCCACTCTTGAGAGCTCCTCACCCTGATACAACCATTAGTGAAAATAAACTAACCCATAAAAATGAAAAAGGAGAGAGATCAATATGAATGCACAACACAATAAAAAGAAATAAGAAGATAGAAAAATTGTCTATGGATTCACATGTGCAGAGTGCCTGAACAGTAAAAACGGTTGTCATAATTTATGGTTTCGATAGTTTATTAATATTACTCTTGATGGTAGTGGTTGGCATCTTGGGGACGGTAGTAACATAAATTTTTAGACGGATTGTTGGCTTTCCCGTCCTTTGGCGGATCTATTGTATTTTCGGGAGACTACGACTTTGCTTCTAAAAGCCTTAGTTAAGGACTTTATAGTTGACCATGCTTGGAACATTCCTCCGAGGTTGATCGTGGCTTGTCCTTCTATCTTGACTGAAATTCAACAAATCTCAATCCCTTTTGATCTTGGTGAAGATACTCTTGACTGTAAAAATTTTAAGGATGGTTCTTTGATCCTTAAAGATGCTTATCTCTTACTCAACGTCCCTCCCGGTTCGGCGGTCAGATGGGATAACCTAATACGGAGTCAAGTCATTCTACCTTCCAAGTCTTTTCTCCTTTGGAGACTCATTCATAAAAAATGCCCACCGATCATAATCTTAGAAATCAAGGTTGCATTGTTGGCTCAGTGTGTAGCATGTGTGGAAAAACTAGTGAGACTGCTAATCACCTATTTCTGCAATTTGATTTTTCTTCTACGTTTTGGTGCTGGTTAAGGGCTCTGCTTCATTTATCCATTGATGTTAGTAGCATACATACAATGCTTGACATATGTGAAAATTCTTGGAGCTCTCAAACTCATGATATGGTTCTCTCTGCCATTGCTCACATCATTTGAGTCATTTCGTATGGCAGGAACCAGACTCGATTCAATAATTTCACTGTCCCTTTAAACAGAAGTCTTCATCTTACCTCAGTTGCGGTCTCTTTATCCGGCCACATCTTTATAGAGGTCAACTCGAACTCCATTGATGAGTTTCGTGTTTTAAAGCATTTTTCAAAACTGGGTCACCCTCCAAAAGCTCCATCTATTGTTGAAGTCACCTAGCATAAGCCTTTTTGTGGTTAGGTTAAGTGAAACTCTGGTGGGGCACCTCGTGGTAACCGTGGCCTTATGGCCTGTGGTGCTTTGTTTCAAAACTCGAGTGGGGCAATTATGGGTTGTTTCTCCGACTTTGTAGGCATTGCTACCTATTTTGAAGATGGGTTCTTGGGTGTTAGGAAGTCGAACGAAAGTTGCTTATGAGAGGGGGTGGTACAAGCTTTAGATCAAATGTGATTCTACTCTTGTAGTGACATCTTACAAGTCCACTGATTTGGTCCCTTGGATGCTTAGGAATAGATGGCGTAATTGCATGTGTATCACTAATAAAATTGTTTTCCTTATTTGTTGTCTAATTTTGTTTTAGAGGATTTTACCCGTAATAGGTTAGGTCTTTCGTACTACCGTTTTCGATGACTTTGTATTCTTGCCAACGGTTTTGGCATAGTCCCCCATTGACTTCTCTATTGTTCTCTTACTTTTTTTATCTTTTTAATGAAAACAATGGAGAGTGCTCTTTTTCCTTTTTGATGATTTTCCCCTAATGATGGTTTGCATCAAATGGTTTAAACGAGTACCCGCTTCCTTCTTTGCTAAAAAAAAATCCATGTTATAGAGATGGAAAAGAAGCAAGTTAAGACCTGAAAGAGGGCTTTGAAAGAATCAAAGATTCCACTGAAGATGGTAAAGTGAGATCATATAATTGAAGCGAAACCCACAGCTTTCACAAAAGGCACATACCAATTCCCACCATATTGGATGCTTGGAAAAAGCTACGCATTTAAACGAGCTATTCTTTTTCTAACGTCTAGTAATAAAAAAGTCTGAAGCTCTCTTTTTTAATTAATAATGATCCTGATAAAGAAAGATACACTCTTTCGATCACTATTATAAGCAAAAATAATAACTCCATCTTTAAAAAATTGAACCACCAAACAGTTCAAGCAATTAAACCATAAATTGACATGTCTACAGTTCAGTTATTTCAATGGCTCAACTGCAGTTTCATTTGGATTCGAGCGGCTTAAGGTAGTTGAATTACGACCTAAATGTCTCACTAGTTCAATGTATGGTTTGGTTTTCAAAACATTGAAAAACTACTTTCAAGTGATCAAGAAAATTAGTCAGAAAAACTACTTTTGTAAATGCAAGATTAGTGTTTGGTTGTGCAAAATTAATCGAATGAGAATGAGTTGGGCTTGTTGCAAGTAAAAACAATGAGGTTTTTTTTTACCCCCACCACATATTGCATCTATACCCCCACACAATTTGATAATCCGAAAGTACCCCTGAGTAAAACCACTTAACAGATTTATATTGAATTATATAAATCCGGTTTTCAAAAATAAACGGATTTATCTAAGAACTACATAAATCCGTTTTGGTTATTTTACAGAGCGGATTTATCTATTTATTAGATAAATCCGTTTTGAAAAAATTCAAAGCGGATTTATCTAATAAGTAGATAAATCCGCTTTGTATATTAAAAATAACTATTTTTTATTTAAATTTTTTAAAAAGGGTTATAAAAACACTACTAAAAATCCGTTAAAGAGTCAAAACTAATCTAAAAATTATAAAAACACCAATAAATATATAATAAAACCAAAATAAGGTTATGCAATTTTTTTTAGATTTTTTTGCAGATCATGAGTAATTAAAAAAATTAATAAAAATAGTAAATAATGAAATTTGGGATTTTGAGCCCCTTTGTCCCAAAAGAAGTTCTTTTTGGGGAGTCTTGATCCCTGATTTTTTTCGGATTTAATGACTGCGGTTTCATTACAATCCTAGTAGGTTGTTTGAAAACCAATTTTTTAGTTTAAATTATTCACTCGATGTACAACACCGCCACATGTTAACGAACTATACACTAAACATAACCAAAAGATGACCGATATTCATATCTATTTTATTTTTAAAAAAAATTAATTTTTTAACTAATTTATCACTTTTATTTATCAATTATTTTACAAAACGGATTTATCTATTTATTAGATAAATCTAATTTTAAAAAATAACAAAAACGGATATAACCCCCACTTAAGGTAAATATGTTTTGTTATTTTTGAAAAACAGATTTATCTAACGTAAAATAAATGTGTTTTTGATTTTTTTTCCCAAAATAAAGATAAATATGTTTTGGAAAAAAACCAAAAACTGATTTATCTTTTATTAGATAAATCCGAGGGACAAAATTTTATAGGGGTATTTTTGGTTTATCATAATTTGTGGGGTATAACTTATGAAGAATGAATAGGCCTAAGCCCAAAATTAAAGCAACAAATTTAAATACAAAAGAAATAAAAAAAATTGGACCAAAAGAAAGAAATTAAAAGATATAAAAAGAAAAAAAAAGGAATAAGAAAATGGTGATGACTTGTCAAAAAAGAAAATGGTGATGAAACGTGGCAGGGATGCGATGACGATGAGTAAGAGGAGAATGGATTAGGACGTGAGAGAGATGGTGGGAGATAGGATGACCGCGGCGTGCGGAGGGAACGAACTTTACAGCGCCGACGGAGCTTGCGGCGGCGTAGACGGCAGCGGTTGGTTCCCTGACTCTCTCTTCCCCTTTTGTGTTTCTTTTTTTCTTTTGTTTTTACAATTGATTCTTCTCTCCCCTACTCTGTGTTTATTCCTTGTGTTGAAGTTCAACTTATAGGCAAATTTTTGCATAGGTTATTGTTTAGTGTATTCTCTGATTTGTCTTTGTTCAACAATGTTTCTTGTTTGTGTATGAAATGGTGTATGCTGATTTTTCCGATTAATAAAAAAAATAAATAGAAAAGGGATAAAATTAGGTTGCAACACAAAATAAACATGGAAGAATGTTTTTTTCTTCAAGCAGCTCTTTTTTGGAATTCAGCAAATACTAACCGAACTAAGCTTATTTATTTGTTTTGTAAATATTTAGATGCCGAGAATGATGTTAAGTTGAATTCTAAGGACCAAAGAGAGGCACTGGCAGGTGAGCCCAAATGTGTTGTATGTGGTCGCTATGGTGAGTATATATGTGATGAAACTGATGATGATGTTTGCAGTTTGGAATGCAAACAAACACTACTTTGCCGAATTTCCAAATCCTCGACTCCTGTTGGTCGTCTTCCACCGCCCAAAAAACTACCTGCATCTGATGAGTGCGTTTATGTTAGGGATAGTGATTTCAAGTCAGGAACTTCATCTTTAGGAAATGATCAGGCTGAATTGCTTCGAAAGAAACTCGACATTCATGTGAAGGGTGATGTTGTGGCGCCGGTTTTGTCATTCACTTCCTTGAACCTTGATGACAAGCTTCTCCATAATATAGAAGCAGCAGGGTATGAGATGCCCACACCCGTCCAAATGCAAGCGATTCCTGCTGCTTTGTCAGGGAAAAACATGCTTGTTTTGGCTGATACGGGATCTGGAAAATCTGCTTCATTTCTTATTCCTATTGTTTCTCGTTGTGCGAGTCATCGTTTGACATTTGTTTCAGATAAGAAGAATCCTTTAGCTATGGTGTTAACGCCTACCAGAGAGCTCTGTATACAGGTTGAAGAGCATGCTAAATTGCTTGGGAAGGGACTGCCTTTTAAAACAGCACTCGTGGTTGGCGGTGATGCCATGGCTGGACAACTCTACCGCATTCAACAAGGAGTTGAATTGATTGTTGGAACATCGGGAAGGCTTGTTGATCTTTTAATGAAACATGAGATTGTCTTAGATGATGTGATGACTTTTGTTGTGGATGAAGTGGACTGCATGTTGCAAACGGGTTTTCGAGATCAGGTCCTGCAGATATTTAGGGCTTTGTCACAACCTCAGGTCTTAATGTATTCTGCAACAATGTCAGATAGTTTAGAGAAAATGGCGAACTCTCTAGCAAAAGACACAGTGGTTATATCTGTTGGGGAACCTAATAGACCAAATAAGGCGGTGAAGCAGCTAGCTATTTGGGTCGAGTCGAAACAAAAGAAACAGAAACTGTTCGACATTTTAACAAGCAAAAAGCATTTCAAGCCACCTGTTGTAATATATGTGAGCTCCAGACTTGGGGCAGATCTCTTAGGTAATGCAATTACAGTTATGACGGGAATTAAAGCGATTTCAATTCATGGGGAGAAGTCTATGACTGAAAGGAGAGAAATAATGCAGTCTTTTATGGTTGGTGAGGTTCCAGTGGTTGTAGCTACTGGAGTTTTGGGTAGGGGGGTTGATCTATTGGGTGTAAGACAGGTAATTATATTTGACATGCCTAATTCCATTAAGGAGTATGTACATCAGATTGGAAGAGCTTCTAGAATGGGAGAGGAAGGTCAAGCCATAGTTTTTGTCAATGAGGAGAATAAGCATGTTTTTGCAGAGTTAGTCGATGTTCTAAAATCTGGTGGAGCAGCTGTACCTCGAGAGCTTATCAATTCTAAGTATACCACTGGATTTTTCTCTGGTGGCAAAGGTTCAAAGAAGAGAAAGCATAGATAGTGAAGTCTTGTTACTTGCTTACTTCCAGCCATCACTTTTTTTTTTTGCAAGGTAGACAATGACACTGGAAAATGCATGTAAATGATACACCTTTGGAAGATGAAGATTTCTTCATATTTAGGTGCACACAACATATTTGTCATGGCCACTATAAACCTGAGTTAGAATGAAGTCTCAGCTGTTTCAGCTTGTAAAGGTGAATAAAGAGTATTTGAGTGTAGATTTTATCTTGAGTGAATATTTATATCCTCGAATCCATTAATGTGATATGGTGACCTGTGTTGTCCTTTTTCAATAATTTTGGTTCCTTTTTTCTCTCCACCCTAACCCTGTGTTTGGTTGGCATGAAAGTAGAAGGAAAGAAAGCTCGAAGGATGGAAAGTTTCTTGAAATTTGGGTTTCCCTTGTTTGGTTCACTAATGATGAAGGAAGGAAAGATCACTTTTTGTGGGACCCATGCTTAAATTTGTTTCCTCTAAAAACGGCAAGAAAGTGTAGGGAAAAGTATCTTTGAAGTAAAATGACAAATATATCCTTACTTTAGGTGATAGTTTTTATTGGCAACTAACATACATATTATATATACATATAACTATTACTACTGAACAATTTAGTTCAGCGTCTTATATTAATAATATATGATATAAGTTCAACTAATTATTTAATTATAATTATATATACATATAACTATTTTTTTGACAGCATATACATATAACTATTATATAAGGATATTTTTGCCATTTTCTAAATATATATCTTTCTTTTCTCTCACTTTCCTCTCACTTTCATTCAAACCAAACAACTATAAAATCATCTTACTTTCATATCATTTTCTACTCTCTTTCTTTCCTATCACTTTCCTTTCCCTTACCTTTCTTTCTTCTCACTTTCCTTTGTGAACCAAACAAACCCTAAATGCAGAAAAGCTTAGCGGCAAAAGGTTTGGCAAAGCAGGCATGACCCCCTTTTTTGTTGCCGTTATTGCTGCCTTCTTAACTATATAGTTGAAGATCTCAATTTGTCAGATGACGCTTTAGCTGGTGCATCGCAATATAGTTGAAACTTGCTTATTAGATTCAGAATTTCCTTGGAAAGTTCTTCCTTCTCAGTTCTGAGTAGCATCAGAAGATCTGCTTCTTTGGGCTAGTTCAAGGACTTAATTAATTTCACATTTTTCCTCTAAATAACTGTCTGAGGAAGTGCACCTCACAAGCTTCAAACAACATAAAAATAAAGAGTTTAATTTATACACATAAATAGTGTATAGACTTTTTTACAATCACAACCAATAACAATTCATAGAATGGTTGACATATAAGCTTCAAACAATATAAAAATGAAGAGTTTATTTGTATGTGCGCTTAAATATGTGTCAAAAAGTGTTATGATTGTATAAGTATTTTTCCTTTTGCTGATAAAAGATATCAAGATTTAAACAATATTTATTTACGTATAATAGAGAATGAAGGGAATTAACACCGTTGACCCATTGACATAAGCTACTTTGAGAGACAGGGGTCAAACTGGTTCTCCCGAGTGCGATTCCCGCAGTCACAAGTTTGGTGATGACCAGTGAGAGGCAAAATTTGCTCCTAAGCAGGAGTAGAGATTAGTCAAGATCACGCCAAACTGAGAAGCAAAATTTGTGCAGACATTGTTGACCTATTCGCATAAGCTATTCTGGGAGACGGGGGTCGACCCGATTCTCCCATGTGTGATTCTCGCAGTGACAAGTTTGGTGTTGACCAAACACGAGTAAAGATCAGTCTTTCGTTAAAAGTATTGAGACATTCCGAATAGTCTGCAATGGTGTTTAGGTTGACTAAAACTTCACTGCATTTTTGGAATAGGAACTACAAAATCCCTTCATCCAGTCGGCATCATTAAACACAGCTAAGCTTCACTACCAAATGAATCATGAACTTAACATTCCAAAACCGTGTATGCTGATAAAATTTAAAAATTGGCAACTTCATTAGTATGATTGTATGAGCACACTTGGCATAGTTATTTTAGTATGAGTTTCTATAACATGTGCAGCCTTGAAATTGCATTACTCTTTATTTTACTTTATCAATTAATTATTAGATCAAGAGTATTTTGAAAAAGAAAAAAAAAATTACTTGTATGGATGCGTGTTATAAAATTTGGTGGTACTAAAAGTAACTCCTACTGTTTTCAAAGAAGGATGAGATAGCTTAACCCAACCCAATATTGATGGTGAGTTTAGATCTTTTGAAATTTTTTTGTGAGATCCTTTTGGTGGTACCCAGCTTAAACCATTATTTGCTCGGGTCAGGAGCTACTATTTGGTGGTTCAGAAGCTTTATTCAGATTGGGTTTCGGCTCGTAGTGGTGTTATTAACTGACCAACAGTTCCTTTAGTGCCATCAGCGCCTCTTGTATCGGATTGTTGGAGGAAACCGCAATCAGGGTGAGTCAAATGCAAAGGTACTCGGGATGATCTTGGTCGCTTTGTGTGTGCTAGAACCCACTGATCATCGCCAATTATAGATGTAGTCCTTGATGAGACATTGGGCCTATTCCTTGCCATTTCTTGGGTTCGTGACCTTGGGTACAAAGACGTGATATTTGAACTAGATCGTAAGTGTGTTGTTGATGCATTCAACTCCAACAACAATAATATTTTCGAGTTTGGGTCTTTTGTTAAAGTTTGTAAGAATTTATTTTCTGCTTTTAATTATAACTCTTATGTTGAGTTCGCTAGGAGGAGTGCTAATAAGGTTGCTCATACCCTTGTGGAGGTGGTCTTGTTTTCAGCTAGTCCTCATGATTATTATGATGTTCCTACATGTATCCCGAATTTGATTTTTAATGAAATGCCCTGAGTGCCTTTTGTAAAAAGAATAAAGCTTAAACCATTATTGGTTGCCCAAATGCACAAATCTTAACACTCATCTTAAATTTAAAATTGCTCCTACTTTAACGGAATTAAACAAAAATATGATATTTTAATTTTAGAAAGTATTCAGAAAAGGAATATTGTTGTTGCCTTAAAAAACTAACGAAAAAAAAAACTAACGAGATTAGTGGATTCATCGAGGGAACAAAGAAACAAATGGCATGCTTATTTGCGCCATTACCGGATTGAATAGTTCTACGTGGGCCGCGGCCTGCTATTCCTTCTGTCATCAACTATTAAAATTGCGTTGAGATTTGTTTTGGTCAAAAAAAATAAAAGAAATAGAAAGATATACGCGGAATTATGTTTATCTAATGCTGATCAAAATTATGATTATGTAATTAAACAATCAGTTTTATTCCCCTTTCTGTGGCCTTTGTGCACTGAATCTATATATATAACATTTGAGAATGAATCTCATTAAATTCATCTCCACGTATTATCCTCCCATCAATTTAGTAATTAATACTTTTTTGTTTGTAATTAATGTTATCCATGACAATATCTTACCAAAGCAATAAAAAAGGAATAATTTGTAGTATATTAAATACGGACTCTCATTAATAAACAAATAAAGAATGTATAAAAATAAAATGAAAAAACTGAAGGAAATTGATATATATTAGCAGAAATGGAATTGATATAAAATGACATTTTTTAACTTATTATTTACTATTTGAATTCTAAAAAAGTATAAACAATCATAAATTACAAATAACAAAAAATCAGAAATTTATAAAAAGCAGGTTTAAATTATATAGCACAAATAATAATAAAAATATAATCATAATAAATTGTTTTTTGACAATAAACATAATGAATTGTAAATCGTAACTTTGATCCACCTCTATTACTTTGGAATCTTTGTATAAATAATAACTTTAAAATTAGTTAATTAAAATTTTACAAAAGTTTTGAAATGATAAAATAGTATAACATCTATATTTAATGTTATATTTATATTTTGTAGATATGTTAGTTTTTTTACGGAGACCTATAGCTAATTAGGCCCTAATAGTTCAAAATGTTCCATGTTGTGTATTTGTATAAAAATAGCCAAATTGACTTTTAGGCCCAACAAGGTAACTTTTTAAAAAAATTAAAAATGATCCTTTAAATTAATTCATGTTTGTTGTTCATGGTCAGTAATTTTACATATAACTGTAGTATACCAAATTAGAAATACTAATGAATTGGACGGACAAAAATTCAAGCCCAGTATGAAACATGATTTAACGGGAAAATATTAACTCTTTTATTTTCTTTTTTGGAAACACTTTTATTTCCTGGTACCCTAATCTCAACCCGTTGTAAATAACTTTTAGACTCTTTTCCCAATTAGTTACCTCATATTCTTTAGACGAG
This sequence comes from Astragalus glycyphyllos, assembly GCA_963573325.1. NCBI lineage: Eukaryota > Viridiplantae > Streptophyta > Magnoliopsida > Fabales > Fabaceae > Astragalus > Astragalus glycyphyllos. Next base: position 115,390,364 of record OY754307.1, read on the forward strand.
CATAATATTTGGGTTTAGGATTTTCAATCAACTCTCATTTGATCCCTCACTTTTCACCTCCATTGTCAACCATGGCTAGACATAACCCCTCTGATACGGTCTTCCATTCCCCCTTCTACACCTATATCAGAGATCTGAAAATGTTTTCCTTTCTATGTTATTCTATGATATCTCATGATTTTTTAGCTTCGATTTTTTATTTTTCCTCCACTTCTCTTTTATGTATCTCATTCTCTTTTATCACTTCAAGCATTGAGCCCATGGTGTCGTTTTACCATGACTCTCGCTTACCCTCTCGGAACGCACTACAGAGATTACCACTGACAATTGTAGATTGTATTGCAACAGAACTTTGTAGAGGCATACTCACAGGACTTTGATTATCGCACCATGTTCTAAAATAATTTCTATAGATTAATTTTTTTTCTTCAATATTAGTTTTGACTTTATGTCCTTAGTCCCACACCTCACTATTCTCTGCTTTAAATTTTTGTACGTTAGTGTCTGTTTAAATCATCTCCAATGGGAAATAATAACTAACCCCTCTTTCTCTCTTTTTTTTTTGTTTCAAATTTATGGTTTTTGTTGCAAAGATGATATTTGTTTGGCCTTGACACTTTGATTAGAATGGAGGAATTTTGCCATAAAAAGTTTCATACGTGTTGTTAAGTGATTGTTATTTTATCATCAACTATGGCAATTGAAGGAGATATTTCATTTGAAATAATATTTCATATCCCCTCTAATTTTTGTTCTTTTTGCAAGTACCAAAATATTAATGTATTTTTTTACTATTTTCCACTGATACTGGGAAATTATATTCCCTTTAGTTTTGCAAAATTAATTATAATTTGAAAAAAAAATTCTTATAAACATTTGTGTATCACATATATTTATGACCAGATCTCTCATAATTTTTATCGTCTTTTTTATGGACTATCATCTATAGAGATGAATATAAATTTACAAAATAAATGACATAATTTTATAAAAATATAATAATATTTAGAGAGAAATACTTAGGTGAATGTTACATCTGTCAAAGTTTTAATGATCAAACCAATTGAAACATAATTGTTTTGTTATGTTTGATGTTTGATACACATATATTGTTTGATATATTTTAAATTTATTTTATCATTCCTATTTAGTATGGAGTTAAATTAGTAATTAGCTTACGATTTTTTTTTCTAATGAAGAAAATTGAGAAAGGAACATACAACCATTATATGGAGATATATTATGTCCAGAAGTCTATTAATATACAAACACATTTTTATCTCTTTCTTTTTAAATATTTCATTCAATTCAATACAATATAAACTAATATTTAACAAAAAGCAATCAGGGATGGAAGGCTAGAGCCGTTAGGTGCCCAAGAGATCACTCATTACATATTTTTCAAAAACATACGTGTGTTTTAATAAAAATAAAATAAAATATGTGTGTGCGAATATTGTAGTGGTTATGTAAGATCTCATACAAATATTCATGAAAATATCTATTTAAACATAATAATATTGGAAATATTTTTAAAAGATGAGGTACTCCCGTGCGAGTCGTCTCAATTTTGTAACAGAAATTGAGGGTCAATTACCAATGTTTTTGATATATTAATGTATACAAATGTAAAATATACAATACATATTTAAGGTATATGTATTTTTTACGCCCAAAACTTTAGTAATTGACCCTCAATTACTTTTAAAAAATTGAGGAGATCTTTACCCAAAGAAATTAAGAAGATCTTTACCCCGTGCGAGGCACGAGTGTATTATTCTAGTAACCCAAATACCAATACTGATATTGAACACAGCTCAGCTTCACTACGAAATGAATCATCAACTCAACGAAACCGCGGTGATTTACTCTGTCAAGTGTCAGCATTTCCAAAACCGTGTATGATAATAAAATCTAGAAATTGACAACTTCATTAGGATCAGCACACTTGGCATAGCAACATTAGTATGAGTTTCTATAACATGTGCAACCTTCCAATTGCATTACTCTCTATTTTCTTTTGGTTGGAAGAAAGAGACTTATAAAGAAGTGAATCTTTTTAGTAAATAGGAAAAACTGACTAATTAGAATAACCCTATTGTTATGTAACTACAAAAAAACTCACTACTTCAAAATTGTTGAGTCAAAAAATGTTCTAAAAATGTTAGAAAGACATTCAATATTCTCTTCTAAACACATATTTTTCTGAATACTCAAATCACCTGTTGGACCATTAGAACAAGAAGGACCATGCGATCTAGGATAAATCACTTTGTACGAGATCTTTACCCTACTTCCTCAGTCATCTTCAACGTCTAACACCCAAAAGGCCATCGACAAACGGCTAAATCTCATGCTGTGAAATTTTTGAACAGCCAAAAATCTATTGCCCATCTTTTCCCTATTTCCCTCTTTATCTTCACTTTTGAACACCCAAAAGGGCTTCGGAAAATGGTTAAATCTCACACTGTGAGATTCCTTAACACCTAAAAAATCCAGTTGCTTATCTTTTCCCCACTCCCCCAAGTTGGATTCTGTAATCAAAGGCCAAGTGGACTTCAAGTTTACTTAAATGTTTAGCAATGCGAGGTTGTTTTAGGGTTTGTGATTTCTCTTATTAGAAGGAGGGAAGTTTTTGCAAATGTTAAAACTTATTTGTTGTGTCTGAGGAGGAATTATCGCTTGTGATATTTGGGAGTGTAGTGTTTGTTTAGACTGTAGATACCAAAACTCCATGGGATGAAGTTTCCTTAAATGTCCATGGAAATCAAAGCTAGTTCTCATCGCTATCTCCTCTTTGTCTTCACTTCCATCGTGAATGTCTCGCACGCCATTGATAAAGCCATACAGATTCTACCAAGCAGGCGTCGTTGTCGAATTCAACGGCGACAAGGAGTGAAGTTCGTAGAAAAGTAAGTGGGAGGGAGAGAGGACAATATACTACATGGAGAGACTACCATAAGATCTGGCGAGACTTATCAATCTACTAGTGTTTTTAAGATTTTGATGCTTGGGTGACTCTTTTTCAATCTTTTTAATATTACACTCAATGTTGTTAGAATCAGACTGGAGAATCTTGTGAGATTGCTGAGTCGTAGTTTAATTGGTTCAATCATGAAAGAACCGAATGACTAATAAATAAACAAATATGTATTACAAATGTTTTTTTTTAAAAAAGAAGATAAAAATGAACTAGTTGAACTAATTGCAATTAAATCCATTTCAATCAAATTCTAGAAAACTATATGGTTCAGGGTGCCCTTACGAGACCATATCCCTAGTCAACGTGGGATTTGAGTTTCTCTCAATACACCCCCTCAGTCCAGTATTATTGAACTTGGTACGTGGATAATAATGATGGTGGTCCGAAATGTGGATTGAGCTAACTCAACCCTGCAAAATTGACTTATGAGACCATATCTCTAGTAAATGTGAGATTTGAGTTTCTCCAAATAACCCAACTATTCGACTCACCGGTTCCGATCCAATTTTCGCAATATTAGTTACACCACCTATAAACGGGTGGATCCCAGACAAAGCCTTAGTTTAAGATATTTAATAAGATACTAAACCTGTATCTTATATGTAATCCTTCTTTTTAAAGTAAGAAGATAGATAATTATGTGATCAACTCGCGAGACACGATGATGTTAACTTCTCCAATCATTATTATAAAAATGAATATGTTCTTAGATGCTTTCTGAATCTTAACAAGGAAGCATCAAAGAAACGACGATACTACACCTTCTCATTCTAAAACATTAACAACAAAAAAATGCCCTCTGTCTTTTAGACAGTACAAAAAGAATTTATATTCTCACCTAAATGCTTATCTCTCTCTCCTCTCTACTATAAAACCCAACAAAAGTTCCACAAAAAAAACCAAACCAAACATAAACAAACAATTGCAACTTCGAAACACACATTGTGTAGTGAACAAACACTAACAATGGATACGATGAAATCCTTCAAAGGTTACGGCAAAGTAGACGAAATAGAGCAACAAGCATTTCAAAAGAAGACACGTAAGCGCATCATGATCATAATAATTTCCTCGGTGATTTTATCAGCGGTGATAATAGCCGCAGTCGCAGGGATCGTAATACACAAGCGAAACACCTCATCATCATCACCTTCTTCATCTGACTCGCTTCCTAATAACGAGTTAACTCCAGCCGCGTCACTCAAAGCGGTTTGCGATGTAACTCAGTACCCTAACTCGTGTTTCGCCGCAATTTCTTCACTTCCAAATTCAACTACCACTGATCCTGAACAACTTTTTAAACTCTCACTACGTGTTGCCATTGATGAACTCTCAAAACTCACGCGCTTACCTTCTAAACTACGCGCGAGTGTTGACACGCGTCTTAAGAAAGCCGTTGATGTTTGTTCTTCATTGCTTGATGACGCGCTTGATAGACTCAATGACTCGATGTCTTCACTTTCCGGTGCCGGGAAGATTCTTTCGCCGGCGAGTATTCGTGATGTTGAGACGTGGTTGAGTTCCACTGTAACGGATCTTGATACGTGTTTAGATGCTGTTGGTGAGGTTAACTCTACTGCTGCGAATGGTGTTCGTCGGGAATTGGAAACGGCGATGAAGAACTCGACGGAGTTTGCGAGTAATAGTTTGGCGATTGTGACGAGGATCTTAGGACTGTTGTCGAAGTTTGAAGTGCCGAATCATCATCGGAGGTTGCTTGGAGGGTTTCCTGAGTGGGTTGGTGCGGCGGAGAGGAGGCTTTTGGCGGAGGGGAATGAGACGACACCGGATGCGGTGGTTGCTAAGGATGGTAGTGGACAGTTCACGACCATCGGGGATGCGCTGAAGTTGGTGAAGAAGAAGAGCTTGAAGAGGTTTGTTGTGTATGTGAAGAAAGGGGAATATGTAGAGAATATCGATTTGGATAAGAATACGTGGAATGTGATGATCTATGGTGATGGTATGACGGAAACCGTCGTTCTCGGTGGCCGGAACTTCATGGACGGCACGCCTACCTTTGAAACCGCCACTTTCGGTAACCTATTTAATTCACTTTCTCGATTTATTTTTTGTTGTTTTTTTATATATTAAAAAATGATACTAGAAAATTTGTAGTTTTTTCAGAAATTTAGACTACAACCTGTTTATTTGGTTATTGATTTTAGTTGTGTGCAAGATGCGATTTGTGGGAAATAGATACAAATTAAGATTTTTTTTTTGTTATATGGAATATGAATTATTGTTTATATTGTATTTTTGTTTGTAAAGTGGTTTAGTGTTTATTGGATGATTTCGTGGATTTATTAAAATTTCATTTGTTTGATTGAACTTGGAAGATGCGTTTATATAGTTTGATTTTTTTTTATTTTATGAAATGTTTATAAAAGATTGATCAATATACAAGTCTTTCAAGAAAATGAACTAGAGGAATGTCTTAGAGAAATTTTTGAAGTGCATGATGATATAGGTTTAGCTAAGTTTTGATTTGTACAAAATTGATCTTGGGAGAAATTATACTAAATTTAAGAAGGGATAAATTTGTTTGGATTCAACTTTCTTGTTCTATTGTCATGGGAAAAAAAACTAAGTTTAATGGAGAAAAGCATGTGACATGTGCTAGTGGGAAATGTCTTGTGTGTCTGGCGAACCACATGGTTTCAATGTCATCATGTGAACTTGATCTGATCAGGTCCACAAAAATTGGTTGCCCCTCATTCGTGTTCTGAACCACCAAGAATCGTGATGTTTTGAGTAGGAAGATATTGATTGCATTTTTTTCCCTACCTTCATAATACATAGCTTCCCATGTGGATATATCTTTTATTACATCCCTACATAATAATTATACTTAATTCCTTATTATCCGTCCACACATGCAGTCTAGGTCCAATCAAGCTGACCTTTTCTTTTGCTTGAACCTTGAACCTCTGATGTTGATGCAGAATTTAACAATTCTTCCTTAATTTTAACTTAGTAAACATTTTAATTCCAGAATCTCCCACATTACTTCAACTTAATATCTTGATAGTTGGTAGATGTTTGATACATTGATACTATGAAGTACTAACTGGAAGCATGTTGTTTTTTGCAGCTGTTAAAGGCAAGGGATTCATTGCTAGAGACATAAAGTTTGTCAACACTGCAGGTGCATCTAAGCACCAGGCCGTGGCACTACGATCTGGCTCGGATTGCTCTGTGTTCTACAGGTGTTCATTTGTGGGATTCCAGGATACCCTTTACGCACATTCCAACCGCCAATTTTACCGCGAGTGTGACATTACAGGCACCATAGATTTCATTTTTGGCAATGCAGCTGTTGTGTTTCAAAATTGCAAAATCATGCCTAGGCAACCTCTATCAAACCAGTTCAATACCATCACAGCTCAGGGCAAGAAGGATCCCAACCAGAACACTGGAATTGTAATCCAGAAATCAATTATCACTACACTGGAAAATGAAAATCTCACAGCACCGACTTACCTTGGTAGGCCATGGAAAGATTACTCCACCACTGTTATCATGCAATCTAATATTGGGTCATTCTTGAAACCAGTGGGGTGGATGAGTTGGGTTTGGAATGTTGAACCTCCAAGTACTATCCTCTATGCTGAATATCAGAACACTGGGCCAGGAGCAGATGTTTCACAGAGGGTCAAATGGGCTGGTTATAAGCCCACACTCTTGGACGACGAGGCGGGAAAGTTCACGGTGGATTCCTTTATCCAAGGCCCTGAATGGTTGCCAAATACTGCTGTGAAGTTTGACTCTACCTTATGATTTCAATACCGGTCTGATACAGATTCATACCATCTAATTTATTGTCCCATCACACTCTTGTAACTTGTATTTTAAACGCATTTTTTTGACCCCCTTTTGAATGATTTGTAAAATTCGTAGTTAATGCGGTTTGGAAAGATATTATTTCAAATTTTCAAATGCATAAGATTAAAGATATCAACTACAAAGGAAAGCTACTTTTAGAATTTGCCGCTACTACTCTAGTGTGGATTGGCTTGTGATCTGGATTTGTGAGTGAGGTTTATTCTTTGTAAGTGTTGTCGATTGAGCTGTTTTTTGGCCCTCTTAAATACAAAAATAATATATGATGCCACTCGTATAGTTTAAACATTGAAATTAGCATGCTTACCCTCTGAAATTGGCTTGCATTCCTCTTCTCAATTTTTGTCTCCGAAATCTTTACTATGATTTTGTAAATCACATAACAAAAAAGAGATCAACCTCAAGTCCCCTGCCACCAAACCAACACCGTGTTCCTCAAATAGGCATGGTTGCATAACATCAAGAACATGAGCATAAGGGTCTTCTTGTTCCTCAAGCAAGGTTTCAAAATTCTAAATGTTTACCTAAAATGTCTCTGCCATTTGCCTTTGGAAGCTAACTAATCTTTAAGACAGTTAAACATAACCACAGAGTCATCCTCTGGGTAGTTCTTGAGATCAACCAATTATCTCTAGCATTTTTGTAGATGTCATCTCAAAAGCACGAGCGACATTTGAGAGTTCCAATAGCAAAAAAACGTTTCCAAACCAGGATGATTTGAGAATAACTTAAATTGTTAACCTACGTTTTATTTTTTTAATAAAAAAGTGTTGAGGTTAACAATTTGAGTAACAATTCTCATATTTGAAGTTAACCTCAACATTTAATCTCTGAAGATCTTCATCTTGTCCAACTCTCCTTTTCCTTCTCTCATAGGCTTTAGTTTAGGCTAAATTACATTCGTCTCCCTTAAGTTATAATTAAATGCATAACATCTACTCTATTTTTAAAATGAATACTCACCTCCCTTATTTCTTGAGAAAGTTTGACTCACATCCTCTCATTTTTTGTTTAAAAGACATAAATACCTCCTTTGTTCTCTCTATTCTTATATAATAAAGGGGAAATGTGTGTAACCTAGGGTATATCAATGTCTTCTATAAAATACTCCGTCACATTTTGTATGCAGTTTAAAGGTTTGGCACACCACTTAAAAAAAGTAATTAATAGTGTATATTTTATAAAAAGTATTGTATAATTTACCATTTAACCTTTTATCTCTCCACATAGATAAATGTGAATCATTTAATAAATGTAAAAGTGTCTCATTATAAACAACGATATGAGTGGAAAAATGCAACATTATAGGCAACTACGCCATCCTCCCTCAACCAATAATCATTGTGTGCACCACACTCTCCTGTAATTATAGTGCAAAAGTTTTGTTTGCACTATAATTGAAAGCCCCATCGTCATCTTCTTTTTCAAACATTTGTTCGCAAAAATCACCCTATGACTTGGCATTCCACACAAAACAAAAGACTCCATCATTTCGTATTTGAACTTCCTCATACTCCATTTATTTCTCGATTTCCTTACGCTCTTGTCCTCCGTCATTGCTAGCCTAGCATCTAGCTGAACCCTAATTCTCATTTAGGTTCTCTAAAACTCTAAATTTTTTAACACATTCTAAAAATTCACCTATGAAATTTCCTTAATATTGACCCAAAAAAACTTATTGGGAGGTTACAAACCTAAACCTATTAAGTTACCTCCAAATGTCAAATTGGGCCACCCAGCTTGGCTTGGCTCATAGGGCCAAAATGTAAAAGCGGGCTAAGTCAGCCCAAATGTCTATTGATTTTTTAGCCCGCCCAAAAACCTAGGTCAAAGGGCCGACCCGACCTAGCCAGTTTTTTAACAAAGGAAGCCACAAATATAGGTTCAAAAAGCATAAAAATGGGCCAGTTTAACCCATAGACCAATTAACCAGTATAGCCCATCTCATAACACTACACATCGAAATCATCTCCTTGAGTTGGGCCAAAACACCTCTACTCCAAACTCTCACAAAGAACAAGAAAAAGAAGGCTCATACTTCGTCCAACCCCCCAGCTACTCACTGGACACCCCAACCCTTAAATATTCCCAAAATACCCTCACGTATGGACACCCCCTCACATTGCATTTTAACTAGTTCGGAGCAGGGTCGTTCGAACACGTTCGGAGGAGGTGCCACCGAACCAGTTCGGTAGTTTATCATTCGAACCACACCACCACATGATTGGTCGTCTTGCTTCCACCGTAAGAGAATGAATACTAAACGTTCTCACGGTCCTATTCATTTCCGTGCTCCTTCTAAGATCTTCTGGCGCACTGTTCGTGGAATGATTCCACACAAGACCAAGCGCGGAGAAGCTGCACTTGCTCGATTGAAGGTTTATGAGAGAAGTGATTTTGCAACCACGTTTGATTAAAACTTGAGATAACTGCATAAGGGGATTTACATGTCCTGGAATTGGATATGGAATAACAAGAAAATGAGGGATACCCATTTGCTTCAAAAATGATTTTTTCAGAAATTGGAATTCCCTCATAAACCTTCAATCGAGCAAGTGGCGCACAAGTACTGTTTACTTGGGAAGTTATCATCAAAGGTTGGATGGAATTACTATGATACCATCAAGGAATTGGAGAATAAGAGAAAGGAAAGAGCAGGTTTGCATTATGAGAGAAAGAATCAGTGAGGTTCGGTGGAACCACTACCGAATTGGTTCGGTGGCACCTCCTCCGAACTATCGTAGGAGCAGAATATTCATTAATGGCATAACTTTTGGACACTTAATAAAAAATTGTTGAAATAACCATCAATTGGATTCAGCTGACTTTACAAAACAATGGTAGTGCACTCTGTCAATAACAATGACATTATAAAAAACAAATAAAAAAATCCAGAATTAAAATAACACTTCACTAGTCTCTATCTCTACATTTTATTTTAGATTAAAAAAAATAAAACAGAAGATTAAATAATATAAAAAAATGTTCACAAAAAGAAAATAACAGAAAAAATATTAAAAAGGGTAACCCTAAATGGAGGTAGAAAAAAAGGAAAAGTGAGGAATGTCTTTTTTTTTTGAGGAAAAAAAGGTGAGTAATGTCTGATAGGTATATATTCTTGTTCACATAGATGGACGAAATTTCACATTCGATGGGCGCATCGTGGTCTAGTTGAAACGTATCAGCAACAAAAAGGTACACATTCATAGGTTGTTGTTGATTTTCTTTTGTTGTTTCTAGATACACGCACGCCCACGAGGCCCTTTTCTGCTTTTCAACTTCGTATCACACACAAAAACCAAACAAATCTCACATTGATTATATATATCAGCATACCCCCATACCATGCGGAAATCCGCTGCGGACAGATTCAGGCACTTTTTCAACCGTTCAATTCTTCTTGCTCGCCATCAAAATCAACATCACCGCCTTTCTCCTCTCCCTCGTTTCTTGTCCTCTACTCCTCTTTCTTCAATGGCTTCCCCTCTTTCTGATTCCCCTTTCCCTGTTACTGCCCAAAACATCAACCCCCAGGTTTGTTTTTCTTTAATTCTATCTTTTTTAGTGATCAACTGCCCAAAACATCAACCCCCTTTTGTTTTTAGGTGTGCTAGAGTTTAAAGTTTTGATCTTTATGAGTTTTCTTTATCTGGGGTTTGATCATATTGACTTTATGTTTCTTTGCATGTATGGGGTTTTGTGGTTTGGTTTCTTTTTACTGAATTTGTATGTCTTTTTGCTTACTAATGGATGTTTGATGTGGTTGTTGATCAAAGGATCAACCTTTGATTGAATTATTGGGTTCAGAAGGATTGATCAATAATATTGTTATTAATCTGTGACTGAGGTTTGACTTTGATCTTTTCTTCTTCTTTGATTTCTGTCTAGTTGTGTGACTGAAGAGGGACTAATAGCTTATTTATCTAGTGTGATGTTCAATTCAGTATTTGTTGCTTAGTAACAATGAAGTTTTAATTTATTTATAAAGTGTATTTTTGGGTCAGATTATTTGCCCCACTTTAGTGTCATCAATTTTCATTCAGTTAGTTATCTGAAACCATGTTTTTTTTCCTGCACAGGTTCTGAAGTGTCAGTATGCTGTACGAGGAGAGATTGTTACACTTGCTCAGGTACTATGATTTGGCTGTATATATTAGAATTAGGTCACTCATTGAATTTATATTTATATATCTTTTACTGACAAAATAATTCAAAGTGGCTCTTCTGGCACTGAACTAATAGTACTGCTTTTACTGGAATATAGCTTGAGGATTTAAGTTGTATTTGTTGTTTAAGGCTTCAAATGATTCTGTTTAGAATTTTCTATAGGCAACTACTATAATACTCCTATACTATCAACTTACAATGCCTTAATGCTGCAGAATTTGCAAAAAGATTTACAGGCCAATCCGGGCTCTCATTCGTTTGACGAGGTACTTCTCTTTTCCAATTTTGTATTTTCTGAAGTAGAACTCTTTTGGGTTTTTTATCCTCGGGATAACTTGTAAAAGGAAGCCTAACGGTGTTCTACAGCGTCTTATATGCATGGGGTCCTTTTAAAGGATTGAAGTTAACACAGTGTGTATGCCTATAGTAGGCAACCTTATTTTCGTAGACACGACCGGAACCTGAGTCTGTTACCTCCAGGGTGTATGGTGACAAGTCCGACTTTTGCGTCAAGGCCCTATTTCTGTGATTAATTATTTTTACCTCCAAGTCTTTGAATCTAAAGAGTACAGACACAACAACGGAGACGGATAGAATACATCATGGACAAGGAGAGATGACTATATAATACACAGAATTACATTTTAATATATAAATCTTAAATCCAAAGAGATGATCAATATGATACAAACCAGATGATTGACCATTTAATAATCAATTGATAGCTTGAATTAAACAAATTGGAAATCGATTAATGGCCTATTTAAACAATAGAAATCGATTGATGGCTTAAGAATAGAGTGAGGAATCGATTTCTTTCTTGAATAATAAAGGAGTGAATCGATTGATGGCTTAATAATAGGGAAGAATAACAACTTTGGCAAAATATAAGGGAATAATAACAACTTTGGCAGAATAAAAGGGAAGAGAATTGGGAAAGGAAACTTGCGGTTATATTACAAACTTTAGTAAGGATTACAAACCCAAACTACCCAAAGAGCAATGCTCTTCTCAGAAGTTACAACTTCTGGCCTTAAACTTACAATAACTTCCAACCTAACATTCTGAACAACAAAATACCAAATATATATCCAAACCACACCCAAATCGAATAACTAACGATTTAAATTCAAACTAACGCACAATAACTACTTCCTAATATTATATTATTTATTCTTCTTATTTCTCCTTTCATAAAACCATCAAATGACGGATTTACCCTTTTGGCTCTTAACAAGAGTAGATGCTCTATCACAATATTTTAAAATTAGCTCGAGTCATTCTAGATGCAATACCATGTTATCATGTATTGAATGACATTCCAATCGATTTGTTGCTATTAACGGTCAAAAAATGGACTTAAAATACAACTAGAAGTATCTGTTATACTATGAATAGGCATGGCTATTGTGTTGAAGTTTTTGCGCTTCTATGTTTTTTGGATTAAGTGCATTAGCCTTGATGCTTAATTAATGTAACGACATCGATAGCATGAGTTAGCTATTAGTATTAGCATATTAGTTTGAGGCCTTGAGCTTGCTGCAAGTGTGCACCTCTTTAATCATGTTGGAAATGGGGATTTGTTTGAAAAACTGACCAATGAAATGAACCAATTCTGTAGGATAGTGTTACTTCAGCGTGGCTTAATAAGTCATTTTCAAGATGATTGGAGAGAAACATAAGACTTACTTTTCTTTTCCTTTTTTTTTTTAAAAAAAACTTTTAAAATCCTTTTCCCCAAAAGGTTAAGGACTATAGTCTATCAGGAACTTCTCCCAGCACCTCCAAGAATGGACAAACATATTTATATGTCATATACTGCATCTCTACTTCACAAAGCTGGTCTTCTACATTTATTTTGTTTATTCTCCCCTCACTTTTCTTTTATTTGAACATAGATAATTTACTGCAACATTGGAAATCCTCAGTCTCTTGGCCAGCAGCCAATAACTTTTTTCCGAGAGGTTTGTTAGTTATATTTCTGTATAGTGACTGCAACCAGCTCGATACAAATTAAGTAATGCTTAGTTGACAATCTCATCTCTGTCAGGTTCTTGCGCTATGCGACTATCCAGCTCTTTTGGACAAAAGTGAAACACAGGGTTTGTTCAGGTACTGAGATAAAATAAAACTAACTGGCAGCATCTAGATTTCTAAATCACAGTGAAACTGCAAGCTTGGTGGTTTTGTCACTTTGTGGATGGAAGTCATGGAACAATTGTAGTAGTGCTTGAATTGTCTATCCTCAGTAGCAAAATTGAACTTGAATATATGAATGAATCTTAGATTTCTAATCCATTTTTTACAAAGCCGTAGTCCTTCCTGTAAAGCAAAGTAAAAAAAAATTCTTTTGTTACTTTCGATTTGGTCTTAAGCTGTAGATTTCAATATTCCTCTTATTGTCTTTATAATTATGTTTTTTGTTGTGTGGTTGGTCTTGTCATATTGCAGTGCTGATTCAATAGAAAGAGCTTGGCAGATTGTGGAGCAGATTCCTGGAAGAGCAACTGGTGCCTATAGTCATAGTCAGGTATTATTCGGTTATCTAATTTAAGTTATTTGATTATTTCTTTACTGTACTCTGTATGGGACATGAAAATTGTTGTTATTTCCATATCAGGGTATTCAGGGTTTGCGTGATACAATAGCAGCTGGAATTGAAGAGCGTGATGGTTTTCCCGTCAATCCCAATGACATTTTCTTGACAGATGGTGCAAGCCCAGCAGTATGTTTCTACCGTGCTTTTGGCATTTGTTTTTTGCTTATAAATGTTGACGGTGTAGACTTATTTTCATTTGAAAATTTAATGTTTTAAGGACTATCATTTCTCTATTTCCAGGTCCATATGATGATGCAATTACTCACTAGATCAGAACATGATGGTATTTTGTGTCCCATCCCTCAGTACCCTCTGTACTCAGCCTCAATTGCCCTCCATGGTGGCTCCCTGGTAAGGTTTTCTGTTTACAATTACATAATTCATAATTTAGTTTTGAGTGCACACTCCAGTTTGAGGATTTAGTAGGCTACGAACAATCTTCGAGAATACGAATTTGAAAAATGCTGTGTGTGTGTCTGTGCGCGTATGTGATGCCTATTTATGTGTGCTGTTAGCATGCAATCACTTGTGATGTTGAAAATTTGAATTTGAACTATTTTCCTGTAATACTTGTATTGGTTGGAATATCAGATTGACTTTGATATTGTTTCTGAAGGTACCTTATTATCTTGATGAAGCAACTGGTTGGGGATTGGAAGTATCTGAACTCAAGAAGCAACTAGAAGATGCCAAGTCCAAGGGCATCAGTGTCAGGGCTTTGGTTGTTATAAATCCTGGGAATCCAACAGGACAGGTGAGCTGCAAAGGATTATGTAGTGTTTAAATAGGAGGATGTGTACTGATTATAATTTTGATCAAATTTGATAATATGGAATTTCTGTCATGCCTCCAGGTTCTTTCTGAAGAAAATCAACGGGATATAGTTGAGTTTTGCAAGCAAGAAGGTTTGGTTCTTTTAGCTGATGAGGTAACTTTGTTTTCGAATGTCTATGATACATGCTGTCCCACTGTTCATATGTCCGGAGCTACTGTTTTTTAAAGCTTAAATGGCGTAACACTATGCTGTGTGCATAAATTCATTTTGTAGGTATATCAAGAGAATGTTTATGCTCCAGAGAAAAAGTTTCACTCTTTCAAGAAGGTATCCCGGTCCATGGGATATGGCGAGAACGATATCACCTTAGTATCTTTTCAGTCAGTCTCCAAAGGTAAGTTGGTATAACAATTATTAATATATTATATACACTTTTATGCCAATATAGGTGATCCATACTGATGGGAGATGTTCTTCTCGTTGGCTTTAGGCTATCATGGAGAGTGTGGGAAACGAGGAGGTTATATGGAGGTCACTGGATTCTCTGCAGATGTGAGGGAACAGATTTATAAAGTGGCATCTGTGAATCTTTGTGCTAACATCTCTGGTCAAATTCTTGCAAGTTTGATCATGAGTCCTCCTAAGGTTAATCTTTTGCCTCTTACACTCAAATTATTTTGAACGGAATTATTTATTAACATGCATTACTAGCTTGATATTATTTGAGTTCCACACTTAACATTCAGTGAATTATATGTATGTCTGCAGGTTGGAGATGAATCCTATGAGTCGTTCATGGCTGAGAAGGATGGTATTTTATCATCCCTTGCTAGGCGTGCAGCGGTTAGTTACCCGACAAAAATATTAAACAATTATTGGTATTAAAGGGATTCTCCTATTAATTTTTTGCCTACCTTTTGTTTTTGTGATCTATTCTCTGCAGACACTGGAACAAGCTTTGAACAAATTAGAGGGCGTAACGTGCAATAAAGCAGAAGGGGCGATGTATCTGTTTCCCCGAATTCGCCTGCCTGAAAAGGCTATCAAAGCTGCTGAGGCTGAAAAGACAGCACCTGATGCATTCTATTGCAAACGTTTGCTTAATGCCACTGGAATTGTTGTTGTTCCTGGTTCTGGTTTTGGACAGGTTAGTTCATACACTGATTTATTGTAAACGCTTTGCATCGTTAATTTACGAATTATATAACTTAATTACATATTACCAAGAGATTAATTAGTACGCGTTCTGTCAGTGTAAAATTTTACACTGTCAACCAATCAAAATTTGTAGTAGTATGGATGACTTACAGAATGATTAGGATAAAAATAAAATATTTTTGTAATGCAGTGACTTGGGATTAGTTGATAGTGTAAAAAACCTTTACATTAACACCATATACTAATTAAATTCTATGACTAATTGGTCAAGAAAATTGATAATTGGTTCCAACCAAGTTGCATTTTCTCTCCCTTTGCTTATTATTCTAAACTAATTGTGCTATCATATGATTCTGTCATGCAAGGTTGCTGGAACTTGGCATTTTAGGTGCACCATATTGCCTCAAGAAGATAAGATTCCGGCCATTGTCACCCGCCTGACAGAGTTCCATGAAAAGTTCATGAATGAGTTTCGCGACTGAGTAGGTCTGATTGAATTTTTTCTCCCTAAGGGTGTCCAATTGATATTGAAGAATGATGGATTTTGCGCGTTGAGAAACTACTAGGCCGTCTTAATTGTTTTTCTTGATGAATAATTTTGTTGTTTATTCAAGTCAATTGTTGCATTGCATGTTGTTGAATATGCAAGACATAAATAAATTAGGTCCTCTAGTGTTAACTGTGACGAGGAAAGCTAATCAAAATTCAAGTTGCCAGCCATTTTAGCTGTGTATTGTTTTACCATTATGCTACTTTATACTTTGAATTGCAGGATCATTATTTAGTATATTAATTCTTGAAGTTTTATAAGTAATTCTTTATGGAGGAAACTAGTGAAACAGATTTCACAAGTTTTAGGAACAATTTATTATTTTATTGTATATTTTTAGTGATCAGGCCATAATAAGAATCATTTAGAGGAGTAAATGATAAGTGGAGATTTTTATTTCAGATGGGTGGAATTGCATGTGCATCCCTTAAATGCTAGCAGGCCCACCACTGATTGTAGAGACATTGTGTTGCTCATGTCTTGTTTGAAAATGTCGAGGGATTTATTGGTGAAATGTTTATTTGTAGACCCCTACATTATATAGCCGTGATTGTGATTTGAGCTTATAGTCTTTTCAACCATTATTGACTCCAGCATTATATGTCCATCATAAGCTATCACCTACCTCCGTCACATTTTGTACGGAGTTTAAAGTTGTTGCACAGATATTAAGAAAAATGATTAGTAGTCTAAATTTTATAAAAATATTGTCTAAATTGCTATCACTTAACTGGTTATCTCTCTACATAAATAAATGTAAATTATTTATTAAATGTAAAAAGTTGTCGCAATTAATAAATGCAATAGTGAAAAAACATGTTACTATATGTTTTCTTGAAAACGTAAAACAACTAATTTGAGATAAATGGATTTTGTTAAAACAACTTATAAAATGAGACAGATTAATTTTGTTAAAACAATTTATAAAATGGAACAGTATTAGTACGATTTTAGTGATTCACTTAACCTTAACTCCAACACGGAGTTCGTGGTGGGTTGTAAATTTAAGAAGACATTTTTCTCTAGTGATAAAAAATAATTTTGCTATGCTGTTTGTGGATATAAAAAAGGCTTAAATACTTTTCATCTCTGCAAAATTACCTGATATCCATTTACCTCCCTACAAAATTTTTTTTTGCAAAACAAACCTTGCAAAATATAACATCCAGTTACCCCGCTACAAATGTTGCCACTATCCATTTACCCCCCCAGTTTGAGGGGGGTAACTGGATACTTTTATATTTTGCAGGGTGTTTTTGGAAGCAGGGGGTGAAAAGTATTTAAGCCTATAAAAAAAGGGACAAGGAGAAAAATGTGGAATAAAAAACTATAGTAGTGAGATAAATTGTAATATCCATCGAGTTATTGAGAGTTAGCTATTGAAAACAAGTCTAAAAAATAATGTGGCATGTTAAACAACTCAAGTTAGATTAACCCTTGAAAATGCTTTAAGAACCGGCTCTAGAGGTCTTTGATATGCTTCGGTGGCAATGAAAAGGGTTTTGATTTATTCGAAGGTAAGTAAAGTCTGACTCGACAAGTTACTACGTTGTTGGAGATCAAACTTTCGGTATTAGCCCAATCAGTCTCTTCAGATGAAATATGTTAGCTATTCTTCCCGACATTGATGAAATACAATACTTTATTTTTTTGTCAGTGTGTCTTGCTCCCTCCTCCCGATAAAAATTTTGTCACACCCAAAAATCAAACTTAAAATTTTATGATGAAATCCAAACTCAATTACCACTCAGACGAATCTTTGTCATTTATTTTGAGGTTGAGATGCTTTTAATAAAATGGATAAAACAGACGTTTGAGATGTCTTGACATCAAAAGAAACAGTTATTTTTAAAGAGGTAAAATTAAAGTAGATGAATGTCACTCCATTTCACATTAGAGAGACCTGAGATGAGATATAGTAGTTTATTACACGCCTCTCTGCATGGCAGTGAATCGCCATGTTCACGTAACCTCATGTCATGACAGAGAAATCTGAAAAGCTGGAGCAACCTTTAATGCTTACTCCCCAAATTTGTATTTTCCCGACTTCCTAATCCTATTAGAAAACGACATAAGCATAACAACAAATAGTAAAAAACAATAGACTAAATTACCCCACAAATTTTTTAAGTTATTTAATTGTAATAAGTTGGTCCTTTAAGTTTTTTTCGTACCACTTAGGTCCTTTAAATTATCAAATTGTAACAAGTTGGTCCTTTAAGTTTTTTCGTACCACTTAAGTCCTGTAGGTTTTTTAATTGTAACAATTTGGGACTAAAAAATGTAAGTTATTCGACCTTTAAAAATTACAATTTAAATAACTTAAAGTACCAACTTGTTACAATTAAATTACTTATATGACCTAAATGGTATGAAAAAAACTTAAAAGACCAACTTGGTATAATTAAATAA
Source organism: Astragalus glycyphyllos (assembly GCA_963573325.1). Taxonomy (NCBI): domain Eukaryota; kingdom Viridiplantae; phylum Streptophyta; class Magnoliopsida; order Fabales; family Fabaceae; genus Astragalus; species Astragalus glycyphyllos. Next base: position 115,408,848 of record OY754307.1, read on the forward strand.
CTTAAAGAACCTAAATGTTACAAAAAAACTTAAAGGACCTCTAGTGTAATTTATCCAAAACAATAAAAACCATCACTTTCCTCTTGCAATTTTCTGGTTCCAGAACAACTGTACAGTCCATGAATTAAATATGCTGTACCTTTGCTTGGATTTATCTATAGACTATAGTGGACTATGATATAGCACCGATACTAAAGAGTAAATACTCATTTTGTAGTGTATCGTAAAATACTTGTTATAATTCCTGAATGTTTCAAAATTGCATTACACGTGCATGAGAATTGTTCTAGTGTCGATGTCTCATACATGTGGGACACAAGACTTCATATAGATAGTATCTCTAAATTCTTTCATTTCTAGAAAGTTGAAACTCTGATTTTTTCTTTCTAAAATGATAAAATTGGAAGAAAACAAAATTATTACAATGGGGGATTAATAAGGCCGTGAAGGGCTAGTGCAAAGTGAACAATATTTGATTTAATATTGGTTGTTATTGCAAGGAAAGCACCCACATGAGCTGTGCCTCGAAAATTGTGAATTATTATGCCTATGAATCATCTTTTTAGATTGTTCAGCTGATTTCCGCATTTGCTCCAAGTGTTGTTGTCTAGCTACTTCTCTCCATTCCTCAGCTTTCCTGTGAACCACTGACATCCTCTTCATCAACTTCTCTTCCAGATTTGATCTCATCTTTTGGATTTTCACCTATAAATAAACATTGTCTTCAATTAAGTATGCTTACTCTCAATTACTACTATGTGATTTTCAATGGTTTTGAGAATATTAAAATACACCATCCGTCTCATATTAAGTGTCATGTTTGTCATTTTTCTTTGTCTTAAATTATCTATCACTTTAGAATCTCAATACAATAATTATTATTACTTTCCAACAATACCCTTACTTTAAAATATCAATAACTGTGCATTTACACCAACCAAGAAAAGTGTAAGGGTGTTTTAGTCCTACCACATTTTTTTACCATAAAATTTAACATATTCAATCATTTTCTTAATATCCGCGTATAACCTTAAACGATACTTAATATGAGACGGAGGGAGTAGTAGTTTATAATATAATAAAGAGTTAAAAAGACAAAATGCCTAGTAGTTTTCAACTTGGATTTTGTGGTTTGGACAGCATAGTAGATTGATTCTCTATCTAGTACTAGTATCTTCAATTCATTGTCCAGCTGTCATATATATATACTGTGCAATAATAATAATAATAATAATAGTTATAAATTACTACTTAAAGTTGACATATAGCTCTAGCCAAACTTATACTCAAAGTTTCTCACGAGTTTCTATGTGTAATGTTCACATGCTCTCCCAATATAATATTAGGAACGCTCTAATTTATGGTTTTTAATGTTCTTTTTTATCTTTGAATTTAGGTAACCATGAAGATAGTGATGTAGTAGTATTTGGTTGAGGAAGACAAAGAAGAAGTGGAGTATTGACTGGTCAACAAGATGAGTTGGGAGTGGCTCGAGGAGATAAGCCAACAACATGCCCAACAAAGAGTTAGGTTGTAGTCAAAAGTTCATACCACAAGCTAATGTATAAAGCATTTATTCATACTTCAAATTTCCTTGGCTTATATGTTTAGTAGTACAAGAAAACATGCTATACCCCATGTGCATTTCAAAGTAACCCACCCTTACAAACAGTTCACACTGCTTGCAAAAGAGTGAGGAGGTACTAGTAATAATGATAACTAGTACTTTCATATTTTTAAATTTGAATATAAATAGTAAGTAGTACTATAATTTTTGTTTAATTTAGGGAATAAGAGAAGAGAAGGGGCTGAGATCTAGTCATTTGGTCAAATGTTCTGTATAGTGTGTACTAGTAACATATTAACAATAATAAATTTTGATATATCTATTAGTTGTTATTTATGGCTTTTTTGCATCACATTATTGATACTATCAAGTGGAATTGTTAATGGAAGGTTAACTAAAAATCATTGCAAATTAACCACAATTTAGGAGAAAAAGATTTGGCAAGGAAAAATACCTCGAGTTTTCTTGACCTGGCTTCTGCTTTAGCATTTTCGAGGTTTATCCATGCTTGGATCTTTGCTTCTTCTCTCTGATACCTGCAACAATTCAAATCATAATTTAGATTTGATGCATTTGGAAGCCTCAAACTTGAGTTTGCATTGGTCCAACATGGTTTGACTGGCTAGAAGTGCAGATGTTTGATAAAACCAAATCTACTGTGAATGTTCCAAACATAAATTGCTTCAATTTCAACTCATTTTTAGCCAAAATCAATTCATTTAAAATCAATTTGAAACTAGAATATATTGCAAGTTAAGTTACCTAAGACAGCACTTGGTCTTCTCTTCTTCTTCCCAAGTAGCACCAATGCAATCTGAATCAGCTTTATGACTAGCATTATGTCTCAAACTTTTAGATATTTCCTTTTCTTCCTCTTCACTTGAAGTCCAATTTGAAGGGACTAAATCATACTGTGATCCCAATTGCAGTTTAGAAAAATGACATTCCTCCAGCTTGATAAGATCAAGAGTGCAGCCAGTGCTATTGTTGTTAGATAATGCCAATGGTCCGGACCGATTAGCCGGAGTGTTATGGCGTGCAGGAGATGAACTCTTAAATGGTGTGTGACATCTTGAAGTTGTTGAACTTCCAAGTGGAGTCATTTCTGTTCCTGCATCTCTATGTTGTACCTCATGAATCATTTCTGTGCAAGCATCTTGCATTGCCTCATTAGCTTGGTTTCTAAATGAAAAACCTTCTTTTGCTGGTTCTGAGTATCTGAAATTTGGTAGTATTGGCTCTATGCTTTCTGTGAACTTATCTGCATTGCAATTCACTATATGTCAACAATTGTAATATTTGAACTCAGATTGTTTACACCACTCAATTTCAAACTACACTTTTCATTCAAAAACCGACACCCATACGTCAATTACTTATATTTTTCAAATTAAAAGTATTGTCGGTCTTATGTCTATGTATGTTCCCAATACCAATGAGATGAGGATTTTGGGTTCTCCTCCCATTTTCATACACTATCTTATGTTAAAAACTGCAACAAGTTCAAATTAAGTTACTAGTAAATAAAAGCTATGAAAAGCTTTGAATCTTCAACCTATACACACTTTTGGGTCAAAGAGAGAGGAATGCTAAATTGAGACAAAACCCCAATTTAGTATATTGATTTGCAGCTCTAAAACCAGAATAATTCTTAAAATTAAAGCACAAGAAACTATTAAAGATGAAAACTTTATTCAAAAAGTAGTAAAGTAATTAAAAAAAGTTAGGAATTTTGTAAAGAGAAAATGGGGAAAATGTTAATGATGACAAAAAGTGTAGATTTTTAGAATAAGAAAAGAAAGAAAGGTCAAATTTTGGAGTTAAGATAGTGAACCCACCTTTTAATACTATGTCTGTAGGACATGGTATTGCGATCCCATTGAAGATACCAACAGAGTTGTTGTGGTCCAAAGATGGTGACTTTTGAAAGTTAGGAACAGCTTTAGAAAGCCTTTCTTTGTGAGAGAAATCTTCTTGTTTTTTCTGCTTAAAGATATCACATTGTTTGGTAGTGGTAATGTTATTATGAGCTGGTGAATCATGACAAGAAGTGCTAATAAGCCATTTTTCAGCATCATCCCATTTAGAAGGAAAGTTTTTTCTTGAAAGGTTTTTAGCAACAGAGGAACTGAAAGTGAAAAGTGGTCTACCAGGTGTAGAAGGAGATTCTAATCTCCTATGTTGTTGTTGTTGTGATGAAACATCAAGAACTGGTAAGGATTTTACAAAATCAGAAGTTTCTTTGAGGTTGAGTTTGCATAGTGGGTCAGCAAAGGAATCTGCAAATGGGTTATTGTTGTTGTTGTTCATGTTGTTGTTGTTCATTGATGAGTGAAGGGTTGGAAGTGTTGAGTTAATAAATTTGATATGAAGTTTGAATAGTGGTGACAGCAGAAAGTGAGTGTTGGAGGAGCAGTGAAAGAACAGAACATGGATAACTGAACAAGGGAAAAGGCATCTTCTAGTATGTATCTACTATGTGTGTAATAATATAGGGTGTAATAAAATGAGTCACATGTATGTAATGTAATGTAATGTAATATTGTTGTAATGTAAAGAGGGTTAAAAACACAGTCGTTTTGGGGTTTGGAACAAATAAAATATAGATCACACTCAGCTTATGGGTGGACAAAAAATCCAAACCGAACCGGATCCGAACAACCCGTCAGCAAATTACTGTGTGCGGTTGGATGTAATCGGGTAAGTAGGTATTCGGTTCTTGAAAATAGTTTCATGTGGACATGACTGGTCGGTTTCGGATTTGCTTAATAAAACCCATTGATAACCATACCCGACCGAGAAAATGGCTATTCTAATTTTGCTAGTAGTTATAGCTATATGACATTACTAATTAACTGTACGCCTGTCTCATCGCTCTGTAGGATTAGACTACTCTACAGTCGACACTAATAGTAATTTACTAACACCCTACGGAGTATTTCATATTTATGTATAAAATTAAAATTTTAAATTTATCAAACTAAAATTACCCGTCTATTTGTTCATTGTGCAACGTGTTTTCATTCTAAAATCTTTAGGTGGATCCACAATGATAACTCCATCTCCCTCATAAGATCCTTCTTCCCAAATCTTTTCAATCTTGAATTTATTTCCCCTTCTCCAACATATATTATACCTCCTACTAGATCTGAAGTAAAAGTTTCGATTTTGTCCTTCCTCCTTCTTCAAAGGTCACCTGTACAACCATTGCTTTCATTTAGTCTCGTTCACCACTGAGAATGTTACCTTCCTCTGCATCATCTCTCTCGCTCAATCTTATCTTTTCATTGACTTTTCCAAACCGAAGAAACCCACCCGCGAGACCGTCAACCCATTTGAACCGAAAACGTCCAAACCGAAGGAAGATACGGTCGAAATTGGGCCTCACACGATTTGGGCTGGATTGACCTTTTTGAAACCGAATCCGAGCAACTTGCCCGTTTGTCGAGCCCTAGTGAAAGGAGCAATAACTTTTTTTATTATTTACTATGATTATTATTATTTTCATGTTTTTTTTTTTATTATCAAAATTCCATGAGCGGGAAACTTGAAGTATGATGGAATTTATTAACTAAAATCATAAAATTCAAACCGAAAAACTCTACTTAGTTTGGTTCGGACAATAAAATCATAAAATTCAAACCGAACAAACTCGTACAAGAACATAGCAATAACAAAGTTAAATAATTTATATTTTAACCATAAAAGTTAAATAATTTATAGTATATATGCATACATGTCGAAATTTTAAGGAGACTACATGTGCATTCGTTAGTTTTATTTGGTTTTTTCTTTCTTGTGATGAGTTTCTATCATTTTCAGTTTGTAATGTCATATAAATAGTAATAGCCGCCTGACCCGTGATACGCACGGGGTTGACTAATTTTTAGTTAGCAAAATTAAAATAAAACCGGAAGGGAAAAACCTCTTTAATAAACTAATCATTCAAGACAACAGTTTTCTGTCCACTGCAGGAATCAAACTCGGGAGCACTAAGTCGACTCCGTGTCCCAAGGTAGCTTATGCCAGTGGACCAATGATGTTGGTTTGTAAAATATATAGTTAAATAATTGTGGATTGAAATTAAATTATAGCTATAAATTAAATAAGAAGATTATAAAATTTAAAAATAATATTGACAAAAAACGTTGAAATTAAACATCCATAGATAATGGGAAGAAAATGTCTAAAACTTTTAATAACATAATCCATATTTATCAAATGTCAATATAAAAACTTAGCCCATGATAAGAAAGAAAAGAAGACAACACAATTAAAAACTAAAACACGTGGGTATCATGCATGGTTGTATGAAAACTCATGATAAAATAGGAGCAATTATACAAAGTTGAAAGAAGATGGTGGAGGTTGTATTATAAATGTGGCTGAAGTTCCCGTTGAAAGAAGATAAAATTTAAACACCAGTTAAAATATGTTTTTAATACCGTTTGATGCGAAAAGACAAAAATAAAAAAGACAACACAAATAGAAAGTGAAACACGCGGGTATCGTGCAGGGTTAGATGAAAACCACAAATAAAATAGAATCACCTATAGAAAGTTGAAAGAGGGCGATGAGGGATCTATTGTAAACGTGGCCGAAATTCCAGTAAATAAAAATTAAATTAAAAAACTATAAATTAAATAAAAATATTATAAAATTAAAAAGAAACATTAACAAAGACATTGAAATTCAACATCCACAGATAATAAGAAAAAAAACGTAAAGAATATTAATAACAACAAATACATTGAAATTGAACATCCATAGACAATTAGAAGAAAAAGTTTAAAAAACTTTAATAACGTTATCTATATTTATCAAATGTAAATATAAAAACTTAACACATAATTAAAGAGAAAATAAGACAACATAATTAGAAAGTGAAACCCGTACGTATAGGTATCATGCAGAGTTTGATTTAAAACCACCAATAAAATAGAAGCACATATACAAAGTTGAAACTATTTTTGAAGAAAAAAGTTCGCATATTTGAATAAAATAGAAGCACATAGGAATGGCAATGGGGCAGGGCGGGAGCGGGGTGTACTCCCCCTGTCCCCGTCCCCGCAACCCAAATGTTCCCCCGCCCCCGTCCCCGATCCCCGCCGCGGGGGGAATTACTCCCCCATCCCCGTCCCTGCGGATCCCCGCGGATCCCACGGGGACTCCATAAAACTACAAAATAGCAAAAAACAATGTGTTTCCACCTGTACTACACCAAAATAAAGACCACCATTACTAAACCATATTAAAGTTCCAAAAGACCATCAATACTAAATCATCATCCAAACATAAGTAGCTTAAACACAGTCGCTAAACCATAATAAAGTTCCAAAATTACAATATTAAGTTGATCATCATCTCAACACAAAAAAACAAAGTTCCAAAATTACAATAATAATTAGTCCAAGATTATGTCTCCAAAATAAAGACCACCATTACTAAACCACTCCAAGTGCTTATTGTTGTGCCAAGGGCAAACATTCCTTGTTTTGAATGATAACAAATTACAAGTTACTGATAATTTACTTGAGGTAAAGCGCAGGAAAAATATAAGAGCGCAGGGTGTTGAACAAGAGAGCTTCGGAAGCTGACTCAAAGTTGTAGAAGCTCGGACGAAAAGCTGCTCAAGCATTGAAGACTTATATTACGAAAAGCTGCTCAAGCATTGAAGGCTTATATCGCTTTGCGTAGGACTCATGTAAGATCGTATTACCCAAGTCTTATAACATTCGTAGTTGAGAGATGATCTTTTAAAATTGAACTGTCTTGGAAAAATATTTTATATAAAACCATGTTTAATTAGGTTAGGCACAAAGTGTTTTTAAAGAAATAGTTTGAGTCTTGAATTGTTGTTTTTTTAAAGAAAATAGATTCATGAGTTAGTGTTTTAAAAAGAATTTGTTTTTGAAGTAAAGAATCGATTCTTGATATGGTACATAAAGCTAGAAATCGATTCCCACTTAGTTTTAAAGCAATGAATCGATTTCTCTCTTCCTTTTAAAAGCCAACAATCGATTCCCACTTCTTGATTGTTTTAAAAGAACTTGTTTTGGAAAGAAAACAATCGATTGATGACTTTGTGTTTTTAAAGAGGAAAATCGAATTTCCAACCTATTTCATTCAAGCTAGAAATCGATTTCTAGCCTATGCCATTCAAGCAAGAAATCGATTTGTGGCTTGTCTCTTGTAGCTTGCCTTCCTTATTTTTATAAAGCTAACAATCGATTGTCTACTTCCTTCATTAAGTGCAAAATCGATTTCTCACTCATTCTTTTAAGGAGAACAATCGATTTTTTGTTTCCTTTATTTAAGCACAAAATCGATTTCTATCTTGTGTTTTTGGAAGCACTAAATCGATTTCTCTTCTCTTTCTTTTAAGCAATCAATCGATTTCTCACTTATCACAATTGTGCTAAAAAGTGTTTCAACGGTCATATTTTCTTAAGTGATATAAATAGAAAAGCAAGGGTTTTCACGACATATAAAGAGAGAGAAAACGAAAAACATTTCACAGAGCCGCAAAACTTGAAACAACGTGAAACCAAAACTTGAGAACGATCCCTTTCAATATCTGATCATCTTCTTCGGTTCTCAATCAAATTTCTAGGGTTTTCATCATCATATCATCTCTCTCAACTCTTATGGTTATTTTGCTTGATTAATCGATCATAGTTTCAATTGTATTCATCTTATCACTTGGCGTTTGGTATTGTTGTGAAATCCTGGGAAAGTGTTTCTTGGGTGGTTCGATCGGGGAGATTGGATCGTAGAAATCCTAAGCGGGGAGCTCGGGTTCTCAATTGGGGAAATTGAGAGGTTTTGTTGTTGCTGTAAAGTGGCGTGAGTTGTAAGACTTTGAAGAAGCATCTTCACCATTATAGTGTTATTTTCCCAAAGTCCAAAGGTTGGAAAGCCGGAGGCCGAGGAGTAGGATTTCAATCCGAACCTCGAAAAATCGCGGTGTTCTTCTTTCCCTTATCTCTTTACTTATTTATGCCCCATTATTCTTGTTCTTGTTATTATTGTTTGGTTTTCTATTATAGCGTTAACTGTTGAATTGTTATTATAACTATCGAAATTGAAATTACTGTTGAATTGTTATTACAACTATTGAAATTGATATTTTTGTTAGTTGTTTTGATTTGCACTATTAGTATACTCATTGTTACTGTGTTGCAATCTCTATATTACAGTTAAGTGGATTTTGTGTTACTGTAAAATTCATCATTGTTGCTATATCTCTATAATAGCTTGCGCAAATTGCTAGCATATAAACCTTTTCCGCATTTGTTTTTTAAACTAGCATTAAACAACTTTGAAAACACAAAAAAGAATGATTTTTAGCCTATAACCTTATTCACCCCCCCCTCTAAGGTTATCGTTTAGTCCAACAATTGGTATCAAAGCAGGTAACTGCATATAGAGCTTAACATCTCGCATTTTTCTGATCATGGGGTCTTTTATTAAAGAGGGGATGTCTTTTAATAGGCCACCTTTGTTTGATGGAACTAATTACGACTACTGGAGTAGTCGAATGAAATGTCATGTGCAGGCTATAGATTTCACGTTGTGGAGAATCATTATAGATGGACCGCTCACACCGATGAAGATCAAAATTACAAAACCAGGTGATACTGCTGCTGGTGATTCTACAAAAACTCAAGCAACTGGTAAAGCTGAAGAAGTACCTGTTGAGGACATCTATACTATTGACTTGAGCGAGTTAAGAAAGTCCGAACTTGACAAGATCTCTCTGAATGCCAAAGCTATGAATATTCTACATCTAGCACTTTGTGAAGAAGAGTATGGAAGGGTAAAAGGTTGTCAGACTGCAAAAGAAATCTGGGATTGTCTAGAAGCAACTCATGTAGGTACAAGTCAAGTGAAAGACACCAAAATCAGAGTTCTCACTTCTGAGTATGAAGCTTTCAAGATGAAGGAAGGTGAAACTGTCGCTGCTATGCATCAAAGGTTGAATTTGATTGTAAACAACTTGAGAGCACTTGGGAAAAAGTATTCTACAAAGGACTTGAATGGGAAGATACTTGCTTCGTTAACTGGTGAATTTTTTCCTAAGACTTGTGCTATCACTGAAGCCAAGGATATTGGTACTTTGCCTACCGAAGACTTGATTGGGTCACTACTAGCTTTTGAGGTGGTTTTGGGTGCTAAGAAAACTCAAGAAAAAGAAGCGGTAAAAGAAAAGAGGTCTCTTGCTCTTGCAGCTGCGAAAAATTCTAAAACGGGAAAGAAAGTGGTTGAATCTGATGAAGAATCTGATGAAGAAGACATGGTTATGCTTGCCAAAAAATTCAAAAAATTCATGAGGTTCAACAAGTTAAGGAAAGGTGATTTTTCTAAGAAGCCCGGGTATTACAAAGGAGACAGTCAAGAGAAAGGAGACGACCAACCAAGATGTTTTGAATGCAACAAACCGGGTCACCTTAAAGTAAATTGTCCAAAGCTAAAGAACAAATACCCAAAGAAGAAAGCAATGAAGGCTACATGGGATGACACCGAAACTGAAGGTGAAACGGAAGATGAAGAGGAAGTTGCAAATGTCGTTGGTCTTACAGCAGATTATTCTCCGAATGATACATGGGACAATCTAAGCAGTGACAGTGAAATAGATGAAGAAGTGACTGCTTCAAAGCTTGCTTGTCTCATGGCCAGTGACGCAACTAAGGTAACAAATTCTAACCATTCTTTTTCAAATTTCGATGATTCTTGTGATGATGAAAGCAGTTGTCAAGATTTGAATGAAGCTTTTGAAGCTCTTTATTATAAACATGAAAATCTTTTGATAAAATCTAAGAATCTGAAAAAGAGCAACAAAAGCATGACTACTCAAATCAAGACTCTTGAGAATGAAGTAGCTAAGTTGAAAAATGAGCTACAAAATGCTAAACCTTTCAACCTTGAATTTCTTGAGCTTAAACAAATTTTTGAAAAAATTAAGGCTGAAAATGAAAATTTAAAAGAGTCTTTAAAAAGGTTTGAGGTTGGTGAAAATACCTTAACCAAGTTACTACACTCTCAACATGAATATGCTGATAGAAGAGGTATTGGTTATAAAGGTAATTCCAGCCTCTCTAATTTAAAGAAAAAGGATTTGGTATTTGTAGCTGCTTCTTCAAGTAATAAAACACCTACCTCTTTCTCTTGCACTTATTGTCAAAAAGGAAATCATAATTCTCTTAGATGCCCTATTCGTAGATTATGTGAGCTTGGTACTCTTATACCTGCTTGCAAGAAACCAAGGTGGATTGTGAAAACAAACCCCCTGAGAACTAACCCCCATGGACCCAACAAAGTTTGGGTACCTCGTACTAGCTTTTGATGTTATTTTCGCAGGTATGTCAGTCATCCAAAAAGAAAAATGTGTGGATGGTTGACAGTGGATGTTCAAGGCATATGACTGGTGATGCTTCACTCTTCTTGAAATTGAGTAACAAAGCTAGTGGATCTGTGAAGTTTGCCAACAATGAAACTGCTCGAGTTATAGGTAAAGGTTGTGTGGGTAAGGAAAACACAATCAAAATTAAAAATGCTTTACTGGTTGATGGTGTGAAATTTAATTTATTGAGCGTAAGTCAACTATGTGATAATGACTTTGATGTGTATTTCTCAAAAAATAAATGTGTTATTGTTCATGAAGCTTCAAATTTTCACATTGTCGGTTTTCGTGAAAACAATGTTTATTATGTTGATTTTGACACTGTTAGTGATGATATTGTATGCATGCCTTCTCTACTTGATGATGTGAATTTGTGGCATAGACGCTTAGGACATGCGAGTATGGAACTTCTATCTAAATTATGTGCAAATGAACATGTTAGAGGCTTACCCAAGCTTAAATATGAAAAAGGACAGTTATGTGATGCATGTCAATTGGGTAAGATGCATAAAACTTCTTTCAAATCTAAACCAGTTATTTCTACCAAAAATGTGCTTGAATTGTTACATCTTGATTTATTTGGAGAAATTGATGTTGTAAGTCTAGGAGGAGCCAAATATGTTTTTGTAATTGTTGATGATTATTCTAGATACACTTGGGCTATTTTACTTGCTAAAAAAGGTGATGCTTTTAACGAGTTTGCTAAGTTGTGCAGAAAATTACAGAATGAGAAAAACTTAGCTATCAAGGAGATTAGAAGTGGTCATGGAGGAGAGTTTGAAAACTCTTCATTCAAAACTTGGTGTGAAAAGTATGGAATTCATCACAACTTTTCAGCCCCAAGGACTCCTCAACAAAACGGCGTGGTGGAAAGGAAAAATAGGACCATACAAGAGATGTGTAGAACAATGCTAAATGAGCATAACCTTCCTAAGTACTTTTGGGGACACGCTGTTGATACAGCTTGCCACGTGCTAAATCGGGTGTATCTAAGGCCATCGCTTAACAAGACGCCATATGAGCTGTGGAATGGTAGAGCTCCAAACATTTCATACTTCAAAGTTTTTGGAAGTAAGTGCTATATTTTAAATACAAAGGATAAATTGGGTAAATTTGATGCTAAATCAACTGAAGGTATTTTTATGGGTTATTCAAGTCATAGTAGAGCATATATTGTTTATAATAAAATTGATAAATGCATGCAAGAGTCAATACATGTTTCTTTTGATGAGACTAACCCTCTTGCAAAGAAAGTTGATGATGAGGATGAGTTTGTTGAAGTGATCAAAAGCAGAATGCCTGAACCAAATAATGAAAGTGACAAAGAAAAGGAGGTGCAAGCAGAACCTCAAGAAATAGTTGAAATGGAACGAGAGCCCCAAGACACTGATGATCATCTCCATGGAAGAACACATGATGATGTGCCCAAGACATGGAAATCAGTTCGAGATCATCCCATGGAGCAAATTATTGGTAGTCCATCAAAGGGGGTAACAACTCGTTCTTCTCTTAATCTTTTATGCTTTCATAGTGCTTTTGTCTCTCAAATAGTTCCTAGTAACATAAAAGAGGCTCTAGGTGATCCAGAATGGGTTGTGTCAATGCAAAAAGAACTTGAACAATTTAAACGAAACAAAGTTTGGCATTTAGTTGAAAAACCTGTTGATAGAACTATCATAGGGACTAAATGGGTTTTTCGCAACAAACTTGATGAAAATGGTATTATTTTATTAAACAAAAGTCGTTTAGTTGTTCAAGGTTATAATCAAATTGAAGGGGTGGATTTTGAAGAAACTTTTGCTCCAGTGGCCAGGTTGGAATCCATTCGTATAATACTAGCCTTTGCTAGTCACATGGATTTCAAGCTACACCAAATGGATGTCAAAAGTGCCTTCCTCAATGGATTTTTAGAAGAGGAAGTATATGTAAAACAACCCCCTGGTTTTGAAGATTTTGAAAATCCAGATTATGTTTTTAAACTTGACAAAGCCCTTTATGGATTAAAACAAGCCCCTAGAGCTTGGTATGAGAGACTAAGCAAACATTTAATTGCAAACGGTTTCAAAAAGGGTAAGATTGATTCTACCTTATTCCTTAAAACCAAAGGCAAACATCTTATTGTAGTTCAAATTTATGTCGATGATATTATTTTTGGGTCTACTAATGATGATTTGTGCAAGGAGTTTTCTGACATGATGACTAGTGAATTTGAAATGAGCATGATGGGGGAGTTGAACTTCTTTTTGGGACTTCAAGTGAAACAAATGAAAGATGGAATATTCATCAGTCAAACTAAGTTCTCAAAGGAGTTACTAAAGAAATTTGGCATGAGTGATGCAAAGGTGATTGGTACTCCAATGGCGACTGCAACAAAATTGGACAAGGATGAACAAGGTAAACCAGTTAATGAAACTATGTATCGAGGTATGATCGGTAGTCTCTTATATTTAACTGCATCTCGACCCGATATTATGTTTGCTGTGTGCTTGTGTGCTCGATTTCAAGCATGTCCAAAAGAATCACATTTAAAAGCTGTAAAACGGATTCTTAGATATGTTAAGGGAACCACAGACTTCGGATTGTGGTACCCGAAATCGAGTCACTTTGATTTGGTCGGTTTTTCTGATGCTGATTTTGCTGGTTGTACCTTAGATAGAAAAAGTACTAGTGGAACCTGCCATTTTCTAGGCCCTTGTTTGACTTCCTGGTCTAGTAAGAAACAGAACAGTGTTGCTTTGTCCACCGCTGAAGCCGAATACGTGGCGGTTGGAAATTGCGTCGCACAAGTTTTGTGGATGAAACAGACTTTGGAAGATTTTGGTTTGTTATATGAAAATGTGCCTGTCTTATGTGATAACACTAGTGCTATCAATATTGCAAAGAATCCCATCCAACACTCTAGAACTAAGCACATAGAAATAAGACATCATTTTATTAGAGATCATGTTTCTAGGGGGAGCATAGAATTAAAATTTGTAGGCACCAATGACCAACTAGCTGACATATTCACGAAACCTCTAGCCGAAGCTCAATTTTGTAAAATCCGGAGAGAGCTAGGTATGCTTGATTTTTCCAGTTTGTGATTACGCGATTATGTGCTATGTGATTCCCTCCTTTTTGATGAAAACAAAGGGGGAGAAATAACTGCTATATAATTGTTTTCTGCTAATGTTTCTTGTTTATCGCCTCCCTATGCTAAGGTAATTTGTTATCATCAAAAAGGGGGAGTTTGTTGTGCCAAGGGCAAACATTCCTTGTTTTGAATGATAACAAATTACAAGTTACTGATAATTTACTTGAGGTAAAGCGCAGGAAAAATATAAGAGCGCAGGGTGTTGAACAAGAGAGCTTCGGAAGCTGACTCAAAGTTGTAGAAGCTCGGACGAAAAGCTGCTCAAGCATTGAAGACTTATATTACGAAAAGCTGCTCAAGCATTGAAGGCTTATATCGCTTTGCGTAGGACTCATGTAAGATCGTATTACCCAAGTCTTATAACATTCGTAGTTGAGAGATGATCTTTTAAAATTGAACTGTCTTGGAAAAATATTTTATATAAAACCATGTTTAATTAGGTTAGGCACAAAGTGTTTTTAAAGAAATAGTTTGAGTCTTGAATTGTTGTTTTTTTAAAGAAAATAGATTCATGAGTTAGTGTTTTAAAAAGAATTTGTTTTTGAAGTAAAGAATCGATTCTTGATATGGTACATAAAGCTAGAAATCGATTCCCACTTAGTTTTAAAGCAATGAATCGATTTCTCTCTTCCTTTTAAAAGCCAACAATCGATTCCCACTTCTTGATTGTTTTAAAAGAACTTGTTTTGGAAAGAAAACAATCGATTGATGACTTTGTGTTTTTAAAGAGGAAAATCGAATTTCCAACCTATTTCATTCAAGCTAGAAATCGATTTCTAGCCTATGCCATTCAAGCAAGAAATCGATTTGTGGCTTGTCTCTTGTAGCTTGCCTTCCTTATTTTTATAAAGCTAACAATCGATTGTCTACTTCCTTCATTAAGTGCAAAATCGATTTCTCACTCATTCTTTTAAGGAGAACAATCGATTTTTTGTTTCCTTTATTTAAGCACAAAATCGATTTCTATCTTGTGTTTTTGGAAGCACTAAATCGATTTCTCTTCTCTTTCTTTTAAGCAATCAATCGATTTCTCACTTATCACAATTGTGCTAAAAAGTGTTTCAACGGTCATATTTTCTTAAGTGATATAAATAGAAAAGCAAGGGTTTTCACGACATATAAAGAGAGAGAAAACGAAAAACATTTCACAGAGCCGCAAAACTTGAAACAACGTGAAACCAAAACTTGAGAACGATCCCTTTCAATATCTGATCATCTTCTTCGGTTCTCAATCAAATTTCTAGGGTTTTCATCATCATATCATCTCTCTCAACTCTTATGGTTATTTTGCTTGATTAATCGATCATAGTTTCAATTGTATTCATCTTATCACTTGGCGTTTGGTATTGTTGTGAAATCCTGGGAAAGTGTTTCTTGGGTGGTTCGATCGGGGAGATTGGATCGTAGAAATCCTAAGCGGGGAGCTCGGGTTCTCAATTGGGGAAATTGAGAGGTTTTGTTGTTGCTGTAAAGTGGCGTGAGTTGTAAGACTTTGAAGAAGCATCTTCACCATTATAGTGTTATTTTCCCAAAGTCCAAAGGTTGGAAAGCCGGAGGCCGAGGAGTAGGATTTCAATCCGAACCTCGAAAAATCGCGGTGTTCTTCTTTCCCTTATCTCTTTACTTATTTATGCCCCATTATTCTTGTTCTTGTTATTATTGTTTGGTTTTCTATTATAGCGTTAACTGTTGAATTGTTATTATAACTATCGAAATTGAAATTACTGTTGAATTGTTATTACAACTATTGAAATTGATATTTTTGTTAGTTGTTTTGATTTGCACTATTAGTATACTCATTGTTACTGTGTTGCAATCTCTATATTACAGTTAAGTGGATTTTGTGTTACTGTAAAATTCATCATTGTTGCTATATCTCTATAATAGCTTGCGCAAATTGCTAGCATATAAACCTTTTCCGCATTTGTTTTTTAAACTAGCATTAAACAACTTTGAAAACACAAAAAAGAATGATTTTTAGCCTATAACCTTATTCACCCCCCCCCCCCCCCCCCCCCCCCCCCCCCCTCTAAGGTTATCGTTTAGTCCAACACTTATGTCTCCACCTGCAAAATAATGACTAAATCATCATCTCCTCACAAAAGTATTTTAAAAAATTATGTATTGATCCAAAAGTATATCATTTACCTTTCTTTCACAATCCTCATCCTCACCAACAGATAGAAACTGATACATTATCTTTGAAGTACCTAATAAATAAAAACCAGATTGACTTAAAAGAAATCATTTTGGAAAAAAATAGAGAAAATTCAAAATAAAATATATTAATTACCTTGAATTTCTTTACGTATCCAATCTTGGGTACACATCAAAGCCTCCAAAGTGTCTTCATGCAACTTACTACGTTGTGAACTTACAACACGACCACCAGTACTAAAAGCAGACTCTGAAGCAACTGTAGAGATAGGGATAGCTAGAAAGTCTCTTGCTATTTTTTGCAAGGTTGGGTACTTCAATCCATTTTGCTTCCACCAAGCTAATATATCAAAAGCTTCCGAGTTTGTTTCATTCAGCAAAACAGGCTCTTCAAAGTAGCTAGTTAATTCTGACTTCACATTAATAGTTGAGACATTTTCTTTCACAAATTTGATATAATTAGACTCCCAAGAATCCTGTGGTACACTAGCAACATTTGATACAGAACCACTACTAACACCACTACTAGTAGGACGAGCAGCACCATCCCTTTTTTGATATTCTTCAACCAAATCTTCACATACTTTCATCACACGTTTCAACTCCTTGGGAGCATCATATCCATACATCAGAGGGAAGAAATAATTCAACAATGTCATTTTATATCTAGGATCCAAAATAGCCTCTATTGCCATCACTCCATTTATCATACTCCAATACTTGTCAAACTTCAATATCATACTTGAAGCCAATCATATTTACCCGATGATCTTATTTTGCAAAGTCCAAGCATCATCAATGTAATGAGCCGTAAGAGACATATATCCTTTATTCTGATTGCTAGAAGTCCACATGTCAGTAGTTATCGCAATCCGACTTCTATTCTTTGCAAGTAACTTAATTTGTTTTGACCTCTCACTTTCATATAACTTCATTATATCACTCTTGATTGTATTGCGAGAAACTATTTTGAACAAAGGTTGAAGAGCATGGCTATACCTTCTAAAACCAATGTGGTCAACAATGCTAAGAGGATACTCATGCAATGCAATCATTGATGCAAGCTCATTTCTAGCATTCTCTTGATTAAATGTATAGTTTCCGACTATAAGTGATTCTGGCCTCTTTTGCGAGGAAGTTGCTGTTTGTTCCTCAACTTTTAAAATGGATTGCTTTATACTCCTCTTAGTGCGACGTGGACATGTGCGATTGTGGTCATGTAAAGATTTGGTTCCTTGTCTAGTTTCACCAACAAGTTTCTTATCACAATACTTACATATCGCCTTCCAACTGTCACCTATCTTCTCCCTTCTATAATGCTTCCAAGCCGCTGATTTTAGTCCTCTTTTGTTAGGACTTGCGGACTTCACTTCTTCTTGGTCTTCCATATTAGTGTCACCCTGCGCCGGAGGAATTTCATTTTGATGCGTCTCTCCCGTAGAAATTAAATTAGGTGAGGGTGAAACTTCAGTGCATTCCACGGCACTATTAGATGCAATACCTTCAACCATTTTAAAATAGGTCCTGCAAGATTATATGAGGCAACCACATTATACTAACATAAATTTTAGAAAAGGTTTAAACTAACCTAAACTAACATAATAATCTAGAACATCAGCAATAACAAAACATCAGCAATACCGTATATTCACCAAGAGAAAGGGAAAAACTTCAGCAATATTCAATAAACGAAAGACCAAAATAATGAAAACCTTTCTAAAGTTTCTCTCATGCTTTTTGTCACTATAATATTCAATAAATGGGTGATCTTCTTTCTTCTTATCATCATCTTTGATTAGTCAAAAAGAACAGCAATAACGACAACAAAACACCTTCCTAAAGAACAGCAATATCATCACCAAAATAAAGAAAACCTTTCTAAAGTTTCTCTCATGCTATTTGATTTTTCTTCTGAAACAGCAATAACAATCATTGAAAGACCAAAACTTGAGAATAAGAAAGGGAAAAGAAACGAAGAGTAGTGAGATTAAGAAAGGGAAAAAGAAGAAACGAAGACTAAACTGTTACCTGAGTGGACTTGTTGCGACGACGACAGGTACAGTGGTGGAGACGTAGAATGAAAGTTGAAACGAAGAGCTAGGGCTTGCAGCGCTTGCTTTGTTTTTGATCCAGACTAAACGAAAGTGTGGGAGAGGAAATAGGGAACGTTTGAACTACCACTCCCTTTCTAATTCTGATTTATTTATGTGTGACTATTAATATTAAAAAAATTAAAATAATAAGCACTTTTTTTAAGCAAAAAATAATAAACACTTGAAAAGACAAAAAAACCAAATATATACACAATAATATATATTATAGTAAGGATATTAATGTAAAGTACTCGGGGGCGGGGACCCCGTGGGGCGGGGAGACAGGTCCCCGCCCCCGTCCCCGAAATGGCCTCGGGGGGATTTTCTCCCCCGTCCCCGCGAGGAAAAATACCCGCCCGCGGGGCCCCATTCGGGGCAGTCCCCGTGGGGATCCCCACGCTCGGGTGGAAATTGCCATCCCTAGAAGCACATAGAAACACTATTTAGTATCGCACTACATATTTTGTCACAAAATTTTTCCACCAAACGGGTTTTTGAGGAATGAGCTTTGTGTATCCGAACATGTAAAAAAAATTGAATCCTAAAGTAACTCATCAAATTGTTTGGCATCACATTTTACATATTTTGTCACGTATTTTTTTTATTTTTCGTCAAATAGGTTGTTGAGGAACAAACTTCACGTATCTGAACATATAAAATTTGTTCTGGACCCTAAAATACCCCAAAATTCAATGTTGGCATCACACTTTACCTATTTTGTCACAAAGCTATTATTTTTTTTAACCAAACCAGTTATTGAGGAAAAAACTTCGGGTGTTTGAACAGCTAATTTTTTTTGAATCCTAAGTGCCTCAACACACACGGGTTAACATCGTACTTTACGTATTTTGTTAAAAAAATATTTTTTTTCACCGTCGAGTATACCAAAGCACACTGTTTAGCATATCATTTTATGTATTTTGTCATGAAATTAAATCTTTTTTTCACCAAATCGATAATTGAAAAACAAAATTCGCATATTTAAACAGCTAAAATTTTTCAAGACCCTAGAGTACTCGTTAAAATATTAAAAAGGAAAAAATGGAACATTAAAATAAAAAAGAGGACAAAACAAAAAAAACAAAAAGAAAAAAAAACTAAAGTTAAAAAAAAAAGTGTGGCAATTCCCGCACGGGGTTGGCTAAATTCTATCGTACTAATATCTCATTATGCTTGAATACAAATTTTGCACTGGTCAACACTGAGTTTGTCAACTGTGAGAATCAAAATCAGGAGCACGGGATTGACTACTGGGCCCCAGGGTAACCTGTGCCATTGGGCAAATGGTGTTAGTCTGCAAAATATAAAATCTAATAACTGTGAATAAAAATTAAATTATAAATATAAATTTTAATCAAAAGATTATAAATTTTAAATAGAACATTAACCTTTGATAAAATAAGAAGAAAAAGTCTAAAAAAATTTAATAACATAATCCACATTCATCAAATGTAAATAAAAAAAATTAACCCATAATTAGAAAGAAAAAAAGACAACATAATTAAAAAGTGAAACACGTTGGATTTCAAGCATGGTTGAAGGAAGTCCATGATAAAATAGGTGTAGTTATACAAAATTGAAAAAGATTTTGGAGATTTTATTGGAAATGCGACTGAAGTTCTCGTTGAAAGAAGATCATGAAAGTTGTATTGTGAATGTGGTTGAAGTTCCCACAGGAGTCAATGCAGCAATGTTGTACTCGAATTTTAAAGAAAGATAAAAATATAAACACCAACTAAAGAATGGTTTAAAGACCCGTTGGTACGAAATGACCAAAACATAGAAGAAAACACAAATAGAAAGTGAAATACGTGGTATCGTGTAGTGTTGGATGGAAATTACAAATAAAATAGAAGCACCTATAGAAAGTTGAAAGAGTACGATTGAGGGACCTATTGTAAATGTGACTAAAGTTTACGCAAATAAATATTTTTGAGACTTACGTAAATATTTATTTACGTAAAAATTTGCATATTTAAACATTTAAATTTTTTGAGACCGTAAAGCATTTCTTAAAATATAAAAAAAAAGAAGAAGAAAAAACCGAAGTAAAAACCAAAGGGTGCTTTTAGGTTGAGGGAGCAAATTAAATCCGTCATCGATAACCACTAAAATTGATCGTAGGATATTGTGTAAAATGCTATTAGTGGTTAAGATTGAATCAACTTGTATTAAATCTCAACCGTTGATGAATTTTTATACTACATCCTACAGTCATATTTAATGGTTCTGAGGAATTTGATTTGTTCCCTCACTAAAAGCACTCAAAAACAAAAAAGGAAAAAAGGAAGAAGATAAAAAAAGTGACGTAGTATAAAAGAAAAAAAAAAGGAAGAATAGAAGGAAAAAAAAAGGCTGAAATCTGGCTAAATTCTATCGTATAATTACATCTTTTCGAAAGACTAATATCCCATCATGCTTGAAAACAATTTTCGCACTGGCCAACACCGAGTTTGTCAACGGTGAGAATCAAACTCAGGAGCACGGAATCGACTCACGTACCCCAGAATAGCCTATCCCATTGGGCAAGTGGTGTTAGTTAGCAAAATATAAAATCTAATAACAGTGAATAAAAATTAAATATAAATATAAAATAAATAAAAAGATTATCAATTTTAAAAGGAACATTAACAAAGACGCACATCCTCCATAGATAAATAAGAAGAAAAAATCTAAAGAATTTTAATAGCATAATCCACATTCATCAAATGCAAATATAAAAAATTAACCCATAAATAGAAAAAGAAGACAACACAATTAAAAAGTGAAACATGCTGGGTATCATGCATGGTTGAAGGAAAACCCATGATAAAATAGGAGTAATTATACAAAGTTGAAAAAGATTATGAAGGTTTTATTGTAAATGTGACTGAAGTTCCCGTTGAAAGAAGATCATGAAGGTTGTATTGTAAATGTGGCTGAAGTTCTCACGGGAGTCAATGCAGCAACGCTGTACTCGAATATTAAAGAAAGATAAAATATAAACACAAATTAAAGAATGGTTTTAATACCCGTTGGGGCAAAATGAGCAATATAAAAAAGAAAACACAAATAGAAAATGAAACACGTGGTATTGTGTTGGGTTGGATGGAAATTACCAATAAAATAGAAGCATTTATAGAAAGTTGAAAGTGAGCGACTGAGGGATCTATTGTAAATGTGACTGAAGCTTCTGTAAATAAAAATTAAATTAAAACTATAAATTAAATAAGAATATTATAAAATTAAAAAGAAAAGGTTATTGAGAAACGACTTCGTGTATTTGAACATCTAAAAAAAAATTTAGGACCCTAAAGTACCCTAAAATACACTATCAGCATCGCACTTAATGTATTTTTTCACAAACTTACTGTTTTTTACCAAACCGGTTATATACGAAAAAGCTTTTGATATTTGAAAAGTTAATTTTTTTTCGATTCCCAAAGTACCTCAAAACACATTGCTTAACATTCCACTTTACGTATTTTGTTACAAAATAATTTTTTTCACCATCAAGTACACCAAAGCATACTTTTTAGCATATCACTTTACGTATTTTTTTTATGAAATTAATTTTTTCCATCTAATTGATTATTGAAGAACAAAATTTATATATTTAAACATTTAAAATTTTTCGACACAGTAAAGTACTTATAAAAATACAAAATAAAGAAAAAAACTGAAGAAAAAACAAAAAGTAACAAAAAAAACTGAAAAAAAGAAGAAGAGAAAAAAAAAACAAAAAGCAAAATAAAAAAATTAAAATAAAAAAAACAAAAAAACTTGTCACTTGCGCGCGCAAGTGACAAGCCACATTATATTCTTAGATATAATTTTATGTTTTAAAAATTAGTGTTGTTAGTGTATGACCTCTCGGCCCAATACAACCCAAAAAAATATGATTAGTATGGGCACCGGAATTAGCCAAAATTGATCCAAACCAACTCGCATACCATGGGGTTGGGCAAACCTTATCGTAGCCACTATAATTATGAAGTTGACAGCACCATACATATTTTAAAGGACTGTCATGTAGCCTCTTTAGTTTGGCTTGCTTTGGTCAAAACTGCAAAGAGAGTTGCTTTTTTTTGTGGCCTTGTTGATTGGACCAAGTATAATTTTTCCCAAGCCTTTCGGGCACTTGATGGGATAGATTGTTGTAATATTTGGGCCATAGTCTATTATTCTTTATGGACCTAGAAGAATAAATAGAGTAATGATTCTTCCTTCATCAGACCTCTCCGTCCGTGGAAGGTAATTTTGCGCCAAACTTCTAATTATAGAGATACTCTAGTGTTTGATGGGATGGTTCTTCGGTAGCTAGGTCCTTAGTGGATGTGTGTTGGAACCCACATCTCCAATGGGTTGACTTAGTCTTAACATTGATGGTGCTTGCAAGGCGAGCATTGGTTTGACCAAGTGTGGTGGTTTGGTTTCGGACCAATGGGATCGACGGATCTGTGGTTTCTTTAAAAGGATTGGGAATTGTAGTGCCTTTAAATCTAAGTTGTTGGGTGTTTGGGAAGACTTGAATTTGTGTCGTCACAGAGGGATCTCTAGACTGGTGGTTAGGTTGATGCTGAATGATTTTTTGTATTATTTCTAGTAATGTGTATAGGCTTATTGTGGAAGGAAACGTTGTTAGAAAGACCCACAAGCCTCTTCAACTGCACTGGGAGGTTCACATGTGTACCGGAAGCTAGTTCGTGTGCAGATGCTCTTACATTGGTTGTTTTCAAGCTTAGGCCTTAGTTTTGTTTTAGCAGTACTCTTCTTATGTTCGGCCTTTGTTGCTTGCTGATAATGTGAGGATTTCCATTTTCTACCATGTGGTGTAGTTTGTTAGTTGTCTTTGTTTGATTTGGCTTCTCCCTCCTTTTCTTACAAAAAAATAGAATAATATGAAGGAATGTTTAAAATTTATAATCTAGTGACAATCACATGTTAAAAAAGTTAGCAACCATATATTCAACAATGCACAGCTAATTATTAGTTATTATATTTTTATTAGGTATATACATGTAAGTAGAGTCTATTTCGGATGGCCTAGTGAATCAGTGAGGCGCCCCCAACAATACTAGTTGCACATTACCTTTACATAAGACCCCTCTCGTAGGGACACCAACAAGCTTGAATTGAACTCATTGTGGCCGTCTCCATCTTATTCTCATAATCATTTACTCACGGCTCCACGTATAAACGAAGATGAACACAACGTTCTAACCTAACATCATCATCAACTTCTGGAAATCTCTCTGCGACAACATAATACAATTTCCTATTCCTCGAGGAGCAACTCGCCCATATTGCAACAAAATTCCCAAAACACATGCAAAATCGTTAATCATCGATCGAGGAAACTTGCCCTTATGGCAACAAGTTTTCCAAACAAAAACAAATGCAAGAAATTATCACACCAAGACATTAGCATCAAGCCATTTAGCAACTTACCAGGTCTAAACTACATTGGCTACTGGTAACCGCTGCTAAGGTAAATTTTCAAATATGTCATTCTCTAATCATTTGTCTTTACCAACATCGTCAACCATAATTATACAAAACACTATTCATTCTTTAATTTTTATGACTATCTCTTTTATCTTACTTAAGTTTATTCTTTGTAGTTGCAGCAGAGAATACCCAATTTATACAAAAAAAAACTACACTATGGACTCTTTGTAAGTCATACACAATCCGGTTAACGTCATTAACTATTAAATAGTTGATGCACTCCGCGGGGAGCAAAATGACTGAAGAGCGAGAGTGTGGATTATAAGTGACTAGGGGTGTATGTATGAAAAGGTGGGGTGCAACATGCAGAATTTGAAAAAATTAATAAAAAGCATGGGGTTCGGTAGGTATACTTTAAAAAGCCCATAAACACTACATATCATGTATATTTTTGAGCCCATTCAACTTATAACTACTATTTTAACACCCTTGTTGCTAAACAAACAAGAAAGGAGGATGCTCTTTTGGTGAAAACCTTAAAAGAGCAATTATTTTCCTAACAATGTTTCTTTTTTCTTCAGGTTAAAAAAAAGAGAATTATTCATCTTGGATTTGGAATAGTATTTATAAAAAATAAGGCAAGATGGGGTATTGCTAATGGAAGATCTATAAAAACTGAAGAAGACATTTGAGGTGGCATAATGCTATATAGATGTGGTGGCATTAATCTTAGGAGTGAAGATGGAAACTGATTTTTTGGCTTCTCCATAAAATTTGCAAGAAGTCATGGTCATACAAAGATCGTGTTGAATGTGGACTCAGACATATATAGTAGTCATAGTCAAAAGCATAAAAAGATGGAGTCATGAGGAGTGTAGATGAGTGGAGTTCGATAAAAAGAATTACGCATTTGATACATCAAACATCGGGACTTGAAAATTGCGTGAACAATTTGTTGGTGTGAATAATGATGCAACTAAGAAAAACAACCAAACATAGAAAATCATTATAAAAAATAATTGTGAATGACATGTAAAATAAATAGCAAGGAGAATGTAAATTCATTATTGCACAAGACTCTAAGGCGTGTTGTATGACACTAAGCTTTAAGTTCGATTCGCCCACACCAATCACTCTAGATTGGATGCAATAGGATGACCAACGAATCTCCTTTAGGATACAATGGAGTTCCTTGACATGGTCTGCACACCCACACCAAACGTATCGGTTAATGGTAGTTTACGGAATAAAGATTTCCCAATTACTCTCGTGCACTAGAGAAAAGAAGAAATGTAGTTAGATATAATTTTGTACGCGAATTTTCGTGTGTAATTCTCTGCCCAAAAGTTTCTCTAATTATAGAGAAACTCATGTCACATGGAGAGGGGAAATAATTCTTGTAGAAAAAAATTTTGTCGGTGGAAATGATTATATACAACCAGCGAACAAATTGATTCACTGAACTGACGCCAATCTAGTGGTCAAGAGCCATATTTCTTCATTGCGATCGCGTGAGTTCAAATCCCAACAGGTGCTATTGAGGCACTGTCAGGGAATCAAACTTGTGACTAGGCACTCCAGCCACACAAAACCAACCACTAGGCTACATGCAACTTTGTGTCATTATACAAAGCAATAAGTATTTATCCATTCTTATATTTTAGAAATATCTCCAACAAAAATTCCTCATAGACATAGATATCGCCAAGCGAATTGTTCTGCGAATACATTATGGGATGTCATCAAAATAAAGACATGGTTATTCATGTGAATGCCTAAATGCATGTTGTGTTTGGTAGAAGAGAGAAAGAAAGGGAAGAGAGAAGAGAGAGTGATTTTCTATTGTTTGGTTTAGAAGAGAAATAAGATAGAGAGAAAGACAGAAGATACACTAAGAGCGTGTTTGGTTGAATGGAAAGAGCGAAACCCTCTTTTTGTTAACAAAAAGCCCATACCATATTTGTTAACAAAAAATCCATACCATATTTGCTTAGGAGATATGCTAAAATTATCGACCTATGAAAAACAAAGTAATCACAACTCACAAGATCAATCATTTAAGCAAGTTTTATAATAACAAGCCGTATTATTATTAATTTGAATTCAAGATTAATAATCTGTTTTATTTTTTTTAATTTCAAAGGTTATGTGAAACTTTAGAAAGGCCTTCATCCCCTGCAGCAGGTGGGATATCTATTTTATTACTGTTGGGAGGCAATTAATAACCACGTTGCCAAGATGCAATGCTTCTTCTTCTTATGAAAAAAAGATACAATAGTTGTCGTGCAAGAAATGACTAAGAAAAGCAAACTACACCTAATTAACCAATAAGTCGAAGAATATTTTGTTTTCCTTTTTTTTTTTTTATGAATAGAGAATCTGCATCGGTCACAAACTTGATTCCTTATTTTTTGCACTTAAAGTATATACAATCACTATCCCATATATAATGCAGGGTCAGATGCAAAACAAACTATTGGTTAGGTATACAACTTCATTTCAATTATAAATGCCAGTTCAACTACTATTTTATCACAGTAATGCTATTAGAGCTGTCATCTTTGGTAGAGGTCAGCTCAAAGAACTAGTCCAATAACTCAATGTTTTGGGTTGAACTTACTAAGTAGAGTTAGAAAACATTAGGCTATCTTGGCCTAATTTGATTGTCCCGCCGGGCAGACCGGATCCATATTTTTTGTTTTGTTTTTTAACATGTATTTTTAGTTTCTTCTGTTCAAAAGTTTGATTGGTCTTATATTTTGGGTTGGACTGAGCTAAGAAAATATAGTCTGATAAATATATCAGTTGGCCCGACAACTCGTTTTTGTCTCTTGGTTGGCTGTGTGGGCCAAATGGCCCGAGTTTACAACTCTAACTATATAACAAGAAAAAAGAGCTATAGAACTAATTTTTACTAATCATGTTCAAGGTTCCTGGAGTCCTCCAAATGGTAGTTAAGGTGGGGAATTGGTTTTGATACAAGCTATTAGTACTTGTATTGGTGCCAGCCAGGGTATACTTGCAAAACCACTCTGACGCTCAAGTCGAGTTTCCTCTACTATAATTAGGGTTTATAGAATACCTGATATCCGTGGGTGAGACCCTTTATATAATCGACATATAGACTTGGTAATATGATTCTTAATGGGCGTGTGGGTTAATCGACTAACGTGTGCGAATTTCCCAACAGTGGTATCAGAGCTATTGGTTTGGAGGTGACTGGTTCAGAGCCATTGGTGTGAGCATATAAGACTAGATCGAACAAATATTGAATCTCAACGAGTTTGATGGTGGAGCCCTATGAGATTCTTGTGTAGAGAGTCTTCCTTGAAATATGGAGGTCGGACAACATGTTTTGTTGGTTGTCTAAGCTACTCACATGGTCGCACCAATGGCTCTGAGCCGGTCACCTTCGAACCATCAGTTTTAATACCACTGTTGGGAAAAACCGCTCACGTCAAAAGATTAACCCAGACGCGTCCAATGATCTTTGATGAAATATAAAGAGACACACCACAAAAATATAAAGAGAACACAAATATTTACGTAGTTCGACACCTCTATACGTACCAGGAGAACACCTCAATATAATTCATCCATCTCTTCAAACACGATTACAACAATTTGTAACCCAATCCAATATGTGTATAACCCCACAATAATCTCTAGCTCTATGAGTTACAAGGCATGATAACACTCACATCTCACATATTCATGGTTGGTGGAATCCTCCAAGTGGTACAATTGGTTTAATATTAATACAAGCAATTAGTTCTTAATTCTTATGATTAAAAAATACTATTGTGTGGGTCTTGATTCTTAGAGGATGCAGCACTGGAGTAAAAGAGTGGATAAGTTATTTAAAAATGATGTGACACAATAGGAGAGTCACTTAAACAACTTTAAAATAGGTAAATTCTCTTACATATTTTCTTTCATTTTTCCACCACAAGGACTATAGTATACAATAGACAATCAATAATGCATCCTCATATCACACTTTACTTACTAATTGGGCTTCCCACTAACCAATACTATATGGACATGGAGTTAGTTTCCAAGCAAACCCAGTAAAAGATGATAAGCAATTGCAAATTTGTCCCCACACCACACGACTCTATCTATCTACTACTATATTAATGCATCATGACAAGACATGAACCATCAATAATTGAAATTTAATGTATAAACAAAGTAGAGAGGAAACCGATGCTCACTATAGTTTCTTAGTAAATTATTATATATCAGTTTCTTGTGATGTTATCATTGCATTATTACCATAATATATACATATAACCCCACTCATCATCAACATTTTTATTCTTTTTCTTTCTATTTCCTCAACTTCCTCTCCCCCTTCTTTCTGTTCTTGAAGAATTTAGATTGATAGATATGGCTATTAACTTCAGTTCTTCAACTCAAATTCCAATTCAGAAATATTGTTCATTTATTAAATATGCAAATAAAGAGTATGTTTACAAACGCAGACATGCCCCACAGAAAAAGACACCAGCTGGTCCAGTTGTACTTAGAATTTCAGCTTCCATCAAGAACAAGGTTAGTATATTCAATTATCTTTCTTTGATGATTTATGATTAATTATTCAATTAAACTTAACAAGTGCCTATGATTGATTGAAGAACTTGATTTATTGATGTCTATTTTGATATTGAACAGGTTTATGAGAATCAATCTGAGGGTATAATTTGCTACCAAGATGAGAGTGGAGAAATAATTTGTGAAGGATATGATGAAGGTCCTACTTATAGACAAATTTCAAGACCAACACATCATTCAAGGTATAAGAGAGAATATTATTTATTACACAACCTATATAGTTCTTATTTATTTTTGGGAAATAAAAGAATATATGAATTCAACTAAAAAATTCTACTTTTTATATTATTTTTTTTATCATAGGAGTTTTGCTGAATTGAGGGATGCTGAAATTATGAGTCTTCTACAAAAACGTTGGATTGAGATTGTCAAAGGTGAAGAAATTGATCATGCAGATGAAGATGCTCATCTTCTTCAAGAGAAATTTGAACTTCAATAAATAGGTTTAATTAACCACGTTTGACTAATCAATCTGGCCTTTGTCACACTCAAAAGTTTGGAAAGTGTTGTATGTATCATAAATGTGAAAGGTGAAACATGTGCAGTGGTTAGTTTCTTCCTTCAGCACATTTTTCATTTTTCTTGCAACTTGTACAAATTAATAATAGCAATGTTTTTTCTTTGTTGCTTTGTCCAATCAAAGGAATTAATAATGATGACTTCATGAATTACATAGCAAAAAGTTTGTTAACCTCTAGTTTAATCTGAAATAATTTCTCTTTGATTAATCTTAGAATGTGGATTGACCTAACTCAATCCTACAAAATCGGTTTGTAAGGTGAGGGATGCTTCTATTTATAAACTATTTTTCAGGCCATATCACATCCGATGTGACCTGAACAATTAAAATATATTTGAAAAAGAAAATCACCCAAGCGCATCTCCAACCATAAATACGATTCTAGTTTTGAATTTTGTAAGAGAGAGACATTTATCACTATACAAATCGATTTTGTAACTCAATCTAAATTCTAAGATTTATGTGGTTTCACTTTCACGTAGTTATCAATTGCATAGTCTAGCACTTTACGATGCCGGGCTACGAATTCATAGTCTATACCATCGTTTTAACGTATCATTTTCAACACTCTCTTAAAAATTGATTAAAATTCATACGGTCCCACAACTTTAGAAATGAGACCCACAAATAATTTAGTAGGAAGGATAAAATTTCAATGAATAAAGAGAATGATAAAATAAGTATGTGACAATGTCACTCTCCTCCTCATTTGCATATGTAGATTAGTGATTCGTCATGGTGGGCTCTCAATTGCGTATAGCCTAGAGAAATTGATGTGGGGTAACCATAGCCTAGCAATTTGCTATTATTTTCTAACTTCTCATTATTTAGTAAGTTATTATTATTAGAAATTTGATTGAAAAAAAATTGCAATATTTTTAAATTTTTTTACAGATTTATTGTTTAAAAAATTAAAATATAAAACAAGATATATTAAGATGAAACCGAACTAAATATAAACAAAATATACAATCATGTGGGGTGACACGTGGGTCTCGTATTTTCCATTTCAGACTTGGACTTTGTTCCTATCACAATCTCTTCTTCTCTTTCTATTGCAACATTTGCTTCTCCATGTGTTGTGGACAAGTTTTTTCTCTAGGGGTGGGGGGTGGGAGGACAGAGGGTTACTTTTGGCAAAAAAAAAACTTGGGGAGGGGTAGGGTAGGGTAGGGTAGGGTAGGGTGTATGTATTAGCCTTTTTAAAAAAAATAATAATTGTGTTTTTCATCATGCTTATGAATTGAAGTTTAGTTACGAATTTAAAGTGTAATTAGAGTCATGGTTTGACTTGTAGGGGGAGGGGGAGTGGATTCTGAGTTTAATCAAGTCTAGCGATGTGAGTAGGTCACACTTGAGGAGCATGTGAGAATTTAAGTGTGAGTAGTTAGTCCAAATCGACTAGGAATGACCTTTAACAAGCATATATAAGAGAGGTGAGCAACAAAAGATTTGGACATCATATCTTCAGGAGCAACAACAAGTAATGACCAAGACCACCAAAAGACTTGTATCCCACATCTCCATCCAAAACCTTAATGGTATGTTTGGGAGTTTGGAAGGGAAGGGAGAGGAGGGCATGAGACAAATAGTGTAAATTCTTTATTGATGGGGAGAAAAATTATACCCCTAAAACCCCAAACCCCTCTCCTCGTTTATTTTTGGAGCCCAATTCCCCAAATTTGGAGGGTTTTGGAGGGGCTTCAAAAATAATCTGTGATCGGGTTTGAGGGGGTTTAAGAGAATAATTTTTCTTCCTATCACTAAAGAATCTACACAATTAGTCTCCTCCCCTCTAAACTCCCAAACACACCCTAAGAGAATGAGTATATGAGTCACCACTTTTGTATATTCTTCATTTAACTCATTCTTAGTCAATGTGGGACTAACCAAACTCACACTTGAATTCCCAACAATCTTCTTCTCAAGTGCGAATCACCCACATCACTGGACTTGATCCAAATCAAGATCCAGATCCAGATCCCGCTCTCCCATAAAGCCAATCAATGGACTGGCCACTTACAGTTAAATTCCCAACACACCTTTTGACTTCTTTCCTAAGTTGCCTCTGTCTATCACAATATTCTCCGATTTCATTTTGACTTGAAAATAAGTTAGAATTGTAATCGCCACCAACATTGTCATTGTTATTGACTATTTATCAAGTTCCAAGCCACTCATTTTACTTTGGGTTTTCTTTGAGAGTTTGAAGGGGAGTTTGAAGGGGGGGGGGGGGGGGGGTTGCGGTGGTTGTGGAGTAGAGAGAAAGATATAAAAAATTTTCACCGTAACTGAGAGTGTAATTTTATAGACAATGATGAAAGAATGCTTATGATTAATACATTTTAATTTTAAAACTATCATAAAAAGATGTAAATGATTTGAAGAATTAGGGAGAGACAACGATTTTAGAAATTGAAAAATTTGAGGGACTAAATTTGTGGAAAAAAAAAGTTTGGGCACCAAGTGAGTGAGTTATAATATGGGTACCACAAGCGTAATTAGGCCTATTTTTTATTTGAACGTAGAAGTAATCTTATTCCTGTTGTCATTGGTTTAACCCAGCCCCAAGATAAACAACAAATTAAAACACCCAAATGACATTACCTTAACAAGAATGACCAAAAACACCTGAAGTCAAGCACATGGTGATTGATGGCAGTGAAATTTAAGATATTGAAGAGCACGTCTGAAAAATTATACATGTATATAACTTGATGCTGCAAACGTGACTATAAGGTTTTTGTACAGAGATTTCATCCAGAGGTCATCAAATACATTTACCCCAGACAAACACCATATGACTTCTAACAACAAACCCCTCTTTTTGTATCTACTAACAAATAATAGACAATATCTAGTGGACCAAATTACAAATGAACCAAAAGAATTCCTATGTAATTTAAGAGGGGAAAAAAACAAAAACAAAAATAAAATTATGGGGGGGTGTTGATTCCCAAAAATTGGAAGTAAAATTTACATAAACACAAAAAACAAAGAATCATTCAGCTGGAGTCCTAGACTGTGACTGTGTGTTGTTTTCTTCACATAAATCAGATTGGGAATTACTAGAAATAATAGATGGAGGAGACCATTGATCTGGAAGCATGAGAAAATAAGTGGTCATTGCTTTCCTAAACCTTTTCTTGTATTGTTTGGGTGATATAACTGTTGGTGATGTGTTCTTTGGCCCTCCAAGTATGCCTGAAGCTTTCACCCATGTTTCAAGATGTTTGTCCCAAGTATACTGCCTCATGAAATCAATGATTCCAAGAACCAACTCATGCGTCTCTTCATCCACTCCAACAAGTAATGAATAGTCCATTACATCAACTGACTGCAGAAGAAGAAAACATATGCATGCATGTGAGAGATGGATGTAAAATGCTATGCAATTTACATTAATAGAGTTTAGAGCCTCCTCAGAGGTCCTTAAGAGTAGAGCTGTCAAATTGGGCCGCCCGTCCCTTTGAATGGGCCAAAGTGCAAAAGCAGGCTAGGCAGCCCGATTATATACAGGGCTGTGTTTTTTGTAGCCCAGACCAAAACACTAGACCAGTAGGTCGGCCCAGCCCATCCCAAATTCAAAAAAAGAAAGCACAAAAAATGTTTAAAAAACATAAAAAGGCAAAGCCCATATGGCGCATGGGCCAACTGGGCTAGGCCAACATATTCTGGTTCTTTTTGGGCCTCTGCTTTTTGAGCCCAACCCAGCACTGAACACTGAGTCATCAGGTTGACACGTTGGGCTGGGCCAAAATTGACACCTCTACCTAAGAGAATCGCCTAGTGGTAAAGTACAAGAATTGTGTGGAAATCGGCGGGTTTAAAGGGTTTAAATTTAAACCCGCAAGCTCCAATTTCCCCTCCCCATTCCCCTACCTCTGACGTCTGTACTAAAGACAAAAAAAGATCCCCATCAAGGCCCTCTTATGCACGAAACAAGAAAATGATATAGTTGGCATAGATGAAGTTCTGAAACTTACTGCAAGAAAACCAGTATCATTCCAGACACCTCTCTCTAGCAACCTTTTCGCTTTATTTCCCACAAAAATAGGAGAAGTTGGCATTGCTTCAATCAAGTTCTGGTCCAGTAGAACTTTGTTTTTCCCGGTACTATCTGCATTATACCGAGACCTGGAAGATCCTTTAAGATCATAGAGTCGTGTCACGGTTCTCCTATACAGAAGATTCTCCATAACCAGAACATCCATTCTTGATTCTCTCCCTCCTTTGAGATGCTTTGACGTAACCTTTCCAATAAAATGCCACCCGAAAACTAGTTGGTTAAGATGATATTTAAGTAAAGCAAAATAGAAAATATATTATCAATACTTTCAAAGGGATAAGTTATTGCATCTTTTCAACTCTCAAAAACTTGTAGAAAGCACATCTGGAAAATCAGATGAACCCAGAGCAACAATCCTTCTTTCTCTGGGTGCATGGTCACATGCGTCCAATAGTTAGTTGGATGATAGACCAATGGTCCCAATAGTGGAATTAGTCTTAGTTGTTTTACATGATAAATTTTCTTTTTATAAAAAATATAAATGGTTGCTTTGGTAATCTGTTACTTCATAGTTATTAGAGATACTTTCCAAAAGATAAATGGCTACCTAGATTTCTTTGGAAAAATTATTAAGTATGTTGTCCTTGATTCCCAATAAAATTTCACAACCAGATTTGGTAGTTTCCACCTTCGGAAATGAAATTACCTGGTATATGCCAAGAATCTTTGCCAGGCATGTAGGACTTCCCGTGCCTATGGATTCAGAGAGATACTTGAAGTATTCAGGGCCAAATTTAATGAATGATTCAAGCTCTGTTTTGGTAACTTGTTTGATGATAAATCTATCATCCAAGGTTTTTGCAAAGAATGCATTACTCTTCCCACCTTGAGCTCTCCATTTCTTACAGCGACTTAAAGACCTTATATAGTCGAGCTCTGAAGGACAACAGACCCTTCTTAAGGCATCAAATCGCTTGGCATAGTAACAAGTAACAGAATATTTTGCCTTGCCAAGGGGACCATCTTCTCCGAATGAAACTCTGGCATGCATAGCTTTTGAATAAAACACCGGTTCCAACAATGATGAGTTACGAGACCCAGACATGGACAAAATCATATCCTCTATCGACCCAAAGCTTTTCTGAGAATCAAAAGCATCATCAGCAGATGAAAATGATTGGAAGGCCCCCGAGTCTGAAAAAAGTGATGAAGCCATCTCAATTCCTTCTTTTGGTTTATCTCCTTCATCAGATAATTGGAGATGATATTCTGGTGACATCAGAGCATAAGCTATAATACTTGAGGGCTCATCATCATATACTGGAATTACAGTCTCATTAACACCAATTGGCAGAAGCAACCTTGCCCCACCTTGGAGTTCCAGCTTCCGAAAGGACGAGACATAAACAGGATTGTAGTCAACTATTGTTTCAAACTTCTGGGTACTAGCAAACAAATTCTTGTTAAATTGGCGATAGAAATTTAAGAAAGGCATTCCTAACCAGCTTAAAGAGTCTTCCATATTATCATGACCTTTCGCAGCAAAATACATACTCTTGGAGCCATTCTGGTCTTCCGTACCCCCGAGATAGGATGTTTCTTTTTGTATGGTGGTCGTCGCCAAAGTATCTGCCATAGATATATTGGGATTCACTGAGGTGCTCCCTGACTGGTTTTCACCGGTCCATTTTGCATCAAGTGTATCAGACAAACAAGGTACTATTGGAGGTGGCCCCTCAGAGAGAGCTCTGCGAACTCCCAAATCAGACTCTAAAAGGTCTAGTTGGTCATTTATGCTTTTGCTAGTTGAAAGATTAGGTTGATCTTCTTTCTCACGGTGTTTACTTCTGGCGGTGTCACTTTCTTGATGAAATGCGTCAGATTGAGAACTTTTACCATCAACTACTCCACCTCCTCCTCGGGTACTAGGGTTTCTGTTAAACTTTGGATCACTGTGAATAGAGTCAACACTACTGTAACCCCTTCTTGCCGAAGAGACCACAGTCTTCTGATTTTCATCAATAGGTATTTCCTTATCCTCTGAAATTGAACTATCTAGACCAGTTTCACTGTTGGAATTGTCCAAGCTGGCTGCATGAATAAGGCGATGGTCCCACACATATGATTGGAAAAGTAACTGCCTCCACAATCGATTAATCTCCAGAATGTCGATTCCAGGTTGGCCATTTCTCTTTTCATGGTTCAAAATCTTTTGAAGAGATTCCTAAGTAAACAGAAGAGAGCATGGTTAAGCCACAAACCTCGAAAGATATTTATATGCTGCCTCAAGTATAAAATTTAATAAAACTTTTAGCTCATTAAGACTTCTAACGTACTAAGATTCCTCAACCAATAAATATTTATAATATTCTAAAACACAAATGATCTTATATCTATGAAGACTAAAAGTTACAGAAAAGAAAATTAATCACTGTATAAGGCCACTACTAAACAAGGAACTTGAATGAATGAAGTAATGAATTCAAGTACAACTACTGAAGAGACCTCACCTCAAAATCAAGTTTCTCCTTTTGCAACATCCCCTCAAGTTCAGCAACTTGGCGTCTTAATTCAGATGTTTTAGGGCCACTACTGATTGGGACTGCACTAGATTTTTTCTCTCCAATTTGACTTAGACCATTGAGTACTTCAGAAAATAAAAGCTCCGCCCGGTTGACCACCTGTAACAACCAGAGATTAGGCTCACTGATATACAAACAAATTTTAAGATCCAAGACTGAAAATATTGAACCTCATCTGATTCTTTTTGTATCCAATCCTGATTCCCGTGATCAAAATTCAGTTTGTGTGGGGGAAGGTAGACTGAGTGAACATCAATTGAAGCATATCGAAAACAAGCAACCATTTTTCCAAATCTGCAATAGAAACCCGATCAATTGATGCATTCCACAAAAAGTTGCTACAAGTACCTAAGTCAGCTATATTCTTGAATCTCGCAAGATAAGCAGGTTTATACGGTTTTCATAATGAGACTACAAGCCAATATACGTCCTCCAAAAGAAGGTTATAAGATTCCTTCTCATACATAATGAGGTCGACGATTAATAAAGAAAGATTTTAATAAATATACATTGATAGTGTAAACGAGTTTAACACAAACATCCAATTATATTTTACCATCTCATCACAGTGTAAATAGGTTTCCAAAAGCAATAGTATGATATGGCATGATGATGAAATATGATTATATGTATGTGTAGAATTTGTTTACACAAGTGATGTATAGTTATCAAACTACTAAAAAGGATTCAATCATTTGTGACACATGCATGACAGTGTAGTCATAAATGGGTACAAAATATAAAACATGGACCAGAGCTTGTTTAGTACAGGCACAAAAATAAGGGAGAGTATAATTACCCGTAAAAACGAAGACAATCTCTGTGCAAAGAATGGCCACAGCTCGCTACCCTGCTGGCTGCAGCATGGTTTGAGAAACTGAGCTCCAAAAACTTCCCAAATGATAAACCCCATGCAGCATCGGACATTACTATTCTCTGGGTGGCAGGAGGAAAGCCACTGATTCTTGGACACCGCAAGCACCTATGCCACATCCAGATCTTTCCCTCCCTTTCACCAGGCAGTATAATTTCTGGTAGTTTCTTGACCGATATGGTGAGTGTTCCCTGACGATGAGTATAACAATGCACATGTGCTTCTGAAGGCATATCACATGAATGACATCGATAACTCTGGAAAGTGAAGACACTTATTAATTGTAAAAACTACTGCCACGGATCTAATTACATACACTATTTGCATAATAGACAATTACCTGATCAAATAAATGGTCTCGCAGAAACCGACCCAATGGTTTGTCAAAGCTGCCATAGTATTTAATTCGAAATAAATGGGACCTCTCACACACAGTCCCCTTCCATACACACCGAGAGGACAAAGACACCAAAATGCTTTGACGGTCAGAGGGTGATGGAGGAAACTCTTCTTTTTGAAGAACCGGTTCTTCATTTGTGATTATGAGCTGCTCTGTATGGTTTTGAACATTGTTTGGAGATAACGAATCTGAACCACTTAACCGATTTGCAGAGATTTTGCTGTGACCATTTTGAGAATTGCTAGCTAAAATGCCTTGATATATTTTCTCTGAAGTTTCAGAGTCATTTAGAGAGGGATCATCGATGACTACCGGAATGTTGTCAACCACAGAAATTTCTTCCACTGGAGTTAGTTTGGAGTCCATTTCATTTCTCTCTTTATTAGTGTATGAAAGAGGCTTCTTATGGTATGACTCCGGAATTTCATCTCCTGAGGCAACAATGGAGGAGTACAAGGCAACTGAATGGTTGAGACTTGATCCAGGTGGAATAAATTGAGAAGCACGATTAGACAAGGGTCCTGTACTGCAAGCTGACGAGGCTAGTTCGGCACCCGTGACACTTTTGGTTCTCCGTGGTTCCGTGTCAGACTTTTCATTGCCAGGGATACAAAAACCAGGAACTGTTGAGATGGACCTTTGAATGGAAGATGATTTACTTGGAAGGGCCAGACTGTTTAATGGAAGTTCTGGCAGGGAGACTCCTTCATCAGCAAGAAAAGATGTCTCCAGAGCCAAATGGTAAGCTGCAAAAACTGCATACTGAACTACATGCTTTACCTTCTTCAGTTCTTCGTTGTCAGCTCCTCTAAGTAAAATCTGTTCAATTGGAAAAAAAAAATATATTCTTCTTAAAATTTCCGGATAACAACCAATTCATAATAATAAAAATAACATGTAAACAATCACCAAACATATTAAGAGTTTTTTTTTTTGTAAAATATGTCAAAGGCAAAGGAGGATCTATTTAAAAACTTAAGCCTATTAGGAGAATCTTTTATTAATATCTTTAACATGCCCTTCGCCCAATAAGTCTTTGGGCTTGAAACATAGGCAAAAAATATGTCGACCTTGTTGAAATGTAACTAATTGGATGAGTTGGTGGCTGTATACTCTTGAACATGTAGAAAAAGGTTTGATAACCATGTCAGCAACCCGCAATCCTAAAAGTTTAAGCTATTAGAAGGACAAGATTACAATCAATCACGTGGTTGCATAGCAGATACAGATTTTTTTCTAGCAAGGTTATCAGTATTTTCAAGTTAGAGTTTCCTGCATATAATTTGTTATAAATATATTGAACTTAAAATTAATAAAAACGATAAAATCAGACTTACTGTGCAACCTAATGGTCTCGGGCAGCCTTCAAAAAACATCAATGTTTTCACTGTTTTTTTCCCACCCTGACCAGCAACACTTAGGTCTTCAACAAACTTTTCAACATGAAATATATCACAGTAACCCAACTTTTGTGATGCAAGATGATCAACTGAATTAACTATTTGAGTGCCAGTGCAACGTGCTATGCGCTCCAAAAGTGGTCTCTTGAGATTGAGAACCAGAGATATGTCTTTTGCAAGAAGATATTCCTGTGCATACCGAGAAACTGATTTCTCTACCAGAAGGATATTTGGCTGGTGGGAAGCTATCTTTGCCACTGCCATCTTCAGATGGTCCATTTCCTACATAAAGGATATAAACCATTTAGCATAAACTCACAATATCTGTGCACCACCAGTGCCAGAGAAAGACTAAAAAACAGAACACGATATCAACCTGCTGCAAAAGGGTATCTACACTAGATAAGAGGTTGGTAACACGTTGGTATTCTAGAGCCCCTCCAAGGATCAACAAGCGAGGTTTATCCACTTTTGACGTCATTCGTCGATGAGCCACATTTTTCTTACAAACAACTCCTTTAACCACCGCACTGTAAGAATGTAAATAATAAATGCAAGAGGTCAGGAAAATAGAATGCAAGGACTGTAACTTAATTAAAACTAAGAACAACTTTATCCTAATGATATAGATTTTAGTGAATATTAATTAAAATAACTCATTTTGTCTGTTCTTAGTATTTCTACATTTCAGTGTTATGGGATAAATAAGGAAAAAGATACACAACTGATCATAATTTATATGCCAGTTTCCATTTGTTTTCATATTTCCGCCAAAACTATCTTTCATGCATATATAACCCCCTGCCTATGCAAATAGTGCAATTCCTTGTCTTCTAATTTCTTGTTTTTCTTTTAATACCTTAACGAATTTCCTGTTTCTTTGGAAAGGTTTGTTTTCAATGATTTCATTTAGCTTATTTCCTAATCCATTTCCTTTTTTCTTTTTTGGAACCAAAAGCAAAATAAACAAAAGCACCAAAACCATTCCTCTTGAGGTGTATTTTATCACATCGAGACGTACAGTGTGTATCTACGCATGAGAGAAACAGGACCATGAGGTCTTAAAAGTTAAAACCCTTTCCAAAAAGCCATCTAGGATGATAAACTACACCAACTGATCTAGAAGAATATGAAACAAAACTAGATAGAACATATAGGTTGAATCATACTGTTAGAATATAAAAGAATATCTCATAATATTTGTATATTATGCTAGAATATCTTGGTTTATCTCCTAGGATCATTTCTCAATCTTGGCGTATCCCCTAGGATTAATTTCCATATTTCTTATTTATTAATATTATTTGTTTCATGATTTTCTTATTTAGGGTTGAGTCTTTGTATTCCCTATAAATAGTGATTAGTGTTTAGTATTTTGTAACCAAAACTACTATCAAATATCAAATATTATCAATAATATTCTAAGTCTTTATTATTTTCTCTCCTCCTTTTATCTAAATTCCGACAACTTCAACACATACAAAGCATAGTATATACCTTTCAATGCGGATCCCACATGCTATGCATTTGACTTTTGCATAACCAGCTGGGTCCATTCCTCCACCTTTGCTCATATCCGGTTTCAATAAAGTTGCAACTTCCCATGACAGAGATATGATTATTTCCAGCCAACTGTTTCTGTCATTGTCTTCAACTGGCAGGTTCTCAGCCTGCAACAGCTGAGCTACCAACGCCCTAAAGTGCCCATCAACTACATTCTTCATTACCTGCTTGTGCTCCTCATTTGACCTTTCTCTGTTTCGATACTCCCCACTTCCAAAACTGTTTGAACTGCGTAGATAACCCCACTCTCCAGTGCCATTCCCATCAGTATCATCATCGTCATCAAACAAAATAGCTTCCCGATCATCTTCTTCGTCTTCTGGTTCAGGAGGGAGCCACAGAAGTCCATTATTTTCGAAATCAACAGGTTCAGCATCGACATCGTCTGAAACATATAACGATGAGGTGGCTTCATTTTCATCACAGATATCAAGTTCATCTTCATTTTTTGCAATAACTGGCGTTCCTTCCGGACTCGGTGCATCAAATTTGTAGTTTGAAGAGGGTTTTGCATCGATGTTATCTCCATCAGGATGCACTTTCTGTGAGTCGTCAATGTTGCTTATCCCTTCAAACTCAGCTTGTCCATAGTAGTTATTCACTTGGGGATATTGCCTCATGTCAGAAACTGCCCGATATACACCATACTCATCCTCATCATCATCGCTCCTGGAGTAAGAAAAAAGCATACGATGCATGACAATTTTAGAAAAAATAGCAGCACCCACCGACTTGGCAGTGTAAAAACAAAAAAGTTACCGGTTGATAGAGAATACAAGCCCTAGTTAAATAAATTACAGGTCAATCAGTCGATAACATCCACATATTGAGATTCTGCGATTCACTTATATCGGATACCCCCACATAATTCCAATTATAATAAATTATAATGTATGGTTATGCTTCTTACGATACTTCTTTGAATGTGTCATGAGCACAAAGAAAAATGATTTAGTAAACAATATAAATACAAACCTACATGAAGAATGTCTGAGTAAAGAAACATCAATATGAGTAATCAAACATTAGGTATCTCTACCAATGAATCTACGAGAAATAGAGCAATACCTGTTCGACCCATATTTCTTCGGTAATGGATCCCCTAGATCATCTACTACACGATCATTCCTCCTTCCTATTGCTGATAAACCTTCCCTATCAGCATTGTTTTCCCTCATAGATGATTGATGCATGTTCAAACAGGAACCCTGTTGCGTCCGTTGATAAGACCCAACTGAATATGGCGTGGAGCAAACAGTAATGTTACTACTGTTGGCAGTGCCACTGGTTTTACTGCTGCTAACCACACTTGAAGTTGACATCGAAGTACTACGATCCAGATTGGGAGCCTGAACACTGTTATCTATAGCAACTACGCCCTGCTCCCATTGCTTGTAACAATAATTGCATACACGAATCTTTTCCCAATCATCCCAGGAATTCGATTGGCCGCTAAGTGGGGCAGGAACAGAGTTTGTTGTACACTTGGCGCAGAAAATTCGTCCACAAAGACGACAATGATGTCTGCGATTAAATAAATTGAAATGGGAATCACACTCGTAGCATACTCTACAACTGTGATCGGGCATCCAAAAATCCCTAGACACATTCGCTGGCTCAGTTCGCCAGGGAATCCATGATTTAATGATGCCGACAAGCTCAGAAAAAGTCTTGTCTATTGCATCCATTGACAAACAATCCAGAATCCGCATTCATCATGACGTGTCCATTTGTAACTCCTATCAGACCATGTTCATAAGATAGAACTAATCCAACAGAAATATAATATAACTAAACTGGGAGATCCTAAGCTGTTACACTTTTAAGTTTCTCAAAATCAGAATTCCAGTTCTTCTAAATCCACAAACAATCCCCAATCACGTCGAGGCAGTTTGTGGTACTCCATCCCAGCCTAGGAAACAACTTCATCAACAAATCCACACTTCAAAAGAATCAGTTGCCACCTCTATTAAACCTTGAATTCAAAATATCATAAGAGCAACTCTACTTCTTCTACTATTCAACAATTCAATTCTACTAAACAAGGACTATAGCATAAATGAAACCAGAAGAGACAAAAAGCTCATACCATGATGAAAACCTTTCTGAATGATCACATATAAGAAAAAGAAAAGGCTTCATGCAAAGTCAAAAGGTCAAGCCAATCTCTTCTCAATCACTCTACTTCTCCCCATTGTAAAACAAACCCATCTCCCAAAAGATAAAGGATAATTCCCAAAAAAAAATTCCAAAAAATCTCACACCGATCAAAAAAGCAAAACAACCCAGGTGATCAAACACTAAATTCAAATAGAGAATTGAATCAAATGCTGATCAAAATCCTTCCTTCAGACAAGATCACAATAAAAAAGGGGTTGCAAACCAGATTCACGCCACGTGGCTAATAGACCGGAACTTCAATTGCAGAGAGAGAGAGAGAGAGAGAGAGAGAGAGAGAGAGAGAGAGGTGGAGAGAGATATTCAGAGAAACAAACACCGACCCAGAAACGATCTTTTGGAGAATCAATCTTCTATGACTTCAAATTTGGATCTTGATCGTCCAGAAAAATCATCGTCATCCACAAATTTATCCTATAATTGATGAGTGATATCTGAAATTCAGGGGGAGAATAAAAATAAAAATAAAAACATGTTTAAATAATTGTAACAAACAATTTTATCAGTTTACATGAAATCAGGAAATCAAAGAAAGGATCGTTAGAAAAATTGGTAATTTTGTTATAGAAATAGAGTGATGACTTTGCTTTTTTGTTCCATCATTTTCTCACTCGTTTCGGTTACCCCTTTTTCCCCGAGACCCTTGACAGAGACTCACCTCTGCATTACAAAATTGCAAATTTTTTTGTTCAAAAAACGAGTGGTTATAGGGTGAAAGAGCAAATTAGACGAAACATTAAAATTAATTGTTAGATGTAGTATAAAATTTCATCCATGGTTGAGATTTATTATTGGTTCATCCAATCTTAACCATTCATAGCATTTTTTAAATAATAACTAACGATCAATTTTAGTGTTTCACCCTAGAAGAAAAAAAATTGCAATTTTTTTTACTAATGTTTTGTTGTTATTAGCAAAATCAATATTAGCAACTTAATATTGTTTCTTTTAATTTATTATTTTTATTTCCTTGAAAAGGCTCTCTTCTTATTTCTCAAAAGTAACTAAAGATTATGTATTTAGTCTATAGATTAAGGGCCCGTTTAAATAGAGTTTATGAAAAACAGCTTTTGCAAATAGATAAGCTTTTTCGTATTATTCATAAACTTGTCAATGTAGTTTATGGAAAAACAATTTATGGGGATATAACTTTTGTTAGTGAGAACTTATGAGTTAACATGAAAACTTATTTTCCATAAGTTGTTTTCCATAAGCTCAAAAATAAGTTTATCCAAACGGGCCCTTAAATAAAAATGATAACTAAAGTGCTAGAAAATTGCTATATTTAATTTTATTGGCAAAGATATTACTGAATTTTATGTAAATTCATGTAAAACAAGTAGTTTATTGCATTTTTGACAGGAGTATAATAGTCTATTGTTATATGTTATATATAAATAAACTTAAGGAAATAATATCAATCGTTTTGAAAAAATAATTTAATTTTTCAAACAAAATAATTTAATTATTTTGCACTGACAATTTGTAAATATTTTTATACTACAGTTGTAGCTAATTCGAAATTAATATGTTAAGAATAATTGATTTTATTCTTGTTATCTAGAAAGTCATACATATATATCATGAATTCATATTAGTTAAAAGTGTAAAATCTTTACCCTGATCGTACTTACTAATTAAGTTCTTTAAAAAACCAAACCAAGTTAATTATGTCCACAATTTATTTTTTGAGAGACTCGACCTCCGACTTATTTAGACAAGTTCAAATAATTCTCGTAACGGAGAGTATTTCCACCTATTGTCGGCCTGAACCTGAACGACCCGATTTATAAATTAAAAAAAAAACAAATTCAACCAATTGAACATTGATTTGGAAGACATCATGTTACGTTTTTAAAACATTTTTTTGTCGTATATAAAACATTTTTTATGAAAGGTTTTAAAAACATTGATGTAACAAAATAAATAGTAGTATATAAACCGAAGGATTGTGATCGACCATTACCTAAAATTTTAAATTATGATTTATGTAAAGTTTTTTTATTATGTTATTTGTCTCATCCGTTAATAAAGTCAAAGAAGCAACATGTCACCCTATGATTTGTCAAAATGGATAGAAAGTCAAAGCACAAACGCGCACGAAATTTCATGAATGTCCTTTTGCTTGAATAAAAAAACCAATGAAAACAAAGAAAAGTAAAGGGATGGTAATGGAAATTAAATTAAA
This sequence comes from Astragalus glycyphyllos, assembly GCA_963573325.1. Lineage (NCBI taxonomy): Eukaryota > Viridiplantae > Streptophyta > Magnoliopsida > Fabales > Fabaceae > Astragalus > Astragalus glycyphyllos. The sequence continues at coordinate 115,452,962 of OY754307.1, forward strand.
TCAAAAGAACTTCAATATTTAAATAATCAATCATAATCTTAAACCTTTTTTGACCAAATTAATGTTAAATTGTTTTTTCAATAAATTTATTGTTGAGATCCGTGTATATACCGCCAAACATATTTTGACCGAGAATTGATTTTTTTTAAGCATTTGACTGGGAATTGATGTTAAAACCTTTTTCGACTGAATGTAATTTAAATTTTAAAAAAATAATTATTGGCCAGCTATAATTCCTTTTTTATATCACCCACTTTTATTCTAACTTCCAATTATTTATGTCGACAAAAATGGCAGGTATATAATTTCTTTTTTTTTAGAAACAATAGGAATATAAATTTGTGGAACTGATTTCATCAGTAAAAAAATATTGAGGAATTAAAATTTGAATGACTTAAGAAAAGGAACTAAGTGGCCGTCACAAAGAAACATTATCCACAAATCAAAACCGGCCACTTAGAAACAACCTATTATTTTATAGATTTATTCAATAACAATCAAAATTTAATAATGGCTGAATTGATCGTTTAAGTTAAATGTTGTTTCTAAGAACAGCATAATCTTCACGTCAAAAAAAGAACAGCATAATCTTGCTTCAAAAAATAAAAACAGCATAATCTTCTTTGGATCTGCGACAAGAAGCTAAGAGTTGGACCGTTCTATACAAATTGCCCCAATTACGCAAAGACAGGTAATCAATGACGTTATCTTTCCTTTTATACAGGTCTAGGGTCAAACAATGTGTAAAAAAGGGTCAAACACCAACTTAAACTGTATTTGTACAATAATATGGTAATGGCATGGTGTTGCATGAGTACATCCTTGACCTTTTTAGTGTTTTCTGCAGCTACTGACACAATGTCATACCATGCATGTCTTGCCATCTTCCATAAACAGTTGCATCCCAAATTTGTAATGTCCAACAGCAAAAAAAGGTGAAGAAACAAGCAAACTAGAATAGAAATGCCTTTTCGTGGGGGGGCCACGCGAAATGATGAGTTTTTCCAGCCTGTCTATAGCTTCAGACTCTGAAAAGTATTCCTCTTCTCTCTCATACGCTCCCCTCTTTCTCTCTTCTCTATTCATCCATTTCTCCCAAATTCCCTTCTTCTTCTTCTCTCAATTAAACTCATCCCCTCAGCACCATAACCACAACCTCAGCACCTTTCTTCTCTCCTGGAAAATGATGCAGCTGGGATGCAAAAGGGAAAGTTATGATTTCTAAACCCCTTTCTTATTTTTTCAAATCAATTGGTTTTTTTAAAAATAAAAACACAAAAATCTGTTCCCTTTCTTATTTTTGCTGCTCTATATTCTTCCTCTGCGTAACTTCTTCTTCATCTAACATTTATTTCTCTGTTCTGCTGCAGAAAAACACCCTTCAAATCATCAAGAGTGGGGAAATTTATTCTCAAAAGCAATTCTTATAGAAAGTCTTGCTCTAATTTGTTTGATCCATTCCCACAAAGGTAATAATGGTTCTATTATTTAAACATCTTGAATTTATTTTTTTTTACTTAAACACTTTAATTGTGTGCAGTACCTTCACACTCGCAGCCATTTTTTTTAATTCAGTCAGACATGAGGTTTTCTTTCTGGTAATGGAAATGGGTTTTGTGGAGTTAGCATGGTACTAGCTTCACCACCCGTGCTACGCACGGGTTGTTTTAGTTTGGTAATTACATAGATGGTTGAAATATATATATATATATATATATATATATATATATATTGACTTTATCACAGAATCAAGTCATTGCGAGCTTTGATGCTGGTTGAAATATATGTGTATCACTGACTTTAGGACTCTACCCATATAATCAGATATTCTTTATATGGGTAGAGTCTTTTTCGGATGTGTGTATAACAACGGAAAGCCCAACAGCAACAACAGACCACGATGGACATGTAGTAGTAACATTACAAAGGAAACAAATTACAAATTGAGGAAATAAAGAAGATAGATGAGTATCCGAAAGTTGGGCAAATAATTCGTATCCTTTGGAATGAAAAGCGTGGCGACGTTGCTGCTAGTCACATGGGAGCACACATTCAACAAACCGGATGGTAGAAATGTAACATTTTTGCTGGACAAATGACAATCATGCGCATCCTAACATTTTCTTACCATATTTTAAATCCATGGAAACTTCTTTCCTAAGCTGTGACGGCACTCTATATAGAGAAGCGTAGGTGACCGAAATGTATAGAGAGAAAAAGTCTCTAGTTCTTTGAATAAAACATGCAACAAAGGAAAAAAAGTCTCTAGTATATTCTAGTATATTCTACTATATATAGATAACATAATTTACCCGTGCGATGCACAGGGTTACCAAGTATCGATGGATGTAAATACATTAAATCAACTCGTTAATATCGTGAGAAAATGACTATTAATTAAGAATAATTTAGTAAATCTATTAGACGCACAAAACTACTATTATTCTTAATATGTATGAAAGTAGTTATTTTTGCTTATAAGTAAGTCCAGAGAGTGCTATTACCACTTTCACTCCTTTGGAGTCTTGTAAATTAAATAAATATTAAGGATAGGATTTGAAACTTTGCTATTATTATACGTTTGAAGAGAAAGTGTCAATATAATTTTTTTTTGTATAAATGTTTAAGATAGGATTTGAAACTTTGCTATTACTATACTTATGAAGAAAAAGTGTCAACATAATTTTTTTGTCAACACTAATTGATTTGTTTAAAGTAATAAAAATAGAAAGAATGAGATAAATAATCCAATGAATCATAGTAAAATTAAATAACATTTGCAAATATAGTTTCTAGTAAATGCTTATAAAACCATAATAGATGCTTGTAAAAACAAAATGCTAACTAACATTTGCAAAACTATTACAGAATTGTTGTCCATAAAATTAAACAAAAAATAACATAGAGAATAAATAAGTCGACAAATTTGATAACATGAGTGACATTCTCCTTTTAACATTTTGTACACACATTTTGTTCACAATCTGAACTTCAACCAATTAAGAGTGAAGCTTTGCTGTAGAAATTAAAAATATTCTTTGTATGCACCAAACCCAAGCCATGTATGTACATTTAATATGCAAAATAATGTCTCTGACGAAGAACCACCAATATCATTTTTCATTGAGCCTCTGTTGCTTCTTTGTGACATTAGTATTACATACCAATTGTTTGTGCATGTAATCATCAAGTTTGTTACTAAAAACACCATTTTCTTGGTCTACCTCACTTCAAGTCAAAACTCTGCCACATTTTCTTATTAAAATTCGTTAGACATCTCCAAAGGCAGAAAATGGTAGTTAAATTAATAAGCACAACGGTGAAACAAATTAAAGGTTTCAAAACTTTAGTATCATAAATGTTGGTCATTAACCTCCATATCCTTTGATACTCCTCATGCATACAACTATGGTAGCAAAAACTGTGATAAGTTCCATTAGTTTGGTGAATCATGTTTTTCAATAGTAACAAAGAATTACAGACAGAGACTCATATGGTATTCATTCATACCGGTAAAATTAGCTACTGAGCTAGCTTTTTAAGTCACAGAAAGAGACACTCATATGATATTCATTCATTTTGTTGAGCATTTTAAAAGATTTACATTACTCTACTACAGGTCTTTAAACCCCAATTCAAGAGGAGTCACGCCTTGGTAGAAATATCATTGAGTAATGAGGATACAAAGAAATAATGACAACCTTTTACATCCATACATAACTCCAAATAGAAGCAACTTCAGGCTAGCAAGCTGGTACAAATACATCACAATAACTGAAGTTAAAGCATGGACATCTTAATATCTATATGATACAGTGTAAAGCAGAAAATAAAAGTTCAAATCTAATTTACATGATCACAATATATTTTTACACACACACACATAAAGATTATTAGAAACAGGCAAACAACCTCATAGGCAAGAAGAGGCCCAGCTAGCATCAATAGCATTGATGATGTTTTCATGTAATGTTGGTCCAGTAGAAGCAACTGTACCACAATCAACCCCTTCTAAATAGGACCCTTTAGAGAAGTCCAAAGGATTCCCCCTAACATCTGTTACTATGCCTCCTGGCTTCCTGTATTATCACAACACCTGCAGCATGATCCCATATTCTCTCCATGTAACCACTCCTTACAAACTTCATCAATACCTCAGCATCCCCACATGCTATTGTCGCATATTTAATCATGCTGCAAACTCTTAACAGCTGATTACTGCATACAAATGATAAATAATAGCATTTTATGAAGTAAGAATGGTAATAAAAAATGTATACTCTCTCGTAATCAAATATAAGCAAAAAAAAGTACATGTATCTGGTCTAAATCTCAAGATAGAGAGTATAACCGATGTCAAAATGGAATGGAATAAGAAATGCACCTGAGACCAACACTAAGAGCCAGGCCATTAGTAAAAGAATGGTTTGAATTAGGCTTCTCAACTGGTTGGTAGAAAGTGGCCAATGCTAGGTTATCAATAGAAGAGAAAGAGACTTGTTTTGCATGGTTTGGCCACACAAACCTCTCATTCACGTGAAGCAGTGGTTGGATCCAAGCCTTGCCACTGCCAAACAACTTTTATGCTTAAAACATTATAGCTTAATCGTACCTGTTGAATTTGTGATAACCTATAACTTATTCCTAACGGTGAACCCATCAAGCTAGAACTATAAGAAACGATAAAAATAAATATTAGTCAATCATTCTTTCATAGAGTATGCTTTCATATCACAAATGAGAAGAAAAAAAGGAAAAACCAGACTTCAACTCACCAAAGGATGTGTATAGTTGCACAAACTATCAACATGAAATTGTACATTAGTTTTTTCTAAAGGATGTTGTAGATGATACATTAGCATGAACATGATTTAATTTCTTTAATGAGAAAAGGTTGTCTATGTAATAAGATGAGACTCCACTACCTAAAGAGATAGATAAAATATTAACTCCATCAACTACAACTCTATCAACAGCTGCAAGAATATCTGACCTGAAACATCTACCTGTCCAACACACTTTATAAGTTGCATTTCTTGCACCTGGTGCTGGTGCCATTCCTGTTCTGTTCCATAAACATATCCTAGATGATTAAATTACCAATCTAATCCATAAATATAAATTAGCAATTACCATTCTGATTTTAAAATCATTGAAGCAATAGAGTATATATGGATATTAGTCATAACAAAGCTACCTTTATTGTGGAACTCTTCATTTGTTCTTCGTCTTCACCGTTTGCTTCGTCGCCTTTGTCGTCAGCCCTTCACGTCTCCTGTTGTGTTCCCTCTCGTGGTTGATTCGATTTACAATTGTGTCAAAGCAACGACAGAGGTTTGAAAAAAAATTTAGCTAAGTTAGTTTAACAGAAAGATTGAAATAATAATATAACTGATAAGTTGAAGACCAAATGATCATATTATGAGCATCTAATTAATACTATGAATCTTGGCAACATGTGAGCCAAGTTCATTCAGATACGTTTTATAGAATTCTAACATTTGTAAAACTAAATTGAAGAATGTAAGGCTAAAATATTTGCAAAACTAAAGTGAAGAATGTAAGACTTGAATCAAGTCAGAATTCCTGAAATAGTAAGTTTGAAACCTATTGAAATTAAAGGAAAGAAGTAAACAATGAACTATAGAACAAAAGGAAATTGAGGACTTCTCCTAAACCCTACTTGCGCCACTTTGAAGACGAATGCTGCTTTTCGAGATACTCACCGTTCACGCTCGAAACACTGGCAGGAATGCGGAGTGTGCGCATAGAGAAACACCTTGTCGAAGGTCCTTGTCGTTTCTTGTTCCGTTGCTGCTAGCAAGTAAAGAGCCGGCGCGTGAGAGTTCATTGCCGTCTTCGCCATCAACGACGCCCATTTCCTCTGTTTTGCAAACAATAAAACCTAATCCGCACATATTCTACATCACTCACAACACCCATTATTTCAGTTATGCATGTTAAAGAAAGTTAAAAAATTGCTCTCCAGTTGCCTCTCGCACCTCTTTTCGTTTCTCTCTCTAATCGCTCTCTTTCTATCTCTTTGATCGCTCTCCCCTTCGCAACTCTCTCTAACCCTCAACATCAATCTTGCAAAAATTCAATTCTTTTTTCTCTCCTTTCAGATTGGTATTTGTTCTCTCCTATCTCTCTATGTGTGATTTCGCTCTTCTCTCTCTCTCTCTCTTTCACATGGTACTATTGTGGCTATGAGGGAGAATTAAAGTGTTAGGGAAGGAAGAGAGAAGAGAGGGAGTTTGTGAAAGATACATGGAAGCTGGAAGACGAAACATGTCACAGAGAGAGCTTTAGAATGGAAAATGCATTGAAAGATTTAATTTTTAAATGTGGGAAGATATAAAGCCAGACACGTGTTTATGAGAGGACACGTGGGAAAGGGAAGCAATTTGTTTGGAAATGGAACAGAAAAAAAAATGGCAATTGGCGCGCGCGGTGACAAGCCGCATACATTTCTTAGATGTGTTCGTAAGGTTTCATGTTGCTGATTTGACTCAGTTGGAATTTCTGCTTCTTTTTAATAATTCATTAACTATTTTCCCCGTATGTAATGTTTTGGTAATTTTCGAAGTAAAACTGATGATTTGTACGATAATGATGAACATTAAACTGTTCAAATAGTCCATTTCCTTCCCATTTTTGTTAAATAAAACCACCAGTTATATATTTTTATTCATTGTGGCCAATAATACATTCTCAAGTGTCTGCAGCTCAATTGCAGTTGGTGAAAGTTTCTTTAAATAAGATCAACGGCTGGCCTGATTACTCCAATGGATCAAATTTCTATTTAAATTGTGAAAGTACAATGAAGAAAATAGCACTAATTGGTGCATGAACAGTTCAAACAGTGGGTAGAAGCAATAATACATTGATCCAATTGACAAAAAATTGGTCAAAGATTTACAGTGACGCAGGATTCGTTTTGTGATATATGTACAACATCACTATCAAATTTATGCATGATTAGATGTTAACTGAGTATAAGTAAATTATATTTGAAGCAAATATTGTTTTTTGTTGTTGAATATCATGTGGCTCGGTAGCGGTCATCATCCAAATATTCCCGTGCAGAGCACGTCAGCAATTATCCTATCGATTGAGTTACCGAGAAAAAACATTTCTTCGAGACCACATAAGCCTGTGCAGCGCATGGGTGAGGGTCTAGTAAGTAATTTAGTCCACAAAAGTGTAGTTGAGTGGCAATTTATTAGTCCCTAAATTTCATTATACGTATCTTAAGCAGAACATACACGTTTGAACCCTAAAAAGTAACAATCTCTCATGTTCCTACTAACTAACTAACCATAAATATTTGCCTATAAAAAATGCATACTAATGTTAATCTTGTCTACAACATCCGTCACGTTATGTATTACATTCGTAGGTAAAACTAGGCTTGTAATTTGAAAATAAATTCACTTCTATTAATTAATTACGTTTTTATCCATTTTACCCTCATTTATCACCCAATTTCCTAATTCTTTTCACCAGAAAGTTAGGCATCAGATCCGCCGCCTCCGCCCAAGCTTCCGCGCGGCCACGCCCACGCCCACCCTTTCTTTCAACCAAACCAATAGACGGAACCCTCTCTTCCATATTTCACTCCTCTTTCTCTGAACGATTCTTCTTCATCCCATCGATGATACTTTTTCATCCCGCGACGTATTATTGTTGTCTCACTGTCACCTTGATCTTCCTCTTCTTTTTGCGATTCTCTTTCCGATTTGTGTAAGTGTTTCATTCTCACCTTTATCTCTTCCTCTTCGTTTGGCTTTGTATTGTTGTTTTTGGTACCCTAGTTAGATACTTGTGTTTTTCTCTCTCTGGTTATTTTCTCACATTCATTGTTTCCCATCTAATCTATGTTTGGATAATTGTCTTTTCTGTTTTGTCACCCCGCTAATCTCATTATGTGAAAAGCTTATTGTTTATTAGAGTTCTTAATCTTATTGATTATTTGTTAAGCCTTCATTTGGCAAGATGCTAAAATTGAAAAAGAAAAGGGATCGAATCGATGTTTTAACTTTTAACAGTGTCATTGAATAGCATCTTTAGTGATCAAGTTTGTCATGTACTTGTAATCTAGTGATGAACAATGTCATGAATGAAATGGTTGATAGTGCTTATGATTTGGTTGTTAAGTTAGGAAGATTTGGTTTTTTGCTGAATTTTTTTTGTTTATAATGCATTAAGGGTGGTGTTAGTACTGTTGTTGTTTGCAAAAGTCTCCAAGATCATCTGCCTGTTGTGCGTGGTGCTTGTTGTGTGCTGCATAATATTTTTGTTCTCCAACAATTAATTAAAGATAAAAAGTACAGTATTAGTAATAGTGGGTTAGTTTCCATATGGTGGTGTTTCTTGGTCTTTGGGCCACTCAAATTGAAACAAGTATGATGGATGAATTTAAGGTATTCAGATACTATGAGTGAATTAAATTTGGTAATTCTATTTCTATTAAACAAGTATGTTGCCGCATGCAATTAACAGGTTTTGTGTTTTTGTGTTCACAATTGTTTATAGACGCATCTTTACTGATTCGACTTCTGTAACTGTTTCCTTCAGTGAATCATGTTAATTTATGCAATATCCAGCATTTTGGATTTATCTATATTTCTGCATGAGTGCTTAGGTTAGGACTTAGGAATCTATTATCTTTGTGCTTCCAAATTTCCAATTGTTGGGATAGAGTTTCACTGGTTTAGTGGCAGTGACATTTGATTTGGAGAAAATAATAACAAAAGATAACACCAATCTAAATGACTTATTTTCTGATAGAGTTTTCTTACAATATTTCATTGTCGTTCAGGTTAAAGTTGAAAGAAGAGATGGAGAATACTACGAGTGCAACAACTAAAAAGGTTAGGAACCACGTGCCTCATGATCTTGCATTGTTAATTATGTCAAAACTCCCTCTAAAATCTTTAAAGCGATTTGGATGCGTATGCAAATCGTGGGATCTCAATTTTGAAAACCCTCATTTCATGAACATTTTTCGCAAAAGCTTCATATCTAACCATGTTTCGTACTATGATGGCACATCTCTCCTCTTGAGTATGATTTCTATAAAGAAAGACTTTTGCTTGTATTCTCTTTTCGGTGAAAAGTTTGAGAATAAGCACAAATTAGACTGGCCAAATCCATTTCCAAGAAACAATCGTGGTTTCCATGTTTTGGATTCTGGTAGCTTTACTGGAACTCTTTGCCTCTACCTTAGGGGTGATGTAGTTGTATTATGGAACCCAGCTACTAAGGAATTCAAGGTCGTTCCTCTTAGCCCGTATGTACCCCCTTATGGGAACGATATGGTTATTATTCATGGATTTGGTTTTGATAATGTTAGAGATGACTATAAATTGCTTAGGCATGTAGAGTTTTATCCACTAACTGACCAACATGTCAATCATCTTGGCGTGCCATGGGAAGATGTGCTTGAGGAACAAATATCTATGGACCCATTATGGGAGATATATAGTCTTAGAAGTAATTCTTGGAGGAAACTTGATAGTGATGCACCTGCTTGTGGTATGTGTGGTCATGTTGCTAGTGGTGAACGATTGAGCACAGAAGGAATGTGTCACTGGTGGGGAACCAAAACTGTTAATGACAAAGTATTGTGCATTTTGTCATCATTTGATTTGAGAAATGATGTGTTCATTACAACTCCCATAACATCATACATAGATGATGTTCGTTCATGGCTTAATTTGGTATTGTTAAATGGATCAATTGCTGTGATCTCATTTTGTTTTGGTATACCTACTTTTCACATATCAGTTTTAGGTGAACTTGGTGTAAAAGAATCATGGACTAAACTTTTCATTGTTGGGCCTTTGGCTTCCATTAAGGAGCCTATTGGGGCAGGCAAGAAGGGAGATCTATTTTTTAGCAAAGAAGATGGCGAAATAGTTTTGTTTGATTTAAGTACTCAGATGACTCATGAGCTTGGTATTAAAGGTTCTTCTCCTCATATATTAATTTACAAGGAAAGCCTTATTCCAATGGAAGGAATAAATAATTAATTGTTTTTTTATTTTCGCCAAAGAGGTTTATGGCAATGATTATTAAGATTTATCTCGTATACCAAATGGCTTGTTATTATTCATATGACAAATATTATCAAGTATATGACAAAGTAAGAAACCGTTTGAAAATATGAATATTGATTGACAAATTTTATTTTGAAGGTTTATTCTATTTTGCAAATTTCTAGTTTCAAGTTGAGGCAATTCGAACAAAATTGTTGAGGTTCTTTATGATCATTCCTTGTTGCTGCAAATCTGTAACCCTCTCAAAACCTAGACATCTTATGTTACTGCATATATACAAACATACATTGATTAAAATCAACTTGTTTCATCTGAAAGGACCTAGCTTAAAAAAGCGAACCCACGGTTCTCACACTTGCCATTTGTGTTTGTGTTAGGTCCTCACACTTGCCAGTCCGAGCATCAGACAAAAAAATATTACACCATGAACAACGATTGCCTAACAATTTGAGCCCATAATTAATATCCACGGTTCCTTATTTGAGCCCAAGAAAAATCTCTAATCTTCTCATGCGTTCTTTCTCTTAAGGAAATGCTAGCGAAAAGAGGGCCCGTCCGTGCATCTAGTGATGGCAATGGGGTGGGGCGGGGCGGGACCGGGGAGTACTCCCCCGCTCTCCACCCCACCTCCCATATTGTCCCCCATCTCCATCCCCATTCCCCGCTTCGAGGGAGGTTTTCTCTCCATCCCCATCCCCACAGATCCCCACGGGGACCCTAAGAATTCATTCAGTGTTGGCAAAAATTAAAATTAAAGTATACTAAACAGGAAAAAATGTATAAAAATAAGACTAAAAAACAGAAGTTTAACATTAAATATAAAAAAATTATAAAATAATTTGATATTTTAATATTTATAATGTATAAAGGTGAGAATAAAAATATAAAAATTAGCACAATTTAATATTTTATTAATATCTTTATTTAAAATCACATATTAAAAGACTAAAAAATCTATAACTTAGAATATAAGATATATCTATAATAAGAACATTTATAAATATATTCGGGGACGGGGTCCCTGCGGGGCGGGGGATATGAACCCCGTCCCCATCCCCAAGTTGACTGCGGGGGATTTTCTGCCCCATCCTTGTCCCCACGGGGAAAATTTCCCCGCCCAAGGGCCCTAAACGGAGCAATCCCCGCAGGGATCTCCACTTGCGGGTAGAAATTGCCACCCCTACGTGCATCATAGCTGGTAAAACGGACTACTCGGCCCACGTCGGGACATATGGAGCTCAGACTTTTATGGGCTGGGCCAAAAAGTCTAGATTGAAATTTGGGCTAAGCCTTTACGGCCCAAGCCCGACTCTATGCGGACTGCGGGCTTTTCGGGCTAGCCCGCATTATACGCCAATATGAGTTAAAAATAATAATTTTTTGAAAAATAAATAAAAAACATCTTTTATTCTTTAAAGAGCCACGGTACCGTAGAAAGAGGAAAATAACATGCATTTAACGCCAAAACATTCTAATTTATAAGGTTATAATGCAATCTAAAATATTCAAAACCCAGTTATAATTTCTTGGGGGCCAAAAGCAAAATGGTTCGTGTGAGCAATATTAGCATTTGCAATTAGTTATCAGGTGAAATATTAAATTTCAATATGTAGGCGTGATGTATTTGCATTTTTTTGTTAACTACTAAAAAATAGTGCATATAATTATGTAAAAATATGTCCACTAATATTTGGAATGTTGTCTCTAGAACTTGGTTGAATGTCTTCCAAATCGCTATTAATGATAGTCATGATTAGAATAAGAGGAAGCACTTTTTCACCCCAAAAAATAATAACTGGAAGAAGCATAACATTATAAGGTGGAATTGTAATTGACTATTTGGTTTCAAAACAAAGTCACTTTGAGATTGGATACATCAAGGTTAGATTAATTACAAGCAAAGCACCGCAAGCCATTTTCCAAAGCTTAAACTTTGAAACTAAGTTTTAACAACACATTTGGTAAACAAAAAAAGACTTGCTCAAGATTTAAATTATTATTTTGCACTCTGTTGCTTCCAACATATATATTACATTCTACAATTCAAAGGGCTATAAGCTACAACAATCCCCATAATTAAAGAAATATCTATATTTGGCTCCACTACCATTGTAAAAACATCTTCTCCTAAATCAACTCCACAAGGTGACCTCTTTCTCCTTAACTGCTCATACAAAAACAACAAAATATATAAATATAACAGGTTTATACATATATGTAATTATGTTATGTACCAAACTTTGCTATAAAAAAATATGTAAGAAATATTTAATGTTACCTCTGCAACTATGACTCCTAACTTGTCAGATATTTCGCAAGCTGGCTTGCAAGTGTTGCTTTCTATTTTATAAGTATATGGTTGATTTATGTCTAATCCAAGGTCATTATCCGGGAAACCTCAATTCGGTAGTACTAATTCATTATCTTAACTTTTACTTGGCTTAACACAATTCGAGAAACCAAATCACTCGATTTTAACGGAAACCCCAATCCGACAATCACTTAGGCTCACAATTGTATACTAACTGATGTAACAGAAATCATGAAATGAACTTTCAATTCTTCTTCTTTTCGTTTTCTGGTTTGTTATCAGTTCCTTCATTGATGAATTTCATCAACATCAATACGATATCAGTCGCAAGGACGTTTCCGTTCATCATTTTCGCGTGAATCCTTCACGTTCTTTTCCTCTCTCTGATCGTCTCTCTGATTGAGCTCTTCGTTCATCTTCTCCGATCATTTTTCCGATCGTGTTTTCCCCTTTCCTCCGTCACAGTTTCATTCAATGGCGGACGCTGGAGCAGATCCCTACTATTTGCACCCATCAGATAATCCTGGTGCGGTGCTTGTCTCACAAATTCTCACTAAAGATGGCACCAATTATGGATCTTGGACTCGAGCAATGCACACTGCGCTTGGAGCCAAGAACAAACTAGGTTTTGTTACAGGGACCATTCCCAAACCTGCTGAAGACGACGCTAATCATGCAAAATGGATGCGAAGCAATGACATGGCGACCTCGTGGATCCTTAATTCAATCTCAAAGGAACTCCATACCAGCGTTCTTTATGCTGATTCTGCCTCTAATATATGGAATGATCTGAAACATTGATTCGAACAAAGCAATGGTCCTCGTATCTACGAATTGAAGAAAGAAGTTCTTAATTGCACACAAGGCTCGCTCTCGTTCAGTGCTTATTTTAGCAAATTCAAGGGATTATGGGATGCATTGGTTGCTCATGAATCAAGCCCTTCATGTTCCTGTGGTGGCTCCTATCTCCGGAAAGAACAAGTGATGACATTCCTCATGGGACTCAATGATACATTCAACAATGTTCGTGGCAACATTCTTCTCCAAGAACCTCTTCAATCGGACTTAATGTTCCTCCCATCCACTATTCCTTCTTCAAATAGCTATGCTTCTTATCAATTAAGCTTCAGACTACTTTTTTTTCATCTTCTTATCAATTAAGCTTAAGCCTACTTTTTTTGTTGTAAATGCTTGTACAAGAAGGGACTTCTGAGGCCTTCAAACAAGTAGTTGCCAATTTGCATATAACATATATAGAACCAAATATAGACCTTTCGAAGAGAAGACACCGAACTGCGAGTAGAGCTGTCAAAACAACCCAAATCTCCAAGCCCAGTCCCCTTGCCCTCTAATTAACCCCATAAAATTTTAGCCCCAATTAAGTGGGTAGTTTTGATTTTTATACCTCCCATTGGCTCACTTACCCCCCACAATTTTGCATATTTCAATTTTACCTTTTAAAAAATATTCAAAATTTAATTCAGAATTCCAAATTCTTTATTTTTTCGAACTTACATTCCGAAATTATGTCAAAAATATAAATCTGAAATAATAAATTAATTTTGGGGAGTATTTTAATAGCGCTTATTTAAGGAAACACTATTAAAGAGTAATATCCAAGGTAATAGACTCTTTAACAACACTTACTCAAGCAAGCACTATTAAGGGCCAGTTTGTTACGAATTAAAAAATAATTGATTTTGTTGTTAAATATTTTAGAGACTAGTTTTTAGAGATTTTTAAGGCCTTGTTTGGGATGGTTTTCTGTTTTTTGTTTTGAAAATTTCAAAAACCAAAACTAGTTACTGTTTTGAGTTTTAAAAATTTCAGAAACCAAAACCAGACTGAGTTGAGTTAAAAAACTTTCAAAAATAAAAACTATAGTTTAAAACATGAACATAAAAGTGGTATCGAAGTGGTAGTTGACGGTGGTCGGAGTGGTGGTCGTCGGTGGCTAGAGTGGTAGTTGACGGTGGTCGCTGGAGTGATGGTCAGCGGTGGTCAGAGTGGTGGTCGGTGGTGGTCATAGTAGTAGTTGACCGTGATTGGAGTGGTGTTCCGCGGTGGCCAGAGTGGTGTTGGGCGGTGGCCGGAGAGGTGTTCGGCGGTGGTCAGAAATGTGGTCAATGGTGGTCTGAGCAGTGGCCGACAGTGGTCAGAGTGGTGGTCGGCAGTCGAAATGGTGGTTATTGGTGGTCGGAGTGGTGGTCGTCAGTGATTGGCGCGGTGGTCGTCGGTGGCCGGAGTGGTGGTTGGGGGTGGCTGGAGTGGTGGTTGGCGGTGGCCGAAATGGTGGTCGGCGGTGGCCGAAATGGTGGTCGGCGGTGGTCAAAGTAGCAATCGGTGGTTGTTGAAGTGATGGTTGGTGATGACATGTTAGTGTTAAAACAAAAACTGAAAATAGAAAATCTCTTTTTTTGGTTTTGTGTTTTGATGGAAAATTGTTTCGAAAATAAGGAAAAAACAAATTCAGCACCATTTTACTCAAACTCTTATTTTAAAAATAACCGTTCGTATTGTGGAAGAAAGTGGGGAGAAAATACTCAATAATAATTAAAGTAAAGGGCCATTTTAGTCCCTGACAATTTTTTAATAGGACAAATTGGTTCCTGACAATTTTTTGAGACAAATAAGCGGTGACATTTTCAAAACGGGGACAAATTAGCCCCTGACACAAGGACTAATTTGTCCCCGTTTTAAAAATGTCAGGGATCCAAAAAATTGTCGGATCAATTTATCCTATGAAAAAATTGTGAAGGACTAAAATGTGCGTTTACTCTATTAATTAATTACGTTTTTATCCATTTTACCCTCATTTATCACCCAATTTCCTAATTCTTTTCACCAGAAAGTTAGGCATCAGATCCGCCGCCTCCGCCCAAGCTTCCGCGCGGCCACGCCCACGCCCACCCTTTCTTTCAACCAAACCAATAGACGGAACCCTCTCTTCCATATTTCACTCCTCTTTCTCTGAACGATTCTTCTTCATCCCATCGATGATACTTTTTCATCCCGCGACGTATTATTGTTGTCTCACTGTCACCTTGATCTTCCTCTTCTTTTTGCGATTCTCTTTCCGATTTGTGTAAGTGTTTCATTCTCACCTTTATCTCTTCCTCTTCGTTTGGCTTTGTATTGTTGTTTTTGGTACCCTAGTTAGATACTTGTGTTTTTCTCTCTCTGGTTATTTTCTCACATTCATTGTTTCCCATCTAATCTATGTTTGGATAATTGTCTTTTCTGTTTTGTCACCCCGCTAATCTCATTATGTGAAAAGCTTATTGTTTATTAGAGTTCTTAATCTTATTGATTATTTGTTAAGCCTTCATTTGGCAAGATGCTAAAATTGAAAAAGAAAAGGGATCGAATCGATGTTTTAACTTTTAACAGTGTCATTGAATAGCATCTTTAGTGATCAAGTTTGTCATGTACTTGTAATCTAGTGATGAACAATGTCATGAATGAAATGGTTGATAGTGCTTATGATTTGGTTGTTAAGTTAGGAAGATTTGGTTTTTTGCTGAATTTTTTTTGTTTATAATGCATTAAGGGTGGTGTTAGTACTGTTGTTGTTTGCAAAAGTCTCCAAGATCATCTGCCTGTTGTGCGTGGTGCTTGTTGTGTGCTGCATAATATTTTTGTTCTCCAACAATTAATTAAAGATAAAAAGTACAGTATTAGTAATAGTGGGTTAGTTTCCATATGGTGGTGTTTCTTGGTCTTTGGGCCACTCAAATTGAAACAAGTATGATGGATGAATTTAAGGTATTCAGATACTATGAGTGAATTAAATTTGGTAATTCTATTTCTATTAAACAAGTATGTTGCCGCATGCAATTAACAGGTTTTGTGTTTTTGTGTTCACAATTGTTTATAGACGCATCTTTACTGATTCGACTTCTGTAACTGTTTCCTTCAGTGAATCATGTTAATTTATGCAATATCCAGCATTTTGGATTTATCTATATTTCTGCATGAGTGCTTAGGTTAGGACTTAGGAATCTATTATCTTTGTGCTTCCAAATTTCCAATTGTTGGGATAGAGTTTCACTGGTTTAGTGGCAGTGACATTTGATTTGGAGAAAATAATAACAAAAGATAACACCAATCTAAATGACTTATTTTCTGATAGAGTTTTCTTACAATATTTCATTGTCGTTCAGGTTAAAGTTGAAAGAAGAGATGGAGAATACTACGAGTGCAACAACTAAAAAGGTTAGGAACCACGTGCCTCATGATCTTGCATTGTTAATTATGTCAAAACTCCCTCTAAAATCTTTAAAGCGATTTGGATGCGTATGCAAATCGTGGGATCTCAATTTTGAAAACCCTCATTTCATGAACATTTTTCGCAAAAGCTTCATATCTAACCATGTTTCGTACTATGATGGCACATCTCTCCTCTTGAGTATGATTTCTATAAACGAAGACTTTTGCTTGTTGTATTCTCTTTTCGGTGAAAAGTTTGAGAATAAGCACAAATTAGACTGGCCAAATCCATTTCCAAGAAGCAATTGTGGTTTCCATATTTTGGATTCCGGTAGTTTTACTGGAATTCTTTGCCTCTACCATAGGGATGATGTAGTTGTATTATGGAACCCAACTACTAAGGAATTCAAGGTCGTTCCTCTTAGCCCGTATGTACCCCCTTATGGGAACGATGAGGTTATTATTCATGGATTTGGTTTTGATAATGTTAGAGATGACTATAAATTGCTTAGGCATGTAGATTTTTATCCACTAACTGACCAACATGTCAATCATCTTGGCGTGCCATGGGAAGATGTGCTTGAGGAACAAATATCTATGGACCCATTATGGGAGATATATAGCCTTAGAAGTAACTCTTGGAGGAAACTTGATAGTGATGCACCTACTTGTGGTATGTGTGGTCCTGTTGCTAGTGGTGAACGATTGAACACAGAAGGAATGTGTCATTGGTGGGGAAGCAAAACTGTTAATGACAAAGTATTGTGCATTTTGTCGTCATTTGATTTGAGAAATGAGGTGTTCATTACAACCCCCATAACATCATACATAGATGATGCTCGTTCATGGCTTAATTTGGTATTGTTAAATGGATCAATTGCTGTGATCTCATTTTGTTTTGGTATACCTACTTTTCACATATCAGTTTTAGGTGAACTTGGTGTAAAAGAATCATGGACGAAACTTTTCATTGTTGGGCCTTTGGCTTCCATTGAGGAGCCTATTGGGGCAGGCAAGAAGGGAGATCTATTTTTTAGCAAAGAAGATGGCGAAATAGTTTTGTTTGATTTAAGTACTCAGATGACTCATGAGCTTGGTATTAAAGGTTCTTCTCCTCATATATTAATTTACAAGGAAAGCCTTATTCCAATGGATGGAATAAATAATTAATTGTTTTTTTATTTTCGCCAAAGAGGTTTATGGCAATGATTATTAAGATTTTATCTCGTATACCAAATGGCTTGTTATTATTCATATGACAAAGTAAGAAACCGTTTGAAAATATGAATATTGATTGACAAATTTTGTTTTGAAGGTTTATTCTATTTTGCAAATTTCTAGTTTCAAGTTGAGGCAATTCGAACAAAATTGTTGAGGTTCTTTATGATCATTCCTTGTTGCTGCAAATCTGTAACCCTCTCAAAACCTAGACATCTTATGTTACTGCATATATACAAACATACATTGATTAAAATCAACTTGTTTCATCTGAAAGGACCTGGCTTAAAAAAGCGAACCCACGGTTCTCAACTGTAAAAGAGCCTGACTTCATGTTTTCATTACCGGGTTGTTACACAACTGTTAACCGGGTTATTCATCGTCGATTTCACTACATTACAATAATGTAATCAGATCATGGATTAATAATCGTTTTAAGAAATGTACAGCAATTTTATAATATTCTAAAGAAATTTACAATACTCAATTTCTAAGACAAAACAATTATTATTTTTTATTATAGATCCATGATACAATCATAGGTCATAAATTTAAGATTATAATACTTTTAGTAAATGCTCTGCATAAGTGCTAATATTTTTTATAAACAAAAGGAAAATGAGATGCATCACCTTACATCATTATTTAGGAATTTTAAATTTTTTAATAATTGTGAAATTAATAATATATTTTTATAAAACAATAAAAAAAATAGTCTCATCCCATAATTGTGTGAGAATTAACGAATAAAACATCATTTTTTTAAACTTTTATAGATGCTTGACACCATCCTATGTGATAAAACTAAGTTTGTAAAATTTGTGAAATTAACAAATATCTCTTATATGTACGATGCTTGTCACTTGCGCGCGCAAGTTGCAGCTTCTTTTTTTTTTCTTTTCAGTTTTTTGTTTTGTTTTTTGTTTCCTCCTTTTGTTTGTTTTTAGCCTTTTTTTTTTCATTTCAGTTTTTTTCCCTCTTTTTGTTTCTTTTTTTTTCTTTAGTTTTTTTTCTTCTTTTGTATTTTAAGAGGTATTTTACGATCTCGAAAATGTTTAAATGTTTAGATATGTAAATTTTGTTCTTTAATAATCAATTTGATAGAACTTTCTATAAATGCTTATATTTTAATGGTAATTTCCATCCAATTATGAACATATACCACATCTTTTACTTTCTATTTGTGTTTTCTTTTTTTTGTTACTTCGGACCAATGGGTATTAAAATCATTCTTTAATTGGTGTTTATATTTTTATATTTCTTTAATATTCGAGTACATCGTTGCTGTATTAACTCCTGTGATAACTTCAGCCACATTTACAATAGAAACTTCATGATCTTCTTTCAACGGGAACTTCAGCCAAATTTACAATAAAACCTTCATAATCTTTTTCAACTTTGTATAACTACTCCTAATTTATCATGGGTTTTCCTTCAACCATCCATGATACGCCCTGCGCGTTTCACTTTTTAATTGTATTGTCTTCTTTTCTTTCTAATTATTGATTAATTTTTAATATTTTGCATTTGATGAATACAAATTATGTTATTAAAATTCTCTAGACTTTTTCTTCTTATTTTATCTATGGAGGATGTGTGTCTTTGTTAATGTTCCTTTTAAAATCGATAATTTTTTATTTAATTTATATTTATAATTTAATTTTAATTCACAGTTATTAGATTTTATATTTTACAAACTAACACCATTTGCCCAATGGCATAGACTACTCTGGGACACGGGGGTCGACCCCGTGCTCATGCGTTTGATTCTCATAGCTGACAAGCTCGGTGTTGTGTAGGTATTAAATGGATTATTTGAGCATCATTGCATACGCTTGGACTAGCTATTATTTTGAGACATTGGAAGTCTACCGTTGACAGGGTTATGAGGTTAACATTCAGATGAATGAATATTCAAATTAGTAGTGTGTTTTTTTTTGCCCTTGAATGTAATGTATCTTGCAACTGGTACCAAATAGTACTACTTCATATTACATACATCATTTAGTTTAAAAATTAGCCAACCCCATGCGGAGCACGGGTCATGGGGCTAGTGTTTTTATAAAGCAATAAAACAAGAAACAAAATTAGTCTAATCCCATAAATGCTTGAGTATTAATCAATACAACTTTATTTTTTATTTTTTTAGATGCATGACATCATCCTAAGTCAAAATCATTTTACAATATTTTGTGAAATTAATAATTAATGATATATTTTTATAAAACAATAAAACAAAAACAAAATTAGTCCATACTGCCAAGACCTTCGTATTCTCTCCTTTTTGTACCCACATCTGTTGCAACCTTGTTTCTAAGGCTTTAAATACTATCTTTCTTTCCAGAAGCTTAACAATAAGTCCATACTGCCAAGGCCTTCGTATTCTCTCTTCCTCTTTCCTAGAAAGATTAAACTCAGGACACTCATATCGTCCTACAGTTTTTTCAATGATTGTGAATCCTCTTTCATCATCTTCTTTTGTTTCCTGCACCATCATCTCTGCCTCAGAATCACTTACTTCCACATGATCGTTCCCATCACTGGCATCATCAAAGTCCTCCTCATCTGAACTATTACCAAGAACAGCATTTTTGTAAGACACAGGCCCTGAAGTAGTCCCTTGAAATCCTTGATCCCCTCCTTTAATCTTTTTGGTACTTCGAACCACCTGGTCAGCTTCTTCCTCCGATAATTTTTAATAAATACATATTACGAACTACGCATTTATTAAATGGCATGATCTCATTATTTGGAAACTATGAAATTTTTGTTAGAATTGTGATACACTCATTGGATGGGATGGTGTGTTTAGTAATGTACCAATGGTATATAACATTTTTCATAGATGGACTATAGTAGTAGTGTATGAAAGGAAAAAAAATTAAATGGCTATTTGACATCAGCATATGTCACTATCTAACATTTATTTTTATCCATAAAATGTGCATTAATTACACATTATTTTTTAAATTCAAAATGATTTTATCAAATAGTTAAGATGGAGTAAGGAGTATGGAATAACTGATGGGATGTTTAACCGAATCGTTGAAAAAATAAGCAAATATGTAAAGGATATGGGATTCATTTAACACGAAGCTATTAAATTTTTTAAAACTTTTCTTATAAAGTATTGGTGGATAATATTAACATCCACTTCTCTCAAGTTACCTCAAGTTCACTTTCATTAAAGCCCATCCAATTATCAAATATAACAAAAAATATATGTCCTAACATAGCAATTCACAAATAAACTCTCTCCCCAGCCCCCTAAATTTTCTTCCTGAAGAGTTATTGTATTGTATTATCAACTACTTAAAAGCAGCACCAAATACCAATCCTAGAATAAAGTGTAAGTTCAACTAATATCAAATCTCTATCTGAAACACATAAAACCTCACTCACTAACAGGATCAGTTGCAAATATAAGAGCACCAAACATTAGAGACTCAACAAGAGGTAATCTGTAGATGAGGAAGATCAATCCGCCGAGATAACTGCACATAGTAGATATATGTATGTAGAAGTGCATACATAAAAGTAAAGAGAGAGAAAATTTACACTAAGAGACCGGTTACACTAGAAGCTAGGAAGGTACCGAATATAGCAAAAGTCACAATCACTACTAGAATTTTCGTTATTTCCTGCGGAATTTCCTGCGGATTTTCACTAAAAATTCGCAGGAAACGGGTTTCCTGCGGAATTTTCAGCGGATTAAGGTTCCCAGTTATTTCGTTCGTGGATAATTATTTCCTGCGGATTTTTAATTTGGCAGGAAATTTCCGTAGGAAATTCCTTGGGAAATTCCGCAGGTAGTCTGCAGAAAATTCCGCAGGAAATATCTGCAGGAAGTTCTGCAGGAAACTCCGCAGGAAATTCAAACTTTCCGCAGGAAATTATGCAGGAAAGGAAATTCTACAGGAAATTCCGCAGGAAACAACAAAAAAAAATTATTTCAAATTGACAGCAAATTTAGTGACCGGTATTATTATTACTATTATTACATGGAATATGACAATATGTATTAACTTTCTAAAATGCTCATTATAAAATAATATGCCCAAATTGCACAGTAGACACAGCCAATTCCTTACAATTATACAACCATTCATTACATTTTTGTCCAATGTCAACAACATTGATTTAAAATCTAATACAACTTTTATACAACCATTCTTCAATATCCGATTACTGCCAATCTTTTTAAACTTCACAAGTGGCTATTCAATGAAATCGTCATCCTCTCGATCTTCGTCTTCGTCATCTCTCACTTGCAAGTTAACCTCATCAATGTCTTTTCCCAGCCTTGCAGATACCTTTAGAGCAGCTTTAGCACTCTTCCACAAGATTGTAGCACATGCCTCTGGACTAAATTATGTAATAATTAAAGATCAAACCAGCAGAACAGATCAAAATATGCACTCAGTTATAAATAATTAAAAATAACTCGAGCAGTCAACTGTAACATTTTACATGATAGGAGTGCAAGCTTAAAACTTATACAAGGTGGAACTCTCAAACCATTGCCAAGAAAAAATGAGCTACATGATCTAATAATTTCCAAGTATAAATTAACAAGCAATAGTTGTAGCTTCTTTTTATTAATACACGCATTAAACTTCACATTGTTTTACTAACAACATAAGAAAATATTAAGAAAACTATAAAAAGATCCCTCTCTAAATGGTTTTTACTATAAAAAGATTCATACTTTTTGAGATTTCTATGAAGGATTCACACCATCTCTGCAATGTGCACACAATCTGTTGCAGCAAATATTGCACCAATTGCTGAAAGTTTTTCAAAAAGTGAGTCACAAACAGAATGACAGTTAACAAGTTGCCAAATAGAAGGTGGAATTGAATAATATAAAAATAAAGAGAACTTACGTCTGCATATAAGTTAAGCAAATAAACTATCATAAACCCCCTCAGATACTGGATCTAAACAGAAATCAACAATAGAAAACCTATGTTCCCATGGTGTAAAAATATGGAAAATTTGGGAATCAAAGCAAACATAGCAGTAAAAACCCCCTCAAGCATATTTGATCAGGTGTTTCTAATTGCAATCAAAACTAGAAAGTCTAATTTCAAACTAGTAAAACTTTCATACCTCAGTTATACTTAATTCCTTCACAAAGCCTACTGCACAAGCACACTGCATGCCAAAGAAAACCAATCATTGTAAGAAATTCCCTTGAGCCAATGCACAAGTACCAAATTAAAGAATTCCGAGTTGCAGAAAGTATACGATTGTTGTGTTGCATCTAGAGTCTAGACACATACTTAAGAAATATAGTTCATATGAAAGGGCCAAACATAAGTAAAAAAATGTTAGGCATCAGCATGCTATAAAGAATGAAAAACACAATATTTAGGAGAAGAACACGTGATAAGAGTATAAAACTATAAATGCTCAAGGATCAATCAATACTTGTAAATCCAAAGCATTAAAATTTGTCAACCCAAGTATGAGTGCTAATATCCAAGTATGAGTGCAATAAAACTTGTAATATCCATTCTGTCTTTACCTAGTCCTGAATTATTAGACCAGAAGATTAATATCAAGATTTTCATAGCAAAATCAATATATAAAGTCAATACGTCACATTGCAATCGCATAGTCAAAAATAGATTCTAGCAATTAAAGTTTATATAAAGTATTGTTTTCCAACACAATAATAGCCTGAAGACAAATAATACACTTCTCCTGTATATTCCTATCATCACAACTTGAGGTTCAGTATGTTCTAATAGAAACTCACTCACTGTGTTGCAAACAACAAAAAGCATTTTATTTGTCAAAACTTTTGGTTTTAGTGTTTTGCCCATTTTGCTATCACTTTAAATATCAAAGATAAGAAAATTAAACCAAATGCTGCAAATCCATCTTTGACCATCCTCTTGAAATATACGTACATGGTGGTGCAAATTCATCTAAACCTACATTTTATCAAACACATGGTGTGTGATCTGGTAGAGATTATACCTCACCCGAAGTTCTTTGCACGACATTGTCGTTGTTCTCTTCTCTGTTTTGCCATTGACAACATTGTGGAGTAGTTTGTCAAATTTATATTCAGCATCCACCAAATTTAGTTGTTTCTTTGTTTACTTTAGATAACTACAATCAGCACAATTCACATTTCAAATCACTTCTACACCCAAAATTCAAACAATAACAATAAACTCGTTTCACAATCTAAACACTATTCCACCCAAATGATTAAAACCACAGATTAAAACCACATACAACAGATTAAAACCACAAAATTTACCTACCCCTAAATTCTCCCCTAACTTGAGATAAATGAACACATGCAAAAACAAAACATCAAAAACAATAATAGAATAAGATCAATTCCAAAACTCCAATTCCAGATTATAGCTTGATTATAACTCTCTAAAACAACAACAACAAAAAAACCCTAATTACCTTAACAAGGTTTATTTATATCCAATTTTTTTTAATTTATCAGCAATAATAACAGAAATTGAAAGAAAAATGGAGAGAAATGAGAAAGAGAGCGATACCTGAAGCTGATGATGATGAAGATGGCGAAGAAATGAAAGGAAAGAGAATTTCAGAAAAAGCTATTCGAAACACCTAACAATTTCAGAGCGCGGCTTCACATTGTTGAAGAAGACGATCTGAACAATTTAACGGAAACGAGGAACGATTGGCTCGATTGTTGATTTCTAGGTTAACGAAACGAAACGGAAACTAGTTGTTAACGAAACTAGCCTTTGATTTTTCTTCCATGTTCCGATCTGTCGAAGAACGAAACGGAAACGGAAACGGAAACGGAAACTAGCCTTTGAAGATGGCGGCGATGAGTGAGAGTGAGAGCGATGAGTGAGAGTGAGAAAGTGATGGGTGAGAGTGAGATCTTTTTAATTATTTTATTATTTAATTTAATTTAAAAAACTAAAAAATCCTTGTCAAAAAAAAAACTAAAAAATCTGAAATAAAAAAAAGTAAAAAAAAATCAGATTTTTTAAAGTTTACAAAATAATAATAAAGAAATTTCCTGCCAAAGGTGCTTAGTAGAAAATTCCGTAGGAAAATAAAATATTACATGCCAACTTACCTGCGAATATGAAAGCGCATCAAATGTTCTGATTATTTACAAATTTGGCAGGAAAATTCTCAGAAATTACCTGCGGAAAATTTCCGCAGGAAATTCCGCAGGTAATACCGAGATTTCTAGTAGTGTTTGTGTCTTATTATTTCTACATTTATTTATCACTTCCACTAAACTGGCAACATAGAAATTTTGCGCAATTTCCCAACACATCCCTCCCGTGACAAGGACTCCTTTACTATCTATCTATGCAAACAATACCGCTAGCTGCATGCACATTCCCTCCTCCATATTCACCACTGCAGATAGCTGGAACATACTGCTTTAGTGGTCCTCCTTGTTCTTCTGAGGAGTTAACTTCCTCCCCTATCACCTTCTGGTTAGAAGGGCTAGGAGGAATTGCAGTGATAACAGTGGTATGGTATCTTTCAGACCACCAGGTTCATCTTTTTTGATTCAAGACTAGACTTAGCAGCACCAGTAGCAACATGACCTTAGGTAGTTGACTGTTACTGTTATCCTCGAGCTTAGTGAGTGATAACTCCATCATACAAAGGTTTTACTGTTTCATTTTGGATCTCCCAGGGAATAATATATAGCACACAAGTTTAGGTTAGAATTAGAACTTGGGGATTACCTTGAAGTTCAACTGGATTTACCAGAGGCTTATAGCTAGGAGAGCTTAACATCAAGGTCATGATAGTCATTTCTTAACCTTTTCTCTTCAAATTCATTCATTAGCCGGTTCATTTGGATTATTTGGGAAGTGAATAGATCGAATAGATCAACCCCCCACCACCCACACATTAGTATTTTATTTTAAGAAAGTGGTAGTTAAAAATATTTTATATTTTTTTTACTATAAATCTATTTTATATTTGGTCACCTTTTTATTAAAAATTATATTTTGTCACTTTGTTTCTGTAAATTTAAAATGATTTCATAATCAATCTTTTTTTTTGGAAAACAATTTTATAATCTTTTTATACTTGAATAAACACATAAATTAATTATGATTAAATACACAGTTTATATAATTTAGTCTCTCAGTTTTTTTATTCATAAAATTTCTTAAAATACTTATCACTTATATGATTTAATCAGTATAATTAGATTTAAAATTGATGAATAAATTCACTATTTTAAAAGCAATTTATTCTGCTAACTGCAATCATAAGAAATAATTTATATACTATTTACATAACATCCTTATTTTTTTCCAGTCTCATAATATCCTTATTTAGCAGCCACATTTGATGTAAAATATTTACATTATTTATCGATTATATGCCTTCCTTAATAATCACTTTACACTACTAGAAATCTCGGTATTACCTGCGGAATTTCCTGCGGAAATATTCTGCAGGTAACTTCTGAGAAATTTCCTGCGGATTTCTAAAGTATGCAGAATATTTGCTGGGCATTTGATTTGGCAGGAAAGTTGGCAGGTAATTTTTGATTTTCCTAAGAACTGCAGTTGGCAGGATATTTCTTTTATTATTATTTAATAAATTTAAAAAAGCTGGAAATTTTTCTTTTTCTTTTTATTTTTTTAAATCTTTTTTTTTAAAGAAAAACTTGTAAAAAGTAAAATAGAATTTCAATACCCATTCACGTTCATTCTCCAACTCTTTCTTCTGTGTTTCCTCCCTCGATCCATCTTCTTCAACCGATCGTCTTCTTCAATCAGAGAAAAACCCCTAACCTTCACTTTCACTCATCGTCTTCTTCAACCGATCGAGAAATTGAAGGTTCGAACCTTCAACGAAATCAACAATGTGAACTGTCACGCTCACCTCGCGCTCCGTCTCGTCTTTGTCCTGGTTCGTGCTCTCATCTTCTCTGATCATGCTCTCGCGATCCGGATTTCATCTTCTTCTGTGAAGGTAACCCTAAATCTACGCTTCTTCCACAGCTTCAAACCCTAACACTTTTTCTTCAAAATTCTGAGTGAGTTACCAATCTTGTTTGTTAACTTAAATCGTTTGTATCGTGTTTATGAGTTACCAATCTTCTGCGTATACTGATTATGAGCTTGAATCGTGTTTGATTGACCAATCTTCTCTTGTTTTGTTTTATAACTGCTTCTTGTTTTGTTTTATTAAGTGTTTAAATGACTACTGTGTAAATATCTTAATTCTGTGAATACTGATTTATTGTGTTACTGATTATAAGCTTGAATTAAGTGTTTAAATGAATCATCTTGTGAAGAATGTCTTGTAGATATTGTCCCAGACCTTAATCAATCTGTGGAGCTTTCACAAAGAGTGAAGCCATTGAATCAAACTCAAGATGAAACAACTTGGTAATACATAATACACATAATGAACTCATTCTCTCAATACTAATGCTTCTTAATTATTTTTGTTCCAGATACTTTTATTATGAATCTGATGTTCAATTTTGTGTCGCTCATTTTCCCCCTTGAAGCATTGTTGCATCTGGTTTATGTGATTTTGTTTTTGTATATTTCTTGTTCAGTTATGGTTTGGAGAAGGAATTTAGAGATGATTTGTACAAGGATTTTGAACAGCTTACTCTGGATTGCTGCAATTTATCTCTCTGTTGTAAATGTAATGCTGATTAGTGATCCCTTTGGTTTAAGACTCGATGCAATTTATCTCTCTACAGTTATTTTTTTGTTGATTCTACTGGTTTTTCTTACTGCCTATATCAAAATTTCTTGCAGAATCTGATGATGGTGGTAAATTTCTTGTTTACAATAGACGGGGAAGGGTAGGTATAAATTTCTTGTTTACAATAAATTTATTGTTGATTCTACTGGTTTTTCTTACTGCCTATAGCAACACTTGATCCTCAATCTGGCGTTGTGTATGTATCTGACTTCATATGTATTTAAAACTTGTAGAACACCAAAAAAAAAGTAATAAGTTTTTATAGTATTATCTTCTCAAGAGAAATTGCAATTGGACCTATACCTGTAGAGTCACTGCTATTATCTTCTCTAATCCAAAAGGTGGTTGATTCTGATGTAAATCATGATGGCTACAGAAATGTTTTCACAGTGACCTTATTATTTACTGGAATTTTTGAAGTTGCATTTGGAGTTTTCAGGTGGTTTCATCATTTCATTGTGAAATTTCTTATGTGTATGTAGGTTTTATTTTCTTTCACATGCTACCCTTCTAGGATTCATGGCAGGTGAAGCCATCATGTCACTTTTGGTACTAAGGAGGGTGTGAAGTTTTCCACTAACGGAGATATTGGAACTGCAAATAGAGTCTGTAGGCAGAATACTACCATGGACAAGGTAAGATATTGATTAACATCTTGTTCTCTGTTCCAACAATCAGTGCTTTTTAAGCTTTGCAATTCATTTTGTGTTTTTATTTGCATTTGATTGTTAACATGCGTGCTAATCTATGTTTTTTTTACTATTATGGAACAAAAGAAACTTGTTTTCAAAATTTGTTTATGTTAATGAGAAATATTTCAATAAGATATCGAATTCATGATGATGTCATGTGCTGAATTTTTTGTTTTTCTTCACTAATTTTTTGTTTTTCTTCACTAATTGACTGAAGATGGATGAGATTGCTTTGGTTGGTTTGACCGATGTATTTACAGATATCAATTCCATGATTGAATAAGTGGAATTGGTTGTTTCCCATTTGATTGATTGTCTTGTTTGGCTGAATAGCTCCTATCTTGGTATTGTTGACTGTTGAGGCTCAAGTGATTCAGATTATTCATTTAACTAGATACTAGATAGCTTGTTCTGAACTTTCAAGCTTCAATTTGTTGCTTAAATTTGGCAGGATCGCATAATTGCTCGCCTGCAGCAGCCATATGCCCTAGATTGCATTCCTGTTGAAGTAGAATATCAGGTTAGTGAACATAAATTGTGATTCAAGTTTGGCTACTTGTTGAACTAGAAAATCCATACGATGTGTGGTTGATTTGATAAACAGATGGTCATCCAATGGCTTGCACAGGAAGTTGTGTATGCATGCGATGTTTTGATTGTATTAGTGGCATTACTCATTAGTACACATGTTGGTGAATTTACTTCCTGATTTTGCTAGGTGTAGTCTGTAGTGTGATAATTTTATTACTGTTAATAGCTATTATTTTGTTGTTGTTGTTGACAAAAGCATTCTTTGAATTATTCCATTACCATAAAATGACAATTAAGAGAAGTGAAACTTGTCTTCTTCCTCAGACATAGCCAGGACCAACATGGAATACCGTTCACAAACACTACAACATGCCTGTTCTTCAGCAGCATTGTGCTATTGGTATCAATGTTCAAGGTATAATAATAATGATTATGATTTCTATCATTTTGTTGATGATGGAGGTGCTATTGGATTCAATAAATGAAACATCATTTCCTATTGCTGTGTCTTAAAGCTGTGATGGATGTGCCAAGTTGAGTATTGAATTGAATCATAATGCCATTAAACATTTAGAAGTACAAAAATGCATTAGTTTTTTTCCCTGTAAATTTTTCTTTATTATGTTAAATTGTTAATTCCTGTTTGGGCTTTGAATTTCATAAGTCAAAATCTTTCTCTCAGGTTTGCTTTCCTGTACCTTAAATATCCTCTGTTTTGTTCCTATATGTGAAAAGTTTGAGACCAAAGTAATAATTGATGTCTTAAGTTATTTCCTGAATTGCACACTTGGAGAAAATTTCTGTAATTTGAGTTTATTTCCAAAATAAATAAATGGGGGTATTTTCCCTCAATTTTTAGTTAGTAATATTCAATTAAGTCTAAGACAAGTCAAATTCATCTTGAACAACTTAAGCTTGCATTCCTCAATAGAGAGTTTATCATCTCTTACCACATTGTGAGTAAATTATGTTTCTAAGGATAGATTCTATTTCTATTTGTTTAATGGGGATGTGAGTTTATTTGTGCCTTTTTCCTTACATGTTAGTAAGTTACTGTTCTTAATAAAGTTATATTTTTTTTCTTCCATTAATGCTTATATGATTATACTGGCAACTAATGCATCTCAACTAATTTATGATGTGCAGGGCGGGAAAAAGCTTAAAAAATCGAGACGGAGCCATGCTTCTTTTATGATTTGTAGGATTTGCTTTTGACAGTAGTTTTTGATGTGTTATTTTCATTTGTAAGCTTTTATCTATATATAGCAGTACTGTCATGAACAGTGAAGTGACCCTCATGCTTTTGAAAGACCATTTAATCCATGGTATATACCTTGCATCTATATGCATGAGTAAGAAATTATTACCAAGTTATTTTCTTTTGTTTGTATTCCATCTCATATTAATGTATATATATTCGTAAAATAACAGCACAAATAAAGATTATAAATAACCTCACCAGTCAATAACATTTGCTGCTGGTTTGGGAAAAAAAATCTGTGATTACCTGCGGAATTTCATGCGGATATTATGAATTTCCTGCGGAATTTTCTGCGGTAACTTTCTGCAGAGATTTCCTGCGGAATTTTCTGCGGACTTCCTACGAAATTTTCTGAGGAATTTCCTACGGAATTTTCCTGCCGATTTAAAAATTCGCAGGAAACAATTATCCACGAACGAAATAACTGGGAACTTTAATCCGCTGAAAATTCCGCAGGCAATCCGTTTCCTGCGAATTTTTAATGAAAATGCGCAGGAAATTCCGCAGGAAATGGCGAAAATTCTAGTAGTGTTAGTTTAAAATATTTGCATACATTACTAGTTTTATTGGTCATTTATTTATAAATAAAATATTTAAATACTTTCCTTAACTATATATAGTTTCTTAATTTTCTTCATACTTTGTCCTTTCGCGGTAACGCTTTCATACTTTTTTAAATTTATATTATATTTTTGTGTAAAAAATACCTAAACATATTTCAAATTTAAAATATATAATAATAACTTTAGGAGAAATACCGTCATGATTTAAGCTTCATCCCATGCAAGAAAAGGTTTCCCCAAACTATAAGATTCTATTTAGGAATTGTGGTTAACTGTTCATCTTTCAACCATCTCCTCTCACACTATCGGAATATAAGTGCTTCTCTGTTATCAATCTACTTCTACTCATCTATCTTTGTTTGCCAATTTTCTGGGTTCTTATATCAAAGCTAGGAATGGGAATGGGGCGGGGCGGGGGCGGAGAGTACTCTACCGCTCGCCATCCCTGCCTCCCATATTGTCCCCCATCCCCATCCCAATTCCCCGCTTCGGGGATTTTTCCTCCCCCATCCCCGCGGGACCCCAAACGGGGCAATCCCCACGGATATCCCCACTTGCGGGTAGAAATTGCCACCCCTAATCAAAGCTAATAAGGCTAATAACTTAAAATTCTTATTCTCTTTCTTCCTTTTACACATTTTTCTTAATATGCCAACAATAATAATCAAGACATCAGTTTAAATACTATAAAAAGAAACATAGTATATGAGATTAAAAAAATTCATATCATGAGGTATATGCTAATATTGCACATAATATCAAAAAATAATTAATGTAATTATAGCCATTTTTACCTGCATACAATCTTTAACTGCTCAATATTGACTCGCTGAGTCTAGTTTAGAAAACCCCTGTATGCTTTTAGTCGGAAAAAAACTCCCCTTTATTCTCTTGGCTACAATATATGAAGTATAGGATATCTGTATGAATGAATTAGAACCCAAAATTTATCCAATTCATCCATTGCATGCTAAAAACACTAATGGATTATATCCAATCAATCCACTATATTTTCTAGATCCATTGAATTACTAAAAACAAAAATAAAAAATCCATTGGATACTTTCATACAAAAATCCATTCTCTCCTAAAAAGTGAAAATATACTAGATGTCAAAAAAAAGCATCACTATAATGATGAGGGAAAATACACGTCATCTGATGGGCTATTACAAGTATCTGTCAAATCTCTGGAACAGTTTTGATATCTGGGGGTTAGGCTTCCATGCAGGACTTTGAAGCATAGCCTCACTTCAAGTAAATACAGTTTATTCTCATAGGTAACACATTGCAGCTGTGGAGTATAGCCAATTTCATCAAATATGGCATAGACGATCTTTAATTTCTCCGTTGACTTTTGATTATTGGGTGTGAGACCTTTTCTTCGAAGGATTGATAATATATTTTTGTCCCGATACACACTTGTAGCAAGTTCAAAATAGTATTTAATATCCATATCACTACATCTCCCGTGCGCTTCCCATTGGTGACGCCATGGTAGAAACCGTTTGGTATTATCATCCGTGTGTAAATTGGGCCAATCGATATAAAGTCGAGACTCCAAGGTATTTAACTATAAAACATAAGAAAAACATATTTAAGAATATGCAACAACAACAATAATAATTATAAATTGACTAAAAAACTTACCTTACTCCGCTGAAATGGTTCACCAAATCTGCATCGATATGGTTGAGGCCCCTTGTTCTTCTGTGGCCACATTCCGTGAATCTTGAATTTAGAATATTTGTCTCTATCTTTTGAGACCCATTGTTTATCTTTGAAAAAGGTGATTGGCCAGGTTTCAACCAACATAAGGTAGTCAAATGGAGGAATGTAGGGTGGTGGTGGTGGGGATGGAGGTGGTGGTGGAGATTTTTTATATCTCTTGGATGGTGGTGGTAGTGGTGGTGGTGGATACTTTCTTTTCTTGGGTGGTGGTGGTGGTGGTGGAGATGATGGTGGAGGCTTATTCTTGGGCAATTTTTTTATAGGACAATAAGAGGGTGGTGGTGGTGGTGGTGGTGATGGTGGTGGTGGTGGTGGTGATGATGGTGGTGGTGGTGGTGGTGGAGGTTTTTGGTCCAAATGAGGCTTTTTAACTAACATGCCAAAAATTTTTATCCAAAACAATAGGAAGGCTAAAAACATCACTACCCACAACATAACATGACTAATATTTCCTCCCTTCAACTCTTTTTCTTTTTGATACGACCTTCTTCTTTTCATTCTCTCCAAAATTTGTCTGAAACACTGAATCAATCAAAATGTAACTCTATAAGAGTCTAAACAAATATTATACTTTTTGGGTAGAGCTAGACAAAGAAAAATGACATATGCAGATCAAAAATTTGCCTATCATACCCAATAAGAACGCAAGATGATGGTAAGTTTACCTAAGAGTCTAAACAATATTATAGATAATAAGTTTACTCACCAGAAAATAGAAAGAATCACACAAGATGAAACAAGAACGCGAAGATATAGCACTCGAAATAAGAAGCCACGGAGATTATCGCTGCGAGAGGGCCAAAGAATCTGGGAGTATGGTATATTAAGAGAAGAAGTGAATAAAAGGAATAAATGCTTCTATGGATTAAAATTCACTGTACAGAGGCTTATATTTACAAGCTAGGTACAAACTAGTGGCCACAATTTACTGAACTAAACTACCACAACTAAGCTAACTAACTGAACAGAATTCAAACTAATCAGGATTTATACATAACAGCTTATAATGGATTAAATATAACTTAAGTGACACATGAGCTTGGTATTAAAGTTTCTTCTCCTCATATATTAATTTACAAGGAAAGCCTTATTCCAATGGAAGGAATAAATAATTAGTTGTTTTTATTATTTTCGCCAAAGAGGTTTATGGCAATGATTAGTAAGATTTTATCTTGTATACCAAATGGCTTGTTATTATTCATATGACAAATATTATCAAGTATATGACAAAGTAAGAAACCGTTTGAAAATATGAATATTGATTGACAAATTTTATTTTGAAGGTTTATTCTATTTTGCAAATTTCTAGTTTCAAGTTGAGGCAATTCGAAAATTTAGATTATCACTTAAAAAAATTGAATTTTATTTGGATCTTAGTGAAACTTTTATAGGGTCGTCGTATGACGGAATTTGTTTTCTATTTCTAGTTTTTCTTGTTCATTTTTAGGAATGAAAAATATAGTTTGTTTCGCGATTCAAAATTGGCCGGTTCTAGTTCATTCTTTGTCAGGTTATGGTTATCTTTATTCAATTGATACAATTGCTTCGTTTAACGAATCTCTCAAATAAAGAGGAAACAAACCAATAAAAGGAAATTTGAGGCCAATAAGACTTCAGATGTCTTAGAACTTATACATACAGATATTTGTAAGTCGTTCCCTACATGTTTATACAAAATATTTACAATAAGGTATGTGCTATTCAACTGCCAAGAGATTAGCCTTTAAGAGCAATTAATGTATGATGTTGTGATTTATGCTTACTTTGACCAGAAATATGTTTACTATGCTCGCTGTGATTTATAAATATGCTTGCTATGATTTATAAATATGTTATTTGTGATTTATCTCTCGTTCCACCAGTTAAATCTAGAGTTAACAATATAATAAATCAGTATTGAATTTCTATATCAGTCTACTTAACAAAAACGGGATTGAATGCTCGTTACAACTTTGTTTTGTATAAACTAACTAGTGCGTATGACCCGTGCGATGCACGGGTATACATTACATTTTTATAATGTTCAATTATAAAGGGTTAAAATAGAGGGTTTGAATTTATCTAAGTGAAAAGTCATATAGGACATTAAAGTATTATAAATAAAATTATTATCAACATTATATATATAACAAAATATTAATATTATTTTATTCTATATTATACATATCTCTACATATGTATATTGATGATATGATATCGTGGTTCTATCCGGCTCGAGCGATTAATTTATGCAGTTGCGTGCAGAGGATATTCGATTTATAACAAAAGTATATTGATATCCTGTGTAAATATTTGTGTCTTCTTAACCATTATCTTTATATTGAACACTGAAATGTCTCTTAGTAGAATGTATCGATCCTTGCATTGGTTTGATAAGTGTGACTAAACATGTTCATTAGAAAAATTAATTGGCTGAATGCTTGGATTAAAATGTCAGTTAGAATGTTACTCAAATTGTTCAAATGATTGTAAGTTGCTTAATGGAAGTTTGTGCCATTGATTCCTACATTGTGTTTCTTGATAATGGAAGTGTGTATTTATTGTTATGGAAATAACGATAAAAGGATTGGGTGTTTCAAACCATCTGGAACATTTAGTAATTCATTAAAAAGTTCTTCAATCTCTATTTTTTTTATTTGACACATTCATACAAGGAATTATAAGAGTCATTTGTTCTTGATTGCTCACATTAGGGGTACAATCAAGAATTATCGAAAAAAATTTTGCCTCTTTAATGAGCATGTATCCATTATATTCATCTCTCCATGCCCGAAATCAATTTGGGAAGAGAAAGAGTCATAGTGTAGGCTTTTTTGAGGCCTTTTAAACTTAATTTTTTTGTTGTAACCTTAGTAAAATTTAGGTTTAGTATAAAATTTTTTGGGCCCCCTACAAACTTGGTCCCTAGGCGGTCGCACCCCCTGGCCTATGCCCAGGGCAGGCCCTGTAGCCTAAATCCATGTTTATCAATAATATTAAAAGCCAACAACAATCTACTTGCAGAAATACACATATGTTTCAACAATAAAGTAGGATAGAATATTATATTGATCATGTGTTGTAGCACATTAGCCATAAATTAATTTTTGTCATGGGTGGACATGATAAATAAAGAGAGAAAAGATTCTTACAAAAGAGAAATATCAAGTCAAGTATTTCAATCTGTCAAAAAAAAAAAGTCAAGTATTTCAAACATAAATTGATTTGTGCTATTTGAATCTTTCACATTGGACAGTAGGATATCAAATTGCAAGTATAGCGTCTCCTATATGTAGATATAATCTCTGAATTAGTTCAGTACTTAAGCTCATCATTATCAGTCATGGCTGGATGAGTATTGAAAAACATTAATATATAATGATAAAAAGTATGAGCGAATAGTGTTATTTTTACTGTCAAAAAATACTGTTATTTTGGGTGAACGTAAATATCATTTTTATCATGTTCATAAATACATGAATATGCCTCACTATAGGTGCATCGGCCATGACACTTCAGGTTAAAGTTGAGTAAAGGAAAACTCACATTAATTTTTAATTAATATAAGAAATTAAACTCACATCACGTATTTGTCATGTTATTTTGTTTAGGAAATATGAGAATGATTATATATTATATATTGTCAATTTAGCAATTCGGTTACAATTGCATAGCAAAACAAAACAGGTAGGCAAATAATGGTTAGCATATGGTAACTGACACAAATAGTTGTTGATAAAAAAACTATAATTAAATTTTATAAATGGAAACGTCTTAAAGCTACCTAATTTTGCAATTTCAAAATTTGGGATTTAAGAAATCAATTGTACTTGCTGAATAAGAACTCATTAGTGCTGAAAAAATTACAAAAGGAAGTAATTTTTTATACAACTTAAGTAGGCCTAATTGGTCGTTCGTTATTGAAATATTATAACACTTTCAATTATTTGAAAAAAAAAATACATTATGTTATACGTAATTCGAATAAAAGTGATATTTCCATTATCATGAGATAATGAATAAATTACAAAGACAATCATTAGCGCATTTAAATTTTTTTATAGTCGTTATAGAATGGAGTATCAAAAATAGGCTGCATTTTTAATCGATACTATTAAATCGTTATAAATAATTATACTGTCAATACACAATATAAATGATGACAAATGTCAATTATCTTGATAAATGTCAATATACAATATATATAATTATCTTGCATTTAAAAATACTTTTGTCTTGTCAAAAAAAAAAAACTTTTGTAACAGGTATAAACGGCTGCCAAGTCTAGAAATGGTATATGAGGATGGCATATAAATGATGATAAATGTCAATGTTGCCAATATATGAAATAGGTTAATTAAATATTCTAATAAAAATAATTCTTTATTGAAATTACATGTCACTATTAATTACATGGCAAGCTGATTAGTCCACTTAGGATTAATGACATGAGGTGGATCAATAGGAATCAATGTTATATATATTTCCTTTCCGAGTATATTCGTAAATGTATTATATATAGAATAGATATAGATATAAATATAGATATAGATATAGATATAGATATAGATTTCTTTGTTTAGTTTTGGACTACTGTTGGTGTCAAGCGCTATCGTTAAAAGTGAATTGAACAAAATTCACTTTTAACTAAACTCAATTCTATCCAACTCACACTTAACCACAGTTTACACGTGCCAAAATCAACCGCCCAAACTTTCATAGTCCATAAAAAATGTTTGTCATATAACTAGTTTTGGTAATATCCAACATTATGAAATGTGCACACAGACCACAACACCCAAATCCTCTCATGTCTAGATGTCCCATGTCAAAATACCTCAGTCCTAAACAAATTTATTATAAATTTGAATCCTTCTAAAGAAAAAAGCGAGAGTAAAATAAGAGAAAATACCAAAAAAACAAAACCATTCAAACATCGGTTAGCATGGAAAGATGGTTAATTTTCCCACCATGAGAAGATTCCTTTTTCACCTTCTATAGCCCATTTAGCCTGTCTTTACCTCAGTTTTTAAAAGTAACCACATATTATGGCGTTGCTAATTCCAAGATTCAAAACCATAAACCATAAAAAAGTAGACCAAAGTCATAAGCACGCCAGAGGAGAGGATTTTACACCAGAATATTTGCTCCATTTACCCAAAACTGATGAAACCAATATATTTTGCTTTATATGGTAAACCTTTATGCAACAGAAACAAATATATTTTGCCAATTGCTATGTTCACTATATGAATGTGCAAACAATTATAAAGACATTTTTATTGTGATTCAGTAGATATTTAGGTAATCTGCATTCTCAATTTATTTATTTATTTATGTGTTGGTTTTAGTTTTATTTGCTCTGTGAAATTTACGTATGTTTTTAAACATTTACATTGCATAACAATAAATAAAATGCATAAAGCAAACAAAAATAATACCAAACTTAAATAAACAAATTAATTGAGGATGCAGATTAAATTAAAACAAACATTACACCATAAACGTTCAAGGTTGATTCGTCGCAGCAGCAGAAATATTGTTTATGGACACTCGGTTGCCGGGTTCGATTCCCACCGGGTGTTGAATCTTGATTTTCCCATTTGTGTGTGTGTTAGGTCTTCACCCAAACTACTAAAAAATTGTGCATGTAATTATGTTAAAATATGTCCACTAATATTTGGAATGTTGTCTCTAGAACTTGGTTGAATGTTCTTCCAAATCGCTATTAATGATAGTCATGATTAGAATAAGAGGAAGCACTTTTTCACCCCCAAAAATAATAACTGGAAGAAGCATAACATTATAAGGTGGAATTGTAATTGACTATTTGGTTTGAAAACAAAGTCACTTTGAGATTGGATACATCATGGTTAGATTAATTACAAGCAAAGCACCGCAAGACATTTCCCAATGCTTAAACTTTGAAACTAAGTTTACCAACACATTTGGTAAACAAAAAAAGACTTGCTCAAGATTTAAATTATTGTTTTGCACTCTGTTGCTTCCAACATATATATTACATTCTACAATTCATAAGGCTATAAGCTACAACAATCCCCATAATTAAAGAAATATCTATATTTGGCTCCACTACCATTGTAAAAACATCTTCTCCTAAATCAACTCCACAAGGTGACCTCTTTCTCCTTAACTGCTCATACAAAAACAACAAAATATATAAATATAACAGATTTATACATATATGTAATTATGTTATGTACCAAACTTTGCTATAAAAAATATGTGAGAAATATTTAATGTTACCTCTGCAACTATGACTCCTAACTTGTCAGATATTTTGCAAGCTGGCTTGCAAGTGCTGCTTTCTATTTTATAAGTATATGGTTGATTTATGTCTAATCCAAGTTCAACTTCATAAGTTGAATCCCATTTAGAGATTCTATAAGTTTTACAAATTCTAAAACATGGTCCTTTGTGATCATTCCTTGTTGCTACAAATCTGTAACCCTCCCAAAACCTAGACATCTTATGTTGCTGCAAAGATATATATACACAAACATACATTGATTAAAATCAAGTTAATTCATATAAAAAAAGTTGTAGAATATTGACATGCATAGTTATGAAATTTGCTTACGTACCCTTTTAAGTATAGTAAACAAAACATTGCCTTTTTGATCCATAAGATGAGCTTCATCTCTCTGACTGCTGTTGTAATTATCAACTCTATAAGCAATTTGACCATTGGAATCAAAAGCAGTACATCCTTTTCCATTCAATACCAAAGATTTCATCCATAAGGTGAAAGTTTCTTGTTTAGAAGTGAAATTGCAAGTACTATAGGAAGGTAATGCTTGAGGATGAACTTTTCCCATAGTTGGAATTATTGTATTTGACATATACATACAAACATACTGTGAGCTTTTATATATAGTAATAATATGGGACAACCATAGCCACATGAAAGTATTTAATCATATCTTTTAAAGTAAGAAAGTCTACAATATTAACTATATATCTTTATAATTATACGGCAATTATTAGTGGTTGGAGATGAAGCACAAAATATAAAATGAATAAATAAAACACGCATGATATAAATTACAATATCATGTCTACTATGCTATTCTTTTGTCCTTCAGATCTACAATATAAATTTTTGACTTTACGAAATAATCTACTACAACAACTGTAAGGAAGTTTAATACTAATTCAATTTGTGAACCTTATCAATAGTGACTCCACCATTTGTTGGTCGACGTTGAAGAGCAGATTAATGTGAGTGGATCATATACCATTCAACGTACAGTTTCATTTTCATATTATAGTTGCAGATTAATGTAAGAGCTAATTTCATAGGTTCAGCCCTTATTGAATATTTTTTTAAACCAAGGTATCCCCACGGAGATCGTGGAGGAATCCTTCGAGGTATCGGATATCCATTTAAGGGGTTGACTTCTCCCAACAAATGTTTTTCCATACACACTTGTCAAAGATCGAATCTAGAACCAAATGATTAAGGCCCAATTTTTTTTTTGGCTTACCACCCTATAGAGATATTTTTTGACACACCTGAATATTTTAAATTGCACCAATAACCCAAATTTTGCACCCATTTGCACCAATAAAACACCCTTACTTTTTTTTTATGTTAAACAATAGTATGTATTTCTACTGATGCGTATTAGTCTCCAATTAGTATTAGCTTAATTCTAATTAGTATTAATAGTGTGTTTGAACAAGGTCATCAAATGGATAAACTTTTAACAAATTGTGTATTTAAAAAATTTGACATCCCCAACCCCGGGGTCCTGGATCCGCCACTGTGTGTCGGATCATGTTGGTAGCCCCTCTTGAATATTATTTTATGTTAGGTCATGTCATCTTATTAAAAAAAATTGTATACGTGTACAAAAATCACTAATTTAAAAGTATTTTGTAAGAAATTACATATATACCTATGAAATATTTATAAAAAAAATCTCGTCATGTTGTTTCATATATTATATATCTTTGCTTTAAACTCAATGTGTTAATTAATATGTTAAACACTATACACTAATTTATGGCCAGCCATAGTGACACCCCATGTTTTGTGATATGCTTTTTAATTGTGTTTATAATTTAAGGGAATATAAAGTAAAGTAAAGTTGTGCTACCCATCTTCAGCTTTGAAGATCATTTGAATATGCCAAACAGATCAGGCTGTAGGATACTACAATTCTCCAAATACCTTTACACAAGAGGAATAGAGAATAGAGTGTGTAATTATTGATGGTCTGTTTTTGCTTATATGCATTCCTCAAAATAAAAATGGTTGGATAATAAACTCTTAGAATACAAATTTAATTAAGGTATAATTTAGAAAGTGTGTTACCTTCATTTACCACCCTACATGCCCCTTTGGAAGATCGGATCTCTTATTTCCCACCTTTACCTAAATGGGGTAACTTTGATTCTCGTGACATAGATTATTAGTTTTTACCGTGATATAAGTATAAATTATCCACCAAATTTAACATGATTAATCTTTTTTGGAGAATCGCTTTTAGTGGATCACTTTTCACACCATCACTTTTTTTGGTTCACAAAGCTTAAACTAGAGATATATCTTAACTTGAAGGATTTGGGTCCACTTTTACTAGGACTAACATAGTGTTCATGCATATCCAAAATTCAAGTATGATTGGTGAAATTGAAATCTCATGTTTCTTGAAGATAGATTTAGGTGAATATAAAATATATTTATTGACAATCAATGTTATTTTATTTGAGGGAAGAAACTCATTATTTGTCGTTGGTTTTATTTAGGTTTTAAATTGATAACATGTGATGTCATCAACTATTTTTTGTTTTTACTTGGAAATTTTGCATTTTTCTCTCTCGACAAAGACAAGATATATGGAATATCCTCAAACTCATTATCTGAGAACTTTCGTGGTATGGACTCCCACCTAACTTAAAATTAAAAAAGCCCAATAATGTGCTAATCCATGTAAAATAGATTAAATTTCATCGAAATTTGAAGTTTTTTTTGTTACAGAAAGTTTAGATGAGTTGAACTCTGAGGGCTCACTAGGATCAGGGCAAACCTCAAGACTGAGAAATATTTACAGATAACTCGCCAAAAAGGTCTTTACCCTGACAGTAGTTTTTGAACTTTAAAGTGATGAGACATATCCAATCGCTTTAAATAATAATACATTAAAACACATCCGATCACTTTGAATAATAAAAAATTAACAATTTGAAATTTCAATTGAAATTCATAATTTATATTTACTGCTATGAATATATAATTAATAATTAATTATAAATAAAATGACCCCTTTTATATTACTTGGGAATCAATTCGGTGATAAAAATAAACAAAATTTGAGTCTTCTAAAATGAGTTATCTACTTTAGATGATTAAGTGATGGGTGAGTAATAATAAAATTCCCCTTATTTTGTCAAAGAAAATAAAATAAATTCCACTTATCAAATAAAAGTAATTATTAAGGCATATCTCTTAGAAACTCTACAACTACATTTGTCTTTCTCTTTTCATATTTAACAGCATAAGGGAATTGTTCAAGGAATTTACCTCATGTGACATGTCGTTTGTTAAGCTTGTCTTAGCTCTTAAGCTACTTAAATGATTCATGGTCACTATGATTCACATATGTATTCTTTGAGAAATAAATAATGTTGTCAAATGTGGAGAGTCCTCACCAAAACACATAACTCTGTCATTGGTAGTAGTTTAAACTAACTATATTCAACATTTCACTAAAGTAGGTAATATGGTGGCCTTCTTGAAGTAACACGACCTCTATGCCTGCATTGGATATCGCATTCAAATTCAAAACTCTTCATAAAATTGGGTAAAGTAAAACTCTAGAGCAATGACACTTTTTTTTTTTACAATATCATTCAAAGGAGCGACTATTGTGCTAAAGTTAGGCACAAAATACCTATAAAAACTAGCTAAGCCGTGTAAGCTCCTCACTTCACTTAAGTACTTATTTTTACGCCAATCTTCGATTTTAGCTTCATCAACATTAACACATTGTGCACTCACAACAAATCCCAAAAAGGTAAGTTCATTTTTGCAAAAAGTACACTTTTCAAGATTAGTATACAACCTCTCATTTCTCAAAACATTCAAGACACTTCTCAAATGGTCAATCTAACCATGCATATAACGAACTTTCTAATGAAATTTCTCAATACATGGTTCATCAAATACATAAAAGTGCCCGAGGAATTAGTCAAGCCAAAAGGCATGAACAGCCACTCATAAAGGCCAAATTTGGTCTTAAAGGCACTTTTCCGCTATTGAACACACTGTTTTGATGCTTGCTTTCAAAAGTGTGAATTCGTATAAACTGACTGGCACTTGTTCACTTAGTTTATGATCAATCAAGAATTATCAAACCTTGCACGAATCTTTATTTTAGAAACGATGAGAAATCCAAGAAGCGCACTTCAAACCAATGGATTGATTGTTTATCTCTATTGATTTTCTTCGTTACACATCAAACTATTTTCCTCAAAACCCCCATTTTATTGTTTATTTTGGTTCTTGATTTTGATAATTTCATTATTTAGAGGTCATCGAGAGACGACCAAGGTTACATACCTTGTACTATATTTTCTATCTTTATAAGTATTTTGACCCGCGTACGACTGCTGATGGCTCTTTGATCCTAATTTGATTGTACCTACTCTTTAAGTCGATTTTAGAAAATATGCAAGCACCATGTAACTCATCAAGCATGTCATCAAGTCTAGGTATTGCCTATATATATAATTATGATATTACTAATGGCCTACAATTAGTGCACACATACCAATATCCATATTTTCTAGGGACTATGATGACCATAATGGGAGAAGGGCTTAGACTTTCTCTAATCCAACCACTATTCACAAGCTTTTGGACTTGTCATCATGTTTGTTTAGTTTGTTCTGGATTACTCCTATAAGGAGGTGTATTGGGCAAAGAAGCACTGAACTCAAATAAATTTGGTGCTTATACCGCCTCTCAAAGGATGTAGGCCTTGGGGTATATCATTTGGAAACAAACCATTAAAAGCAGGTAATAGACAATCCAAATCATTTGAAGAAACCTCTTTAGAAGAAGACAAACACACCTATAAGCCCATATTCAATCCCAAACTAGGTCTTACACAATTAGATTTCTGAGAAAAGGGAGAACATGCTTTGTGCCAAAAAAACAAAAAGGGAACCCATGTGTGAATTGGTTTGCTTATTAGAAATATAAAATTTATAAGAAACTTCAATTGCAAGAGAATTTAAAAGATAATGAACAACCTCCGAATACTTGTTATCATTAAGCAAGTTAATCATTTGAGCTTCTAATTACTCTTTAATCTTCCTTGATCTTTCTCTTATTATTGGTCCAAGTGTCAAATCTTAATCTTCATGCTCTTTATATCCTTAAAATAATCACATGCACTTAGGTGCCCGTCTCGCCACATTTTTTATTGTGCTTCGTTGCGTACATGTTCGTAAGTGTTTTGTTTACTAATGCTCGCATTAGAACGAGTCACTCTGTTTTCACACATTTTAAAAATAGGTTTCATTTTTAAAATTAATTTATTAAATTGTGACAAACATATTAGTAGTTTTAGTTATCTAAAAATGTAGAAAGGGTAAGAAGTAATGAAAAATATTATATTAAACACAATAAAATTATACCAAAAAGCATATAATGTGTCTCATCTCCATTCAAAATAAAATATTTCTTTATAAAAGGTAAAGATATATAATGCAAAAAAAAATCATACTAATAATAAGTAATTTTTTTGGGAAGTTCAAAGACA
The DNA here is from genome assembly GCA_963573325.1 of Astragalus glycyphyllos. Classification (NCBI taxonomy): domain Eukaryota; kingdom Viridiplantae; phylum Streptophyta; class Magnoliopsida; order Fabales; family Fabaceae; genus Astragalus; species Astragalus glycyphyllos. The sequence goes on from OY754307.1 coordinate 115,497,035, forward strand.
AAAGATTCATTTATAAAAATAAAAATATTCACGAAAACAAAGAATAACTAGCCGCCCGACCCGTGCTACGCACGGGGTTGACTAAATTTTAGTTAGCAAAACTAAAGTAAAACCGGAAGGGGAAACCCTCTTTAATAAACCAATCATTCAAGACAACAGATTTCTGTCCACTGCAGGAATCAAACTTGGGAGCACTAAGTCGACCCCGTGTCCCAGGGTAGCTTATGCTAGTGGACCAATGATGTTGGTTTGTAAAATATATAGTCAAATAATTGTGGATTGAAATTAAATTATAGCTATAAATTAAATAAGAAGATTATAAAATTTAAAAAGAATATTGACAAAAAACGTTGAAATTAAACATCCATAGATAATGGGAAGAAAATGTCTAAAGCTTTTAATAACATAATCCATATTTATCAAATGTAAATATAAAAACTTAGCCCATGATAAGAAAGAAAAGAAGACAACACAATTAAAAACTAAAACACGTGGGTATCATACATGGTTGTATGAAAACTCATGATAAAATAGGAGCAGTTATATAAAGTTGAAAGAAGATGGTGGAGGTGTATTATAAATGTGGCTGAAGTTCCCGTTGAAAGAAGATAAAAATTTAAACACCAGTTAAAGTATGTTTTTAATACTGTTTGATGCGAAATGACAAAAATAAAGAAGACAACACAAATAGAAAGTGAAACACGTGGGTATCGTCCAGGGTTAGATGAAAACCACCAATAAAATAGCACCACCTATAGAAAGTTGAAAGTAATGTTAGCTAGTAGTTTATACATAGTTGGTTGAAATATATGTGTATCACTCCCGTGCGATGCACGGGGTGAGCTACTATCGATGGATGTAAATGTATTAAATCAACTCCTTTTTTTACCAAAAAAACATTAATATTGTGAGAAGATGACTATTAATTAGAAATAGTTTAGTAAATGTATTTATTTTTTCCATGAATCCAAGAAAATTAAATGCATAAAACTACTATTCTTAATATGTGTAAAGGTAATTATTTTTGCTTATAATCAAGTCCGGAAGAAGTACATCAATACATCATGCAAGGTTAAATAAAAATCACCATTAAAATAAAAACACCTATACAAAATTGTAAGAAAATGTTGGGGAGTTCTATTGTAAATGAGACCGAAGTTCCCATGGAAAAAAGTTAACTTTTAAATATAAATTAAATAACAATATTATAAAATTAAAAATAAACTTTAACAAAGACATTGGAATTGAAAATTCACAAATAATAAGAAGAAGAAAAAATATAAAAAGTTTTAATAATGTTATCTATATTTATCAGAAATATAAAAACCTAACCCATAATGAAAAAGAAAATAAGACAACACAAATAGAAAGTGAAACATGTATGTAGGTATCATAAAGAGTCTGATTTAAAACTAAACACCAATTTAAGTATGCTTCTAATACTCGCTGGTGCGAAATTATCAAAATAAAGAAGAAAACACCAATTTGAACATGTAAACATTTTTCTGGAACCTATTTTGTCACGAATGTTTTTTTGCATTTTCATCAAACATGTTATTGAGGAACGAACTTCGCGTATTTGAACATCTAAAAAAAAATTGGGACCCTATAGTATCCCAAAATACATCGTCAGCATCACACTTTACGTATTTTATCACAAACTTATTATTATTTTTTACCAAACCGGTTATTTACAAAGATACTTCTGGTATTTGAAGACTTAAAAAGTTTTTATGAATCCTAAAGTACCCCAAAACATACTATTTAACATTTCACTTTAAGCATTTTGGTACAAAATGATTTTTTTCACAATCAAGTACACTAAAGCACACTGTTTAGCATCTCACTTTACGTATTTTGTCACAAACTTATTATTCTTTTTTAACCAAACAGTTTACTTACGAAGAAATTCTGGTATTTGAAGAATTTTTTTTTTTATGAATTCTAAAGTACCGGAAAACATACTGCTTAACATCTTCACATATTTTGGTACCAAATATTTTTTTTCCACCATAAGTACACCAAAACATGCTGTTTAACATCTCACTTTACGTATTTTGTCACAAACTTATTATTATTTTTTACCAATCCGTTTACTTTCGAAGAAATTTTTGGTATTTGAAGAGTTAAATTTTTTTATGAATCCTAAAGTACCCTAAAATATACTGCTTAACATTTCACTTTACGCATTTTTGTACAAAATAATTTTTTTGCCCAAGTACACAAAAACACACTGTTTAGCATCTCGTTACATATTTTGTAATGAAATTAAATCTTTTTCTCACAAAATGGATTATTGAAGATTTTTTTTTGCATATTTAAACATCTAAAATTTTTCGAGACTGTAAAATACCCCTTAAAATATAAAAAAGAAAAAATACAAAATTTTAAAATATAAAAGTAGAAAAAAAAAACTGAAACCAAAATGGAAGAAGGGAAAAAAATGAAGAAAAAAAGTAAAACTTTAAAATATAAAAGAAGAAAAAGGAAAAAGAGAAAACATGGAAAAAAGGAAGAAGGAAAGAAAAAAAGAAGTTTTGGAGCCAATTTGAAGTGGCATGACAAGCCACATATATATAAGAGATTATACCAATGTTTCGTACCATGACATTTCTTTTTTGATAATAAAAAATTTAGGGTGAGGGGTCACTGCTGTCAAAAATTAAGAGGGCTATTGAATCCATTTAACAATAAATACTGTTCATTAATTCATTTTTAAATAAAAAATAGAAGAGGTGAGAGAGGGACACTAACTTCAGAGACCTCCCGACTACAGATCCTAACATGCTCCACTAGATCAACCCATTAGAGTTACACGAAAATTTTTTTAATTGGTATGCAAAGTGTAATTTTTTTACACTTTCATGACATATAATTAAACTCTTAAAATAAAACTCAAAAGCGTTAAGATGGTTCAGGTCTCTTTCGGCTTAACCAAGGTTCTAAGTTTAAATTTAGTCTTAAAAATGCAAGGGTGATAAAACTCTTCTCGAGGGAGAGCTCTATCGCCCTTGCGATCATACCCGACTCGATAAATTAGCATGAGTACCCGGTTTAAAAAAAGAGCACTGCTATTTAATAAGAACTAGTATGTATGACCCGTGCGCTGCACAGGTATACATTTTTATTTTTAACTTAATTTGTAATAATTTTGTTGTCAATAAGGTCCCGATCATTTTGGATGCATTCAATACACGATACGATCTTGAGAGCCTACCGCCAACAATCCCGTCACAGTGTATTTTGAATAGGGCTTCTTTGCCAACCAATCCCATCAGCTCGATTGGGAGAAGCAATGTTAAACCTATTTATATAACAGTAGGTAATTAGTTGACAACATTTAGTTATACAGTAAGTATCAAAATAGTTTTTAAACATGATCCAAATATATTTTCCATTACCCACGAACCATGTAGTAAGACTCCGGAATCTGTTCAGCTGATCGTCCGAATGATATAGTGGCAGTATGGTCAAAGAAGACCACAATGACAGAATCAGTGTTGTCCATTACGTAACTTAGGCACATTTAAAAATGCTAAATAGATATTAATAAAACACATATTACCGGATTAGCAAATTGACATTTACTTGTGACTAACTTTCACAACATGATGGTTACGTTTAAGGCAGTAGTACATATTTAAATCCCGCTTCACCTTCTTGTTGCATGGATATATAGTACCACCAATCATTGTTGCATGCGCATGCATTGATGGTTGCCAGGATCACAAGTTCATTAACCTTCACACAACAACGTGAGAATTATGGAACAACTACACTGTGAATTGATCAAAGAATAGAAAACAATTAATCCTTTTATGCAATACCTCTGATCCGAACTCCTTAGCATCGGCAACGGTAGACTTTTCACGAACACTGAGGAAAACACCGTTACCGGTGTTGGGCTTCTTCTCTTGACTGACAGCCATAGTAGGTGAAACTATGGCTTGTGATATGCAGTCTATATTCATTTAATTAACAAACCCACAATATGTCAAATTCAAATATGTGCAATTCATATGGTAGAATGGTCAAATTTTAAATAAGTTGACCAAAAATTATTAAACTGATCAATTACATCTCAAGCAACGAAGTGGCTTCTGGAATCACGGGATTGACCAACATTCTGGAAGTATGCATGGTGGTCTGAATACCGGTCCTCCCTATACATAAAGTAGAGTTTAAATATCATGCAACACTTAAATAAATGCCACTCGTAGATCAAAATGTGATAAGAAGATTTTATGATACCTTGCCAATCCTTCACTTTGCACCACAAAATAATTATAACAGCATTTGTCGCATTTCCAGATGATATAAATTTATTCATTTCAGTAACAAAATCCCAAAACAGAGTAATACTGTAACGATGGTTGTGACCAAAAAAACCAAAATCAGTCAGAATTAATTCGCATACGCATCTGTATACATAATATAATGAGTACAAATCCTCTCTTGTCCAATTCTATTGGTAGCAGCGTATATTTGACAGTCCCTTTGGAATACTCTTTGGGTGTACCAACCCCAATCAATACACCAGCCAGATCTGTAATCATTATTCAAAAACAAATCTAATAAATAATATAAAGGACCATAAAAATTTACAATTCAAGGAATACATTACCTACTAAGTAGTTCATATCAAACCAAGGCTCGAAACAATCATCGAGGTTGGTGAAGATGAATGGTGGAACAGGTACTGTGTCCGAAGAAATGAGACGGATCCTAGTCGATAGATTGAAATTCAACATGTATGCGTGCTTTGCCGGTCGATACGCGCCAGAATTCGCAGCAATTGACTATGCAAAGAAGTATTTATGTTGGAGAAAGTATATAACTGTTTATGTGCGAAATTAACGGAAGAACTTTATGCCTTTATTTGAAATTCAAATTTCAAATGAATCATATGTTTATCATCACTCAAGATTATAATCTGATTTATATTGAAGGAAAGAAAATAATCTGGTTTATATTTTAACCCAAATTTAAATTTCAGCTATAATAAATAAATTGATTATATATATATATATATATATATATATATATTATATAGGTTTGGGGAAATAAATTGTAATGGTGTCTAATAGAGTAAATACAATGGATTTAAATTTCGTCAACCGTATTATTTGTTTTACAGGTGCATGAGGAGATTGTGTAGTACAATAGATTGAGAAATAAGAAACATGAAAATAAAACATTTCCTTAATAGTGATGCAATACACGATTTGTAATCAAAATCCTAAGGGATTCAAAATAAGAGAATTCAAAGGGGTTCAAATTAAATTCTCTATGACAGTAAACAGTTATATTTAGAAATAATGTATAACGCTCAATAATAATAGTAAGATTTAGTAAACCATATAATTACTAATGCGAATTTTTTTTTTGACCGGATACTAATACGAAATATATAAATAAAAATTTATATTCATTTTATTTCATGTCTATTTTTTGATATATCTGTCTAATATTTATTTACACGTGAAAATTGTGCTCCATAGGAACGTATAATTTCTCATCTTTTTTTTTGAGAAAATGAATTTCTAATCTTCTTTTTTCTCATCTTCTAGTTAATGAAAAATTTGGTATTAATGGTATTGCTATATTGAATAGAATTGAAATAATTTCGTTGGTGGTGTATAAAGGAAGTTTTTCACAATTTGAATTGGGACAATCAATTTTAAAGTTGAAATTTCGGTTTAATGGTATTGCTATACAGCAGCTCATTTCCATTCTTAATTTGTGAAATTATTAAATGGCTAATCAATGTATTAAAGCTCCTTTGCAATTTATTTTTTTTGTCATTTATTGCAGGAATAGGTGGCGTCAAGGTGGCATGTTTTGGTTACGTGGAATTACATCATCAATGATGTATTTTTTTTTGTCTGGTGACGTGTCATGCCTATGTGTGAGATTCATGGTTTAGTATAATAAAGATAAAGATAAAGATAAAGATAGTTTTGTAAGAAATGTAAAAAATACACTGGAAACTAAATTGTAGGCACCGGAAACTCTACACACCAATCTTGTTTTGTTTTTCTTACTTTTCTTTTCTTACCATCTAACACTTCTCTAAAAAAACTCTAAAAATAAAAAGACAGTATAATTTAGCAACAAAAAAATGCAATACTACGTTTTACTACCGTTTTGACGTGGCAGCTTCGGCGTCGTTTAACAAGTTCCTTGTCGTTGCTGTTTTCAGTGAAATCCGTGTTCCTCTTCTTCTTCTTCTCAAAAACCCCAACCTGCAATGTTAATGTTATGCATGAATGAATCTTGTAACTAACCAATGGTGGGACCCAAAAGGCACTTCCTCCCATTAATCCTAATTTCCCTCGCCGCTTTCATCTTCTACTCTTACCACCAATCCTCTCTCCCATCTTCAATCTCCGATTCAAATCCCAATTTCACTCTCCGAACCCCAATTCCAAACCCTAACCCTATTTCCACCAATTTCACTTTCCTCATTAAAGTCCTCGCCTTTAACCGCCTCGACTCCCTTTCCCGCTGCCTTCGCTCCCTTGCTGCCGCCGATTACCTCGGCGATCGCGTCCATCTCCACGTGTACATTGACCATTTTCCCTCCACGGATGCTTCCTCAGTGGATCAGAAGCTGAGTGAATCTCATCGGATTTTGGAGTTCGTTGATGGGTTCGATTGGAAATTTGGTGAAAAGGTGGTTCATTATAGAACTGGGAATGTGGGTTTGCAGGCACAGTGGTTGGAAGCGTGGTGGCCCAGTAATGATGACGAGTTCGCTTTTGTGGTGGAAGATGATTTGGAGGTTTCCTCGCTTTACTATGAGTTCGTTAAGACTTTGATTGTGAATTTCTATTACAATGCTTCTAATTATAACCCTTCCATCTATGGAGCCACATTGCAACGAGCAAGGTTTGTCCCAGGTACCATTTTCTTTTATTTATTTGTTTATCTAGTTTGTTTGTTTTTTTATATAAACAAAGTGACAAGTGTCACTTGAAACTCACACACACAAATGAGAGGTCCGAGTTCGAAGCCGGAACATGATATTCAACTTAACAATTTCGGCATTTGTTAGTTGAGCTAGGCCTTGAGGATATTAGTTTGCTTTTTAAATGAAGTAGATTCGGTGCAATGGTTAGTGTTGTTGCAATGTGACTTATAGGTTTCCCTTTATTTTGTATTAAAAGGTACCACTTGATTGTTGATAGCTGGTGAGGTTTAGACATTGGATGAATTTGTTTTGTGGTAACTTCATGGAGTGCCTGTGCTATTTGTGAGAGATATGAAATGGAAAATAGATTTCAGGGATGCTACTATTTGCGAGTAAATTTAGTATGCTTAGCCAATTGGCCATTCTTTGTATGTTATTTTAAGTGAGTTACTTAGCTGGAGTTGTCGCATTTATCAATCCTGCTAATGATACCTGGGGCATGCAGCTGCAAAATGCCTGCTGTTTTAGTTTGGTTACAGTGCTGCTATGATTGTAGTGGCAGTAGGATAATGCATTAACGAGTCTTTTGTAGGATAAGAACTTGGTATTATGAGAAGTTGATGTCTTACTGGAATGGAGAACATGGAGTTTTTGTGTGTGTTAGTGTTCCTCGCTATAAAGGTTGTCAAACTCCCAAGTTAACTCAGAGTTGTATGAGTTTACAGCTCTAGGTATCAAACTCAACTCTTACAGAGTCGTTTCTGTGTAAACTCGGCTAGACTCGAATAGAATTCTGAGTTTGAGGATGATTGAATGACTATGCAACATAATAATTATTTTTTCCCCAAACATGCCTAAAATGTCAGTGGTTCAGAGTTTTCTATAAATCCCAAAGTAGACCTGCGCAATGTGCTCAAAACATTAACTTTGAAGTTGTAGTACACAAATCCTTAGGGGCGTATGATGTATCTATCTCAAAGTGAACCAATACGCGAAGCAGGTGAGTAGTGTTGTATCGAGTCTCAACCCTATAGCTACTGTCATTAACAAACTCACAAACCAGAAAACCTGAACAAACCCGTTGCGGCAAGTTTAGGATGAACTCGACTGGCCAATAACGTAAATGAATCCCAACCCTGATGAGCAACCCACGTCTACTTATCTGAATCCAGCTCCAATGAGGGGAACCCAGTCTGGTTTGGTCCGGTCTGATGAGCTATCTAATAGACTAACGAGGTAAATTTATCCAACTCTGATGACAAACCTAGCGGCTAGCTCTTTTTTTTTGATAAGCCTAGCAGCTAGCTCTACTTAGCTGCATCCAGCTCCAACTAGGAAAACTCAGTCGTGTTGGGTTGGGGACTGATCTGGTGCTGGGTAGGTCTGGTGTTGATTCAAATTTGGTAGATGCCACCCTTACGATTATTTTTTGAGCAAGGGCTGCAAGGCTGAGTTGATGGGTAAAATAGTGACACCAAGTTTAATCCTTGTTTTTTGTTATTGTGCTTTGAAAGTTGATATGACAAAGTAGAGAATGGTAGAAGCTCTTTGTTAAGCAACTCTACCTGACATTCCTCCTTTATTATGTGCTATTACTGTCTTTGTAGTTGCACTATTCTTCTTCAGTACTTGTGTACAGTTCATTGATGGTATAATTGATTTCTGGTTTCAGGTAAACATGGAAACAAATTACAGTTGGATGATCAGACACGACTTTTCTTATACCAGTTGGTTGGTACATGGGGGCAAATTCTCTTTCCAAAGCCTTGGAAAGAGTTCAGGTTGTGGTATGACAAAAACAAGGCAAAGGGAATTAAACCATTTCTAGATGGGATGGTAATAAATAAAAATTAAAATAAAATTTGTTTCCTGTTCCTCACTCCAATTCAATTATCAGTTATACAGCAGCAGTTTAGTTCATTCCTAATTTTAGTTCTGAAATTTTGTCCAGGTGACTACAGGATGGTATAAGAAGATGGGGGAGAGAATATGGACACCTTGGTTCATCAAGTTTATTCAATCCCACGGTTACTTCAATATCTATGCAAATTTTTTGCATGAGAGGGCATTAAGTGTTTCTCATAGAGATGCTGGAGTAAACTATGGAAAAACTGCTGGACCTGATTCTCAGTTACTAGAGGAAAGATCTTTGGACTTCAACATTTTGGAAATGCAGCCTTTGAGTAGTTTAAAATGGTTTGATTTTTGTTTCAGAGAAGTAATTCTGCAAAGGTTTGTCAGGAACCTGGAAGAACTTGGAGCTTTGCTCCACTCTTTTCCTAAACAAGATAGTATCTTCTTAGTAAATCTTTCTGGGGTATCAGATGCTGTAGTAGGAAACTTACTGTGCCACTTTGAGAGGCTAAATATCAAGAATTATATACTTATAGGCCCTCCATCTGACTCCTTATTTGATCTAGCAAGGAGGGGACACCCTGTAATTAATGTGGATCAATTTATAAGTAGTATTGGATTGCATAAATTGACATCGCGAGGTTCGAGTTTAGAAACCATCAAGGGTATTGTAACAAAGGCTTATGTAATTGAAAAGTGTATCCAGAATAAGTATAACACATGGGTTATGGATGGGAGCATGCTTCTCACTTCTGACGCATTGCTTGAGTCGGGAGGTTCCAATGATGAATTCTGTGTTGCAAACAACTTGGAACTTTTTTATGCTAAAAGCTCATTGTCTAGTCAGAAAATTTGGACTAATGTCTTTGTATCGAAGGTTGTAGCCATGGCAGACTCATCAACCCATGGTACCCTGAGTTTTGTGAATATGGTAACAAAATTATTGGAACAAAATGGTGCAAGTATTAGAAGAGTTGATGAGACTTCTTTTGGCATAAAGATAGGGTCCGGTGGTGAGAGTAAATCTTCTCTAGGGGATAAAAAGTTGGTGTATTGGTCAACTGAGATGGGGCTAGATTCAATTCAGAAACGGCTCCAAGAGTTGAATTTATGGAGTATAGATAGCGATTTATCCTGCACTGCTGTGGTTTGTCACAAGTCATAGCATTTTGTGGCAGCTAGAAGCAGTTTTACTTTTTTGTTTAGTCCTATATTATTTTTGACCATTTTATCCCAATTTAGCTACATATTCTTTTTACTCAATTTGTATAATCACTTTGTAACAAATCAAGTTTGCGGGGTTTCTGCTCGAAACAACCTTCTATCTGCGTTATTTTCACTGTGATTTTTCCTTCTTTTCGCGCATGGTTTCTTGTGGTGTTTGGTTTTCCAGAAATCGGGTTATGTGAAAGAAGAACAAGCAGGGACTAAATTTTTGCAAAGCAAGGGTTGAATTTGTGTATAGACTTTTAAAATCATCACCAATCACAATTCATGTAGTGGTTGGTTATCAATTGACTGATTGGTGGTTATTAATTGACCAATTTTTTTTAATGATGTGTCAACATGTAATTGGTAGTTAGTGTAAAACATGTATATAAATTAAATCTTATTTTAAATTCCAATAAAACCCTAACGTTTCTACCTTGCATTGGGTTGCAATCCCCTAAACTTGAAATTTTGCCTTTCAAAAAAAAGAAAAAATATTAAATTTTTATCTTTATTCATGATAAATATTTCAAAGGTACAGTGTTAAACCCTAAAAAAATAAATATAAGTTGGGGAAATGTGAAATTTGAGATGGACAAAAAATCAGGGAGAAGCAAAGCAACGAAGCGAAACGACGACGTATGGAAGGTGCAGGTGATGCTCCAATGGAGAATCCAAAGATATCAGCGTACTACCAAACGAGGCTAGCTCACTTCGGCGTCATCAGCACCGAATGGCTAGCTCAGGCCGAGTCTGCCACCACCATCAACCCACAACCATCATCAACCAACACCACACAGAAAAATACCAATTTCTCCGTCATCGAAGAATTCAACACGTGGCGGAATCAACCAGATTTAGCGGAAGCGGTCGCCGCCATTCGCGCCCTCGCCGCCGTCATCAGTTCCAGTAATGCCTCCACTATGATGCAACTCGAAATCGAACTCAAAAATGCCTCCGACACTCTCAAAGTATTTCTTTCTTTCTTATTAGATTTGAAAAATGAACAATAATTCTGAAAATAGAAGAATAGGTGAAAGTATTGTATTGAAATTGGGTTTATTTTTATGTTTTACAGTCATGGGATACAACCTCTATATCATTGACAGCAGCTTGTGATTTGTTTATGCGATATGTGACAAGAACTTCTGCTTTGGAATATGAAGATTTTAATTCAGCTAAATCTCGTTTGATTGAACGTGCTGAGAAGTTTGGGGATATCTCCCTCAAGGTTTGTGTGTGGAACTTCACTTGTTAGGATTTTGATAAATTGTCTATTTGGATAAACAGTTTAATTAAACGCTTATGGCATAAACGCTTATCGTGCTTATCCGTAAGCTGTTTATATAATAAATGGTGAAATAATGTTAAACTATTTTTCTATAAGTGATAAGCTGTTTTCATAGGCTATCTTTTAGAGCTTATGGAAATTAGCTTTCCATAAACTCTCCCAAACAGTTTCACAAGTGTTTATTCCAGTAGATAAGTCCAAATAAGCCGATCCAAACGGGCCTAACATGATCTGTAAGCTATTTATATAATAAAGACAAAATAAAGTATCATCTGTTTTCATAAGCTATTCAGAAGAGTTTATGGACATATCATAAGCTATTTCCATAGGTTCTTGCAAACAATCTCACAACACAAGTGCTGCTTATGTTAGTAGATAAAACTAAAGAAGTTAATTCAAGTAGTTTGGTTAACTGAATTGTTTTCTTACTACCTTTGGTGTTGAATTGATTTTTTATTTTTGAGGTTTTTGCAGGCTCGGCAGATTATTGCTATGCTTAGTCAAGATTTTATATTTGATGGTTGTACCATTTTGGTTCATGGTTTTTCTAGAGTTGTCTTGGAAGTATTGAAACTGGCTGCAAAAAACAAGAAACTCTTTCGCGTCTTCTGCACAGGTTTTGTTTTTCCTCTTTGAACACTTGAGTAAATGATTGAACATTGGCTGGTTTATGCCCCAAAATGCTCAGGTTCTAATTTATACTGTGCTTTGATATTGGCTTGCAAATCATGGTTTGATCCAATGGAAAACTTACTTTTTTCTTCTTTACAAACCATGGATTGAGGCTCAATATCATGTTCAAATATAGGGCAGGGTGATATTGCAAAACATGAATGTTAACTGGAATCCAAACATGGCAACATGCACTTGATGCGATGAAATTCACTGTTTTCTAGGAATGGATTAAGCTCATTAATGGAGATCTCTTTGCTATTTAGCTAACTGCCTATCATTTTGTTTGAACCAAAAGTCAACACCTTTTTTTTCTTGTCATCTTGATTTCATGGTGTATCAAAAAAAAAACCTTGATTTCATGGTAATTGACCTATTTTTGTAACATAGTATTATAAGAATATTCTTTCCAATGTTTAGAAGCTTTGTGCAGGAGAGTTGGAAGTTGGAACTGTATTTCTTAGTTCTATTGGCTTGTTAACTTGATGTTTTGTTTTCTTTCTTTTTAATTTCTCGAACATCTCATGGTCTCCCCTCTAAAAGGAACCTGTCTTTGTTTGTTGTTTTCATTGTTACCAATTTGAGATTCAAACTTTGTAACTGTTTTTTATGTAAATTTGCAGAGGGGAGACCAGACCGAACAGGTTTAAGGTTGTCCAATGAGCTGACCAAGCTTGATGTTCCTGTGAAACTTGTGATAGACTCTGCAGTGGCTTATTCTATGGATGAGGTGGACATGGTATTTCTAGGGGCAGATGCAGTTGTTGAAAGTGGCGGTATAATCAACATGATGGGTACATACCAAATTGCTATGGTTGCAAAGAGTATGAATAAGCCAGTTTATGTGGCTGCTGAAAGCTACAAGGTCTATTTGCTACTTAAAGATATCAATATAATATTTCAGTTGTTACTTTATAATGCTTGCGTTACATCTTTCTGCTAATTGTCATATTAATTCCGAATCGATTTTCTATAATTACATGTCATGTATGTGTTACTCTGCAGTTTGCGCGTCTTTACCCTCTGGACCAAAAGGATTTGGCACCTGCTCTTCGCCCAGTTGATTTCGGTGTACCTATTCCATCCAAGGTTGAGGTTGAATGCTCTGCCCGGGATTATACTCCTCCTCAATATCTGACGCTGCTTTTCACAGATTTAGGTGTTCTTACTCCATCAGTTGTTAGTGATGAGCTCATCCAGCTATATTTGTAGTCATCCATGTACAATTTTCTTCTGATTCCTTCAAAAGGTCGACCTCAATTTTCTTCTGATAGTTTGTCTTGTGAAACAATTTTGTAACAAGAGTGTGCATTGACAACTTCAATATAAGATAGTCTGTTTTCACGTCATACACAGACTAGAGAGACGCGCGTTGGATGGAACGCTACCTATTGTAGCTTCCAAACATACCATAAGTCGGTATGTGAGTTTTGTATTAGGTTAACTTTCGAAGAAACGTAAGTGATACAAGTACAACCGATATATTCTATGCATACATCTGGCACTTCAAGTAGAACTCATCATCCTTTTTCACCCTATAACATCTAGCACTGCGAAGTAGAACATATTTAGAAGTAATTTGGACCCTCATTGTCCTTTTCAACCAAAGGGAAGTCCCAATAGTCATTGTGCAACTGTAGACATTTTTGTGATTTTTTATCTTTTATTAAATGAACTATTAAGTTGATTATGTTTTTGACTAATTCTACTTACTCTCCTACTTTATTCAAAGAACTATTTGCTGCCTTGACTAATTTTGCTTATTCAAAGAACTACTTATGTACTTTAGTTGAGAGAGGAGGCGATTAAGAGTTACACAACAGAATAATTGTCAAGATGAGATAAGTTGCATGAGAGATGTTTGAGCATGATAGACCTGGGTTAGGATTCTCTCTATTTCTCAAAAGAAATGGAGTCTTCCATTTGGAGAGATATAGACGCAAAAAAACATGTGGACCATAGCATTCATTATTATAATAAATTTAATTCGAGGACTTTCCATGATTTTGTGTCTATCTCTCTCAGGATCATAACTAGATAGACTGAGGTCTAGCAAATAGATTTAGCCTTTAGGAACTCTATATCAATAATTTGTCTTGACTTAATCGATATGTAAATCATTGTTCTGGTTAGGATCTCTGTTCAAATCGAGTGCCGAAGAGGATTGCATCAAATGAAATAGTTTACTTTGTTTTCCTCCAAGAGGTATGAAGCAATCACGATGGAGTTTAGGATTGTACACGGTACATAACTTGTTGTTAGCATTGGGATGGAAGACTAGAATTGACCGTGCACAAAAATGCATGATAAAATATAATCAAAAACACATCAAACACCAAACTGAAATACTGAATACATGTTTTCAAATGAAAAACCAAGTAAAAGAGAATGCATATATTTGTAATCATAAATACATATTGTTATATATCTTTGATAGAAGGGTTTTACAAACGAGATTATATATTGTGTTTGTGTTCCTTTCATCTTATTCTTATATAACTTCTTTTGGTAAGATTTATTTCACTGAGACAGATTCTATAGAAGTTGATTCAAAGGTTTTGTGATCTCTTAGGCAGAAACTTATCCCTCAACTCTACAGCATCAACATGATCTCCAAAGTGATTCTCTGGAATCCAGTTTCCACTCTTAGGATCTCTCATCCAAAATATTCTTCCCTCTTTGTTTCCCACCGAAGCTGATTCGTTTACATTTGGCTTCACCACATTGGTTGCTTCCCCTTGCAACCTCAAACTTTCCCTTACAACTTCATAAGATCGCTTTCTGCACCATTCTCAAATAAACATAAAATAATGTGTTATTATTATTATTTTATAGAACAAAATAAATACATAAATGAGAATAAATTAAGAGACACATAAAGAATTGGACATGCATCATACATGCAAACCAAATTAAAAAAAATAGTTAAGTAAATAGATTAATTAGAGAAGTAGGTAGATGTAATTACCTGAGAAGGAGAAAAGGCTTGACAGCAATGTTGGACATGATGAAGAAACAGATAGAAAAATTACAAAAGAAAGGGTGAGTTATAGAGAAGAGTGATGCAGGGTTTTTACAAAGGATGAACGGTTTGTTTGGAAGATGGGGTGTTATATAAGCGAATTAATGCCTATAAGCTGTTTTGATATATGAGAATCCAATTCATAAGTATTTTTGGATGACTTTGGTCTTTTCTTTGTTTTGACCAAATATCTAAGGTAAATTATTATTTTATATCTAAAACAAATCATAGCAATGAATGTACAAAATTAATGATTAATGATTACTTTCTATACTTTATATATTTTAGAGATTTCTACGAAGAGAGAATATATATATATATATATATATATATATATATATATATATATATATATATATATATATATATATATATATATATGGGCTAAAAAGTAGCGGATAGTGGATCGCAGATAAGCTAGTTCATACAAAATGATGTGTTCGATAAAACTAGCCGTTAAAATAGCTGATAAATGCAAAATGATATAAAATGATATTTAATTAATGACTATATTATTTAATGACGACAAAAAAGTTTAATGAGGAAGAAGAAGTAATTTAAGAAAAATAAAAGGGTGAAAATGTCAACAAAAAAAAAGTGAGACGCCATTCACTATCCTTTAGCGTTTGAAAAATCGTTATTTGAAGTAGCGTCTGAAAAAACGCTAAACGCTAGTTCTTACCGAACACACGTATTCTTCATCCGCTAGTTTCATCCGCTAGCAAATGGGACGCGCCAAAAATGTTATACAGTTTGGTAGTTCCTCAATGGATATGCTGATCATACAAGCTACACAACCTATTAACCTCGTTGAAACCATTATATAAATATGGTTAAGATTTGTTAATGTATGTTTAATTTACTTAATTGATGATCAGTCAGTTATCTACCAATTAGTTGCTTATAGAACTGTATTAAACATGATATTGCAATTTTTTATTTGCAGAAATTTCTATAAAAAAATCTTTTTGGCGATGTATTTCATGCGGTTTATATTCTTTTTCCAAGCTGAAAATGTAATAAACACATTCCAGTTTGTGGGAATTTTAAGGATAAAAGTTATTTAGTTGGTTAATTAGTTAGTCATCGATGTAATCTTCTATATAAACTATACTTGGTTTTTGTAATTACTCTTTATCTTTCGATGAGAATTGTTGAATTTCTTTCTTTCTCAATTATTAATTCTAACAAGTTCGCATGTATTTAAAATTTCTGATGTACAAGTATCTTTCTTCTTAAACAAAACTATACATGAGAATATTAAAAATATTTCTACACACAAAAATGATGATACTATAGTTATATATTCATACATAAGTGCAACATATATATATATATATATATATATATATATACATATATATATATATATCTATATATATATATATATATGTATATATATATATATCACGTCTTTTTTGGAATAAGTTCATGTCTTTTATTGTGCAACTTGTACCAAAATATTCTGAAAATATAAATAAAATAATTGTAGACATTTTTTTTGCTGTGTTGTTTAAACGTTTATAAGAATATATTCCTAATATAGATGCATGGAATTAAAGCAAGCTTATTCTTTGTTCAAATCAAATTTAGCTTTATCCATCTTGTTTCTTGCTTTTCTTATTTTAGTAGTTTGAAAGCAATTGTCAAGTTGTACTACAATATTGCATTTTTTTGTCAACTTAAGGGTTAAATATGTTTTTAGTCCCTACAAAATTTCACTATTTTGTTTTTAGTCCCTATAAAAAATTTCGTCAACTTTTAGTCCCTATAAAATTTCACAATTTTGTTTTAAGTCCCTATAAAATTTCACAATTTTGTTTTAAGTCCCTATAAAATGTAAAATCGTGTATATCTTTAGAATTTTTGAATGATATTTTGCATACACGTTAAAGATATTAAAAATATCTCCCTCACAAAAAATAAACTCAAAATTTGATTTCTAGGTTAGTATTTCCTTTAATTTGTTTATCGAATCTTTTGCACTTAAAAAATTTAGATTTAATTTATGCGTTGTTAAAAAATTCAAAGTTTTTCTGGAAGAGATGTTTATAATGTCCTCAACATGTATGCAAAACATCACTCAAAAATTCAATGGATATACACTAGTTGGCATTTATAGGGCTAAAAACGAAATTTTGAAATTTTATAGGGACTAAAAGTCGATGAAAATTTTTATAGGGACTAAAAACAAAATAGTGAAATTTTGTAGGGACTAAAAACATATTTAACCCTCAACTTAATTAAAAGAAATGGACACCCACACAAAGTATCACATGATGACATCTAAGTTCGAATACGAGAGCTGATATTCCCATGTCGCAGTAATTGTCAATACAACTAATAGTGGGGAGCGTACTACACATATCGCATGCTTTAATCAATTATAATTCTTGATGAAAAAAAAAACAGTTTTCTTTTCAATTAAAGTTTTGTAAATGGCTTCTGCATATAGGCAAGTGCAGAAGTCCTCACAACATATAGAACATAAAGACTTGAAAGTAAAGCCAGCAAGAGTGATTCTAAGCTAACTAATTAAAAATCTTAAGTGCGTTACACCTATTCACTATTAGGCCACAGTTAGTGATTCTAAATTCTAATCTGTAGTTATCAGAACAATCCCTTAAACCACACTACAAGGTATCCGATTTTTCAGAAGAATTTTTTTTGTGATCAATCAGATCTTACACAGAAAACATAATTATATATTGTGGACCAAGGTTAATCTAATTGATAAAGATGTGGCTCATATATTTCAAATCCAATTGCTGATGTGCATATCTCGTGAAAATTTCTCTAATCTTGATTTCCTTGTTGTCAATGAAACTCAACTCACGTAAACTTTTTTTTTTTAAAAAAAGGTTTAAATATTCATTCGGCCCCTGCAAATACACGCACAATCTAAATAGGCCCCTGTAAAAAAAAACTTTAAAATAACCCTCGCAATTACGTAACGTGTTTAAATGGGCCTCTGCTGTTAGTTTAGCTTAACAGCGTTAACTTTATGTAATTCGTGGTACTTTAATGAGCCCCTGCAATTACGTAACATGTTTAAATAGGCCCCTGCTGGTTCATCTTCTTCTTCTTCTCCATTTCCAGAAATCCCTTGCACAGATTCCAAACCCTCCCTTACCACTACCATATTGCCTCCCCCCCACCCCCCGCTCTCCACTCTTGTCTCTGTACGTTTGCTGTTGTGGCAATTGTTTTCTACCTTGATAGAATTGTCGGGAGTTCTTTGGGTGTTGCCAGATTCATATCTTGATGTTCCCAACAAGGATTATGGAGGTGAGTGAAATTGTTTGATATTTAAGAGTATAGACTGTACAGTGAATTGTTGTTGGTTGGTTCATTTTTGTGTTGTCTTGACTATCTTGTGAAATTTCAGGTGATTTGTTTGTTGACGGAAAAGTTATTCCTAGGCCACAGTATAGATATCCTGAAAGAACACCTTCTAGGAGTAGACCTCGGCCACGCCATGACAGACGGCGTGAAATTTCAGGTGATTTGTGTTGTCTTGTATATGCTTTGTTGATGGCTTCTTGCATCATTTTAATTCTTTTAATTTATGTGGCCAACTCCTCTCAAATCTCTCTAGTGTTCATTTCATATTTGAACTTTTACAGATAGAAACTAGGCCTCATGAAATGCTGTCTAGAAGTTAGAACAGTTGAGTTTGTCATCTTCTTCTTCTTCTCCATTTTCAGAAATCCCTTGCACAGATTCCAAACCCTCCCTCACCACTACCATATTGCCCCCCCCCCCCCCCCCCCCCCCCACACTCTTGTCTCTTGGTCTCACACCATCTCTCTCTCTCCCTGTCGTGCTCTCTCTCAACTACCTCTCAAATCACCTTCCTATTTCCTAAACTCAATACACCTAGAAGAAAACCCCATAACCAAAGCTACTGTTCCTAGATTCACAACATTGCCATTCAAATCAACATCCTCCTTAGCCTTCTTCTTAACCTCCAACATCATCTTTCCATTTCTAACCAAGAGACAAGAGTGGAGAGAGGGGGGGCAATATGGTAATGGTAAGGGAGGGTTTGGAATCTATGCAAGGAATTTCTGGAAATGGAGAAGAAGAAGAAGAAGAAGAAGAAGAAGAACCAGCAGGGGCCTATTTAAACACGTTACATAATTGCAATGGCCCATTTAAGTACCACGAATTACATAGAGTTAACGCTGTTAAGCTAAACTAACAGCAGGGCCCCATTTAAACACGTTACGTAATTGCGATAGTTATTTTAAAGTTTTTTTACAGGGATCTATTTGGATTGTGCGTTTATTTGCATGGGCCGAACGAATATTTAAACCAAAAAAAAATAGATAACCTCCTATAACATAGACCTATGGACAAATTGCCCTTCGCCATTTTAACTTTGGTTTTTATCAAGTTTACAAACAACACGTATGAAGAAATTTAAAGAAAATGATTGATAGTTTAATTCTCTTATTATATTTCAAATATATATTTAATTATGATTGATAATTAAAAAACCTTTACTTTGATTTTATAAAATGTTTATTAAAAATAATTAAATAATTTATAAATTATTTAAACATTATTTTATATAATTAAAGTAAATATTTTTTAATAAAAGAAATGAAGTGGCAGAATTTTGTAAAATAGGAGGACCAAAATTGCCCAAAAAAGATAGTGGGATCAAAATTGCACATCGAGTAAGATATGAAAACCAAAAGTGCAATTAAGCCAAAAACTAAAAAAAAATCTCGTTAAACGTTTTTACATCTTAATGACATTGAAAAAAAATATATACACCTGCAAACAAATTTAACTATGTTTTTATATTCAAAATCTATAAAAAAACCTTCCATTTGCCTTATTCAAAAAATGGACACAATTTCATTTTATCATGTAAAAAATGCAATACCTCTAAATTTATTTTTTAAATATTTTTTTCATATCCAAATCAATTATTTTAACTTCAATCCTTTCAACATCAATATCTAAATTCTAAAAACTGCCATAATCCCCATAACTAGTAATTTTGTCAGTATTATGCTAAAAAATAAATCTATATGCAAAAATGTTTGTAAAAGAAATAGAAAGACTCAAAATGATCTACTAAATTAAATCATATAAACATGCTCGGTGCATAATATTATACATTTTCAATTCGATACAGAAGGACAGTGGGAATAAAGTAAACTTCAAGTTGCTGCTCATAATGTAGAGCATGATGGTAGTCGAAACTGGTGAGAGCTCCATTATCTCAATTAGGAATTTTGTGTCACCCTTAATCAAGAGCAAAAGTGGAGAAGGGGCTAAGGAGAGCCTACTCCTAATGACATATGTGTGAATTAAACCTAATTCTCTTTTTTTAAACCTATATTTCACTAATCTATCTAAAACATAGTGATTACAGATAAATAAGCAAAAGGAACGAACTAGTCACCCACTATTCCAGAAGGAGGTGAAGGGAAGTATCAAAGGGGCCGTGATGACATTGACCCTTGAGAATACCCATTAGGAACACTTTGTTTTTTCTTGAAATTTGTAATACTACAATGAGGACATATATATTCTAGTCCATCTGTTTTTGCATAATCCTGCAAAAGTTGTGAATGAAAAAAGGTATCTTTAATTGTTAATATTCAAAGGCAAAGAATACATATTTTTGCATTGGATAAAATCAATATTGTTAATGTACAATAGTAAATGATGATGTAATACCTTAAATGCGCCAAGACCCTGCCTTCTGTCACAGCCGAAGTGAGCCCACTCACCACATATGCCACAATTCACCCAATCCCCAGCTGCGCTACTGTTGAACAGTCAAAAGAACAGTCAAAACATTGTAAGGAAACGTCATAAATTGAACGATAAATTACGACTTCTCCAAATTTTTATAAAGAGAGGATGCAAGTACATAATCTGCACGCAACCTTAATTAACACAACTGAATAGCTTCATCAGACTTGGGAAAAAAAATAGTTTTACCAACCTGTGACACAACAAGCAGCATTCTCCATCCACGTCATCGTGTGCTAATTCGTATTCTAAAAGGTAGGTTTCATAATGTCTTTTGAGTGTATTTCCAACTCCCTGTAGAAGACACATCATGGAAAAAACCTTAGCTGCAAGTCAATCTGAAGTGATAAACAAACATCCAATCATTACATAAAATCTGAATTAGTTTGTGAATTCTTTCTGATGCAATTTTAACTTCTCCACATCTTTATCAAAAAGTTCTTCCACTGTGTACGTAAAATGTATTGGAGAATCTACAACAGTAGCAAAGTCAACCCATGCCATAAATTGGTTATCAGTAATTATCCCAATTTCTCTCTCAATGACTCAATTTATGGTAACAATTTATGGTTTATTTGACACAAGAAAGTTATCTAATTCAATCTTCTGATGAAGGCTTTCTTTTCTATGATAGCGAGCAGTCTTCACAAATTGGATTAGATCGGTTTTAGGGGGAACCGATTCAATCTCATTAGTTTCCGTCCCAGAAGGGTAGCTCATGTGGTTGAGTGAAAGGAACATCGTTGGTGAAAATGTAGGCGTACGGGGTTCGAACCCCCCTCCCCTCTAACTACTAACACACTAATTTCTAACCACTTTGCCTATCAAAAAAAAAAAAATCTCATTAGTTTCCTTATTTGATAATACAATTACTTTGGTTTTAAATTTGAATCTAGTCCAATTCCAATCTAAAGAAGTTTGAATTGGATGTGATATAGACAAGGCATAGAACTTACAGTCATTCGATTGGTTGCAGTGAAATTCCGCATCTTTGAAAAGATTTGTCCCTTCCAGTTAATGCCATTGCCAACATGAAATCCTCCCCTAGTAACCACCTAAAAAGACCAACAACTTCAAGAACGATATCGACATGAAAACTCATGCATAGTAATTTTTGAAGAACACAGATTCGCTGATTAACCTCTTTATACAAGTTGTAGAGATCAAGACGTTTTCCATTCAGTATTGCATCAGGGAACTCGTTAAACCCTGCTTGAGGAATCAGTCGGCTGTGCCCCCGGAGAATCAGAAATTCCATGACATCTTTAAGAAATTCCTCCTATATTAAGAATAGATTCTCATTAAATGATTGCATCATAAAGAGATTGACTAATCTGGTACGATTTAGTAATATTTAGGTTGACATCTTTGTGTTGAATATGGTTTAAAAAATTGAAACTAAGATTTAGTAATAAGTTTGCATCATAAGGAGATCGACCAACTCGGTATAATTGTCAGTAAAATCACATTACTTTAATATTATAACAATACCAAATCACAACTATCTTTCACTAAATGACAGCAGTCATTTTCATCAACATATATAGTTTTCAATTTTAAGAATAAAATGTTTTACTTAAGATCAAGATCACACTCCTTGTGTTATATCAGACATCTGTGAAAAAGTTGACCCCATGAGTTAGAAAAACCCTTGAGTATATACTAAATCAATTTTCAACGCAACACAAGATCACAGTATCATACTAGGCTTCTAAAAGTTACTGGAAAACATATTGAAAAGTTAAAACAATAGACAAAGGAAAACTCACCTCAGAGCAAGTCTGAACTGGGCCTCTGTTGCAACCATGTTTCTTCAAAGGTAAAGGATTCAATGCAATAACCTGTTTAGACTGACCTGAGCTTGAAAATGATTTTCTGTGTGTTGCAGATGATGATCCAATACTACTACGCTTCGCAGGGACAACAAGTGGCACATTAGCCTCAACTAGGGCACTACCACCAAAACCATCTATCTCAGAAGGTCCACAAAAAGGTGTCATTCTATGGCGACGAATATGAGGAATTGGCCTCATTGCAGATACTTTTAATCGCTGCCTAGCTGGAGTTAAAGGTGTGCTAAACCCATTCACCATTTTCCTATCCTTTTCCTCTCCATCTACTTTTGAAACAGCACCTTGCCCTGCTAAGATGCCATCATGATGGCAATCCCCTTGGCTTGACCCATACCTCTTTCTTGTGGGAGGAGGTGGTTTCAACCATCCCGGTGGACTGCTTAAAACTATACTATTGTTTGCACAGCTATCTTTCTCAGAGCTTTGATAGAAGAAAAGTAAGCGCTCGGCATCCTCTTTCTCAAAAGAAGCTACAGGCAACCCCTGAACACTAGCAATGCCAAGAGCAACTAAACTTCGATAAGAAACATCAGGTGCTAGTTGTCTCAATATCTGAAGAGAGGAACAAGACACAGTTATGAATTCGAATAATAAGGAAGTATGTTTAAACTTGTAGAATCGCAATTCTTATAAGAAACAAAACTTTAGGTACTGATAGGATCCTAGAATAAATCAGAGGTAGTGGAATAAGAATGGTTTGTTTAATAAGTAATAATTAAGTACTAGTGAGGGAATAAGACTGGTCTTTAATAATTAAGTAGTAGTGGGGGAATTGAATGTTCAAAGTTGAGGAGTAGTAGAGAGGTCAAGTTAGAGAATAAATAGAGTTGGAGAGTAGTAGAGATGGCAGGCTGGTATTGGGATTGGCTTGGGCCAGGAACTTGGCAATTGGATTGCCATTTTCACTGTTTCCTCTATATTTTCTAAAACTATCTCTTGTAATTCTGTTCCTAGGGCTGTTATCATGTTGATGCAGCACCTATATTTTCAATAATACACAGTTTATTGTTCTTTAGATTGAGATGGCTTCTGGTACTCATCAAGTGGTATCAGAGCACTCGATCCTGAGTGCTCAAAGGAATGCTGCCATGGAATTTAGGGAAGAACCATCAGTTCACAGTAAACCAGAATGGTTGTCACAGCTTGAAGAAATCAAGCAACTCTGGAAAAGAAGAACGAAAGGAGACAGACATCGATCCCGTCGTGATCATGCTCCGTGTAGAAGGAGAAGAAGCGAAGAACTCTCAGAGAAGGATTATGAGATCTATCTAGATATGAAATTGCAGTGGTTGCAACAATTCTATGTTACTGCAAAATCAAGAGCAACAAGAAAAGAAGCTGAGAAAGAACCAGAAGAGGAGGGACAGAATGAAGAGTTCAAGGCAGATCTGAAATTCCAGGAATTGGAAGAGGTTGTGAAACCTGTAATGCACGAGGGAATGGTTGGGAAAGAAGGGACCGATTGGGGAGAAGAAGGAGAGGACCTTGCATCTGACAAGGAACCACCTCTGCCGGAATCACCGTTGTCGCCGAAGTCGCCACCGGAATTGCTGCCATCACCGGGATCGGAGTCACCGCTGCCGCCGAACTATCGTGTGACCATGGTTGAGTGGAAATCAGTTCAGGGTCTAAGTGAAATGTTGCTCTCTCTATGGGTCGAGATGTGTAACAGGAAAGAGAAGAAAAAGGTTACCGAAGACCTTCATCGTTGGCCACCGGAGCCACCAGAACCGCCGGATCAAGCCACGTTCGCGATGGAGGAGTCGATGTCTCACGTTTTGATAAAGGAGGAAAGAAAAATGGGTCAGCCACATTATGTTTCGCAAATTGAAACTGTAACAGAGAGAACGACAAGGAATTTTGAACACAATCCAAATGGTATCAAATGGAAGCCATTTTGGGGGCTGATTAGTTTCCAACTGAGACGAGTTTCTTCCGTTCTTGTGCTTGATTTTTTGTGTTGCTTTTTTGAGTTGTGCTCAAGGCCATTATCTCTCACTTCTTCAATTGGTGGTGATAATTTAAAAGGTTATGATGCGAAGAATGTCACAGCAATCACCCTTTATATACTTGAAGCTATTATAGTGGAGAACATGGAAGCCATGGTTTCTGAGACACCTACTTCAGTGCTTGTGCTTGTGTCATCTTCACACTACCAAGTGTCATTTCTTCATTCTGTGTTGTGTTTGTTGAAGCCTATCATTCCCTATTCTTTGTCCAAGATCTCTCATGATGAAAGGTTACTGGCTGGTGATTCCTGTCTGAACTTTGAGGGATTATGCTTTAATGTTCTTTCTAGTACACTTAAACAGAAGAATGAGGCGAAGTATAGGAGGCAGCAAGATTATTTTGAGGCTACTTCAGTAAGAATTGGCCGAAGATGGTCCTTGTGGTTAATCACAAATAGCTATGTGCCGGAAAATGATGATAACTTCTATTTCCAAGTCTCCAGGGAGAATTTGATGGGGTTTTCCCCATCTCCTAAGGTGGAAATTGTTTTACAAGTCAAGCTTGAAAACGATGATGGACCTGTTATAATGGATGCTTTAATATGTGTTATTTGTACTCAATCAAAAACTAATGGCCATGATTCTTCTATTGTTGGACACATATCAAGAATGGTCAAGCAAATAAAGTTGCTAGTGGAGGTTGGTAGGAGATGTGGCAGTGCATTAAGGCAATTAACAAATATCCCAATAGTGGAGTCTCCACTTCTCCATGTGTGGGATCCAGGTGGCTTTAAACAAGAGGATGAGAGTGTCAGTACTGGTGGTGCGGTGGAATGTCTTGGAAATAGAACACATCAAGATCATCAGGTATTTTTCAAGTTCCAGCAAATTGTAGGCTTATTTGGTTATTATGGTGGTGCTTCAATGAGCTCTAAGATGCCCAATAGTCCTGTTATTAAGGCTGCTCAATTTAACAATGATGAGAGGTGGTTGCAAAAAAGCAAGAGGAATAGAAAATGAAAGGGCTCATCAAAGGACATTGTTAGTAGACATAAATTCTGGAGCTGGAGAAGCAACACAAATTCAAGATCAATTTCTCAACATTTCTCTTATACTCCTAAAGCTTCCTACTTTATCTATATCCAGTGAAGATATAATACGATCATGTTGTGCTTTGTTTTTTATAGATGATATAGCCACATGGGGATATGGTAACTCTATTAATCCATCCAAAATCTTTATCGTGGTACAAATTTCGATGGATGGAGGTGCAGTTTTTTCGGCTCTAGTAAATTCCTTTGTTGAAGAAATTAAAACAGTACTAAACCTAGTTCAAGACCACGAAAAAGGGGTTGCATCTCAAGAAGGGATTCACATTCGCTATTATGTACACCACGAAAAAGGGGTTGCCTCTCAAGAAGGGATTCACATTCGCTATTGTGTACAAAGTGTGTCTAAAATTTTAATTACTATAGTAAACCTTTATGAAACCATGACACCAACAGTATTTGGATCATCAATTGCTAACCCCTTGGAGTATACCAGCTATATGAGTTATCATCTAAAGAATTGTGTTCTCTCAAAGTGGTTCGTTGCAAAAGGGTCTATGAGGCAGATGTTTGAGTTAGTTCTCACAAATGATATTTTGTACCACGATAAAGATTTTGATCCGGGAGATAGCTCTTCAGTCTCTTGCATGGCTTGGCATTCATGTTTCACACTATGGGATACTGGTGGAAGACTATTAAGTGTTGTTTTTGGTATAAAGCACCTTGAGGACAAGGTGAATCTTTTAGGAGGGGAGCATTGATAGGATCCTAGAATAAATCAGAGGTAGTGGAATAAGAATGGTTTGTTTAATAAGTAATAATTAAGTAGTAGTGAGGGAATAAGACTGGTCTTTAATAATTAAGTAGTAGTGGGGGAATTGAATGTTCAAAGTTGAGGAGTAGTAGAGAGGTCAAGTTAGAGAATAAATAGAGTTGGAGAGTAGTAGAGATGGCAGGCTGGTATTGGGATTGGCTTGGGCCAGGAACTTGGCAATTGGATTGCCATTTTCACTGTTTCCTCTATATTTTCTAAAACTATCTCTTGTAATTCTGTTCCTAGGGCTGTTATCATGTTGATGCAGCACCTATATTTTCAATAATACACAGTTTATTGTTCTTTAGATTGAGATGGCTTCTGGTACTCATCAGGTACTATATCAAAATCCTGGTATTTATAGGCTAGAAAACCTAGGTAACATCCTGCTTCCATTTCCTTATTTACCATGGAAATTAAAATCGCCTAATTTGAAAAAAGGTTAAGCACTCAGATGCTTTACCATAGAAACAGGCCTATATTCCCCAGGAAAAAGGGCAATAGAGCTAGCGGTTACTACCCTCACCTTTCCTTATGAGTAACCATTAGCTTCATTCAAAACTACATCTGGAGGTCAAAATCGAGTGTTTCATTAGCAGGGACAATCTATTACCCGCACTAGTAAGATCCATACTGAAACAGCCCAGTGAGCATGCCATCCATTTCCATTATCTAAAGAATCGTTCTTATAACAATAAACCAAATCAACAGCATATGTACAAAATATGGTACTCATATTTGATCGAGGAAAGATGGATAAAAGCAAAAGCAATGATTGGAAACATAAGCAGACATCCGGTCCAAATACTACAATCTAATCATTCCTATTATAAAGTTTGACATGAAAAGCATTATAAGCAGCAAAGTTGGATGAATTCTAAACTCTTAGGATACATCTTGCTTTAAGAGATCCTCCAAACACTAGAGACTACCTCTCAGGTAATACATCTCCCTTTCAGTTATCTTAACCCAATAAACTTTTGCCCCAGTATTTCACATCCTTATCCTTTTATCTGAGAACTGATAATCCTAATAAGCTCTACTGTAAGATGCTTTTTTAAAAGATGGAGGTATCTTTGTTGAAAATACAAGAAAGGATAAATTTAAGTCTTTTTCTTATTGAAGAATTTCACTATAAGAAACTAGCAAGAAGGAAAGATACATTCAGAAATCATAATTTTAACTAATAAAACAACACTGGCAGATAATATTGTGATAAAGAATGTAAAAAGGATTGATAATTATCAAAACCTGCAAAGCCCATTGAGGAAGCTTCATGCTAATTTCAAATATGGCTGCTCCACAAGCTATTGAAGCAGATCTGCGAGGTTCAGAGATATTCTGTTTGTTTTCCTCGTTGTTGAGTTGTGCATGAACTATTTGACTCTTCTCAATTATCTCATTTTTTATATGATTCTCCAAAAGCTAAAAAAGTAAAAAGGAAAACAGATAAGCCAAAAAATAAGAAGCCAAAAATTTCAACAGGCAATAGTTACATGCACATTGCATATACAATGGGAAAAAAATGGTCAAATAACTGTTTCTTTCCGGAAAGAATGTAAAACTTAAGATAAGAAGACAAATATAATATATTTCAAGATAAAAAAGAAACTCAATCAGTACTCGGAAACACAATACATACATACATACATACATACATACATACATACATATATAAACAAAAGTTATTTTTCAAGAGAAATGCAAGATTGGAATTAAAAAATTAAATAGCATGTGCAAATAGCACCTGTGTTTGTTTCGGTAATAAAAAACACAGTACATAGACACTTGGAGGGGTACCTGATCATTAAAACAAGTGTGTGCACTGCCAGATACCAAAAGTGAGATATGTGCAGCACTGCAGGTTGATATATCACATCGCATGGTCACAACTCCACGAGAAAAAGCAGCTGCCTGAAGAGGTGGCGGTGGGGCACTATAGCAGAGCATAGAAGTATATATTACAAGGTGGCAACCGATATTCAAATTTTGAATAAACTCTTGATAAAAAATAAAAATAGATAAAGCAATTTTTTTCAAGTAAAGAAAGGTAGGAGCCTCGTTCAAATCTTCTGATACAAACCCCCATTAGGGAAAAATCACCAGTAAGGAAAAAGAGTACTCCTCAATTTGAAGCGAAAAATTTAGAAAAACCATAGACAAGTTTTAAGTTACCAAATGTATTAGTTCTAATCATATGCAAGTCTTGTCAACATACCTATATTTGCCGTGGAGCTTGCAACCACGTATCTGAAAAGATAAAAATAAGAGAGTTTAGAATATTTCCTGAAATACCATCTTGAAGACATGAAGAAAAAAATCTAGCAAAAAGCTATCAAACGAGACAGAGTGGTAAAAATTCATTAAACAAGACATTGTCATTTACGTTATGTCTTTCATAGGAAGACCACTAGATTGAATAATGATGGAAAAAAATGGTCCAGCTGAGGTTTACTGGAAAGTTTAAACTAAGAAAATGCTTATCCTATCTTAAGATTTTGGTAAAATAAAATTTTATCCAAGATAAATTTGACCAAACAAAACAGTCAACATACTTCAATAGTTAAGAGAGCTCTGAGTCCATCCTCCAATGATCTCAGCAATGACTCATCCTGAAAAGAAACAACCCCATGCATAATTGGTAAATAATGTCTACTAATTTGGGAGCAGATGTTTACTTGAAGAGCAACCACACATGCATGCAATGTTATATATGCATTTGTGGGTGCAGGTGTGTCAATGTGACAGTTTCACAAAAATTTGTTTAGGTAAACATGCATGCTTAAGTCTGGTTTAGCACACATAAAACAGGAAGTAGAATTCCAAAGAAGCTTACAACGGTGGAAGGTGCACCACAGATGAGGAATCTCAAGTTCACTTCATCCTCATGTATCTTTATAGCAGGAAGACTGCCTGAGGAACTTTCTTCTTCATCATCTTCTTCATCCACTTCCGGAGGCTCAACATTGATTTTGAGGCAGTCGCCAAGAAGGCGTGGCCCCATATCGCTACTAGCATAATTGCTGTCAGTGGGAAGTACTTGATTATTTTGAACACAGTAAAGTTCGAAAGAGGCATGTGCAAGGTGGAAAGCATCCGCTGTATGTGTAGAGGAACTGCATCAAATTTGACAACAGCAGTAAATGTTAAGTAATATCTTGAAATATTTAACAAAACGCGCTACTTTGATTTATCCTGCTTTTTTTCCATGAAAAGGAAGAAAAAAATCATATTGGTTTGCAAAGTTTATTCATAATTCAAAACAAAAATGAGTTAAAATACTACCATGACATGTAAACAAGATTCACAGATTTTACAGGAAACTGTTCCTTTCATTAATGACTCACTACATGGATGTGTCGTGAAATATGTGTCCAAATAAACAAACTTCAATATGACTTGTATTGGTGTAGCAATAAGATTTAGGATATAAAAAGCCATCTCATAGTTAAAGCAACACACGCGTGCAAGTTGAAATCAATCAAATAAATGAAATCATACCTCTGCACCACTGAAAAAAATGCTTGGCGAAAATGGCAAGCAGCATATCGAGAAAAGGCATTATTCCAAAATATGACATATGGGATTCCCTGCAAAGTTATGCAGCTTGAATCAGCCAACTATCCCTTTAAAATTATCAGAATGCAAGAGGTTCTAATGTGCATAGTGTGTTCTTTTATCATCACTCAACAATGGTATTTTGTTAACCTTCGATATCTGAAACTTTTCTCAATCAACTTAAAGAAAAGTACCTTAAGATGAAGAGCTTCTGCAAAACTTTCTCCATTTGGGATTTCTAAATAAACCTGCCAAAATTGTGCAAATTATATCAAATGAGTATCATACAGCAGTACCGCACAATGCAATCTTAGGGGGGGAATACAGATCAGGTAAGCTTTATTAGTTTATGACTGTTTAACATCAAAACTGATTATATAAGCTTAAAATGGTTATGGATTTCAATAGGGAATATGCAGATATTAGACATTGAAATTTTGAGAAACATAAGTGCATCGTGTCCAAATGTAACAAAACCTACATACTCTACCATTCCTAACCGGGAACCAATATTACATTGACTGGTACAGTCTTCAAATGACTACAAATTTTCACAAAGCACCACTGATCTAGCGAACACACACCATAGTTAAGTTTCTAACCTTCTTCACAGTAAATAGCTCTAGTTTTACAGTTTTCCTTCTTTCTCCCACAACCGGTAGCAGTTGGTATGTTTGACCAAAAATAACCCAAGAACTAACAAGATAAAAAAGCAATACTTTATGGATTTGACTTATATACACCGTTGACGTAAGAAATTTTTACAACATCTGCCAGACTGCCAATCACGAAATGACACGTCACAAACAATGTTTGACTCCATCCCAACTAACGTAAAAGCTATCAATTACATGGTTTTTGATTGGTTAGCATTGCATACCCATTAAACTCATACTTCATATGTACTCTCCCTTTCTTCACTGGTCTCTATATGTATATAACAAAATAGAGCCCTATCATACGTATAAAGAACCAAAAACGAGCTAAAATTCAGAATACATACAGCGGTCGGCAATGTGGTACCAAAGAGCTCTGCTATAGCTTCAGGGGTGGATAATTCCACACCTTGCCAAACCAAAGAACCAACTTCCTCATTCTCCAACTGCTCTCCTTGCAAGTAAACAAAATTCGGCTGATTCGAGTCAAGAACTTTCTGAAATTGTTCCTTCTCCGGATTGCATAGAGTTTGAACCTGCATTTTATTCACCAAAAAAAAAAACAACTCACGCCATGGATACTATTTCCACTGTTTTAAAAACATAAAACTGAAATGCATAACAGAAATTTCTAAACCAACATTGCAATACTATATATACCTCAAGACGCCCAGAAGAAACTAAATCAGGGAACGGATATTTGCGGTGATCCTGTGAAGGCTTATGCTCAACAAAACTAGTAGCAGAGGTAACAGCGAGAAGAGTACAAGTTTGTTTTGAAGCTCCTTGAGGATGAAACGGAAACATGATTTTTGAAGTAAAAGCTAAGACGCCGAGACTAGGAAAATTGAAAGTGTTAACGGAAATAAGCTTCTATAGAGAAAACGAAGAGTCGAATTTCATGTACTGGTAGTTACCAACAAACGGGAGTATTTCCGGCGAGGAAAACACTGGTTCGGTCTAACTATGGAGGAATTGCGAGGTTGTGCAGCATCGTTGGAAACGGTGAGTCACAAATTGAAGGGAAAGAGAGGTTTTTGGGATGATGAACGGGGAAAGAAATTCCAAGTATGAAAAGTGAAAACCCTAACGCGTTTTGTGAATTGGGATTTTGGAGGATGAAGATTGAATCAGGAAGATCAAGATGATTCGGGAAAGCGTGCGGATTCACATCTTTTCGTGTTGTTGTTCTTCTTAAGGGTAAACGACGTCGTTTCATTTCTTTTTTAAAAAATTTCTTTTACGAATTTGCAATTTTGCACTGAATTCGTCATTCGATTGTGCTGAGCCTTCTGCTAGTTTGTGTTCTTGACTTCTTTAAGAATAATGACTGGTAAAAAAATGCCTCTACGTCCTCCTAAAAAAAAACTTTAAGAATGCCTTTAAGAATAATGTGAGTAATCCAGTTATGCCTCTGTAAAAAAAAAAATTAAAATTGCCCTCGCAAATACTTAACGTGTGTAAAGGAGACAATGCTGTTAGTTCATGTTAACACCGTTAACTCTAATGTTACGTGGCTTATTACGTGGCACTAGACTGGGACACGTGGATGACAAGTATTCTCACTCTCAACTCTTCAGTATCACTCTCAAGTCTCTCACATTTGATGTTTCTGGAAAAAAACAACACTGAAAACACACACAACCAACACTCTGATTTTTAGGGTTTCTGACGAAGACGAAGCAGTGAAGAAGACAGCGAAGAGCAATGGTGTAGGCGACGAAGAGCAACAACGAAGACGAAGGAAGCATTGACGAAGCATTGTCGAAGACGAAGAGTAAAAATTTTGAAGAAGACGACGAAGGTAAGTTGATCTTTTAGAAACCACATGCTCTCAGTTATTTCTTGTACTTTCTGACTTTGAAAACAACAATAAATTTTGGGTAAGGGAAAACCACGTGGGTAGGGACCAATTTTCAGTGTCTTGTTTGTAGTTTTGTGATTGACTGGGGAATCTTGACTGCTTTTGAAATTGTTGAGTGTTGTGTTGTCAATATTTAGGGGTCTATTTACTGCTTTTGAAATTGTTGGGTGTAGTGATGTGTTAATGTCTATTTTAGGTCTCTAAATTAGGTTGAAATGTCCATATTAGCCCTTAATCTGAATTTTATCTTTATATTGTGTTATACAGTGATGTCTATTGCTGTTGTTATTCACCATGGGGGAAATTTGTTAAACATGACCAACTTGAATATGAAGGGGGCAGTGAGTCATCTGTTGTTGGTCAAGATGTGGATACATGGAGTTACTTTGAAGTTGTTGGACTTGTGAATGATTTAGGATTTGATAGTGGTAGTTATAGGCTATGGTGGAGAATTGGCAAAGATGTGCTCTTTAGGAGGCTTTTGTGTGATGAGGATGCACTAGAATTGACTGAGCATGCATTGAAGTTGGGTGTTGAAGCTCATATCTTTGTTGAGCACTTTGAACAAGCTGGTCATTCAACTGAAGCAACTGAAGCATATGAGGAAGAGAGTGAAGAGAGTGAAGATAGTGATGGTGAACTTAGGTATATTCATATGGATGATAGTGAGGAAGAGAGAACAACTGGGAAAGATGATGGGTTTGGAGATGAACCAGTTGCTAAGACACCACCTAGAATCCCACAAGCATCAATGAATTCCCTTGGTGGATCAAGAGTTGTCATAAATGGAACCTCCTATAAAGTAAAGTCCAGGGCAAAAAGAACACTGAATAAAAAAGGTGGTGCGAATTCTAGTGCCCAAGTTGAGGATGTGGGTGAGCTAGATGATGAATACATTAGTGAAGAGCTGGACAGTAGTGATCCTAATGAAGAAGAGAATGGTGGTCCAAAATATGACATGTTTAGGATGGAGGAGCTTGACCAAAATTACAAATTTAAGATTGGTTTAGAATTTGGTAGTCTTGATGAGTTTAGGGAGGCAATTAGAGAGCGGTCAATATTAAATGGGAAAGAAATAGTTACAGTGAAAAGCTGTAAAAAAAAAGGGTTAGAATTGAATGTAAAGTAAAATGTGGATTTCAAGCACTTGTAAGTAAGGTGGGGTACAAACAAACATTTAGAATGAAAACTTGGAAGGGGACCCACAAGTGTGCTAGGGTATTAAATAACTCAAGTGCTAGGTCAAAGTGGGTTGCCAAGGCAGTGACTAAAAGATTAAAAACAACTGACAGTGTGAAAGTGAAAGATATAATTGCTGATATTCTGTTTTATGTATGTTTTATTATCAGTTTTATTCATGAATATTCTGTTTTGTTCATGTAGAGAAAACCAAGAATTGTTGCACATGAGGGTAATGAAGAACCACAGGGAACTGATGTCCACCAAACTGCTGAGGGAAATGAAGAACCACAGGGAACTGATGTTGCTCATTCTACTGCTGCTGTCAGCCAAAATTCTGCTGCTCATTCTGCTACTGTTTCTGTGCCCAATTTTGCTCCTCCAAATGCCGCTGCAAACAAGCCTGTTAGAGTTGAGAAACTTCCAATTTCAAGGAAGCTACGAATGGGTGCACCAAGTGCTGCTGCAAATGTCCCTCTTAGAGTTGAGAAACTTCCAATTTTAAGGAAGAGACCAATGGGTGATGCACCAAATCAACCATCAACTAAAGGAAAAAAAAACCTTGGTCTCAAGAAGACTAGATATAGTACAAGGTTAAAGAAGACAGTTCTACCTTATACTGTACCTGGTTCTAACCCCAACAAACCAGTGGTAGTTGATGATGATGAAGGAACCAACAAACCATGGAGAATTAACACAGGAAAATGTGGAGTGAAGAATGAAGTAGTTTATGTTCAGGGTAATTAGGAGTATGGTCTGTAGTCTGTCTTAGTAACAGCTTTTGGTATGTTTGGTAACATGTATGGTCTGTTACTAACTTCTGGTGTATTTTGGTAACTTGTATGGTCTGTTTTGGTAACATATGAATGGTTATTAAGGAGACATGTATGCTCTGTGTGGAATTAATGAAAGTTATGTTATTCAATTGTTCCTCAGTTTCGTTTATTTTTGCTCACAGGTGCCATTCTTTTGGTGAATCAAACATAATTCATAATTTTGTACTTAACAAACTTCATTGATAATAAAAGTAGAGTTTACATTGGTAGTACACCTAAAACAACTTGATACAAAGGAAATTGATACTACACCTAACACCTACATTACATTTTAAGGTAATCAAATTTCTGAAATGCTACAAAGATTATGAGCAAAACTATTATTCCTTGCATCCAACTAATCTTCTTCCTCTCATCTAACAATTTGAGCTTCAGCTTTCCTATTTTTTTTGACTCCAAATCTTTAAAAATTTCCCCACATTTACATTGACAGCTTGTTTGTGTTGAAGCTTGAGTATTAGGAACAGCCATAGCTTCACATTGATTCATTTCTGAGACTGAGACCATGGGCATTCTATCAACATCCAGTTCATCATCCCAGACGAACAAATCGCAACTTACTCGCTTCTGCACAAAATCAAAAAAACAGAGAATAGAAGTAATAGGTTTATCACTTTGCGGATTTAGAAGGGATTGAAAGAAATAGGCTTAGGGTTTATGTAATTAGAAACGAATACAAAATTTTTAGCCAACAATCTAACTTACCCCCTTGTTGACACACCTCCAGAATCTTCTTCCACGGTTTTCAACAGTGTTGGCTATCCACATACGCATAGGAGAACCACATCCACATACAGGGAGTAAGCCTTCCCTTGATGCAGCATTCGAAGAAGTATTGCTTCTGGCCATTGGAGTGAACGAACGGAGAAGAAGAAGGAAGAACAAGATGAAATAAGGAGGCCTATGTTTCAGATCTGAGGGAAGAAGAAGATGATATAAGCCCTGATGCCACGTAATAAGCCACGTAACATTAGAGTTAACGGTGTTAACATGAACTAAGCAAGGTCCCTTTTACACACTGTTATACCCTAATTTTGTCAAACTAATTTAAAAATTAATCCGAAAAAGAAAAAGAAACACATTTTTGTGAACGCTCAATTATTTATTTTTTTAACTGTGCACACATGTTTAATTTGCGTTCATTAACAATCTCGCACATTTTATTCTCGTCGTGAGCACGTGTCATTTTCAGTTGTGTACATATTTTTATTCTCATTGTGTGTACGTATCATTTCAAATCGGATACACATCTTTTTCGCTACGCACGCGTGTTTGCGCCTAGTTGTATACGAGTTTTTGTTTTGTGCTCGTTATTGTTTTATTATTGTAGTTATGAGTCTAATTTATTCTTATTATTATGGAAAAAATGTTTTACAGAAAATCAGATTTCAAAATTACTTTTATTATTATTATAATCAGTTTTTTTTCTACAAGAAATAAGGTTACAAGAATAAGTCAACTTTGTTATAGAAATAGACAAAATTAAAAGCAAATAGTACAAAAATTTTAAAACAAAAATAAAAAAAGAGGACAGCATGCGCTGCTTGTTGCTGGGTTGGTGTAGTGGAAAGTATTTTGAGAGTGAAGCTCAAATTCATTTCCTTTGTCACTTTGCTTTTCCCATTTTGAGTAAAAACACTTGCAGCACCACTTCCACCTCCCCCCTTCTGAATATTTCAGAGGCGGTTTTGCTTTTGTCTCCCATGAGTTTTGCTCCAATGCTTCCACACCACAACTACACCACACATATTTGCCTATAAATACCAATGACCACACAGTAACAAAGACACAGAAAAATACATACAGAAAGTGGTTTTCAAACTTGAGAAATTAGAGAGAAGAAACTGCTCTTTTGTTCAAAAGTCTTGCAATTAGGTTAGTTCTTAAAGTTATTGGCTTCTTCATATTGCAATATCTTCAGATTCCTTTTTAACTCGTTTATTTATTCATGTAGGCATAAATCATGTAGTCTTAACAAAATGATAATGTTTATTTTATCAAGAAAACAAAGTGCATAATGCATCTGTTAGTGTTTATTCATCATAATGATAGTGTTTATTCATAATGCCTCTTTTAGTGTATTCATAGTGCATCTGTTAGAGTGTTCATTATGCATCTGTGAAAAGCAAAAAACAAAATGATACAAGTAGTGTTACAAATCAAAAAATATGAGATGATAGTGTTTATGCATCCTGCTTTTTTTGTTAGTAAATAGTGTGAGTAAAAATCAAAAATAAATAGAAATAGAGGAGAAACGAATGATATAACAAAAATCAAAAGAAATTAGAGAAGAAGAGGGAGGGATTAAAACTAGAAAAAAACACAAAAAATAATATAACTCAGCTCCGACCACCGTAGACGGTGGTCGTCGTCGTCACCTCCGGCAATCCCGTCGTCGTCTTCCCTCAATGACAGATCCTCTGCGTGTACGAAACTGTACCTCCGGCAGGCGCTTCTTCCCTCCACGCCACGAACGAAGTCGCCGTCAGCACCGCCCTCACCATCTCGCTCTCCGTCACGACTCTCTCTCCTCACCGTGATCCCGTCCCTCTTCCGACAACCTCAACCATCCCGCCGGTCCACCATCACCACCATCATCACCGTCGTCTTCCCTCTCTCCACCGTAGCCATCTTCTTCTTCTCTCCCTCTCATTTTCTTTCTCTCTCTCAAGTTGAATACTCTTTCTCTCTGTTCACAGAAAGAAACGGCGCTAGAAGGTGCAAATTAGGGTTCTCTAATTTGTTTCCTTCCCTTTTATATACTAATTGTTTATTGTTTATTATTATTTATTTTTCATTTTATTTTTAACTTCAGATTACTAACTAAACCCTCTTTTTCATTATCACAACCCCCTGAAAGCCTAGTAGGCCACGTTCTTAGAACCCAAAATCTGTAAGAACCGATTTCTGCTTACTGTACCCCCAGTTTTAATAATACAGCTCTCCTGTAGTTGGCACCCCCCATTTTTACTACTTCACACCCCTTTTCGTTTTTATGCCTTTCTTTTTTATAAAAAAACAATTTCTTTTCCAAAAAAATCTACAAAAATACATAAATAAGTAATTTCAAGATAGAGGATTAAGTCGACTGTACAGTCGGGTTAGTCAACTTTTTAAGGCCACAAATGAACCGTTACGGATCAGGCCCTGAAATCCCTATTTGAAACAAACAATTTCTAAAATAAAAAATACCAACACACCTCTTTCCTCAAAACACAAAAAAAAAAATTCAAAAATAGGGGATTAAGTCGGTCGTACGATCGGATTAATCAGCGTTCTAGGATGAATGAACCGTACGGCTCAAGAGTCCTAGAACCCCTAAAATAAAAAACACAAACCAACCAAACCTTTTTCTCCCAAGAACTACGTAGCTTTGATTTCTCCATCGCACCTGGAGATACGTAGGAGCAGGGGCCCACTCTTGTCAAGCACAAAAAAACTAAAATTTTTATTAAGTCTTTTTTTCACAATAAAAGGGTAAAATAGCATTTTCAAAATTAACTTTCTCTTCTACAACTAATTAGCAGGTAACCTTCCTTAGGAAAGATGCCGTGGGGTGCTAATACCTTCTCCATGCATAACAGACTCCCGAACCCTAATCTGGTCTCAAGGACCCTTATCCATTTCAAAGGGATTTTCCAATATTTGCCCTTAAAAAACTTTGGTGGCGGCTTCATTTTTGAACCTTCGAAGAATCCTCTCCCGGATTTTTCGGTCGCTACACACACGTTAAGTATTTGCGAGGGCAATTTTAAGGTTTTTTTTTTTACAGGGACATAACTGGATTACTCCCATATTTGCAGGGGCAGAACATGTATTTAAGCCTATATACTATAAGAAAATAGTATTTTGTAATTTTTTGGGTACAAAAATATAGTATTTTGTATATGTATGAATTGTTATTAATTAACTATTTTGTATGTGAATAGTAGCCCAATTCATGCAATGTATTTTTATAAATTATATTAAATAATTTGAAATGTATTGTACATTTTGAATAATAAGTTTAATCTATACACTAATTTTTGTTAGCTTTATGCATAAACTGGATAATCTCTTTCTGATTAGTGTTCTTCGTCGCATACTTTGAACAAAAATACGACTAATTAGTGTACGAAAGCATAGTCATTTTATATAGAAGTTAATATTACAATTCTTGATATAACTTAAATAAAGGAAAAGTGGAGATATGTAATGAACAAAATATTATTAATAGTTTTAGTCAAAAAAATATTAATTGTTCATCAATTGAATTAACCATGAATACAATGAACACTATTTATACATATAAGTCCATATGAAAATGAAGAAAATAACAACTAACAATGATAATTAACATAACTAACTCTAAACTAACTACTAATTAACGAACTATTAACAAACTTATCTCTAATATCCTTTGCAACTTAGAATGTATCTACATTTCGAACTTTAAAATTACAAAAGTAGTGAAATATATTTTTAAAACCATCAATTTTTTATAGAATTTAAAACGCCAATAAGACTTGAAAAAATGAAATTGCATAACTACCCATTATCTGGATATAGAAGCTAAAACGCCAATTAGGCTAAGAAGAATGAATTTTGATTGCTTAACTATCCATGATATTTATGGATAGAAGCTAAAATGCCAATTAGGCTAAAAAGAATGGATTTTGCATTACTATCCATTATCTTTATGGATAGAAGCTAGAATGCCAATTAGGCTAAAATGAAGAAAGATTACTATCACAAAATATATTTTTTGGGTGTTTTCGAAAAACTTTTACAAATGTATGATAGCATGAACCATTCAAAATATGCAAATTTCTTTGCCTTTAATCTACCAATTTTCTTCTTAGAATAATCAATGAAACCCATATTACAGAGTTGTCAGGGTGAATCATCTTCAAAAACCTTGAAGATATATATAGATCTAGTATCTCTCCACACGCTTCTTGCATCTCATCTTCTTTTTTTTAGGTTTTTTTTGTGTCACGAAGAAACTTGATGGTGGATATTTTCTCCACTATCATTTTATAATATTATTTAGGAGTTCTTGCATAGCGAATATTTAGAGGTGCAACTGTGATGAAGAAAGACACCATTGTCGTCGCTGTCACACTTAAAATACTCACACACTATGAAGATTCTACATTTAAAGAGCAATATGAATCAAAGTCTCATAGCAAAGAAAGTCAAATTACACAAGAAGAGGGGTTGAACTGTGTGCCGTTTTAAAATTTAATACCTAAAACCTTCTTAATAGAATGTTTCTCAAGATGAACTTGGATATGAGAAGGTTAGTGATAATAATAACCACACCGAATCCAAACTTCACTAGCTTCTGATCACACACAAAAGCCTAGTGTACTCTTACACAGCAACACCTAGCTATTTTCCACCTCTTAAAAACTCTCTTCTAGTTTCCTAAGAGTCTCCTTAATCAAGCAGTATCACCACCAACATTCACCTCTCTATAGGTAGTTTGATGAGATGCTTACAAGATAACGTTTACAATAAGGGGTTTGGGTTTTTGGGATGTTTAGGAGCTTGAATAAAGATAGATACAATGAAGTTAGCTCAGTTGGCGAGCTAAGGGACATGAAGGAGTTGCAAGAAGGAGGTCTAGGGTTCAAACCCCGGAAAATAACATTCCCCCACCCCCACTAACATTTGCTTATCAAAAAAGATAGATATAATGAATGCAATGATATTAAACAAGCACTACAATAATAAATAGATTAGGCAGCGATTTTTTCTCAACAATAAGAAAGGTGTTGGCAAAAACTTGCATGTGCCAACAATATTTACTAGTTGTTGGGATAAGAAAATATTTTCTCAATAATATATTTATTGCCATAAAAAACATATGTACCCCAATAGTTATCAATGTTGTTGCGAATAATATAATTATTTGTCAACAACAAAATGAGTTATTGGTATATATATATATATATATATATATATATATATATATATATAATTAATTGTCAACAAGATATTATATGTCGCCGCAAAAGGATGTATCTATAACTATTAATAAAGGGGATTCTAAAAAAAACTGTCATTTTGGTGTCAGATTTTTTTAACCAAAATACCTTTATTGTAATGATATATACACGCGCCAACCATTTTACCATTATAGTGTACAACGCATATGCTAGCGACTATAATAGAAAAACTATTTTTATAACCTTATTAATATCTAAAATATCTCTTATAATGATTCAGTTGCTTTATTTATTTATTTATTTATTCATAACTATAAGGTCTCTAGTTTTACGGTGATCAAAAACTCTAACTGAGTTAATAAAGTAAAAAAAATATAGATATAACTTTTATGAATAAATATCTACTTTTTATTTATACATGTGATTCTATTTAATGTTTGAAAAGCTCGCTCTTTATTTACTACTATTCACAGTAGAGTTGAATTTGTAGATGATATTATATATTAAAGTTTTGAACAATATAAATAGAAATTGAAAATTTAAATTTAATTTTTATATGATGATATCAATTAATAAAATTTACCTTAATAGATAAATAAATAATAAATTTTCATTATATAAATATTTAGTATTATTGTTAAGAATAAAATTTTCAACAATATGTTTTTTTTTGGTGATAAAACAGGGCAACAGCCCAACAGAAACTAGACTAGGCCACAACAGGCCCAACACCCTCAGCTCTCTCTTTGTCTAAAACGACAGTATAAGAAGGGGCTAAGTCAAAAATATTACAAAATAGCATGGTTTAAAGAATAAGAAGCTAAACAGTCAGCAGGAGAATTGAATTCTCTAGGAACATGAGTCCACCTAATATCACACCTATCAATTAATTTCCAAATTTCTTTGACCAAGAAATGACTTGTGGAGCTCCGGTTAGATCTGATGAGGAGCAAGGCTTCCATAGAGTCAGAGCAAATTACCATCTTCTCAACTCCTCTATCCAACCCAATGCTGATCCCATGAAGAATTCCCCACAGTTCACTCTCCAGCACAGTGCAAGGCAGCAACCCGTGAGTGAAGGTCATAATGAAATGGCTGTCTTTATTCCTGAAAATTCCACCACACCCACTACGACGACCTGCATTTCCAACGGATCCATCACAGTGAAGCATCACGAATCCATCAGGTACATCAATTACTCCATCTAACCCCAAATTCATCTGCATATCAGTTTGGTATATTGTTGAGTTCAATTGAGAAGCATTTCTGATTCCATCCACACTACGCAGGATCTTATATCTGAGATCTTGAGTAGAGAAAATCTTCCGCGAGAAAACCAACTCGTTCCTAGCACGCCAAAGCCAATCCAAGGTAACCCCAAATCTAATACTCTCAATATCCATATCTGATTCTTTTCGATTTGCTTGCAAATTTCTGAATAACCACTGATCCCAACTACTTTCACCCCAGAAATTATGTTGATCTCTTTTGGTACTGGACATCCAGATACAAGTGGCTCTGTTACAGTCCCGAAAGAGATGCATCAGAGATTCATCCTGATCAGCACAAAACGGGCACGCTGCATCAGTTGCAATATGCCTTCTACACCTCTCTTTGTTGGTAAGAACACAATTATGAGCTAGTTTCCATAGGAAAATTCTGATTCTCTCAGGACCCTTCCATTTCCAAATTAATTGAAATAGAGCTTTTTTACTATGAGGTTGGTTACCAAGAAGCTCACTGTAAGCAGTTTTAGTAGAGAAAATGCCATCAGGAGAAGCATTCCATCTAAACATGTCAGGCTCATTTATCACCAAAGGCACAGG
Organism: Astragalus glycyphyllos; assembly: GCA_963573325.1. NCBI lineage: Eukaryota > Viridiplantae > Streptophyta > Magnoliopsida > Fabales > Fabaceae > Astragalus > Astragalus glycyphyllos. The sequence goes on from OY754307.1 coordinate 115,539,291, forward strand.
TAAAGATATCACTCTCTGAATTAAATCATTAGGCATTGATAATTGCATTTTATCAATTCTCCAATCCCTACTAGTATTAACAAAATCACTAACCTTGTCTGTGATGTTGATGTGCATATTCTGATTAACACAATTTAGTAGATTACTTTCTAGATTAGGAATCCAAAGATCACACCAAAATCTAACATCCTCCCCATTACCAAGGTCCCAAGTCAACATACTACGGAAATTATCCCAGGTTTGACACACCATGCCAAACATTTGAGCAGGGACTTTTAGCTTTAATCTTCGGGAAACCATCCGAGCCACACTTGTACTTTCCTCTGAGAAGATGAACCCAAAGAGCATCCATGTTTGAGCAAAGCTCCCAGTTTATTTTAAGCATGAATGCATTATTAGCCATTCTAGAGTCTCTTAGCCCCAATCCCCCATCCTTCTTGTGTTGAAAAATTTGCTTCCGATTAACAAGGTGCATATGTTTGGTTTCCTGATCATCTCCCCATATGAAGGTTCTACATAACTGGTCTATCTTGTCACAAATTCCCTTAGGAAGAAGAGTAGACTGCATAGTGTATGTGGGGATAGCTTGAAGCACCGATTTAGCCAAGGTCACTCTTCCTGCAAAGGAAAGAGTTCTAGCCTTCCAACTACTCAACCTTTGATTGACTTTATCAGTTATAAATTTGAAAGTATTTAGACCCACTCTTTGGTGAAAGATAGGAATGCCTAGATACTTTCCTAAATCCTCTGTCATATGAAACCCCAGTTCTTCACAAATTAACACACGGCCTTGCCTAGAGACATTCTTAGAGAAAAACACTCTAGTTTTATCCATACAGACCTTCTGACCAGAACTAGAGCAAAAAGTGTTCAGAATTCTAGAAATCAACCTAGCTTGGTCAGTACTAGCCTCAGAGAACAAAATGAGGTCATCAGCAAAGGCAAGATGGGAAATTTTAGGGCATCTAGGGGTAATTTGGATAGGTTTCCACTCATTACTTCGAACTGCTTGGTCAATCAAATGAAACAGCCTCTCTATACAGATAACAAAAAGGTAAGGTGAGATAGGATCACCTTGCCTAATACCTCTTTTAGGTTCAAATTGCTCCAGAGCTTCCCCATTCCAAAGAACCTGCAATCTGCTAGTGGAAATACAGTGCCATAGGATCTGGATAGTCTCATCAGGGAAACCAACATCTTCCAAAGTTTCTTTAATAAACTCCCAACTTAGCCGATCATACGCTTTCTCAAGATCAATCTTTATAGCCATCCAACCTTTTTTCCCAGTCTTCTGCCTCATAGAATGCACAATTTCCTGGGCAACAATAACATTATCCCTACTCTGTCTTCTAGGCACAAAAGAACATTGAGCTGGGCCAATAAGGTCAGGCAAAACCCCCCTAATTCTTTGGGCAAGAATTTTAGTGATAGTCTTATAGGAGACATTGCACAAACCAATAGGACGAAATTGCTTCATACAAGTCACAACATCAACCTTAGGGATCAAGGCAATATAGGTTTCATTAATTTCTTTGATTCTCCAAGGTTCCTTCAACATATCTCTAATCATTTGACAAAAGTCAGCACCAATAGTCCTCCATTGGCTATGAAAGAAAACAGCTTGGAACCCATCAGGACCTGGAGCTTTAAAAGCACCAATACTTTTGACTATCTTATGAATTTCCTCATCAGTGACCTCCCTTGAGATTTCAGCAAGCAGCACAGGGCCAATTATGGGGAAATGACCCGAGAGACAAGCAGAAGACAGAGTATCATCATAGCTAAACAGGGTTCTAAAGTAGTCAGTAGCCATTCCTTCAAGCACACCAGCATCAGTAACCCAGTCACCTCTCTCATTCAGTAGAGTTTTAATAGAATTCCTTCTTCTTCTAATGGTGGTAACACCATGAAAATACTTAGTGTTACGATCACCAAATTCCAGCCACTTAGCTCTAGATTTTTGAAACCAAATAATCTCTTCTAATTGCAACAAACCTTCATATTCTTTCCACTTTTGATGTTGCAAGGAGGTTAAATTCTGATTAGGACCTCTAGCCAGCTGGTGGTCTATTCTGCCCATTTCCTTTAACAACTTCTTCTTTCTAACAAAAATGTTTCCAAAGGTTTCATGATTCCATTCCCTAAGCAAACCTTGCATTTCTTTTAATCTCAGCTGCATATTGCTAACATTATGATTCCAGTAATCAGAAATAAGGTTATTGAAATTAGGGTGAGATAACCAAATAGCTTCAAATCTAAAAGGACGACGATGACGATTAGGGGTGGGATCATTGTCAAATTTGATCCATAGAGGTGTATGATCAGATTTAAGCTTAGGAAGATGGAATAATTCAGCTTCCTCAAATTGTAGGCGCCAATTTAAGTTAACTAACAACCTATCAAGCTTCTTAGCAGTGTCTCCTCTAGCCCAGGTAAACTGATTGCCATTATGAGGACTTATCATAAGATCACAATGATCAATAACCTCCAAGAATCTATGATCATGTCTCATTGGGAATTGAAGAACAGGTCCTCTTCTATCAGAATCAGCCACTGTAGTATTAAAGTCTCCAAGAATTGCCCAAGAGCCAGAAATAGTCTCATGAATTTCCCTAATTGAATCCCACAAACTTTGCCTAGGGGCATAGTGAGGACTACCATACACTGCAGTGAGGAACCAAGGTTGTTCCTGAGGTCTATTAACTTTCATATGGATAAATTGAAAGGAGGAGGATAGGACTCGGACATTCCACACTGTAGAATCCCATAAACACCATAATCCACCTGATTGTCCTCTAGCCTCTTCAACATATTGACTATCAAAGCCAATCCTTCTAATAATCTTCTGAGCAGCAGCACCACTATTATGAGTTTCCATCAAAATCACCATAGAAGCATGAAATCCTCTTCGGAGATCTTTAACCAGACCTACAAAACCTTTTGAGGCAGTACCCCTACAATTCCAACTCAAAATATTCATTAATAAGATTGAGGTTTGTTTGGGGTATCTACCACCCCAGGGAAATCGATAGGAACAGATTCCTGTTGATTACTAGATTTCAATCCTACCATGTCATCAATGGAGGAACCATCCCCACATCCCTCATTCTGGATATCTTCCATATCAACCATTTGGGTATTATCTTTTGAGTGATTAGCACAAATACCATCATTATCATCAATAGTAGAAAGGGCTCTTCTAAGAGGATCTTCATTCCTATCCTTTTTAAAAAGAGTTTCACCCGTAGCCTTGTATATAGGTCTCATGTAAGCAAGCATAGCTTGCTCCTCATCCTTCTTCACCTCATTTGAACTAGTGCCAGCTCCAGTAGAGAAGGAAGGGTCATTTTTTTTGCCAACAACAGTAGTTAGAGGCACACTTTTGTTCTTGGCTGTAGCTTTAACAGAGTTTCCATTTTTGGTGATTTTATCTTTGCTCAAAGAAGAATTACCACCCTTTCCTTTAGGTTGTTGAGGATTCTTTCCCCCCTAAAGGGTCACGCACCCTGTTACTGACTTGTCTAGGAGCATCTGAACGATTACTCACAGCATCCTTCATTTCACCCTCTTGCCCTATATGGGCATTTCCATTATTATTCTCCTGCACAACGGCAGCTTGTTTTGGTCCCTCTTGGACTTTACCTTTATCTCTAACTTGATGTTCTTTGTATTTCATTACCACTGGTTCCTTTTGCTTGCCCTCTACTTGAGTTTGTTTCTTCTTCCTTGAAATATACTTAGGAATATTCCACGGTCCCATTTCCTCAACATCATTCTTACTTTCTGGTGTAACTTGTTTCATATGCATAGTTTCATGCTCAGCATTATTCATAGTTGAAGCTTGATCTGTCTGGTTTTTCACAGGGGTTTCAAGTTCCAATACCATATCATCTTTGGCAGTTGGATGCTCAGGAGCAACCTCCAACATCTCTCTACAAGTATCCTTTTTGTGCCCATATTTCCCACACCTAAAGCATATGGAGTGGAGTCCTTCATACTCCAGAAACAGTTTCATTCCCTTTATTGTAATATATGAGTCTAGAGGTTGGTCTAAATTCAGTTCCACACAGATACGAGCAAATTTTCCTCTCTCTTGCATAGAGGTAAGATTATCAACTTTCAACATAGTTCCAATAGCAGAACCAATTTTCCTAAGGAAATATTCATTGCAAAATTCAATAGGTAGTTTAGGAATTCTAATCCAAACAGCTACCTTTTGTGAGATAGATGCTGTGAGGGAGAAATAAGGTCTGTATCTTTGAACGATTAAGTAGTGATCTGCCACCTTCCATGGCCCTTCAAAGAGAGCGTGTCTATAGTCCTCCATTGTTGAGAGTTGAACTAGGTAGAAGTCGTCTGCCAGATCTGTGAGTTTAAACGACCCTTCCTTCACCCAAATGCGTCTCAATCTATTCTCCAGAAGCTTGAAGTTAACCTTTTTCCCCAATACTTTGACTATAAGGGTGTTTTTCCAAGGCTTTGTCAAGCGTTGAATCTCCTCTTCAGTGACTGCAATATCAGGATTGCGTTTCCTTGGTTTTGAGCTTCTCACAAGCTCCTCTTCAGGATCATCGTACCAACCATTTTCCTCAAGGTCAGGTTTCAATAAATCCCCCCAGCAATCATCAGCAAACACTTCCATCTCATTGGTAACCAATGCATCTTTAAAAGATTTCACAGCTTCAGGTTTATCAGAAGCTTTTAGAGATTCTGATGTTGGAGTAGTTTCACACATTTGTATCTCAGTGGTTGTTTCAATAATCCCAGCATTATCTAGCTTACTCTTTTTGGTATTACGATGCAGGGATTCAGTCTTCTCATCGGAGTTAGGGCCTGGCTTCGAACAGTTCATCGGAGGAGGCAAAATTATCGTTGGCATTTCAGGCGGTTTCATCATGTCGGTGTTCTCTCACTTCACTAGTCTTCATTTTCAACAATATGTATTACTATAAATAAATAGTGAATTTATGAATTTTTTAAGAAACAAAAAATTAATATTTAATTTTAGCACTAATAAAATTGGATGGTAGAGAAACACGTATTCCTATAACACCTAAATGGAAGTTATCTTAAACCCACTTTCCCTCACTGATGCTTATAGGTGAAACTTCTTCCTCTTGTTAAGAGTGGTTGGCTTATAAGTAAAACTACTTCCTTTTATAGGTAAAACTACTTCTTCTTATGACTTGTGATGAAGTTTTTATATTCACCCCGGTGATTGATTCTTCTAATTTCTGGTTAGCATGGGATTTGAAGTGATTAATTTACAATTGTTTTATGCATTTCAATTTTTTTCGTTCATTTTACTCACCATATATTGTGTTCTTTTTTTGGTTTTGTTTTATGCTTTTAGAGAAGAGAACCTACAAAGATTTGCTATGAAATAAGTTAGAGAAACAAGATGATTTGCAATAATTTTTCATTATATCGGCTCCCATAGCAAAACTCCTTGTTGGGAAGAAATCGGTACAGAATGAGAGGGAGAAGAAGAAGATGCTTGTATTGGCTCCCATAGCAAAACTCCTTCTTGGGAAGAAGCTAATTTGCAAGAAAATGCTAAAGCTTGTTCGTAAATTCCTCGCAACTGCAGGAGCAACAAAGAGGCCTATTATGTTTTAGTGATGATCAAGCCTACAAAGGGTGAAATAGATCAAGAGGTACAAGAGAAACTATATAAAGTCAGTGAAGTGATGTGGCACTCCCTCATTATTCCATGCTAGTCCAAGTCGGCATTGGGATCAGCACACGTGTCAACAAGGGATTGAAAGATAACTTTGGTTGAAAGTTAGTTACACCCGGGTTTTTTTTGAATGTTAGTTTAGTCTAAGAATTGGCGCCAAATTCTCTTAGGCTATAAGTACCTTCATTCTAGTTTGTAACAGAGCGAGCAATCCATCTTGGGCGTGTGAATGAGTGATTTGGGATCTCTGGGATTAGGGTTGTGAGGGGGAAATACTTGGGAATTTCGGATTCAAAGCTTGTATCTCACATTCTTCATTTCAATGTATATGGACAAAGCATTTAGCTTAGTCCCCCAGATGTAGGTATCATTTTGATGCCGAACTGGGTAATCAAATCTCTCTGTGTCTTTAATTTCGTTTTAATTGCTTTAATTCGCTCAATTGGGTTATTAACAATTCTAGGGTTCGTCGGATACAAATTGGGGCAAATTGCGTGACTCTGCGTTTCGTGTTAAATTGATTCGCAATTCAGATTCTATCATCATCGTATTCTGTTATAGGAGTGATCTTAATCGCTATTTCACTTCTGTAACGTTTCTTCGTGGATCTGTTGTTTTTGGGGTTCATGGTTCATCGTTTCTTGTCATTGAAGAAACGAGTTTCTGCTGCTTAATTTCCAACAACTGGTATTAAGAGCAATTCGGTGGAGGTCAAATGGACATGGCCAAATATAACATAGAGAAATTCACAGGGAAAAACGATTTTGGATTATGGAAGATGAAGATGCATGCTTCACTTGTTCAACAAGGCCTTGAAGATGCACTTGAAGGAGAATCAAACTTGCCTGACTCTCTATCCGAAAAAGAAAAGAAAGATTTGTTAAAGAAGGCACATAGTGCAATTGTCCTGAGCCTTGGAGACAAGGTCTTAAGGGAAATTGCGAAAGAGAAGTCTGCTGCTGCCATATGGATGAAATTGGAATCTCTCTATATGACAAAGTCCCTTGCAACAAGACTATACCTCAAGACAAGGCTGTACACACTCAAGATGCAATCAGGTACTCCAATTGGTGATCATATTGATGATTTTCACAAATTAATTCTAGATTTAGAAAACATAGATGTGAAAATTGATGATGAGGATCAAGCCATACTCCTCATTAGATCCTTGAACAGTTCATATGATGCACTAGCAGACACCTTAGTATATGGAAGGGAAACACTGTCCCTAGATGAGGTCCAAAGTGCACTAATGTCAAAAGAATTGTCAAAGAAGTCTGACAACAAAGGAAATGATCAAGGGGAGAGTTTAATTGCTAGAGGAAGGAGTGAGAACAGAAATGAGAAAGCAAAAGGGAAAGGTAGATCAAAATCAAGAAGTAAACACAATAGGTGTTACATCTGCAACAAAGAGGGACATTACAAAAGGAACTGCCCTGAAAAGAAAAACAAAAGGAACAATAATCCCAAAGAAGAAGTTGCAGATGCATCAGTGGCATCTGATGGGTATGATAATTGTGAGCTTCTATATGTTGATAAAGAAGACTGTGAAATACTGGGCAGTGTTGAGTATGATGAACCAGATGATGAATGGTGTGAAGTGTTGGTAGCCTCTGATGACAATGAGAGAACTGAATCAAACTCCACTGCATCAACTTCAAGCAATGATGATTGGATACTTGACTCAGGGTGTTCCTATCACATGTGTCCCAACAAGGATTGGTTCATAGAGTACAAACTGTTTAGTGGTGGCCAGGTGGTGATGGGAAACAACAAAACTTGCAAAGTGGTTGGAATTGGTACTGTGAAGTTGAGGTTGTCTGATGGAACAGTGAAGATGTTAACAAATGTAAGACATGTGCCTGATCTTAAGAGATCATTAATCTCTCTGGGTACACTTGAGAAAGCTGGTTTTAGTTTCAAAGGTGAAAATGGGATACTCAGAATCCTCAAAGGATCAAGAGTAGTAATGAAGGGAGAGAGGAAGACTAACTGTCTATATGCACTGCAAGGCAGCACAGTTGTTGATGAGTCAAATGTTACAGCTGCCAACAGTGAGAAAACACTCATATGGCACCATAGGCTTGGCCACATGAGTGAGAAGGGATTGAAACAACTAGAAAAGCAAGGCTTGCTTGGAGGAGACAGAATCAACAAGCTTGGATTCTGTGATCATTGCATACTTGGGAAGCAAACTCGAGTCAAGTTTGCAACTGGAATTCACAAGACCAAGGACAAACTTGGATACATACATTCTGACTTGTGGGGGCCTGCAAGGACTCCAACACATGGAGGTAAAAGATATTTCATATCTTTTACAGATGATCTCACAAGGAAAGTCTGGATTTATCTACTCAAAACAAAAGATGAGGCCTTCAAAACTTTTGTAGAGTGGAAGAAAATGGTTGAGACTCAAAGTGACTGCAAAGTGAAAACATTGAGAACTGACAATGGGCTTGAGTTTTGCAATGAAGAGTTCAATGAGTATTGCAAGAAGGAAGGGATCTATAGAAACATGACTGTAAGGAACACTCCTCAACAGAATGGTCTTGCTGAGAGACTCAACAGGACACTGCTTGAGAAGGTGAGGTGCATGCTGCTTTGTGCAAAACTCCCAAAGACTTTTTGGGGTGAAGCAATCTCTACAGCATGTTACATTGTGAATAGAAGTCCCTCAACTGCATTAGACTTCAAAACTCCACAAGAAGTGTGGTCTGGGAATCCACCAGATTATCAACATTTAAGGACATTTGGTTGTCCTGCCTTTTTCCATGTGAATGAGGGAAAACTAGAGGCTAAATCAAAAAGAGGATTGTTCATGGGATACCCCCAAGGTGTGAAAGGGTATAGGATCTAGTCAATTAATGAGAAAAAATGTATCATCAGTAGAGATGTTGTTTTCAATGAAGCAAAACTAATTGAAGAAGCATCTAAGACTGAAATACTTGAACCAAGAGAAACTGATGATGTGACACAGTTTGAGGTGGAGCTTGAGGGGAACAAAACTCAAGGTGGAGACAACATAGTTGTTCAACAACCTCAAAGCAATTGAACATCAAGCTGAAAGTTCAAGTTCTGATTCTGAGCAAAGTGAGCAAGAACAGGAAAATGAACAAGATTACCTTCTGTGCAGAGACAGGGAAAGGAGGCAAATTAAGCCTCCTGTGAGACTTGGATATGAATCCATGACTGCCTATGCTCTTAATACATTTGACAGCCTGAATAATGATGAGCCAAGGCACTATTCAAAAGCTGTGAGTTGCAAAGAAGGAATTAAATGGAAGGATGCAATGGCTGAAGAAATGGAATCATTAAAGAAGAATAACACTTGGGTTCTGGTAAGTAAACCCTCTGGTGTTAAAGTTGTTGGTTGTAAGTGGATTTATAAGAAGAAGGAAGGCATGACAGAATTGGATCCACCCAGATACAAGGCAAGGTTGGTAGCCAAAGGCTACACTCAAAGAGAAGGTATAGATTTTAATGAAATTTTCTCCCCTGTTGTTAAGCATACTTCAATTAGAGTACTTTTGGCTCTAGTGGCACAGTTTGGATTGTATCTTGAACAAATGGATGTCAAGACAGCTTTCTTGCATGGTGAGTTGCAAGAGAAGATCTATATGAACCAGCCTAAGGGATTTGAAGAAAAAGGAAGAGAAAACCTGGTCTGCCTGTTAAAAAAATCCCTATATGGCCTGAGACAATCCCCTAGGCAGTGGTACTTAAGATTTGACAATTACATGTTGAAAATCAAGTACAAGAGGAGCAATTATGACAGTTGTGTCTACTATAAGAAGATAGATGAGACAAGTTACATCTATCTCCTCTTATATGTAGATGACATGTTAATTGTAAGTAAAAGCAAAGAAGAAATTGGTGTACTAAAGAAACTGTTAATGAGAGAGTTTGAGATGAAGGATTTGGGAAAGGCTAAGAAAATCCTTGGAATGGAAATTGAGAGGAGTATCAGTGATCACACTCTCATAGTAACTCAAACTGGATACTGTCAAAAGGTGCTAAGCAGATTCAATATGTTGACTGCTAAAACTGCTAATGTTCCCATTAGCTCTCAGTTCAAATTATCAAAAGATGATTGTCCTAACACTGAGCAAGAAGAAAGAGAAATGAAAGATGTTCCCTATGCCAGTGCTGTAGGAAGCTTGATGTATGCCATGGTGTGTTCCAGACCTGATCTGGCTTATTCTCTGAGCCTGGTCAGCAGGTATTTGGCCAATCCTGGTCAACAACACTGGTGTGCAGTGAAACACATACTGAGATACCTTAAGGGAAGCTGCAAACTTGGTCTCAAATATAAGAAAGGTGACCTCACTGAAGGTGGAGTTGCAGGTTATGTGGACTCAGACTATGCAGGAGACAAAGACAAGAGAAGATCATTAACAGGCTATGTCTTCACTCTCTATGGAAACACAGTGAGCTGGAAGGCATCTCTTCAGCATGTTGTGGCTCTCTCCACAACTGAGGCTGAGTACATTGGGATAACAGAAGCTGTTAAGGAAGCCCTATGGTTAAGAGGGCTTGTGAACGAATTGGGTATTGCTCAAGACAGTGTTGATGTTCACTGTGATAACCAAAGTGCCATTCACTTGTGTAAGAATCAAAGCTTTCATGAGAGAACAAAACACATAGATACTAGGTTGTATTGGATAAAGGATATCATAGCTGAAGGCAAAGTTAAGGTGAGGAAAATCCATACAGCTAGCAACCCTGCAGATTTCATAACCAAAGTTGTACCCTTAGCCAAGTTCAAGCACTGCTTGAACTTGTTAAGTGTTGGTGATGGCTAAGGTGGAGTATTCTGGAGTAAGTTGATTGCTTGGTGTTCATATGCATTGTGGCTCTTTGGGTAGTGCCAAGGTGGAGATTGAAGTGATGTGGCACTCCCTCATTATTCCATGCTAGTCCAAGTCGGCATTGGGATCAGCACACGTGTCAACAGGGGATTGAAAGATAACTTTGGTTGAAAGTTAGTTACACCCGGGTTTTTTTTGAATGTTAGTTTAGTCTAAGAATTGGCGCCAAATTCTCTTAGGCTATAAGTACCTTCATTCTAGTTTGTAACAGAGCGAGCAATCCATCTTGGGCGTGTGAATGAGTGATTTGGGATCTCTGGGATTAGGGTTGTGAGGGGGAAATACTTGGGAATTTCGGATTCAAAGCTTGTATCTCACATTCTTCATTTCAATGTATATGGACAAAGCATTTAGCTTAGTCCCCCAGATGTAGGTATCATTTTGATGCCGAACTGGGTAATCAAATCTCTCTGTGTCTTTAATTTCGTTTTAATTGCTTTAATTCGCTCAATTGGGTTATTAACAATTCTAGGGTTCGTCGGATACAAATTGGGGCAAATTGCGTGACTCTGTGTTTCGTGTTAAATTGATTCGTAATTCAGATTCTATCATCATCGTATTCTGTTATAGGAGTGATCTTAATCGCTATTTCACTTCTGTAACGTTTCTTCGTGGATCTGTTGTTTTTGGGGTTCATGGTTCATCGTTTCTTGTCATTGAAGAAACGAGTTTCTGCTGCTTAATTTCCAACAGTCAGATTATGATCAAGTTGCAACCAACGTTACTCACCTTACAGCTTCACTTTTTTGAACAAGCACAAATGTATCTGTACTATCAATCAATTGATGTATATATGCTTATCTAAAAAAAATTGATGTATATATGGATTTATCATTAATCTATCGGACAAAAAAAGATGATTTACATCAAGTCATTGCAACAAGATCACTAAATTCCTTTCCTTTTGGTACATCAAGACCATTAAATTCTAACGATGTGAATTATTCCAATAGGATTAAATAAAAATTATAAATTAATACAAAAATGCATATCACATAAATTTAATTAAATAACTTTTTCATAAGTGTGCCCAAGAATGGACATAAAAAACATCTAATTAAAAAAAAGATTGATTAAAAATGTTATATTGCAGCGACTTTAGTTGCTGCAACTGACTAGATAAAGCAATAACTTTATTGGTTGTGACAAGTTACATACAACAACAATAAATTATTAAAATAGCAACAATAATTGTTGTTGTGAAAATATTAGTTATGACAACGACATTAAATGTCGTTGCAAAACTTTTCGCAACGAGACTTAAGCCAGCCAACAACATGTAGCGACTTTTTTCCTTGCAATAAATGCGGCTGCAAAAATGCATATATCTTGCAGTGAAGCTAACACACACTCAAGAAAGATATCCCAAAAGTTAACTTGTAGAAGCTTTGAGTGTGGGATGAGAAGGTTGATTGCTTTGAGAAGCTTGAACTTGTGTAGGCTGCAATTAATTGTTATACTTTGAAGCTTCGGAATGGAGCCTTTAAATAGCTCTGGAGATTGAATATAGTTGTTAGAAGGTTGAAGAGATCCATTTGAAAGAGCCCAACAGTCCATAAGAGTGACATTACGGAAGGTAGCAAAGTTGGCACCTTTTGAAGCTTCTCAAGCTGCGCTTTTTACTTTATCTGAACATCTGAACCTTCTTAAGCTGTCATTGTACACTCCTCTGAACATACTAACCTACTACAATTAGACATTGTACGTTTGGCTATGCCGTCCAGCTTGCAAGAATCTTCTCAAGCTTCCTAATATAGAACAAACACCTTTTGTGCAACTAAGAAATAATCAAGCATTCCCTCTTTTGATGTTACGAAAGGAGCCTTTAAATAGCCCTGGATATTGAATATAGTTGTTAGAAGGTTGAAGAGATCCATTTGAAAGAGCCCAACAGTCCATAAGAGTGACATTAAGGAAGGTAGCAAAGTTGGCACCTTTTGAAGCATCTCAAGCTGCACTTTTTACTTTATCTGAACATCAGAACCTTCTTAAGCTGGCATTGTACACTCCTCTGAACATACTAACCTACTACGACTAGACATGGTACGTTTGGCTAGGCCGTCCAGCTTGCAAGAAGCTTCTCAAGCTTCCTAATATAGAACAAACACATTTTGTGCAACTAAGGAATAATCAAGCATTCCCTCTTTTGATGTTTGAAACATTCCAACATATTTATTGCTTGGATACTTCATTTAATGCAACTGAAGAACATTCATGAGGACTTAATGTGTTTGTCTTGATTTGGTTGCATTTCACAGTAACCTTCTTGATCAAGCTTCATTCTTCTTACTCTTTAACCTTTTCAAGTATGAATTTACACTTTTAAGATATTGGTGAGGTCAACCTTCGTTTGACTTATAGTCAAATCTTCTTTTGACTTTTGATCAAACATTCTGTTGACTTTTGGTCAATCTTCTGTTAATTTGGTGAAACCTTCTATCAACTTTTACATTCTCAGGCTTTTCTACCCTTGTATTTTTACATTCTTTTTAACCTAAGGTAGAGCCATATTTTGCTATGTAGGAAATCTTTTCTGAACACTTAGCAAACATGTTAGATCACACTACATTAGAAAATGTAAATTTTACTTAGTTTGTATCATCAAAACATAGAATGAGATTTCTTATTCCAATATCAAAGTCTGAGAGCAAAGAAAGCCAAGAAACTTTGAAGATGAAGACATAAATTGATAAAGAAAAAGAGCAAGAACCAAAGACAGTGCATCTCCAAAAGAAAATAACAAAGTGGGGGAATATGAAAATCAAGAACGAGAAGCAATAAGATGAAAGAGTGATGGATGGAAATTTCTTAAAAATTCCCGAGAAAGGAAATAGCATATATGTAACAAACAATATATTATTAATAGTTCATCAATTGAATTAACCATAAATACAATAAGCCCTATTTATGCATATAAATCCATACGGAAATGAAGAAAATAACAACTAACAATGATAACTAACATAACTAACTCTAAACTAACTGCTAATAAATTATTAACAAACTTATCTCTAATAGTTAGTATTCTGTTTAGTAATGTTGATTTGTTAGCTTATAGCAGATAAGTCTTTTGTAAGTGTTTGACATGACTAGCTTATAACATTGTTTGAAACGCTACTTGAAGTAGCATTTGAACTTATAACTTATGGTTTCATTTTTCTCTTATTTTTATCCTTATTATTTTAATTAAATTCTGCATTGATCCTCTACTAAATGAATATTCTCTCTCTACAAGAAACCCTTTTGTTACCCACCGTTATTTGCGACAGAAATTGTGTCTGTTGGTACACCTTGTTTTCGCAGATTATACCATTGCAACGTGTTTTATGAATTCGTTCCTGCTTTTCCCCTTAGCATTCCGACAGATTTCAAAATCTGTCGCTAGTTTCCGACAGAAGGACGGTCGCAAATCTTTCAGAATGTCTTGTAATTTTCACTTAAACCCTCACTTCCATTCGAACCCATTTCATTATTCTATCTAACTCTCTTCTCTCAAACCCTCACTCTCAACATTATCTCCCTCACAGAACCCTAGCAATGGCTGACACTAACCACCACGAGAGGCACCACGAACGCGAGCTCCAATCCAGTTCTCATCTTCCTACTACGTCTTAGAGTCAATAGCCACCTTTTTTGCTCCGTTCTATTGATAAGTGTCATTCTTCGAGATTCTCACGGAATCACTCAGGTCAAGAGCGTCACCGAAAGCAAAATCCTCTGAATCCTCAAAGCTCACGGTTTGTTCTTTTCCCTTTGTAACTTGTAAGTGTGTTTGGAATTTGTGCCATTTTAGGTTATGAAAATATGAGAATGCTCTGGGGTTGATTAATTACAGGCTCGCCCCTAAAATTTTCAAGGATTTGTATCACTATCAAGAAGGTTGTTTCAATTAGGACGACAGATTTGCAATGATTTTCGTGACGACTTTTGCGATAGAAATTTGCGACGATTTTGCAACAGGATTTTTTGCAACAGAAAAACCCGTCAGAAACAGTTTGCAACGGATTTCCCTTCATTTGCGATGATTTTTCCGTCAGAAATCAGCGAACTTCTCGTAGTGTCTCCCATATTAAAACATTAATTACAAATGTCTATTTATGTCATTGTATATTTATAAGTTAGTTCAGTCGCTAATTTTAGCAAAGACTTACAATTCAATCCGGTAGTTTATCCGCCATCGATTATCTGCTATAAGCTAGCTTATAAACTATCCACTAGTTTATTCGTCCAACAACATGCAAAATTGTTCAATCTCATGATATAATTTTGACTCTATAATTTAAATACTAATAGAGTTCTATATAAAACATTTATCCGTGAGTCAAATTGTGCCAAAAAAAAATAGTTACTAAAATAGTTCATAAGTCAAATTTTTTATCTATAACTATTAGTAAAGGGGATTCTAAAAAAAACTGTCATTGTGGTGTCATATTTTTCTGACCAAAATGCCCTTATTGTAATGATAACTACCCACTAACACCAAACACGTTTCTATTTCTAATTTTAATAATAATAATAACCACCCACTAACACACCAATATACCAACACATGAAAGACGGGCCCGTACCCCTAGTAGTGATAATGGCTTTCCGATAAGAAAAATTATTATATGTCAAATTTTACTCCCTCAAAAATTGTTATGATTTCTTTTTTTCCTAGGGGAAAAAACTAGCAGTATATTTGTGCATATGCACGAGTAACATTGTGTTCTTTGTATAAATAGACTCGTATAGAATTCAATTAGTGCACACATACAAACATAAATTATTAGATTTCGTGTCAAATTAGCAATTCACATCAAGAGGGAGATACAGATACTTGGCGGACTTACAATAAATCTTTCAAATTGATAAGAAATTAATGAAATTTCATCACTTAGAATATTTGCTTCAATTGGCATGTTTTCCTCGTGAGGTAATTACCAATTATATGGTATTAATGCAACTCACGGGACAGATAAATATACAACAATATATTAAAAGGTGTAATTCAAGAATAATATAATTAAGTAAAAGATTCTATAACATTTTCTTGGTAATAAAATTATACAAGCAACATGTAGTGTTTTCTCATTGTAATTCAAAAGCATGATATAAAAAATAATTATCAGAAATATCTCATCTATTCTTATATTGACTCAAAAACAAAATAATCATTCATAAATATTAAAGGCATTCATAGACAAATTTTAAAAAATAAATAATGATTTCGACAATGTGTAACATTCTATCGTAAGGAATCAAATATTACAAAATATAACAAATGGTAATTTAGCAACATCTAGTGTTTTCTCATGTGGATTCAAAACCGAAATAATGTTATAAAAAGAACAAAATATTCAATTATAGAAAAGTAACGATATCTTTAAAATCATAATACAAAAAATTTTATAATTTCTTTTTTGCCTTGGGGAAAAATTATTACTCGACAAATTTCACTTCCTCAACTTATATGATTATATCTGTAATCATTTCTTGTTCTGTACCACAAGTTTTTTTTTTGTTTTGACAAAACTGTACCACACAAGTTCCATGTGTGAAAATGGCAAATTATAATAATTTTTGTCCTCATCACCGTGTGGTAACAATGCAGTTTACCAAAAAAAAAACAATGTAAACTGCACTATCTTATTACTCTATTAATTTTTTTTGCTCTCTCTTTTCCACTTTTGTTTTTAACCATGGGAAAAGCATGCAAAATTGCAAACACTCCATATGATTGTGTTTTCATTAATAATTAATAAAAAGATAGGGTAAAATAAAATTAGAACGGAGAAATATAATCATTTATTTTAGTTTACTTTTTGATTTATTTAAAATAAATTAGGATAAAAAATTAAGAGTTTAGTAAAATATATTTCATTTATAAATATTATATATTCTTTCAAATAATGAAATAGTAATGTCATGATATGTAAACATGTCAAAAAGAGAGATATCATTATCACCACCCCCAAAAAAAACCACCACCAAAAAAATGTCAAAAGAGTGACATACTACAACTTTATCCTTAAAATAAAATATCCAATAATAAAGCACGTGTTATGTTAAAGAGAGTAAAACATGAATTAATGTTGTCATCTTCAAGGGCCCTGCTTCCTTTAAATATACACCACTTCTTTCTTTCTCAAACCTCATCAAAAAATTCTCTTTCTACTTTTATTCATTGACATCCTTTGTATATGTTTCAGCATAATTAAGATGCTACCAAACTTCATGAGTCCCTTCAAGGTGGAATCCAAAGAAGTAGTGAAGCAAAGAAGAAAGCATGTTATGAGCTCACTTGAAAGTACAACCATGGATGTTGGTCTTAGACTTCTCCCTCAAATTACTAGCTCAAAGGGAAAATCAAACATCCTTATAAAATCTTCACTAGTCAAAAAGGAAAACCAAACCATCCCAATAGACTCTTGCTTCCTTAAAACTTGCAATCTCTGCAATAAGCACCTCAGCCCAGACAAAGATATCTACATGTACAGGTATATTAGTTATTTATTTAATTAACAAGCCTAGTTATATATTTACATCATAAATATTCATGAAATGAGTATATTTTTTATGCTAAAATTTGACATCTAAATAAGATATATGGTCATTTTTCTTTGAAGTTCAACATAGTATTTTTTATTTTATTTTTTACTAATTATATATATATATATGGGTGTGTTTAATTATTTTCTGATTAAAGTTGGATATGATGATGATGTGCAGGGGAGATCAAGGTTTCTGCAGTATAGAGTGTAGGAACAGACAAATAGTTTTGGATGAGAAGAGAGAATTAGAGAGCTCTACTAAAAAAATGGTATCATCTTATAGGAAATATTATTGTAATGAGGCACGTTTAGAGACACGCCTTATACTTGAGGATCTCAGAATGCAAAGACTTAAATCTAAAGTAGTAACCAAATAATATTTCCATGTAATATGTAATCTTAATCACTGGCTATGATTTTGTAAAGAGGGTATTATTTTACTCAGAATATATAGCTTGACAAGTGTAGAGCCTAATTAAAAGGGATGCAAAGTATTGTTATTATTATTATTATTATTATTTTGACAAAAGTATTGTTATTTTTAAAAAAAGTTATATAATCAGAATTATTTTTGCCAGATTTTTTGACATAATGATGTGACATGTTTATTGTCTCTTAGATAAATGATTCTTATGATTTAATTTTATCCTGTAATTACTTTTAATCCCAAATCAAGATATTTTGCCATTTACTTATAAATGAAAGATATATTGTTTTTTATGACAATAGGGGCCCAAAGGCCCACGAAACAAACTTACTAATGGACATCCGATCCAACCAGCCCACAACCGTCATGGTCGAGCGAGATGACCAAAAAGCCCGGCACAGTATCAAATATTACATAATTACCATTACAATAAGGCTTAAATACTTTTCACCCCCCTGCAAAATTACCTGATATTTATTCACCCCTCCGCTTCCAAAAACACCCTGCAAAATGTAAAATAATCCAGTTACCCCCCTCAAATTGGGGGGTAAATGGATAGTGGCAACATTTGTAGGGGGTAACTGGATAATGTTATATTTTGCAATGTTTGTTTTGCAAAAAAAAATTTTGCAGGGAGGTAAATGGATATCAGGTAATTTTGCAGGGGGTGAAAAGTATTTAAACCTTACAATAATGACTAAATTTGACTAAAATATGAAAGATATTTTGTTGGAGACACTATAAAAAAATTGACTTTATTTTTTATTCATCATTAGTTTTATGGGTTAAATATGTTTTTGGTCCCTATAAATATAACGAATTTTATTTTTAGTCACTATAAAATTTTTTGGGCACTTTTGGTCCCTACATTTTTTTCCGTTAGCACTTTTAGTCCATGCTGTTAGTTTTCACTAACGGTGCTGACGTGACATAGATTATGTGGCATTTTTTAATGTGGCATGCTAAGTTGGATTCCACATCATTTGTTACCTGCCATGTAATTTACATGCTGGAAAATTTTAAAAAAAAAACAATCAAACCTAAGCTAAAATTAAAAAATCAAAACCAGATCTGTTCTTCTTCTTCTTCAATCTTCATTCCGCTTCATTATTCTTCTTCAATCCTCGCCCATTATTCTTTTCATCTTCCTAGTTTCTTTGAACTCAACTCTTCAAATCTTTCGGGTACTGTACACATCGCAACTCTGATTCCTTCTTTTCTCATGTTTACCCTTTTTCTTACATCAACCTAATAAAAGCTAAAAAGAGGAAATGAAACCACCTTCCTATATAAAACCAGTATTCACAAGAGAAGAAATCTAGGCAACAGAAATTAAAAATCCCCCTTTATTCGAAACATTATCGATTTTCATTGTTTATTTATCAAAATTTTGGTGCTTCTGCTATGTCATTACACAGGTTTCCAAAATGGAGGCAAAGAGGGATGAAGAAAAAATGAATAGTCCATGAACATCCCCTTCCTAATGTCATTTTGGTGCTTCTGCTATGACATTTATCATTACACAGATCTATGTAAGGTTTTACACAGTAAGGTTTTAAAAAAAAATGAATAGCCCATGAACATCCCCTTCCTGGTGTCCTTAACGTTTTGGAGTAACTAAGAGAAGAAGAAAGAAGACCATAAACAGATCTGGGTTTTGATTTTTTAATTTTAGTTTAAGTTTGTTTTTTATTTATTTTCCAGCATGTCCAATTAGGTGACAACAAATGACGTGGAATCTAACTTAGCATGCCAGCATATTAAAAAATGCCACATAACCCAGGCCACGTCAGCACCGTTAGTGAAAACTAACGGCAAGGACTGAAAGTGCTAACGGAAAATAATGTAGGGACCAAAAGTGTCCAAAAAATTTTATAGGGACTAAAAACAAAATTCGCTATATTTATAGGGACCAAAAACATATTTAACCCTACTTTTATTTTATAATTGTACTAGTATGTAACCCGTGCGATGCACGGGAAGCAATTTCGTGAAAGACATTAAATTTAAGTAATTTTGTGGAGAAAACAATATAATTAAAAAATAAAATAAGTAAAGAAAATTGCATTTAATTTGGTAATGTTTGATAACAACACATCATTTTTATTGATTTAAATTTAGCATATATATATATTTAATGGTTATGAAAAGTAAATACAAATATAAGGTACAATTAGTGCATATTTACGTCAAAAAATAATAATAATCTAAGGTATAAGTCAAAATAAAAACTTAAGTGATGTATTTGAAAAATCAGCTTGAATCTATTATAAGGAAATATAATCTAAATAAATAAAATTGAATTTATATTTGGATTGGAAAAGAAATTTAATTTACATTGTCCTGACGAAAAATAATAATTTGAATGTGAAGCAATTATATTTTAATTTGCCAGCAACTTAACATAGTTATTGGTAGTCATTATCAGCGATATTCATTGTTGTTTAGGTAAGTTTGTCTTTTGTTAGCCATAAGTATATATATTATAGATAAAATAAATTACTTGTTTCGGTAACTTTTGATACTGGTGCCAAATTCGTATATTTCCCTACAACTTTATTGAGCCATATTTTAGAGGAGGACAAAAGAGAAATTTGATATAATTCCACAAATTTAGTGCCAGCAACCAAAGACATGGATTAATTGGTACTCGTCTGTTAAAAAATAAGCGGTTAAATCAAATGACAACTAAGAAGTATCACAACTATAGTCAATGAGTAAGTAAATTAATATCAAAATAAGGTTTATAGTAAAAAATATTGAAGAAGTCATTTGATGAGAACGTGACACAGCTAAAAAATTTCCCTAGATTTAGACTTGCTTTGTTATGATATTTGTCAAAAGAAGTCAAATTTCGTGGTGCTATATGAATTGTTAAAATTGGTTGCTCATTTAAGGTCTGAACTTTGATGATAGATCATTGTTTTTTATTTTTATACCTTTTGGTATGGTCACTTTTCATCCATTTCAATAATACTCCAAGCGAAGAACATAACCCGTTAAGTTTAATTTATGTTTGATTGTATTTGATTAAATTAACCATCAACTGACATTTATAGAATAGTTAAAATAAAACAAATTAACAACAAATAAGACAAATTCATCAAGAAACAGTTTGAAAATTCAAGTGTTTCTCATAACAGATTAATCACTATAAATGCATTTCTCAACAGCAAAATAGGAAAACGAAAAGACAATTATAAAAACCATAAAACACTAAAACATATAAACAAACTTCGAAGTATTGAAGAACCTAAAAACTAAAACATTGTGGCAAAAACAAACATTGTGGTAGAAATAGAAATTGAACAACTTAGTCCAACTTTAATAAAAAGAACTCAATCCTTCTCGAGCTTGATATCCTTTCTCAATCGACTTGTATAGAAGAATTATTTTTAAGTGGATCAAAGTTCTTAGAATCCGTTGACAAATCAATTCCCTCTTTTTGACCACATTTTTAGCAGCAATACAATAACACTTTGCATAAAAAAAGACACTATAATTTATCCATACTTTCTCAGCAAATGGGTGAAACGTAGGAAACGACTACAAAACTAAACTTCCTCTTCCAAGCCATGTTTGCATCTAGCTTCAATTTTATGAAAAATCAAAGAAGCTCCACATATAATTTTCCCATAAATTTGATAAGGCTTCATTTTTAAAAAAGTAGTTTTTCATACCCATCAGCACCTCCAAAAATGGCCAACTTATGGCTATTTGAAAGATGGTTACTAAACCTGGAAAAGTGAAAGAAAGGAATGTTATTGACTACATGACAACAAATTTGCTACGTAACCTCTAAATTAATATTTTGAATAGCAACAAAGTAGTTCAGGAAAAATTTTAAACACATCCGGGCACCACCTTATTGATACCCAACCTCCATCAAGCAATACTCCAACTTCACACTACCAGTTTTTATGCCCTCACCAAATACAAAAGGCATTGCCATGAATAGACCAAGAAAAATTGACTTAAAAAGCTTCTCATACTAAGATTAAAACATGGATTAAATCATGAATGGTTTATAACTGATTCATATTACCAAAGCAACCATTATAAAGTTGGATTTATAATATTCAGAGCAGATTAACAAAGATTACACACAATATCAATCAAATAAAATCACACGAAGGATTGGATTTAGCCAATTTGGTGGGTAAAACCTGTTATTCTTGTAGTGTAACAGGACAAATCTACTATTGAATATAACTGCAGGAGGAATTTTATGATTGTTATGTTGTAGACAAAGTAACACATGTACCTATCAGTTTTATTGTAATTTTTTTACACATATCAAACCTACACGAGGAAGGCAAAGCATGCAACTTGTTCTAGACCTTCAAACCTTACCAAACAAGTGATATGGTTTTTTTTTAAATGGACTATAAATTATAAAAAAAATTAAGAAGAACTATAAGGTAAATGAAAGACATACCTTCTAGAGCACCACCCATCCGTAATTTTTATCATTGGAGAATTTTCAAAACAACCCATTCCTTAGTAACAATAAAAAAAACATGATTGTAATTCTAAGCTTGAGGCAAGAACTATAAGGTAAGAAGAATCTAATATGAAACCATCCAATAAAGACATATATAGTTTATTGAAGAATAAATGAAACAAATAAAAATAAGAGATTTTAAGAAAGAAAGAAAATAACCCCTAACTACACTTGGTTGATATCCTCCAAAAATGGCTCACGAAAGAAATGGTACTTGTAGTATATAATTAAAAATCACCCAAAGTAAAAACTAAGACAAATGTAAGCCAACATAAGTAAGTTTAGGTAAACATTTTCCTTCCCTAGCAAAAACAACTGAAAGTTAAAAATAACATAACATGTATCTAATTATCTTGTGCTTGCAAATTTTTAAATTTCCTCACACAATTGCAATCCCTGATCAAGAACAATTGGAGGTGAAATCTGTGATCATGCATAGCCCATCATGACCTCAACCCAAATTTTCTGTAAACAATAGTAAACAAATTAAGCATAACAATGATTAAAAGAAGAGAGAAAAGAATTCAAAACAATACATGTTCGGTAAAATTGGAAAAACAAAAACTCTAAGCAAGACTAAGAAAAAATAATGAAAATAATAGTTGTAGAAAATAACAAAAGGAAAAATTAACACTTACTTCGACCTCTTTTTTCTGTTTTCTCCATAAAATTTTCAAGCAATACAATGCAGGGAGAGAGATGAGAAGTGAGAAAAGCTCATTTTTAATGCTCAGAGGTGAGAGAAAAATTGCGGAAGGCGGAAATTTGAGATGGAGAAATGACATTTTTTATTTTAGAAGTTTTTTTATTTTAGAAGTTAATGAGAGTTATAAAGAGAAATGTAATTTATGGGGTGTCAAAGTTGATATTGAATTTTAAATTTTACATTTTTTATTTGACTTTGAAATTAATTAGAACAATGAAACCGAAATTAGAGTAAAACTCAAGATTGATTTTAAATTATTTAGGATTATTAGTGCTATTGTTTCGTAACTGTCACACAACGATTTATTACTTTTAAATTGTTTAGGATAATTGCAATTACAACTTAAAGTCTAATTAAAAATCATACGTTACTTTTTATCTTTCAAAAATTGTTTTTAAATTCTATTCATATGTTTAGGGTGGGTACCTTTAAAAATACGTTATTTTAGTTTTTTATAATTTATCTTTTTAGTATTTTATAGATGCCAATTAG
The DNA here is from genome assembly GCA_963573325.1 of Astragalus glycyphyllos. Lineage (NCBI taxonomy): Eukaryota > Viridiplantae > Streptophyta > Magnoliopsida > Fabales > Fabaceae > Astragalus > Astragalus glycyphyllos. Next base: position 115,562,501 of record OY754307.1, read on the forward strand.
GATGCTAATTATGATTTGCATTAAATAGTTTTTGGTGAAATTCACCTATGATTGACACCTAGGATAATGAGTCTATAGAGGCATTTTACTTTGTATGTTTATAGATAAATTGTTGAGGTTGGAATTCTTTCTGCCTTCAATTTAAAAGTTCTTATATATGAATTCAATGGATAAATGTTGGACCACTAAATAAGAATATCGCATATTTTTATTAGTCCATTCACTGTAAGTATAACGCATACTACTGATAGATTTTTTCCTTGAAACTGTTCCGACGGAAAAATTGAAATCTTCGGTGGATTTTTTTAAACAAAAAAAATTAAGAAAATCTGTCGGTAATATTATCGGTGGAAACCGCCAGAAAAGTCGCTGGAGTCGTCCAAAAATCCCTATAAATAACAATTTCTCCTACACTCTTTTCATTCTCTCATTTCATTCACTCTTTTTTTTTTTGGTATCGAACCCTCGCGGGCGACCCACGCAGTGTCCCAATGCTGTCAACGAAGGATTAATTTGCGCTCGCTACTTGGGGCTTTTAATCATTTCGCTGGCCGACACCCTATTTGACGTAGGCGGGAATCGAACCCGGGAGCAAACCGGATTGACCCCCACCACATCCCAACAGGAGCTGAACCACTGGGCTAGGAGTGTTGGTTCATTTCATTCACTCTTTATTTTCTTCTCATTTTTTTCTACATTTTTTCCTATATTATCTTTCTTCTTCTTTCTCATACTCTCCGATCTCCATAAAATTCTCCATATATCTCTCTTCTACATTTTCCTTTTTCTTCTTCCTTCTTATTCCTTCTCACCCCTCATTCTTATTCCTTCTTAATTTCCATTCTCATTATTTCTTATTAAATTAAATATTTAATTAAAAAATTCATTGTTTTTTACATTTCCGCCAAAAAATGTTACCTACAAGTGTTTTACCTTTGGTCAAAATCCGTCAAACTGAATATTTCTGATGGATTTGGGGTGTTTCCGGTGGATATTGGCCACCAATATTGTCGTTTTTTTTTTTTTGTAGTAATTGAGCATATCAACAACACATACTCTCGAGTTTGAGAGAGGCAGAGGGGCACATGTGAGTTTGAACCCACGCCTCAATTCACACGGATCCCTATAGTAAATCATTGTGTTGCACACACGAGATGCTTAATATCACATATGACACACATATGCCAAAGCATGAGATCTAGCATACCATGGCGTGCTCACTTGTCCAAATTTTTTTATTGTTTCTGATCCTTTTGAGTTTCAGGTACACACTAGTCTTAGCTTTTTATTACTCCATTTTGCGGATGACACTATTTTAGTTGGCAAGGGCTAATGGAATAATTTATTGTGTATAAAGTCTATTTTCAGAATCTTTAAACTTGTCTTGGGTTTGAAGGTGAATTTCCACAAGAGTTGTCTATACGATATTAATTTGAAAGATGATTTTTTGGAGGTGGCTGCTACTTTCTTGTCTTGCAACATCGCTACTATGCCATTTAAATTTCTGGGTATTCTGGTGGGAGCTAATCCTAGAAGAAGATATACATGGGTTCGGATTATAGATAAGGTGAGAAAGAGGCTTTCATCGTGGAGTGAGCGGTTCTTGTCTATTGGGGGCAGAGTGGCTCTCATTAAATCAGTCGTCAATAGTATTCTACTCTATATGTTCTCCTTCTTTTAAGGCCCCCTAGATTGTTATCCAAGACCTCGTTAAGATTTAAGAGGGCTTCTGGTGGGGGGGTAATAGAGAGGATCGTCCCATTTATTGGGTTTCTTGGGATAAGGTGTGGAGACCTAAGAAGGACATTGAGTCGGAGGTGAAGAATTTGGAAGCTTTCAATTTGGCTCTTCTGAGCAAATGGAGGTGGAGATGCATCAATGTCAATAGTGCTAGTCAGTAGCAGCACCGATATGGAGATTTGAGGAATTTTTTCACAGGAGTTCTTTCATCTAGAGGAGACACTAAGGATTCTTTATGGTGGAGAGATTTTTATTTTTGGAAGATGGAAAGACTTCGTGTCAATGAGCCTTTGAGTTAGCGCTAAGGCTAGTGTTAGGGAGGGGGAATTTGAGGACTTGTTTCCCTAGTCTTTTTGAAGTGGCAAAGCTAAAACATGCAAGCATAGTGGAGCACAAGTATTCGTTTGATAACACTTGTCGTTGGAAGCTCGATTGGGGGTCGCGCTTTAACTGACGAGGAGAAGGCAGATCTAGATTTGCTTTTGGACACTTGAGATCCTTTTCAATCGGACAATATGGAACAAGATCGTTGGTAGTGGAGGCTAGAAAAGTTCCATTCTTTTTCTATTAAATCTTGTTATGTGCTTTTGTTGAGGTTGTTGTAGCTGGATGAGTTGGATAGCGATACCCATAGTGCACTAGATGATATGAGGCAGCTTTCAATTTCCACTAAGGTGGGGTTTTCTAAGGGAATTATCAAGGATTCTCATGGTCGTGCAACCTTCTATGTTTTGAGCAAGATGAGTCTATTTTTCTATTATTTTTTATGTGCAGGTGTTCTCGGTCAGTTTGGCTGGATATCCATAATTGGTTGGACATTCGGTACCAATAATTTGGTTGGTGTCGCTCATTTCGGAGCTCATGATCTGCGTCTGGATTCCAAGAAGGCTTATAGATTGACGTATTTGTTTTGAAACTTTTGAAATTTAGGGGGGATTTTTGTGTAAGTATTTGCAAAAACTTCAAGTCCTACATAGATTGGGTTTGGGACACTATAAGACTTTATATACTATTTTTTTTTTCTTGATAAAAAAGTACTTTTATTTTTGTTTTTCCATAATTATTTCAGAGGCTTGCCCAAAATGTTTTAGTTTTTGAGTTAAAAACGAGTTTAACCAAATCTCCCTATTTTTTTGCCCACAATCTTCGCGTAACGCCTACATGGCCATATTTTCACTGGGTCTTAACCACTAATAGCTTGTAGCTGAATTTTATCTATTGCAACAACTGTAGTTTTTAACAGGTTGATTAATCGATATTTTCTGAGTAACCGTTATTTAATTTAATTTAATATCTATATCATCACTATTGAACTTCCAAAATTAGTCATCACTTTTAATTGACACATGTACTACCTAATACAAGACTAAAGGGTAGTAATGTCAATTTCACTTTTCCCAATTTCCCTTTTCCCAACTCTTTTTCTCTTTCTCTTTCCCTCCACATTTAATTCAAATTCAAACTCCATCACAAATCCATTATTATTATTATTATTATTATCTAATATCTATTTACTAATAAACTAAACTTAAAATTCCATCTTTAGCCTCTCTCACTTTATTTGACACCTAGATAGCTTTATTTAATAGGAAATGATACAATGATAATTGGACTAAAATTTAAATCTTTTTCACACATATCCATACTCACATATTTGGTCCCACTTTCTTTCACATTCAATCTATAAAAAGCTATACAAATAACCTAATACAAGGACAAATATTTTTTGTCATTAAAAATTATAAAATTAAAAAACTAATATAAAAAATTATTTATAAATATTTGTTCCATATTTTTTGAAGACTACTATTTGTCAATGATAAACCTACTATTTAAAAAACAAGAAGGCTTCTGTCAAAAAAAACAAGAAGGCTTAATGACCTATGAAGCCCGGATACGGGATACGACACGATACGGATACGGGGATACGTGAAAATTTTGAAAATCAAGATACGACACGGTTGGGATACTTTAATAAAAAATTCAATTAAAATTTAAATATATAAAAAACAGAAGAAAAAAAATGGAATAGAAACACAAATAGAAAAAAACAAAGATAAAAACAGAAATATTGCATTTTATAAATATGATAAAAAACGGCCCAATCTAATTGACTGATTGGCGGAGCTTGCCTTAAATATTGAGGGAAGCGATAATTAGTAACTAAAATATTATTGACTGAGAAGCTCACATACATGACTTTATATATATATATCTGTGTGTGTGTGTAATTTACTATATATCTTGTATTTGATATGATCACAAGTATTTGATATGATCACAAGCTCACAATGATGCTCAAGCTAGAATATCTTAGTAAAATTATTCTATCTCACCCATACCCACCTATAGTTGAAATATTCTATCTCACCCATACCCACCTATATATCTTTATATATAATAGAATATCTTGTGATCATATCAAGTAGATATAGTTACGTATATTTATCTCACCCATATCTTGTGATCATTGTGAGCTTGTGATCATATCAAATACTAAGATATTCTACCCACCTTCTATTATATATCTTGTAGAAATAAATACTTGTGATCATATCAAGTAGATATAGTTACGTATATTTATCTCACTCATATCACAATGTATTATTTCTTCTATGATAATGTTACGAAAAACATATAATTTTATCTTTTTGCTATTGAGGTACTAAAGTGTATCATATATATATGAATGACAACCATGTGCTTAGTTGGTAAGAAGTATTGAAAATGTATCTGAGAAGTATCCTTAGTTGGCAAGAAGTATCAAAGAAGTATCTGAAAAGTATCGGGTGAAATATTTTTTAAAAAGAATTAAAAAATTATTGGATACTCTTTGGGTACGTATCGGAAAGTATCGGGTGCGTATCGGTATCAGATACGTATTGAACACGGGTACGTTGCCAATTTTGGAGTATCGGGGATTCATAGTTAATAACTATTTAAACTACCAATTAATATTGAAAATAAATATTTCTTATTGATAATCTACTATCTATATTATTTTTTTTTGACAAGAATCTATTATCTATATTTATTATCTACTATAATCTACTAATCAACTAAAATAGTCAATTGAAACTACGAGATAATTGCAATGATATGTAAGAAAACACGGGATAACTGCATTGATATAAAAAAAACACGGGATTAATATTTGTCATTGATAATTAAAATTTTTGAAGACTACTGAAACCTACTATCTAAAGAAAACTTAATTACTATTTAAACTACTGATTAATATATAAAAAAATATTTCTTATTGATAATCTACTATCTACTATAATCTACTAATCAACTAAAATAATCAAATGAAACTACGAGATAACTGCACTAATATATAAAAAAATACGGGAAAACTACACTGATATATAAAAACACGAGATTAATATTTGCCTTTGGTAATTATAAGGTTTGAAGACAACTATAAACCAACTTTCTAAAAAAACAAAAAGACTTCATGACTATTTAAACTACTGATTAATATTTAAAACACACGTGACAAATATTTATCACTAATACCTAAAGAGGACAAATAATTTTCACTAATATATAAAAAACACGGGATAAATATTTGTTATTGATAATCTACTATCTGTTATAATATACTAATCAACTAAAATAATCAATTGAAACTATGAGATAACTGCACTGATATATAAAAAAACACTGGATAACTGTACCGATATATAAAAAATACGGGATAACTGCAATGATGCATTGATATATAAAAAAACACGGGATAACAATACTGATATATAAAAAAACACAGGATTAATATTTGTCATTGATAATTAAATTTTTTGAAGACTACTGAAACCTACTATATAAAAAACAAGAAGACTTAATTACTATTTAAACTACTGATTAATATATAAAAAATATATTTCTTATTGATAATCTACTATCTATCTTTTACTATCTATTATAATCTACTAATCAACTAAAATAATCAAATGAAACTACGCGATAACTGCACTAATATATAAAAAAACACGGGATAACTGCATTGATATATATAAAAACACGATATTAATATTTGCTTTTGGTAATTATAAGGTTTGAAGACAACTATAAACCAACTTTCTAAAAAAACAAAAAGACTTAATGACTATTTAAACTACTGATTAATATTTAAAACACACGTGACAAATATTTGTCACTAATACCTAAAAAAGGACAAATAATTGTCACTGATATATAAAAAACACGGGATAAATATTTGTTATTGATAATCTACTATCTGTTATAATATACTAATCAACTAAAATAATCAATTGAAACTATAAGATAACTGCACTGATATATAAAAAAACACGGGATAACTGCACCGATATATAAAAAATCCGGGATAACTGCGATGATGCATTGATATATAAAAAAACGCGAGATAACAATACTGATATATAAAAAAACACGAGATAAATGCACATATTATTTTTAAATGATACTTTTTCACTTTTAGATTTTAATATTTATCTATTTTTTAATTGAGACTCCTTTTTTATCTTCTTAAATTTGTCTTTATTTTCACGGGGTAATGTTTAGACTATTTAAATTTTATCTAAATTTATTCATAAAAAAAACACGACAGCACCCGTGCGTATGCACCGGTATCGTACTAGTTGTTCTATAAATTCAACACTTATGTGTGAATCATAAAATCATCTTCTTGAAAAGCTCACTTTCATCTCACTACTGTCCAAGTAAGTACTTTTTTTTGGTTACAATCCAAGCACTTCTCTTTTCTCGTGTCTTGAGTACGTTCACACGCCTCCGATTTCTAGTTTCTTTTCTGGCCATCCGCAACATCAGAAACATTAGTATGTTATTGATATAATTTCATTACTTTTAATTTTCGACAAGAAACTTACACGTTGTTGGAGTAATTATTGTGTATATACTTTATCTTTATAATATCTTTGTTTATTATAAATGAATAATTAGCTTTTTGAGTCTCAACGATAAAATATTAAACGTTGCCAATATAATTCATTATTTTCAAACTTACGGAAAAATGATTCATGTTATCGGTATAATTATTTTTAAAATGTTATCTTTATAAATTTCTATATTTTTATAAATGAAAAATGATTATTGCAGAAGTGGATTCAGATAGGCACTCTGCGCCTGACTAATTTTGGTAATCTGTGCGCTGCAGTTATCAACAGCGGAGAGTGCCTATCTGAATCCAACAGTCCAAGGCTTGTGCGTCAGGCACACCTGACCCCTATAAATACCAGCTCATCACAACTGCCAGGTATAAATTCACTCTCCTTACTTCATTATTGACTTCCTCTCGCTGATTTAAGAGTTAGAGTAATAAAGTATCATTACATTTGCAAATACCACCTCTGATTTGGACTCTCTCTACAGTAGCCCTACCAACTATTCAAAACTGGGCAACCCGGACTTGAGTAAGGTACTGTTGGAACATGGGTTGTGAATTAAAAAGTCCCACATTGCTTGGACTAGGCACTTGAAGAATGCTTATAAGTAGTGACTTCACACCTTTGGGTTGGGGCCCAAAGGGTACCCAGTTTTTGTAAACGGGCAAGCACGCACACCATCTGACCACCAAACACGCACGCGCCGCCGTCGTCCGACCGGCCGGCTCAGCTGGGCCGGGCCGGGCTTAGCTTGGCTTGTGAGGTGTAAATAAAATTTTTGCGAAAATAATTAAATATTATTTTATTTTTTGGTGCGTTGCGTGTCTAGATTCGTTGAACCGTCCGGATACGATGAACTAACTGTTGCGTACAGATTCGTTGAACGAGAGCTACTTGGAGTGCAAGCAGCTCCGTCCTTATCCTCTAGACTTGCGCAACAAGTCAATTCTGACGCCTATAAATAGGGCCTTCCCTCAGTTCATTCTTCACACCGAACACTTGACAATCAAGAATTTTCTCCTCAAGTGTTTCTCTTTTCTCTCTCGAAATATTTTCTTCTCTTCTACTCCGGCCTTCGAGCCATTCTTTTAGAGTGATCTACGGATCATATTTCAGAGTGATCTACGGATCATAATTCAGAGTGATCTACGGATCATATTGAGGTGTATTTCTAGAGCGATTATACACTGTGCAGTGATAATCGTACTGGGCTGTTTTATCCTGGGGACGGCGTGGTTGATAGTCTGCTTGTATGTTGAGCAGTGCCGCGAAACGTCTTAAAGAGAGCGACCTAGTCCGCGACTCAACCCGGTAATTTCTTCGGTGTATTTTCCAAAAAAACTCTGACAACAACAATTTTAAGACGTTTCGAATCAGCCTAAGCGTAGCCCTGAAGTGCTTGCTAGGTGAGACGATCTAAGAGCAGCCCTGTAGTGCCGCTCGGTCAGATATTTGCGAAATCAACCATGACTACCGAAGAGATTACTGGACCCAATGTTTCTGACTACAACAAGCCTTTTCGGTTTGAGGGATCTCATTTCAAGCATTGGCAACAAAAGATGGAATTTTTCCTGACTATGAAGAAAGTTGCTAGTGTCTTAACCGATGAGATTCCAGTGGAAGACGAAACTGCTGAATAGGAAGTACGAATTAAAACAGCCAAAGAAATACTACTTTGGAAGGAGCATGACTATCTTTGTACGAATTTCATTCTCAATGGACTAAGTGATGATCTTTATGATTATTACAGCACCTGCAAGTCCGCCAAATAAGTCTGGAATGCTCTGAAAAAGAAATATGACACTGAGGAAGCAGGTACTAAAAAATATGTTGTGAGCCGCTACCTCAACTACAAGATGACAGATGACAGATCTGTAGAGACTCAGTCACATGAGTTACAGAAAATAGCTCATGAAATTATCTCTGAAGGCATGGCCTTAGATGAACAATTTCAAGTAGTTGTTATTATTGACAAACTTCCTCCTGCCAGGAAGGATTTCAAGAATTCTCTCAGGCACAAGACCAAAGAGTTTTATTTGGAAAGTTTGATTACTCGACTCCGGATTGAGGAGGAATCTCGGAAGCAAGATCAGAAAGATGAAGTATTGCTTTTTCCAAACAAGAAAGCAGGAGCGATTCTGAAGCCAACTGGCAAACCTTTCAAGAATCAGAACCATAACCACATTCAAAAGAACCGCAACAAAAAGAATGGGAACCCTCCAAAGGTCCCAAATGCTAAGCCTCTACCACCACCACCACCACCACCAAAGAATGATGCTGCTCCCTTCGTTTGTTTCAAATGTGGGAGACCAGGTCATATGGCACGCAAGTGTAGGAACGGGCCAAACCCTGTTCCACAGGCTAACCTGACTGAAGAGCATTTCACTGCTATGATCACTGAAATCAACATGGTTGGTGGATCTGATTACTGGTGGAATGATATTGGATCCTCTCGCCACGTATGCAATGACCGTGCTATGTTTAAAACATACAAGGCAGTTGAGGATAAGAAAGTGTTGTTGGGCGATGCTCACACCACTATTGTTGCAGGTATTGGAGATGTTGAGCTGAAGTTCAAAAGATTCTAATCTTGAAGGATGTGATGCACACTCCAGAGATAAGGAAGAATCTAGTTTCAGGCTTCCTTCTGAATAAGGCAGGGTTTACTCAGACTATTGAAGGGGATTTGTATACCTTGACTAAAAATGGGATTTTTGTTGGGAAAGGGTACGCCACTGATGGCATGTTCAAATTGAATGTTGAAATTAATAAAGTTGTTCCCTCTGCTTATATGTTGTGTGATTTTAATATTTGGCACTCTCGTTTATGTCATGTCAATAAGCGCGTTATTTGGAATATGAGCAATTTAGGATTAATTCCGAAAGTACCGTTAAATGATTTTCATAAATGCGAATTTGGTAGTCAAGCCAAAATTACGAAAGCGTCACACAAATCTGTTATAAGATAATCAGAGCCGTTAGATTTGATACACTCTGATATTTGCGAACTAGACGGAACGTTGACCAGAAATGGTAAACGCTATTTTATCACTTTTATTGACGATTGCTCAGACTATACCTTTGTATATCTTATGAAAAATAAAAGTGAAGCGCTTGACATGTTCAAAATCTTTCTAAAAGAAATTGAAAATCAATTTGAGACAAAGATAAAGCGTTTTCGAAGTGATAGAGGAACTGAGTATGATTCCCAATTATTTAATAACTTTTATAAGTTGAATGGGATCATACATGAAACGACTGCACCATATTCACCTGAAATGAATGGTAAAGCAGAAAGAAAAAATAGAACTCTTACTGAATTGACGGTTGCCATTATGCTCAACTCTGGAGCTGCAACTCACTGGTGGGGGGAAATTTTACTAACTGTGTGTTATGTACTGAACAGAGTTCCTAAGTCTAGGAATCAAATTTCTCCTTATGAAATAATAAAGAAAAGACAATCAAATGTGTCTTATTTTCGAACATGGGGCTGTCTAGCCTATGTAAGAATCCCAGACCCTAAGAGAGTTAAACTTGCCAGTAGAGCCTATGAATGTGTATTCATTGGTTATGCAGTAAATAGCAAAGCATACAGGTTTTATGACCTTAATGCAAAAGTGATCATAGAGTCAAATGATGTTGACTTCTATGAAAGTGAATTTCCCTTTAAATCAAGAAATAGTGGGGGCACCGGAACTGGTCAAGTTTCAGTGCCTAAGAACGTTGAAAACAACGAAGAAAGGGAAATAGAGCCTCGAAGAGGTAAGAGAGCACGTGTTGCTAAAGACTACGGACCTGACTATGAGGTCTATACATTAGAGGAGGATCCTACGAGCCTTCAAGAAGCTCTGTCTTCATTGGATGCTGATTTGTGGCAAGAAGCCATAAATGATGAGATGGATTCTCTGGAGTCTAACAAGACATGGCACTTAGTGGACTTGCCTCCTGGTTGCAAACCCATTGGTTGTAAATGGATCTTGAAAAAGAAACTAAAACCTGATGGCACTGTTGATAAATACAAGGCTCGCCTTGTAGCCAAAGGTTTTAGACAAAGAGAGAATATAGATTTCTTCGACACATACTCGCCCGTTACAAGAATTACATCTATAAGGGTACTAATTTCGGTAGCCGCTATTTATAACTTAGAAGTACACCAAATGGATGTAAAAACTGCCTTTTTAAATGGCGAACTAGAAGAAGAAATCTATATGAAGCAACCTGAAGGGTTTGTAGGTCATGGGCAAGAACACAAGGTCTGTAAGTTGGATAAGTCTCTGTATGGTCTAAAACAAGCTCCTAAACAATGGCACGAGAAGTTTGATAATTTGATCATATCGAATGGGTTTAAAATGAATGAAAGTGACAAATGCATTTATTACAAAACCGAGAATGACATTTGCACTATCATATGTCTCTATGTAGACGACCTACTCATATTTGGATCAAACATTCATGCTGTTGATAAAGTGAAATCAATGTTGTGCAACAACTTTGATATGAAAGACCTCGGAGAAGCCAGTGTGATACTTGGTATTAAGATCACTAGGTCCGAGAAGGGAATTTCTTTGGATCAATCTCATTACATTGAGAAGATCTTAAAGAAATATGATTACTTTGATTGTAAACCTGCACGTACACCATATGATCCAAGTGTCAAGCTCTTTAAGAACACTGGTGACAGTGTAAGACAAACGGAATACGCGAGCATCATTGGCAGTCTAAGGTATACCACTGATTGTACTAGACCCGACATTGCCTATGTTGTGGGATTGTTGTGCAGGTTTACTAGTCGACCTAGTATAGAGCATTGGCATTCTATTGAAAGAGTCATGATATACCTGAAAAGGATCATGAATCTTGGATTACATTATCAGAGATTTCCAGCTGTACTTGAAGGGTACAGTGATGCTGATTGGAATACTCTATCTGATGATTCCAAAGCTGCTAGCGGCTATATATTCAGTATAGCCGGTGGTGCTGTCTCCTGGAAATCAAAGAAACAGACCATATTGGCTCAGTCTACTATGGAGTTTGAAATGATAGCACTGGCCACAGCCAGTGAAGAAGCTAGTTGGTTAAGATGCCTACTAGCAGAGATTCCCTTATGGGAAAAACCGATGCCAGCTGTGTTGATCCACTGCGATAGTACCGCGGCTATTGCAAAAATAGAGAATCGTTATTACAACGGTAAGAGACGACAAATACGTCGTAAGCACAGCACAGTTGGAGAGTTAATGTCAAAAGGAGCTGTGAGAGTGGATCATATACGCACAGATCAGAACTTAGCCGATCCTTTGACGAAAGGATTGGCCAGAGAGAAAGTCCAAAATACATCTCAGAGGATGGGACTACTGCCTTTAGAACCATGAGTCACTCACGATGGTAACCCGACCTAAAAGACTGGAGATCCCAAGAATTAGGTTCAATGGGTAATAACAAGTTGTGATGTGATAGGAATGAACATGCTATTAAAAGTAAAGAAGCATGATTCCTAAAGCGACGTAAGGTTGAGATAATAGAAACTCTTAATGAGACCTATACTCTATCTGGAGTGGAGTACCTAGCTACAGGAGTACTCTTGATAGACTCACCTTTGTGAATGTGGAAGTGGGGCCGCTTCCTATGGAATTTTGGGCAGAAATTCCTAGAGCGTTCACTAAACTGGGATAGACGTGCATGACCATAAAAGCACGGGCATTTGAGAATACACCTATTGAAAGGGTTGTGTGTGGTTTTGACGATTAGAGATAGAGTTCAAGACTACGAGTCACTCTTGTTGAATCTAAATCTTAACTGCTATGCAAGGTTCAAGTCGTATGACACCTCTGCTTATGCACAATCCTATAGAGGCGTTTGACGCTATTTCTGAAACTTCCTTTTAAATTCAAGTGGGGGATTGTTGGAACATGGGTTGTGAATTAAAAAGTCCCACATTGCTTGGACTAGGCACTTGAAGAGTGCTTATGAGTGGTGACTTCACACCTTTGGGTTGGGGCCCAAAGGGTACCCAGTTTTGTAAACGGGCAAGCACGCACACCATCTGACCACCACACATGCGCGCGCCGCTGCCGTCGTCCGTCCGGCCGGCTTGGCTGGACCGGGCTTGGGCTTGGCTTGTGAGGTGTAAATAAAATTTTTGCGAAAATAATTAAATATTATTTTATTTTTTGGTGCGTTGCGTGTCCAGATTCGTTGAACCGTCCGGATACGATAAACTAACCGTTGCGTACAGATTCGTTGAACGAGAGCTACTTGGAGTGCAAGCAGCTCCGTCCTTATCCTCTAGACTTGCGCAACAAGTCAATTCTGACGCCTATAAATAGGCCCTTCCCTCAGTTCATTCTTCACACCAAACACTTGACGATCAAGAATTTTCTCCTCAAGTGTTTCTCTTCTCTTCTACTCCGGCCTTCGAGCCATTCTTTTAGAGTGATCTATCGTACTGGGCTGTTTTATCCTGGGGACGGCGTGGTTGATAGTCTGCTTGCACATTGAGCAGTGCCGCGAAACGTCTTAAAGAGAGCGACCTAGTCCGCGACTCAACCCGATAATTTCTTCGGTATATTTTCCAAAAAAACTCTGAAAACAACAGGTACACCACAGAGCAGATAGGAAATTGAAACTCATTGTCAAATGTCATGACAATTGTCAATTGTCCTCTACAAGTCACAGGCCTTGATTACATGCATTACTGTTCGCTATCATTCCTTTATTGAATTTGCACAATTAGCAGACAAAATATTCTCACAACTTGAATTGAATTGCAGCTTTCTACCCTTTGATGGTGTGTGTAGTTTCCAATCTACAAAGAAGATATTCTCACAACTTGAATTGAATTACCGCCATGAATAACAGTTACAGTTTGTATTGGCTACAAGAACATGACCTCACTTGCTCCTTTTAGCATTTGACAGTTCCTACTGCAGCTTTCTTATCCCATTGATCTGTCTTTTCCGTTTCCTACATTTACAGTCCCTTGCATTTATTAATATCATTTCCAACGCGTTTTTTTGACCGAATCTATTAATTCCAACGCTTGCAATTAAACAAAACCCAAAACCCAAAACCAAAATATGATTTAAGTCTCGTTAGTGATTATCAGTATCACTTTGCCCTTTCAGTTCCCATTGGATGCCATTCATGTACTAGTATTTTTGCACTACTTTGTTCTCTTCACCAAAATGGAGGGAAGTTCATCGTCTTCTAGGCCATCAAGTTCAACTCATCATGATCATGATGATCAACTTTTAGTTGATGATTTCTACTTCTCAGCCGTCTATGATGAATATGATACTAACGAAATATTTCCAATCTCTGATGAGAAATATGCACAAGAGTTACAGCTACAAGAAGCATTATATTCTTCTACTACTGTTGCTGTAAACAAAGTAGTGGATACAAAACCTAACACTGACGACCATGACACACTCTTGAGAAGCCTCAAACAGAAACAAAAAGAGACTGGTGAATCTTCTCGCTCCCAATCTTACTACTGTGCTATCTGCATGGAAGCTAAACGTGTTCAAGAAATGTTCAAAAACCAAACCTGTTCTCACTCTTTTTGTAATGATTGTGTTGGAAACTATCTTGCTGCAAAGATACAAGAGAACATATCAATAGTGAAATGTCCTGACCCGAAATGCAGTGGTGTTTTGGAGCCTTATCAGTGTAGTTCAATTATTCCAAAAGATGTGTTTGATAGATGGGAAACTGCACTTTGTGAGAATATGGTGATTGGATCAAAGAAATTTTACTGTCCTTTTAATGATTGTTCAGCTTTGTTGTTGAATGATGAAGAGGAAGGTATTGTGACAGTTTCTGAATGTCCACATTGTCATAGATTGTTTTGTGCACAGTGCAAGGTTGCATGGCATGCAGGTGTTGATTGCAAGGAGTTTAAGAGTTTGAAAGTTGGGGAGAGAGGTAGGGAAGATTTAATGGCAATGGAACTAGCTAAAAAAAAGAGTTGGAAAAGATGTCCAACTTGTAATTTCTATGTGGAAAAAGTTGTGGGATGTACTCGCATTACATGCAGGTAACTCATTGTGCAGCTATATCAGTTTTTAACTTTTCATCTTTTGCTAAGAAATACTATAGTTTTTTGACAGTATATACTTACTATAGGTTCTAAAAAACGGTCTGTTACGCCAAAACCAGCCTTGACAAATTAAACTGTCTCGGTAGTGATCGCTACCGCGACAAATAATTTTAATAAAATTTATGCATGTTTGTGATTAATTCACAACGCGACAACTGCAACTTGTAACACATCAGCCACAATGGCCAAAATCGCGACTGTGACCTCTATTTAGAACCTTGATCTAGACCTATTTATAAGGAAAAAACACTTTTTAATTCATCATTAAATAACAAATGTATCTTGTTTATATTACTTCAAAGTCATAATTTAATTGTTCATAGAGTCAGAGCTATGGATGAAATCTTCAGTACACTTGGGTGATTGTTTACTGTTATTCTGCCTTGTAAACAAACTTTACTTGTCTCCGCAGGTGTGGTTTTCAATTTTGCTATGGCTGTGGTTCTTCTTGGAGTAGTGATAGCCATTATAATTGTGGATTACGTTAAGAATTGCTGGTAGAGGCGACTGAAATTGCAACCATAGCAGCAATGTGGTTAATTACTAGTAGATTTTCAAATGCTATGGTTTTGATTGTAAGTGGGAATTATTTATTTCCTTTTTCTATGGCGAAAGACAATTTCTGGAACTATTCAAGATGGTTTTTTTGTTATATTTTTTTTATTGACTCTGCTGGCTGTATTTAAATAGTCTGGAGCTTTTAGCTACGTGTCAAGAGGACTCTTCTTGAACACCACATTGAACACATAACGTCTCAAACATGAATCCTATCCAAAAATATCTACTTGAAGAATGCAATTGTCTTGGAAGGATTAAAGTTCTTATGAATAAAATTTATCACCGACGGGTTGGGTTTTAGAAAGCAGAAGCTAATCTAAGGAAAACTCTAAGCAGAAGCTTTTGTGTAATATGTTATTTTGAAGACAATGTTATCATATTTGTTGAGTTTTGATCTATGAAGTCTAGATACAGGATAAGATACGCACACGACACAACACAACACGAAGACAGTATAATCAAATTAAATGCCTCTTGTGTCCTAAATTGGTCGCACCTAGAATAAAAATTAATATAAACCCTATTGGTCTAAGGTCTACTTTGTGCTTGTTCTTTTGATGTTGCATGAAAAGAAATTAAAAGAAGTAAAAAATTGTTTACTTCGTTAGTCGATTACTTGAAGTATGATCAGAACGAACATATAATAATAACATGAGTACTTGAGAGAAGATCAGCTGACATGAGATTGTTACTCCTGTATAAGCAAATTAAGTAAAAACTAACTAGAAATGTAATACAAAGAATTAGGGAAAATTAGGCAAACTCATAAACCAAAGCAAATGAGACATTCTAAATGAAATCAGACAAATAGTTGCTTCCAAATATATGTTCAATCAAAGCCACTATTGCACATATGAAAATACATAAATGTTGAAATATGTAAGATACACTCCATTGATTATGGGGTTAAAATTATGGGGTTAAGACTTGAGAGTTTAACGGACTAAAAACACATATATATATATATATATATATAAGAGTCACTATTTAGACATGCAAACAACCATTTCCAAATAAGTAACAAACACATATTTGGGAACTTTGATTAAATTGAAAACACGTTTCTGTGAGAATATAAAGTGTTTCTCTACGGTTCTTTGATAAACTAAATTAGAATATTATCTAGAGCCTATTACTCTTGTGGTGTCATCCTAATTCCCTCACTCTGCAAACCAATTTTGTAGAGCCTCTTACTCTTGGTTTATGATCTGAAAAATGTTTAAAAGTGAAAAACATCCCTCACTCTGCAAACTAATTTTGTAGGTTGAGTTCCCAAAGATATCTAAGATCCATCTGACCAGCGAGTATTATTATCCACCCACACCATTAAGATTCATGTTTGGAATAGTAGTACTGGTATTTGCTTATCTGAAATCACTTTTCACTTTAAATTTCAATTCAACTATGACAATGAATTTTACTGAAAAAAAATCTACTTTATTGGAGATAATAAATATAAATAATTTCCTTAAAAGCATAACTTCAAAGAATTTTATAGTATTTCTTTCTCATTCTTTGAGTGTATTTCTCAACCACTTTCATATATCCCCTTCGTTCCTTTCGAATTCCAAAATTGGCAGTCCCATGCATTTGTAATTGTGAGCACTCGGAATTATAAATGCTATCAATTCACCTTTTCAAAAAGAAAAAATCCAACGCTTTTTTCCATGAAATCAATTCCAACACTTGCAATTAAATTTAAGACTCGTGAGTCGTGAGTGATCATCAATTTGCCCTTTCAATGCCGAGAATGCCATTCATGTATCTGTACCTATATACAAGTAGTATTACTTTGTTCTCTCTTCACCGAAATTGCTTGAAGAGTATGGAAGGAAGTTCATCATCTTCTAGGCCTTCAAGTTCAGCTAATGATGATCAACTTTTAGTCAATGATTTCAATTTCTTAGCCCTCTACGGCATTACTACTATGGAAGAAATTTTTCCAAACTTGGATGAGACACAAGAAGTTGAAGTCTACTGTGCTATTTGCATGGAAGCTAAACCAGTGAAAGAAATGTTCAAAAACCAAAACTGTTCTCACACTTTCTGTGATGATTGTGTTGGTAGCTATCTTACTGCAAAGATTCAAGAAAACATATCAACCGTGAAATGTCCTGACCCGAAATGCAGTGGTGTTTTGGATCCTCATCAGTGTAGTTCAATTATCTCAAAGGAACAGTTTGATAAGTGGGGAAACACACTTTGTGAGAACATGGTGGTTGGATCAAAGAAATTTTATTGTCCTTTTAATGATTGTTCAGCTATGTTATTGAATGATGAAGACGAAGGTGTTGTTGTGACTGTTTCTGAATGTCCACATTGTCATAGATTGTTCTGTGCACAATGCAGAGTTGCATGGCATTCAGGAGTTGATTGTATAGAGTTTAAGAACTTGAAAGAGGGAGAGCGAGGGAGGGAAGATTTAATGGCTATGGAACTTGCAAAGAATAAAGGTTGGAGAAGATGTCCTAGTTGCAATTATTACGTGGAAAAAATCGATGGATGTTCTCACATTTCATGCAGGTATTGTGCTCTTATTGTAACATCCTAGTTGGTATGTTCTCGTTGAATGTTATTTTCTTGACTATGTAACTTACTATTATTCGTACATATTCAAGGAATTGTAGACAAATGTATTAATAAAATATTATAATATATTCTGACTCTTGTAATCAAACTTGTTTGCAGATGTGGTTATCAATTTTGCTATGCCTGTAGAACCTGTTGGAGTAGGTCCCATCAATGTTGATCTCTATAAGAATTGCTGGAGGAGAATAGAATGGGAAAGCACAACAGCAATGAGATTAATTAGTCAATTTTCAATTGTAATTGTTGCCGATGTACTTCTGATTATGAATTGTTTTTTCTTTTTGACAAGATTGATTATGAATTGCTAGTCGCTTACTGAGCTTTATTAAAAAAAAAATTGCAAATTAGTAAAGGAGACTTGGTAAACTTTTCAAACTATTCATTCATCAAACTGGGGGTGTAATGCCATCGTGTAAATTTTACGATTAAATTAAAGATTTATTTTATAAAAAATAAAATAAAATGGAGAAAATGATCGTTCAACTTCATCCTTTGGGCAACACAAGATTAACTTCATAATTTTGACAGGAGATAATCCATTTATGATGGTGACTATATCCAAATTCCAAAGATTATTATGTGTCTTTATCTTAAAAATCTATTTCTATATTTAGAAAATAATCAATAGATTGTTGTTGTCCTTTAAAATTTGGTCCTCTGAATAATTCAGAGTTTGACCGGGGTATGTAAAGTTTGACTCCAATTTGTTTCATCACCAGAGATTGCGATTAGGGGTGAGAATAGGTTGGGCCGAGTTAGGTTTTGTAAGATCTGTGTCTGGCCTGCGTTTAAAATGTTAGGCTTGAGTCTGACCTATGGGCTCTCATAGGCCCAACTTTTAGGTTTGGTCTGGCTTTTGTGAAAGACTGACAAGGCCTGAAAGCTTGTTTAAAAGTCTATTTTATCAATTTTTTTACAAAAGCCTACCGTCGTTAAGTGATTAGTGAGATTAAGTTCTATTTTATATGCATCTAATTTTTTTTGACTCAAATAAATTCATTATATGCATCAAATTTAAATTCTATTTTATAATAATAAATTTAAATATGTCAAAAATTGATGTAAATCTGCTTTGCATTTTTCCAAAGAGGATTTACCTCATGGGAGATAAATCCGCTTTTAAAAAATGCAAAGCGGATTTATCTCCTATGGAGGTAAATCCGTTTGAGTCAATTTCATGGGGGTTATTTTCGGTTTATCAAATTACGTGGGGATATGGTCAAAGGGGGTAAAAAAAAAACCCAATGATAAATTTGGCAGAAATCACCACAATTCATTGTGTTTTCTAAAGTTTGAAATTCCCATGGCCATTTCATAAGAGGTTTTTACCAAAGAATTGGCAATTGCAATAGTCTATGGGTTGAGTTATGTGCTTTGCGGTTGAGTCTCAAACTTTTCAAGATTTATCCTTACTCGGATAATGTTCTCATAGACAAATATTAGTGATTAGTAGTTAGAAGGATGTGATAGTTTTCAGGATTTGAACTTGGACTTATTCGAATAATTTTTGTTTTCATTTAAAATTCAAACTCCTTCGATATTCTTTGGTTCACCAACTGAACTACCTATTTGGGATTACTCCAATAATTTTTGTTTTCATTTAAAATTCAAAGTTATCAAAGTGGTCCAAACAAACAACCCTTGGAACTATCCTATATATTTACTAAAACTCCTAATAATTGCATCCGCACTACTATTACAAACCCCACATGCTTTCTCTAATTTTTTTTTAAGCAATGCTTTCTCTAATTTAAGTACCCTATATAATTTTATATTTTCCCATTGTTTCCCCCTATTTCTTTTTACCAATTTTGGTTACTCCCACCCGTGGCTTTATCCTTTTGACTGTAAAAAACAGAGTGATCTAAATACGTCACTGTATTGACCCCAAGCGTTTCAAAGTCATGTTGGAAGGAAGAGGGGGGAAAGCAAATAAAAAGAAGCTTGTTTTATTTAAGGTCCCCACCATTATAACTTGTAGTTAAGCTCATAAAGATTGGGACATACAAAAAAACAACAGCTAGCCAAAGAGGGGTCAGTGTCACCACTCACCATCAACCCGATTCAAGGAAGATGTTGATTATGTTATGTCGTTTGTCTAGAAAGTAAGATTCATATACATTACCGGCGACTTTGGTCGCCAGTAACACACAATGGCTAAATGCCGTTGACTACACACAACGATTTAGTTAGGCGTTGTGTTATCGATGGCCTAGGCTGCTGATAAGTTATATATAATGGTGAAGTTCGTTCCTTCACCATTTCTGTCGAGTCATCTTCCTCAATCACTCCCTTCTCCTCCTCCGTCTGTCACTTCTCTTCCTCTGTCCCTCATTTAGTTGAATCCTCTCCACCTTCACTAATGTAAGTGTTGCTCGTATCGGGCTAAATTTGCTAAATGCTTCAGAGCTCGATGGTACTTCAAATCTAGTGGTAGAATCGAACATGGGAATATTATGAAAGTTTGGGGTAATGTGTTAGATGATGAGTTGATCGTATACCTACTGATACCTTAGGAACAGTCGCGCAGGATGATAATTCCCAACTGGTTGTGTTCAAGACCCAAAAGAATGAATTTTGGAAAAAAAATTGTCAAGAAAATTGTTGGCTATAATACTCGTTCGAGAGAAAATAATTATGTCTCCTCTCTTTTTGATCTGACTAATGTAAATTAGTACTTTAGCTCGACTTTTAATTTGTCTCTAGGATAGATTGTATTAGGGGTCTTTCTCCTTAACAAGTTGGGGGCTCCTTAGTATTGCTTTAATTTTAATTTATTTTCTTGTCAAGAGTATTGGTCTAGTCCCCCTTCTTGGCTCTCTTCGGTCCTCTTTATTTTTTATCTTTTTTAATAAAATCAGCGGGAAGTACTTTTTTCTTTCTTGATGCTTTTTCATCAGAAGCTTTTAACGAGACTTATTTTCTTCTATAAAAATTGTTATTATTTAATATCATATAGCTAATTATGATGTTAATTAATGTTAATAATGCAATATTATTTACGTAATAACTATATCTGCTATTCAATAAACCAAGAACTGTAAATTTTTCTTATAATAAGGATTTAAAAAAATGGAGTTACTACTCCACTATGTTAGTTGTTGTAGTTAAATTAAAATGTTAGACTTTGTAAAAAAAATTAAAATATTAGACTGAGCTCCAACATGTGTGCGATTGAGAAGGTGCACCTTTCTTTTTTATTTAACGGGGGCTATGCCCTAAAACAAGAAGAAACTAACAAGAAACAAGTCTGGGAATAGAATTCCCTACAACATCAGAAAATAATAATGCTCCTACAGAATTAGGGCACTGCTTATAAATAATCAAATTTTCTACTTGATGACAACTAATGTTGGCCAACTCATCGGCGTAACGATTAGCCTCCCTAAAAATGTGCACATATCGAATCTTCCAAAGAAGGCTGAGAAGCTTGCGAATCTCTCTAACAATACTCCACCCTGTGAAAGGCGCACATTTTCTTTGGGTTCCACCAAATTGCACTTGCTTAATTTCTTAAGGTTTAAATATTCATTCGGCCCCTGCAAATACACGCACAATCCAAATAGGCCCTTGTAAAAAAAAACTTTAAAATAACCCTCGCAATTACGTAACGTGTTTAAATGGGCCTCTGTTGTTAGTTTAGCTTAACAGCGTTAACTCTATGTAATTCGTGGTACTTTAATTTAATGGGCCCTTGCAATTATGTAACGTGTTTAAATAGACCCCTGCTGGTTCTTCTTCTTCTCCATTTCCAGAAATCCCTTGCAAATACCTGATTAATGTAGTTCAATACGTTTTAATTACTTATTGACTGAGAG
Organism: Astragalus glycyphyllos; assembly: GCA_963573325.1. Taxonomy (NCBI): domain Eukaryota; kingdom Viridiplantae; phylum Streptophyta; class Magnoliopsida; order Fabales; family Fabaceae; genus Astragalus; species Astragalus glycyphyllos. The sequence goes on from OY754307.1 coordinate 115,584,189, forward strand.
ATTGGTCCATGATCGTATTGAAAAATTGGGTAAAAAAAGGGAATTGTCTATAAACTCGTACACTTGACAATAATCAAATCAATGAATGGAATCAATCAGAATCTCGTCAAGCATGAACATGCACCTAAAACTAAAAGACTTGATATAATTTCTTCTTTTTCCCAAACGACTAAATTTTACAGATAAAGTCATAGTAGAATGTACACTGCCTGCTGTCACAGCTACTGGTCTACCATTACCACCAGTTCTATCTTGAAGCTACCAAAATAACGATGTGAATATATATCAAGAGAGTAATCTGGTCAGAAAATAGTTTCCAAGAGGAATTTAACCACCGAATACAAGTCAACAGGCCTACTGATCACCATAAGTAGAGCTAAAACATTGATTCTCCTCCCATGATCAAATATTTTATGAAATCTATAATACTAGCAGAGAGATCCAAGTATAGAGAACTTTAAAAGCTGAAAGGTTGAACTGGCTATGTTAGTAGATGTTATTACAGAAGACAGAATACTTATTGTTATTCATACTAATGGACTGTTTATTCTCATTAAATAACAAACAAATCATTACATATAAAAGATATGAAAGCTAATCTTAAAAGGCAAATTACAATTCTGTGCAAGGGGAGAAATATGGTAGTGGAGACAAACTCATAGAGACCAAGAGAAGGGGGGGGGGGGCAATATGATAGTGGTAGGGTTTGGAATTTGTGCAAGGGATTTCTGGAAATGGAGAAGAAGAAGATAAACCAGCAGGGGCCTATTTAAACACGTTACGTAATTGGAGGGGCCCATTGAAGTACCACGAATTACATAGAGTTAACGCTGTTAAGCTAAACTAACAGCAGGGGCCCATTTAAACACGTTACGTAACTGCGAGGGTTATTTTAAAGTTTTTTTTTACAATGGCCTATTTGAATTGTGCGTGTATTTGCAGGGACGAACGAATATTTAAACCTTTTCTTAATTACACTTTTATTTATTTTACATGTTGCCTTCTGTTAGATTTGCAACATGCATGGTAACAAAAAAAAAAAGATTTGCAACATGCAATGATTGGCTTCTGTCCTACAACAAATTCGTTTTTCAAAACTTAATTAATTTATTTGCTTCAGTCCAAGTGCGGTAATGGGAGGAAACTTTTTCTTTTATTCGGTTAATAGTTAGTCATTGAATTTTATATCTTATACTTGACGAAATTTCAGTTCTCATTACATTTCCTGTTGTCTCTGGATGCATGCTTGATCAAGGTGAATGACACGTTTGAGTTGTATACTTGGAGACCAATGAGAATTCTTCCAGAATTTTGTCAAGTATAAAATATGAGATTTAAGGAATAATTACTAACGAAATAAAGAGAAAGTTCCTTATTGAATCAAATGCTTCTGATATAGGGTCAAACCAAATGTATGATTTAAAGATTTTTTTTTTGATTTTTAGATGGAAAATTCTTGATTACCTTTGAAAAAATGTGAGTAATTTACCCAATGCGACGTGAAATCAATAAAATTGTTAGATTATGAATTAACTGTATTTTAATGTGTTATTTAGCATAGCAATTCAATTGTAAATACACTTAAAGTGTAGTTGATACACTTTACTTATTATTTAGTTAGTTCCATATCTTCCTAGTGTGCAGCTCTGTATATACCTTTGACTCTCAATTAATAAAGCTAGAAGTCATTTTTACATCATAACAAAACTTAACAACTTTCTTTTAATTTTTGTTGTTGTGGAATCCACTATCTTTATCAATTAAAATATACCGTGTTTTTATACCACGAGCATATTATATTATTTGGGTACATGTGGCAAAATTTGAATGAATACAAGTGAGATTGGGTAAGTTACTCACCTAAAATATAAATTTCACATATCTACGTGAATCACAAGTGATTTGTATATTTGTACGTTTAGATCACATTGATATTAAATTAAATTAGTGATATATCAAATTTTAAGAAATACAAGTGAAATGAGTAAATTGCCCACATTTATCTAAAGGGTGACCTATAGGCCTCACCATTTTAAATTTATAGATATTTAATGACCCAAAAGTATTCACACCTAAGGAGTTTGGATCATGTCCGACAAAACTGGACAGAGTTCTTTTTGAAGTTTCATGCAGAGCAAAGATGCCACGAACAACATCATCCTCCTTCTCCTCCTAAAGCAAAGTGTGAAACTGTCAAAAAGAAAAGAGGTGATATGAAATTTTGTAGTTTATGCATAATTATAATTTGTGTAGAATTTTCTTATCGAAGTGACAAATGCGACTAGAAACTCACGCACATAAGTGTGAGGTCTTGCATTTGAACTCACTACAAGATATCCAACCTAGCAATTTCGACACCTGCTATCATGACAAACTATTTTTTCCAAAATAGTATCAATTTAATACCCCAACATTTAAATAATGTGGCATGCAGACATGAAAGATTTTATTATTTTGTTGTGTTAATTTGGTCTCTGACATTTGTCATGCTGACACTTAACTCCCACGTCAGCTCTGTCAACTAACTGTAATTGACGAAAGGACTAAATAGACACATTTTTGTAATTGATGAAGACTAAATTGACATATGTAAAAAGTCGGGACTAAATTGAACACTTTTGAAAAGTTAGGGACTAAATAGGGTATAATCTCGTACATGTAAATTAGTTGTTTGGATTCAGCGGAAAGTCAAGCAATGATAGAGATTAGAGAATAGAGAGGGTGGGTCTTGGTTGTCCTCAGCACTAAACACCTCTAACTCCTGGGTCCCACCTTAGAATGGAAGGTTGACGTAATTCATTTCATGGACTATATTCTTCATTAGAGCATTCATTAAAGAAGCAGGGCAATGCAGGATCTGTGTTGGACTTTCAAACGAGGTAATAATTTATTTTGTTCTAGTACAAAACTTTTTCATATTTTTGAAATTTTCACGTAAAACCCTTTTTCATATTCACACTTAGGGTCTGTTTGGTTAGAGCGAAAGAGAAAGGAAAGAGAGAATGAGGGAATAGAGAATGACATTTTATTGTTTGGTTGACGCGAGAGAGAAAGGGAAGAGAGAAAGAGAGAGTGACTTTTTATTGCTCGTAAACGTGTGTTTGTTTGAGGTGAAAGAGGGGCGAGAAAGTAAGAGAGGAGAGAAAGAGAGAAGAGAGTGTACGAAACAATAGAAAGAGGGAAGTAAGAAAAGATTCTCTCTTCCCTCTTTCTCTTCAACCAAACGGACCCTTAAAAATTTTGGATCATGTCCGACAAAACAGGACAGAGTTCCTCTTTTAAGTTTCATGCGGAGCAAAGATGCCACGAACTACAACATCCTCCTTCTCCTCCTAAAGCAAAGCGTGAAATTGTCAAAAAGAAAAAAGGTGATATGAAATGTTGTAGTTTATGCATCATAAGTATTATAAACCATGGCTTTGTTCACAAAGGCTGACAAGTATGAACAATCAGAAAAAGCCACACACATCTCCAAATAAATACGTGGCATCCACCTCAGCTTTTATTGAAAATTAATTTCGAAATATATCTCAAAAATGAAGAATCAGGGGATCAAACCCCCTTCCTCACACCCACACCTTCCAACACTAACCATTTGAGCAACCACGTTTTGTTGTAATTGAAGCATATTATAGAATGTATACCTTTTTTTTCTTTTATTTCTAGCAAAACCTATTACCTACTAACTATATTTATTTATATGTATTTTAATACTTATTCAAATTTGTTATTAAATATGAGTAATTTTGTAATTCAAATTATAAATATTACATATTTATATATCATATTTATTTGACATCTAATATTTACTTTTTTTTTTGACAATGACATCTAATATTTACTTATGATATATTACATTTATATATCATATTTATTTGACATATAATATTTTGTAATTCAAATTTGTTATTAAATATGAGTAATTTTATTGATTTTCAAATTTGTTTTTAATTCAAAATTATACTAAATTTAAAAATATTGACTTATAATATCTTACATTTTTGAATTCTCATATTAATTTAATACCAAATTTATTGATATCGGGTCATGCGGGTCAATTAGTGGCCGCTCGGTTCGACCATTGACCCAATGACCTAGTGACCTGCTCGGGTCGATCACCGGGTCGGTTTTAATAACATTGATTGTAGCTGACTGTTTCAAAAAAACAAAAAACAAGTAATGAATACAATGCTAATTTTGTGGATCCAGTAATGAATACAATGCTAATTTTGTGGATCCAATATCTCTCTCGACAATCTCTCTTCATCTCTCATTCGCACATTCCTCTTCCTTCTTTTTCTCTCATTTTCTATCACAAAATTTCAATCTTTTTTTGATGAACTACAAAAGTTTGTCCTTCATCTCTTCTTTCATCATTTTTCCCTAAATTTCTGAAGAATTTCCTTTGTTAGCATCATAACAAAGTTGGCCACGATACTGTGTGAATGATGAAGAACGATATTGCCACTTCCACCGTGATTTGTTTTTGATTCTATTTCTTCAGCACCTTACCGTGATTTGTTTTTGATTCTATTTCTTCTGTTGTAAAGTTTGTTTTTTTATCATGTCAAACTAAATGGGTTTTCTTTGCTTTCGCTTGGTAATATTTTTATTCTTTGAAGTTTTTGAAAATTTCTTCAATCATGTTCAAATGGTTTTTTTCCCCTTCGGCTTCTGTGATCATAAAGCTTTAGAGGAATTTTGGCAGTGCAGTATCTTTATGGCTAAAAAGATTCAGCTTTTGAAATCATAACATTGTTTTGGAGTACTTCCTAAGTTTATCAATTTTGCAATCATCTCATTTCAATAAATAGATTGAAGACTGTGCCCACAATATAGTCAACCTCCATAGTGAGAAATTAAGGATATAGTTGTTCTTACGTTTGTATTGTATACAGGTATACTCCCCAATATATATAATCAGACCCAGAATAGCAAATGTAGAAAATAGTGAGATATTGTTATAATAGTAACAAAAATGTGTTGATGCAGCGATGAATGTACACCTATTGTTGTCCGGTTATGGAAGTGTTATTGTCACCCTTACAACAATGTGGTTTTTTTTCCTGTTTTGATCATTGTTGTAGCTTTGAAAATCCTTTCGGCCGGAACCACTATCGAGAGAAGATGGAGACTATCAGAAGCACAAGAGCAACAAGGTAGCCGGGTTGTTACAACATAGGTGCTGAACCTGTTTTGGGTTCATTCCGTAAGTATTCTTATAACTGCATATTGGTTTTCCCCATTCTTTTCAAATTTAATTTTTTTATTCCATTTACGAACATTCTGTCTTTTGCATTGCACTTTCATTTTAGTACATGTTGGGGTTGCAAAATATAAAACTAGAATTCAATTTTATGTTTCATTTGTGCTCACATGGCATTCAACTTACTTTAAGTAGTAATTTTGGGTTCGTGTAAGTAACTACTAAGCAATGATGGATATATATATATATATATATATATATATATATATATATAATATATATATATGGATAGAGAGAATACAATTATTCAAATTCAAATATTAAAATTATCATAAATAGTAGTGCAATTAGGATATTGCGAAGCTGTGTGTCATATATAAATTTATCTCAAGTTATTGTGAAGCTGTGTGTCATATATATGATATTGAATTTGCAACTTTTGTTCTGTTTAATCACGATACAGTGAGCCTAATTGAAAAGTCTTGCTCATAGCTTCTTGAATTCTCGGAGGAGCTTTTAGTGTTCTAAATAGGGATACTACTGAATATCCAACAATATCTAATACTTATTTATTGAATAATGTTGAATATAAATCCTATGGATTTTCCTAGGAACATATCTGACCTCATTGGTAGGTTCTCTTCAAAGTTCATGTGAGGGACTCATCGAGAATATATTTGAGAAAACATTTCATGTTTGAGGGATTATGATTGATTAGGACTTGCTTAAAAAGTTCAAAGATAAATCAAATGTTGTTAAGGTGAAGCGTAAATCATAATTTTCAATAGTGTTCATAGTTTTAAGCTAAGACTTTCCAACAAATCATAATCCATAACATTACTTACACTGTTAGAGACAATGTCTCGATCGTCAATGCAAGGGGTTTCGTGGATACAATTTCACAACTTTCACCAAGAGAGAAACCCTAAGATAAAATAAAATTTGAACTAATGGTTCTCTCTTCGCACAGTCACTATAACCCACTAAATTTGGAACTTCTCTCAAACCCTATCGTGTGATGTGAAAAGCGGTGCTGCTCTGTATTCCTTTTGTTTGCTCTCAATCTTTTTTTTAGGCTTAATTACACTTTTGGTACTCCTATTATAGACCATTCACGATTTTGGTACCCCAAGAATTTTTTCCACGATTTTGATACCCTTATTTTATCTAATTGTAAAATTATTGCCCCCCACTAGTCTAGTCAAACATTTGGGTGAGTTGGTACTCACTAATCTAACGTGGCAGCCACGCTGGCATGCCAGAATGGATTAAAATTTAAATAGCCTTTTTTTGTTTTGTTTTTAATTATTAATTCATTAATAATATCTATAAAATAACCCTAACATATAGATATTATTAATGAATTAATAATTAAAAACAAAACAAAAAAATGTTATTTAAATTTTAATCCACTCTGGCATGCCAACGTGGCTGTCACGTTGGATTAGTGAGTGCCAACTCACCCAAATGTTTGGCCAGACTAGTGGGGGCAACGATTTTACAATTAGATAAAATAGGGGTACCAATTAGATAAAATAGGGGTACCAAAATCGTGGAAAAAATTCTTAGGGTACCAAAATCGTGAGTGGGCTATAATAGGGGTACCAAAAGTGTAATTAAGCCTTTTTTTTATCACCACTCTCAATCTTATTCCTAATAGTGAGTAACACTAATTAGATTGCAATAGATCGTTTCATATTTAGTTTTTTTTACAAAATTAGATTAGTCGCTGACAAAGTCGTTGGATACTAACAATATGATAAAAAAATCTAATCTAATGCATCATTATGCTTTTATTGATTATTAAGTAAAATATTTACCATTCTCCAACTAATATTGTATATCGCACGTATGATAAAAAATTCTAATTTAATGCAGCATTATGTTTTTATTAATTATTAAGTAAAATATTTACCATTCTCCAACTATTAATTATTTTTGTAAAAAAAAACTATTAATTATTCAGTCATAGATGATACAATAGAATGAATATATAAGGTTTAATAAAAAAAATATATAATGTTCATATTAAAATAAAATATCATAAATTATTGTCAATTCTAAAAAAAAATTATACCTCATTAATTATGGAACTTTATAGGCAAATAAGATATGGGGAATAAGTCCCTTTTAAAAAAGAAGATATGGGAATAAGCAATACTAATATTGATATTCTAATTTCTTTTTGTATCTTGCTTTCAAACTTATAACATCAAATATTTTCGGTTTAATTACATTTTTGGTCCCCCTATAATAGTTCATTCACGATTTTGGTCCTCTAGCCGAAATTGATCAAACTAATGGTTGAAGTGGTACTAAGTTAAATGACGTGGCATCCCATGTTTGTATCACCTGGAAGCTGTTTTTAATTAAAACATAATATTTTAATATAACAATTTGTTTTTTAAATAAGTAATAATAAACATCCCAATATCTGGTAATAAAGTATTTTTTAATCTACTTTTTTCCAACTTACTAACTCTCTTTCTCTACGATGAAGGTTCGGAGATAGCAAATCTTGGTGTTACTCAAGGAGGAAGTTTGATGAAGATCAAGAGGAAGATCTTAGAGTAACCAAAGGATCTATGTTATGTATACTTATGGATGGATGTATTGTTTCATCCTTCCCTCAGAGTCTCACACTCGACTAAACGAGTGCTTTCTACCTGTACGTGGGAATCTCGATGGGGACTGCCCACAATGGAGCGTGAATGGGGAATTTTTCCATGTGGAGACGGGGACGAGAAAGATAATTCCCCCACTGTCAACTCTGGGATGAGGATGGGGACGGGGACCATTCCGCTGTCCGAGTACATAATATGTGTTTTTTAATTAAAAATATTAATAAAAAGTAAAAATGTGCTAACTGTTATCTTTTATTCTTAATTTTATTTTTTGAATATCAATAAATAAAAGGAGGAATAAATTTTATATTAAAATATTAAACTATGATTTTTTAGTTTAACTATAATATTTTTTAGTATACAATCTAATCTAATAAACGTGTCCTACTAAAATTTGTCATGGTGGGTTTATTTAAGGTGTCCAAAGTAGTCAATTTTTTTGACATAATATACGTAAACATTCAACTGGCTCTTTTTTAATCCCCAAACAACAATTTGAAAATTTAAGTTAAAAGGAAATGTATACTCATGCTGGCACGGGTGATACATACTAGTAATTATAATTTGTGTAGAATTTTGTAAAATTCTAATTTTAATAGAATTTTGTAACAATTGTTTTTTTTTTGAATCAATTTTGTAACAATTGTGTTTGTTGATAATCCAGAAACTTTCATGTTGTTGTTGATATGGAAATTAACAAGAATTAAGATCATGTATTGAATAAAACAGAAAGAAAATAAATCTTGGGGATCAGTCACGTTCGTGATATTTTATGGGTCCTAGGCAAATTGTGAGAAAAGGGGCCCACTTATATAAGTATTTTTTAATTTGAAAATACTTCAATAAAAGACAAAAAAATAATAACTTATTTCATTTAACATAATACGTCTTAATACATAATAATAGTTTTACAAAATATCAAAAACTTCTCTTTTCTCAGAAAGTCATAAGAGGTTTCTTCGAGCATTTTGAGTTGCAAAATTTATAATTTCATTAACATCAATGCTCTCCAACATATCCTTCTAACACTTTGTGACGAAAGACAAATAATTTCATCTTGAATTTTATGTCCAAAATTATGGTAATGAATTTCAAGATCCTGAATGCGTCTCACATGATCTTGCATTATCAAATTAAATTCCGCAATCATTTCAAAAAAAGTGTCATTACTATCTTGTACAAATTTTCATTGGATCCTCGAAAGGCAAGATTATTTTAGCAAGACATTTCATGACAGCAAATATTCTATATAAAACTTGTTTGCAACACTCTTTCTCTATGTAAAACTACAAAATTTAAGATTTAATTATCAAAAAAAAATTTAGAAGATTTAAACAATCTAAAACAAAAACACTATACTTTGTCAACATATTTGCAATAAACTAACTATTTCCGATCGCTAATTTCACCATTGCTTAATTTTCTAGAATAATATTCATGAAAAATGCCTAAAATATTTGTCTAAGCGAAAGTTAAGATTTATTTCTCTAGTAGGCCAATTTTCGACTAGAATATTCTTCGCGAATTGTTATCAAGATTCTCCCAATTTCTTGATCATAAATATCAAAATTTGGATTTTCTTGTTCTCTAGGAACATCATTAGGTGTATTTGTTATAACACTTGTATAATTTTGGCTTAGTATAAATTTTTTTTGGGCCCCTTACAAACGTGGGCCCTAGGCGGTCACACCACTGGCCTAAGACCAGGGCCCGCCCTGGGGGAACTAGACAATCAATTTCAAATGTCTCCATATAAAATCGATTCTTTTATTTTTGGTTTGTAGACGAAGTGACAAATGCGACTAGAAACTCACGCACATAAGTGTGAGGTCTTGCATTTGAACTCACTACAAGATATCCAACCTAGCAATTTCGACATCTGCTATCGACAAACTATTTTTTCCAAAATAGTATCAATTTAATACCCCAACATTTAAATAATGTGGCATGCAGACATGAAAGATTTTATTATTTTGTTGTGTTAATTTGGTCTCTGACATTTGTCATGCTGACACTTAACTCCCACGTCAGCTCTGTCAACTAACTGTAATTGACGAAAGGACTAAATAGACACATTTTTGTAATTGATGAAGACTAAATTGACATATGTAAAAAGTCGGGACTAAATTGAACACTTTTGAAAAGTTAGGGACTAAATAGGGTATAATCTCGTACATGTAAATTAGTTGTTTGGATTCAGCGGAAAGTCAAGCAATGATAGAGATTAGAGAATAGAGAGGGTGGGTCTTGGTTGTCCTCAGCACTAAACACCTCTAACTCCTGGGTCCCACCTTAGAATGGAAGGTTGACGTAATTCATTTCATGGACCATATTCTTCATTAGAGCATTCATTAAAGAAGCAGGGCAATGCAGGATCTGTGTTGGACTTTCAAACGAGGTAATAATTTATTTTGTTCTAGTACAAAACTTTTTCATATTTTGAAATTTTCATGTAAAACCCTACTTCCAATATAAGTATAACCTATTTCTTTTCAGAGTACCCTTTTAACTTTTGCGTTTGAAAGAATGTATTTTAAAATGATACTGGTAACTGGTAAGCATATCTGAGCAGCTGTAATTTTTTTTCCACTGAGACAAGACAATAATAAGTACAACACATGTTTTCTACTTTCACCGTAACAATGGTGATTGTTTACTACCACCAGCATGATAATGAAAAATACTCTCCCACATTTCTCAATAAATATTAAAAAACAGACATAATAATAAACAACAGAGTATAAAATCCAAAAAAAATCTAACAAAAAAGTGTAAAAGAGAATTGTTGAAGAATTCCTACAAAATTTGTCATTTATAATTGGGAAGTTATTCTTTTTCTTCAAATCTACCAGGCCTATCCAACAGGCAACACAACATAACAAAATTCCACCTCACTAGTAACTATCCTTCAACTATTGTACCACAAGTCCACAGTAGTCTGCAAACCTTGCAACTCACATTCACGAAGACAACAACCTTATTCAGCGGCGTTAGTTAGGGTTGACATAAGAGTAAGACTATGGAGAGCATTTATAACATACATTTTTTGTTTGGTCAGAAGCATTTATAACATAGATAAACTAAATGGATTGTTTTTTTTACATCAAATGGATTGTTTAAGTTGTTTTTTTAGGCCCAAACTATTACTGCATAAGAGTTTAATAAATTTATAAGGCTTAAATGTGTTTTAGGCCCATGCAAATATAGGGTGTTTTGGTTTAAGCCCCTGCAAATTTTTTATTTATTTATAAGCCCTTGCAAAATAACACGTTTTGTTTTAAGCCCTTCTGTTAGCAAATTGTTAGTGAGACGTTAAAAATCTCTTCCACGTGTATATTTGCAGGGGCTTAAACCCAAAAAAATATATTTTGCAAGGGTCTAATGAATAAAATATATTTTTGCAGGGGCTTAAAATAAAAATAAAAACACACATGGAAGAGATTTTTAACGTCTCACTAACAGTTTGCTAACAAAAGGGCTTAAAACAAAACGTGTCATTTTGCAAGGGCTTATAAATAAAATTTTTTTTGCAGGGGCTTAAACCAAAACACCCCATATTTGCAGGGGCCTAAAACATATTTAAGCCAATTTATAAATAATAATGTAGTTTTTACTCAAATAATAATTGTTAGTAGTGGGAATAGGTCAGACCGACCGATAAGGGTGATATCCAGTCTAGGCCACACTTTCATTAATAGATAAAGTTGAGGCTCTCTTTAAAGTTTATTTAGCTAAAAAAAACTAGGCTACAATCCATGAAAAAAGTATTTTAGGCTTACCGACACGACCTACTTAAGTAAATATAAATAGTATATTTTATTACTACTACTATTATATTAAAATTTGTACCGTCTTAGGTGAGATTTAATTACTAGCTTCGTTGCTGAAATTTTTTTCAGGAATATGTTAGGTTTGTCTAACTATAGATTTTATCGATTTATTTTTGGGATAGTTTTTATCCTTGTTTAATGGATTGAGTTTTCTTCTTGCTTTGCTTTTATGGTGTGCTGCAAACGATTGTTAAGGACTTAAGTACCAATTTGGTTGGAACGATAGTCATTATAGTCATGCTTTTTGCATGTCATTATAGAGATTCATCCAACTAGTTTTCTTTTAATAGGATTACTTTTATTTAATTTTCGTTATAATGTTGTTTTTGTTCATGGGTATTAGTCTAGTCCCCCGTGTTTTGTCTCTCTGTTTTTTGTCAGTAAAATTTAGGGGGAATACTCCTTTTTCTTCTTGATCTTTTTTCCCTAAGAAGAGTTTTGCATCAGAAAGTTTTAACGACACTCTAGATCCCTTTTTTTGTTCAAAAAAAATTGCTTTGTGGTAATCATAAGTTTTCTTAGATTTTATGTTAATTTAAACATATTGACCTACATTAAAGATGATTTTCTAAAATATATGTTTTGCCAGATCTCGAATTAGAACTTTATCTCTAACCAATTAACTTGTTAGTCTATTTACAAAAGTTTACACCGTACCACTCAAAAGTTGTAGGCCGTCGTAAAAATATTAATGAAGTGGGCTTTTAAAAAGAGTTGCAGACTTTGCCAGATTTTCAAAAAGGATAGGCTAGACCTCAAAGGTGGGTCTACTACAGGCCAGGAGCTACGCTTAGACCTAATGTCTTTTTTTGACGGATAGACCTAATGTTTATAACATAGACCAGACTCGAGCATTGCAAAGTCGAGCTAGGGTTAGCCTATTCCCACACCTAATAATTGCATATAAGTAAGGATGAATCCAGGTGGAGAGACTTGAGGGCAATTGTCCCTCAGTGGTAAATTATTTTACTTAAAAGCACATAATAATTTGATGAAAGAAGAAATAAATTGGTACTTCTTACAAAGAACAAAAATAGTAGTAATTTTAACTTTTTAGCCCTATAGTTTGTAAAAAATTAGGTATTTTAGGATTTAAAAAAATGAGATATGTGCTATGCAAAAGTTTATAGTATTTATTTTAACCCATTAGCAAAAATTTCTGAATTCGACAGAGCATATTTTTATTTGATAACCTACGTAATTTTATTTTTATTTTATGATTCAAAATCAAATGTTAATTTAATTATTTTAGTTAATATGTATATAATTATTAATTATTAAAAATGGAACAAAATTATATAGAGTTGTCAATTTTTTAAAATATGTTAATTATCTCTCCCTCTCTTGAGCCCTCAAGCCCTCACCATCGTTAAGCCGTTACTGAGTCTTACTTTTCTCACACTCTCACGCCCGCCCTCAACCTATCACTGTTCTCATTGAATCTCATCCTTCTTACGCTTCACACCTCGTCAAAGCTGCAGTCACCAATTACCACCTAACTCTCTCGCCTCACCATATCCCTCACCAACAGGCCACATACCCTCACCACCGCCCTCAGTTCTCACCCCTTCATGCCCTCTACGTCGTTAAGCCATATGAGTCTTATCTCTCTTACACTCTCCCGCCTACCCTCAAACTATCAGGCTATCATCGCTCGTAGCGATGAAATAGAAGTGTTTGCTGACCACTGGTTTATAGTGTTCGAGCTTGTAGCCTATAACGATTTGTTTTCTCGATATTAAGCCTATTATTTTAATTCAATTTTTTATTTATCTTCTATTAAATAAAAAATTTCTCTCATTTTTAAGTATTTATTTAAAATTTTAATTTATGTCATTTTATATTTATTAAATATTTCAACAGTTAATTTCACCGAACCCTTTTAATCTACATCATTACCTTCTCTGCTTTCTGCTATTCACTACAAGCTCATCTATTATTAGGGGTGAACAAGATCCGACACAATCGTAAGACTCGTCCGGTCTTCGTCCCAACATCGGGTTTGTTCGTGTCTAAAGGTCCATTTTAGTCCCTGATAATTTCTCAATGGGACAAATTAGTCCCTTACAATTTTTTTGAACAAAAAAGTCTCTGACATTTTCAAAATGGGGACAAATTAACCCCGTTTTGAAAATATCGCAGTCTTATTTATCCCAAAAAATTGTCAGCGACTAATTTGTTCTATAAAAATTTTTCTACTTTTAACCAAACCGACCGTGGAAGATGAATAATCTTTTTTTTGTCAGAAGAGGAATAAAGAAAATCAAGAATTAATTTATTATGTATATATTCTTAATCTCTTTATTTTATTGAAACTATGTACGAAAATTGGTTGATCACTTGAATCCTAATAATAATAAGAACAACAACAACAAAAATAATGAATCACCTCCTCTTCCTTTCTTCCTCTTGTCACACTCTCAAACACATGCACTCTCACATCCACTCAACTTCACTTTCCCATCTTTAAATTTTATTCACTCCACCACACTCCACTCTACTCTCTCTCTCTCTCTCTCTCTCTCTCTCACACACACTTCTATTCCAATGGCTCCATTTCCCACTTTCTTCACCCTTCTCATATCCCTCATTTTCACACTTTCACTACTTCCACCACCATCTTCTTCTTCTCCCAACCCAGAAAAGAAAACTTTCATTATCCAAGTCGACCCCGAAGCAAAACCTTCAATTTTCCCAACCCATAAACACTGGTACGAATCTTCTCTCTCTTCCATTTCCACAACAACAACCAACACTATAATCCACACATACGACACCGTTTTTCATGGTTTCTCAGTAAAGCTCTCACCTTTAGAAGCACAAAACCTTCAATCACTCTCTCATGTCATTACCCTCATACCAGAACAAGTTCGTACACTTCATACAACTCGTTCTCCTCAGTTTCTTGGTCTTAATACCGCTGACAGAGCCGGGTTGCTCCATGAAACTGATTTCGGGTCGGATCTTGTCATCGGTGTTATCGACACTGGTATTTGGCCGGAGAGACCGAGTTTCAATGATCGTGATCTTGGTCCTATTCCCTCTAAATGGAAAGGTCAGTGTGTTCCTGGAAGAAACTTCCCGGCGAGTTCTTGTAACCGGAAAATAATCGGAGCACGTTATTTCTCCGGTGGATATGAAGCCACCAGCGGGAAAATGAACGAAACGACTGAGTATCGTTCTCCAAGGGACTCTGACGGCCATGGAACACACACAGCCTCCATCGCTGCCGGGAGATACGTGTCACCGGCGTCTACCTTGGGCTACGCAAAAGGAGTTGCCGCCGGCATGGCTCCTAAAGCTCGTCTCGCTGTCTACAAAGTGTGCTGGAGCGGTGGCTGCTTTGACTCCGACATTCTCGCCGCATTTGACTCCGCCGTTGCCGACGGTGTTGACGTTGTCTCGCTTAGTGTCGGTGGTGTGGTGGTTCCGTACCACCTGGACGTTATTGCTATTGGCGCTTACGGAGCTTCTGCCGCCGGAGTTTTTGTCTCCGCCTCCGCCGGTAACGGCGGTCCCGGCGCCCTCACCGTCACCAATGTAGCTCCATGGGTTACCACTGTCGGTGCTGGAACTATAGACAGAGATTTCCCTGCTAATGTAATGCTTGGAAACAATAAGATTATACCCGGTGTTAGTATTTACGGCGGGCCGGGTCTAACTCCGGGTCGGATGTACCCGATTGTTTATGCAGGTAACAATGAACATGAAGGTGGTGATGGTTATTCCTCTTCACTTTGTTTAGAAGGTTCATTAGATCCAAAATTTGTGAAAGGAAAAATAGTTGTTTGTGATAGAGGAATTAATTCAAGAGGAATCAAAGGTGAAGTAGTAAAAAAAGCTGGTGGAATTGGCATGATTTTAGCTAATGGTGTTTTTGATGGTGAAGGGTTAGTAGCTGATAGCCACGTGTTACCCGCCACCGCTGTTGGTGCCAGCAGTGGCGATGTAATACGTAGCTACATTGCTCGAGCGGCGAATGGAAATTCGCCGCCCACAGCTACTATCGTCTTTAAAGGAACTAGGCTTGGTGTTAGACCAGCACCAGTAGTAGCATCATTTTCAGCTAGAGGACCTAATCCTGAATCACCTGAGATTTTGAAACCAGATGTTATAGCACCTGGTTTAAACATTCTAGCTGCTTGGCCTGATAGAGTAGGACCATCTGGTGTTCCTTCTGATACTCGTAGAACTGAATTTAACATACTTTCTGGTACTTCAATGGCTTGTCCTCATGTATCTGGTTTAGGTGCTTTGTTAAAAGCAGCTCATCCAGATTGGAGTCCAGCTGCTATTAGATCAGCTCTTATGACCACTGCTTATACTGTTGACAATAAAGGCGATCCAATGTTAGATGAATCTAATGGGAATGTTTCATCAGTTTTTGATTATGGAGCTGGACATGTTCATCCACAAAAAGCTATGGATCCTGGTTTGGTATATGATATTTCACCTTTTGATTATGTCGATTTCTTGTGTAACTCAAATTACACAACTAAGAATATTAAAGTTATTACAAGAAAAGGTGCTGATTGTAGTGGTGCTAAAAAAGCAGGACATACTGGTAACTTAAATTACCCTTCATTATCTGTTGTTTTTCAACAATATGGTAAGCATAAAATGTCTACACATTTTATTAGAACTGTAACCAATGTTGGTGACTCTAATTCAGTTTACAAAGTCACAGTTAAACCACCCGAGGGAATGGTAGTTACTGTGAAGCCTGAGGTTTTATCTTTCAGAAGAGTTGGTCAAAAGTTGAATTTTCTTGTTAGGGTTCAAAGTAGAGAAGTGAAGCTTTCACCAGGAAGTTCAATGGTGAAAAGTGGTTCAGTTGTTTGGTTTGATGGTAAACACACTGTCACAAGTCCTTTGGTTGTGACAATGCAGCAGCCTCTTGATTAGTGTATGTTTTTTTTGGCAGAAATTTTGGCCTTTTTATCTATCTTGGAACTTTTATAAATTTAGTTCTATATGTATAATAGAGAGTATGTTTGTGAAGGTTTTTCATTTAGTGAAAGGTTGATTGTGAAAAAAAATTTCAAAAATATGTATTATATATTTCCTGTTGTAAAATTAAGAATGTCTGTAAAACAAAGTATGTTGGGCATGTGTATATTGGAAGAACCCTTTCCTTTTTGAGTAAATTATGTTGAATCCTTTATATCTTTTTTGTTATATTTAGTTAAATATTTATTTGGTAAATCCATGTGCATAAAGAAGATGGTGATGTTTTTTGTTGAAACAATATTGCTGGTCTAGGAAACCAGGTTGTAAACTAACTACTTCACAGAAGCGTGGATACTTTGATGATGAGATACAGGACAAGATTCATCAAAATATCTGTTATTATTTTGTTCTTTCTTTTTCTCTCTTGTGATCTTCACATGATAGCCAAACATCAGAATAGGAAGCACGTGTATAGGGAATATCCTAAATTATTAAAATAAGAATATTTAAACTATGAAGCACCGACACCAGACACGACACTGATACAGACACATACACTAGTTTTAATTTTAAAAATACAATTGAAGTGTCTATGTCGAACACGATACATGTCTGACACCAGATACGTCTTCAATTAGAAGTGTCGAAGACAAGTCTTAAAATATATTAGTAACCACAATTCAGACTAATTAATTAACAATATCCAAGATTTTCTACAGTAAATGCAGTAAAGTTTGTTAATTTTGATTTGCAATTTACAAGAGTATATGGGGGTAGTTTAGTTTTTGAGAATAGACATAGAGAAAAGAACAAAAATTGAAAGTTCCTCGTGTAAACTTTGAGCTACCTAGTCCTTTGTAGGATTCTCAATAAATGAACAATTATTTATATGTACAAAGGTACTGTCAAACAGGACTTTCAAATTGGGGGATGCATCAAAGATTCAAAGATTCAAAAGTTCAAAACTGAAACTGCTAGAAAAGGCACTACATTAGAATGATGAAAGTTGAATTAAAGCTAATTTAGACTTTCAAACAAAGCATCTTAGCTGGAAAAAGAGTCACTTGAACTGATATTTGTTTGCCAAGATGTGACCCAACAAAATGAGAATTCTTTTTTAGGATGCTTGGTTTGTGTTGTCGTGTGTGTATCATTAGGTTCCCTACTTCCCTTTGTATTTTGTTTTTATATGATGCATGTAGGGTTTAGGAGGAAAAGTTCAAAAAAAAAATATTTAGGGTTTAGGAGGAAAAGTAAAAACAAGATAAAATTCTCATTTTTAAATCAACAACAAAGTTATGAGAGCGTGTTGTCCAACTTGAAAGTTAGTCGATTAGCTCATCTTTGGTCTTTGGATTTTGCTCATATAATTAATCGAGTAGCTTATTTTTGACTTACCCTTATTCGGCTCACGGGGATAATCGTCTGCTTGCCGTATTTGGTTAACGTTTAAATTTTTTTTGTAAACAGAGTGTAACACTTCAAAACGGATGTATCTCTCATTACCAATGTGCTATCTAAGTGGTAAGGAATTTGATTTCCCTTAAACAATCTCTTAGTTTTAATTCTTATGAACATGAAAAATAAGTAAAAAGAAAGTTTTGCACCTACTATTGCTGTGAAATAAAAAAACGGAATGTGGTTAGGCCTAGCTCAACTGGCAAATACCGAAATTGTTAGGTTGGATATCATGTCTCGGTTTCTAGTGGCAATTGCCACTTCGTATTCGAACCAAAAAACAAACTTAATAATTTGAAGAAGAAAAAAGGGAGGCAGGGACGGGGTGCACGAAAGGGAAGGGATAAGGGTAGGAGTAATTAGTTGCTAAAAAGAAAAAAGAAGGAGTGGGATAAATAAATAGGAATGTGGTTTTGGCAATCTTCTAAGTCATTAACAATATATGTGTGGTCCAAGCCCTCCGTAATCTATTAAAATTGGCCTAATCCTTCCAATTAACTTAAGTTGATTTGGATTAGATTTGTCCAAATTTATTGCCTGAATCAATTACATTTATTCGATTTATGTTGGTTTGGATTTTACACTTGTTCTGCAAAACCCAAAACAAAATTACATCAATTCGACGAGTTGGTTTGAATTGAGGTCACTTTGTAAAATAAAAAAGTTATGTTTTTTGTCATATCTCAACACTTTTGAATAGCCAAAAAAATAAATTTAAAAAATACACTAAATCAAACTCACACATTAATAGTCTCCAATCCAAATTACTAAAATGTTAGAGCTTAAACATAATTACAAAGACAAATTTTATAAGTAAATAGCATCTTGTCAGTTTAGGTGGTCGGGTACACAATTTGATTTTTAAAATTTGTAACCCAAACCAAACTACTGTGAATTAGTATGGGTTTCGATTTCAACTTGACCGAACACGAAAAACGCCCTAACCAAAAATAGATCGATTTAGATTAGATTTTTGGTTAATTCGGATTTGGCCAAACCACTGAATAGCTAAACTCTACTTTATAAATGTATCTGTTTGACAATGTCAATCCGCTAGCTTATTACAGATAGCTTATAGAGGATAAACTCATTGTAGGTGTTTGACATGACTAAACTATTTCCCGAATCAATTACATTTATTCGGTTTATGTTGGTTTGGATTTTACACTTGTTCCCAAAACAAAATTACATCAATTCGACGAGTTTGGTTTGGATTGGGATCACTTTGTAAAATAAAAAAGTTATGTTTTTTGTCATATCTCAACACTTTTGAATAGCCAAAATTTTTTTTTTAAAAAATACACTAAATCAAACTCACACATTAATAGTCTCCAATCCAAATTACTAAAATGTTAGAGCTTAAACATAATTACAAAGCCAGATTTTATAAGTAAATAGCATCTTGTCAGTTTAGGTGGTCGGGTACACAAGTTTGATTTTTAAATTTTGTAACCCAAACCAAACTACTGTGAATTAGTATGGGTTTCGATTTCAACTTGACCGAACACGAAAAACGCCCTAACCAAAAATAGATCGATTTATAAATGTACCTGTTTGACAATGCCAATCCGCTAGCTTATTACAGATAGCTTATAAAGGATAAACTCATTGTAGGTGTTTGACATGACTAGATTATTGCATTTTTTCATTACCCTAAACCCTACTTGAAGTAACATTTGAGATTATAGATTATAGAGTTTCATTTTTTATTCTATCTTCCTTATTATTTAATTAAACTTCTCAATTATATGAATCTTCTATCTCATTTTTAAGCATTTATTACAAAATGTCCATTTAAGTCATTTTATATTTATAATAAGTTAGTTAAACCATTAATTTTACCAAATACTTTAAATTTAGTGTGTTGCTTATCTACTATAAATTATCCGCTATATGCTAACCTATTCACTATCCGCAAGTTTATCCACTATCTTCTCTTTTTTATCAATTAGAGCCACAATATATCTTCATTGTTTATGAGAATCAACATTAAGTCCCAATGGTGTAACTCATGTGGTTGGAGCTAGGGATATCTTTCGTCTACTCCCGGGTTCGAGATATGCGACACTCCCAATTCTCATTTCCCCTATATGTGGCTATTGTGTCAGCCTCTTGAAAAAAAAGAATCAACATTAACCTATGGGCTTACTAGGAGAAAAATATAAAATATGATTTTACTTGAAAAGGGGAAGGAAAATAAATATAAATTTTGTGATCTACTAGCATTGGGCAACGAAATGGCATAATACTTATATATATGTGGCCCAACGGTGATTACTATTTCTGAGTCAACGGCTCATAAATTTATTGCAGTGGCTACCAGCACCCCACCTAATTGTCTCAAACACCCCATAACTTTTATATTCTGGTAACTGAATTGCCAAATGTAAAAATTACATATTTTATAGTTGGCTCGCTCGTTTATGTGTCAAAATTACATTTTATATTATGTCAATGATATAGTTGGCTCGCTCGTTTATGTGAATAATTGATGCAAGTTGTGACATATATAGGAAGTAACTAAGAGGTTAATAGTAGTTTGTTTATTCTTTCAAATAAGACTAGGGAAGTTACTCTAAGTCCCCTCTGACCCTCACAGATCGACGGGTCATTGCAGTGTTCCCAACCATTTCAATTCCAGTATTTTCTTTTATATTTTTACTTTTATTTTCTTTATGTTTTTTCTGTTTAAAGTTCACCCCCTTTTGGTTTGATTTATGTGTTTCTTTTAAGTCCATTTTTTACTATTTTATCTTCGAATTTTGTTCATTATGTCAATCTTGAGTCCATTTCATAATTCGATTGGAGTTGTGAATGAATTTCTTCTCTATTCTTCTTTCAATCAAGTGGTATTTCAGACCGTTTTAGTTCTTTTAATTGATCTAAGTTTGTGATCAGAATTACCTATTTATCGAATGAATCCCATTTTCGTTCGATTTCGATTCTTTGTTGATGCACTTGATTTCCAACCAAAAATCACTGTCAACAGCTTCCAAAAATTAAACCGTGGAAATGTAAGAAAATGGAGAGCATTATAGGCAACCAGTTAGAGGTATTGAAAGGCATTCTCTTCGATTTAAAAAATTCAACATTGCACACCCAAAAAAAAACTTTCTTACTTGGACACTTTACGAGCTCATAATATTTAAGGTTTGTTTAATTTACAACGTAAAATATGTCTTTTAGTTTTTAAAAATTATAAATTGAAAAAAAAAATTATAAATTGAAAAAATTTATTTGATTAATTTATCTTGTCAAAATGTTTTGCAAAATTGTTTTTCATTTTCTTGTTTCTAAAAACTAAAAAATCAAAATAGATAATACTTGACTTTAAGAAACAGTTTTAAAGATGTTAAAAAAAAGTTTGAAAAACTTATTTTATAAAATAATTACAAGAAAAATAAAAGCAGAATTACCCTAAGAAGCCCTAACTGTCTCTTATAGTTAAAACAAGAGATAATCAAGTTTCTGTTAGATAAGAATTATACTATACTCCAATGTCAATTGTGAGATTTTAAGTGTTATGGGAGAACTAATAAAATGATGCTCTTATAAACTATTTGAATTTTGCATTTATGTTGCAAACTCCTTAATATATGTTCTTAATCAATGTTCTTTGTAAAATTACTTTTAATAAAATTTAAAGTGACATTATTTAATCTTTTTTGACCATGTAGTAGGTCACAAATATGATTTTAAGAACTTTCAATTTAGACAAACTTTTTTCAGTAATACGAATAGTTAATATCATCTGCAACTTTTATTCTCTTTAGACTCAGATAGATATAGGAGTATTTTCCTTTTTACCTCTATGAGGAGTATAGTCTGAGTTTTTAAGAGTGTTAGGTGTGTCAAGTGTGATTGCAGGTCACTAATTACTTGTAGCTTGCCCTTTGGCTAGTCGTCTTAATTAGCCCGCTCCAATAAAATCCTAATTATCGAAAAAAAAATATTATTCCATATGTGTATGCATTAGAAAAACAGCTAAATATCTTCAAAAACTTCAATATTCTAATTATAATAAATATTTTACTTAATTTTTAAATCTATATATAATTGAGGTAATTTAATGAAGTATCGAATACTTTTTAAATTTTATAAAAAAATTTATAGACTTATTCTACTCAATAAGAATTTTGATTTCACATTTAGATTAGTAAAATTTAATGTCTGCAAAGTGTTATTAAGTAGAGTAACTTCGATAAGATTTACTCTTAGAGTAAGTTTATTGCTATTCTATTTTAAAATAGGCTTAAATATTTGATTCCCCCTGCAAATATCCCACTTTTCCATTTACCCCCCTGCAAAAAAAAAAATTTAAAATCAACATTGCAAATACTAATCAGTTACAATTACCCCCTTACTATTAGTTTAAGCTAACACCGTTAACTGTGTGCTGAGTTGGCTGCCACGTTGGCACTGCCACGTGTTTAAGTTATCTTCTTCTCTCTCAGTCACTCACTTGTCACTCACGAACACTCTCCATCTTCACTCACTCACTGAACTTCAGTGATTAGGGTTTTTGCACCCTCCATCACTACAATCGCACTAGAATCACTACAATCACACTCTCCATCTTCACTCACTACTGATTCTCAGTGATTAGGGTTTGTTGGCTGCTCTGTTGACGAAGACAAAGTAAAGCAGACGCGCGAAGACGAAGCAAAGCAGACGCGAAGAAGAAGACGAAGCAGAACTCGTTAGAACTCGTGACAAAAAATAGAAGTAGGAAGAAGAAGACACCAAAATAGGAGTTTCTCTCTGTCACTTTCCTTTTTCGCAGTACACAGGTTTGTCTTCTTCTCTCTCACTAATTTTATATGTCTTAGTGTTGAAAATACAAAAGTAATGGGGAAGGGGACCACTATGTGAGAGTTTTGACTGTGTTGGGTTGTGTATTGATTTGTCTTGGGAATCTTTGCACATTCTGAATGTTGACCAAGGGTTTAGGGTTGTGTTAATGTCTAATTTAGCCCTAATTTTACTTGAAATGTCCATTATATCCCTGTTTCTGATATTCACTTTTTGGGTGCCTTGTACAGTCATGTCTATTAATGTTGTATTTCACCATGGGGGAAATTTGTGAAAAACTTGATCCTTGAATATGAAGGGGGTGAAGAGGCAGTTGTGGAGGGTCAGGATTTGGATAAATGGAGTTACTTTGAAGCTGTTGCTCTTGTGAAGGATTTGGGGTTTCAGAAGGGCAGTTATAGGCTATGGTGGAAAGGTGAGCAAGATGTGGTGTTTAGGAGTCTTGTATGTGATGAGGATGCAGTAGAAATAGGTGAGCATGCTGTTAAGTGTAAGGGTGATGCTCATATATACGTTGAACACTTTGAGCAACCCCCTTCTGCTACTCAAGCAATTGAATCACCTGAAGATGGTAATGTGGAAGAAACTGAGGATGGTGAAGAGAGTGATAGTGAAGATGACCTTAAGGGTATTCACATGGATGACAGTGAGGATGATAGTGAAGCAGATAGATCCAAAGTGTTGGGAATGGTTGATGGCTGTTCCTACAAAGTATTGGTGTAAGCACGCTTTTTCTTATTATCCTAAGTGTGATATTGTCATGAATAACCTAGCTAAGGCTTTCAATAGTACAATTTTAAATGCTAGGGATAAGCCATTCTTACAATGTGTGAGTGGATTAGAGACTATTTGATGGGTAGAAATGCTAAGCAGAGAGTTGCCTTAGATAGATGGCCACATAAGATAATGCCAAAGCCTTTGAAAAGATTGGATGGTGAGATTGAGGGAAGTGGGAATTGGTATGCCACATGGGGTGGTCAACTTGAATTTCAGGTTGTAAGTGCTTATGATGATAGGAAATTTATTGTTGACCTAGGAAAATCCACATGTAGTTGTAATTTTTGGCAACTTGTTGGCATCCCATGTAGGCATGCATGTGCTGCAATATCATATAGAACCGAGAATCCTCAGGATTATGTGCACAATTGTTATACAAGATATAGTTATGAAATTGCTTATGGTTTTGGTATAAGTGCTATCAATGGAAAAGATATGTGGCCTATTGTTGAAGTGGAAGAAATACAGCTGCCTCCACAGGATTATGTGCACAATGCTTGAAGAGATCTTGGGACATCAAAATTTCAGCAACCAAATGATGATGTCACGCTGCATCATAAAGGCAGATGTAAGCGGATGACTTCGGCGCCTACCATAGACTTCGTAGCCCACAAAGTTGGACTCTCATAGGGACACTTGTCCATTCATTAGATCTAGGGCCTCTTCCCTTGGTTGAGTGAAGGATTGAAACTACTTTTTGGGCTGAGATGATAAAGCAAACCCTAACTTCATCTACAAGTAACCCTCTCATGAAGGAAACCTCACTCTTGAAGCCTATATAAAGACCTTCACTTCTCATTTGGAAAATATACCAAGATAGATAGTTTTAGAGTAATTTTCACATTCTCTTGTAAGAAGGGAAGAAAGGAATTGAAACCTTCTTTCTTTACTTCCACACAATCACGTAGTGCTGGCTGAATGCAGTGAAGTTAATGCTCCTGCATTACTTGGCATCACATGCATCACAAAACTATTAAAAGTGACTTATTTGGTAAAGAGTATTCCAACTATCATTCTCACTTGACTGCATACTCATTTTATATAGCTTGTTTACTTTCTGTCTCCACACCATCAAATATTGTTTGTTACTTGGTTACTCAACACTAATTCCTCTATCTATGCAAACCATAAGAATGAATTCAATCCTTGTGGTTACGATCTCATCTTTCTTATACTACTTGTTGTAGACTGTGTACACTTGCACATCACTTTTCCTCACACCAATACCCCATGCACAATACATGATAAAGTGCAATAGAGATGATGCTCTAAAGGTTGTCCTGGTCCAATTGGTTGTGGTATTTTTAGAGACTAAAACACTGCTAGTTTTGGCTATTTTTTTGCCTCTATTGGCAATAGCCATGTCTTCATGCTGAAATTATTGGGGCTATGTTGACTATAGAGATTGCATTTGATAAAGGTTTGAAGTATTTGTGGTTTAAATGTGATTCTCAATTAGTTGTTTTTGCTTTCAAGAATTACAAAGTGGTCCCTTGGAAGCTTAAAAATAGATGGAATAATTGTTTATACTTAACTAGACAGATTCGTATGCACTCACGTTTATAGAGAAGGAAATGTTTGTGCTCATAAGGTAGCGGGTCATGGAACTTATTCCAAGCTTCATTGCTGAGGATTTTTTCAAGAATAGGTTAGGTTTGTCTAGCTATAATTTTTGCTAATTTCTTTCTTAGGTATTGTGTTATTCCTTTTGATGAATTGAGTTTTCCTATTGCTTCCTATTTTTGATGTGCTTCAAATGATTGTTAATGACTTTAGTGCCAACCTGGTTGGGATGGGCATCATTATAGTGATGCTTTTGCATACCTTTATAGGATTATTTTATTTCCTTTCAGTTATAATGTTGGTTATACTCATGGGTATTGGTCTAGTCCCCCCATATTTTCTGCTTGTTTACTACTTTTTTTATCAAAAAAATTTAGGGGGAGTACTCTTTTTCCTTCTTGATGTTTTTTCCCTAAGGAGGGTTTTGCATCAAAAGGTTTTAACGAGACTACATATCCCTTTCTTTTGCTAAAAAAATATGACAATTTAAAATATACTTAAAATACCATTTTTAATTAACATAAGTGTTGAAATTGAACATTTATAGATAATAAGAAGAAAAAGTCCAAAGAACTTTAATAACATATTCCATATTCATCAAATGTAAATATAAAAATTCAACTAATAATTAGAAAGAAAAGAAGACAACACAATTAGAAAGTGAAACATGTGGGGTATCATACAAGGTTGGATGAAAACCACCGATAAAATGAAAACTATACAAAGTTGAAAGAAGTTGATGAGGTTTTACTGTAAATGTGGTTGATGTTCTCGCGTGAGTAAATGCTTCAATGTAGTACTTGAATATAAAATAAAAATATAAACACCAATTTAAGTATGACCCTAATACATGTTGGTGCGAAATGGCCAAAATAAAGAAGACAACACAAAATATAAATTTAAACACGTGCGTGTTATGCAGGGTTGGATGAAAAACAACAATTAAAGAGAAGCGTCTGTACAAAATTGAAACAATATATGATATATTCTGATAAACCAAACACGAAGAGAGGATTTGTGATTTGGTAGTGACTGAACTAAATGATTTAATTGATATTTCAAGTTCGATGATACAAGAGAAGAATTATAAAAATTGTTTTTTTAACAATTTAGAAAAATATGGTCGACCCTCGTGTCTCAGGATAGCTTACGTCAGTGAGCCAATGGTGTTGGTTTATAAAGATTTGTAAAATATATAGCCCAGGGTAGCTTATGCCCCTTGTTAGCTTATCAAGCCGTAATCATTAATTCATAGTGGACTTCATTGCTCGGATTTAGTCTCCCAGAGTAGGAGTAATCTCTGAATTGGGTTACCATTTTCTCTGATGTTGCTCTCTTCCTTTCATTCTTGCATCTTTTCTGTTCTGGACCGGGCCACGAGGCCCATTCATCAATTGACATAGATTGGCCCAATCAGCTTGGTCCATATCCACTACCTACAAGGCCCAATCTAACCTAAATATTTGAAGGGTTCAGATTAACTCAGCCGATCCAACGACTCACAATGGGCACGCTTCCCTATAAATACAAACTCATATTGCCATAATTAGGTACACTCTCATTCCTTGCTAAATCACTCACCTACTCTCAATACTAACTTGGGCGTCGGAGTGGCTTCGCAGGTCCCCCTCCCGGGCGCTCGTTGACATCAAGCCATACCGCAAGAGACCACCGACGCCGTCTGCCCAGCACTGCTAGGTACAGAACATTGGCGACCACAGTGGGAGATCTCTACCTTTCACACCATTCCTACACTTAGAAATTTTTCTCTTGCACTCCCATGGCTCCCAGAGGCAGACCACGCGTGAAAAGTGTTGCTGTGCCTGCGCCCCAGCTTGAAGGCACTCCCGAGAGCGATGTCGCCACCCATGAAGACACCCCTGTTCAAGCTGCGCAAGAAGTCCCCCCGTCGGGAGGGGTTCACCCGCCGGATGTCAACTATCTGTTGGACCTTCTGGCCAACCGCACTCAGACTATGCTGCTACAAGAGGCACACCTTAGGCAAATTGAGAGACGTGTGGCCTCTATGCCCGAGCAACCTCCTCCTTTGTGGGGAACTCCCCCTCAAACGACTGTGGTATCGAGACCCCGTCGTTCCCCCCCTCGGAGGCGTCATGTTCATCGTTCACCACCTAGGAGGAAACATGTGCATCGCTCCCCACCTCGGCATAGGAGACATCAGGAACCTGAATCACCAAGGGCGACTCCTTCCTCTTTGGATGGGACTTATCAGCCTGATGACACCCACTCCAAGGTTTCTTCGCGTGACTCCTCTGATTCGCGCGACAGGTCGAGGAACAGGACTAAGATTCACAAGAGACGTCGCAGAAGATCGCCATCGAGGAGATCTCCTGACAAGCACAGATACCAAGACTTTGATTTCCAAGATGTCTCACCTCGCAGTTCAAGAAGGTTTGCGGATGAAGGACCCGTCACTCGGAGGGTGGAGGAATGCCCGATTCCAAGGACTTTGGAAAAGCTCCCAACACTGAAAATGTACGATGGGACCGGAGATCCGGACCGGCACTTGGCTCACTTTTCACTCATGATGCGCTATAGAGGCGCTCGAGAGCCTGTTCATTGTAAGATCTTCCCTCTCACCCTCGAAGACACCGCATTAGAGTGGTTCCAAGAGCTGAAGCCAAACTCCATCTCTTCATGGGGGCAGCTGGCGAGGCTATTCACGGCTCGTTTCACCGCCTCCCGACTGAAGCCAAAATCCGAGGAAGTGCTGAGGGCCGTCAGGCAGCGGGAGGGTGAAACACTTAGAGAATACATTGAGCATTTCAACAAAGAAGCTTCATGTGTCCGGAATTTGGAGGATAAGCAAAGACTATTTTGGATGAAAGATGGCCTCAGGCAAGGAAGTCTTTTCGAAATTAATGTGGGAATCAACAAGCCAATGGACTTAGCAGAATTCCTCCAAAAGTCTCAAAAGTACATAGACTACGAAGAGAATAAGTTGGCTTACCAAGAGGAAGCCAAGGTTAGCAACAAAGAGGACGGGCGGACCTATAAGACCACCGAAGAGCTGTGGCAGAAGCAAGGCCAAGCTGAAAGAGCTCCCTTTGAATCTCGACCCCGGCAAGGTCGTTTCTCAGAGTACACCCTGCTGAACACATCCCAGGCTGAGATCCTTGCTAAATGCGCCGACGCGGAGTTTCGAGATATCAAACAGCCCGAACCTCTCGTACAAAGGAAAGGCCGAACCTCTAAGAAGTATTGCCATTATCACAAAGGTTATGGGCACAGTACCAACAAATGCTACACCCTCAGGGATGACATTGAAGAGCTGATCCGCGAAGGGAAGCTCGCCCAGTACGTGAATGAAGAAGAGGAGGAGACCCATGACTCTGAATAGTGAACAAAGCATCAGAACCTGAACCTAGAGCTAGGACTAGTTAAGAATTTTGTTGTTTGGGCACAAAAGCATAATGTAAAAACTCGATATGAATGATTAACAAAAGTTCATTTTGCAAGTACAGTTTTTGCTCTAGCTCACCAACATTAACATTGGTTCCAAAGAAAATCCATTAATATTAAGAAAGAAAAAGGTCCAACTTCATAGCTGGGGGCAGAACGAAACAAGTTTGAGACCCGACATACCCCGTAGGAAGGGACTGCCTGGCTCACAGAGGAAACCTCATCATTAACTCTAAACTAAAATAATCTTCCCAAGACGGTCTTTTTAAATACACCCCTTGGAATCCTAGTAACGGAGTCAAGAGTGCCATGGCACGCCGAGACAAATAAAGATTGTCGGTAACAGAGTAATCAATAAGAGCCACCATGATCATTAGCATCTTCCCTACATACCGAGGCAGGAATCTCGTGATTCTTTCCATCAAGTGACCTTGGTGGTCACAACCCCTTGGACGAGTTGTATCCGGGCCGAGCCCTGGTAAACTGTGCCAAGGGTATACTTCAAGTGACCTTGGTGGTCACAACCCCTTGGACGAGTTATATCCGGGCCGAGTCCTGGTAAACTGTGTCATGGGTATACTTCAAGTGACCTTGGTGGTTACAACCCCTTGGACGAGTTATATCCGGGCCGAGTCCTGGTAAACTGTTCCAAGGATATACTTCAAGTGACCTTGGTGGTCACAACCCCTTGGGCGAGTTATATCCGGGCCGAGTCCTGGTAAACTGTGCCAAGGGTATACTTCAAGTGACCTTGGCGTGGTCGCAACCCCTTGGGCGAGTTATATCCAGGCCGAGTCCTGGTAAACTGTGCCAAGGGTATACTTCAAGTGACCTTGGTGGTCACAACCCCTTGGGCGAGTTATATCCGGGCCGAGTACTGGTAAACTGCGCCAAGGGTATAATTCAAGCTGACTTTGATGGCCATAACCCCTTGGGCGAATATACTTGACCATGAGGTGCCATGTCGAAACGAAGGCTGGCATCCTGTCGGGTTTTGGGTTTGAACCCCTGCACCAACGAAGGCCGGCACCCTGCCGGGTTTGACATATCGAACCCCGGCACTATGATTTCTATCCCGGCACCATGTAACCCGGCACCCTTGAGGGCTGTCTAGACTGCAGACCATAACTTCGTCCACGGTAACCCGATGGGGGCGTGTGAGCATGCGTTGGAAAGCTAAGAAGCAGAGCTACAACTCTTCTGTTAAGCTCAAGATCCAATTCTGAAGTCTCCAGCCCCGGTACCATGATTTGTAGCCCGGCACCTTGTAACCCGGCACCCTGCTGGTTTCCGTGGCATTCGGGAGGGCTGTCTAGTCTCCAGGCCATAACTTCGTCCACGGTAACCCGATGGGAGCGTGTGAGCATGCGTTGGAAAGCTAAGAAGCAGAGCTACAACTCTTCTGTTAAGCTCAAGATCCAATTCTGAAGTCTCCAGCCCCGGTACCATGATTTGGACACCAGCACCCTGCTGGTGTCCGGGGCGCTCGCAAGAGTAGAATTTGAACCCCGGCACCCTGCCGGTGTCCGGAGCGATCACTGAAAAATTAAGGTGTCAAAGAGAAAGAAATTCATGAGGATTTATCTAAGTGTCAAAGAGAAAGAAATTCATGAGAATTTTACTAAGTGTCAAAGACTAAGTGCCAACGATGGGGCAACGAACCCTGGCACCCCACCGGGGTTGGAAACAGCACACGAAGGCAAAGGTCAAGCACATACGTCTTCAAAACACGTCAAGGAAATAATTGAACAAAATAAAGATTCAAAGCCCAACACCATGAGGTGTTCACAGCAGGGGAAAATGTCCACGAAGGCACGCAAACGCGCACAAGGGCACGCAAGGATGACGAAACCCGGCACCCTGCCGGGGTAGGCGCATCAGATGGCACCCTGCCGGTTTGGAGAAAGCGCATGATGGCACATAACCCGGCACCCTGCCGGTTTACGTGGGGAACCCGGCACCCTGCCGGTGTCCGGGGGCGCGCGAGCGCGAGGTGTGGAGCCCGGCACCCTGCCGGTTTGCAAGGGGGTGCGCGCAGGCATGAGTGTTATAACCCGGCACCCTGCCGGTTTGGGAGAGGGGGGTGCACGCGGGAATTGGAGCCCGGCACCCTGCCGGTTTGCGAGGAGGTGCGCCGGTGTCCGAGGGCTATCGCCCATATGGTTCCATTTTTCGCAAAAATTTATCAGTTTGGGGTGTGATTTTGATTAACACAAGGCCATGAGGCACCAACACTCCCTTCTCACCTATAACTTTTATGGAAGACCAATGCCATGAGGCATCAACATTCTTTTGTCACTAAGAGCTAACATTCTCATGAAGCATGCAATGGTAGCATATAATGTTAAAAATCTGACCAGGCGCCACGAGGTGCCCACCAGCTGTTTGATAAATTGCCTGAAAGGCAGCGTCTGGATGCAACACAACTATGCACCCTACCAGGATTGCCTTGCCCATCAGGTGTTCGATAAATTGCCTGAATGGTAGTACATGGAAGGGACACAACCCGGCATTCGACCGGTCGTGTGTAGACGCATTGTGGACCCGGCGCAATGCCTATGCACCAAAGAAAGGAGCTCATGAATACTTATAAGTGCCAAGGAAAAGGAGCTCATGAAAAATTTGAGGTGCGTCAAAACAAAAACAACAAAAGGAGCTGGATCCGAAACAAAGACTTCATTTGAAAAATAAAATTCAAGGCATCAGTCGCTAACCAAGCGCCATGAGGTGCACGCGACAAGCAAGAACCAACGTCCACAACATAAGGACCCCCAACACCGGCAGGAGGGGACCCGCCGGTTTACGCGTACGGGAGCGGGAGCTGCCGGTTTACGCGTACGGGAGCGGGAGCTGTCGGTTAACGCGTGCGGGAGCGGGAGCTGCAGGTTTACGCGTACGGGAGCGGGAGCTGCCGGTTTACGCGCGTGGGAGCTGCCGGTTTACGCGTACGGGAGCGGGAGCTGCCGGTATACGCGTGCGGGAGCGGGAGCTGCCGGTTTATGCGTGCGGGAGCGGGAGCTGCCGGTTTACGCGTGCGGGAGCGGGAGCTGCCGGTTTACGCGTACGGGAGCGGGAGCTGCCGGTTTACGCGCGTGGGAGCTGCCGGTTTACGCGTGCGGGAGCGGGAGCTGCCGGTTTACGCGCGTGGGAGCTGCCGGTTTACGCGTGCGGGAGCGGGAGCTGCCGGTTTACGCGTGCGGGAGCGGGAGCTGCCGGTTTACGAAAATAAAAATAAAAATATATTCATCTTTCCTCAAAGCTTATGGAGTAATCACATGAGCTCTATGGGGAGGGGATCAAACTAGTGGGAGATGTTTTCTACAACATGCTATCAAGAAGGAAGAAAGAAGGGGGTTGGATAAAAAACCACCTACCAAGAGGTGAAGAAATATGTGGTCCAACACAAAGCTTATCTTCAAGAAAATCTTATCCCCACCCAATTCTCTACCCTACCAAGACCAAATGGAGAGGAATGTCTCTATTTATAGAGGGTGAGAAATAATGAGTTTAAATGTTCATTTATTTATTTTACTCATCAAAGATTGAAAGATTTTTACCATCGCGGTAAGAAGAAATCTCTCGCACCACCAAACACGACGAAAACAACCACGCGCCAAGCAGATAAATTAAAAGCTTCAAGCCGAGACCATCCTAC
This sequence comes from Astragalus glycyphyllos, assembly GCA_963573325.1. Classification (NCBI taxonomy): domain Eukaryota; kingdom Viridiplantae; phylum Streptophyta; class Magnoliopsida; order Fabales; family Fabaceae; genus Astragalus; species Astragalus glycyphyllos. The sequence continues at coordinate 115,616,487 of OY754307.1, forward strand.
TGAATAATCTCGACTTGGGGGGCAACTGTTCTGGACCGGGCCACGAGGCCCATTCATCAATTGACATAGATTGGCCCAATCAGCTTGGTCCATATCCACTATCTACAAGGCCCAATCTAACCTAAATATTTGAAGGGTTCAGATTAACTCAGCCGATCCAACGACTCACAATGGGCACGCTTCCCTATAAATACAAACTCATATTGCCATAATTAGGTACACTCTCATTCCTTGCTAAATCACTCACCTACTCTCAATACTAACTTGGGCGTCGGAGTGGCTTCGCAGGTCTCCCTCCCGGGCGCTCGTTGACATCAAGCCATACCGCAAGAGACCACCGACGCCGTCTGCCCAGCACTGCTAGGTACAGAACATTTTCTAATCTCAGTTTTTCTGCACTTTACATAATTCCGCAACAATATTCTGTTTCATATATAGTTTTTGTACATTCAATTCCTTTTATATTTAGTTGCTACATCATTTCTTTCAAAGAAATTCGTTTCTGTGATTTTCTTGATTGTTTTTTTTCAACTCAGATTGAACACAATTCTGGTGATCAACTCAACAATATCCAAACACAAATCACTTAAATTTTAAAACTAATTATGCAAAATCAATTCATTTAAAATTAATTTTCCCATAGTGTAGAGTGACGGTGAATCTTACTTGTATCATGTAACAAAAGGACAAGACATATATCTATATTGTAAGGGATACTATCTCCCATTGTTAGAAAGATTACAGATGTTTCTGTCAAAAAAAGAAAGAAAGAAAAAAGGTCACAAATGCTTCCAAGATTTCTAGTTGCACGCAAATAACAATGGCATTAAAATAGTGTTGAATATCAGCCATTAGTGCTAATCGAATCAATTAGTTCAAAAAGAGAATATATTAGATTAATTCAACCTAGCTTACATGTATTACGATAAAAGAGTAAAGTATTATCATATTGATCAACAACTTGTCCTAATGGCGCAAACGAGAATCAAACTATTGACAAGAAAATAATATTAAGGATTTGTTGTTAAACTAATTCGGTGATTACTATAATGAGATGATTTTTCAAATTATGGGCATCTTATTTATGCTTTTCTTATGTGAATTAAAGTCTCCTTTAAAACTTATATTTAATTGCTGTTTAAGTAGAAGGGTTACAATTTGTTTCTACTTAATTACTTATATTGGGTGCACATTTATTAATTATGAAATCAAAAATTTACTACCAACTTTATTGAAATTGTTGGTCCTCTCTCAAGTTATTCATTCTTATCCCAAGGTTCAATGTTTGATTTCGCTTGCAACAACTTGGGTTATATATGAGGTGCTAGAAATGACATAGCCTTTAAAGAGAATCAACAACTAATGTATCTTTTTTCTAAGTGTGGATTGTTCAATGCTTTTTTTTAATCGTATTGTGGGTAATACATGCTTGTGATTTATAGAGATCTCAGTGGGTAAAAACACTAATGTATCTTTTTTCTAAGTGGCGCTCTTGTGATTTATAGAGAGGTTAGTGGGTAGAAACACTAATGTATCTTTTTTCTAAGCTCTTGTGATTTATAGAGAGATCAGTGGGTAGAAATACTAATATGTGTGTGTGTATATATATATATATATATATATATATATATATATATATATATATATATATTTCTAAGTGGCACTCTTCTCCTCTTTCATGCCTAATTTTTGGGGTGATTTGATTTGTAATTGGGTTCGAGTACCCCTTTTACGACCGATCGCTTCTTGAATGAATTTTGCTTATAAAAAAATTCCAATAGCTCGTTCTTTAAAGGTGAAAGGTAAGTCGTAAGGTGTTCAATAAATGCTTGTGAAACATTCTTACTGTTGTGTGAAGAACGCAACTTTGATCTTCCAATAAATTCTTTAGCCTAGGAGTTTTCTTTTCCTAAAGGTTTTGGTGTTTTAGATTCCAAGAGGAGGTGTTTGGTGTGGTCTTGTACCATGGAGTTTGTCCTCTTTTCTCCTAGCCTTTGCATTTTTGCTTGCTCAATGTGTTAGCAGTAAAACTCTTTCAATTGTTTAAAAAAAGCTTTAATGCTTGATATAGTAGGTAAACTTGTCTATTATGTATAATATACACAGTTTGAAAAAAGAAATAGCATTAATTTTTTAACACAAATATTGTTGAAGAATAAAAAATGTTTCCTCACACCTTAAACCCTAACAAGTCTAAAATGATTTTTTTGATAGATAATCGTGACTAAATGCACGAGCTGTCTATGAAGCCCAGATACGGGATACGATACGACACGATACGTGGATACGGGAAAATTTTGAAAATCAAGATACGATATGGCAGTGATACTTCAATAAAAAATTAAATCAAAATTTAAAAATATAAAACATAACTAAATATACTTCACTTTACTAATTGACAATTACTCATAATATTCAATAGATATGATCACATTTATAAAAAAGATACTTCTGATCAAAATAAGTTAGCATAGTTAAATGTATTTTCCCCGCCCATTTTAAAATATATTCTTCCTCCTACGATGTATTTTCCCCACCCATTTTAAAATATACTCTTCCTCCTACGAACATGTCACAAAAGATATACAGTCTACTACCCAAATTAGAATATAGGAAAAAACATCATAAAATCATATCCGCAAGAAGTTTAGGCTCTATAGAATTGTCTACTATTCACTACTTAACACTAATTGTGTCATTCTCCTCTCCTCCATTTCGATCGTCAAAAAATAACATAGCTTTCAACTCTGGTTCATCAAGAGACATCTCAGGATACTCCCAGGATACGTATATTCAAAGTGTCCCTCAAGTATCCAATAAGTATCTTGTCTTTTTTAATTTAAAAATAAATATAAATTCCAGGATACTCCCAAATACGTATCCAGAAGTATCCGACAGGTATCGATATCAGATACGTATCCGACACGGGTACGTGACTTATTTTAGAGTATCGGGGCTTCATAGCGAGCTGTCCATTTGTGTTACAAATATAATATATGCAAGCAACTAGCTAGCTAACTAGCTAGAAAGACCATAAATAATCAAAATTTAATGCATAAGAAGTTAAGAACTTTCGTTTAGTGTTGAATTATCAGAAAATTTAAAATACGAACTCACATTTGACTTTCTCTATTTTCTTTCTTTGTCTACTTTTTTCCAAGAAAAGCAAACGGTGGAAATATTTTATTTTTGGTTGGATTAACTAGAATAATATATACTCCTAACTAGCTAAACTAGATTTCTATTATAACCTAATTTAATCTATATCTTAAAAAGCATATCAGTACGTATACGTAGCTAAGCATATTTCATTAACAACAAAAATAATTTATTATCAAAATTAAATTACTTTGTTGTTGTTTGGCTAACTTACCTCACATGCAACTTGAGTTTTTGGATTAATGTGAATAATTGTAAGACGTACGTACATGTTTGCACACAAGTCAGCTCCACACCACATTAATAATTGACGTTATCCTTTTTCAAGTTTGCCTCAATCCTATCTTCTTGTTCTTACTAGATTTTGCACTCGTGCATGCACGGGTAAAGTAGATTTAAAATCAACTTAAAATCATGTTTATATATGATTATTTTTTATTTTGTTGATTTTTTGATAATAAATGTCAACCAATATGAAAATAATTACAATGCAAGTATGTTGTATAACTTTCTTTTACACTATACATAAAATCATGTAAATAGAAGCAAATGAAATTACTAAAACTTTCACCATTAGAATGTAACGAAACAAAAAAGTTACCATTGTCAACATAATGAGGTTATTATACCTATCATTAGGAATAATGTTAACTTAATACCTTTTGTTGAGAATGAGAGGATTTTCTCCCTTTTTTCCTTCAAGCAACATACACGGCCCATTTCTGGCATTTACTTTCCACAAAATCATCTTTTTGTTTAAGTTGGGAAAGTTATCTCACAACCATTGATTTTGTGTTTTAATATTTGATGGTCAAGAGGAATACTGGCTACCTGCCTAATTGGTTTATGCGAAAATTTATTCAATTTGCAGATTGGTCAACTTTATCTCTTATTTTTAAATGTATTTCAGTATGTCATGTCACCAAATTTTTATTAGTTCAGTATGTCATGTCACCATGGACAGTGTAAATTTTGTCGATAAATGAATTTAATGTGTTATAAAAAGTATTATCATTATTAATTAATGTGTCAAAAATTGGTTATAAGTCTATTTTAGGTCCTTTATTTTTTTTGGTAAACAAATTTATCCCTGCGCGTCAACTGCGTAGACTAATCCCTCAAGGTAGTGAGATCCATTTAAGGGGTTGACCTCTCCCACCAGGTATTTTTTTCATACGCACCGGTCAGGGATCGAACCCTGAACCAATTTTAGGTCCTGTATAATATAGAGTTTTTATTTTTAACCTCTAATAAATTTTTATTAATGGAGTAAAAATTATGAAAAAAGAAAATGAGATTTAATATAAGATATGCACCCCCATTGTGGCTCCTGTTGGCGCAAAGCTTGGTGCTCCCATTGTTTCTCCCGTTGGCGCTCTCGATCTCATTGTCAGTCTCTCCTTGGTCGTTGCATACGCACGGGTGATATTGTATCTGTTATAATTTCCTTTGAAATTATAAATACGTTGAAATTTGCAAAATATTAATAAAAAAAAAGGAAAAACTTGATAAAAGGCTATATTTTCAAATTTTATTATTTGTGTTTGAAAAAGTTTAAAAAAATGGTATTTCTTATAATGTTAATAATGAAGTTAAAATGAAGAAAAATGAAAATGAGACTGTAAGTAAAATATGCATCCCCGTTGGCCATCCCGTTTACATCCTTGTTGGCCCTCCCATTGGTGCTCTCGTCACCTCTATCGTTGCCGCTCTAGTTGCTGATCCCATTGTCTGTCTTTCGTTGCCACTTTCATTGGCACTCTCATTGCCGCTCTAGCTGCCGATCTCATTGTCAGTCTCTCGTTGCCGCTTCCGTTGTCACATGTTAACTCATATTTTTCTATATGATTAAATATTAATTAAATCATACTCGTTTGATTAATTTCGTTGCCGCTCCCGTTGCCACGTATTATGACTTATTTTTGTATATAATTTAATCATTCGTTTATTTATAATAAGTTATTTTGTAATTTTTGCTAGTGGTTAAAGTTTTTTTTTTTTTACAATTCTTTGTGGTTAAATTCAATGATTTTAATAGAGAAATTATAGTATATAGTAATTTTTTGATTATTTAATTATTGAGTATAATATTAATTTAATTCTTGAAAAAAATTAAATTTAAACTTTTGTTAAAGGTACATCTTTTTGGACAATGGATAGTGGTTAAAATAATTAATATTACCATTGTCAAATGATTAATTTTAGTAGTTCAAGTAGATTTAATAAAAACTTTACATAAACCTAAAAGACAAAACAAAAATATTTAATGGTAAATATAGCAATTATTTTGTCACCGAGTTGTGTTTTATTGATTCATTTTTTTAATCTGATAGATAAATATGTTTATTTGTGTATTTGTGCGCTAATCAATTTATCAAAGAATAAAACTAAAAATAAATGTGTCAAAAAAACAAAATAAAGTTGAAAATATGAGAAAACGTTTTTTACGTTTCCATTTCCCAATCTCTCTTGGTTTAAAAAAAGTGAAATTAAAGTTAAAAAATAAATGTAATCAATTTCCAAGACACTCCCATTTCCCAATTTCTCTCAACCCCACTACTCCTTTACGTTTCCCATTCTCTCTCGTCAACTCCTAACAACCCCATTTCATTTATCTCTCTTTCTCTTTTAACTGACTAAAACACAACTCCATCTTCCTCCCTATATACCTATCTTCCCAAATCTTCTTATGTTGATTTTATTTTCTCAAAAAATACTGTTTTGTTTTTCCTTCGTTCAAGATTTGCAAAGAAAGTTTCAAAGTCTTGAAATTTTATTTGTATCTTTTCTTATATCCATGAAAAGAGAGTAACCATTGTCTCACCACCACCATCCTTGGTGCAACCACCGTGAGGAGCTCCCCCATGTCCTCTCTCTCTCTCTCAGTCTTCTCTCTCTTTTCCCGTTGAATTTCTGTGCAGTTTTTTTTTTCTCTTTTTGAAGGAAGAGTCAGTTCTGCAGAGCACGTGATCGGCTACAGTGTTTTTCTACTTTCATCCCCTTAAACTGTACACAAACAGTAGTGGTCTTTGACACATGCAAACGTGTACTGTAGATCAAGAGTACCACTATCACTATTCACCACATCAGTTCACTGTTTGCTCTCTACCACACTCAATAATTTATTAAGCTCCCTATTCTGCTTTAGCCACAAGCCATGGTAAAGATAGGACACCAAAAACAGCCACTGCGCGTGGGCTAGACCCCATCCCAATTGCTGCAAACACCACACCTGCAAAACAATTTCAAATCACACTGGCGGGAATGAAAAATGCGGACAAACATGACTGAAACTTTCACGAAATAAATTGCGCATATCTTACTCTTTACCTTTTAGATTCTAAGACTAAGATACACTACACACCCCAACAAAACTAAACTGATTCAATTCTAATAAAATGGATATCTTACTTATCAAATGTCCTGAATTTAGGTCAGTCGAAGTTAATTTTTTGTAATAACAATAATAATGTCTTTGTGTTTGACACAAAGTGAGTAGATAATTATTAGCAAAATCCACTTCAATTGATCGACGTTCATTGTCTATGCTGACTAAAGTTGGGGGAGTTGGATACTCGACTGGTGCGCCAAATATTTCTTTAATTTTAATCTGAAATCTAGAACCTCCTACATAAACTAATCTTATAAGTCCTCATTCTCTCAGACCATAAATCATTATAATGCAAGCATGTTGCATAACTTTCTTTCATCCACAATCCTAACATTCTAAGAAGTTGCAATTGTTTGGATCACTTAGATGTCCACCTTTGATAAACAACAAAAAACTAAAATGTAGATTAAAAGCTAATCCGGTCACTCAAATTTAAGAAAAGTTCGATTCAGTGTATGACATTAACAGTATGTTTAATGAGTCTGTGATATTTTCAAATATTATTCAATTTAGTTCACAAAATTTTCAATGTCACCTTTAGTCCCTCACTGTTAAAACTCAATATAAATTAAGTCTCTGACTTTTACAACTAAGAGTTGTTTTGTCCTTGATATTTGGTTCTTGCAGGGACCAAACTGACAGAGATCAAACTGATACTAAGTTGCAAAGCTATGAAAGACCAAACTGATACTAAGTTGTAAAACTCAGAGGCTTAATTGATATTGAGATTATGTTTGGTTTGGCGGTGGAGAGGCATAGAAGCATTTTTCCCTTCTACTTTCGTGGTTTTGCTCTGTTTTGTTGATGTTTGGTTGTTTGTGGAAGAATTGACTCTTCACCTTGGAATCGATTCCAGCAGAAGCAACATTTCCTAGCTTTTACTTTTGGTTAAAATCGATTCTATGCATATATTACAAACTATTTGTCAGCTTTGCCCTTTGAAAATCAATTCTGTCAATTCTGAATGGACCAAAAATGTGGGGAGTATGTGTTAAAATTAAAGGATAAAATTGGAAGTTTAGGTCAAATGGGGTATGTGTTACAAATACACACTGAATTATAAAAGTCAGAAACCAATGTGACATCAAAAATTTGAGGGACTAAATTGAGTAACGTTTTTAAAAAACTTACAGAGAGTATTTAGAAATCTTATTAATTTTATATAAAATAGTTTGTATTTGCTAGAAAAATGTAAAGAAATAATCTAATGGTCTATTAGCGTTAAACTCCTAAAGTGGGTCCTTTAAAAAAGTATTCATATGCATACCCTCATGATATTAGGCTGAAAATTTTTGTACCCCGTGTACCCCATTTGACCTAAACTTTCAATTTTATCCTTTAATTTTAACACATACTCCCCACATTTTTGGTCCATCCAGATTTATGTCTTATGTTTTTTTCCAATAAATCTGGAATGTATTTTTTTAAGACATTTTGGATTTATATTTTTGACATAAATCCTTTTTTAAAAAATGCATTCCAGATTTATATGTCAAAAACATAAATCCGTAATTAATTTTTTTTTATGAGCTCGGAATTAAAAATTAATTTTGGTAAGTGTTTTTTAAAAAATTGAATTTTATCTACGTACAGAAACTGACCTAAATGTTAAATATCCAGAATCTGTTTAACAAAATTTTAATACCCACGAATATCTCACATTTACTGACAGTTTCTGTCTGTAGGTAAAAGTTGATTTTTTTTAATAAATTACCTTTGCTCCCAAATTTATGTTTTTGACATAAATTTGGAATGTATTTTTTAATTCCGGATTTATGTCAAAAACATAAATTCGGAAGTCAAAAAAATTACAAAATCCAGAATTATGTTTTGAGACATGAATTCGGAAGACAAATATATGTTCCGGATTTATGTCTAGTGCATATTACCGGGAAATAAAAAATACAATTTCAGATTTAAACTGTAGTACATAATTCCGAGACCAGTGTAGAATTTTCAGAGATATTTTGGGATTAAATGAAAATTGTGGGGTATAGAATCTAAAGTGGGTGGTAGAAAATTTTTCACCCTTGACATTATTGTCTCCAATATGTAAATAAAAAAATAAGAAATGGAACAAAAAATAATAATTATCTCTAATATTATTCATAAAAACCTCGGCCAATATGCTGGAAATAGAAGTTAACTATTAAATGGGCTTATTGTCAAAAAATATCAAATGGGCTTAAAGGAAATGGAGTTTGTAACAAAAAAAGAAATTAAGTAAAACCCAAGCCCATTTTTAAAGAAAGAAGCTAACTATAACCCCAGTCTTCCCAATCTCTTTCAACGGCAACCCAAATCCTCTCTCTCCCTCGGGTTAAAAAGTTTCTTGCAGTGCTCTTATTCATCTTCCTACACACCATCACCCAGACTCAGTTCCCCTCTTTATCTTCTAAGCAACATCATAATGCAATCTAGTTGTTCCGATGAGCACAAAAAAAATGCAATTTCTCCTCGTCTCTCACTCTTCAGTAGATCGTTTCTGCATTTTTTGCTTGAACCGTGGAGCCACTCGGCCATCGATTTGTCTGTGTGTGGCGTTTTTTTCCTGGTTCACCAGTTTCTATTGTGATTTTCATACAAGCCGGTTTCAAGATGTTTTTGAATCGGACCTAGGTCCGGTTCCTGTCCAACCGACACATTCTTCATACATCTCACCTTTTGCATCCCGAATTCTTTGCATCCTTCATCTCACTCTTCCTTTTTTTTTTGGTCAGAATCTCACTCTTCCTTTTACTTCCCTCTTTGTTTCTTTATTTTTTGGCCAAAGTTTTATTTTTTTATTATGAATTGTGCTGAGTTTTATGGACGTGAAAGATGTATTGTCCATGAGGATTTTTGGATCTTTACTCTACTGGTCTTTTTGTGTAATTTTTATTTTCGGTTAAGTAATTTGCTCTTCAATTGTGTTTTGAGTGTATTTTTTCTTTACAACCATAGAACCCAAATAATGATGTTTACACACAATTAGTAGTCAATATTTTTACGACAACAGTAGCTAGTAGATGTCGCATGATGTGATGTTTGTATAGTGAATTAGTGACAATACATATATATATATATATGACATGACAGGACAGCATATATATACTTGACTTTTCTTTTTGACCAACATAACTGATATGACATATTGACATGGTATGAAAAAAATTGTATCTCACATATTTTGTGTTTTTTACTTGGAAGAAAAAACACTGTTGCAAATGTCATCTACCTGACACTAAATTCCAAAATGGCAATTCATCACATTCACATGTTCACACAAGTAACAATACTCCAAGAAGGAAGCAGCCAAATATGCAATTAAGGAACTATTCATCCAGGGCCACACCATCTCAAAGTTCAAGAGTTCCTGCAACACAAATTGGCACCATATTCAAACTCAATGGCGGGAGTGAATATTTGCTAAAAATTTTGCTTAAAAAATGGCACATTCCTTACTATCTAGCTTTTAGATTCTAAGATGACACAAGCTTCATTACTAATTAAATAAGTAAATATTTATCTCGTGGAACGAGCATGGCCATAGGATTGGATTTTCAAGTTGGAACCCCCAGCCTTTATAATAATACGGACCCCTCATTTCCTTTACTGAAAAATATGGATTCTCTGCAATCGGTAGTGTTGTCACTGCAATTAAGATTTCCTCATCGATAAAAATTGGACATTGTGGAATTTTAATTTATAAACATAATGACTTTAAACAGAAACGATAGTGTCTTTGTTTTTTCCTCTCTTATGTAAGAGGTACTCTTCTTTTTTAATGGTGTTATGATTCGCAGTTTCTACCAACTTTGTTTTTTTACAAAATTCTACCAACTTTATTGGTGATTAATATACGTCGAGAAACTTGGTTGTTGTCAGGTATATAGACTTGGTTTTGTCGGACCGTATGATTCTTCCATCCCAACATATAGTTCTTACGACATAAGGTTCGAACCCAAAACCTTAGAATATATAGGATCCGAGCCAAGTTACCGCTAGTACCAACTTTTTTTAAAATCATACAAACTCTTACTCCCTCCAATCCCTATTATAAGAAGAAAATACAAAAATCATCACTACCAATAAGCTTATTTAATTCTAGTCTTTTTTAAGTTAAGTCTCTAAAATATCCTCCACTCAACTCAATAGATTTATGTACTCTACTTCCTCTCACCAAACACTCAATGAAGGTAAAATTGGTATTTAAGCAATAAATATATACTAAAAACTAGAATAATTTGTTATATTTGGAATCAAAATTAACTCTAAAATTTTTCTTGAGATTTTATTTTATTTTTGATGTGTTTTGAGAAGTCACCATGTTAGCCGTCAATCTACATCAAACCCGATTAGGATTATCTCAAGGTCATTGGCGGACCTACATATATGTGAGGGGGTTCAAATGAACCCCCTGAAAAAATAAAATTAACATCAACATCTCAGGGAAAAATGTTTTTACATCTCCTGAAAAATATATTTTGCACCCAAGTTCTTAGTTTTGCACCAAAGTTCCTAATTTTGCAGCACTCTAATGCACCACACTCACACAACTACTCACACTTTTATATTTTATTTTAAAAAAGTCTCTCTCTCTCTCTCTCTCTCTCTCTCTATATATATATATATATATATATATATATATATATATATGTGGATCCGTTCTTGTTCTTATTATCCTAATTTTAAATCTGTTAGTACTATTTAATTGGTAATTTATATTAGTGCTATTTAATTCATTTGTATTTTGTGTTAGTGCTATTTAATTTATTTTGATTATTTTTGTCTATTTAATTTGAATTTTTTACCAACAACAGTTGATCTGAGTGGTAACTTGAAACTCATCGCAATATCTCTTGTTTGAATTTTGGGTATGGCAAAAACACAGTTGGGAGGGGAGCACCACACAGATTGGCAAAGCCAGGTATACTGATGACTAGCCAGGTCCCCCGGACTAGAATAGTCACCGACAAAGTCGGTGGATACTGTGCACCAGTAATACGGTAACAAAAAAAAGTTTATTTAATTTGAATTTGTTTTGTTTTTTTTAATATATTGATTTTTTTAGTGCTATTTAATTTGTATTTAGGAACTTATTAGTGTTATTTAATTTGTGTTGGTCTAATGCAACACAATTTGAATATGATAAAGTTTTCTTTTGAAGCTGACACTAGTTTTGCCTATTGCAACAACAACAACTGTAGAAAGAGCTTTATCTGCTATGAATGAGCTTATTATTCAACAATTTCAGAATATGAAATCACGTAGAGGACAATTATTATGAAATGTATAATTTATTTATTTAAATATATTATAGTTGCTTTTAATTATATTTTTAGCAAATTGTGTATTTAAAAAATTTGACACACCTAACTCCGGGATCCTGAGTCCGCCACTGCTAGTCAAGGTAGTGACAGCTAGGATTTATGATTGCCTGTAATCTCGCTCTTTCTTTCTTTCTTCCTGCCATTGTATCGGAGACAGCTGCTAAAGTGGACCCCAATAGGTCATGTGGGACCCTTAATGACGATGATTTTTGGATCAGAAGAATCCCAGCCATTGAAATGAATCCTGTCAAGGGACAGCAATGGAAGACAAAGCCAACACGGTCATCCTGACGAGTGAAGAGTAAAAGGAGCACTTTGATCCATCCACTTGCCCACTTGATCATCAATGATATGATATCTTATTACCCACAAAATATAAATATAAATATAAAATGTGATACACTTATAGTAATATTTTTTTTGTCAAAATATTAGCCCACATGCATGGTATTTGTCTTTTCTCTTATTCAGGCTAATTTAATTACTCCATCAATCTCAATAGATGTCGTTTAAGGTTGTGACACGAAAACTAAAGAATACAATTATTAGTACAAAATTTGTAAGTAAAATTTACATTCTTCCCAATATGCCCTTGTAATTGACTTTGGCCTTGAAAAATTTTCAGTGGTCATTTCAAACAGACTGTACTACAGTTGTAATGCAAATTCACTTTGATTGAGCGTAGTAGGCTGGCTGGCACACTTTGATTGACATCTAAAGCAGGAAAGTATTGGAAGTAGTAAATAAAATGGCTTAAAAAAAAGAATTAAAAAAAAATTCTGAATTTAAGTTTGAGGGTATAATAGGAAAAATGTGATTTAGACTTTATTGGTATTCGGAAAAGACATGTAATATGGGACGAATTTTTTTGGCTAGAAAGACATTTAATATGGGACGGAGGGAGTAGCTAATAAGGGTCAAACGGTTGATTACTTCTTTGAGTCAACAATTTTCTACACACTACTAGAAATCTCGGTATTACCTGCGGAATTTCCTGCGGAAATATTCTGCAGGTAACTTCTGAGAAATTTCCTGCAGATTTCTAAAGTATGCAGAATATTTGCTGGGCATTTGATTTGGCAGGAAAGTTGGCAGGTAATTTTTGATTTTCCTGCGGATTTTCCTAAAAACTGCAATTCGCAGGATACTTTTATTATTATTTAATAAATTTAAAAAAGTTGGAAATTTTTCTTTTTATTTTTATTTTTTTAAATCTTTTTTTTAAAGAAAAACTTGTAAAAAGTAAAATAGAATTTCAATACCCATTCACGTTCATTCTCCAACTCTTTTCTTCTGTGTTTCCTCCCTCGATCCATCTTCTTCAACCTTTCTTCAGTGTTTCCTCTCTCGATCCATCTTCTTCAACCGATCGTCTTCTTCAATCAGAGAAAAACCCCTAACCTTCACTTTCACTCATCGTCTTCTTCAACCGATCGAGAAATTGAAGGTTCGAACCTTCAACGAAATCAACAATGTGAACTGTCACGCTCACCTCGCGCTCCGTCTCGTCTTTGTCCTGGTTCGTGCTCTCATCTTCTCTGATCATGCTCTCGCGATCCGGATTTCATCTTCTTCTGTGAAGGTAACCCTAAATCTACGCTTCTTCCACAGCTTCAAACCCTAACACTTTTTCTTCAAAATTCTGAGTGAGTTACCAATCTTGTTTGTTAACTTAAATCGTTTGTATCGTGTTTATGAGTTACCAATCTTCTGCGTATACTGATTATGAGCTTGAATCGTGTTTGATTGACCAATCTTCTCTTGTTTTGTTTTATAACTGCTTCTTGTTTTGTTTTATTAAGTGTTTAAATGAGTACTGTGTAAATATCTTAATTCTGTGAATACTGATTTATTGTGTTACTGATTATAAGCTTGAATTAAGTGTTTAAATGAATCATCTTGTGAAGAATGTCTTGTAGATATTGTCCCAGACCTTAATCAATCTGCGGAGCTTTCACAAAGAGTGAAGCCATTGAATCAAACTCAAGATGAAACAACTTGGTAATACATAATACACATAATGAACTCATTCTCTCAATACTAATGCTTCTTAATTATTTTTGTTCCAGATACTTTTATTATGAATCTGATGTTCAATTTTGTGTCGCTCATTTTCCCCCTTGAAACATTGTTGCGTCTGGTTTATGTGATTTTGTTTTTGTATATTTCTTGTTCAGTTATGGTTTGGAGAAGGAATTTAGAGATGATTTGTACAAGGATTTTGAACAGCTTACTCTGGATTGCTGCAATTTATCTCTCTCTTGTAAATGTAATGCTGATTAGTGATCCCTTTGGTTTAAGACTCGATGCAATTTATCTCTCTACAGTTATTTTTTTGTTGATTCTACTGGTTTTTCTTACTGCCTATATCAAAATTTCTTGCAGAATCTGATGATGGTGGTAAATTTCTTGTTTACAATAGAAGGGGAAGGGTAGGTATAAATTTCTTGTTTACAATAAATTTATTGTTGATTCTACTGGTTTTTCTTACTGCCTATAGCAACACTTGATCCTCAATCTGGCGTTGTGTATGTATCTGACTTCATATGTATTTAAAACTTGTAGAACACCAAAAAAAAAAGTAATAAGTTTTTATAGTATTATCTTCTCAAGAGAAATTGCAATTGGACCTATACCTGTAGAGTCACTGCTATTATCTTCTCTAATCCAAAAGGTGGTTGATTCTGATGTAAATCATGATGGCTACAGAAATGTTTTCACAGTGACCTTATTATTTACTGGAATTTTTGAAGTTGCATTTGGAGTTTTCAGGTGGTTTCATCATTTCATTGAGAAATTTCTTATGTGTATGTAGGTTTTATTTTCTTTCACATGCTACCCTTCTAGGATTCATGGCAGGTGAAGCCATCATGTCATTTTTGGTACTAAGGAGGGTGTGAAGTTTTCCACTAACGGAGATATTGGAACTGCAAATAGAGTCTGTAGGCAGAATACTACCATGGACAAGGTAAGATATTGATTAACATCTTGTTCTCTGTTCCAACAATCAGTGCTTTTTAAGCTTTGCAATTCATTTTGTGTTTTTATTTGCATTTGATTGTTAATATGCATGCTAATCTATGTTTTTTTTACTATTATGGAACAAAAGAAACTTGTTTTCAAAATTTGTTTATGTTAATGAGAAATATTTCAATAAGATATCGAATTCATGATGATGTCATGTGCTGAATTTTTTGTTTTTCTTCACTAATTTTTTGTTTTTCTTCACTAATTGACTGAAGATGGATGAGATTGCTTTGGTTGGTTTGACCGATGTATTTACAGATATCAATTCCATGTATTGCATAAGTGGAATTGGTTGTTTCCCATTTGATTGATTGTCTTGTTTGGCTGAATAGCTCCTATCTTGGTATTGTTGACTGTTGAGGCTCAAGTGATTCAGATTATTCATTTAACTAGATACTAGATAGCTTGTTCTGAACTTTCAAGCTTCAATTTGTTGCTTAAATTTGGCAGGATCGCATAATTGCTCGCCTGCAGCAGCCATATGCCCTAGATTGCATTCCTGTTGAAGTAGAATATCAGGTTAGTGAACATAAATTGTGATTCAGGTTTGGCTACTTGTTGAACTAGAAAATCCATACGATGTGTGGTTGATTTGATAAACAGATGGTCATCCAATGGCTTGCACAGGAAGTTGTGTATGCATGCGATGTTTTGATTGTATTAGTGGCATTACTCATTAGTACACATGTTGGTGAATTTACTTCCTGATTTTGCTTGGTGTAGTCTATAGTGTGATAATTTTATTACTGTTAATAGCTATTATTTTGTTGTTGTTGTTGACAAAAGCATTCTTTGAATTATTCCATTACCATAAAATGACAATTTAATAGAAGTGAAACTTGTCTTCTTCCTCAGACATAGCCAGGACCAACATGGAATACCGTTCACAAACACTACAACATGCCTGTTCTTCAGCAGCATTGTGCTATTGGTATCAATGTTCAAGGTATAATAATAATGATTATGATTTCTATCATTTTGTTGATGATGGAGGTGCTATTGGATTCAATAAATGAAACATCATTTCCTATTGCTGTGTCTTAAAGCTGTGATGGATGTGCCAAGTTGAGTATTGAATTGAATCATAATGCCATTAAACATTTAGAAGTACAAAAATGCATTAGTTTTTTTCCCTGTAAATTTTTCTTTATTATGTTAAATTGTTAATTCCTGTTTGGGCTTTGGATTTCATAAGTCAAAATCTTTCTCTCAGGTTTGCTTTCCTGTACCTTAAATATCCTCTGTTTTGTTCCTATATGTGAAAAGTTTGAGACCAAAGTAATAATTGATGTCTTAAGTTATTTCCTGAATTGCACACTTGGAGAAAATTTCTGTAATTTGAGTTTATTTCCAAAATAAATAAATGGGGGTATTTTCCCTCAATTTTTAGTTAGTAATATTCAATTAAGTCTAAGACAAGTCAAATTCATCTTGAACAACTTAAGCTTGCATTCCTCAATAGAGAGTTTATCATCTCTTACCACATTGTGAGTAAATTATGTTTCTAAGGATAGATTCTATTTCTATTTGTTTAATGGGGATGTGCGTTTATTTGTGCCTTTTTCCTTACATGTTAGTAAGTTACTGTTCTTAATAAAGTTATATTTTTTTTCTTCCATTAATCCTTATATGATTATACTGGCAACTAATGCATCTCAACTAATTTATGATGTGCAGGGCGGGAAAAAGCTTAAAAAATCGAGACGGAGCCATGCTTCTTTTATGATTTGTAGGATTTGCTTTTGACAGTAGGTTTTGATGTGTTATTTTCATTTGTAAGCTTTTATCTATATATAGCAGTACTGTCATGAACAGTGAAGACCCTCATGCTTTTGAAAGACCATTTAATCCATGGTATATACCTTGCATCTATATGCATGAGTAAGAAATTATTACCAAGTTATTTTCTTTTGTTTGTATTCCATCTCATATTAATGTGTATATATTCGTAAAATAACAGCACAAATAAAGATTATAAATAACCTCACCAGTCAATAACATTTGCTGCTGGTTTGAAAAAAAAATCTGTGATTACTTGCGGAATTTCATGCAGATATTATGAATTTCCTGCGAAATTTCCTGGGTAACTTTCTGCAGAGATTTCCTGCGGAATTTTCTGCGGACTTCCTACGAAATTTCCTGAGGAATTTCCTACGGAATTTTCCTGCCGATTTAAAAATCCGCAGGAAACAATTATCCACGAACGAAATAACTGGGAACTTTAATCCGCTGAAAATTCCGCAGGAAACCCGTTTCCTGCGAATTTTTAATGAAAATGCGCAGGAAATTCCGCAGGAAATGGCGAAAATTCTAATAGTGACGTTAAAATGATGCGTGTAAGGAGTATAGGACCCACACGTTAATTGAGGTTAGATTTTTTTACCCAAAGAGTTTCCACGTTTCATGCATGATCGACAAGTTTATCAGTGCAAGAGCTTTCCTCTCATAAAATGTGAGTAGCCCAAAAATTTGTATTTGAAGTTTTAGGTAAACAATTACTCCTTCATTTGCTTCTAACCCAAAGATTGTGAGTCACACTCAACCCAAAGATTGTGCCAACATCAGTAGAAAGCAATCTCAATATAGCATTGATTGCACCCCCAACATTCAAGAATAGCAAATATACTGTCTTTGAAAATATCGCCACAACCAGAAAGCTGAAGAGAACTCTTTGTTGCGTTGTCAGATTTACACTTGACTCAAAAACAAGGAGGAGCTCAAATTACTTCTTTAATCTACGGGGGTTAGTTATGCTTAAGAAATAAAGAAAGTTTTAAAACTATAAATTCATGTATTGAAGTAGACATACATTCAAAGTTAAACATCTCTAAAAAGGTTACTAGCGACGGACAGTAGTGACAGACTCTGAGGCCGTAGGTAACTTGTCAACGGATCTGACCGTCGCTAATTAAGAGAGAGAATCTGAAAATAGGAGAGGGAATTCAACATTGTTGGCAACGGAACTAGCGACAGATCTTGATGTCTCTATAAAATAAAATGTAATGATTACCATTTGCGACGGACTAGACTCTCACTATTAAAGCATATGTGTTTGTTTCCTTTAGTGACGGCCCAAGTCGTTGCTAATTGTGTCGGTAAATGTCATGAAACCAACACTGTAGCACTCTCTCGTCGTTTCTCTTCTTCTTTCTCCCTCACTTCTCTCTCTCTCTCTCTCTCTCTCTCTCCCTCCCCCCTCTCTCTCTCCACCCATTTCACCTCCACCACCACTACGCCATAGCTTTCACCCCTAGTCTCTCTCTCTCTAATTGTCTCCCCCTCTCTCCTCAACCACAATATCTCTCTCTGGCCACTACACCGGAGTGCGTACCATCACCATACCGCCACCAGACCATCGGATTCTCCTTCGCTTGGCTTATAACGGTTAGTTTTTGATTTATTTTTTTTGTTTTTAGGTATTTTTTTAGTTTTGTTGTTTTTATGGTTTAGTATAGAAATTTGAAATGTGAACTTGAAATGTGTATATTAATTGTAGAATAAAATTGTTTAGAAAGGTTATTTTAGAAATGTTATTTAAAATGATATAAATTTGAAATGTGGAATAGATTTAGTGTTTAGAATTTTGAATTTGGATTTGTGTACGATTGACGTTGTTGTTAATTGTGTTAATTGCAAATTGTCTTAAATTTTTGTTAGGGATGTTAATTAAAAATGTGTTAGTTGTTGTTTTGATGTTTGATGAACCCTAGGTCAGTTTACTATATTGAATGTTGTTATATTATGTGTTGTTGATGGAAAGGGGTGAGGTGTTGTCCCTCATCTCCATATTTTGCTCGAAATAATCTCTATTGAGATAATTGTGAGACGATACTAACAATGGTAGTTAGAAATATCTTCCTTCATTACTTGGATGAAAGAGGGTTTTGTGTTGTCTTTTACCCTATTAGAAATATTATAGTTAGTTGGTTAAGTAGTTAAGAAAAGTTGTTAGTAGTTATAATTCGGTTAGAGTTAGTTTTTTTAGTTACTAATTTGTTATAGATTAGTTAGGTGAGATTGGATCTATATATAAGATCAAACTCGTTGTTCAATCATCTTTTCTTCTTCAATAATGAAAATAATGAAATTGTTTTCATTCTCTTTCCTTGAAGTCTCTCAAATGTTAATATGGTATCAGAGCGATTATGTAGCTTCCGCATTCCTTTCTCCTCAATGACTCCTCCATTGCTTTCTCGTGAATCCATTCTTCTATTTTGCGATTCATGAACAATGGGGCTCAGTGGACATCAGAAGACATTCCTTAATTTTATCTTCATTCTATTAGTTTCTTTTCTTTTACTAAGTTTTCCGTTAGTTTCTTCGATTGCAATACGATTTCGTCTTTGGATCATTTGTTTTTTTGGTTCTTGTATTGCCGTTGATTCTGTTTCATCCCTTCACTTGCGTTTTGCATTTTTTTCATTTCGCATCTCCTTCTTTTCGCTTCTTTGAGAGTGTCTCTGTTTCTGCAATTTTCCTTCTCCAATTCGATTCTTGGAGTCTCATATTTCTTTCAACTTGATTTGTGATTCTTGTAGTTCAGCTTTGCGATTTCGCTTCATTGTCCTCCTTTCATCTTGGTTTCCGATGATTGTGATCTGAAACGGAGTTCAGATTCCTTTTTAATTCGGTTTCTGATTTGTGATTCATGTCACAATCTTCACTCTTTTCTTGCGACCTTTCATTTTGGTTAGCGTTGCTTCTATCATTGTCACCAGTTTAATTTTGTGATTCAGCTTCATATTGTTGTGATGTGTTCATGAAGTTATTTACTAAGAAGCATTCAAGCTGTTTGCTGAATTGCCTCGCTTGGAAATCTTGCTACATTCAGATTCAGAATGTGATATCACCTCCTACAACTCCTTTCAAGTGTTTCATCTCCTGAGTGCATTTCTTTTCCAGGGCCTTTGTTGTTGACAATTTATACATTGTCAGCATGATAATTGCCTTGTTTTGTGCACTTTGTCATCATAACAAGTTATTGTCACTTATTGCAATTATCTTGAATTTTGGAGAGCTTAATTTGATTTTGGGCATCGTTTGTTATATCCTCAACAACTGGATATTTTTCATCTTTTTCTTAATGTTACATAGGTCTTCCAACACAACAATTCAGATTTTGTTCTTGGATCCGGTTTCATTTTGTTCTTGTAGCTTTGATTTCTACCGATGTATTTCCGACATCTCTCGATGTAATTTTCTTTTGATTTGATGTAACTTTGTATTGTTCAATCCAAGCTAGAAGTATTGTGAATAACTTCTAGCTTGTGGGGGACTATTAGAAATATTATAGTTAGTTGGTTAAGTAGTTAAGAAAAGTTGTTAGTAGTTATAATTCGGTTAGAGTTAGTTTTTTTAGTTACTAATTTGTTATAGATTAGTTAGGTGAGATTGGATCTATATATAAGATCAAACTCATTGTAATCAATCAACTTTTCTTCTTCAATAATGAAAATAATGAAATTGTTCTCATTCTCTTTCCTTGAAGTCTCTCAAATGTTAATATACCCCCATATTCGGCTCGAAATCATCTCCACTGAGTTCATATCGATGTCACCAACTTGATAGGTTATTGGGAATGTTATTGGAATCTAACGCAATTATTTAAATGTGTGTAGATGAATTGGAATCAATTGAATGGTGGTTGGGTGTAAGATAGGTTATATTTGGGAAGGGCGAGTTTGAAGCAATATTTTGTAGTTGGGGTTGAAGAGCTTATTATGGTAGTGAACCTGCATAAATTGACTAAATTCGAAGTGGGGATTAGATATCCATGCATTATTTGCGACAGGGTACCTATTAGGATTGAAGATGAAGTCAAGTATCACTTGTATCATTTCTGGTAAAAATGATGCGCTACATGAATGTAAATTCTGTGGAAAGTCGGGGTATTCGTACGTGTTCGTAAAGCGACAAAACGTAAATATAAAACCATCCATGTAAAGTCGGTGTTTTATTTGCCAATAGTTCCAAGAACGCAAATAACGTTTACATCGACTGAAATTGCAGAGAAAATGGCGTGGTATTATGAAAACAAACATAACCCCAGATATTTTACGCCACTCATCTGACAGTGAAGCGTGGAAATACTTTGATCAAGTGCATTCAGATTTTTCCTCAAATCAATGAAATGTTCAACTTTGATCAAACACCAGCGATGCCCTATTCTTGTTGGGCAGTTATTGTTACCCCTTACAATCTTATTTTTGAGAGTTGCATGACAAGTTACCTTTGGCATTATGCGAAACATAAACATTTAGCAGCTATCTATTCACTGAACATAATGGACAAAGTTGAAAGGTTAAGTTAAGAAATTAAAACCTTTGCTCTTTTTGCAATTGAAGTGACGAGAAACTTACAGACTCTATGTAAATGGATATTGAATAAAGTGAACTAGTGGAACAACACTGATTAAGATTATAGTAGAAGCCAAAAAGTTGAAGCTAGTGCCCACAAAATCTACTACAAATAAAGTCTTGAGGGATAAGCACAGCCACAAGATATACTCCGATGACTTTTCTGTGTTTGGCAATTTGTGACTTTTCTGTGTTTAGGCATTCCATAGTTAGAAAAAATGGGTCTCCTAGAAATCATTATTAGAGTTATTGTCTGGAACAGTATCATACATACTATTTGGTTATTTTCTAGAATAATTTAAAATGCTCATGTTTGATTATTATTTCTTTCAGAATGAGTATGAAAGTCGTATTCTTGAAAGAGACTCACAAGTGACACTACGAGATGGTGTGTCTAGCCAGCAATCTGACAAAATCTTCTTAGAGGTTGTTGGAGGTGTTGACAAGAAGAAAAGAATATATGGTTTGAGTTCGGAAGGCGGAAAGTACAATATTCGTTCTTCCAAAGAATCTTTTGGAATTCCTCTGTCTAAATATATGTAAATGAAGGCTAAATTTTCTAACTTAAGCTTGATTGCTGAAAATCAAAGCCTTATAGGGAGCAAATTAGCGAGCTTCTTGCAGATCAGGAGAAGATGCTTAAATTTATGAAGACTTTTTCTTAGAGTCATCCACGTTCGCCTTCGCTTCCACCTACAACGAGGATGATCAACAAAATGATAATGAGTATTATGATGAACTAGATGGCTGATGTGTTGTTTGTTTTTTTTTGAAACAATGATGTGTCTTTTGGATTGTAAGCTATTAGTTTCATGAAACTAAAAGGTTCATGTATTTTTTTGACGAATTAACAATACTTTTGGTTTGCATGGATTATGCTTATAAGTTTTATTAGTAATATGAAATATGTTTATGTTTTTAAAAAAAAATTGTAGCCTTTGTTATAAAGTATCACTTGTTTGGGAGGGTAAGGTCGCGTATTGCGTGCTCTTCTTTTCTCCTTCGTCTCTGTATTCAGACCGAACCCTAATTTTACACCGCAACCATGTCAACCAAGCAAGGTGGAAAAGCTAAGCCTTTGAAGAAACCCAAGTCTGATAAAAAGGATTACGACGAGACTGACCTGGCTAACATCCAGAAGAAAAAGGATGAGGAGAAGGCTTTAAAGGAGTTGAAAGCCAAGGCACAACAGAAGGGATCGTTTGGAGGATCTGGGCTCAAGAAAAGTGGAAAGAAATAGGGGCTCTTTGCATGAATCTCATGATAGCATATATCTATTATTGAGCTCTGTAATTACTATTGTGACCATGAGCACATCTCTTATTGTGTGACCTGTTTTATTTCTGATGTTAGTACTAATCCAATGCATGCCATGATGTAAGGGCAATAAGTTACTCTTTGTAGCTTTATTGTGTTTTGTTGTATATAGTGTCTGATACTGCTATGGCTAATGAACCGAACACGAACGACTACCAGCAACGAGTCCTTGATTATAAACCTGCAAAATAATAATATTAGAAAACATCAACCGGAGGGGTCTGATGCCCTTAAGGATTTATTCGCCTCGATAGCGCAAATCCCCTGAGGGTACAACCGATCTCGTCCTGAATCACAGTAGCGATCGAGGTATCCGAACCAGCAAGAATGGAAGTATTGTGTTTCAGGAGATGAACCCAGGAAAAAAGAAAATGAGTGTATTTAGCTACTCAATCTTGGTTATTTATAGGCTTAATTTTGTAACTGAGTTGTCTTAAATCAGTGTCGGTTACGAAATAAATAGCCAACAGTTACAAAATAAATAATTAACTGTTACAAAATAAATAAGTAACTGTAATAAAATAAATAACCAATGGTTACGAAATAAATAAGTAACAGTTACGAAATAAATAAGTGTCTGTTTCAAAATAATTAAAATAATATATTAATAAATAATTTTTTTAAAAAAATAAATTATTGTTTCACAAAATTCACTTAGAAACTTTGAAATATCACAAAATTTACAACATATTTTACTCTGGGTTTCTTATAATGAACATCTATTGTGTTTTCTCTAGCTTATAGGACTACCTACGGTCTTAATTATAAGAAATAAAGATTCGGTCCAATCTTATTAAAAAAAAAGTATCACTTGTTTGAGATTAAAGGTATCTTACAATAGGTGAATATGGATAAATTTTTTAAAAAAATTGTATTGAAATCCCTCACTAAAAGAGAGGAAAAATGTCCCTCACTGTTGGGGGGAAATATTTCTCACTCTGTTAGCGACGACATTTATCCCTCTCTATTAGCGACAGAAATTCGACTTTTACCTCTGATTTAGTGTTACTTTTTTGCGACAGATTTTGAGTTTTTGTGAGGAAAATATCCCTCGCTAACAGAGACAGATTTCAATATCCTTCACAAAACATTTAGTGACGCCATTCTTAGTTACAAATTCTGGGTCGTCACAAACTCCCTCGCTAAAATGATAAACGAGATATTTTTCTTGTTTAGCGATGGATTTTCGCCGTCTCTAATTTTCATTTTTCTACATGTGTAATAACTTCTCTGCATGTGATATGTTGTTTGGTTGAGGGACTCACGGTAAATTGGAATGTTCACACTACATGGAACACACAATGGTGTTTACGCTGAAATATTTTAAAATATTTAAATTTCTCCCAAAAATGACATTACCCTGAAATTAAGAACACTTCATCCAAACATATGGTTAATGACTTAATGTCCGATTCAATACAACTTTAACTCTATCTTCATAGATTTTGATGAAAACAATTATTGGACATCATAACAACAATAAAATATATTATTTTTGTACAAGAGCTACTAAATACTATTAAGATAATTAACTTAAAGAATAATTTATATTAGGTAAAAATAAATAATTTAAGATATTTTATTAGTCTATATTTGGGCCACCAACACTCTAAGTAGCCCTTTTTAATGGAGCTTTTCTTATTTACATGAAAATTACGTACTTACAAATAAATCAGTAAACAAAAAAAAAATCAGTAAACAAAATAAAATAAAAATGCCTCCACAAAGAATTGAACCCAAGCATATTAACATTAAGATGCTATGCTTACCACCAACCAGCTAAGCTTTTCTTAATATTACTTTAAAACCAAAATTTGAGGCCCTTTTTTCATTAAAAATTTTGAGGCTCAAAGTCCTTGCTTTAGTAGCTCGGATCTTGGACCGGCCCTAATTTAATGTACCATTAGCAGAGTGCTTACAAATCAATTGATCATGAGCTTCAAAGGCCGGAATGTCTAAGAAACGAAGCCAAATTGGGAAAATTGTTGACTAAAGATGTTTCAATTAATCTTTAAATATATAAATATTAGTCCTAGGAAAAATAATAAAAAGTAAATAGATATATTTTAATCACAAAACAAAGTCAAAATATAACAATCAAAGGTTTGATATATATTTTAGGCTTAAATATACATTTCGTCCCTGCAAATATACAAATAATCCAGTTTCGTCCCTGCAAAAAGAAAAGCTTCAAAAAATACCTTGCAATTACAAAACGTGTTTAGTTTAGTCCCTGCTGTTAGTTTGACATTAACAGCGTTAGTTTTAGATGACGTGTCTTCCATGTTGGTGATGTGGATGAACACGTGTGAAGTCACGTGACTGTGACCTGGCATATGAACGTTGGGGTATCAATTTTGGGTCTCAGAATTAGGGTTTCCCCGCGAATAGAGAGAGAGAGAGAGAGAGAGAGAGAGAGAGAGAGAAGCTCTGCGAAGGAAACAATAATGGCGACGTGAAGAAGGATGTTCAATTGAGTTGAGTGTCAATACTGTGGGTTCGAAGTGAAAGAACGCTGCGACAAGTTCCAAGAGAAGGTCTCTTTTTCGAAAAACACGTACAAGTTTGTACATGTTCTCTTCTTTTTGGTACTTTCTGTCTTGATTGTATAAATGTTCTATGAAAGGGGACCACCATGTGGGTTAGGGTTTAATATTGAATGTGTTTGGTGTCGTTTTCATGGTTGGAGAGAATCTTTAATGGGTTTGAACATTAACTTGGTTATTGTATTAGGGTTAATGTCTATTTTGGGTTTGTGTTTTAGGTTGAAATGTCTATTTTAGCCCTTATGTAGTAGCTATTGTTTAATGTCTATTTTGGGTCTCTGATTTTTACCCCGTTGTTGTACAGTATGTCTATTACTGTTGTGTTTCACCATGGAGGAAAGTTTACTAAGAATTTGGTAGTTGAATACGAAGGGGGTACTGAATTAGTTGTTAGACATCAGTATGTAGATAAATGGAGCTTGTTTGAAGCTACTGGTATTACAAAAGACTTAGGATATCAGAATGGTACTTATAGATTATGGTGGAAAAGAGATGAAGATGTTCAGTTTAGGAGATGTTTGGATGATGAAGATGCTTTGGAAATAGCTGATCATGCCGTTAAGTTTGGAGTTGAAGCTCATATTTACATTGAGCATTTTGAGTAATTTGGAAATCATACTGACTGTGGCAATAAGGATGGTAATGGAGAAGATGATGAGGATGGTACTGAAGAGAGTGATGATGAGATTAAGGGTATCAGGTTGGATGATAGTGAAGAGGAGAGAACACATGGCAACAATGATGGGTTTGATCCTGTTATTCAAGATGAAGCAAGGACACCACCCAGACCTCTATCACCATCAATTTTATCTGCTGGTGGCTCAAGGGTTGTGATCAATGGCACCCCTTATAGAGTGAAGAAAAGGGCAAACAGTACACCAAACAAGAAAGCAACTGGTGCAAGTTCTAGTGCACCAGTAAATGAGGTTGTTGACCCAGATGATAACTACAAATCTGAAGAGTTGGAAAGTGACAGTGAGAGTGAAAGTGAGAGAGGTGGTAGGCCAGGGCCAAAATATGACAAGTTTAATCCACTGAACTTGACAAAAATTACCAATTTAAAGTTGGTTTGGAATTTAGTAGTCTTGAAGAATTTAAAGATGCAATTAGATAATGGACTATATAAAATGGTAGAGAGATGAAGATGCCCAAAAACGACATAGATAGGGTCAGAGTTCAGTGGCGAAAAAGTTACAATGGGGGCCTAACTCAAGAATGAATTTTAAAGTTATGTAATCTGTTTTAGGTTATTTTGGAACTTATGTATTTTGGTGAATTGTAATGTTGGAAGTTGCGTATTTTGTTTAGGCTATTAACAATTAAGACTATTAGCCAATGGGAAGTTGTGTAATGAATACTATTTGGTAATGTTTGAATGAAGACTAATGTTTCCAATTTAGACTTTGTTTCTGTATTTATTATGCTGCCAATGTTTGTAAAACAGATTGCTAATTGGAATTAGAATCAATTGAAAACAGATTAGGTAAATAACTTCATTGACTGGAAACAGATTACATAATGTTTGTAAAACAGATTACATAAACAACTTCATTGAATAACAACATAAATAACTTCATCACTAAAACTACCCTAAAGCAATCCAAATTTCTGATATGCTACATACAAAATCACTAAAACTATAATTCCTTCCATCCACTTCATCTTCTTCCTCTCTTCTACCAACTTCAGCTTCAGTTTTCCAATTTTCTTCGACTCCCAATCCTTGAACATCTCAGCACACTTGCATTCACATCCTGTTTTTAGGCTTGCTGCCTTTATTGGCATATTGTTTTCTGGAATTGGCAGTAATGTTGTCACTGCAACCATGGGGATTTTGTCAACATCCAGTAGATCATCCCAAATATACAACTTGCAGCTTCTTGGTGTCCTCTGTAAATAAAAACAGATCAAATAACTACAGTAAAAAACCCTAATTTTCCGACAAAATAATAAAAAGAACCCTAATTTTTACTTACCCCCCAATTAACACACTTCCAAAATCTTCTGTTAGGGTTTTGAGCTGTAGTTGATATGAACATTCGCATGGTATCTCCACAACCACAAACAGGGAGTACCCCTTGCCTTGAAGTAGCATTTGAAGATGCATTGCTTGTTGCCATTGGAGGTGAAGATAGAAGAACAAAGAACGAACAGAGAAAGTGAAGAGAAGATGACAAGAACGAAGAGAGAAGATGGGGAGAAGAGTGAAGAAATTTCACCCTGGTTTACGAGAAACAGAAATGAATGAGATGATGATATCAACAATATTTATCCAACATGGCAGACACGTCATCTAAAACTAACGCTGTTAATGTCAAACTAACAGCAGGGACTAAACTAAACACGTTTTGTAATTGCAAGGTATTTTTTGAAGCTTTTCTTTTTGCAGGGACGAAACTGGATTATTTGTATATTTGCAGGGACGAATTGTATATTTAAGCCTATATTTTACTTTGAAGATATTAAAAATTAAAAAATAATTGTTTATGACTGAAAAGTGAAAGTAGTAAATACCTATTATTCAAATTTAATTGTTGCATTAAGGTATTTTTTTTCATTCTTCTTAATTATTTAGATGGTAAAATAATAAATAAAGGTATTCCTCTAAAAGTGTTTAAAACATTTAATACTTTTTCATTTGATTAATTGAAAAAAATATAATTATATTTTGTTAAAAGACAATCCTTCAAAATTTTGATTCAATTAAATGCATGCTTATAAAATATAATCAATTAATCAAATAAGAATGTTTTGTATGATTATTTTTATATTTTTTAAGGTGTTCAAGAAAATATTAATTATTAATATATTTAATATCTTGAGAGTAAATAATATATATCAAATGGTCGACAATTATAGTTTGGCTTAGTCCTGACTTGTATATATCAAATTGTTTTTTAAGGACGGATTTTTATATAATTAAATCAGCTTAAGTACCGATTTAAAAAACTTTAGCTAACTCACGGATCTATTTACAAAGTGTGAATGTCACGTCACTATTAAATAACTATGCAACTGAAATATAACGGAAGGATCTAACCGAAAATTTTATACTAGTTCATGACCTAATACAACTTTTTTAGTTGAGGGGCTTATTTAAAAATTCCTAAATAATTCAGGGATCTACCGAGTAATTACACCTAATAAAATTGTAAAAAAATAAGAGAAAAATTTTAACGGAGAGATTTTCATTGGAGGGGGACACATGCCCAAAGTGATATCGATTTTTATATAAAGTTAATAGAAATAGTAATAGAAATATAAATAAGAAGGAAGTAATTTTTATATTTTTAATGTAATAAATATGTTGATAATAAATAATATTTCTTTAATTTATTTCATATCGAGTATGTCAAGAAAACATATTCATAGTAAAAGGGGAGTATCCATTTTTCAGAACAAATGCAAAGCTCTATTAATATAACTTTGAAAAAATACATGCTAATAAAAACTCAAAATCCTTGTAAACAAAAAACTCAAAATCACAATAAATGGATCGAGCTCGCAATTTCTTTTGTAGAAACTGAGAGGATTTTTGCTTGTAAAACACTAAAATGATTTCTAAGTATTTCTTTCTTCTCATTTTTTTTATATTTTAGCAAAATATTAGATATGATTAAGATGCTTAATTTTTTTGGAGATTAACTATACTAGTGGTGAAAATCAATCTTTACTTTGAAAATTTTCACAAAGATAACAAAAGTATAAAATATGTAAAACAATTAATGATATAAAAACTTAAATTAATAAATATTATAAGTATACATCAATTATAGAATTTATTAGTATACAAAACTTAAATTAATGATTAAATATAATTAATGATAAAAAACTTAAATTAATTATAAGTATACATCAATTATAGAATTTGAAAAACTTAAATTAATAAATATTCACTTTCAAAGGAGTAAATTATATGATATTTAATATATTAATTGTGCTATGACATTTAATATATTAATTGGTTTCTTAATTCATGTACTAACACATTAAACTTCACATATAAAATGAGATGAATATTATTGGATAAGTATATTTTCTCTTTAGATTGGAAGGGAGAGATTTTGTAATTAATTCAATACTCCATCATAATTTCATATCTTAATGGTAGATTCCCTAATTAATATTATGACCATTGGAGCAGGCATTAAGAAATTACAGTAATATTTTTTGCGCATCCCTTTGAAGGTTAAATTACAAATTTGCCCATAGATCAATTTGCTTGTTTTTGTCCACAGTGTTTTCGGTCCACAACAGTGCTAGGTGATAGGTCACCTTTTTTGTTTGAATATACTCACTACTCAATTATTATGCATGGAATTGATATGAAATCCCGTCACCGTTTTTCATATAAAAAATTAGGCCACCTTTTAATATACACAATTCAATATTGTCCAAGGTTGGTTCGTTGCAGCGGTAGATATGTTATTTATAAACCAATTCGATCCTCCTTGACATCTCAGGTGTCGAGCCTTCGCCATTTATAGAAATGCCATTTATAGACCATCAGGCGTACGCGCTGCCGCCGCCGACCTGTCGGGTTTGGAATGAGTGGTCTATATTTATATTTTCGAAAATAATTTTTTGTGTGTGTTGCTTACGTACACACCAAGACCAAATCTCCAACGGTCATGTTGACCAGTCAAAGTCAAAGAGTCGTTACGTTTTCTCTCCAACGATTATGTTGACCAAAAGATCCGTTGGCTGGTTATTACGCATTTTTTCCCAACGAATACTTGCTCCAAAATGCCTATAAAAGGAGACCTCTCCCCACTTTCACTCGAATCTTGATGCATTTCCAAGTTATTCCCAAAAGTGTGGTTTTCATAACCATATTGAGGGTCTATATTTAAGAGCGAATTTGCATTGGTATCAGTTTCGACTGGGCAGTCTTATCTTGGGGACATCGTGGTTGATAGTCTGTTTGCACAATTTTCAACAGTGCCACATAACGTCTTAAGGAGAGCGACCTAGTCCTCGACTCAACCCAATAATCTCTTCGATTTGATTTTTGATTTTTTTTTTAAATAACATGGACCATTTTGATTTTAGAACCTAAATCATGACAAAATGAGGACCGATTCTAAAAATAGATATTTATTGCAGGGATAGAAATAAAAACAAGAATTTTTCATGGACGGAAAACAGAATATAGAAAATTATAGGGATGTAAAATAAAAAATATTTTTTCAAGGACAAAAATAAAAAATTCTATATTTGCAGGAACGGGAAATATAATTAAGCCTTGTTTTTGTAACATAGTAAACCACTTTTGATAAAAAAAACAAAAGAAACCACAATTGACGTAAGTTTTATGGGTCAACCTAATATCGACCTATTAGAATTGGTCTAAAGGTGGACCTTTACTACTTTTAGTAAATAAGGAATTTAATAATAATAAAAATTGATATATATATATATATATATATATAAATATTTGTAAATATATAATATTAATAAAACTTACTAAAAATAATAAAGTTCACAGCTACCGCAAGTCTATATTAGATGCTCCCAAATTTAACATAAAATACAATTTTAGAACTTTTAATACATAATAGCCAAACCTAAGCCTAAAATAAACATGAAAAATAAAAAGTATAACTACTCAATAATTTTTGTAAAAAATAATATAATAAAAAAAAATTAATAAAATATGTATATAAATTTAGAGTTTAATTTATATACACACTAGAAGTATACCCGTGCATACGCACGGGTAACATCATATTTTTTTATAAGTAGACTTGGAAAATATTCAATCACAATCGAAAAACTAAAACAAATAAATGTAGAGAGAGAAATGAAAAAGTAAAGTTATTATGAAGCAGAAAATTTAAATTCACACAACCCATTTTTTTTACAATGTAGTTGAAGTTGGATAGAGAAATGAAAAAAAGTAAAGATGGAGAGAGAAATAGAAAAAGTAAAATAAATAAATGTAGAAAGAGAAATGAAAAAGTAAAGTTATTATGAAGTGCAAAGTTGTACTTCACACAGCCCATTGTTTTTATAGGGTAGTTGAAGTTGGATAGAGAAAGGGAAAAAGTAAAGGTGGAGAGATAAATAGAAAAAGTAAAATAAATAAATGTAGAGAGAGAAAAGGAAAAAGTAAAGTTATTATGAAAGGCAAAATTGTAATTTACACAGTCTATTGTTTTTATATAGTGTAGTTGATTGATGATGAAGTTAGAGAGAGGAATGAAAAAAGTAAAGACGGAGAGAGAAATAGAAAAAGTAAAATAAATAAATAAATAAATATAGATAGAGAAATGAAAAACTAAATTTATTATGAAGGGCAAAATTTTAATTTACACAACCAATTATTTTTATATAGTGTAGTTGATGTTGGAGAGAGAAATGAAAAAAGGAAAGGCGGAGAGAGAAAAATAAAAAGTAAAATGAATAAAGGTAGAGAGAGAAATGAAAGAGCAGAGTTATTATGAAGGGCAAAATTGTAATTTACATAGTGTAGTTGATGAATAAATGTAGAGAGAGAAGTGGAAAAGCAAAGTTATTATGAAGGGCACAATTGTAATTTACATAGTCTATTGTTTATAGTGTAGTTGATTGATATGATGTATATGCTTTTACAGCTACTACCAATAACACCAACAAGGGTTGACCCGAGTGGTAACTAGATTCGGATTCGACCCAACTTCAATGTTTGAATATTGGGTGTTGCAAAAACTCTGTGTCGGGGTGAGGGGGGGGGGGGGGGGGGGGGACCACATAGGCCGGTAAAGTCGGATACTCGTGGCCAGTCAGATTCCCTAGCATAGATTAATTAGTCATCGACAAAGCTGGTGAAAACGACACACTAATAACATGGTAACAAAAAAAACTACTATCAATAACAATTCATGGAGTTGTTGGTTACCAATTGACTAATTGATGATTGCTAATTGTCCAATTTACTTTTAATGATTATCAACCTGCAATGGGTAAATAGTGTAAAACATATATACACATATTGTGTATATAAATTAAATCCAATATGGGTTTAATTGGTGTAAACATTTGCCATGAATTTTTTTACACCATTAACTACTAAAAGTTCATTATACGAGTGATTTTTAAGGTAGTTGACAAAAAGTCAAACCATTTTTTATAAAATATTGTTTGACGTCGTAAAAAATCTTAAACAACGACAGTGTAATTAGTATATACTAATTATATATACTGATTCCGTTCAAAAAAAATGATATATACTGATTGTTATATAATTTGTGTATTTTTTTTAAGAAAAACTAGAAAAAAATATTGTTCCTAAATTGGCCCTATTTATTCTTCCATCGATTTTTTTTGACAAAAAAAATCAATGCAAGAATAAATAAAAGTAGTGTAGTGAAAAGCTTTTTGCATTGATAAAAGTAAAAGTAGTTTAATAAATAAGAGTAAAATTGAGATATTAAGTGAAAATACTTTTGACTTACTTATATTTAGTAACAAGAAAAAATAGGTATATTTATTTATAAATGAAAACCGAGAGAGTACACATTTATACTAAGAACTTTTCATTGGATTTAAAATTTACAAATACCAAAAAGGTGATTTCTTCAACAAAAAAAAAGTGAGGCACGTGTGCTCCATGCCTGACCATGGCAGTAGCAGTAAACATCAAATGCTTTCTTTCCAAGTCGGATGCAAATTCACCATTCACCTTCTCAATCAACACCAAGGGCAAAATAGTAATTCCATCCCCATACCAATTCCAAACCAACCCAAAAAATATATAACACACTTACCCTTCACAAGTCTCACCTCACACACACCAAACTCAAAATCATTCATTCAAAACCCTCTTTGTAAAAAAAATATATATACCCATTCAACAAAATCAAAGCCCTTTCTTTCCCTTTGATTTGT
Source organism: Astragalus glycyphyllos (assembly GCA_963573325.1). NCBI lineage: Eukaryota > Viridiplantae > Streptophyta > Magnoliopsida > Fabales > Fabaceae > Astragalus > Astragalus glycyphyllos. Next base: position 115,649,464 of record OY754307.1, read on the forward strand.
TTTTCAATTGGGTTGAAGAAAGTCTCAACCTTTTTTCCTAAAAGACAAAGATCTGACAAGTTCTTGAAAGAGAGAGAAAAGAAAGATGTGTGGTGGTGCTATTATCTCCGACTTCATTCCTGCTGCGGCGGTGGGTTCTCGCCGTGTTACTGCAGAGATACTCTGGCCCAATTTGAGGAAATCTGGTTCCAAGAAACCTTTTTTCTTGGATGATGATTTTGAAGCTGGTTTCAGAAAATTTAAGGATGATTCTGATTTCGATGATGACGAGGATGAAGATGATGAGGATGAATGTTTGTTGGTCGGTGCTAAGCCCTTTGCTATTGGTTCTACCAACAACATCAAACCTTACAAGTCCTTCTCTCGTGGTAACTTTTTTGACTATCATCCTTTTGAGTTTCTTTTTTGTTTAAATTTATGGTTTGATTTTTTACATGCATTTCTTACTTTGATGCTTCACATTTCATTTTGGTTTTTAGTTGTAAGGGGCTGTTTTGAGATTTGCAGATGATTTGTGATTTTATGGCTGGTTATTTTTGTATCTGATTTGATTTGATTTGATTTGATTTGATCTTATGAGGTTTGTATAGGAAATTTTAGTTAGGTAATTTTAGATCTTGATTAATCTCTTAAGGAAGTTTTTTTTGCTCTGTTGTGGACTTTGTGTTTTTATCAGGAATGATTTATTTGTTGATTGAAAAGGGAAATAATTTATTTCCTTGTAATTTCTTTTTTCCTCTTTTGATTGGCGGTTGTAACTACTGGAATGACTTTGCAGATCCAATTGGAGTTGAATTTTTTTTTTTGGTGTTCTTGGAGTTTAACCTTAAATTTTTGTTAGGGTTCTTGGAGTCAATTTTTTTTTGTGTTCAATTTGGTCCTTCCATTTAATGGGGTTGAAGGGTTTTTTAGGGGTATGGGTAATTATCTTGTAGGCCTCTTTTCTCTTGGTTGATTAAAAATGAGGGCAACGTTATTAATTCACATGGCTTAGGCTGGGTATTTCATTCATAGTTCATAATAATCTTTCACTACATGAGTAGAGTAAATCATCTGAGTGTGATTGCGCGTTGTGTGAAAATTGTGCTCCGAATTCAATTTTGCTTCCCTATGGACACACGCGAGCGGCGATGTGTTCATCTAGTTGATGCTATAAATTTGCAGGATACAGAGAAAATTATGTTTGATTAACCTATAAGCTGATCTAATGGAGCTAGTCTCTATTTAATTGATCTGAATCCTTAAAAGTTGAGGATCTTAATTTTACTTTTATTATCTGTTTCATTAATTGATCATTAGTTGCTCCTGATTTGATGTTACATTGAATTTTTGTAATTCCTTTGCTTCTGTTTTTGTTATCAGTCTGGTGTGTAATGTAATGGGATAAATAATTTTTCCTGCTTCAGATTGCTCATTAGTTAATAATCCATAAAATTGAAATGGTATTGTTTGGCATGTCAATTGTCCTTCCCATACAGATTATTAACATGTCTTTCGAATTTTATTGAAGGATCAACTGCTGCAAAGTCGGTGGAATTGAATGAGATAGCTGATGAGAAGCAATCAAAGAGAAAGAGGAAGAATCAGTATAGGGGGATTCGCCAACGTCCATGGGGAAAATGGGCAGCTGAGATCCGTGACCCAAGAAAGGGAGTTCGTGTTTGGCTTGGAACTTTCAATACTGCTGAAGAAGCTGCCAGAGCTTATGATGCTGAAGCCAGGAGAATTCGTGGCAACAAAGCCAAGGTGAATTTCCCCGATGATGCACCAGGTGCTTCCTCAAAACGCTTCAAGGCGAATCCAGAGAAGCAAGTCTTGAAGAAAAATCTCAACTCTGCAAAACCCCAAATGAACATGTTCAATTTCAACAACAATATGGAGGATTACTACTCCCCTATTGATCATGTGGAACAAAAACCAGAAGTTAACCAGTATGCTGATGTGGCCCCGGGCCACTTCTCTGGAAATGGAGCTCAGTTCTCATCAGTTAATCCATCTGCTGATGTTAATGCTTATCTCAGTTCGGAGTATTCAAGCAATTCGTTTGATTATTCTGAACTCGGATGGGGCGAACAACAGGGTCCTAAAACCCCTGAGATCTCATCCATGCTTTCTGCTCCTATGGAAGGTGAATCTCATGTTGTGCAAGGTGCTAATCAGGAGAATAACATGCTACCTATGCAAGATGATTCTGCAAAGACGCTATCTGAGGAGCTCGCTGATATCGAATCCCAGCTGAAATTCTTTGAGACTCCATATCTTGATGAGAGCTGGAGTGAGGCTTCATTGGCATCATTGCTTGGTGGATATCCAACTCAGGATGGTGGAAACTCAATGAACCTTTGGAACTTTGAAGATCTTCCTTCAGTTGCCGGCGGGGTTTTCTGAACAACTCTCTTTGTCTACCCTTTTATGTAAATAAAGCTACAAGTTAGTAACATCCATTTCTGTCTTCAGTTTCTGAATTTCTATACCCCTTTTAATGGAAATGTTTCTCAACATAGATAGATAATCATTGTTTAACTATAATGTATTGGTTTTCAGGAAATGTTGGTGATGGAGACAGAACAAGTAACCTGCTTAAGTATTTTGAGGAGTTTAATTTCTTGTGGCCAATAAAACTTCATAGGTTATTAGGGTGTTTTTTGTTTTCTTTTTTTCAGTTTTTATGTTCATAAGGATTATAAATTATGGATTATGTTTGAGACTTTCTTGACTTGGCTGCTGATATAATTGTAAACTTTGTTGTAATTTTATCATGACTTAGCCTCCTATCAGTTTTTCATCTTTTTGTTGGGATTATTACTTCATATCACATGAATGGTTTTGCTTTATGGTTTGGTTGTCATAATAATTCTTCCTTAAATCACAAGGAATTAGGTAAGAATTAGGCAAGACTCAAAATGGTTTTCATCCAATATTGGGTTACTAACTTTTGATTTTTAGATTACTATAGGCAGCCATAATAGTCTTATTATGGTCAAATTACATTTTTCAAAAAGTTGTTATATGCACAGAAAACAAACCAAAATCAGAAATATTTCCTCCTTATATTATTCTAATTCTAATGGCCATGATCCACTTGTGCACCCTTGCCTCACTTTTACTTCTGGCCATGATGAGTTTTGTTACGTCAAATTATTTTTTATTGTCCTCTATTATTGTATTTATTTGTATCCTCCCAATCATTCCTTCAATTTGTATCCAAACAAATTAATCATGATTAAAAATTTCATGGTCAAATCTAGTGAGGAATGCGTATGATCAATTCCAACTACAACTGTACAATGTCTGCAAGTTATTACGAAAAGTAAAATATACTACTAGTAAATAGTATAACAAAGAGGAGAAAAGTAAAAAGTTGTACAACCTAAATACCTAAGGTTAAAATAAATTAAATTAAACATCCCTTTACAAGAACTAATAATCCATTTTTTGTTGAGCCCCATTACTATGGAAATTGGTAATGGGTTTTTTTTTGTATAATAATATTACCACACATGTGGGGATGCATGTGACAGGGTCTTTGGAAACCAATGAAATTCTAGTGCTGACATCTTAGGTTATGTAGTCCAAGATTAGGTTAGGTTAAAAATAGAAAGTGTTCTGGTTTGAATATTTATGTGTAGACCCAAGTTACGAAGTTTAGGTAGAATAGGGAGAGTGGGACACATATTCAAGATGATGATGATGATGGTGTTTGGGGATCGTAAAATATATAATATGGGTCATGGGACATGGGAGATGAATCATCTGCATCAGCAGCATGTGCAATGTTTTGTTGACTGAGAGAGTGAGAGCATGTATGAACATGAACATAAAACAAAACAATTCTCGTGATTGCCGTATGTGTCATGTCTGTTGTGAAAATTCGCATGCGCCACACTCGTAGTTATCTACAACAAATATTAACATATTGCTCTTTTTCTTACTCTTTTAAACTATTTCTCCTATAGGTTGAAATTCATATGAGATTGTTACACCAATCAGAAAAATAATAAGAACCAACCCTAGAGAGGAATTTAACCTGCTAACACTAAAATTCACATAAGCTACCAATTAGGGATGACAAAACGGGCCAACCTACCCGGTCGTGAGCATGCCAAAACGATAGTGGGTTGAGAAGTTTAGCCCGCCCCTTCCTTCGGTGTGTTGGCAGGCCGGCGGGCTAACCCACCATTAAAATTAGTAAATAAAAAATGTATTTAATGCATACTTTTTGGACTTAAATTAGACGGGTTGACGGCTTTGCCTACCCAAGTCCCCATCAAAATCAAGGTAAAAATGAAGGGTTGGTGGGATTGACCCTTTACAACCCATTAAAAAATATTAAAAAAATACTTAGAAATAATTATAAACAAGGGGAAAGAGTAAAAAATAAGAAAAATTAAAGTTGGCGGGCTAGCCCGCCCCAACCCGTTGTTGTCGAGCTACTATGGGTTGGTGGGATGAAATCATCATCCCAACTCGCCATTTTTTTGACGGGCTAGCGGGCTGGCCTGACTGGCCAAGTCTGTTTTTCCATCCTTACTACCAATCCTCAAAAGATCACACTGTTTCTTGATTGACCATATCACCCACACAGCTGTGTTATTCGAACAAGATGCTTCACTGCCATCAATTTCTTACCCTTAAAAAGTGATGCAAACGACATAAAAATATTCCACGGGATTTCAAGACATAATAGTGGTGCAACCCAAGCAAGCAAAAATCATACTTAACATTAAAAGAAAAGGAGCATGAGAAAAATAGATGCTCTACAGACTCAATATTCTGGAAACAAGAAACGCAGCATAAATCTATTGATTCCCCTCCAAAATAACACCTCATGGGTCACTAATCTATCAATGATCTTACTCACAATTCAACTTATCTAAGGTTGTAGTTTACCTAAGCCTCTATTTCTAGGGATTTAGTTACATGAATCAGGACATCATAAAAATTATTAAGAGGGTTTATCAAACTTATCTCTTAAAGTCATCGGTTGTATAGTGTGTTTAAATGCTTGCGTGTCTTTGGAAATCAATGACATATTATAGAACTTTCCTCACCTTCTTTCTCAAACTTTCACAGGCAAGCATGCAAAAATGACATTAATCTTTTACATATGTTCCAAAACATATTTATATATTTATAGAGAAAGAGGGTTACATGGTTTATACTATTCAAATATGACTAGTTGTCTTTATGCAAAATATTTCCCTGAAAAGTTATAATGATTCTAGCTATCATGAATCCATTTACTCAAATAGTATAGGACTCGTTAAAATATCATTTAACCAATGTCTAATTTTATAAATTAATGGGACATCACCATTGACCACTATAGAAAAATAAACTTTGTGATGCAGTAGGACCTTTCTTCCTCGTTCCTTCAGTTTATTCATATTGAAGGCCATGCCAAATGTAGATGAGGATTGATGCTCATTTGGCATACAGTTCTCTGGGTCATCTCAGACTTGAGGAACAACTGTATTTTCTTTGGAGGCACTTCCGTGTTAACGTCCATGAGATCTTTTGGTCGGATTTTATCTCTGTCTTGGCGTTGGTTCCAGGATAGGAGTTATTCTTCCTCTTGTCTTTTTTATAAGTGGTATGTTGACCCTCTTGATTGTATATCTCGAGCTTAGTTTTCGTTTGAGGATCTTGTATGAGTGGGGTATATTTCCCTTGTATTGGACTGAGTACTCCTTGTCTTCAACTGATTTTCTTTTCTATATATATATATATATATATATATATATATATATATATATATATAATAATACTAGTTTTTGCATATACAAGTTGCAACTAGTGATAAGTGGATGTTCTTGAGAATATGTTCTTCTATGGTAAGAGTGTGACTATGAAATGCAAAAGTGTAGAACATTTCAGTAAATAATTAAATAAGTCATTTAAAAGTTAAGCTATTGGTGCAATAAGATTTGCTTTTAAAATTTTTAAGATAAGATAGGAGTAATTACTTTGATGCATAATGACTTTTATACTACCTTTTCCGCAATTCTTTTACTTCTTTTTTGTTAACTGGGAAGAAGAAAAACTAGTTTTGAATTTACAATGAATTAAGCAAATTATTACAACATGATTTCTATTCTATGTCCAACAATATTCATGTGAACATAATCAAATTTTTAGGTTGCTGCCTCACACATGTCGCACAATAATCCTTGGAGTGTTTTGAGTCCAATACGGTGGCGTTACGTTGTCATGTTTCTTTGTCAAAAAAAATTGCATGATAATGACGTGACAAGATCGGCTCCCATCAAAACGAAAGATAAGACAAATTGTTTGGCTAGCTTAGGCTTAGTCTCTGACTCTGACTATAATTTGCGCATTTCATTTTCTGGACGGTTCCCATCTTAAAATAAGATTCAACTATCAATCATAATCTAGCTCTAGTAGATAGAACAACTTACCACCAAATCAAAACATATACAATATATATATATATATATATATATATATATATATATAAATCTCTCCTATCGAATGTCAAGCTATACCAACTTCAATGTTTTTATACGTATATATATATATTTATTTTGGTATAACAAAACATTGAAGTTGGTAAATCGAATGTATATCGAATGTCAAGCTATACCAACTATCAATGTTTTGATTTATACTTATAAATATCAATGTTTTGTAAAGTGTGAATATTATGATTCTTTGTAACTCTTGGGATGAGGTACTTGTTTGTTGGGTTTGTAAAGGTGATACACTTCGGGGTGAGTTTCCAACTTTCAAAGTAGAACTGGGTTTCCAAGTTTTAGACTCGAAAACTTGAGACATTGTAATCTTCATCAAATTAAAGTTGAATGTTCTTGTGGTGTTTCACGGACATAGGTAAGAGGTGTCAAAACACATAAATTATTATGTGTTGTTATTATCAGTTCTTTTGTTTGTGTACATGCCCAACAATAGTATCAAAGTCGTGGTTCAACTTGGTGGGGAGCAAAAAGTGGATTCTAATTTGCATCAAGTCAAATGATATGGATGACTCACACTAGAGGGCGAGATTGTTGAGAATCCAAGTGATAGTGGTCAATGAGTGAAAATGTAGTGTCCAAATCTCTTAATGATCCTTAGACTCCCCAAATACATTTGAACATTGAGTTATTTGATTAATTGTATTTAACAGAGACCTTACTAATACACTGATACTGCTCATTAGGGATGGATGTGCAATGTGGTGTCGGCCATTGTCACGCTTGCACACATCATTTTCAACATATTGGACAAATTTCAGCTAATGAAATCCACAAGATCTTTTCTACGCTCATCAGAATCAATTTTAATTTGAATCTACATCCTCATTAATAATAATATTAAAACGAGTAACATTTCAACCAATCAAACCTCGTTGACCAGTCAAAAACAAAGCATATATATGTTAATGTTCCTCGTGTATAGAGACAAAGTCATTAATCAAAGGGTTGGTCCAAGTGGTAACTCGACTTGAATCTCGCCCCAAGATCTCGGGTTCGAACCTTGGGCGTGACAAAAACTCTGTTGGGAGGGGGAAACCACATGTGCCGGCAAAGCCGAGTTCTCGTGGCCAGCCAAGTTCTCTTGGGGCGAGATCTTGGGGCGAGAAAAAAAGAGAGACAAAGTCATTAGCTATGTATATATAAGTCAAGATGCCTATTTTTTGAGATTGAAGCGTATCATGACAAATCTAGCAAAACCTATGTTATTCTTCGTCTTCCTCATAACTCTTATATCTCAAACATGTGGAACCAAAACTGATTGTATTAGCAGCAACAAGCAGAATATTACTTTCTTCATATTTGGTGATTCTTTCTTAGATGCAGGTAATAACAATTACATAAACACAACAACACTTGATCAAGCAAATTTCTGGCCTTATGGAGAAACCTACTTCAACTTCCCAACGGGTAGATTCTCTGATGGTCGGTTGATATCAGATTTTATTGGTAAGATATTCAAATCTTATGTTATACACTTCTTGTCTAATTTATTTTGTCTCCTAAGCTTATTTGCTCATGTCTTTTGACTTTTTTTTTATCTCTTTTTTATAGCTGAATACGCAAATCTTCCATTGGTTCCACCATTTCTACAACCTGGCTATACCCAATATTACAAGGGAGTCAATTTTGCTTCTAGTGGAGCAGGTGCACTTGTTGAAACTTTTCAAGGCTCGGTATGTCTATTTTATTCACTTTAATAGTGCTTTACTAGAAAATATTTTTTCTTTTAACTTATATGAAATAATAAATAAACACCACACACACTCTATCTATACCTGAGTTCGCCCCAGAAGCCGACATCTTCAAGTCACTGAAAGTTGTCAATACAATCCAATCCAATCTAGAAAGCACTGTAATTAGCTTAATTGAAGAGGTAATGCTTTATTTTACTAGATTGGAATTGGGTGGATGGGATGCTAGTTGATACAAGATTCTCGAAGTACATGTCCTTGTGGTGATATGTCAAAATCATCACATTATAAAACAGGACATGAGTCAGACAGCCAATAATACAGCCAATACTACATGATTGTTTTATCTTTCAACTGTTATTTTTTCATATCATTTTTACATTATCAATTCGAATGCATTTATGGAAGATAAGATAGAAAAGCTTAAAAGACTCTCATATTAATCAAAGTAGAAGTAATACAAAATGAGAAAGAGTTTTTTAACTAAAATGATTACATCAAGCATATTTATAGATACTCACTAACTACTAACAAACTATATCTCTAACTACTAACGAACCCGCTAACTAATAAAAACTATATATTTAATAATCCCCTAGAAGGTAGAAGGTATTCACAACACTTCTAATTTGGGATGAACAATACAAAGATACATCAAATCAAAAGAAAGTTATAATGAGATATGTCGGAAATAGGTCGATAGAAATCAAAGCCATAAGGCATTAGCTTAGCTAGAAAGTAGAAGCCGCAACTAAATGCTATAACCACTCGGAGGAAGTAACAAAAGCTTAACTATCAAGTAGAAGCCTCAACTCAATGATATAACCACTCGTCCACTCGGAGGAAGCAACAATGCTATAACTATTCGGAAGAAGCAACAATGCTATAGCCATTAATGGAGGAAGTATCATGCTTAACAACCATTGATAGAAGCTAGAAAATCAAGACATCATCATCACTGGTAAAAGTAAGTAAAAACAAGAAGTTCAAGTTCTTGTACGCCAAAGAGAAACCTCAAAACAATTGGAGATTAAAGATAATAACAAAGAAGAAATGGCTCATTTAGTTATATGGTTAGGACAAAAATTCAATAAGATAATCAATCACCACAATCAGTTTTGTGATCAAGTAAAAAAAATCAGAAAGGTCAAATGCAAAACATTCTTGAAAATGCCAAATGAGAGCGAAAGTAGGATGAAAATAGAAGAAATCAAAAGAAGCAGGTACGAAGACGATGATCAAGAACAAAGATCAAATCGAAAAGAACATAAAAAAAAAAGATACGCAAAAGATCAAAACTGAAAATTCACAAAAAATGAGACATTTTGATTTTCTTGGAAAAGAATATTAAAATTACTAAAGAAAAGAAAAAAGGAAGAAAAATAAGCACAAATATTGGAAACCAAAAAGGAAAAAAGGACGAAAAAAAGGAACTAACAAAATAATAGAAGGAACCCGAAAGCAGCGAAATTCATGGAGGACCGTGTTTGCTCTGATATCATGTTGAAGAATATGACATCCATGGAAGATAAGATAGGAAAGCTTTAAAGAGTCTCATATTGATCAAAGTAGAAGTAATAAAATTTCTTAACTAAAATGATTACACCAAGTCTATTTATAGGCAGTCATTAACTTCTAACAAACTCATAGCTACTAAAAAACTATATATCTAATAATACGATCCCCTATCAAGATTCAAGAATTCGAAAACTCGATGTTTCCGTATATATGAAGTCAAAGATACAATACAAGAGAAAGAGCCAAAATTATCGAGTCACTGACTAATATATTCTAACTGCCAAAACTACCATGTTGAGACTATTCTCAAAAGCAAAAATACATGTTTTTTCTACAACAAAGCCAAAATACATGTTGGATACTGTTAACACCCAAAAATAATTAAGTCGTGGGCGCCGAGGCAAGCCACTAGACAATTCTCAGAAGATATTTGTTGAAAGAACAAACTCAAAGGGAAGTCTCGAAGCAAATTATAATGTGAATTCCTCGAGGAGGGGGTGAGCTCGAGGGATAGTGAACGAGACCGAGCGAGAGCAAGTCTCAACCTATTGAGTACCACAGCCATGATGGTCCCAAGTAGGTAGCTCAGTTGGTGAGCTAAGGATACCAAAGGAGTGCACCAAATGAGAGCAAGAAGGAGGTCCCAGGTTCAAACCCCGAAAACTAACACTTCCCTCAACCCCACTAATTTTGCTTATAAAAAAACCACGGCCATGATGGCTCGGTTGCCTAGGTTTGGTTGCTGCAGGTCGAGGACAAGGGTTGGCCGATGAATTGAATGGCCGGAGTAAGGAAGGGTTGCTTGGAAGCCAAGGAAAAGAAGCACGTGTACAAAACGTGGGAGCAGTTAAAGATCAAGTGAAGAAGCGAAGCCTTGAGGAGTGGAGCAATGGAGTTTTTTCCCACTAACCGTGCTAGTGAGATCGTGGGTAATGACTCCGATTTCTAATTAAGGCTTAGGAGCGATATTAGACATTGATCTACGATTGATCCAACGGTAGGTAAATGTTAGCTCGCATAGTGAGCGATATTAATGTTGATACTCTCTCTCTCTCTCTCTCTCTCTCTCTATATATATATATATATATATATATATATAAAGAGAAACAATTGTACAAACGCACATCAATCAATACAAATCTATTTTTCTCAATTTTATCTTCCTTTATCGCACTTTACTTTATTCTTATGTAGTAGGCCAATAGATAATCCAGCCCTCGCGTCCCTTTCACCCAACCTGACCCTTTCTAGAGGAGTCAGGAAACCCACAGTTGAGGAGCAGAGTTCTCTCCTCGACCTAATTGCTTGAAGAACAGAGGAATCAAAGACTGTTCAAACCTCTGGCCGACCCCACGGCTAGGACCTAAGAGTTTGACGAGAACAGATACCATCCCTTGTAAGAAACACTCTAAGGTTGTGTTTCTATGAGCTACTTTTTGGGGTAATGAGATTTTTAAGGGGAATTGAAATTTTTTTAGTTTAAAATTTTAAGGTAAAATATTTCAACTCCCCCCACACCTCCCCAAAAAAAAATACTTCATCCAACCGTATGGTAAGTAAAGTAACCTCCCTTTGTTTGCCATGTTTTGCCCAAAATCTGAGGCAGTGTCCAAATAACTTGATCACACAAGAGAGACTCTAATGATCACGTGAGTAAGAGATACCCATTATTTGAGGTGGAGAAGAGAAAATACTTTAGGTATCCCTATTATGTGTGCACTATTTAAAAAGGAGAAATTAGTAAGGAAATTAAGGATAAAAATGTGAAACTCGTCTCTAATTTCGTAACTAAATTTTGTAATGCTACAGTTCGCAACAGATTTCAATTTTTTTTCATACTTGTTTTGGTCACTAACTTTTCAATCATAAATGATATTACAATAACTTATGACATAACGTGATCTCTTTGTTTTATATACTTAGTAGAATATCAATGGAAGGGGATGAACTCATCTAAATTAAGAGGATGTACTTCACTCCCCCTATTTTGTTGATTCGAAACTATATATACTGAAATGACCTAGGCAATTACGAACAAGCAATGCCCTCAACCATAATGCATTTGTCATTTCAATTTTTCAGGTAATATCCCTCAAAACACAAGCAAGAAACTTCAAGAAAGTAGTGGCCTGGTTAAGGCACAATTTAGGTAATTCTGATGCTAAAGCATTGTTATCAAACGCTGTCTACATGTTTAGCATCGGATCTAACGATTATATTAGCGCGGTTTTGACGGATTCTGATGTTCTGAACTCTTATTCTCATTCGGAATATGTTGGCATGGTTGTTGGTAACTTGACTTCCATTCTCAAGGTACAAAACTTCTAATCATATATTTGTTTTTTTATCGGTAGGAACAGAACTCGGTACATTAGGGTATACAACACAAACACGCCCTAAGCATCAACCACTTGTACTAAACCTCGGTGGTATTATATACTTGTTTTGACTTTTGAGACTATATATAGTATGTGTATGTATAAAATTATAAAAACTTTGAACTAAGTTTCTTACTTGGGTGAGTTTTGATAGTGAAATGCGTGATTCTAATTTATAGTGGTCTTTGCAGGAAATACATGGGAGAGGAGCAAGAAAATTTGCATTCTTGAACGCACCGCCATTAGGTTGTGTTCCACGAACTAGAATAATTCACTCAGATGGAAAGGATAGCTGTGCAGAAGAGCTTTCATCACTTGCAAGTATACATAATCAAATTCTATATAAGGCTCTCCTAAAATTGGAGAAGCAACTAAAGGGATTTAAATTTTCTCTCTATGATGTTAATGCTGATATGGTTCAAATGATCAACCATCCTTTGAAATATGGCAAGTCTCTATATAGTTTTAGCATGAAAGAAATTTAAATTTCACTCTAGATATTCAATTTAATACTAAGATGTGATTTTGGATATTGATATATTAAAATCGCTGTTATTGGTTTGATGTAGGCTTGAAAGAAGGGAAATCAGCATGCTGTGGAAGTGGACCATTTAGAGGAGAACATAGTTGTGGTGGAAAAAGAGGGGAAAAACACTTTGAGTTATGTGACAAACCCAATGAACATTTATTTTGGGACTCCTTCCATCTTACAGAAAGTTCTTACAAACAAATCGCAGATCGGATGTGGGGTTATACCAACAACTCTTACACTATTGGGCCTTACACTATCAATGATCTCTTCCAAGTCTAGTGATTATTTGTGTCCTGGTTTATCACTTTCCCTTTCTTACAAGATAAATATGAAAACTTAATCACTAAATCTTAATAGTGTGGATAAAATGTATCTAACCTTGTCTCCAATAATATGTTAAGGCTGTGTTTAGGTGCTCCTTATGTTTATTGTAATTTTTTAGGATTTTAATTCTAGGCTTGATTGGTTCCCATGTGGGTTGTTACAGTGCTTATTTGTGTAATCTAGATCCTTATGTTCACATTAGTGATACCCAAACCCTCCTTTGTGATATCTACTTGCAGGACTCTTGGAACCTCCTTGACCTTTGTACTGCTCTACCTCCTAAGTTGACCCTCTCGATTATGCAAACTTTAGCTCCGACAAATCTTGATCAAATGCTCAATGATACGTGGACTTGGAACCGCAACAACAAGGGTGTCTATACGTGCTCTAGTGGATACTCGTGGCTCCTGCAAAGACATCGAAACTGTGACCCCCAACTGTGACTTTCGATGGTTGTGGAGACTCAGTCCCTGCCAAACTCCAACACTTTGTGTGGCTTTCTTACAATAATGCTCTTCCAACAATGCTTGTTGGCATAACTGCAACATGGCGGCTTCCCCTAGCTGCACTCGTTGCTCTTCACCTGTGGAAGACCTCCTCCACCCTCGTCGTGCCTGCCCTCACTCGAACTCTGGCTCCATTTGGGTTTTGGTGTTCATCCAGACTTCTTCTCAAATTTAGATCCCCGAAGATGGCTAGTGGTTCCTCTCATATCCTCTTTGTGGTTTGCTTATGGTACTCTTGGTGTTGGCGTAATAACATGACTTTTGAGCCCCAACCAAGGCTTCTCAACGGAGTTACCCTTATGATACACAACATGCATGATGAGTGTCTGATAAATCCACATCACATGCTTGTTTTTAATGTTAAAAAGAGTATTTTACATAAAGATTTTAATGAACAACAGTAAAGTTTGAGAAGAGTTTGTGAATTTGTGAAATCTGGTTTTTGTGCAGTTGTTATGCTGGTTTTCTTTATGTTTATGTGCTCAAGAACTTGATCAAATTGAAGAACAAGCTATGCAAGCAAGAAGTGAAGTTTGGAGCGATTTAGGGCATGTTACATTGGCAGCACCAAACGGTTTCAGTTTGCACTAAACCTTCATCAGTGGAAGTTACTCGTTTCTGTTGCGCGTAAGCGCAAAGCACGCGCAAGCATCTAGTAACTGTGGCGCGTATCTTGCGCGTAAGCGCAAAGCACGCACAAACCTCCAGTAGCTGTGGCGCGTATCTTGCGCGTAAGCGCATAGCACGCGCAAACATCCAGTAGCTGTTGCGCGTAAGTGCGCGTAAGCTCAAAGCACGCGCAAAAGTCCAGAATTTTACAGTAGCTTTTGTGCGTATCTTGCGCGTACGCGCACCCGAACAGCTCCTAATGCGCGAATTGTTTAAATAGCAACTTGGAACTCGAGAAAAAGAAACTTTTTACACTCTTGGAAACCCTAGAATTTGGAGGCACTCATTCCATCTCATCTCTATTGAAGATTCAAGGCTTGAGAACAAGATTTGGTGCTTCAAATGAGTCCATCTTCTTCATTGAGTTGTAATTTCTATTTTCCCTCTTCTCCTACCATGTGTAACTAAGTCTCTAGTTGTTAGGGTTGAATGAATATTGAGGAAACCCTATTGTAGCTGGTTTAGATTTACTTTTATGTCATATTCTCTCTTACTTTGTGTATTGAATCTTTGATTTTAATGCTTTCTATGGTTTGATCACTCATAGAATGATTTATGGTTCATTTATGGAATGGAAATTTTGTTCTTGAATGTTTGAGATTGAATACCTTCAACTCTTAGTTTAGGAATACTCTTTGAGTAGTTGTATATTGCAAACCCTTGATTTTAATGCGTGTTGTTAATTAGAATCGCTTAAGGCATTACGGCTTTTAGTTATCAACAAAGGATTAGTTGCCTAAGGAATTAGGAATTAGTTAATATTGTGGGTTTGATAGCAAAGTTAAAGAGAGAGTATCTTTCAATATAAATCAGTTGCAATATTGTGAAATCAATAGGAGTTCGTCCCTAACATCGTTTACAATCTTATCTTTTTAAAGCGTTCTTCGGTTTCTATTATCAAAAGTAAAAAAACATTTTATTTTGTTCATTTTATAGTTCGGTTACTCTACTCTATCAATCAACCCCTAGTTTATTTTTGTTCATTTAGTTGTTGTTAGCGTTTATTGGTAATTGCATTCTATCCTTGAGTACGATATTCGGTTCTTACTGATTTTATTACTTGCGACGATTCTGTACACTTGCCGAAATTATAAAAGTGTCTCACTTGTTTTCCACATAAAGACACTGACCTAACGACTGCTCTCCTTTTGGCTCATTGGAACCCTCCTCCTGTTGGTGCTGTTAAAATCAATGTTGATGGCAGCTTTCTTGAGAATTCCTTTAGCCTGGGTGTTGGGGTTATTGGGAACATGATGGCAACTGGATTACCGGTTTCACTCATTTTGTGATAGGTGAGGATGCCTTGTTAGCTGAGCTCTAAGGTATTGAACTCGCTCTGAAGCTTTGCTATGAATTGGGCTACAAGGACTTTGTTTGTGATTGTAATTGCTTGGATGCAATATCACTTATCCCAAATACTAACCCACAACCTCTCCACAACTATGAAACAACTTTGTTGAAGATTTGTGATAGCTTGCTCACTTGCGATAATGTTCAAATGATCCGTGTTGTGGAAATTAATGTGCAAGTATACATAGTCCAACAAGTAGTAAAGTGATAAATAGAGATCGTTCCCACGAGGATTGACATTTAGTATATGCTTAATTTGGCTAACAAATTAGTGAAGAAAAATAAAAGAAAACAAGTTTTTGTAACCATCATATAATCAACAGTAAATAAGTAAAGGATTGGTGGAAATTCAGATTAGGAACAAGTTGGAATGTCTTTCACTATGCAACTTCTAAATATTAATGGTTTAATGTTAAATCTGATGTTGTAGCATCTGGGTGCTGTAGCATCAGTATGTGCCTTTCAGTCACTTTTCTAAAGGGCTTCATTAAAAGCACTTATGTCTAAGCTCTAATTAAGTTCACCATTGGCTATTAAACACCCACAGTTCACCCTATGAATTTTGTTCTCCTATGTCTAGGTTTAAACAAGAATTATCAAAGTGTCCTTTAATAATTACTATTCATATTAATCCTTGAAGTGAGTTTACAAACTCTTTCAATATTCATAAACAAGTATTTATTTTAGTTGGCCATTCCTAAAACAATTTGAAAATATTAACACACAAGGATTAAAGATACTAAACATCAACTTCACATTACAACCATTAGAAATCCACTACATAGTTAATAGCATTACAACCACAACATCGGGCCCAGCCCGGCCCATAGGGCCAAACAGCATTTGTGGGCTGGGTTAGACCAGCCCAATATTCTAATGGGCTGCATATTTTATGGCCTGGCCCGGCCCGACATCAGCCCATGGGCCACAAATCATTGATTTTTTAGAATTTTGACCATAGTTTTTTCCTACAAATGAGCAACATACATAAAGGCAATATTTTGAGAGTAACATAGTGTATACGTAAGATAAATAAATGTGTTTTGGCTCAAAAAAAGTCAATTTAAGTCTGTTTTGGCTCTAAAAATCGCCATAAATAATTAATTAACGTTTTGTCCATCAGCCCACGGGCCAGCCCACCAGCCCATGGGTCAGTCCGGCCCAACCCATATATATGATTGGGCCCATTGGGCTGGGCCAAAAACTTAGTGTTACTTTTGTTGGTTTCTAACAATCAAGGATTTGATCCTAACCGCATGTTTTCTACCCATATAGAAATCTAGAATGAGCACAATCCTAAATTGATCCTTATAAACCCATACCCGAATTCAATATGAGAATATAAAGCGGAAGCGTACCTGAGTTTGCCATTGGGAATCGTTGAAGGTTTGTAGGTATGTGATCTTCCAATTGTAAAGTACCTTAGGGTTTCTTGATTCTCTTCTGATGGGGATGAAGAGAGAAAGCCACACTGAAACCAGTTTTACGTTACTCTACAAATGGGGACCATAACCCATAAGTAACTGTCTTTTCAGTTACATCTCAGTTTTCAATATTTCTAATTTGGCCCCTCATCAAATTAGAATATTGCCTTATGGTATCTACACAATAACCTTTCATGACACATATGCCCTTAGCCATAAAATTAATATTAAATAGACCACTTTAGTTTTGGCTAATCAAATAATGGCCCTAACACATTTAAATGTTACATTTGTGACCCAAAATTCTAACAATCTCCCACTGGTCACATATGTAACTTTACACACGTGTTAGACTTTATGAGCTCAAAATTTGCCATATACTTCAAGCATATCCAAATAATCTCGTCCATTTATTATGCCAGTACATAGAACCAAAGTGATTTTCGTTATATCAATCATAACTAAACCAATCAATGATTACTAATATTGACATAACTAAATGACATAGATTCATCATGAAATGTGTAGCATGAAAATCACAAGAAGGTGGCCTGTACATGTCAATTTTCAATTGGTCCTACTTTACTTTAGTGAGATCATTCCATGACCTTATTGTACAAAGTATAAATAACTGAATGTCAAATTTTATAAGTAACAGGAAAAAATATCCAAATACAATAGTATGCATACATAATCCCAAACATAGAACACAAAATTCATAAATGAGTAACTCCCACTAAACTAAAGATTCCTCAAACTGTAAAACACCCATGTGAGCAGTGTGCTCATGAAAGACCTTGGGTGGAAGACCTTTTGTAAGAGGATCCGCTATCATGCAGTTTGTCCCTAAATGTTCGATGGAAATCTGTCTACTTTGTACCCTTTCCTTAACAACTAGGAACTTGATGTCAATATGTTTTGACTTGGTCGAGCTCCTATTATTGTTGGAATATAGGACGGCTGATTTATTGTCACAGTATAACTTAAGTGGTCTTTCAATTCCTTCAACAATTCGCAGCCCTGTGACAAAGTTCCTTAGCCAAATCCCATGGTTAGATGCCTCAAAACATGCTATAAATTCTGCTGCCATGGTGGATGAAGCAACGAGAGTTTGCTTGGCACTGCGCCAAGAAACTGCACCACCAGCCAACATGTAGATATAGCCTGAAGTGGATCTTTTACTATCTTGGCATCCAGCAAAATCAGAGTCAGAATATCCAGTGATCTCCAACTGGTCTGACCTCCTATATGTGAGCATATAATCTTTTGTTCTCTTTAAATACCTCATAACCCTTTTGGCCGCTTTCCAATGATCCATTCCTGGATTGCTCAAATATCGGCCTAACATCCCAACTATGAACGCTATATCCGGGCGCGTACATACTTGGGCATACATCAGACTCCCTACTGCTGATGCATAAGGAATCTTTTGCATTTCTTGAATTTCTAAGTTTCCTTTTGGGCACTGACTGAGACTAAATTTGTCTCCCTTAGCAACTGGAGTATCCCCTGGTTTACATTCCTGCATGCCAAACCTTTTAAGTACCTTTTCGATATAGCTCCTTTGTGACAATCCTAGAATACCCCGAGATCGGTCTCGGTGTATTTGAATTCCTAATACAAAGGAGGCGTCACCAAGATCTTTCATTTCAAAATTTCTTGATAGAAATCTCTTGGTTTCGTGCAACATGCCTATATCATTAGTGGCAAGCAGTATGTCATCAACATACAAGACCAGGAAAATGTACTTGCTCCCATTGAATTTGTGATACACACAGTCCTCAACAACATTCACCTCAAAACCAAAGGAGAGAATTACTTCGTGAAACTTGTGGTACCACTGACGAGACGCCTGCTTTAGTCCATAAATGGATTTTGTCAATTTGCAAACCATATCCTTTGGGTTTCCTGATTCAAAGTTTTCTGGCTGCACCATATTGATTGTCTCATCAATGTTACCATTGAGAAACGCTGTCTTGACATCCATTTGATGGAGTTCCAAATCATAATGTGCAACAAGAGCCATGATTGTCCTAAAAGAGTCTTTTGATGAAACCGGAGAGAAAGTCTCTTTAAAGTCAATCCCTTCCTTTTGGGTATAACCCTTAGCCACAAGACGTGCCTTATACCTCTCCACATTACCGTTAGAACCCCGCTTGGTCTTAAATATCCATTTGCAACCAATGGGTTTCACACCTTTCGGTAATGGGACAAGTTCCCAAACCTTATTGCCTTGCATGGACTTATACTCCTCCTTCATTGCTTCAATCCACTTTTCCGAGTTAGAATCCTGCATGGCTTGGCGAAAGTTGATTGGGTCAGCTTCCATCATACCATTATTTTCCTCATGTTCTTGGAGAAAGACTATGTAATCATCCGGAATAGCATTTCTCCTTTCTCTAGTGGATCTCCGCAAAGGTGTTGGTTCTTGTAACACTTGTTCTTGAGGATTTTGAGTTTGTTCCTCATGAATCACCAAATCATCATGAGTAGGAGAAGATTCAACAACAATGTCTTGTACAGGTTCCATATTTGCTTCATCAAAAGCAATTGTATGAATCGGTTTTGGAATTGTTACCGACTCTTCCTCCAAAACAAAGTCTCTAACCTTATTCTCCCCCCCAAACTCAATATCCTCAAAGAATGTGGCTGTTCCCGTCTCAAAAATTGAGTTTAATTTGGGATCATAAAATTTGTAGCCCCTGGATCTTTCAGAATAACCAATAAAGTAGCTGCTCACTGTTCGGGAGTCCAATTTCTTTTTATTTGGCCTATAAGGCCTTGCCTCAGCTGGACATCCCCATACATGAAAATGTTTCAAACTAGGCTTTTGCCCAGTCCAAAGCTCATAAGGTGTTTTGGCAGCTGCCTTGGTTGGCACTCTATTTAGAATGTAAGCTGCGGTCTTTAGTGCCTCTCCCCAAAGTGACTCTGGTAAGGTAGAATGACAAATCATACTCCTTACCATATCCTTAAGAGTCCGATTTCGTCTTTCAGCCACACCATTCATGCTAGGTGACCCTGACATGGTGTACTGTGGGACGATTCCACATTCCTCTAGGTTTTTGGCAAAAGGCCCCGGACGTTGTTCACCTGAACCGTCATATCTACCGTAATATTCACCTCCACGGTCAGATTTGACACTCTTAATTCTTTTGTTGAGTTGATTCTCAACTTCAGCCTTAAATGATTTGAACACATCCAATGATTGAGACTTTTCATGTATAAGAAATAAGTATGCATATCTAGAATAATCATCTATGAATGATATTAAATATTGTTGACCATTCCAAGAAGGTGTGGGAAATGGTCCACAAATGTCCGTATGTATCAATTCTAAGACGTCTGTAGCTCTATATGCACCAAATTTCTTTGTTTTGGTCTGTTTACCTTTAACGCACTCAACACAAACATCAAAGTTTGTGAAGTCAATAGAATCCAAAATTCCATCTGACACAAGTCGCTCAACTCTATTTTTAGAGATGTGACCTAGGCGCTTGTGCCATAATGCTCCTGAGCTGTTATTATCAATTTTAGGCTTAGTACCACGTGATTCCACATTTAAGGATTCACTATAGGTAGCTACAGTGTCAAGCAAGTATAGATTATCATATTCCATAAGTGAACCAGTTCCAACAATATTTGAATTAGACGACAACTTGAATCTATTGTTTCCAAATGAACATAAATAACCTGATTTGTCCAAATAAGAAACTGAAATTAAATTCCGTCTAAATGACGGTACCACAAAAGTGTCTTTCAAATCCAAATAAAATCCAGTACACAATAACAATCTAAAATGCCCTATAGCTTCCACCTCCACCGACTTGCCATCTCCAACATAGATGTATCTTTCAACATCATTTGGCTTCCGGTAGCTCAGGCAACCCTGCATTGAAACACTGATGTTAGTAGTTGCACCAGAGTCTACCCACCAACTGTTTCTAGGTACTGAAGCTAAATTGACCTCAGAACAGACCAAAGCATGAAATGTACCTTTCTTTACACGCCAAGCGTGATATTTAAGACATTTCTTCTTCACATGTCCAGACATTTTGCAAAAGAAACAGTTATCATCCTGCTTTTGTTTCTTTTGTGCTGAACCATTAGCAGCTTCATTCTTGGGCTCATTAGTTTTCTTTCTTTTGCCCTTGTCTTTAGAGGTGCTAACAAAATGAGCACTTTCTTTCTTTTCTTGCTTCAACCTTTCCTCTTCTTGCACACAAAATGAAATGAGCTCATTAAGAGACCATTTCTCCTTTTGACAGTTATAAGATATCTTAAACTGACTGAACTGTGAAGGAAGAGAAAGTAATACTAAATGAATGAGTAAGTCTTCCGACAGCTCAAGCTTTAGCGCCTTAAGTTTTGAAGCAATATTTGACATGCCCATAATGTATTCCCTTATGTTTCCTTTGCCTTGATACTTCATGGAAATCAAGTTCTGAAGAAGAGTACTTGTTTCCGCTTTACTGCTTTTTGCAAAGCGCTTTTCAATTTCAGCAAGGAAATCTTTGGCACTTGTTATCTCTTCAGAGATAGTACCCCTAAAGACCTCAGGAATGCCGCGCTTAATGATCATGAGACTCATGCGATTGGATCGATCCCACTTCTCATAATCTTTCCTCTGCTCAGAGGTACTAGATTCCGTAGGAGAAGGGGGTTGCTCCATCCTTAATGCAAGGTCAAGATCCATGCAGCCAAGAACAATTTCCATGTTCTCTTTCCAATCCTTAAAATTTGTCCCACTAAGGACCGGAACCGAATTCAGATTAGCAGATATCGAAGCAATAGTAGCTGAAAAAAGAACAAAATGAACACTATAAATATACTCACATCATAATAAAAATTCAATTATCAATATGTTCAATTAATGGCATAACCCATCTCAAGATACCTAGTGCACCATCAATATCAAGTCTTTGGATAGTAATATTAATTGCTAGTGGTACTCTTGTTGTAATGATCAAACATTGATAATAAAATATGTCAAATAATAAACCCTTCTTTGGATTGATTTATCATTCACATGTAAAACCTTATAATTATCACATGTTTACCATCACAAGTGCCTATGAAATCCGGCCAAACACTAACCTACCTTTGGGTCAGTTAGTACTCGCATGGATAAACACATGCACAAACATTTAACATTTCTTACGAACAATCTACCCAAGAGAGGTCACTTTGGCGACTTACTTAATTCAATTAGCTCATTTGAAATGTCAAACAATTGTATAAAAATACAAACCATAGCCAAAATTTGAACCAAATTATACCAAATAAGGGACACGGCTGCGCAAACCAGCACAGCCTGCCCGTGTTCCATTCTGTATCAGCTTTGCTGATAGTGAAAACGAAAATATTGCATTGCTAAATATATTGCTGAAACGTAAGAAGTAGCGTGTACTTCCAATTGCAATTCTCAATGACCAAAATAATCTCAACAAATGCCAGTGTACATTGCCAAACGAAACTGAATTTTTTATCAAAAAATTCAATTGTCTTAATAATATATATGTATATATGCTGAGTAAAAGACAAGAATGCAGATACTTCCAATTGCAATTGGCTTATAATATATAGAATATATATGCTGAATAAAAACAAGAACGCATGGTGAATCTTTAAACCAATACGTCAATAAAAAAACCAATGTGATAACTCACGGTACCTTACATACTTGTCTTATTCAATTGGCTAATTATAAAACCGATATGAATCACATACTTGTAGATCGAAACAAAAAATAATCCAAAGCGGAAGATCAAAAATATCCCAATTTTGAAACCCTAATTTCACAAAATTTCCAAAATTCAATCATGAATCAAGTATGGGTGGCTCTTATACCACTTGTTGGTTTCTAACAATCAAGGATTTGATCCTAACCGCATGTTTTCTACCCATATAGAAATCTAGAATGAGCACAATCCTAAATTGATCCTTATAAACCCATACCCGAATTCAAGATGAGAATATAAAGCGGAAGCGTACCTGAGTTTGCCATTGGGAATCGTTGAAGGTTTGTAGGTATGTGATCTTCCAATTGTAGAGTACCTTAGGGTTTCTTGATTCTCTTCTGATGGGGATGAAGAGAGAAAGCCACACTGAAACCAGTTTTACGTTACTCTACAAATGGGGACCATAACCCATATAAGTAACTGTCTTTTCAGTTACATCTCAGTTTTCAATATTTCTAATTTGGCCCCTCATCAAATTAGAATATTGCCTTGTGGTATCTACACAATAACCTTTCATGACACATATGCCCTTAGCCATAAAATTAATATTAAATAGACCACTTTAGTTTTGGCTAATCAAATAATGGCCCTAACACATTTAAATGTTACATTTGTGACCCAAAATTCTAACAACTTTTTGAACCTCTCTTTTTAGAGTCCAACCCAACTAAATAATCGAGCCATTGGCCCGATCCATTGGAATTGGGCAAAAATTGACAGCTCTAGATACATCAACTTTTGAAGAATAGTTTTTGTTTATAATATGTAACAGAGTAGTAGATGTTAATGTTCCTCGTGTGTAGAGACAAAGGCATTATAGTTATATTCATTCACCAAAAAAAAAAGGCATTATTTGAGATTGAAGCATATCATGACAGCTAAGTTATTCCTCGTGTTCCTCATAACTCTTATCTCTCACACATGTGGAACCATAACCGATTGTATAAGCAGCAACAAGCAAAATATTGCTTTCTTCCTATTTGGTGATTCTTTCTTAGATGCAGGGAATAACAATTACATCAACACAACAACATCTGAGCAAGCAAATTTCTTGCCTTATGGGGAAACCTACTTCAACTTCCCAACGGGTAGATTCTCTGATGGTCGGTTGATCTCAGATTTTATTGGTAAGTTATTCAAATCTGCTCATTTATTTTGTTTCCTAAGCTTCTCTGCTCATGTCTTTTACCTTTTCTAGCTGAATACGCAAATCTTCCATTGATTCCACCATTTTTACAACCTGGCTATACTGAATACTACACGGGAGTAAATTTTGCATCTGGTGGAGCAGGTTCACTTGTTGAAACTCACCAAGGGTCGGTAAGTATATTCCATTCACATTTATTAATGTTTTTATTATTGGAATTATTAATGTTTTTTTATCACTTTAGAGTTTAGATGGGATGACAAATAAATCCTATCCACATACACTATCCAAGTAACACATTATTTTCAACTGGGATGTCCCATATCGGTAAAAATTGTTAATACAACCAAAAGAATATTATTAGTGTTTTAGTAGCGAGGATAGAATTACTAGTACTATGGTATAGAATAAATAATTTGTATTTAGCTGGATATATAATCAATAGTATAGTACTAGTACTTACTAAAACACTAATAATACTTTTTGGTGATGTGTCAAAATCATCATATTGCAAAACAGTGACTCAGACAGCTAATAATACATTTTTTTATTCCACAGATACAGCCAATACTACATGATTGCTTTATCTTTCAACTGTTACTTTTTCATATCCATTTTACATTTTCAATTCGATGTGATCTCCTATCAAGATTCAAGAATTCGAAAACTCAATGTTACCGTATATATGAAGTAAAAGATACAATACAGAAGAAAGAACCAAACTACGGGGATGATTGACGATAGTAAACTATTCTTATGAGTAATATATGTATATTAAATAAATCTACTATCTACTATATATTTATACCAATTAACCTCCAATAAAATTACCTATTGGCTCATTTGAGAAACATGACAAGTGTTAAAAATGAGGTTAACATAGTAACTTACATTTAATCAATTATTCCTTTTTATTCTTTTTTATCTTTCTTCTTACACTCTCTTTCGTCCTTTTTACTTTTCTCTTACACACTCTTTCTTCCTTTTTTCTCTTTCTTCTTACTCTCTCTTTCCTCCATTTCACTTTTTTCTTACACTCTATTTCTTCCTTTTTTTACTTTACTTTTATTTTCCCCATAAACAATTATTCTCTTTCCCATCATTTCTCACTTTAGTTTTTTTTAACTAAATTTTTAAACTTATACAAATTAGCTATAAAAATGTAAATTAGTCACACTAAGTAAAACTATCACCTTTTAAGAAAAAATGTCCTGTTAAAATTTTAATTTTCTCTCCGAAATCTGTTTTCACTCTTCTGTTTACACTCTAATTGATAATCTAATAACACCTCTTATTGATAATCTACTATCTATTTTTTACTATCTACTATAATCTATTAATCAACTAAAATAATCAATTGATATATAAAAAACACACGGGATAACTGTACTGATATATAAAAAAAACACGACATTAATATTTGTCGATGATAATTAATTTTTTTTGAAGACTACTACGACAAACCTACTATCTAAAAAACAAGAAGACTTAATGACTATTTAAACTACTAATTAATATTTAAAACAAATATTTCTTATTGAAAATCTACTATCTAACTTTTACTATCTACTATAGTCATCTAATCAACTAAAATAATCAATTGAAACTATGGGATAACTACACTGATATATAAAAAACACGGGATAATTGCAGTGATACATAAATAAAACACAGGATTAACATTTGTCATTGATAATTATAATTTTTGAAGACTACTATAAACCTACTATCTAAAAAAACAAGAAGATTTAATAACTATTTAAACTGATTACTATTTAAAACAATGGATACATATTTCTTATTGATAATCTACTATCTACTATAGTCTACTAATCAACTAAAATAATCAATTGAAACTACAGGATAACTACACTGATATATAAAAAACACGGGATAACTACGTACAGTGATACATAAATAAAACACATGATTAATATTTGTCATTGATAATTATAATTTTTGAATACTACTATAAACCTATTATCTAAAAAAACAAGAAGGTTTAATGACTATTTAATCTGATTAATATTTAAAACATATACATATTTCTTACTGATAATCTACTATCTATCTTTTACTATCTACTATAATCTACTAATCAACTCAAATAATCAATTGAAACTATGAGATAATTGCACTGCTATATAAAAACAATACGGGATAATTGTCGTGATATATAGAAAAACACAGGATTAATATTTGCTATTGATAATTATAATTTTTGAAGACTACTATAAACCTACAATCTAAAAAATAAGAAGGTTTAATGACTACTTAAACTGATTAAATTTAAAATACGGGATAAATATTTCTTATTGATAGTCTACTATCTATCTTTTACTATCTACGATAATCTAATAATCAACTCAAATAATCAATTGAAACTATGAGATGACTGCACTGATAGATCAAAAAACACAGGATTACTATACTGATATATCAAAAAATAAGGGGATAACTACTGTGATATATATAAAAACACGAGATATATAGCTGCACTGATATATAAAAAACACTACATTGATATAAAACTCACAGGATAAATGCTCAGATTTTTATAAATGATACTTTTACATTTTTAGATTTTAATATTTATTTATTTATTATTTGAAACTCCTTTTTTATTTACTATAAATTTGTCTTTATTTTCACAGGATAATGTTCAAACTATTTAAATACTGTGTAATTCATTCATAAAAAGAACACGACAGCACCCGTGCGAATGCACGGGTATCCTACTAGTAGTGAAATAAGATAGGCAGAAAATAAAATCAACAAAAAAAACAAAAAAGTAACATAAAATAAGAGTTGCTCATGGAAGTTTGGTTATCAATATACTACCTCCGTCTCATTTTATATGTAGTTTAAAGTTATTGCACAAATATTAAGAATAATGATTAGTTGTCTAGATTTTATAAAAAGTGTTATCTAAATTACCATTTAACCCTTTATCTCTCTATATAGATAAACGTGAATTATTTATTAAATGTAAAAAGTTGTAATGATTAGTAAGGGCAATAGTGGAAAAAACATGTAAGATTCTTTCTTGAAAATGTAAAATAATTAATTTGGGACAAATTCATTTTGCTAAAACAATTTATAAAATGGGACAGATGTAGTACTAATTAGAAGGTTCTAACCCAAGATCTTTGCAAAGTATAATCAGAAGCCGAGAGAACCAAAAGATAATATGTATCTGCTCACAGCCGAGCCGACCACTCCGGAAGGTTGGTCATATATCACTTCCTGGACGACACGACTGACTCTTGGAAGATAAGGCAAGGCACCCAAAGGCCCAGGTCCGCCCTAAGAACCGAGGGACTCCTCGGCATCGCAGACTGAGGGACTTCTGCCCTTTCGCTCAATGCTCGGCTTCATCTCCTAGTTCGGCCAGGGACCGAATACAAGCAGAACATATATGGAAAGTCCTATGATTACTCCCCATATCTTGCCACAATTATGTATTGTATTTATTAGCATTAAACTCTAATTGTACTATATAAACAGCCCTGAGATGCCAATGAAAGGATCCCACGATTTATCTCTAATTCATACTAATTCTCTACACTCTTACTCTCTACTATTCATCGTGTTCTAGCTAGATCCACCCAAGGGAAATAATTAGGAACATTGGCGCCCACCGTAGTCTGGTAAATCTTTCCTACCCCACTAAAAATCACTAGAAGTTTCCACTTTATCATGGTGGCTACTAGAGCCAATGGGTCGTCTCACCCGTTGTCCAGCGACACTGACCCCAGGTTGTTGGAACTGCTTGACACAGTGAAGGCACTACAGGAGCAGAACGCTGAACAGGCCAGAAGAAATGAAGAACAGCGCCTACGGTCCCAGCCATTGGAGGCAAGGGAAGTAAGGTTGCAAGAACAACTACCAGAGATGCAGAACAACATGACTGAAGCTACCAGAGCATCCTTTGAGAGCATTTCAACCATTCACAGTAGAAATCGAGGCGGTGGCCATCCCCCACCGGTTCCGTGAGCCCTCCATTGGCACGTATGACGGAACCGGAGACCCCAGAGTCATGTTGATGCCTTTCAAACCCAGATGATGATCAGCGGCAGAAGCGACGCTGTCAGCTGTAAGATGTTCGCTGGGACTTTGACTGACGTCGCCCTCAAGTGGTTAAAAGGCTTGACCTCACGGTCAATTACCGGATTTGAAGATCTGGCCATCCGTTTCGTGCAGTAGTTTTTGGCCAATAAAAAGAAGTTAATCCACTCATAATACTTGTTCAACCTTCAGCAAGGAGCAGCCGAGCCCTTCAAAAAGTATTTGGAGTGCTTCAACAAAGTGACCATCTTAGTGGAGGATCCGGACGAGAGGTTTTTCGTCAAAGCATTCATGAAGGGCTTGAGAAACGGGACCTTTAGTGAAGCACTGTCCACCAGGATGCTCAGGACCATGGACGAAGTCAGGGCTCGTGCAGACAAACATATGGAGGCCGAGGAGACCGCGGCCAGCAAGGAAGAACGTGACACCAAAGCACCAAGGAGACCCTATTCATCGTCGGAAAAGGGTGGTCGGGCCGGGCCGATCATCAGCATTTCTCGGCTAGGCGTGACCGAGGAGGCTGGACCACGAACCGAAAGTCACGCCCTAATCTGGAGGTTGCATACACTCCGCTCAGGGCCAAGCCATCTACCATCTGCCATCCTCCGCGAAGCACTGAATGATGGAACCATACAAAGGCTGACGCCCTTCGTCGGTACCATGGGTAAGTATCCAGAAGCGTATTGCAAGTTTCACCAGACGGAGGGACACGCTACCGATGACTGCTGGACTTTAAAGCAGCAAAGTGAGCAACTGGTCCAGAGAGGACAACTCAAGAAATTTGTATTGACAGAAGAGTAGAAAAAGAGACGAGCCAATAGCCCATAGAGGAGGCCACCAGCGGAGAAAGGAGGAAACCGGAGAGAAGCTATGCAGAAAGAGGGACATGAAGTTGCTGACAAGGGCAATGTAAACACCATCTCCAGAGGCTTCTTAGGAGGAGGATCTACTTCCTCGGCCAGGCGAAGGTACGCTCGGCTATCATGTCTTTTACTAGCAAAGACTCTGAGGTGCCCGTCCCGGAATATCCACCAATCTCCTTCGACGTGGAAGACTTCAACGGGATTCAGCCCCACTCTGATGACCCGATTGTAATCTACATCACAACCAACAGATATAGGGTCGCCTAAGTACTGGTAAATGGAGAGAGTTCTCTGAATGTAATGTACTGGAAGTGCTTCCAAGATCTTAAATTACTAGTATAATTGTTGGAAAAATTACCCAGGAACGCTAGTAGGGTTCACAGGCAAACAAGTTGAAGTTCGGGGGTCCATAGATCTCAGAACGACGTTTGGAGATGGAGATTCAGCCAAGACAATTGTCCTCAGGTACATGGTCATTAATGCTACATCTTCTTATAACATCATTGTAGGCAGGCCGACTCTTAACGCACTCATGGCGGCGATATATCATATCATCACCTCTGCCTCAAGTACCCAGAATGTACAATGCAGCTAAGGAGGAAAAAAGACCGAGACCAGCCGATGATTTGAAGGAAGTAATCATCGGTCCTGCACAACATCAAAAGATAGATTGGGATTGGGCTGTCAGTAGAGATTGAAGATCAACTCATGAAACTCCTATCGGACAACGTCCATATATTTGCATGGTCTCCCCTAGACATGCCATGTATTGATCAAAACTTTGTCTGTCATCAGTTATCTCTAAATCCTTCTGCCCAGCCTGTATCGCAAAAAAAAAAAAAGAGAAAACAGGGATACAAGAATATGAAGGCAATCAAAGAAGAAACAGATAAACTGATGGCCGCTGAGTTCATCAGAGAAGTGAAGTACCCAACCTGACTGGCCAATCTCGTAATGGTGAAGAAGTCCAACGGCAAATGGAGAATGTGCGTTGATTACACTGATCTCAACAAGGCGTGTCCAAAAGATTCCTACCCGTTGCCGAGCATTGATGGACTTGTTGATGGAGCTTCCGGTTACAAGCTTCTCAGCTTCATGGACTCATACTCCGGTTACAATCAAATCTGGATGAGCTATGTTGATGAGGAGAAGACTGCGTTCATGACCGGTCGATCCAGTTACTGTTATCAGATGATGCCATCCGGTCTCAAGAACGCAGGGGTGACATACCAGCACTTGATGGATCAAATTTTTGAAGGGGAGATTGGGCAAACCATAGCGTTGTATGTTGACAACATGGTCGTAAAATCTTCCACAGATCCAGCTCACATTGACAACCTGACCAGGATATTCAAGCTACTGGGGAAACGTGACCTTCGCCTCAACCCTGACAAATGCTCGTTCGGGGTCCAAGCAGGAGAATTCTTAGGGTATGTCTTAACCTACAGGGGTATTGAAGCCAACCCCTCGCAATGCCGAGCCATCATTGAAGCCAGAAGTCCTACCAAAGCCGAAGAAGTTCAGATCCTAGTCGATCAGATAGGAGCAGTCTCTCACTTCCTTGGTCGGTCAGCAAACAAAATCAAACCTTTATTTCAACTCCTCAAGAAGAATGCCAATTTTCAGTGGTCTGAAGAATGTGAAAAGGCCTTCCAATCACTCAGAGAATACTTGGCTGCACCTCCAATCCTCTCATCCCCAAAACAGGGTGTCCCCTTACTCCTGTATCTAGCGGTCTCGAGGGATGCATGCAGCACAGTTTTAGTGCAAGAACGAGGGAGAGATCAGCTTCCCGTCTATTATATCAGCCGAAGGTGGAGGGGTCCAGAACAAAGGTATCAAAAAATTGAGAAATCAGCATATACTGTCATCTTGGCAGCAAGAAAACTCAGACACTATTTTTAGAGTCACCCCATAGTAGTAAAGACAGACCTGCCAATTCGCCAAGTGCTCTCAAAGCTGGACCTAGCAAGAAGGATGGTCTCTTGGTCGGTGGAGTTATATGAATTTGATATCAAGTATGTACCGAGGGGGGCGATCAAGGCTCAAGCATTGGCTGACTTTATTCCCGAGCTTGTTGAGGCAGATCCAGAGGCCAAGCCTTCGGCCGAGTTCATATGGACTCTATCTGTTGATGGTTCATCTAACCTGAGAGGAAGTGGAGCCAGGGTTACCCTAGAAGGACCGGATGATATTCTCCTTGAGCAATCTCTTCGGTTCAACTTCAAGGCCAGCAATAACCAGGAGGAATATGAAGCACTCATCGCTGGCATGACACTGGTTGCAGATCTAGGAGTAAAACACCTGAAGGCACGAAGCGACTCCCTTCTCATAACCGGACAGGTCACAAATGCATTCAACACCACGGACGAGCTTCTCAGCAAATACTGTGACAAGGTACAAGAACTTAAATCCAAATTCAATTCCTTTGAAATAACGCATGTCCCCAGGGAACACAATGGTAGGGCAGATATCCTAGGCAAGCTCACCAGCACTAAAAAACCTGGAAATAACCATTAGATGATCCAGGAAACGCTATTTGAACCCAGCGTAAAAACAATTCAGGTTCTCTCAACAAAGATCGAGCCTCCAAGCTGGATGACCAATATTATTACTTACTTGCAGGGAGAACAGTTACAGTTGTAGGAAGAAGAATTGAAGAAACTGTCTAAAATTGCGAGCAAATACACTCTCATCGAGGTTGAGCTTTACAAACGAGGATTCTCATCACCACTCCTCAAATGTATCTCGGATCTGAAGGCGCAGGAAATCATGAAAGAGGTGCTTGAAGGGATATGCAGCAGCCACATAGGAGGCCAAGCCCTAGCAGCCAAGATTCTGAGAGCCGGTTATTACTGGCCGGACGTGAAAAGGGACTCGGTGGAATATGTTGGGAAGTGTGACAAATGTCAGCGCCATGCAGCCATACCCAGCGCGCCGCCAACCAACCTTCAGTCAGTCGTCTCCTCTTGGCCATTCTCCATTTGGGGCGTGGACATCCTCGGTCCATACCCCCCAGCTCCGAGCCAGGTCAAATACCTATTGGTGGCGGTTGACTATTTTACAAAGTGGATAGAAGTAGAGCCAATTGCAACCATTACTGCTCAGTGGGTGAAGAAGTTTTCCTGGAAGAAGTTGATATGTCGGTTTGGAATACCTGCCACCATAGTCACTGATAACGGTACTAAGTTCGCCTCTGAACTAGTAGCCGAACTCTACAAAAAGTGGAACATCTATCAGGTGTTCGCCTCGGTCGAGCACCCACAGACCAACGGGCAGGCCGAGGCTGCAAACAAGGTCATCTTAAACGGCCTTAAAAGAATATTGGATGATGCGAAAGGAAATTGGGCCGAAGAGTTACCACTAGTGTTGTGGTCCTTTCACAAGGGAAACTCCCTTTTGGCTGTCCTATGGGAGTGATGCTCTGATACCTGTGGAAGTACTGGAACCTAGCCCAATGAAGATGCTGACAAAGAAAATTCCTGATGAAGATGCACTTTGGGCCAACCTTGATCTCTTCGACGAAGTTAGAGAACTTGCCAAAGTCAAAGAGCAAGCAGCTAAGCAGCGAACAGCAAAGAAATATGACTCCAAGGTCAAACCCAAAAGCTTCAAAGCCAGAGATCTGGTCCTCAAACAATCAAGCAGAGTGTGAGCCACAGGGAAGCCGTCTGCCAATTGGGAAGGTCCCTTCAGAGTCAAAAATGTCATCAGTCAAGGAGCTTTCAAATTGGAGAAATTAGATGGAAGAAAACATCCTTAGATCTTGGAACGCAACCAACCTTCGGGAGGAGAGAGAGAGAGAGAGAGTGCAATAACATTAAAGTACAGATTAAAGAAACACTCTAAGGTAAGAAATCGTCTCTGTTTGCCATGCCTTGCCTAAAATCTGAGGTTGTCTTGTAATTAATAACTTAATCACACAAGAGAGACTCTGATGGGTGGGGTAAAAATACCAAATATTTGAGGTTGAGAAGAGAATATACTTTAGGTACCCTAAAAAATGAAATTATTAAAGAAAAATTAGTGACCATACTTTAGGTACCCCCTATTAAGTTTCTTTGTTTTTTTTATTTCTCTATTTATGTGGCATTGTAATACACAGGCAAGTTTTCATATTATACTAGTACATCTGTCCGTGCTTCGCACGCGGAGATTTTTTTAATAAATGACTTAACTTAAATATTTAACAAAAGATAAAAAGTTATTGATAGATGGACAGTATTTTTTTTTTTACGGATATAGACAGTAATTTTAAAAATATTTAAATAGTGTTTGTTGATAGAGTTGATGTTGGTGTTAATTTTTTTGATACAATTATATAGTTAATGGGATCAAAGGATAAAAATGACTATGCGGGAGATTCAAGTACTAAAATTTGACTTTTAGCAAGATGTGGGATATGCCATTTTCATTTCATTAATTTATTCTATTAAAATTTAATAGACAAAATTAAAAATTAAAAAAAGTCCCTAGAGACTTCCAGAGTTCCAGGATTCACTTTGCCTCACGAAACACAATTTCATTTTCCACCCATTATATCTCCATCTTTTAGTTTCTTCTTAATATTCATTTCACAACCTTCCGTTAGCTCTTCTTTCATTTCATAACACCCTCTCCTTTTATCTCTGAACCATTCAACTTCAAGCAGAATTTTGGATGCTTGCTTGTTCTCCGAATCGCATCTTCGGAGGTTTCTCATACCGCCGACGTGTTCATGCATGTCCGTCGGAGCTATGGTGATTGATCTTAGTTTTTTGTTCACCGCGGTGGTTGATGGTGGTTCATGGTGGAGGTGCGGTGGAGAGAGGGGTTTCGAGGAGAGAGAAATGACGACATAGAGAAGGAAAGGGGCGTGGTGATGATGGTGGTACACGGTGGTCGTGCGGCAGTTCGTCGGAGGGAGGTGTGGTGGAGGTTTGGCCACGGTGAAGGAGATAGGGGTGAGATGGCGGTGGAGAGGGAGGGGTATCGAGGAGAGAGCATTACGGTAGTGGTCTCTTTATTTAGTCTTTTCACAGATTTGACTTATTGGTCTCTTCTAGCTTTTTATTACTCTGTCTATACTTTTTTTTTTATTCTGAATTTTCTCTCTCTGCTTTTGTCTGTACCCAAGTACGTTTTGCAGAGATATGTGTGGTGTGATGTGTGCGTGAAATATTTACCCCTAGGCTATTGTTAATATTTCGAAAGTGCCATCAAAAGATTCCACTTAAAAGCTGCTGATGGCCCACATTAAATCACATTTATACATAAACAGTATACGTATTTTCGTATGTGGGGTTATTATGCTGCCAAAATGACTCTATTTTTGTACCAAATGTTGCCGCTTAAAATTTAAATGGCTGAATTGCTCCCAGGTTTAAAAAAAATAGATCATCATCAATTAATTTTGTATCAAACGTAATGATATTATTACAATAACTTCTGACATAATGTGATCTCTTTTTTTTATATACTTAACAGAACATAATGCATTTGTTCGACTCAAATTCTTATATACTGAAATGCAATGTAATGCCCAAGGAAATTAGGAACTAGCAGTGCCCCTCAATCATAATGCATTTGTCATTTCAATTTTTCAGGTAATATCCCTCAAAACACAAGCAAGATACTTCAAGAAAGTAGTGGCTTGGTTGAGGCAGAATTTAGGAAATTCTGATGCTAAAGCATTGTTATCAAATGCTGTCTACATGTTCAGCATCGGAGCTAACGATTATATTAGTCAGGACTGGACACATTCTGATGTTCTGAACTCTTATTCTCACTCAGAATATGTTGACATGGTTATTGGTAACTTGACTTCCATTATCAAGGTACAAAACTTCTTATTATATATAGTTGTTTTTTTATCGGTAGGAATAGAACTCGATATCTTAGGGTTTACAACACTCATATGCCTTGAGCATCAATTACTTGTACTAAACCTCGGTGGTATTATATACTTTGTTTTGAAACTATAGTATGAGTATGTATAAAATTATGAAAACTTTGAACAAAATTTTCATTAGAGCCTAGTTAAATGGAAATTCATGACAAGACTATCAAACACATGCAACAACAATGCAACATTTCTTAGTTGGGTGAATTTTGATACCAAATGAAATGCATGATTCTAATTTATAGTGATCTTTGCAGGAAATACATAGAAGAGGAGGTAGAAAATTTGCTTTCTTGAACGTACCACCCATAGGTTGTCTTCCAACAACTAGAATAGTTCAGCCAGATGGAGAGGATAAATGTGCAGAAGCGCTTTCATCTCTCGCAAGTATACACAATGAAACTCTATATATGGCTCTCTTAAAATTAGAGAAGCAACTAAGGGACTTTAAATTTTCTCTCTACGATATTAATGCTGATGTCTACCAAATGATCAACCATCCTTTGAAATATGGCAAGTGTCTATATAGTTTTAGCATGAAAGAAATTTAAATTTCACTCTAGATGTTCAATTTAATGCTAAGATCTGATTTTGGAAATTGATATATTAAAATTGTTGTTATTGGTTTGATACAGGATTAAAGGAAGGGAAATCAGCATGTTGTGGAAGCGGACCATTTAGAAGACAATATAGTTGTGGTGGAAAAAGAGGGGAAAAACACTTTGAGTTATGTGACAAACCCAATGAACATTTATTTTGGGACTCCTTCCATCTTACAGAAAGTTCTTACAAACAAATAGCAGATCGGATGTGGGGTTATACCAAAAACTCTTATACTATTGGGACTTACACTATCAATGATCTCTTCAAGTCTAGTGATTACTTGTGCCCTGATTTATCATTTTCCCTTTCTTAGAAGATAAATATGAAAACTTAATCACTATATCTAATAGTGTGGATAAAATGTATGTAACCTTGTCTCCAATAATTTGTTCATTACCACATAACAATTATAGTACTCCAATAATCTAGAGGAAATATTTTATGTTTTTTCATCCAAAGATTTTAACGAGGTTTCCTTCTTTCTATTCGACAAAAAAAAATTATAGTACTATATAATTTATTTATTTATTTATTTATTTTATTGAAAAGACAAAATCTTATTAATATTGAATATTAAGGTACTCAACGTTTTACATGATGTTAAAAGAGTCCTACAAACATCGAGTAAAATAAAGATCAAAAACTTCAAGGGGTACAAGAGTCACCCAGATGTCAAAAAACATACACCACATAGCCAATAGTTTCTATTTCATGGAGATGAACTCCAATGGATCCACTCACACCATTCATAGAAAAGACACTAGCTCGACTTAAACCTAGCCATAAGCCATTTCCATGAGTAAAGTTTGACTACCAAAAAAAAACACAAAGGTTTGGGATTTTATTAGAGAAAAGTTCTTCATTTCTGGTTTACAAATAGTCCAGAGAATGAACTGCGTGCCAAATCATAATTAAGTCCTGCCTATTTCAAGTCGATAACATGCCATAATATAGTATAGACAATAGAGTAGGAAAGATCACGCAGTATATTCAACATCATTCTAAACCACTTAAACTCCAAGTACCATAGCAAAAGGAGAAGTCACGGTGAACAAAGAGGTGTAACTCTGTCTCATGATACTCCTCACAAAGGACACATTTTTTATCCTCTAGAACAGATATAGATTGCTCAGAGGTTGATGTCATGCAAAAGCTAAAAACTTAGGTTATCTAGAACATAGACTAGTAGTGGTGGCCGTGTGGTATTGGAGGCAATGATGAAGTGTCTGTTTTAGATTTTGTTCACCTCAAAACTGATGAGTCACAATGCACTTTCTTAGATTTTAATTCATTCTACCTTCATTTCTATTGGATTCTAGCCTTTACACCCAAAACCCCAATGTCACTCAGCCATACCAAACCCAATTTGTCAAGATGGTGATCGACAGTTCGACCAATACACTGAAGGTTAATATTTAAATATTCCAACCAAGAAAAGAGTTGATCAAGACCCCCAATCTGTGCTTGTTCCCCTGCAACCAGCAAAAAATGAGATTGTTTGCATTCTAGGAGGCAGGAAAAAATGCATTTCATAATGCAGGGCTTTAGGGTTTTATCCTGAGAACTAGAGCAATGAATGCTCAACTGGGTGGTGGCTGTGGTGAAGCAGTATCAGCAATGGCAAGACGACACAACAAAGCTTGAGACTGTTGTCTACACATTGCATAAAATTAAAGGATTGAAAGACAGTCTACTGTGGAAGTGGAGCATATAGAACTTCTAGGTGTGGAGGAGGATTTACTGGAATGGGCCACCAACGATTACAGGGCAATATATTGTGAAGCAACTTATACAACATAGTTTAATAATGTTTTATGATATTTGTTGTGATAAATAGGTTTTACTAAGAAAGTAAGAATGCTTTCGGCATTAACATGCAGATTCCATTATCTAGTAAGGATGAACAATTATTCTTTTGTGATTAAGATTTAACATGGTTCTGTAACCAAAAAAAATAACATGGTTCTTGAATAAGCTAAAAGATTACAAACGCAAAAGAATTTCTCATGATAGCTTGGTACTTGGAAACAGACAAGGAAAATAAAACAAAGGCATCTGAACTGTAGAAATCCGGGCAACTTTGCCAGACAACGTGAGAACTTATGCTCACTAGTTGACAAATATCTGATTAATTCACCAGAAGAAAGGGAACGACTTTGGAGCTACAAGGGGGACTCTCTAATATAGTTTTTTCATCCTAAAATTTCACAGCAGTTGTCCATGTACCTTGCACACTAGGGTGTTTAGTTACGTGTCTTGTCCTCAGTTTAATGACTTTCCTTCCCAATGCATTCCTTAGCCTGGTTGCATGCAGGTGTATCTCTTCCGGATCCATGTTCTTCACGCATACCACTCGCTCTCTTTTGTTCTCTGAATTCCACAGGAGAACCATCAATTACGATTATTAAGAAAGAAAAATAGTAATGAGGTTAGGAGTGAGAACAAGAATCTTACTGTATAAAGCCTTCAAGTGTGGATGTTGACCACGAATCATCTCAGTGACCACCTCTAATTGAGGATTCTTCTCCTTAAAAGTTGGCAAATGCGACTCCATAAATGCCCTATCAAATATTCAAAACTAAAGTAAGAATCCCCTGTTCAAAGCAGAAGTAAATATGAAATGATACCTATTCACAGCATTACCATTCCAAGCTTTTCTAATAGTAGGAAGAACAATGCAAAGGCAAGCAGAGAGGTAGCATTGTAGTTATCAAGTAGAGTGGATTTAAAACTTTTCTCACACTTTCAATTGTTAAAAGGTTGTGGTTCGACATAACATGAAATCACAGCCAATCCAGCAAAAGAAAAAAAAAATACTTGAATGTAAGTAAAAGCACCAAAGGCAAGGAAAAAAGTAATAGTTTGTAATTCATAAATTGTTCCCAGTGTGAATGGAAAACATTGAAGATCAATATAAAGTTCAGTTATTAAGCTATCAGCTATGCTATCATCTAGATCTTTAGAACTAGATACAATCACAGAGTGAAGATAACAAATCATAGACAAAAATATTACTGGTATTCAACTTCAAAGAACAAAAAATTAAGCCTGCACTTAAAGGCGAATATAATCAAACACAAGGAAGACAATATTTATTCCAAAAACACAAGTCTAATTGAAACCTTGTTAATATTTCTTCCACATGTTTGGCAAAATCACTAACTTATCTTTGAACACGATTATTGGTTTCAATCATAAGCATAGCATCATTAATTAATTAATTGCAGAGGTAAATGAGCAATAGAGCCAGGAATCAAGAAAATTCTACAAACACAAATACCCAAAAACAAAAATTTGTGTTCCAGAAAACATAAATCGATGAATGTGAATAAAAAATAGTAAATTGAAGCAAGTAGAGGGATGGTATCTTTACCTTATACCTCTGCTACTTCCGCCCCAATCGGAAAAACTAACAATCAGCTTCTGAAGTTGCCAAAACCCTCGCAAAGCCATTAGATTCAAAAACCCGTAAAACAACTGAGAGAATGAAAAGGCTTTCACATGCACGCGATTTGGGGGTTTAGGGATTTTGGGGTTTAATTCTTCTGAAACGCTCGGTTCAGACTTTTGTTTTTTAGTCACTGATTTAATTAGAAAAAAGAGTAAAGGCCCAAATTCGTCCCGACAATTTTTTCGCGGAACAATTTCGTCTCTGACAATTTTTTTGAGACACATTGGTTTCTGACAATTCAAAAATGAGCCACGTTCGCCCCTCCGTCTATTTAACTGTTACCAGATTACTAAACGGCTCCTACGTGGCACGTTAAGTGCCACGTTGTCACGTTAGATACGTATGCATTTATTTTGGGCCAAATTCGTCCCTGAAAAAATTTAAGAAGGGACGAATCAGTCCCTGACAATTTATGGGACAAATTCATCCCTGGTGTTTCTTCAACCTTTAAACAGTGGTTTCTGAAACCAGACACCATTTTCTGCCATTGGAGAGGACGCAACTGAGAGAGAACAACCAGAAACCATTTTCTGCCATTGGAGAGGACTCATTTTCTGCCATTGTATTAACAGGGACTAAGTTGGCCTATTTTGATATTTGCCAGGGACTAATATGGCCTACTTAAATATTTGACAGGGACTAATTTGGTCTATTTTAATATTTGACTGGGACTAATATGGCCTATTTTTTCTATTTCAGGAAGCACAACCATGACCACCTGCTATTAGACCACCACCTATTAGGCCACGTGCTCAAATGAGACCGCAATCAACACCTCAACCTTTCAACCCACTTCCTTCTTCAGCAGTTGGTATACCAGCAATTCAACCACCTCCTATTTGGCTGTTTATACCTCCAAGAGTTTCTCAGAACGAAGGGGAAAGATGGACTGCAAACATGAACTTCCGGTTCGTACCTACTCCTGAATTCAGA
The DNA here is from genome assembly GCA_963573325.1 of Astragalus glycyphyllos. NCBI lineage: Eukaryota > Viridiplantae > Streptophyta > Magnoliopsida > Fabales > Fabaceae > Astragalus > Astragalus glycyphyllos. The sequence goes on from OY754307.1 coordinate 115,689,037, forward strand.
CCACCACCATCTAGGCCTAACTAGTGGATGTGATTGTAGTTTATTTTGGTGTACTAATGAACAAGTGGTGCTTATTTAACTACTAGATGTTTATTTTGGAGAATATGTAACTGTTTCTTTTGGAGAACATGTTCCTTTTGCTGCACAAATGAACAAGTAGTGCTTTTTATAGTTTATGTTGGGGCCCTAATGAACAAATGGTGCTTTCTAATGGATGTTTCTTTTGCTGCGCGCACAAATGAACAAATGTTCCTTTTGCTGCACAAATGAACAAGTAGTGCTTTTTGTAGTTTATGTTGGTGCACTAATGAACAAATGGTGCTTTCTAATGGATGTTTCTTTTGTATCATTTCAGTTTCCAGTTCTTTCAGATAGTGCTTTTGCAGTTTATGTTGCTGCACTTATGGATATTTTTTTCCCAGTTCACACACAACACCAATTTTAGATAGAAACAACAACGCCAACTTTACTAATTGAAAAAACAATATATGGTTCATTACAACAAGATAGCAACAAGATAAGGTTCATTGCAACAACATAAGCGAACAATAAGATAAGATTCATTACAACAACATAAGCTAAAAATATGGCCTAATTCAATATTAGAACCACTAACATAGCAACAATCACAACTCCAACTATCCATACATAATGTTTACACCCATTAGCTCCTTGCACCTTCAATTGCAATGGCAGAAAATGGTTTCTGGTTTCAGAAACCATTGTTCAAAGGTTGAAGAAGCACCAGGGACGAATTTGTCCCATAAATTGTCAAGGACTGATTCGTCCCTTTTTAGAAATTTTCAGGGACGAATTTGGCCCAAAATAAACGCATATGTATCTAACGTGACAACATGGCACTTAACGTGCCACGTAGGAGCCGTTTAGTGAGCTGGTAACGGTTAAATGGACGGAGGGACGAACGTGGCTCGTTTTGGAATTGTCAGGGACCAATGTGTCTCAAAAAATTGTCAGGGACGAATTCGTCCCGTGAAAAAATTGTCAGGGACGAATTTGGGTCTTTACTCTAGAAAAAATAAAGACATCCCCTCCTACTCACCCCACACCCCTTAACTCCAAATATTTCAAAAATACTCTTAAGTAGAGTGCGTATTTTCACCGATTCGAGGATGAGTAACCGAATGTATTCGATTGAGGACAACCGAACAGGTATTTTTTTAAGACACACCCTTTTTTTCCAAGTTTAGAGGATTCGGGGCACCCCCACCGAATTTATTCGGGGCAACCCACCGAATGAAAGAAAAATGCAATGCATTGCAGTATGTTTGGTAAAATGTAATTGTCGGTGGTAGAAACAAAAACAGGTTGAGTTGAACCTAGGCTATTGTCCTTGATTGTAGGAGATTACTATATTGGTGAAAATGCATTGAATTGAATTAGGCTGGTGTTGATGCTGCATCAGTAAAACCGATCTCCAAAATACAGTGACAAGTATGCACAAAATTTTGTTTATTTATTTATATGTAGTAAAACCGATCTCCAAGATCTAACCACTGCACTTTCCTTATCAGTTCTATTCTGCAGCAACATGCTATAACTCTGTACCGCTTCTCAGTTCTTTCCTTATCAAACTGAACGAGAAGGGTGTGTCTCAAAAAATACCCGTGTTCGGTTGTCCGTAATCGAATCAATTCGGTTGCCCGTAACCGAATAAGCCAAAAATGCGCGTTTCATTAATGACCTTTTGGTCATTTCGCAAGAGTAAGGGGTGTTTGATGAGTAGCATGGGGTGTGGAAAAAAACATGGGCCAAAATAAAAATGAGTTGGGTTTCTAACCCAATTAAATGGTTTTGGGCTTTTTGGTGTGGTGTGGTCCAGTTATTAAATTGGAGCTGGATAATCTTACTTTTGCTTTGTCCACAAAAAAAAATTTACTATTTGCACACCCTTGCAAAGGAGCCACGATCTTCGGCGAGTGTCTACAATTTGCAAACCCTATGCTGCTCACCTCTAAATATAATTCTGTCTTACTTCACTAGACCAAACTCTCGGAATTAAAAATCTCCAATATTTTTAGACCCACTGTTTCGCTCTTGTACATAAACAAGTATGCATATACTTGATTGTTTGATCAGTGTATTAATTATAAAATAACAATAATACTACTAATTTTTGTCAAAAAAAAAATAACAATATGAACAGTAATTACTTAAACGTGAATATAATGTGTTTTTTAATAATATTAATATCAATTTTAAATTAAACAAGAACAAAATAAAGGTAAACTTTTTAATTGAAGATAATTTTGGAGATAATTATAAACTTACCATTTAAAACATTTTAAAAAATTGTGAAAAAAATTGGAAAAGACTAGTTCTCTAAAAGATGACAAAATTATAATGTATTTGAAGATGGAGGCAGATAATGGTATCCATACCCGTAGGTATTCGTACTCGCTAGTAAATAACTAAAATGATTAAAATACCCTACTCAAATTCAAATCTTTCCAAGACATTTGATGTAAGACTATTGCATTAGTTTTGTTTGTTATTGGAGATTGTGATGTTATAACAAGAGGAAGAGAAACTACATTGATGTGTCGCTTAGTGTCATTATGGGAGACTAGATCCTTTTGCTAGACCCAATTTTTGCCGGTAAGATTGACTTTATTTTACGTGTTTATTTTATTATAATATTACGAGTGTATATTTGTCAAAAAATATATATTACGAGTGTATAAAAATGATTTATCAAGGAACGAATCCAATCAATAAAATAATTAGGTATGGCAACAAGGAGGGGTCCGGGGTTAATTTTGCCTCTCCTGTTCCTGCCTCCATCCCTAACTGTGTCGGATTTTGCCCTTCCCATCTCCGCCTCAAACAGGGTCGATTTTCCCTGCGAGTCCCGATTTTGTCATTGTTTATAGAAAAAAATAAAAATTTATGTTTAGGATAATTTATAGAATAAAATCATAATTATTATACAATGATCAAATGAAGTTAAAATTACTAAATAATATTTTTCTATTGAGAAGAGGACAAAATTAAAAATAAACAAAAAATATAAAAAAAATGTATGAGAATATATGTATAAAATAAAATAAAATAAAAACTAATAATTAATATTCAGTAAATCGGGGGCGGGACGGGTGTCTGCATCCCCAAACTCGCCTCCGTCCCTAGTCAAAGCGAGTTTTCCCGTTAAACAATGGATCGAGCGGATACCCGCGGAATTGAAATTTCGTTGTCATCTCTAAAAATAATAGCTGATCAATCAAATAATAAAACAGTGAAATTAAAATGAACAATATGCTCAATAATAAACATAGGAAACTTGTGGCTTGGATATGATTACACAATATAGATGAACGATATTTTAGCACTTTTTAGCCTTGCAAGTTGCAAGGGTTGTGGCAGTTATAAGTTACTTTTAACTTATATATAAGCATCATCACAAGAAACCAGTGACCAAGGAGATAAGTAAAAGCAACAATTATTTTTTTGGCTGGTTTAAAAGCAACAGTTTTGGAGCACATGAAAAACATACTAACATAACTTGCCGGTTATGTCTCTCCAATGATTTACACCAGTCTCTTTCCCTCAAGCAAGACTTATCCCTAGAAATGGACATTTTTTTCATTTCCGTTTATAGAGCTAAATAAAATAATATGGACCACAAATATTAAACTCAATTTTGTTGCCATTCATATTGATATTGGTAATAAAGCCATGTATTTCGCTTTATAAGGTTGAAAGGGTCATTCATTTCATGCATAAAAGGTAGGTAGCAGTGGAGAGAACTAGTCATGGTAGCAGTGGAGAGGTAGCAAAACTTTGATTATCACTTTTGTTAATAGTGGTTTGTAATAATTTGATATTGCTAGCCAGTTTGAAGCCACGTCTTAAATTCAATAATATGTCACCCACCCATCAATTATCAATTAATTATGTGAAAAAGAATCATTGAAAAGCTTCGTTTCGACGTTTTACGCCTTTCTTTGGATTTGTCACTCCACGTTCTCAATTATTGCCTCTCTCTCTCTAATCTCTATTGCAGTGTATATATATCCATGTTAGGTCTTGTCAAACGTGGACAAGTTAAAGTCACCTGAAGCTTGCTCAAAATATAGCGTAAAAATCATTAATAAGGAAAGCAAGTAACTTGTTCAAATAAATAAGTAATTAAATTATTAGCAAAATATCTCACAGGTCCCTTAATTTATTTATTTGTAACGAATGGGTCCTTTAACTTTTTTCTGTAACGCATAAGTCTCTTAACTTATTTATTTGTAACGAATAGGTCCCTTAACTTTTTTTTTTAACGCATAGATCCCTTAACTTTTAAAAACGTACCACTGTTGCCCCTTTTAACTTATTTAAGGGAGAGATTTTAAGGGGCAACGGTGTTACGTTTTTAAAAGTTGAGGGACCTATTCGTTACAAATAAATAAGTTAAGGGACCTATGCGTTACAAAAAAAAAAATTGAGGGACCTATTCGTTGCAAATAAATAAGTTAAGGGACCTCGAGAGATATTTTGCCTAAATTATTCAACATATTATAAAACTATACGGGCATTGATTTTTAGTTTCTGCCATTATTAACGGGCAAAATTAAAAATGTGAGTTTCAACATATACTAATTAAACTATTCAACATACAGTATCATATTTAATTAATTCAAGGGACTGTTGGTTTATACGTGCAAAAAAAAGTAATAGTATTCTATTTTAAAATATATCATTGAATATAATTAATAATAATTTTAGCTTCAATAAATGTTTATTTTTTTGAATCTTAACTTAGAGTAAATGATAAATCAAACAAAATATTGTAGTACTAACATTTATGGAAATTGTCAAAAAAAAAACATTTATGAGAAAAACAAGATCGCACGTACGGAAGGTGTCCATTTATTTATTATAAAGGTTAGCTTAGTTGAAATTTTGAATGTCCAAACGAAGAAAAAAAATTATGTGACAATTTTATAAGGCACGTTTAGCATACCTATATACTTTAAATTTCACAAATGGTCCAACTATTGTGTGAAAATGAGAAATAATCAGCTTCTTAGACACAGGCCAGTTGTTGTTGTCCCCACTTAGGGAGAAAAAGTACGTAAAAGCATAACAACCAAAAGAAATCATTAATTTCTGTTCTCATATTTCTAATTAGCTTCAAAATTAAAACAAATCATGGTAGAGAATACACCGGCACAAAACCATGCTACGCGGTGGATACCACCGCGCGGGAGGGAGAATTAACTTGCAATTTGGATGCAGCTGTGTCTGTATAAGAGATGACAATGAGAATTTCATCAAAGCATCATTTGTATCAAATGACTCCAAAGTGTGAAGGTGTTGTGCATGAATGTAGAGTTGGATTACAAGTTTGTAGTTGAGCAATTGGAGAAAAAGACACCCCAAAACACGAAATTTGGGCCATCATTGATCGGTGCAAGGAAGTTTTGCACACGTTACTAAACTTCAGGACAAGTCAACCATGTTACTCATAGTCTAGCTAGGACACATAGATATTATGCTAGTTTCAATATTTTAAATTATATTTCAAATTGTATGATACTACACTATTTGAACAAAATGAAGTAATTTGTTTTTTTTTCCTATAAAAAAACTTCATAAACAAAACAAATTAAGCTAAATTTGATAAAAGAAAAACAAATTAAGCTAAATTAATTTTTTTACTGTCCCAAAAAAAATGCGGAGATACTTGACACATATTATACCAAACCATGCCTCAATAATGTGTGTCTTGGAGTTGGTTTATCAATAAAGCGAATATGCATGTATATGTTCAACCCGTGTTTCTGATTAGTGGCAAAATCCTACATTAGTGTTTTTGAATTGTATTTAAAAGATCTTTATTGTATAGGGTGGAAATACCCTAATACTCCCTTATTAATATATTTGCTTATAAAAAACTAGTCTTGCTTTTGTGTCAATTACAGTTAGTAAACAAATGTTTTTATAAATTTAAATCAATATGAATTAAATATTATACCCCTTCCACTTTATAATATATATGATATTGTTATTTAAAAGCTATTTTTATTGTTTTAAAATTCTTAAATTAGTCAACTTTAAAAAATTTATATTAAAATTTCCTGATTGTTTTTTGAGTCTCATGTATCAAACTAAGGTTGTAAACATCAGACTGCTAGTCGAACTTGGAACTAGATCCCTATCTAGTATAAACTTGAGAATCGCTATGTGTGAAAATGGGAGTTGAACTGGAAAACCAGTAAAAACAGGGAACTGACTCAGGAAATCGGGTTGAAATCAAGAATCGGCGATTCGAACGGGCCGAGGTCCAACAATTTTTAAAAAAATGGAAAATGGTGTTGTTGTATATGAGATATCTTTTATCCTTATTTGTAACTAAATTGATGAATTAAATCTAATAATTTAAAATCTTAAAAATAAATGTGTCGATTAACAATATTATAAGAGTACTTACGTCGTAATATTGGTTATTTTTTAATATTAAAATGTTATTATCACATATCTGTTTGGTTTTAATTAATATGTTATATATTTTGTCAATTATATGTTTAGTCATGACATTTTAAGTAAAGTATCATTTTTAATGTTGTAAAATAGTGAACGTTATATTATCTTTTTTTTTACAAACCGAGTATCCTCTACACGCAACTGTAGAGACTAGGTTAAGCTGAAAGAGACCCTTATCATCTCATTCAAGTGCTATTATATATTATCTTTTGTTTATTATAGTTTGATATACTATTCCAAGGATTTTAAAAAAAATTATTTAATAGATTTCTAATCCGACCTTGATTTGACCTGGATTAAACCTTTAAACTCTGATTATGTGTTTTGTCTGGTTGAACTAATGTTTCGAAAATCGGACATCAAACCGAAAAGGCCTCTGAGTCATTATTCAACTGTTTTAAGTCGCTCGAACTTAAATGAAACTATGTTCGAACCGCTCAAATAACTGAATCAAAGACAGTGATGGGTCATTGTTTAACTAGTTAAACCGTTCCTCCAATATGAGCAGGAAAAAGGACTAAACTAAAAAAATCTATATATTATAGGTACGAAACTGGATAAATCGTATATTTGTAGGGATGAAAAACAAAACTAGGGCCGTGACCCGTGCGATGCACGGGGCCAAAGCTTTAGGGTCTACGGAAGCATTATAAGACCAAAATTAGACTAATAGTAATTGAAGTTAAATTTTAACAACTAAGTTATGTTTAAAAGATTCAAAAGTATCCCAAAACACACTGTCTAACGTCACACTTTACGTAATTTGTAACAAAATTAATTTTCGTTTTTATTAATCTAGTTATGAAGGAATAGAGTTCGGCTATTTAAAAAACTAATTTTTTTATGTATATATATATATATAAAGATTTTATTACCAATACGAAAAATAAAGTTTTATTTTTTAAAGACTAAACTGACTCAAACGTATATATATTGAAACCAATTATATACTTTTTAAATTTTTTATTGTCAAAAAAAAAATTATATACTTAAATTTTTTAAGTTAAAGCGGTGGCTTTTTTTTTGGTTTTTTCTTTCAGACGAGTAGTGCGAGGACACTGACTGCACCGCAGTTAAAGCGGTGGCTAATAATTATATACGCGGGCTTGATCATAAGTGAAACGTGTCAACCTCTTTTTTGTTGTTGACCAAAAAACGTGTCAACTTGTTATCGCAAAAGTTTGTTTAGAGTATTGCACCCAAAAAAAAGCTTGTTTAAAGTAAAAAATATAAGTTTAAAATTTCAATTTTCAGTAAGAACGTAATATTTGTCACAAAAAGTAACAACCTACAAATATATAAACAGTTTTCTATCTAGTATAGTTTTTTCTAAAAGAAAGTTATACTACAAATGCAAGTATTAAAAGAAGTGAGTGCCTGGAAACAAAAAAAAAGTTACAAAAATGGATGAAGAGTTTAATGAACAATACACTAAATTAATTGTGTCACAAAAAATACATACACTAAATTAATTTTACACTGACGCCTTTTTTTTTAAACCAAATTTTTAGGGCGTGCAATTGTAGAGACTAACTATTAGGAAAAAAAAAGTTTTAGAGAGGATTTTTGATACGGACTTTTATCCCTCACTATTAGTGAGGGATTTAGTTACGGAAATCAAAAATCGCATCAACTTTTGTCTCATACATGTTTGCGACGAAGTTAGTGAAGGAAAATATCTCTCTCTAAAATTTTCGTCACAAAATCCTTCGCAAAATGACCTAAGTACAATTAGAGACTGATTTTTGAGAGAGAATGTGTGTCTCACTAAAGTAGCTAGGTCATCGCTAAATCCCTCACTAATATAGATTCCTCGCTAAATCCCTCACAAAAGCATTTTCAGCAAAAAGATTCCCACGCTCGTTTCTCTCCTCCCTCCAAAACCAAATTCTCCCTCTTGTGTCCAGTATTTTATCCAACGCACCAAAACACTTTCATCTAACATTCTTCCACTCTCTCCTATAACAGAAACCCTAACATTTCTGAATTAAAGAGCATGCCATGATCGCTCTCGCTCCAGGTTCATCTATCTCCAGGTTCGCTCTCTTGTTCTCTCAATCCAGGTTCACCAAAAACCCTAACCTTTTTGAGAAGTCCATGCGCTCTCCGCTCCACGATCTCTTGCTCTCCCACACCTTCTCTCAACTCATAAGGTTACAAGAACTACTAAGAGAACAAGATATTATGAAGACTTAGATGCAAAACATTGATGTGTCTTTTGTTGAATTATTTTGAAAACTACTAGTACTATACCCGTGCATCCGCACGGGTGATACCGTACTTGTTATAAATTGTTATGAAGTCATATATATTTGAAAAGTTGTAAAATTAGATAAAATAGTTTATATTTATATTTATATGTATATGCAAGATGAATTGTCTCCTACAAAAATAATTGAGAAAGTATGTACATCATTTGGTGCATATATCTATGTAGATATAGTATTTGGAGCATTTTGATCATATAATATATATTAAAACAATTTAAACCTTGAGGTTGGAATTGAAATTCGTCTTCATTGGATACCCGTGCCATCAATAAGGAAGCATATTTAGTATAATGAAGATAATTACAGAGGATTTGAATAATATATAGAAGCCTCTTTAGTATAAGCTGCAAAACTACCCAATCCCTCAATATTTTATCAAGGAAACCCCTGCAAAAGACATGACTTTGATTACAATAGGTATATTCATATAATGCTTAGCAAGATGACAAAAACACTTGTAAAGCTGGTAAAACAAACTAAAATCAGGAGTATTAAAGTAATAAAATCTGCTAAAAAAGACTGCTAAAAAAATAGAGTGTTGAGACATATGTGCTCCTAGATCATAGAAAACTGCAGAACAACTAAATGCATACAATGAATAGTAGAGTCCCTATTGAATTCAATGAAGATTTTCCTAATTCAAATGCAGACAATGAAGAGGAGTATTGACCATACTATTAAAGTGGGAATAAGAATTCCCCTAGTAATCATTGTGATCGCGGCATCCCGTTGCCACCCTGTCGCCTTCTCACGTCACCGTCTCCCATCTCCCGTGAACAATCTTTCTGTGACGTGCTAGTACTTCATCAAAAGCAATATCAGCAGCTGCAATCAAAGGAAAATACATGGATATTTAGTGATTAGTTAAGAAAAAATAACATCTCCAATCAAAGATCACATGAGATAAATATTTAACAGATCACGTATAGTTTCAAAGTAACTAATACCTCAGTGATTATCATATCTCCCGTTAATAATTGCCTAGCAAGCATAATCAAGCAAAATGGAAATCACACATCAATCTGATAAAGCAAAAAAACAACAATCATGAACATGTTTATAAAGGAATTTCCAACCCTCTCATGTAGATTTACTTAGATTCTTAATCTTTCAAGTTCATCACTTCTTTGAATTCTCTGAATGGAGAAACTTGAATGACTTTGTTGAGGAGAACTTTGCCACCTTATATTTGCAACCAAGGAAATAAATGCATTAAAGGAATTAACATAGAAAGAGAGGATTAAAATATAATTAGAAACAATAGCATCTAATGTCTCAAAGAAGCAAATATCCACTGCACATGAAATAGTTATATACTATGAGTTATATACCATTTACTATAGGTTAATAGCAAAATTGGGAGTCCCTAAAACCACATGACAGCAACTCAGCAACCATAGGCTAAAACATCGCAATGCACTCCATTCCTATTCCTATACAATACCAGATTTGAAAATCAAATTTTAGGGTCCTTATATTGTGGCTATATGGGCACCAGTTGCAATACCAAATACATAAATCAAACTCACCACTTATACCATGCATCAGAACGCCACTACTTGGTGTTGCTCCTATTAAGATAATAAATATTCTTTCACAAATTGGTAGAAGCAAAAACCAAACCATAAGCTTCCACTACAGCCTTCTCCTTTTACAATTATATCAAACAATATTTAACTTGCAACTATAAACGAATACCTCCCCGACTCCTGAAGTAATTGTATACCCCATTGCACCAAGGCATCGACAACCTACAAATACATAAACACATATGATTCGTAGCACCCCTTCCTCAAAATCTTCAAACTTTACAATAAACAATATCATAAAGAGTTTAAGGAGAAGAAATACCCCAAATGGAAAAACATGGCCCATGTCGCCGCTTTTCGTTGTCACTTCCCATTGCGGTTCCCATCGTCGTTCCTATTGCCGCTTCCCGTTGCGACTCTCGTCGTCGTCGTCCCGTTGTCATTGCTGTTTTAACAAATGAAATGCAAACAAATCACATATTTTTCCCGTGTTCCCTCTCATTCCCTCATCCTTAGTAGCTCTCCAGGTTCTCTCTATTGCCTCATTTAGAAAAAAAAATTGAAAAAATGTAAACGGGAAACAGCAACAGACGGAAAGGGGTTACAAACATTAACAAAACCCTAAAATCCCATCCTTAAAATGAGCAATATTGGACTTAGCACCCAACCAAAACCCTAACATCCGAAAACCAAAATTGCATTTGAAAGTAAATTTTTTTGAAGAGGAACGAATAGGAACACTGAATGAAAAGGAAAAACGAAATCTTACTTCTAGAGAAGATGAAGACAATAGTGAAGAGGTGAGAAAGTGGAAGGAAGGACGAAATCTCCCGTCGTCCAGTAGTCGTCCTCTCAAATCTGCAGAAGAAGAAAGAAGAAAGTTGGAAGGTTGAAGAAGAAGGAAGAAGAAAGTGGAAGAGAAAGATCTGAATGAAGAAAGTTGAAGAAAAAAGTTGGAAGGTTGAAGAAGAAGGAAGAAGAAAGTGGAAGAGCAATATACCCGTTTCTTTGTGATGCGCTCTCTCCCTTTTCTTCTGTTTCCCTTTTTGCTTCTCCCTCTTTGACCCGCTTTTGATTTTTTTTTGAGATTTGAGAATTGATTTTTCAAATGTGAAGGGCGCGAATTTAAAAAGTTGGACCAAAAAGGGTATGTTGCTCTAACTGAAGATAGAAGGGCATGATAGTAAATTTGGTGGAGGGTTAATGACAACTTCTTATAGTAGACTAGTGTTATGAAATTATATCGTTCATGATTTTTTGATGAATTAAGACTACTTATGATGGACAATATTTGTAAATTTTGTTAGTTATATATAATGTTTGTGAGCTATTCAATTTTTTTAAAAGGTTTTGTAGTATGAAAGTATAAAATCCATAACTAGTATAACTTTATATTAAATTTAGGGTGTTAATAATTTGAGATTAAAAGCGTCTTTCCAATAGAATAATGTTTCATTAAGAAACAAAAAATGCCTCACTAAAATCCCTCACAAAAAGGGATTTAAAAAAATTGTCACTTGTTATTAGTGACAGAATAGTTCCCTCTCTATTAGCGACGGATTATTCCCTTGCTAATAGCAACAGAATTTTCCCTCACTAATAGCGACGTAATTTTTGTTCCCAAGTCGGATTTATGTTACTTATTAGTGACGGATTATATACGTTTGTGAGGGGTGTACTCCATTGCAAATTGAGAAGGATTTTAAAAACCTTCGCTAAAAATTTAGTGACGCGAAAATTAGTTACGAATCTGGGTTTCCTCGCAAATTCCGTCGTTAAACCAATTAGTGACGGATTTGAGCTGTCTCTAATTTCCGTTTTTCTAGTAGTCCCGAGGTATTGAGATCCATTTAAGGGATTAACCTCTCCCACCAGATATTTTTCCACTTGCACCGGTCAATGATAGAAAACTTTACACTGACATCTAATAATAACCCGCTTTATAACTGCATTTAAAAATTAACTATATAATAATGAGTTCCTGTAGAACTAGTTTATACCAACGGTACATGTCTATTTTCTCTATTTTAAATTTTTTAAAAATTTAATTTGAAAACACAAATATAAAAACTAATTTTGTATATTTAGCAGTGTTATTTAGTTATTGTAAATTTTTGGTTATACAATTTAACTGTGTACATAAGGATAGGTGATATTTTGTTCACTCCATAGATAGAAAATTGTTAGATTTATACAAGAAATGGTCAAATGAATTATGATGTGAAAGAAAGAGTGGAAGACTAATTAAGCAAAAACGTGGTAAAGAAGGGAAAGAGAATATACGCAAATGATTGGTGTGAGAGTCTTCCAAACCATCCAATTAGCACATTAGGATATTCCCTCTCTGCGTGGAATCAACTCGATTTATTTTCTTTTCTATCCAATTTAATATTCTTTGCCATTATTGAAGTAAACGCTATCTTTATTTACAATGATAGTTATAGTGGATGATTTAAATAAAATAAATCTCAGCAATAGCATCATGTCAGTGCTGATGATAAATATATAACAATGCACATAGTATTTATTGAGAAAGGTATTTATCACATTTAAAATTCTGGGTGAGCAAGGTACATTCACACGAGTTATACTTTTCTCTAACAACCCTAAATTTTAACCAATAAATTCTTTATATACTTGCCCAATACTCTTGTGGAACAAATCAAAATTGAGTCTATTCAAAACAAGAGTTAAATAATTAAAATAAAATTATGAAGTGATTTTTTTTATTATGACAAGAGTTAAAAGTGAAAGATCAGTGGTGGAGGAAGTGAGGTGGCTCAACGGGGTCATGGTGTGACCTTCTAAATTGGCATCTCATTTACTACTAATATGAAAAAAAAATTAATATATATACTCCTTCAAGTCTTTATTATAACTAATTTTTGATGTATTTTTTCTCCTAATTAAAAAAAAGAAACTCTTTTTAAAGTGAATTAGTTGCTAAAAAAATTTATATCCTTATTTCATGTTAGATGTATATTCACTAAAATCTCAAATAGTGAGTGTAAAATATTTAATACTAGAGGTATATTTGGGATAAAAATTTTAAAATGAGTTTTGTAATTTCTTTTTATAGTATGGTCTAGGTGGAGCATACTTTCAGGCATCATTTTGCATCTTTTTAGGGTTGTTTGTTTACCTATGATACCATTTCAGAAACTCAAAGAACGTTTACAAAAAGAGGGGAGTTACAGTTCAAGTAAAGGCTTCGAGATTTGATTGAAGACCATGTCATAACCATTGTCACATAATTGACTTATGTTTAACGGATTATCTTTTAGTCCTTTTACAAGTAAAACATTATTTATAGAGGGTGAAGATTTGTTAGTGATGTTTTCGCTTTCGATGATCTTACACTTCTGGTCTCCTCCAAAACCAACATACCCATCATCTTTTAGGTGAGGTTTTGGAACACATGTCTTTCTCGCGTCATGTAACGTGAATATCACTGTTTAGATTTTACCTCTGAACTATGTACTTCTTCATTCAGCTCCAACTCGCGAGCTCTAATTTAACTCATCAAGTCTTCAAGTCGTAACTTTTTCACATCGTTAGCCTCTTAAATGGTAGTGACCTTTGGTCGCCACCTTTAGGGCATGCTTCTAAGCATCTTCTTCACGTGATAAGCTATGGGGAGGCTCTTTTTAAGAATTTTGAGTTCATTAACCAAATCTTGAAACATACTGAACATCGCTTCAAATAGTCTAATCTTCTTCCATCTTGAATAACTCATTGATTTCACTACAAGAAAAACGCGTTTTTCCAACGGAATTTTTTTCAGAAAAAAAAAATTAAAATCCACCGGAAACACACATTACCGGCGGATTTTTCCGCCAGTAATTTTTGGTGGATTTTTCGCCGGTAATGGCCGTTTCCGACGGATTTTTAAAAAATGAAAAATCTGCCGGAAATGCACATTACCAGCGGATTTTTTTAAAAAAAAGTAAAAAAAACTGTGAAAACTTTTTTTTTTCAAAAAATAATTTGAAAAATCCACTAGGCATGCACATTACCGGCAATTTTTTTTAAAAGAAAAATTAAATTAAGTTTTTAATTTTTTTCAAATTTTAAAATTTAATATGTAATTTTATTGAAAATGAAATAGAATATGAGAAAAAGTGATATAGAAGAGAATAAGAATGAAAGAAAGTATGAGAAGAAATAATATAGGAGAAAATAAGAAAGAAGAAGTAAGAAGGAATAAGAGTCAAGGAGAGCATGAAGTAATAATATAGTATAGAATGAGAATAAAGAAGTAAGAAGGAATAAGAATGAAGGAGTGGGTATGAATGAGAAGGAACAAGAAAGGGAAAATATAGAAGGAAGATATGAAGAGAAATTATGGAGATTTGAAAGTATGAGAAAGAAAACAAAAAGATGATATAGAGAAAACGTAGAAGAGAATGAGAAGGAAACAAAGAGTGAAATGAGAGAATGAGAAGGAAATAGAGAGTGAAATGACATAATGAGAAGAGTGTAGGAGAAAGTTTTATTTATGGGCATTTTCACACGGTTCTGACGGATTTTTTTACCTCTGAATTTTTCCGGCGAATTTATTTTGAAAAATACTTTAAAAAAAAATTTGACCGCCGGATTTTCTGACGGATTTTTAACATTTCTGACGGATTTTTAAATATTTTTTTAAAAAAATGTCAGTAACATTTCCATCGGTATTTTGAAAAATCAGTCGGAAACGTACAGACGGGAAAAAAAATCCACCGGAAATACAATTCAGCTGGACTTTCCATATAAAAAAGGGTATGCTTATTGTGTTAAATGAATTGTTAGCGGAAACCATCTCATGACTATAGAAGTAGGCTCTACCATTATTAGCTGCAAGCATTTGTTAGCTATTCATCAAAACTATAGGTTTAGTTTTGTCCGGCGACAAGCCAATGTTGTTGCTCATACTCTTGCTAGAGCATGAATACTTTATGTTTGTTCCCATTTTTTGATTTCATTCCAACATGTATTCATGATACTCTTTTTAGTGAAATGAATTGATTTAGTTTCCATAAAAAAATGAATTGGTTTAGTGGGTTGTAGTAAATAGTAAATTCTAGATCACTTATTAATACTAATTCAATTATTGATTTTTTACAAAAAATGAATTTTGAACTTTTGTTGGCGGTATTTTTTTTGACAATCGATAGTGGTTAGATCAGTTTTAGTAGTTTAAGTAGATTATAAAAATTGTAAAACAAAGTTTTTTCTGAAAAAAAAAAGAAAAGAAAACTGACAGTGCGCCCGCGCGTGTGACGTCAACAGCTTTTGCGCGTCAGCTTTTCGTCCTCTTCTTTTTTGTCTTGTCAGCATCAGTAGCTTTTGTTGCTTTCCTGCAAAAGCTGTTGCGCTTTTGCTATTTAGTGGATAATAAACCTATTTACCCTTTTAAAAAGGACATGTGACATGTTAAATTAATTGGTTTTAATAGTAGTTTGAATATATTATAGTAAATAGTTAATTCTAGATCATTTAATACTAATTAAATCATTTTAATTTAATTATTGATTTTTTTACAAAAAATGATTTTGGAACTTTTGTTAGCCGTATGGTTTTTTTGACAATTGGTATTGTTTAAATTCTTTGGTTTTAGTAGTTTGCGTATATTATAAAAATAAAAAAAAAAAAGAAATTGTATTTTTCGAAGAATAAAAAAGTTACAGTGCGTCCGCAGCTTTTGCGTGTTAGCTTTTCGTCCTTTTCTTTTTTGTCCTGTCAACATCAGCAACTCAGCAGCTTTTGTTTCTTTCATGCAAAAGTTATTGCGTTTTTGTTACTTAATGAACAATAGACCTATTTACCTTTTAAAATGCGTCAAGTTTGAAGAATGGTCAAATCTTGAAACACATTGAACATTGTTTCAGTTGTCTAATCTCCTTCCATCTTGAATAACTCATATTGATTGCATAACAAGAAAAATGCGTTTTTCCGCGGAATTTTTTTCAAGAAAAAATTAAAATCCGCCGGAAACATACATTGCTGGCGGATTTTTCCGCCCGTAATTTTCGGCGGATTTTTTTTGCCGGTAATGGTCGTTTCCGACGGAGTTTTAAAAAATGAAAAACTTGCTAGAAATGCACATTACTGGAGGATTTTTTTTAAAAAAATTGTTCAAACTTATTTTAAAAAAAAACTGAAAAATCCGCTGGACATGCACATTACTGGCAGATTTTTTTTAAAAAAAAAGTAAAAAAAAAAATTCCCGATTTTTAAAATTTAATATGTAATTTTATAAAAAGTAATAAAAAATGAAAATGAAGTAGAATGTGAGAAAAAGTGATATAGAAGAGAATGAGAAGGAATAAATGAATGAGAATGAAGAAGTAAGAAGGAAAGAGAGTATGAGAAGAAATAATATAGGAGCGAATAAGAATAAGAATGAAGAAGTAAGAGGGAATAAGAATGAAAGAGTGGGAATGAATGAGAAGGAAGACGAAAGGGGAAATATAGAACAAAGATATGTAGAGAAATTTTTGGAGATTTGAGAGTATGAGAAAGAAAAACAAAGATAAGATAGAGAAAACGTAAAACAGAATGAGAAGGAAACAAAGAGTGAAATGAGAGAAATGAGAAGGAAATAAAGCGTGAAATGAGAGAAGGAGAATAGTGTAGAAGAAAGTTTTATTTATAGGCATTTCCGCACGGTTCCGGCGGATTTTTTTCCCTCTGAATTTTTCCGGTAGATTTACTTTGAAAAAAAATAATTATTTAAAAAATATCGGCCGACAGATTTTCTGATGGATTTTTAATTAATTTTTTTTCAAAATCCGCCGGTAACATTTCCACCGGATATTTTAATTTACCGGCGATTATTTTTATTTAAAAGCCACCAGTAATTTGAAAACTCCGCCGGAAACGTACGAACGGGAAAAAATCCGCCGGAAATACAATTCAGCTAGCCTTTTTCATATAAAAAAGGGTATGCTTATTGTGTTAAATGAATTGTTAGCGGAAACCATCTCATGACTACGGAAATAGGTTCTATCATTAATAGTTGCAGTCAGCATCACTAGCTTTTGTTGGTTTCCTGGAAAAGCTGTTGCGTTTTTGTCATTTAATGGATAATAGACCTTTTTACCCTTTAAAAAGGACACGTGACATGTTAAATTAATTGGTTTTAATAGTAGTTTGAATATATTATTGTAAATAGTAAATTCTAGATCATTAAATACTAATTAAATCATTTTGATTTAATTATTGATTTTTTTACAAAAAATGATTTTGGAACTTTTGTTTGCCGTATGATTTTTCTTGACAATTGGTAGTGTTTAAATTGATTGGTTTAAGTAGTTTGAGTGTATTATAAAAATAGTAAAAAAAGAAACTACATTTTTCTAAAAAAAAAAACTTACAGTGCATCACCAGCTTTTGTGTGTTAGCTTTTCGTCCTCCTCTTTTTTCCTGTCAACGTCAGTAACTCAGCAGCTTTTGTTTCTTTCATGCAAAAGTTATTGTGTTTTTGTCACTTAATGAACAATAGACCTATTTACCCTTCAAAATGTGACATGTTTGAAGAAGGGCCAAAATTCGTATGTCTCATATTATTTGACATTTTATAGTACAAATAAAGCGTTAACTTTTCTTTTACTATCATGCACTTCATTATTTAATAATATATTTTCTTCCAATTCTATAATTTATTTTTTTCATATCATTAATGAAGGATAATTTTTTAAAGTAACTCATATTTTATTTTTTCAATAAATTTTAATTACATTTCTTAATACGTGTGAAATGACCAAAGTGACATATAACATGAGACAGACAGTGAGTATTATTTACATTTACTAATATTAAAAAGACAAACATTTTAAAGGGGAGTAAAAAAGTAATATTTTTTTTCAAAGTAAAAGAGTAAAATAAAAATAAGTACAATTAAAAGTTATAACTTTTTCTCATAGGACCAAAAAGCTCTCTCGTAATTAAAATATCGGAGGATCGAAGGGAGTATATAAAGATTGATTTTAGATGTTTTATGTGATATTTTTTTTAGATCGTTGACTATCCATGGAGTGTCCCAACACTTTCAATGTAGCTGAGATCAAATTTCACACGGGCCAACATCGAATTGTATATATGTATCTTTATTTTTTATTTTTTCTTCTACAATTTACACAGATTTTAAAATTATAACAATAGGAACACATGAAATTCAATGTATAAATAACATTTCCGAAATTCCAATTTTATTTTAATTTGTATGAATTAAATCTGAATTTTTTTATAGCTAAAATTTGACTTTGATTTATTATTACTCAAAGGGATGGGACATGTGATTATATTTATAGCTAATGAAACCTATTTTTGAAAATTTAACTAAATATTTACATATGCATACATGTGACAGTGTTGCAAATAAACTAATGATTCTCGTGACTGCTATTTTAATATTTAAATTCATAACAATAATTCAAAGCTTAAAATACTTCACAAAATATTTTTTTAATTAATTATTTGGACAATATTTCTAAAGACTTAATAAATTCATAATTTCTCAAACAACTTTTATAATCATAATTTAGACTAATATTTTTTAAGAATTAACAAATTTATAATTTTCAAAGAACTTTTATAATCATACTTTTGACTAATATTTTTAATAATTAACAAATTAATAATATCTCAAAGAGCTTTTTATTATAGTTATAAAGGAAAGACTTGACTATTGGTCCAGTGCATAATATTCTTGCTATATAATTAATTATTTTTTAGTTCAAAGAAAATGTGATTACATTAATTACTTTAAAGAAGATACTGTAATGTTCACCAAAAAAAAAAAAGATACTGTAATAAATAAAATACTCAATTTAAATAAGATGCGTTATTTCACAGAAGATTCAAATATTGGAAAAGAAAATTCAAAGGTGGTAATTTGATGGTGGTAAGAAACAGTAGAAGCTGACAAAATGAAACTGCTGCCAGGTTAGAGAGGGAAAAAAACATGGGGCACATGACACACGCAATTTTTTGTCTTTTTAAATTGAAAATGTTCTCATTATAATAAATTTTTTGTAATTTTTTTCTTTCATTTTTTTGTGACCATAGCTCTGTGTGGCTGTCTTCTTCTCTTCTCTTTCTGACAAATCTCCTTTTCATTTCTGAAACCCAAAGGCTGTTTCTACTTCTCCATTCCCAAAAACCAAACCTCTTCTTCTGATTCCTCAAAAAGCTGCTTTTTTTAATGTTTCCTCTGAACTTTGATTTAGATTTTCAAGTACCATTGATTTCTTTTTTTGGTTGTTAATTGTGTATGTAAACTGAATTTTAATGGGACCATTTGTTTGATGTAAAGTTTTGAGCTTTTTATTGTACTTGTTTTTGGGTTTGTGTGTTTTAAGAGCTTCTGTTTGAATCAAACAGAAGCTCTTTTTTGTTTTCTTGTTTCTGAATTTTTCTGCTGGTGATCTCGTTGGAAAAACCGAGCTTTTTATTAAGGCTCGGGATCTGAATTGTGATGGAGATGGTAAATGAGAAGCTGCAAAGTAGTGCTGTTGTTGTTGTAGATGGAAATGAAGTTGACCCCAAGTCTTGCTACATGCAGAAGTTCAGGCTCTATGAAACTTGCTCGGTAAATTTAATCCTCTTTTTCTCTACCTATCTATGATGTTGATCAATGCATTAGTCTTGCTTTTTCTTCTTAGCTTGATCTGAATGTGAATTTTGTTTTTGTTTGTTTGTTTGTTTATTTGAAGTTGTTGCCATGTTTCTAAGATGTTGTTTGGTTTGTGTTCAATTTTCTTCTTCTGCTGCTGTTTTTAAACATCGAAAATTCATGTTCATGTGTTGTGTTCTTTGACATCCATTCATTGATCATGAGATTTTCCTATTGGGCAAAGGAACCAAATGGTGTCTAAAGATTTTTTTTTCATAGATATTTTTAGCATGAGCCGTTTTTCAATGGGGATTATGATACTTCTTATCATGATGGTGGGCTTCATGAATGTTTGACTTTTTTGTGTATCTGAATTTCAATGGATGCTGCCAGAATTCATGGATCCAGGATCCAGGTTTTCTGAAGAATCCATTGATCAAGTTTTCTCGCTTCTGTTTGGCTTGAATTATTATAATTATTTTCTGGCTCTGTAGCACCGACACTTCAGGTTGAAGACGTGTCCGGTGTCCGTGTTGGTGCTTTATAGGTTTCTGGTTGTTGATTGTGTTTTTCATGATGCTTGTGATGGTGAATAACAGTGTCACTGTCAAATGATTTTGCAGCAAATGGCTTATAGAATCATATACTTCTGTGTGTCCAAATTTTTTTCAGACTATCTTTATGTTGGCTTTTTGTTCATCTTTCTCTATATCTTTTTGGTGTACTTATTTGTAATGGATGATAGAACACCTAAGGATTGTTTTCTACTTAAAAGTTCATTGTGCTTTGCTTGAATGGTGCCAATGATATTACTGATACTAATTGAGTGGTTTTGCAGTTATTAAATTTTACTACTTATCTTTTTAAGAAGGGAAAGTAGGGTTTTTTGTTTTTTTCTTCCTTTAATCAATCGCATTGAGCTATATGTCTCTTATAGTATGGATTTTTGGCATTAAATGTTGGAAATTTATACAGCTAATATTTTGTTCCATTTGAAGGATAGCTACTACTTTTCCATCCTTGTCTTGTTCTCCTTTCTTTGGAAATATTCAGAAGCCATGTGAACATATCTGGAAAGTTTAATGAAATAAATGGGGAAAAAGCCAATTAAGGAACCAATTTGGTTGAATTGAACTTTTTCCTTCTTTTGGAAATGAGACCTTATAGGAAATATTTGATAAAGGCACAACCTTATATTTTACTCTATGTTAATCTTCTTGCTATTGTGTCACCTTCATTTTCGAATGTTTGTGAATTCTGTCTCTTGTTCAATGTTTAGGGGAAGCTTCGATAGTGTTTAAACTCGATATGAGTTGTCAATTTTGGCAGGACAAGCAATTGTAGCTTCTTACTTTCAAAACTTACCTGAAATCAATCCAGCAGAATTAGTGCCTTTTTTCGATAGACAAAACAATATTTGTAATACATGAGAGAATGCCACTTGTTCAAGTCATTATTAGGGCTTATGGAAAGCATAGTTACTAATTGCTTGCAGTTGATGCTTGAAGAAGTAAAATACTTCTTGCTTTGCTGATCTCATGTTGCCCAGGTATTGTGTGCATAAGACACACAATGTGTGCAATTGCTCATTACCTTGCGTGCACAACAAGGGCATTGGGAAATATCGGAAACTGCGAAGTGCTTAAAACCTGCCTCAGAATCCGGGCTAAAGAAAACCGTTTCTTATTTTTAGGTCGGAAGAACATGTCCAAAGTTTGGACCTATTTTAGGTTCTTAACTTACTTTTAGTGGGGCCTACAAGATTTAAGAACCCTCACTAGTTTTCACTCCAACGGTAGAACTCTTAAGAAACCTAAATGGGTCCCAGTCCCACAATTAACCCACATCTTTAGAATATAATTTGAGATAATTCTTTATATGTTAAGAAACTCTGCATATAGAAGAACGGTTGTTTAATGAGGCAAGCCAACTGTTACTTATCCAATACTAAATTAAGTTAAGAGCATGTTCTTTAACAAGACATTTTGGTTTGAATTGTTGACATTTTGTTGCAATGCACAATGCACATTCATAGTATAATTGTTTGTTTTATGTCTTTATAAAAATGAATAGGTCAATGACATTAATTGATGAGATGTAGCTGCATATTTCCTTCTGAGTGTAACTTTTTGTCACTTTTGTCTATGCATATAATATAACCAAAGAGCACTATTGATGTGGTATTATCTTTTTTCTGTGCTCAGAGATTCTATATGATTGGAAGAGACAAAAATAGAACGTTTTGGAGGGTCTTGAAGATTGACAGATTGGAGCCATCTGAATTAAATATCATTGAAGATTCAACGGTATACTCAGAAAGTGAGTGTTGCGACCTTTTGAGGCGTATACATGAAGGAAACAAGTCAACAGGCGGGCTTAAATTTGTAACAACTTGCTATGGAATCATCGGTATTTTCTATTCTATATATAGTAGCAAAATTGTTATTACTACACTGGTTTTGTTTCCCGCATTATTCAATGTAAATCATCTTATGGTATCTTTTTTGTTTAGGATTCATCAAATTTCTTGAGCCATACTACATGCTGCTTATAACAAAACGAAGGAAGATTGGCACTATATGTGGGCACACTATATATGCTATCACAAAGAGCGAAATGATTCCAGTTCCACATGCAAGTGTGCGATCAAAATTGGCATTTTCTAAGGATGAGAACAGGTCTTTAGTCAATTTTGCATGTAATTGTAAAGTGTCTATGTTAGATTTAGAGAGACATATGAGAGTAGCATTGAGAACTATACATTGTCCGTTGTACTTACTAGTTAGATGAGAATTGTGTTATGAATTACATTTTTTTATCAGAGTTCATTATACCGTGTAGTGCAAACATACATTCTGTTAGAGCATCGTATTATACTTGTGTTGATGTTTTACATTTTAGTTTTTCTTTGTACTATATTTGTGATTGCCTCTCTTCAGTGCGTATGCACGATGTGGAATTCCTCAGTTCAACCATCTCATCTTTCTGTGGTACTCTCTAATTGTCTCTCTTGAAATAGAATCCATAAAGCTTCTTCTAGATTTTAGAGTCACGTAATCTGTATAGCGAATACCTCCTTGTTGTTTTCATGTACTACATTTATTGTAGTTCATTTCATGCAAGTGTACAGGGGCAATCTTCATTGCTGTTGTGATGTAAATGTAACTTTTTGAGTGAGATGAGACAAGGTATTGGCAGGGTTCAAATGGGAGATCACTTTCTTTTCACTTTTAAATTCTTTTGGTTAGAGTTATTGGTTTCATCAGTTGTTTTTTGTCCATTTGTTTTCCTTATACTCCTCCATTCAATATGAATCATCTTATTAACGGGCTTTGCTTTTTCTTCTGTTGTGACTTAGATACAAGAAGCTTCTATGCAGTATGGATCTTACGAAGGACTTCTTTTACAGCTACTCATACAATATTATGCTTAGTCTTCAAAAGAACTTATCTGGTCATAATACTATGGGACGATCGCTATATGAAACATTGTTTGTTTGGAATGAGTACTTAACTCGTGGAATCAGGAGTAATGTCCAGAATACTTCCTGGACAGTTGCCTTAGTGCATGGCTTTTTTAAAGAGGTAAATACCAAGTCTTCTATTGATCAACGTTCTTGTGAGATTTATGAAGGGAGGTAACCAATGTGGATAAAGTAATGCTAGTGACATGTACAGGTTTCTTTTGTTTTTTTATCTTCCCTATTTTTTGTTTTCTATCTCTACAGTGAGGCTAACCTTTAATATGCTCATGAAAACCTGACAACTCTTTGAATTTATTTTCTCTTGCTTGTATTTATGAGAAATGCTAGAAACACGCATGCTAACATTCTCTTTTCAACAACTCTCTTCAATTGGTTGCGAGAAGATCCTAGTGTAATGTGTTGTTGCGAGAAAAGATTTGCTGTTTTCTTCTTGACAAGTGCTCATTTCATGGTATGGTGTGTAGGTTAAACTTTCTATATCTGGCAGTGAGTTCACCTTGATTCTCATTTCTAGGCGTTCAAGACATTATGCTGGGACCAGGTTTGTACTTTTCTTTATCCTTCCTTGAGTTTGTTATAAAATTAAGCCTACATCCTGTTTCACACCTTTGCACTAGTGATCCTCGATAATTTCTCTAGTTGGGGTAATGCTGCCATTCTTCACGTTTTCTCTCCGAGCACTGCTATCCATAAAAGTCATGTAACCTGAATGATTTATCCCCGTGATACTTCCCTCAGGACTTTCTTGACATTGCTTATTAAATGTTTCTGGACATGTGCGGGGTTTCTTTATCTTGTGGTGCAGATATTTGAAACGAGGAGTCAATGACAGGGGTAGAGTAGCTAATGATGTGGAGACAGAGCAAATAGTGTGTACAGATGCTCGTGATGGATCCCCAATGCAAATCAGTTCTGTGGTGCAGATCCGTGGTTCAATCCCTCTGTTCTGGTCTCAGGAAGCCTCGCCATTGAATATAAAACCTGACATTATATGTATGATATGTAAATAACTTTCATTTGTTTCTCACTACTTCTGTATAATTTACACTAACAGCTTATTATTGATTCTTTTTCTCTAGTATCAAATAAGGACTCTGGTTTTGAAGCCACGAGACTTCATTTTGATAATCTTGTCAATAGATATGGAAATCCAATTATTATATTGAACTTAATTAAGGTACGCATTTCTAAATATATATGGAAAGTTGGAAACCAATAGGCATGCTTGAGTTCTTTGTCTCTTGCCTAAACTATTTTTTTTTTTGCCTTTCATATTCTTGTGTTTTAAGACTCGTGAGAAGAAGCCCCGTGAAACTATTCTGCGAACCGAGTTTGCTAAGGCTGTTAGGTCTATTAATAAAGATTTGAGAGGGGAAAATCGCCTGAGGTTCCTTCATTGGGATCTGAATCGGCACTCAAAAAGGTAATATGCTCTTCCTTTTAGGTCCAAGCATACAGGTTTTTTCTTGGGTATTATTTTGACATTGGATCAATCATCTTTAGCAGCAAAGCCACCAATGTATTGGGGCAACTGGGAAAAGTGGCTGCGTATGCATTGAAGCTAACCGGCATCTTCTACTGTCCGGTGACACCAAATTTGAGGCTGGAGGGATTATACCCACATTCCTACTCCGAGTAAGCACCTAACAACACATTTCGACCTCTTCGCTGTTTTTTACTATTTAGGCAGGTCGAAGTTGATGAGTTTTTTTTATGTGATGCAGGAATAATAATGTCACTGATACCTCTGTTGCGGAACAAGCCAGTATAAACAAGAATAATGTTTATAAGGAAGCAGAAATTACCATTTGTGACGATGGTGATAATGAGAACAATGATTACAGCGCCAAACCCCAGATGCTTCAAACAGGAGTCTTGAGGACTAATTGCATAGACTGTTTAGATCGTACCAATGTTGCGCAGTTTGCTTATGGACTAGTTGCACTTGCACGTCAGCTGCAAGTTCTAGGATTTATCGAATCCCCCTATATTGATCTCGATAACCCTTTGGCAAAGGAATTAATGGCAATCTATGAATCCATGGGTGACACATTAGCCTTACAATATGGGGGTTCTGCAGCACACAACAAGGTAATCTCAATAATCACTACTCACTATTGACTCGTGTGGTATAAGCTGTCGATATGTAGTCATGTGATTAAACAATTCGGTAGCTCTACTTGCTCTTTGCTCCTTTAGTATCTTTTTGGCTCTTTACCACCCAACATATAGTCCCATACAATAGTGAAGGCCCTATTACTATTTGGTAAACTTTTTTTTGGGTGGTTTAAGCACGTATAAAGAAGGGAAAACTATAGGTCAAACGATTAAGGAATCGCCTAAATGCCGTGTCACTAGGCTTCATTCATGATAGGATATTGTGACGTTGTTTGATCTATATAGCCAACTCTACATAATAATTAGAGACCTTTATTGTTGTTGTTGAAGTCTCTTGGATGCCCCCAATCTAATGAAACCCGTTTTGCACTATGAAGCCATTTAATTCTCCAAAATAATTAAAGGTGTAGATGCTTGTTTTGTTACATATACATTTCATGCAGTTTTTATGAGACAAGATAGATATTCAATATCCTAGCGTTTTCTTAACTAATTTACTATAGAGAGACCATCACAACTTTTTTTGTCAAGTTAGATTTATTGAAATAGAGAGTACAAAGGGTACTCCAATCCGTACATGGTACAAAGTTTAATGCATGCAGTATTCAATACACAACATGGAGCTATTGAAATTGCAACATCCCTGCAGTACAATTTTCACTGATTATTGAAGTGCAAATCTACATTTTCCTTTACGTAGAAGTTTTATCTGATTAGTGATTACTTCTTATTCCTTTGAATTTGCACTTGGTCTTGCTATTCAGATATTTTCTGAAAGAAGAGGTCAATGGAAGGCAGCAGCACAATCCCAAGAATTTATTCGCTCCCTACAGCGCTATTACAACAACACATATTTGGATGGAAACAAACAAAAAGCAATTAACATGTAAGTCAAATGAACCCATTTTATAATGTTACATGCATAATTGTTTCCATCGGTAAGATGAATGTATGATTTCAATCGACATGAGTTATATACTTCTGGTAGTTACATTAGAATAAATTAGTTACGGTCATGTTTGATATTATTTTGTTCAGATTCTTGGGGCATTTTCAGCCACAACAGGGAAAACCAGCACTGTGGGAGCTAGATTCAGATCAGCATTACTCTGTTGGAAAATCTGGTCCAAATTTAGCAGATGGAAGTGTTAGGTACAATTGGTTTTTCAGTTATTTTGTCATTTTCATTCACGAATCATTTGGAGGGCTGGTGATTTATAAACAACATTGATTTTATGACCTGTAAATATATAATTTTCAAGATAACTGATATATAAATAATTGGGGGCACTTGCTCCACTACATAAATGTTTTTACTTGGAAATACATATAATAATTTATTCTGCTTCTATAAAAAAAATGTGTTGTCCGCACAAGAGATCAATAAAAGAGAATAAGTTGATATTAATTTTACCTTTTTAGCTTTGTAATTTGTTGAGATTTAGATATTTTATGATTTTTTAGTCATGAAATTACGCATTTAGTAAAGCTTATAATATTTCTAATGAGAAAATATTATAGACTACTTTTTTACCCCTACTAGTAAAAAATTTGTATATCACTGGTTATATACTTCCCTATTTTGACTTGCCCTTAGCTCTGAGCTCAATTCTCAAATTGAAAATATTTTTCAACCTTATAGATATAAGTTGATAGAGTTAGAGAATTCTAACTAACGGCTTTTAGAAAATGTAATTTAGTTTTCATTGATTAACAGAGAAATGATTTATAGCTTTATATAGAGCTGAGCTCTAACTAACTGCTGACTCAGCATCACTAACAGCTTTGCTGACTCAGCCACTAACACTCCAACTGATACTAACAAATGCTTACTACACTTAAGCACGTGTGTTATTACACACACTACATAACAATTATATTTACTAACATACCCTCTATTATAAGTTGATGATTTTGCGATTTGAGGAATGCTGACTGCCTTTGTTATTTTGTTGCTTCACATCTGTTTATCTTAGAGCATGGCATGTAGTTTGAGGTATAAAGATTTGTTGGAACTTGGACCTCATCCACACTACACTTTGTGAATTGAAGAGATAAGAGAGCTCTTAGTTGCAGGCCAGAGAGATAGAATTGCATAATACTGCAAACACTAACTAATTCAACTAACTCCTAACTACCAAACAGTTTTAACTATAACTAATTCTTAACCTTTGTAGCACCGACACTTCAGGTTAAAGACGTGTCCGGTGTCTGACACGTGTCGTGTCGGACGGCGACACTTCAATTACTTGCATTTTTCAAATTATCATCGGTGTCTACGTGTTTGTGTCAGTGTCTGGTGTCTGTGTCAGTGCTTCATAGTTCTTAGCACACTCCTCTTAATTCAGATTGGATAAAGACACCACTCCCAACTTGCTTCTCAAGTTCATGAATTTATCACCCTTCAATGGCTTTGTCATTATGTCCGCGATTTGCATATCTGTCCTGCAGTACTATCCAAGTGCAGCTTCCCTTTGTTCACTCGATCTCGCGAGAAATGAAACGCTGTTTCTATATGCTTGCTCCTCCCACGTGCTTTTGGATGCTTGGCCAACTTTAATGCCAATTTATTGTCTACTAGCAAAGAGATTGCCTCAATGAACCAACTATCCTTCTGAAATAGGTTGCATCCACAACATCTTCACTTCCTTCTTTTTTCAAGCTTTAAACCAATTTCTGCTGGAGTTGCAGCAGAGTTGCAGTTAATGATGTTGAACCTTTTAAGCAACTCACCTGCATACTTACCTTGATGCATCACCACACTCCTTGTTCTTAGGAATTTTATTCCAAGAAAGTAGGACAAGTCTCCTAGATCGGTCATCTCAAATTCCTTCATCATTTTCTTAAAGGCGGCAATTTCGTGTTCATTGCTTCCTGTCACAAGCAGATCATCTACATAGAGGCACACAATTAGTAATTTTGCTTCAGCGGTCCGATTATATCACAAATAATACTTGCTTATTGCATAACACTGCACACACTTGTGATTGATGTTATCACAAATGCTTATATACACAGAAGAGTGCACGAGTCCCACACCGGATAGACTCCAATTACTAATGTGACACTTTCAACTAACTCCTAACTACCAAAACAGTAAAATCCAACTGAATTAAATAACTAACTCTTAACAAGATTGACACGACTATTCTTTTATTTGGTAGGCCAACTATTAAAAGATCACTATCCGATGGGAACATTCTCTGTGAAAGTGACACTACAACTACAATTAGGAACTTGCATGCTAAAGATTACCAACACTCATCTGAAAAATCTGATAAGCAGTGTCTTTTGGAATCTACTTCAGACACTTGTGGAAGTGCTATTTGTCATTGCAGGTATGCTTAATTCACATTTCGCATCCAGCAGATCCGGTAGCTAATTTTATATACTTAGGGTATACTGACCAGCAGTTTGCCTGCTGAATATAACTTTTTTAACAATTCCACGGGCGCAAAGTGCTAAAAGGAACCGGGTCTCGGATTCCATTGCACTCAATTCAATTGTGATGGACAGAAACTATAGTAAACAATTCCATTTGTGTCTAATGTGGTGCATAGTTTGACCTGATATGATTTATTACTCGCGCCGTCCACATCTTTTGATAGTTATTTGTTATCAAATATCGTACAGGCAGATATATGGAGGAATGTTCAAGGACCAATATTGCGATAGTGATCACATTTGTTATGATGAACATGGAGATGCGTGTGACTGCTCTAATTTCCTCGACGTGGACTGGCTTTCGTCTTCTGGAAATTCTTGTGAAGAGGAATTGCTCGAAAGGTAGTTATGAAACTTCAATTCATAATTTTATACTTATGTCATCATCTTGTTACTTTTCTGTTACTTGATAACTTTTTTTTTTTAAAAAAAAGCCTATGTTCACCATTGGCCTCATGACGGTACAGGACACCATATGTATTTCGGGCGAGAGAATGAGAAGAATGATTTTATCACAGCACAAGTATAGTTCATATTTCAATTAATTTGGGAGGTTATGAGACTACAAACTAAAATTCTGTTAGCTTTTTTGTTTATGCAATACTCAGATGTCACATTATTCTGGGAAGCAATAGTTTGAGGGTGGGA
The DNA here is from genome assembly GCA_963573325.1 of Astragalus glycyphyllos. Lineage (NCBI taxonomy): Eukaryota > Viridiplantae > Streptophyta > Magnoliopsida > Fabales > Fabaceae > Astragalus > Astragalus glycyphyllos. The sequence continues at coordinate 115,718,620 of OY754307.1, forward strand.
AAGCAATTTAGCAAGAGCTTAGCAAACCTTAAGTTGTCCAGTCAGCGGTATATCCGGAAACCTTCACTCAGCTCCTTCAATTAGCATATTAGTGAAAGGATTTAATTTGTCTTGACAACTTTTTTAATTGCCATAACATATTAGTCTCAGGTTTTATACTGAAATGAATTCTTAAATGAAATTAGGAGAGCATGAGTTTCAATTTTGGAGCATGGGAATGAATAAAGGGCCAAAAGACTTTTTGTGATTTTCTTTTTTCCAATATAATTATTTGGTTAAGGCTTATAAATTTTGGTCTGTATTTGAATGTCATGGTGGCAACTGATTGTTGATGTTACAGGTCAACCAGCTTTTCCTCAGAAAATATTGTGAATGAAACTGAGATATCTGTTGTGGCTGAACTAATAACTGCAACATCTGCAGGTGAAACTGAAACCACCAAGAAGGTTAGTATATGTTGTTAGTTTACAAACCATTATTACATAATAGCATTTACTTTTCTTCCCTCATTTCTTGTTTTCATTTCCACTTGGGCTTGTTTACTTTGTGAAAACATTAAAATGTTATCACAAAGTAAACGAAACATCAAAGAAACCAACTCTAGTCTGTTTAGAAATTTTAAAATGGTAAGAAATGTTTTCATTATTTCCAAAAATGCATTCTCCCTATTGCATTTGTTCACGTACATGAGTCTTTCATGTAATTTTAAATAAATATAGATTTTAGAAAGTAAACAGGCCCTTAATGGGTTATAGTTAACTAAGGAAAAAGGTCCCTCACTGCTGGTTGCATTGGCAATTTCAACGACATGAGGACTCCAGCTTCTGAGTTCAAACTCGAGTGTGACTCTGTAAAAGTGTTTATTTGTCATTTCATCTAAGCTGACTAAAAAAATTAATAAAGGAAATAATTTTCAAAGCATTCCATTTAAGCAACATTAGGTTATCTTTTTTAGGGTGTAACTAACCAAATTGGTAATACAATATGCTTGCAATGTGTTTCAGGGGAGGGAAGATGGAGAAAAAGTGAAGAAAGATGGAAAATATTGTGATAGATTTGAAAGCTGGGTGAATGATGATGAAGTGCATTTTGTTTGAGACAACTCTTTATGACCTAATCCGAAGGATGCAGGTTCCTGACTTGTGTTGTACAGAAATAAATGGTAAGATAAAATCCAAAAGAATATAGCAGTGGCACAGCAGCTGAGAAGCTAATTTTTGTTAAAGGGCACTTGAGTTACATAAGGATTATATTTTCATCTTTGGTTGGAGGGTAATGATAGATATCAATAGGTAATTAATTTTTATGCCTCCTCAAGTAGGTACATTATTGAACATTATTCCAAAATCACCATTTTTGTATATAGATTTTCATTTTGAAAACTGAAAAAACAAAAATTCATAACTGGTTCTCGGATTATAATTGGTTTGACCATTAATTCTGTCCTTAGTGATTCAGCGATCTAGTTTTATTTTATTTTTTAAAAATTCCAATTCCTTCGCGATAACGAATATAGCCTACCTGTGCATGCGATTACTGGTTTCGAAAGGGTGGTACAATTGGCCCCCTCTATTGCTTGTACAAGCTATTACAGCGATATGGGAACGCTGGCTCTCGAGTTCGAATTTGTTTGTGACTGTGTCATAATGTGTGTGCATGGTGTTTATTTGTCATACTTTTGGTGTTGTCGTGTAATAGAATCTGCCTTTAAAACTGGCCTTGTTTGGTATACTTATGGTGTTTCTTTGTTTTTAAAATTTGTCTTTAGGAAAATTTAGAAACAATTTTTGAAAAGAAAGTGATCAATCAAGTTTTTTTATTATTCAAACTTTTAAAGACAAAATCGTTTTTGCAAGAGTAATTAAATAAGCCCTAAATTATTATCTTTATCCAAATATTAGTTTTAAAGTGAACCTTGATCGCCAAAAAAAAAATATTGGGGGCTTGTTTGATTTTTTTTGACAAGAACTTCTTTATTTGTGTTTTGATTTTTCAGTTTTGACCTTTTAGTTTTAAAAATAAGATACTTTTGTAAAATAGTTTTATAGTGTGCTTCTAGGATGAGGGATCAACTAAATCTCTCATCGGTGGTGAATCACTAAGATTGACCGTAGGATATACTATAAAATCTTATTAATCGTTGAGATTTAATATTAGTTGATTAAATCTTAACTACTCATAGCATTTGTCATTTTACAAAATATCTTACTGTCGATTTTACTAATTCACTGGTAAGGGGCTTGATTGATCCACCGCCATAGAAGCCACCAGTTTTTTGGTTTTGAAATTTTTAAAATTTGAAAAACAAATTTTAAAAAGAGAATCACGATTGCTAAAAAAACAAGAACTTGTTCGATTTTGTTTTGGTTTTATATTTTTTGAGAAAATTATTATCTATTTTCCTTTTTTTTGTTTTAGAATTTTGAAGCAATTTTCTAAAATAGTTTTATAAAACAAGTTAACTAACCAACAAGGATTGGTCCGAGTGGTAACTCGATTCGGATCTCACCCCAAAGTCTCCAACAAAATAAAACAAGTTAACTAAATAAACTTTTTGGTTTTAAAATTGAAAAACAAATTTTAAGGAGGGAATCAAACACGTTCCAAGTTTGTTTTTTTTTTTTACCAAATCCAAATTTGCAATTGTGAATCATGTTTGCATGCTTAGAAGTATGCAAGCACAAGCAAGACTCTTTTTTTCCACTTTGTCGATATGTCTAACTAATACTTTGTTGGGATTTTTTTTTTACCCCCATACTCTTTCTATCTACCCCCACAAGTTTTTTTTGGACGAAAATACCCCTTTAAAATTTAACCCAAAATCGTATATACATCACCCTATGTATATACGACTTTTAAAAACTAGAGTCGTGTATATACCTAAAAATTACTTAAATACGAAAAGTTAAAATAAAAAACGTCGTATATACCTATTATGTGGGGTATATACGACTTTGTAATATACAAGTCGTATGTACCCCCACACATACGTATAGTCTGACATGGCGGAACAACTGCTCGTTCTGGCAGTAAACAAATAGTCTGCTACTAACCTTGCCGCCATGGTTCCACGCTTTCACCACACGTCTATAAGTCTACATTAAAAAAAAATTAACAAAATAAGACTACGTACAGGAATAAATTAAACTAACAACACAGTGTAAATAATTTAAACTTATAGGGTCTGCCAGTACACGAGAACAGACATGGCCCTCACAAGTAAAGAGAGGCTCCTGCTAAGGCTGTTGGTGATGGTGCTGGTGATGGTGCTACTGCTGATACTGCTGATGCTGATCCTGATACTGATGCTGCTGCTGCTGATACTGGTGGTGCTGAGACGTAGACTGGTCCTCAGACATAGCGTCGTCTGAGGACATAGACTGCTCATCGTCAGTCGCATATGGGTGAGCCTGCTGGCCCTCCTCATACTCAAACTCAGGCGAAGGGACCCGGACCTCCTCCACCGGTCTGTCTCTCTCTGTGCGCCTACGCCTCGTAGACGCATGTCCCGCAATCCTGTGGCGGGTGCGTGTGGACGGAGCTGCCGACGCTGAAGACTCCCCTCGATGCCTATGGGACACTGTAAAAAAAAAGTTAAATAAAAAAACACAATTTAAAAAAAAAATAACAAACTATAGGTCGTATATACCTATATACGAATTCCAATCGTATATAGGTATATACGAGTTTAATCGTATATATGTGAGGGAGAGGTATATACGACTTACTCTTTGTACAAAGTCGTATATATGTTCCTGGGAGGTATATACGATGCGCCCAAAAAACTCTAATCGTATATATCTGTGTTTGATATATATACGATTTCCTCTGGAAAAACTGGTGGTAAATCGTATGTAAGTGAAAAATGATAAGTGTTTTGTAATTTTAAAATTTTTTAAGGGTATTTTAGTCTTTTCGTAGGAGACGTGGGTATGAGGGAAGAGTATGGGGGTAAAAAAAAACCCTACTTTGTTTGGATAAGGAGACTGTGATGGGATGGTTCAATAGAGTGAAACGCTTTTCTTATGTATAGCATTACCCCTAATAAGACACTAGCTCAGAAATGGCCTGACATATATGCTTAATGTAGCACGGTGAGATAGTTAACACCCAATATCTTGATGAGTAATTGTGTATGTGTTCATAGCTTTAGGCATATCTGATCTCCACATATGAAAAATCTCACTCGGGAAATTTTTGAGTTCTCAAATCCTAAGGGATTGCTCTCCCTTATTTGCCTAAGCTATTTCTTGTATCCTTGAATCAATACAAGTTCCTCTTAAACTCGAACACTTCAACCGAAATTTATCTAGAAAGTAATTTATGCCTTGTTTGGAAGAGCTCTGAACTTTAAGTTCTTATGTTAATTCATAAGTTCTAACCAACGAAAGTTGTATATCTATAAGCTGTTTTTTCAAAAATTATCCTTGACAAGCTTATGATTAATACATAAAAATTACTTATTTATATAAGGAACCCACACATTTATTTTTCATGTTTTTTAAGCATACTTTTCATATGTTATAGTATAAATTGTTAAAATGTAAAATGATAAAAAATTAGTTAAACCCATTTAGTAAATTTTGTTGGAATTCTAGATTAGAGAGAAGAAATATTATATAAATACTACTATTAAAAAATTATAAATTTAAAAATTATAAATGAGCGATGTGTCCATGCAAACACACTCAATTTGTGGATGCTAAGTAGAGAGACCTGCAAGATGCCTAGTAGCAAGCAGTTTGAGTTGTTTTCTTATGCTTTTAGACAGATCTAACTGTAATTATGTTTTTGGTACAAACTTATGACCGTCTTATAATATCTTTCAGTTATTTGATTTCACACAAGATTTATGGTGTTGCACTCCAAATTGTGCAGCTTTACAAAAAAGTACAAGATGGATGAAAAAAACTATAAAATAATTATTGTGCAGCTTTGGAAACATGAAATCATGAGTAAATAAAAAAATTACGGATAGAAAAGAAAACAATATAATCAAATTAAAGTTTTTTTTAACAAATTTCTAGCTTTTAACGTTCGGAAATATATGGATGGAAAAGAAAAAAAATGATCAAAATTTCAACCTAGGACACCAAACAATAGCGCAGATATAAAAGCCCTCAATTGACAGAGGTCATAATGCAGCTAAATCTTTTGCTTGCGTTCTAAGTGAATTCATGGAGAACTAACTAGATACCGTATCTGGAGTTTTTGAAATTGTAACATTGCAAAAGTCTAGGCCAGAAGCCAATCTAAAATATCGCCACCATAGAAATAGAAAGTATATCAATGTAACAAAACATTTTCAGCAACAAAATATAACTAAAAAAAGTTGGGGGGGAATCAATGGAACACATTATGACTGCTTGAAGAATAATTAAAAAGTAAAATTTTACGTCCTTAATCATAGTGTGCCTTCTGCCACTCATGCCAAACTAAAAGAAAAGAATAAGTTCTTAAACTACCAAAAAGGTTGATCCAGATTTTACTTCAGAGGGAGGATATCGTAGGATCAAAAACAGAAGCTTAATCCCAGCCAGTTACTGGAACAGATTCAATTCCGGGAACGGGAATTTGTTGTGGTGGTGGAACAGCTTCACCCCAGTCCCCTGCAGCTGCTGCAAGATAACTCTTTATCAACAAAACATGAATACATAATCTTGAACAAAATTAACTCAATCACACATGCAGCATTAATTTCTATTTCCTGTAAAATCTTACTTCTAGAATTGACAAGTAAAAAGAACAAGCAATAGCAAAACCAAGATAAAAATCAACTTAGCAACCCCTAAACAAAACGCAGACCATGGGATAACACATGTCTAAGCTTTAAGGGGCAGTGCAAAAAGATTAATTTAGAGAAGTTTGCTGCTAAAAACAGTGCATTATAATGTACCAGTTTCTGGGGCTGCCCAGTTGACAGCAGGGACAGCTTGAATAGGTGCTGGAGCAGCATCAGTCCAAGGTTGGTCAATTGCAGAAGGCCACTGACCATCAGAAGGAATAGCAGAAGCATTGAAGTCAGCAATAGCATAATCTGGTACGGGAACTTCATCTTCCTCTATCTGCTTGGCCTCCTCTGGTTCTCTATAGAAGAATAAATCCACCTGCATAAAAAAAATATCAGACAATGAACTTGTCAGACACCTACAAATTCAACTAACTTCCAAACAGATAAGGTACAGTGCTATGTATTCATACTTTAAAATGCAAAATCCAACAGAACATTACACATACTCAACAAATAAAAAAAGTATAAAAACAACAGTTGTTATACCATCACATCCCATTTGTGTCCAGGGCGAATAGTTCCGCGCATCTGCAAGACCATCCTTGCCAAAAGCCAAAAGAGACAACCAATGCTGTGTTTTCCCTTGTTATTGGCAGGAATTCCAATGTCAACATACCTCATAGGAGAATCAGTGTCACAGAAAGCAATTGTGGGAATGTTCCCAAGAGCAGCTTCCTTGATTGGCTGCACACAAACAAAAAACATTTAAAACAAAACACACATAAAATGAAACATATATCATATTAGAGACTAAAACAGTGACTTCAGAGAAAAATATTGACTTTGTCCCAAAATATCTCCCATCTAATATTTTTTACCATCGGATTTCATTTATCTCTATCATCTTTCTATCTCCATAAATAACAAAGTTGAGTTTACTAAACCATAGTTTCACAAAAAAACTGAATACAAATCATTTCATATTGCATCCATAAAATAACAAACTATATAGATGCATATCATTCGGACAACCCAAACCAATGAAGCTTATATATAAAAATCTAATAAAGGGTGATACATAAAAATAAAAAACAAAAATGGCAAGTTATGCACCAAATTAACAGTATACACAGCAAATACAAACTACAAAAAAATTGATTATATTAACAACCCTTCAAAAGAGGACAACATAGAAACCTGGTGATCAGTGCGTGGATCGGTGAGGATGAGAAGACGTGGCTCACTGAATGAAGTTTGAAGCTGATTAGTGAAGGTACCAGGAGTGTGTCTTCCAGCAATAGCATTAGCACCGGTGTACTGAGCAAATTTCAGAACAGCTCTCTGACCATAAGGTCTAGCAGATTGGACAATGATATCTTGAGGGTTTTCAATAGCAACAATAACCCTAGCAGCAAGTTGTAATTTTTCCCATGTTTTACCAAGATTTATAATGTAAATACCTAAATCAACACACAATCCAATCAAAAACAATTTCGAAATAACGTAATTTCAACGAAAATCTATATGAATATGAAAATTTTGTAAGAGATTTACCGTCATTGCGGCGCTTGTAGATGTAGCGTTCCATTTGAAAGTTGGCATTTTTGGTACCGAGGTGGACATCGGCGGCGACCATAAGCTGGATATCGGCTTCCTTCTGTGAAAGCTGACGTATAGTGGAGGAAGCGTCTGCCATGGTTGCCCAATGCGCAGAGACAGCACCGAGAGCAGAGAAAGGAGAATACGGCGGCGGAGACGGCTTTCTAGTGATTTAGTATTTTAGTTCTGATATGAGATATGAGAAACCCTAGTAGCAGCAAAGTGTTATTTTATATGAAGTCCAACACCAATTGGGCCAAGCCCGTAAAGAAGATGAATCTTACTTATTTTTTCTGGATTCAAAAAAAAAGCCCATGCTTTTCCCAACCCCCCTACTCACCAGTCACTACACACCCCCAAAACACATCGAAAGTACCAGAATACCCTTAATGAAGTGAAATGTTCCAAACGCGTCCTTCTTTTTTTTCCCAGTTTTTAATGTGCTCGGACACAGGCATCCGAACTCGTCCGAAGGTTCAGTACTGTGGCTGATTTCACATGACACAAACCCCATGGTTGAACTTTGTTTAGTAGAGACTCCTTCAATCGAACTTGTCCGGACTTTGATCACCGAACACATTAAAAAGCACACCCCCGTAGATTTAATTTTGTCAGGTACGACAGCCCATAACTGAACCAGTACGGCAACCCATAATCGAACCTATTTAAATTTTTTTGAAATTCTAAACGGTTTAGATTCCACCGACATTTTTGATCAACGACTTATGATCAATCAAATGTGTCAGAAAAAGGAGTGGATGACATTCCCTTTGGAAAATGTGCCACAACAGATTGAATTTAAATGTATCAGATTTGTATTCTAAAATTGAAATCAACGGCTCACATTATAAATAGGATTTCAGTTTTCACTATGCGTTTCACACCCCATCTCCACCAACACCCCTGCTTCTTCAAAAATACATCCACCCGCTAAAATGGAATGGGAATTGTGCTCAACCCAGTACTCAAATGACAAATTTCTGACTGTCATTCATCACTGCGGAACTGTCACCAACAGGGAAGATGGTGTTTGGTTCCGATGTCGCAATCCCATCTTCTGTACGTTGAATAAGGATATAACATTCACCCAGTTGAAGGAAAAGGCGGAGGGGAGCGGTTTTCGATGCATGAACACACCAAATACAATGTTGCACGAAGACACACTTATGCTGCATTGAAGGATTGTTTTAAGGGTAACTTGACTACTATATGGAAGCTTTATAAGCTGCCAATGCTTCTCATTTGTCCTCTATGAAGACGCGTCTTGGTTTGTGCATGCTCTATACAGTGGCGCATGTAGTACGGGGACTTCGTCAATACTTTCTGTTATGGTAATTGACCTGTTACTATTAACACCCCCAGAGGCCCATTGTCTAACGGCCCATCTAGTAAAACAAACCCATATCTCAACGATCGAGATGCAACCAGCAGATCCAACGGTTCAGGATCATTAGGTCAAACACTATTCAAAACCTATAAATACCACATTCACTGCTCATTAATGGTAAGCAATCTATTCATTTAATACTCTGCTTGACTATCTCCCTGACTTGAGCGTCGGAGTGTCTTTGCAGGTACAACACCCCCTCGACTCGTCGACCGGAGCATCGTAGATCAAGGACTTCACCTACTAACTACCTCGGACTGATCATCAAGGTCGGAAGTACAGTACAAAACACTTTCCATGCTTCCTCAAACCCGATGATTGTGCTACTCGGCTTCCCTTTCTCTACGTGGCAAGGGCCTTCCTCGAGGGGAGTGGATCCCTTCTCGGTTTTCTAGAGCCTAGGTCGGCAATTTTCAAACACCCAGTACATTTAGTATACACCAATTGTGCACAAATTTTTTACATTAGCAATCAATCAGAAACTGGCACGTTACAAAAATAATTGAATTTTATTTTAGTCTTCCTGAAAATCATACATGCCATGATTTCTTATTTATTGATGATGTAATTTTTTTACACCAAAATTTAAACTCTAGAATATAATCTAATTTTTTTTTTGTTATAAAAAATATTAATTAACCGAAAGTATAAAAATAAATATTTTTCTACTAGATGTAAAAAAGAAATGTTAATAAACTGAACAAAGTAATAATATTAATAAATAAAATGAACATTTTAATTTAGTAACTTATTACTAAATAAAATAAAATAAATAACACTTTTTTACTAGGGATATTTATGTCACTTATCAAACATACCTCCTTAATCCCTCACCGTTGGTTGCCTTGACAATTTCAGCGACATGGGAACGTCGGTTCCCGGGTTCGAATCTGAGTGTGAGTAGTGGTGTAGTGGTAATGTGTGTGGTGTTTATTTGTCATTTCATCTAAATAAATTGAAAAAAATATACCTCCTTATCTGGTTTCACCTTCCATTCACTTTCACCCCAATAGTAAAAATCATCTCACTTTTTACCCTTTTCCTATTCATTTTTTCCTGGCATAGATTGACAAGTGTCACTGAAAATCACACACAATTGCAAGGTATTAAGTTTGAACCGGAGACATGATATTTTTCCTAATAATTTCGATATTTGGGAGTTAAAGTAGTCATTACCTATTTCTATTCATTCTCTCTGATTCATCCAATATTGTTTCCTCTTACTTTATTTTCTTGAATAGTGCAAAAAAGTGTATTTCAAAGACGGCCGCTAGTTAGACAGCAGCAGCCACTTTACACAACATTTGGCGAACACACGTGATGATTGCCTTACCAGGGGCGGATCTACGTTTACATCAGGGTGTGCAGTTGCACACTGTCAGCTTTTAAAAACTTTATCGATACATACCCCTGTAAAAAACACATTTGACCCTTATTTATTTTTATTTTGCACACTCTGCTATAACTATTCATCTGCATACTGCACCTCTCTGCACCGTTACTATGTGGCATGTACAGAGGAGTAGGAGCTCTGCCTCACTTGCTCACGTGTGTACGGACATCCCTCTATGCTTCTCTCTTTTCTTCAGTTAGTTTTCTTTCTTTATTTCTCTCTACACCCATCTTCTCAATCATCTCTCAGACTCTCACTCTACACCCATCTTCTCACTTTCTCAGTCATCTTACTCTATTACAGATATTGGTTGTCATTCTATTCCCTAGTTTCTCTTTCCTTTTATATTTTTTTAATCATTTCATTTCACCACCAACTATTAATTATTTAATTGTCTTTTATACCCACTTCAACACCTCTGCAGAATTCATTATTAAATTCCATATTAGATTTTTTTTTTTAATATCCTTACCCTATATAATTAATTATGAAATTACTAATTTGTTGTTGTTGTATAATTAATTATTATTTTGTATATAGTTTTTGATTAGCTTTATGATTTGAAAAATGCTTAAATATATGTTAATCCCCTACAAATATACCCACTATTCATTTACCCTCTCTAAAAATAAAACTCTTAAAAAAGGCGTTCCAAATAATACTTGTTTCTAGTTACCCCTGTAGGGGGTAACCGTAAATGATTTATATTTTACAGAGGGTAACCGTAAACGGTTTATCCCCATTATACACTTAACACTGTCAACATAATCTAACAGCAGGGGGTAACCGTAAACGATTTATAGGTTTTTTTTAAGGGTTTTATTTTTATAGGGGGTAAATGGATAATGAGTATATTTACAGCGAGTAATATATATTTAATCATTTCAAAAATTATAGATTCTAATTTAAAATTTTATTAAGATAAATAGTCCGACCACCTTAGATCAGGGTCCTAAATACTCCGCTGCTTACCTACCCAACTCTTTCCTAGTACAATGTTACAATAGGACAGAAACCAAACGACAACTATACAGCATTTTTGACCTTTGAAACTAGGTTGGCGAAGGAGTCAATTCCCATTTTACCTTATCCTACACAGACTTAGTCCCTATCCCAATAAATTATCTATCAAAGTTTCTATCTAATCTGAAAAGGAAGCATCTAAGCAACAAAGAATCAGCTCTCTTTCTCTCACATCATAGCCATATTTATTTATGGTACTGTATACATCGTGGTGGCTATTTTATTTCATCTGTAAACTGTAACAGACATTCTTGAGTTGAATTATTAATCCAGTCAAATTTGAACTCTTCTTTTGTGATATATATATATATATATATATATATATATATATAGTGGGTTTTTTCTTCTTATATATAAGGAGATAGTTTCTGCTCCTGTTTCATAATAATCAAAGTTTCCATTGGCAATTTGTGAGATGGGTTTGCTTGGAAAAAGCTTCACTTCAAAATTCAAAAGCATAACAACACTTGCTGTTTCTAGGATAGCTATCTTGAAGAATCACCGTAAAGCTAGAGCCTCTTATGCCCGTTCTGATGTTGCTCAACTTTTGAACCTTGGTTACCATAATCGTGCTCTACTTCGTGTAAGCTTTCCTCAATATAAGTTTGCAAACTCTTCTCTTTCTATTAATTACTAGCAAAGTTATAAATATGTATTGAATTTATTTATCAACTTACAGGTTGAGCAATGGATAGCAGAACAAAACATGTTGGATGTATTTGTTTTGATAGAAAATTATTGCAATTTCTTAAGAGAAAGAGCTCAACTACTTGAAAATAACAAGTTAGTTTTCTCAATTCTCTATCTCCCTTTTCTTCAATTTTCTATTTATTTATAGAATATTCTTGCACCAAAACTGTACAAAAATACAGATACATGAGATACGGAGGGAATATGCATGCATATAATACATTTATTTATTTATTTTAAGTTACGGAGGGAATACGCGTAAAATACTGAATGTAACTAGTGTGTGGACCCGTGCGTTCGCACGGGACAACAACTTCAGTTAATACGAAATTCATGTCTTGTTAAAATTTATTTTTAAAATTGCAATACGAAAAAGTCTTATTTGCTGAGGCACTAAGATACTCCAAAACACGCTGGTTATTGAGGCACAGATTTTTCTTAATAGTTGATTTTTTTTGCAAACACAAAAGCATCCGAACCACACTACTTAACATCGTACTTTACACATTTTGTTATTAAATTATTTTTATTCACCGAACCGGTTACTGAGGAATAAAACTTGCGCATTTGAACAGTTGAGCATTGCACTTTACGTACTTTATTGCGAAATTACTATTTTATTTCAACAAATTGGTTACTGTAGAGCTGTCAATGGGCGGGGCCTGGCCCGGCCCATAGGGCCAAACAGCATTTATGGGCTGGACTGGGCCGACCCAATATTCTAATGGGTTGTATATTTTGCGGGCCGGCCCATGGGCCAGCCCAATGGGCCACAAATCATTGAATTTTTAGAATTTTGACTATAGTTTTTTTTTCTACAAATGGACAACATACATAAAGACAATATTTTGGGAGTAGCATACTATATACATAAGATAAATAAATTTGTTTTGGCTCAAACAAAGCCAATTTAAATCTGTTTTGGCTCTACAAATCACCATGAATAATACATTAACTCTTTGTCCACTAGCCCACGGGCCAGCCCACCAACCCATGGGTCAGCCCGGCTTGACCCAGATATATGATCGGGCCAATTGGGCCGGGCCAAAAAACTTAGCATTGTTTTTGGGCCTCTATTTTTAGAGCCCAGCCTAACCAAATAATCGGGCCACTGGGCTGGCCCGTTGGGTTGGGCCAAAATTGACAGCTCTACCGGTTACTGTGAAGCCCACTATGAGTATGTGAACAATTTTAAAAAAAGTTGGATTTTAAAGTATCTCAAAACATGCTGCCTAACATCACACATTAGATAAAAGTATGAAAAAAAAAGAAGGGATGAGGAATTAAATAGGAGGAGGAGGGATTATAAAAAAATTAAAAATTAAAAATAAAAAAAGAGGGGATGGGGGGTAGGGGAGGGGGTAGGCACTTTGGCACCAATGATTTATATATTTACTAGCGTCTTGACCTATGCATTGCACGGGGTAAAGGCTCTATTAAATACAGAATTGTGAAAGTAGGAAAATTTATTGCCTAAAATCCAAAATGAAAAAGCCATATTTAAACATAAAAAAGACAATTGTGAGCTTAAGAGCTAAATTAAAGTGTACAAACATAATCCAGACAAATTATTTCATACACATAATCTATAATCATAATTTTAAGTAGAAGTTCCAAAGATAACATGATTAGGGTTTCCTTGATGCATAATCCAAAGGTATCATGAATAAGGTTTCCTTGATGTGCATGTTGGTGAGGAAATTCCATTTGAATAGGTAGTGGTTGGTTACGCATCACACGACATTGCTCGCAAAAATTGTTGAACCTTGAATGCTAAAATAACTCAAAACATTGTCTAGTGTCGTATTTTACGTATTTTGACACAAAACTAATTTTTTGTTTTGACCAAACCAGTTATTGAGAAGCGAACTCAGTACATCTATACAATCTAACATTCTTTTTGAAACCTAAGACACCGCAAAACACACTGCTTGCTTATCATCACACTTTACATATTTTGGCACGAAACTAATTTTTGGTTTTGTTGTACTTGTACCCTACAGGTTTGATCAAACAAATTATTGAGCAACGAACTTCGAGTATTTGTACATCTAATTTTTTTTGAATTATAAGGCACTCTAGAACACACTGTTTAGTGTCACACGTTACATATTTTGTTACAAAATTAATTTGTTTTATCAAAATTTGTTATTGAGGAACAAACTTCGCATATTTGAACAATTAATTTTTTTCAAACCCTAACGACATTATCTACCATCACACGATACATCACTTGTTACAAAATTAATTTTCGTTTTCACTAATTCGATTATGCAATGAGGAATAAACTGCACATAAAATATAAAAATGTGAAGGAAAAAAAAGAGGGAAAAAAGGGAGAAAGAAGAGGGAAGGGGGGAGTTTTAGGGAAGGAAACAAAAAAAGGAGGGAAGGGGAGGGAAAATTGGCTCCAAAAGGTGGGAGAGGGCCCACATGGAGACTACCATAGGATTTAAATATAAAGATAAGATTTAAAATAAAAAATAAGTGTATTATACATGTATTCCCTTGGTATCTCATACATATTCGTATTTTGGTACACTTTTTTGGTCCAAATAACATTTCTCTTACTAATTTAGTTTGAAAACATATAAATAGGGAATGTCCTGTTGAGCTCAAGGAAGCAACATGCAGCATTATCTTTGCATCCTCAAGGTGTGGAGAATTTCCTGAGCTGCACAAGATAAAAGAGATTTGTACATCTAAATTTGGGAAACAATTTGCAGATCATGCTGTTGGATTACATCAAAATAATTCAGTAAACTCTAAGGTACCCCTCATTAGATCCTGCCACACCTCATTGACAATCTTGACTGTTGATCCGACGACTTATATAATGAAATGTATATTTACCAAGTTTATACTGTGAATCGTCTGATCTTGATCTAACGGCTCCTGATGTGTTGACCGCGAGAATTCAATATTCTCTTGCTTTAGGGAATGGGCCCATTTCATGAGTTTAATTAATTAATCATCTCATAATTCTGACAATTTTTCTTTCTTTGGCTAATCTAATTATGCAGATGGTACAGAAGCTTTCATCAAGACGCCCTACCATGGAAATCAAAATGAAAGAATTAAAAAAAATTGCTGCAGAAATTGGAGTTACTTTGCATTTTGAGCAAGACCCTATGGTAAGAAAACCATGTCTCAAAAACAAATTACCAGCACTAATTGAATATTTGACATACATTTCATATTGAAACTACAAGTTCTTAATTAATATATACTATTTCAGGACAAATTGAATGTTGACCAAAGACAAGAGGAACAAGAAACAAGAGAATGTAGTAGTAATAGTAGTGTTGATGATTCTAAGGATGAAGAAAATAATGTTCCTGAAAATATAATTCAGGAAAGGATGAGGAACAAGTATGCTGCAGCTGCTGCTCTAGAAGCTATGGAATTAGCATCTTTTGAGATAAGAAAATACTCAAATTCCAAAGTGAGCTCTAGTTCTAAACAGAAGGATGAAGTAGTCATTTCAAAAGGCAACAAAAGTATTATTGATCATAAACAAGAATTGGAAGGGAAAGAAATCCAAAAACAATCTGCATGGGAAGAAGAATCTCATTCAAGTCAAAATCCAAAAGATGATGTGGACTTAGCCAATGATGAAGAGTTGAGAGAAGAAAAAGCATGCCCTTCTTCCCAAGTAGCCATTAGATGGAATCCAGAGAGGTCTCAAAATGTAAGAAGACCTGTAATGGAAGGTACTACAACTCAAAAGCGGATACATTCACATAATGACTGGAAGATGATGTCTGTGAGGACTAGATGATCAGCACAACAATAAACAAAATGATTTTGTAGACAACTCAAATTAAATTATTTAATTAATTTATTTATTATTCTTCTTCCTCGTATCTACAAATCAAATGTGCAGATAAGTAAGTGCTAATGCTTGATCAAGAAAATATATACAAAACCACTGCTTAAGTACCTGTTGATTAGTTGATATATATATGTTATAAATAGTTCTAGATGATAAGTTGACAGAATTTAACATCAATGAAAACAAAATAAATAAACAAGGCTGGAAAACTACCTCGGAGATTCGAACAAACTAGTAACATCGGTGAAAACAAACTCCAAGTCTGTAGCTACACCCGTCGTTGGACATTTCGCTTCCATCCCAACTTGTTAAACATAAAATAAAGTTGTTAGAACACAATTCTACACATTCTCGAACACGCTCGGTACCAAAGTACCGGATGTATAAATCGGAGTGTCTCCACTTTTACACACTTGTACTTTGACACAAAGCAAATTCAGTATTTTGGTACCGAGCCAATATTATGAAAATAAAAAAAATACACGGTGGCTACTTTATTACCGAATTTGCTCGATGACAAAGTAATGTTAATTGCCTCCTAAAATTCAAATTTTTACACACTCAATACTTTGTTACCGAGCAAATTCGATACTAAAAATACCGAATCGAAAAAAAATGCATTAAAATATAATGGAACCCTACTATTTAGAACAAAAAAGATGAATGGTAGGGGAGAAACCCAACCTTGTTTGATGATTTATTACTAAGTAGTGAAGCTGGAGGATAGTGTAGGTGGGTTAGTACTTAGTAGTAGGGTTTGGAGGTAGGGGTGTGAATAGTTGGGCCGAGTCTGGCTTACGTTGAAAATATTAGGTTTGAGTCTAGTCTGTGAGCTATCATAGGCTCGATTTTAAGGCTTGACCTAGCATTTCCGAAGCTTGACAACGCCCGGAAGTTCGCTTAAAAAGCCTAATTCCCTACTTTTTAACAAAAACCTACAATCTTTCAGTGGTGTAGGTTTTTGTAAATAAACCAACAAATTAATAGGTCAATGAGATTAAGTTCAAATTTGAGATATAACAACACATTTTAGGCATGTTTGGGAGGGGCTTTTTGACATCCTACTCTGACAATTATCCTTATATGAATTATTATCTAAATTCTACTTTGAGTAAGACATTTAAATATGACAAAAATTGATATATGTAAATATATTTTAATTAAAAAAATGTTAAAAGAATTCATGATTTAACAGTAAATTTAATATAATAATACTAATAAAAAAATACTATTTATATTTACTTAAGTAGGCCACCCTAGTAGATTTAAAATTCTTTCCGGCCAGTAGCCTGACATTTTTAGTCAAATAGGATTTTAGAGAAGCCTTGACCTTATTTATTTTAAAAAAGTCTAGCTTAACCTAGACTTGATCTAGGTTGGGCCATAGGGTCCTGTCAATTGATCTGGCCTATTCTGAATCCCTAGTTAGGGGGTGGGTGAAGAGGAGAAAATCGGAGAGTTAATTAATGTTGAGGGTATATTAGTAATTTCACATAGTAGGGGGAGTGAGTAGAAAAGGGTGTGTCAAAACAATGGGTCAAGTCAAGTCTTTAAACCCTACTTGGGCTAGCCGTAGGTGGGGTGGGCCTAACTAACATGAGCCCAGTCTTTAAACCCTACTTGTTTCTTCTACTTCAATCTCTGAAAACCTTCCCTTCCTTTTCCCTTCACCTGCAACAATGGGGAAATCAATCTCAAACAAGCCCTCAAAAAACGCAGAAGACATCGACGTTCTCAAATCCGACGTAGCCTCTTTTGCTTCTTCACTTGGTTTATCCACTTCCCAATCCAATTCAGGTTTCAACGATGTCGATTTTCGCAAAACAAAACCAAACAAACCACCAAGCAAACAACAACAACAACAAACACCTGAAAAAGCCACACCCCAAAATACCCAAAAGCCAAAAGACAAAACTTTCAACAAAAACAACGGACCCCATGATAAATCCAAACCCAAACCACAACCTAAACCTCCTGTTCTATCAGTAAACGATGCTAATAAGGAAAAAGGGTATAACAAATTTAGGAATCTTCCAAAGCTTCCTTTGTTGAAAGCAAATACTTTGGGTGTTTGGTTTGAGGATGCAGCTGAGTTGGAAGTGAAGGTAATTGGAGATGGGAAGAAAGTGGAGATGAAGAATTTGGAAGAGTGGAAAAGCTTTGTGGAGAAAAAGAGGGAAATTGGTGAGAGGTTGATGGCACAATTTGCTCAGGATTATGAATCAACTAGAGGTCATAGTGGTGATATTAAAATGTTGGTTTCTACTCAGAGGTCTGGTACTGCTGCTGATAAAGTATCTGCATTTGCTGTTTTGGTTGGAGATAATCCAATTGCTAACTTGAGGTCTCTTGATGCTCTTTTGGGTAAGTTCAATTCTCACTTTTTTTTGGGTTTTTGATTGACTTTTGTTGTTATTAACATGTTATTTATGCTTAGTTTGAGCTATAGTGCATGTATTTACGTTGGTTTTCTTTCTTGAAGTGTTTATAGAAATGTTAGTTTTAGTAGATGATTTGTAGGAAGAAGTGTGCAGAGAGAACTTGTAGACATTTCAAGTTTTGATTAGTTGTTTAGCTTGTGAAATTGGCTTAATTGTTTGGTTAAGTTTCACTTTTTATTTCTATTTTTTCAGTGCCGGTATCCATTTAGTTTTACGAACCGAAGATAGACATTGATACACTATATGCATAGAAATGAACGATTCTTCAGATTTCTTGTATTTTGTAATTTCTTGCTTCAGAATTCTTCATTTCTAAGTTTTTAGCTATTTGATTACCTTACCTTCATTCTCATCTCTTTCTCATCGCATGCCTTAGAAAACCCGCTTCTCTGTATTTTGACTTTCTAATAAGCCTTTGATGTAAGTGCACATGTCACTACTAGACTTCTATTTTCCATATGATGTTCTAAAAGAAAAATCAATTCCCTTTCCCCAAGCAGCACTCCCCTGCATGCACGCACTTAAATCCGTGGCAGATGAGATATGTATTCCACCACTTGCTAAGAGCTTCATTTGGACCAAATTTTTTACAATGTGTTAATTTTGTCAGCACAATTTATTATTTCAGTGTCGTGGTGATTCTGCACACTATTTTTTGTTGTTGTGAGATTGCCTATGTGTTTATACTTTGGCTTTACATCAGGGTATATGTATTGTTTGTTCTTCTCGTATGTGCTCTAGAGTTGAGCCTTTGATGAAGCTTACTGTTTATTCTAGGAATGGTAACATCCAAGGTTGGAAAGCGTCATGCCCTGACAGGTTTTGAAGCACTTCAAGAGTTGTTTCTTGCAAGGTCTGCATTTACTATTGTATATCCCTCTCACATGCCCTGATTATGATACACTCTTCTATGATTAAACTGTAATCATGAAGGCTTTTCTAAAAGATTATCCCAGAAGAACGAGAAAAAATCTGTCAGTGTGATGACTTTTAAGTGATGGAAATTCATCAAATGTTAAACATTTAATAAGCTGAGCTCTCCTTTGCACACCCCACATTACGCTGCCAAATGCTTTTCTACCAACTGTAGCCCTTGTTTATTTTAATATTATATGTTATATATCATGTTGCACTTTTTTGGGTTGCATGCTTCTATTTAGTAAGTTAATTGATTACTTGGAGTGTACCGGACAGATGTATAATTTACACAGCACTGAAACACTTACATCATCAATATACTGATGTACTACATTTTCTTTCCTATTTTTTATATAGCCTATTGCCAGATCGTAAATTGAAGACCCTGATACAGCGGCCTCTAAATCACATTCCTGAAACTAAAGATGGCAACTCCCTTCTACTATTCTGGTATTGGGAGGAATGTTTGAAGCAGAGGTATTGTGACAACACTTCAATTCACATTTAACAATATCATGCTTGGGGAATCATAGACAATGTTAACTTTTCTGTCTGTCCAAGCTCTTTTGTTAGTGGTTCATTTACTAGCTTCTGTTGCCTCAGATATGAACGGTTTATTGTTGCACTCGAAGAAGCATCCCGAGACATGCTGCCTGCTCTAAAAAACAAGTCATTAAAGGTTAGCTTTCCGTTCACATTTTATTTCATAATGTTTTTTGTTTCTAATTTAGGCTTAATTTTTAGCCTTACAATTGACTCTATACTTTGTTATAGCATGCATTTTGCTAGTTTACTGAGTCTATATCAGTAAATTCAAAACATTTTGTCTTAACTTTTTGAGGGTACTTGAAAGTGATCAACATGTAACTAGCAGGATGTCAGGCGTGAAGATATGTTTTAAGATTTAGTGTGACATGTTCCCAGATATACTAATAAAATTTACCTTCAAGTGTAAAGTATTAAATTCTAAATGGGTGTCTTTTCCTTTGTTGCTTGCAGACCATATATGTGCTACTGAGTAGGAAGTCAGAGCAAGAACGCAAACTCCTTTCTGCACTTGTTAATAAAGTGAGTTAACACTAAGCTTTGTCCTATTTGAAGTGAACATATTTGATCTTTCATTTAGTGGTGTTAGTAGGTGGTTAGTCAGTTTGCTAAAACTCCTGTAATTTTAACTAAGGCTATTTTATACTTTGTTTTTTATTCAGCTTGGGGATCCAGATAATAAGGCAGCTTCTAATGCTGACTATCACTTGTCCAACCTCTTGGCTGACCACCCAAATATGAAGGTATGTATACTTATCAACCTCTATTGTTTCAACATCGTAAATTTAGGTTTGACAGTACCAAAATTTATGTTTTTAGGCAATTTTTGGACTTCATCAATTTTACTAAAATAGATGTATACTTACAAATAATTATAAGCAAAATAGCTTGGTTTTTTTCTTTTGTTTTCCTTCTCTTTTAGAAGATAATCTTTTTTTTAGTTTTAATGCTATTTGATGATGATATGCATGCTTGAAATCTAGTCCCCTATTTACATCCTAATTCGTTTTAGATACTGACGTCTTCCTTTTTAATTTATATGGCTTTTCCCCCTCATACAGGCTGTGGTTATTGACGAGGTGGATTCTCTTCTCTTTCGGCCTCATTTAGGACCACGTGCTCAGTACCATGCTGTATGTCCTAATTTTCTATTCTTATTATGTTTCTTATGTCATTGAATGAATGCACCATATTTTTTTTCTTCAGATGTGACATGTTTGTCACAAAACACAACTTTTACTTTTATGTATCCTAATGTTTCTAAAATTTGGAGCATTGTCGATTGTGTCGTTTTTATTGGATCTGCATCTTATAACCCACCCCAAAGCATATTGAATACTAGATATTGTCTTGTTATATTTCAAGCTTTCTATTATTCTTTGTATCTTCATATGTTGATTTTGTTAAATGACAATATTCTGCATTGCAAGAGTATATCTGTTGTAGTTGCTGAATTGGCCTTTTAAAATCTAAGCCTTTTCTGCATTTTTAGGTTAATTTCTTGAGCCAAATTCGTCTCACTAATAAAGGAGATGGAGCAAAAGTGGCGAAACGGCTAATAGATGTGTATTTCGGACTGTTTAAGGTATCATTTTTCCCTATCATCCTACCTCCTCTAAGCTTCTGTCTAACTACATGTAGTTCTTCTACATAAGTTAGAAAATAAGGAAAATGAGGAAAAACATTAACAATTAAAGATCTTCAGGTTTTGATCACTGGAGCAAGCAGCAATGGAAAGTTTGATAAAAGTGGTAAGGGGAATCCAAAAGAGAAAAAAACAGAAGCGCAATTAGAACCACATGCGGAAATGGACTCCCGGCTTCTATCAGCTCTCCTAACTGTAAGTATACAAAATTAATGCTGTGAATTTTCATGAACAGATGTTGATCAATGATGATGAAATTCTTAACATGTTTTTATCAACGTCTCTTGACTTACACAATCTCTTGTTATTTTGCATTTGAAATTTTTACAGGGAGTGAATAGAGCATTTCCTTTTGTCTCAAGTGATGAAGCTGATGATATCATCGATGTTCAAACCCCAGTGCTTTTCCAATTGGTAATTACTAAATTGAAAACAGACTGGGAACTCTTATGCTGTGTCTCACAGTTTGATGTAGCACCCCAATATACCATTAGTCCATTACCTGAATTGTTCCTTAAGTATCTTAACAAAAGCTGTAAACTTGCAGGTTCATTCAAAGAATTTTAATGTAGGAGTTCAAGCGCTGATGCTTCTCGATAAAATTTCATCCAAGAATCAGATAGCCAGTGATCGATTTTACCGTGCTTTGTACTCCAAACTTTTGCTTCCAGCTGCCATGAATACATCCAAGGCAAGCAAACTCTTTCTACATTAACATTTCTACTTTTGGAACAAAAATGCTTGTTCTTTTACTATCCTTCACTCTAGGTTTTTTCTAACTGGTTTGTTCTCAGGCAGAAATGTTTATTGCGCTTCTTCTAAGAGCAATGAAAAGGGATGTTAACTTAAAGCGTGTGGCTGCATTTTGTAAACGTCTATTACAGGTGATTATTAAACCGTACTTTCTCTGCTTCCATGTTTTCGTAACATAAGATAACACTACTGATTTTTATTCGTCCAGATTGCACTTCAGCAGCCACCGCAATATGCCTGTGCATGCCTTTTCCTTCTTTCTGAACTCTTTAAAGCCAGACCACCTCTATGGTAAGTATGGTCATTGTCTGTTCTTTGTAATTGCCATTGTTAAGTACTTATGTGTCATATTTGGAATATTTGCTTGTCTCAAATCATGTCACTTTTTTCCAGTAACACTCTTATTTGTTGGTATTTAAAATACTTAATATCAATTAGATTTTCTACCTAACTCTAATTATAACAAAGATATTTTAATTTTATTCAAAAGAAACTATTTTACCTTGGAAATGAACATAAATGATTTTCTTACTACATTATTTTAGTTGTGGGTGTGAAATATTTGTACATCGGGCATAAACCATTGTTTATTTCCTGGGCATTGTTAGTCAAGTGTCAGTAAGTTTACTACAAATTGGCTTTCTACTAATTTGACCAGCAAAAAATCATCTACATATTATCTTCACATGTCATATAGGAATACAGCACTGCAGAACGAGGCAGATGATGACGAACTTGAACACTTTGAAGATGTTCTTGAAGAAACTGATAATGAACCTAGCACTGTATCAAATAAACAAAGCGATGATATTGCACTTGTTCAGAGTGGTGAGGATGCCAAACCCGACACAGGTTCTTCAGAAAGTGACGATGATCAACCAGCATCTTCTGAAGATGATGATTCAGATGGTGCTTTTGAGGATGCTGATTTTGTGCTTGCAAATGGTGAAATGAATCATAAGAAATCAAAGTCTGTATCTGATAATGAAGGTCTGCAATCACAAGTGTCTACCAAGAAGTCTTTGTTGCCTGGAGGCTATGATCCGCGATACAGAGAGCCCGCTTACTGGTAATTTGCTCCACACTGTTATTTTCCCGTTCGATTGTAAAATAGTTCATAGATAACTTCTTATGGTAAGAGCTTGTTGAAAAAGCATTTAACTAGACTGCTTATCAAAGGTCTCTTATATTATCTGCCAAAAGACATTTCTTAGATTCATTTTCTGTTTAAAGCACATTGTAATTATTACATGGTTCATCCATCCCCAACAGCAATGCAGACCGTGTAAGTTGGTGGGAGCTAATCGTACTCGCTTCACATGCACACCCTTCAGTTTCCACCATGGCCAGAACTCTTCTTTCTGGTGCCAACATCGTGTATAACGGAAACCCATTAAATGATCTGTCTCTGACAGCTTTCCTTGACAAGTTCATGGAGAAGAAAGCAAAACAAACCACCTGGCATGGTGGTTCTCAGATTGAACCTGTCAAGCAGGTAAACAAGAAACCATTTCTATTATTGCTTTTCAGCAACATGATTTCTGAGGTTAATGCACCTTCTAGTCTTATGATTCAGTTGGCTAACTTATTTTTTAATATCTTGAAGATGGACACCAGCAACAATTTGATTGGGGCAGAGATTCTTTCACTAGCTGAAGTAGATGTGCCACCAGAGGATCTTGTCTTCCATAAATTCTACACAAATAAAATGAGTTCTACTTCAAAGACAAAGAAAAAGAAAAAGAAGTCAGCTGATGAGGAAGATGCTGAGGAGTTATTTGATGTTGATGATGAAGATATCGATGGTGGCGATGAGAGCGACAACGAAGAAATTGATGATCTCTTGGATTCTGCTGAACCAGATGGTGGCTATGATTATGATGATTTAGATAATGTAGCTGATGAAGATGATGAAGACTTGATTGGTGATGTTAGTGATGGAGAGATTGATATACCCTCAGATATGGGAGAGGAAGAAGAAGACGATGCTCCGGTTGCTGATGACGACAACGACGATAATGGTATCGACATTGGAGATATTGATGATGTCGATGATGTTGTTGAGGATCAACAAGATGACAAAAGAAAAAGAAAACGTAAAAGTGGTGGCAAGAAGAGTGGTGCCTCACCATTTGCAAGTTATGAAGAGTTTGAACACATACTTGAGGATCAAGACAATACTGAGAAGAAACCTTCCAAGAATAAAAACAAATCTAAGAAAAGAAAAGATCTTGACACTACAGAGGAAAAACCTTCCCAGAACAAAAACAAATCTAAGAAAAGAAAAAGTAAAGCTGGTCAATGAAGTGTTGCCATGCAACTTGTATTATTTAGCTTTTTTCCATTATACAAATTTTGCATGTGGCTGTTGATGTAAATGGCCATATATTCAACCATCATTACCTAGTTCTTATTTCTAGGTATCAATTTTGGTGTTTGTATTAGTATTATTTGTTTCCTTACAAATTTTTGCATGTAGCTATTCATGTAAATGCCATGCATTAATCTATTGTTAACCAGTGCTTCTTTTTCATATCTTCTTTTTGGTATTATGAATCAAATTTTTATTAGCTTAAAAAATGATACCTGAGGAAAATGATGGTTATTTTGGTTATTATGGTCCTTGTCCATTTTCCTTGGTGAGGAATTTTCACCAATCAACCATTTCTGTTGTTGCCTTTACAGCAACATCATTTCTGAGGCTAATGTACCCTCTCCCACCCTTATGATTCAGTTACTTAGGATCTGTTATAGTTGGAGTTAATACCTTAGGAACTTTGAATTAAATTAAAAATTCCATTATAGGAAACTAGAGTACATTAAATCTATGACACTAATTGAACACTTTACATTTCCACCTAAACAACCACCACAAGTGCAAAACAAAGCTAAAAGTCCTTGATTCCTAAACATGCAGCAAAGACATACAAAAAACTAGGAACAATCAAAAGCCTCTTAACTTCACAGATAATTTCTCTCAGGCAATGTTGACTTGAACTGATTTGGATTTTGGTTGTGGAGGGTGTTTCTCTACAACAACAGTTAAAACACCATTCTCACATTTAGCTGTGATTGCTGACACATTAGCATTCTCAGGCAATCTGAACTTCCTCAGCATATTCTGTGGTGCTCTTCTCTGTAGTCTCAGGTATTTGCAGCCTTCATCCTCACCATCTTGTCGTTTCCTTTTCCCATTGCTTCTTATAACAAGTGTCTTCTCATCTTCTACTGTCACCTGCAATGAATTGTATACACATCTTATATGAGCACAACACAAAGACCAAGGCCATGTTTGGATACCAATAAGTTGTTCTTGCTTACATAATGTTATTACTAACCTGAATTTCAGACTTGGAGAGACCAGGAACATCCATGAAGAAAACATAGTCTTTAGGAGTGTCCAAAATGTCCACTGGTATACTAGAAGCTCCTTTACTCTCTTGATTTTCATGGGAGTGACAAGGATACATTAATTTCTCCATGGTTTCAGAAAAATTGAACAAATCCAAGTTGAATAAATCACCAACCCTGCTCATCTTCAATTATATCCTATGATTGTGCCACCGTCACCGAATGGAAACTTGTGTCGTATGATGTTTGACGAGGTGTCTGTTTTTGGGACTTTATATATAAAGAAAGAAAATTCTGAGGAGGAGTAAAAGAACTAAGAAGAAAGTTCGAGAGTGATAATCCAATTCTTCTGGAAACGTCTCCTTAATATAGGTTACGCGTGTTATATTCTGGATTATTGTGGAAACCCAATGCTTCTGCCTTGTATAGTGTACGTGTCATAACCAAACACCAATTTGCCATGCACTTCCATTACAAGCAACAATTTTTTTTTTAAAAATTAAAATGACAAAAAAAGAATTACTTTTAGGATTTAATTTGTAAGCAGCAATAGTATATAATTTCTTATATTTATCAATTACTCATGAACTATCATGTCATAGTTGTAAAAGAAAAAATGAAATATCAAAAAAAAGTAAACTATTCTCTAAATTATGTAAAAAATCATTTATACTATGATGTATGTGTAAAAAAACTTTACACCGATTTATTTGGTGGTTTACCCACAATAATTAACCTTTTAGTTTTAGTTGGTGTTTTACACACAATTTTCTTAATTTTTAAAACGTTCACAAATTTTATTTTTAATACGAGATGATACAGTTAAATTTCAAACCAACTCACTTTTAATGAAAACAATTTGAGTTTAATTCTTACACACTTCCTGTGTAAATTTTTTACGGTCACAATTAATATTCACAATTTATGGTATAAACTCACTTTTTTAAATGACATGATAATTCATAATTGATTGACCGTGTAAATTAAATCATAACAAATGAGACAATTTTATATATTTTATCTATGTAAAATACCCAACTCTCATTTTGAATTTATTAGAATAATTTTTTTTATATCCTTTGAGTATATTCAAGGTGCCAAACAAATGAGACATTTCTTTACTTTTTTACAAATTAATAAATCAGAGACACTACAAGATTGTGACAAAACTCTGCTATACATATAGCTAAAACCATATATAAAACAAACCAATTATCTACCTACAGTTTAACCACATCTAATCTCCCTTAATATAAAAATACTCATGAACTAATCATTCAAACATTCATCTTTTGTGAGACATCTAATTTCCCTTAATATAAATAAAAATCCTCAAGAAGCTGTCATTGAACCATTTATCTTTTGTGACACATTAAATTCTCTATATGCAAGTCATTTTTCATGTCTTAAAAACGAAACAAGAGATGAATCTCAAAATATTTGCACCCTTTAAGGACCAATGTAACATGGGAGGGTTAATACTATTGATATGCATGTTTGTTTCATGGATTTTCATACATAGATGGAGTCAAAGGAACAACAAGGGCCCTAAAACTTGGCCATTTCTTGGAGCTGCCATTGAACAATTGATGAATTATGATAAGATGCATGATTGGCTTGTCCAATATTTTTCCAGCTCAAAAACTATTGTGGTCCCAATGCCATTCACAACTTATACTTACATTGCTGATCCTGTTAATGTTGAACATGTACTTAAGACCAACTTCAACAATTATCCTAAGGTAATCTATTTTTTTCCTCTTCAATGGCTTTTATGATTTCATTCTAGCTTTTTTGAGAAATATTTTAATGTTGGCTTTTAAGACCAACTTCAACAATTACCCTAGAGTTTTGTTGGGTATATGGTACCCAACATCCAATGACTTAACGACATGTTATTTTTTATATTTAGAATAAATTTAAATTTTCAACTAATTTTACCTACAAGGTATCGATATCCAACGAAACATCATGAGTATCATAAAATTCTCCTCATTTTTTACTTGTATTCGCACCTAGAAAAAGTTGAATTACCGACAGAAATTAGAAACGTGAAAAATGAAATTGGTCTCCAACTTTGGTGTCTCGAACACTTAGTAGCAAAATTAAAGACGAACTTCATATTTTCCGTGTTTCATTTTCGTCGGTAAGTAAACTTTTTCTAGTAGTGATTGTTGATGGTTTTTTATTTTTATGGAAGTGCTTATGAATTTGTATGTAGGGTGAAGTGTACCATTCATATATGAAAGTGCTACTTGGAGATGGTATATTTAATGTTGATGGTGAACTTTGGAAGAAACAAAGGAAAACTGCAAGTCTAGAATTTGCATCAAGGAATTTGAGGGATTTCAGCACCAAAGTTTTCAAGGAGTATGCCTTAAAACTCTCTTCCATTCTCAATCAAGCATCTTTCCGTAACCAAGAAATAGACATGCAGGTACTAAAAATACAAACATTATCCTTTCTTATATATTTTTTTAAAACTTTAAACTCACCAAACAATTGATGATTGTTGAAATGTGAATTTTTAGGAGTTGTTGATGAAAATGACTTTAGACTCAATATGTAAGGTTGGTTTTGGAGTGGAAATTGGAACTTTGAATCCCAACTCACCAAACAATTCTTTTGCTCAAGCCTTTGATACTGCAAACATCATAGTAACACTTCGATTCATTGATCCTTTATGGAAAGTTAAGAAAATTCTAAATTTAGGCTCAGAAGCACAACTAGACAAAAGCATCAAAATCATTGATGATTTCACTTACTCAGTAATAAGAAGAAGGAAGGCAGAGATAGAAGATGCTAAAAAAAGTGGGCAACAAAATCAGATAAAACATGATATATTATCAAGATTCATAGAACTTGGAGAAAACAATGCAAATGACAAAAGTTTGAGAGATGTTGTTTTGAATTTTGTGATTGCTGGTCGGGACACAACAGCAACAACATTATCATGGGCCATATATATGGTAATGACACATTCTCATGTTGCTGAAAAACTTTACTTAGAGCTAAAAACTTTTGAGGAGAATAGAGCAAAGGAAGAGGGTGTTATCTTGCCTCAGTGTGACAAAGATGACCCTGAATCATTCAATCAAAGAGTAGTGCAATTTTCAAAGTTATTGAACAAAGATTCTCTAGAGAAATTGCACTATTTGCATGCAGTCATAACTGAAACCCTAAGATTGTACCCAGCTGTTCCTCAGGTATGCATTTTCTACTTCCTTTTGTTGCTTGTTAGTGTTATGAAAGCAATATATGACAACCCAATGTAGGTTTATTTCTTTACTAGAACATGAATATCTGTGTTATTTAAACATCAAAAATTTGCAACACTCAGTTAGTTAATTGTGGTTAATATAGTTCAATGAGTAGTGTAAAAATGTGGGTTGAGGCTAACTCAACCATAAAAACTAGCTTGTAGACTGATCAATGTCTCTCGTTTATAAACTCTTTTTCAAGTCATAGCACATCCGATGTGAGACTCTTAATACATCCCCTCATACTTTGCACTAATACTTCTAAGTTTGCACTCAATTGCAATCAAGACACAATTTTGAACCTTCTGATCTCGGATCCTGGATCCACCCTCTGAACTACAATAACTCGATTTTGAACTGCGTTAATTGGGCGTGGAAAGTTTCTGATATACAAACTAACATTTCTCGAAAGAGTAGTGCTTGGTAATTAAATGACATTGGTGTACATCAATTTTGTTACTAAGCATAGAATTTTTAAGTAATTTGGAAGAAGTTCACTAGGGTTATTGCTTTAGATATACTAACTAATGAACTTGTTGTGCAAACTACAAATATTAATTGTTAAATGTAGGATCCTAAGGGTGTCCTGGAGGATGATGTGTTACCAGATGGTACCAAAATAAAAGCAGGAGGAATGGTAACATATGTTCCATACTCAATGGGAAGGATGGAATATAATTGGGGTCCTGATGCATCTTCATTTGTACCTGAAAGATGGTTCAAAGATGGTATTCTTAGAAATGAATCTCCATTCAAATTCACAGCTTTTCAAGTAAGTTCATGATATGTTTATTTATTTTATTCAATATAAAAATATAAAGCTGTTTTTGCAAGTTTTAGTTAAAATGTGCAACAATCAATTTTTCTTTTGGATTTACACAGGCAGGGCCAAGGATATGTCTTGGTAAGGACTCTGCATATCTACAGATGAGGATGGTTTTGGCTATTTTGTGCAGATTTTACAAGTTCAATTTAGTGCCTGGTCATCCAGTGAAATATAGAATGATGACTATATTATCAATGGCACATGGCTTGAAGCTTACCATAGAGAAACGTTCTTGAGATGCTTTCATGATGATATATGTCCTATAAGTATCTTCATTACATATTTTATGTGATGGAATGAATAAATTAATATTTGTAAGATGTTATCATTAATTGCTGCCATAGAATACAATATATGCTAGCGACACTCTCTAATTAATCATGATATCATAGATTTTAACAGAAAATGATATATGCTAGCGACACTCTCTAACAGTCTTACTCTAAATTTTCCTCTATAATATAGGTTGAAATTCGTGCGAGTGCTATCATTTTGAAATTGGAGGCCCTTAAATAGAGAGAGGGTCTCACTAATTTAGTGGAAATTCTTGCAGATCCCACCTTTTTCGAATTGGACCCATTAATAGAATCCACATGATGTTCAATAGATGATAAAGAGAGTTTTGGAGGAGAGAGTATTGCTATTACTCCTCCTCGTGATATTATAGATGATAAAAAGTGTAAGTCCTTGGAGGAGAGAGTATTGCTATTACAACCATTTTTTCACACCATTGAATGGTTGATGTAAAATTGTGCGCATACAAGAGTATGAGTATTCAAAAAACATAACTTTTTAACTTGGAATTTTCAGAAATCAATTAAGTCTAGTGTAGAAAACAATATAGAGTAGGAAAAATAAGAAGTGATATGCAATATTCGAGAACAAGGAACATATATAGTTGAATGATAGGTGTGTTTGGTGTTTGGTGGATACAATCAAGACTATGTTTGAATTCACTTTTGGGAGGGTAAAAAGTTATTTCAGAGACATAAGTCACTTAGTGATGCGTCACTAAATGGGATGGCCTGAAAAAGTCCGAAAAAAATAGGATTCAGCTAGCTAAACTTTGGTTGCTAGTTTATAGTTAAGTTTTGATTGATTTAATGAATAATTGATATGATTGAGTTCTGTTTTGACAAAGACTTAGTTGGGTTCTTTAATATTTTTTTAGGACTTAGTTGAGTTCAACTTCTGCTTATTATTTGAAGGATCACAAGTTATTAATCTATCATCAACACAAGAGTCATTAACAATAAGACCACCTTTAGTGAGAGCATGTGGTCAACCACATCCAACTCCTCCTTCGGGTTTAGAGGTTGAAGAAGCTGAAGGACATTGGGCTCGTTTGGTGCACAGGATAGGATAGGATAGAGACAGGATAGGATAAAGAACAAGATAGAGATAGGATAGGATAGAGACATGATAAACAGTTATCCTATCATGTGTTTGATATGCACATGATAACAAATAGGATAGCAATACTTTATCATA
Source organism: Astragalus glycyphyllos (assembly GCA_963573325.1). NCBI lineage: Eukaryota > Viridiplantae > Streptophyta > Magnoliopsida > Fabales > Fabaceae > Astragalus > Astragalus glycyphyllos. Next base: position 115,749,509 of record OY754307.1, read on the forward strand.
TCATGTGTTTGGTACGCACCAAATAATGACATGATATGATATATGTCATATCCAAATGACAAAATGTCCTTGTGAAGAAATTACATTTATTTTTTTTAAAAATAACATGTAATATTTTTAAATATTATTCAAAATCTACTAAAAAATTAATATAACTAAGAAATCATTTTATACAAATCTTAAAAAATTATTTATTTTGACATATTAAATAAGTAATATTTATAAATTAACAAAATTGACATACTCATGTACACCTGATAAATCTGTAAATTTAACAACACAAAAATGCAGTCGACTCATTAATTGCGTAATCTATCATTGATTCCAAATCCAATTACATATACAAGTAATCTCACTAATTGTTTCCATTCTATTGTCATATAGCAGAGACATGTGATGTAGCAATACCTATCCTTGATTGCAAATCCAATTACATAAACCAGTAATCTAACAAAGACATGATCTGAACATACATAGACATAAATGATGTTTTCACTATCATATCCTATCCCATTATCCTGTGCACCAAACGGGCCCTAAGAGTCTCGGATAGGAAAAAGGATACAATTAATATGCAATATTTTTTTGTATAAATTGGGTATCCTCTGTGCGCAACTGCAAAGATTAATCCCCCGAGCCGAGTAGGACCACAATGGGCGGCAAAACACTCCTTCAAGAGATTTAACACTAAATATGCAATAGAACATTTTAACTATATAAACACCCATATAAAGATCAGCCAAAAGATCAGAACCAAATAAAAAAACTACAAACACCAAGATGCATGCTGTTATGGACTACATGGACATAATCACCAGGGAGTAAGATTTGCCTCTAAATTAAATACATGCAGCAGAATCACTATCTCAGTGTGTGTTTGATATTATGTCTAATAATCAAAGCTCAAACAGCCTATATTCTCTGTTTAATTAATAATATATATGCTAAGTTACTTATAATAGTTGAACTAACTAACAAACATGATTTTATATAGTTATGTTTCGTACCACATGGTTTATAACTGATAAAATGATTCAATGAATATGCAATCTTTATTGATTCTCAATGAAATGAATTGTACATCAATTGCTCTTATATAGTTGAGCTATTAATTCTATTACAGAGGGTTGTTTTAATAACTAACACACTTAATTAACTAACTTCTAACTGATAAACTAATCAGTAACTTTACTAAACAAGATGACCTATGATAGCAGGTCATTTGGTGACTTGTTGACCTTTGATTGTAGGTGACTCTGTCTTCAGCTCTGAGTAGTGTTTACCTGTAATAGCAGGTTGCAAATCATAGCCTTTGGGCTTTGTTTCCATTACTCCCTGTCAAGCTCAAGGAGGGATTTCACCTTGAGTTTGTGTCTTAAGGAAACAAAAGTCCCTGTGCCTAGAGGCTTTGTAAGGATATCTGCCAGTTGAGCAGAAGTTGGGACATGTATAAGAAGAGTCTTTGCTGCAACCTTTTCTCTAACAAAGTGTAAATCCATTTCAATGTGCTTAGTTCTTGAGTGGAGAATAGGGTTGTGAGCAAGCATAACTGCAAAGAGATTGTCACAGAGAATTGTGGGTAATTGATGAGGGACTTTGAGTTCAGTTAGCAAGGATTGTATCCAAAGCAATTCTGAGGTAGCTTGAGCAATGCCTCTATACTCTGCTTCTGCACTAGATCGTGCAACCAGGCTTTGTTTCTTTGCTGCCCAGGAGATCAGATTGGGGCCTAAAAACATGCACAGACCAGTTGTTGATCTCCTATCATCTATGTCACTTCCCCAATCTGTGTCACAGTAGATTCTTAGGGAAAACTTGTTGTCTGGAGATGCTGGTTGTAGGTGAAGACCATGGTACAGAGAGCCACTGAGGTACCTAAGCAGTCGTTTTACAGCATGCCAATGTGTTTCAAGAGGAGAGGCTAAGAATTGGCACAACTTGTTCACTGTGAATGCAATTTCAGGTCTAGTCAATGTTATGTATTGGAGTGCCCCTACCACTGACCTATACTGAAATGGATCCTTGAGATAATCAGATCCTTGCTTGCTTAATTTTAAGTTGGCAAGCATTGGGGTGGGTGTACCATTACATTCAAGCATATTGACCCTTTTGAGTAGATCCAGAATATACCTTGTTTGAGTTAATAGTAGAGAACCATCACTGAGTGTCTTTACTTCAATTCCAAGAAAATAGTCAGGCTTCCCCAATTCTTTTAGAGCAAACTGACTGTTGAGCTTGTGAATTAAATCTGCAATGAGTTTATTGGAGGAGCCAGTGATGATTATATCATCAACATATACAAGTGCATAAAGAGTGACTCCTTGATGAGCATAAACAAATAATGATGGATCACTGATAACTCTATTTTATATAGAGTTATTCATACTTTTTAAGCTTGAATTATTGTAAGAAACTCAATAATTAGATAGTCCAAATAAAGAATAATAGTTGAAATCAACATTATTTAACTTTGGAACTCATTATCATTGACTTTCATGAATTATGGTATTTTTATGTGTTTATTCATTATTGCAGCTGCAATAGAGACAGCAAACAGATGCACCTGCTAATCTTTAAGATTGGGGGGGGGGGGGGGGGAGGACTTTTTGATTATTTTGTGAACAATATGCAGCTAATATATATATAAAAGTATGTGTGTTTTATATATACCTGAACATCAGCTAGAAAACATTGATTTGAGAAAAACAAGTGCATTTTTCAGAAACTGAACATCTTTTTGGGAAACATCAAGTGTTGTGGCCTAAGTTCAGGAAATGATTAAGAATATTTGAGCTTCAACACCTAAACTCACTGATTTGAAGAAAGGAATTCAACTAATGAGGAAATAAATGGATGCCAAGGATAGTCTTAGTAAGCCAAGATCAATTGTTAAAGCCTTAGTAAAAATGGGGAGTAGCATAAAGAGATAAGTTTGGGGGTGCAACAATGAACACAAAGGCAAAAGAGGTTCAATCTTAGGAAGCCAGTGCAACAGAAAAATACTTTGATCTTCTCACTAAAGTTCCATAAAAGCTGCATTGATCCAAATCGTATAAGCTGTATCCATTCCAAAAAGTGCAAAAAAAAAAACGGGGGGGGGGGGGGGGGGGGGGGGACAGCGAGGCGGACAATGCAGCTACAATCATCAAAGAAGAAAAGCAGAAGCAACAAAAGTCACAGAAATCCATCGCACCTGCAATGAATCTATACCATTGCACCTGCAACACCAAAGTAGATTGCACCTACAATACCAAAATTCAACATTGCACCTACAAAAAAGCCACCAAACACGTAGAAAGCACTGGCTTAGATTAAATTTTCTTGAAAAAGACCCTTTGTTGTACTTTGAAGCATCCTCAGCACTTGTGGAAATTGTTAGTCTAAACCCCATTTTGAAGGAATTTTTAACTTGATCAAACGTGAACTTTTTCAGTCTAAAAGCTAAGTGGATTTTCCAAACTTAGGGAAAGAACCAATCTGAAGGTCAGTGAAGTCACACACTCACACAAAAGAGCTCAAATAAACTTTGAATGTTTGAAGAACCTATGGTTTACAAGCTTTGTGGGAAACATAGAGTTTAGTTTCTAGAGAATGCACTTATAGAAAAATATGTCTTGAAGGAACTAGTTGATCTGATCTTCTGAAAATTCACCAAGGAATGCTTGTTAAACTTGTTTTGTTTTAAGTCATTACTTGAGGACAAGTAATGATTTAAGTTTGGGGGTGTGATAACTCTATTTTATATAGAGTTATTCATACTTTTTAAGCTTGAATTATTGTAAGAAACTCAGTAATTAGATAGTCCAAATAAAGAATAATAGTTGAAATCAGCATTATTTAACTTTGGAACTCATTATCATTGACTTTCATGAATTATGGTATTTTTATGTGTTTATTCATTATTGCAGCTGCAATAGAGACAGCAACAGATGCACCTGCAATAACCAATTAAGCAGAAGACAAAAGCATTGCACCAGCATCAGCTGCAACTACAACAACTCAAGCTACACAGAATTGCTCCTACAAAATGATGATGTCAGCAAAATGCAAGTTGCAAGTGCAAGTTGGCCAAGTTGTTGGAGGTGGCGCCAAGTTCATGTATCTAGCCACAAAGTGCAAAATCTCACTTTTCACTTGTCATAACACCATTGGACCTCCCTTAATCTTTGGTGGGACTTCATATCATACTTTTTACTTGACAAGAGGAGAGAGAAACTCTAAAGTTCAACTTGGTGACCAAGGAAAGTGAATCAAAGAAGCCTATAAATACCACCCTCTTCTCCATTTGAAAGACACTCAATTCTTATCACTCAACAATACATTTTACATTCTAGTTTCTAGTTTTAAGTAGTTTTATCTCTCTTGTAAGTTGCAGTACTCAACAAAGCTTCAAGTAAGTGAGATAGTGATAATTCCTACTCATCTTACCTTGTGTATTTGTTGAAGTACTCTTATGAAGAAGTGTATGCAACCACATTACTAGAAAAGAAATGCAAAGAGTCTTCTTTTGTGTAAATTCTCTTACTTCTTATCCTTTGTGTTTTCCTTACTATAAGCATGAGAAATCTTGTTTGTATCTTTCTAGTTATGTCAAGCATGAGCTAAACCCCTTGTGGTTGGGATGCCTTAACTTAGTAATAAAACTTTGAAATGTTATAAAGTTCTATTGATGTTCTTGTAATTTAGTTCTTGTGTGATAATTCTTCCAAACTTATTTTAATTTGATCACTCAAAGTAAGTAGGGCAGAAATGGTTTATGATTTGAAATCAAGAACTAACATGAATAAGTGTTTTAATAATAGGAAACTTTGTTAAAACCATGCTAAGACCTAGACATAGGATAGCATAGTTCATGGGATGATCTGTAAGAGCTTAATTAGGCAAGGGTGAACTTATTTAGAACTTAGAAATAAGACTTGTAATGAAGCCCTGAAGATAAGTACTGAAAAGTATAAAACTGTTAGTACTGCATCCATTGCAGGTGCAATCATTGTAACAGCAAGACATTGCAGGTGCATCAATTATAACATTATACATTCAAAGTGAACTTACTCAAGCAAAAGCATTCCAACCATCTTTCTCAACTGATTCACAACTTACTCTTAATTATTTTAATTTACATTTTGTCTACACACAAATCACTACATCAATATTTCATTTTATATTTTTATCATTGGCTCTACTACTAACTTAACCTTAGTAAAATTAATTCAATCCCTGTGGGTACGACATCCCTCTTATCTCTATATTACTTGTTTAAAGACTGTGTATACTTGCACATATATTTCACACAACAATCACACTTGCTTGATTTAAACCCAAACTTGAGAAGAGCACGAGTTAGACACTCATACCAGGCCCTGGGGGCCTGTTTAAGACCATAGAGGGCTCTGTGTAGCTTACATACTTGACTCTTATCATTGCTTGTGAATCCTGGAGGTTGTTGCATGTATATTTCTTCAGTGAGGTGCCCATTGATGAAGGCATTATTGATATCAATTTGTTGCATTTGCCACCTGTGAGTGAGAGCTAATGTCAATACAATTCTGATGGTTGCTGGTTTAACAACTGGAGAAAAGGTTTCCCTGTAATCTTTTCCATGGATTTGATGAAATCCCTTGGCCACCAATCGTGCTTTGCACTTATTTAGTGAGCCATCAGGGTTCTGCTTTACTCTAAATACCCATTTGCAGGGAATAGCTTGCCTCTGAGGTGGTAGGGAAGTTAATGTCCAAGTGCCATTATTAATTAGAGTGTCATACTATGCTTTCATTGCAGTGATCCAGACAGGGTCTTTGAGGGCTTGTTTAACTGAGGCTGGTTCAGCTATGGTTAGGAAAACTCTTGGTTTCAGTTTACCAGTTCTTAATCTAGTGTTCATGGGGTGAGTGGATGTAGTAGCAGTGTTGTTTTGAGTGGTGGAGTGATCTGGGGAGGGTGAACTGGTTTGTAGATTAGTTTGTGATGCTGGTTCAGGTTGTGTAACAGGCTTTGTTTGTGCTGTGGAGTTTGTTGTAAGATTTTGGTCTGGTTCAGTGACAGTAGGTAAGGCACCAGTGTTATTTAGAGTGTTGGGTGGTGTAATTGTAGTAGTTATTGGAGGTTGAATTGTGGTGTTTGTAGGCTGCTAGGAAGGTATGGATGACAATAAAATGGTAGATTGAGGCTCAAATATGGTGTTGTCAGTGACATTTTTGAACAGATATGGGTATGGGAATTTTGTTTCATCAAACAAGACATCCTTGGTGATGTAGATTCTGCCTTCAGAGTTTAAGCATTTGTAACCTTTATGTTGTGGAGATAGCCCTAAGTTCACACACTCAGCACTTCTGAATTCAAGTTTGTGAGCATTGTATGGTCGGAGATACGGATAGCAAGTGCAACCAAACACTTTGAGAGACTTGTAATCTGGTGCTTTATGATATAAGGCTTCAAATGGAGAAATGAACGATGTATGACTTGAGGTTGGTAGTTTGTTTATCAGGTAAACTGCAGTTGTGAAGGAATGATCCCAATAAATCTTGGGGATAGAGGAGTGAGGCAGAAGAGTAAGTCCCATTTCAACTATTTGTCTGTGCTTCCTCTCCACTATCTCATTTTGATGAGATGTATGAGGACAAGTTAGCCTATGTTGAATGCCTTGAGTGGTGAGGAGATTGGTGAATGGCCTGAACTCTCCTCCAAAATCTGTTTGGACAGCTTTAATAGTAGAATTGTGTTGTGTGTGCACTAGTGCTTGAAATTTAATAAAAGCATTCAAAGCATCAGACTTACTTTTGAGAAAATATAGCCATGTGAATTTGGTAAATGCATCAACAAAGGCAATATAGTAATTGTAACCAGAGTTTGATGGTAATGGGGAAGGTCCCCATAAATCAGAGTGTATCAATTCAAATGGTTGTGTGTGCACAGTGGTAGATGGTGGTGCAAATAGTCTATGAGCTTTACCAATACAACAAGATTTTCACAGAGGAAGATCACATTTATTTGGAACAACAATGTCATACATTTTCATGATAGAATTTACAGCGTGAGCATTTGCATGTCCTAGCCGAGAGTGCCACAAATTGTAATTTTTGACAGTGTTCTCAGCACTAGAAGTATTTACATTTGAAGCAGATACAGTTTTGTCAAGTAAAACAGTGTTTCCAGAGCTAGTGCTAGGTACATTGTTATGCAAAACAGAGACAGTGTTAGTAGACACGGTAGTTTTTGCAAAAAGGTTTATTTAGTGATCTAATTTTGAGCCTAGGTTTGATTGCAACTTGAAATGGTAGTTTCTTGAAGGAGTAGAGTCCATCAGGGCCTTTTACTCCTTTGAGCAAAACTTGTTTAGTTACCTGAGATTTTACAAGGCAATAATTGGTGTGAAATTCAAAATAGACCTTATTATCTTTAGAGAACCTAGAAACTGACAGCAAATTCTTTGAAATAGATGGCACATGTAGTAATTTGTTCAGTTTAAAAACAATGTGAGAGTTAAATGGTGACACAAAACTACTTGTGCCAATGGCCTTTATTGGCACTTGTTGACCATTGCCCATAGATTGTGGTGGAGCCTCTGTAGGGAGTGCTTGTTTTAAAGTTGTGAATGTGAGGAGTGACATGGTGAGACGCACCTGTGTCTTTGTACCAGTCCTCTTCTAGAGTGCTAGTAGAGAGCTCCTCACCAGCAGCAGCATAGCTTACTTGAGGCTGAGCTTTGTCATTCTTTGTTGACCTTTGACTGTTGCCTTTGTCTTCATTGTTAGCTTGTTTCTGCTGAGAATTAGTGCCTTCAAAGGACTCATTGAATCTATGCCAACAGTCCACTGCAATGTGCCCATACTTACCACAAAGTTGGCAAGTGGGTCTTGATCTCGAGGCAGCCTGAGTGTTTGATTGGTTGATGTTGCTTCTACCACGGCCACGACCTCTATTGTTGCGACCTCTGCCACGAGAATTTCCAGTGTTGTTGCGAGGGTTGTAGGAGGAGTGTGCAAGATTTGCACTTACAGAAGTATTGGTTAATTCTCACTACAAAAAACCGGGTAATTTCCGGCGGTTTTATTAAGGCGGTTAATTATAAACGCAATTATATACCGTAAAAAGTGGCAGTTCCTTGAACCGCCTTAATAAGAATGAAAATATTGGCGGTTTGAACTGCCAGAATTTACTTCCTTCTTTACTGATTAACGTGTGCTATCTTTTGGTCTCCGCGCTTGATATTTATCTTTAGAGCTCTTTTTTTCACTCTATCCACTCTCCCTCTTTTTTTTCAACGCTCTCTTCTCCGTATCCACACTCTCCCTCTCAGCGCTCTCTTCTCCCTATCTTCTTCGTATCCACACTCTCCCTCTCTGCGCTCTCTTCATTCTCCGTATCCACACTCTCCCTCTCTACGCCCTGTTGAATGCTCCACTCTCCATCTCCGTTAATCTCTGGTGACGGCGCTGTTGAAGAAGATGGCTCCATATCTGCTGACGGCGCCCTGTTGAAGACCATCTCTGGGAAGTTTCTTGACGGCTCCATCCTCTGTGCAATTTTGTGAGTTTGGGTTCTGAATCCCTAATTTCCACTTTCATCTTTCATTCTTATGTATTATCTTCAAATTGGTTCTCCATTGTTGAATGTTTAATTGAATCCCTAAAATAACATTGTTGATAGTTTAATTGAATCCCTAATTGAACCCCTAATTGAATCCCTAATTCTTGTGTTCATTCTTATGTTTTATCTTGTGAGCATTTTCTTGATGGCTCCCTCTCTCCATCACGTTCAGCTTTTGTGTATTAGGATTTTAGGGTTTTGTTTATCTTTCGTTTATGGTGAGTGACATTGAAAAACCCGTCGCCTCTGAAGTGTTTACTCGCTGTATTGTCACCAACTTGTTTATTTGTGGTGTTTGATTTCATCTTTCATTCAGTTCAAGCTACTTTTTTGATTTTCCCCTCTATTTTCTGAAACACTATTTTAGAGTTTAATTTTCTGGTTTAATTTGTTGCTGATTTAATTTCCTCCCATTCTTTTTAGGGATTGTGCTTGTAATTGTATGTATTAATTTTTTGCTGGTTTGATTTTGGGGCTTGCTGCATGTTTAATTTTCTTGATGTTGTTGTATTGTCTTGGCTCCTTCCTTCGATGTTGTTGTATTGTCAAAGTTACTTGAACAAAATCAGAGGATGAAAGCCATTTTGGTTTATGAAGAGAGAGAAGTGTTTGGTTTTGTTGCAGGACATTTGAGCTTCTCTTTCTTTCTTTCTTTCTTTCTTTACTTCAAACATGAATTTTGTTCTAGCTGGGCTATTGATGAAAGAGAGAAAAGAGTGGTGTAGATGGAATGGAAAGGATGTATGTAGTTTACATCTTTCTTCTTTTTATTATATTTGCCATTTCCTAGCTACTGTTGCCCTTTGGTGTATTGAAATTGAATTGATTGTTCACCTATGAAAAGATTCTTATAAGTTTATAAATGTTATGGAGAAGATGAGTTGAACAATAGAGCTTTTGAAAGAAATTATAAGATGCAGAAGCTAATGTCTTCTTCTGGTTGAGGTTTCAGATTTAATCAAGGATTCTCATTCGGTTGGCTCTTGAGTTGATGTTCTTGTTTTTGAAGCAACTTGATCAAGAATTGGTAAGTTCTTCGAAACTAAATTTGCATGTATTTACACCTAAGCATCACATATTTTAAGTGCATATTTATTTTTTCTAACATATTGTCTTCAACATGGTAGGTAAGAAGGAACACTTTGGAACTCAACTTTAAATTAGATCTCTATTGATTTTGTTGGCAAAGAACTACCAAAGTAATTTCTTATTATACTATTTTATTTCTACTATATGATATAATGTTATCTCCTCATGTATGGCTATTTAATTATTGACACTCATTATGCAATATTATCTTTCCTTTTGTAGTCATGTCAATTGATAAGTCATGGATTCGCAAACCGCGAAATACTATTGAATATAGAGTTGGATTAAATGTTTTTTTGGATTTAGTATGTTATTTTGATTTTGATGAAAACTCCACTGGAGTGTTGGTGTCACAGCTCTCAATACACGCAATCAGTGTGTCCTTTAACATGATCATTTAGTCATTAATGTAATTTATTATTAATCGATTCTTTGATCTTTATGCGCAGATATGACAAAGCCAGGGAGAATTAGGAATTTCCAAAATAGTTGGCAGGAACACATCAGGAACCATCCTCCTTGGACACATCTGGACAGCCTAGTTTGATTCGCAATGATCCAGATTTTAGTCCACCTGCTGTTGGTAATGTGGCTTTTCAGCCTAAACGACATTCCACTCATTACTGGTTTGTAGATGCTATAGGTAAAATACATAAATAAATCTAATTTGGTCAGTTACTTTTATTTTCTTATTTATATCTAGTACTTATTATAATGTTGGTATGTGATAGATGAACATGGTACTACTCATAAAGAGAAGGTGACAGTGAAGGGTATACATGACTTGGCTGATGGTCTACGTGTTGTGGTGGAATTTGATGATTGTTTTGAACCTATTGGAGAAGCTGTTGGATTACTCTCTGGAGTTTGTGGACAATCAACAAACGATACTACTGCATTTCCTATAAGTTATGAAAAGTGGTCTGATATGTCCGATGCTTTCTTTAATAAAGAGTGGAATTCTCTCTACATGGTAACTCCAGTTTATTTTTGTTTTTAGAGTTTACACATGTGAAAGTTTAAGGAACTGAGACTTTTTATTTCAAGACTCGATTTTTTTTCAAGGACATTCACATGGATCTTGCAAAAAGATCCGTTGAGCGTTCAATTGGAAAAAAGTGGAAGGAGAACAGGCTTAAGCTTTGGAATGAATTCTATGACCCGACTCTTAGTAAAGAAGATATCATCCAGAATGTTCCTGAAGGTGTCAGCATGGACCAATGGGCATCATTTGTTACATATCGCTTAAAACCAGTAACAATGGTAAATACTTCATACATATTGTTGAATTATTCATTTATAATTCATTATTAATTTTAGAAACTCTGTTATGGTTACAAATTAAGTTAATCAGTTAATGATAAATAGATTTATATTGGAATTAACAAACTAAGCCACTTTGGTTATAGGAGCTTTGCAAGAGGAATCGAGTGATGAGGGGAAAACAAACTCTTCCTCATACTTGTGGTGCCAAGACTATAGCAAGAAGAAGGCATGAAGTGGTAGTTTAAAATTACTCATGTCAAATTAGTTGTTTACATAATGATAACTTTATTGTTTCTAGAATTATATTTTTGACTATAAAAATTAGAAAATCAAGACCGGCAAGAATTTGGGTCGAGGCCCAATGTGGAATCTGACTCACAAGAAAAAGGATGGGAGCTATGTGACAGACAAAGCAATGGAGATAGGGGTAAATTATTTATCTTTCTCCTTATCATTCCTATTTAATTAGTGTTTATTGTTTTGAAATTAAAGAAGACTAATTTTTCTTGGTCTTGTGTGCAGGAGAAAATTGATAACCATCTTAGTCAAAATTTAGAAGCTTCTTACGAGATTTCTCCAAACGATCCTGTTGGTGTATTATTTGGCCCAGAACATCCTGGACGTGTTCGAGTATTAGGCCTAGGAGCAGTACCTACCCTTATATTTAAGGATACTACCACGCGACTTAGTGGCATGGACTTTGCATCATCAAGCAATGCTCCATCTTATGAAGAGTTACAAAAGAAGGTGGAAAGTATGGAATTTGAATTGAAAGAGGTAGCAATTGTGAAATCTCAAATGAAAGCACTGGCTGCATATTGTACTGCACAGTTTGGAGGAAAAATACCTGATGACTTCGTTGGCTTGTTTGCTAGTTCATCACAACAGGTATATCACTAAATGAGTATCCAGCTTTAATTCTTGTAGCAATTTTTTTGCCCTTCCAAATTCAGTTTGCTGCTGTGCTTCTGCTCTTTCCAAATGACTTAGTTGGCTTTAATTTAAATTCAGTTTGCTGCTGTGATCTGCCTCTATTTCAGTTTAAATATTGTTCTATGATTCATCCTATATTTGTGTATGAAACTGATGATGGAAGTGAGAGTTCATCACCAACTAATAGATGTTACAAAATATTTTGTTTTGTAGGCAACTGATGATGGAAGTGAGGGTTCATCACCAAGTAATGTTACAATATCATCAGATGGAAGCAATGGAAATTAGCGGATCTCTCAAGTGATCCTCGCCCTCCCAATGACATGACTTATTTTGGATATATATCAAATTTTGACATAAGATGTAACTTTTGAATTAGTAAACACGTGTTTGTACTTATTACATCGACTATATGTCTTACTTTAGACATCTATCAAACTGACTTATTATGTAACTTTTAAAATGTTAAACATGTGTGTTTGTGTTACTTATATTGACTATCTAGTTTAATTATTATGAGTAATTTCATCTTATTAAGTGTGATATTAATTTATAGTTATTATATTTATATCTTAGTGAATGGTAATTGTAGTTGCAACTAATAACAGGGCCTCCATGAGGATCAAACACATGTATAATAATAGGACCAAAAAATAATGAAATGTAATTTTGTCAAAAAAATAATTAATTGTAATTGTTAAAAAATGTAACTAATGGCGGTTAAAACTACCAATTTTTGCATCCACTTTCTTTGAAACCTGTATATTAAAAATGCCACTATTTTCACCTATTTTGGCGGTTTAAACCGACAGTATTTGCAGAAAATTATCTGACTTTGTTAGTAAATTATGGCAGTTTAAACCACCACTTTTTGCAAATAGAAAATCGTCATTTTATACACGAAAGATTATGGCGGCTTCATTGTGACCGCCACTTATTGCCCAGTGGCGACCGTAATTCTGGCGTTTGAAGATACTGCCGCTGTCGAATAAATTGGCGGTTAAAACCGCCAGAATTAGCAAATTAAACCGCCACAATTTTCTCGTTTTTTTGTAGTGTCTTGACGGTGTTTTTCAAATTGTGCTTCTTGCACAAGAAGTAAAGCTTCAATGGCAGAGACGGAGGTGGAGTCAGACTTACTGAATATCATCATAACAAAGGGGTTATATTCCTCTGGTAGCCCATTGAGAATGATGTCAATTTTGTCTTGATCAGTTATATTCTCGCCAATTGATAGCAAGGAATCAACTAGGGTATGAATGCGCAAGAGGTATTCAGAGATGGATCTTTCCCCTTTCTTGGTGTTCTTCAATTCTGACCTTAATTGTCGAATTCGAGCCTTGAGATCGATGAGAGTAGTAGTGTTGATGAATCTTGTCCCATACTTGGTGTGAGTGTTTGCATGTGAGGACCCATGGGAGAACTGCTTCACTGAGAGTTGAGAGAAGCCATGTGAAAAGCATTTGGTCTTGGACCAACCATTTTTCGTACTCTTCAGTGACCTTGAGCGCGATTCAGTCTTCTTCAGATGCGTATTGTTGAGGAATTTGGGGATTAACAAGGAATCGATGCAATTTGTATGAAGTAATGATACCTTCAACTTGCTGATTCCAAAGCAAGAAGTTTTTATCTCCGAGCTTGTCCCTAATCCACTGTTAGTGTCGATTTTTAGCCTATTAGTGTGGGCTTACGGCGCCCCACGCTAAAAGCTGTTTTTCTACTAGTGACACTACATAATCAAAAAACAAATAATGACACAGTCCAAGATCAAGCAAAAAACATGTTAGGGATCCACCGGTTGAAGTATTTGTAAATATGATGATTTTCCAAAACATACGGTTTTATGTACAACTTCCGTGGGTAAAAGTCTAGTAACAACGATGGAGATACGACTTCCATCAGTAGAAGCCCAGTAAAAGTGATGGAGGTGGAATACTGATAGGGTGTCGCACAAAACATGTATAAAGAAGAGAGAACAGTTCAATTGTTGATCACCCAGTTCCACACCAAAGTTAAGTATACATTTGAAGGTCTTAGCTAGCAAATTGTTAAGACCAGTTTTATTGAATGAATGTAGCCACAAAATCCTCCATAGCGGGCTTCAAACCCTATTTTTTTTTTGACAAAAAGGCTTCAAACCCTATTGCTCACAATTACCCCTAGAAATTTTCCAAATCCCTAAGAACCCTAACCCACTTGAGACTTCTTTTCTCTAGCGTTTCTGTTTCCCTTTAGTTTCTCTCAATGCACGCTTAGTCTTCTATACATAAGACTAAAATCAGTTATGATTATGACTAAACCGAATCCTAACTAAGTCTAAACTACTCACAACATATATTACAAACGAAATTAGGAGTATAATGGGATTAACGAGAGAAATAATAATAATAGAGACTCTACAATTGTGGAGTACATGAGTTTGGCATAGAGAAATAAGTGTTAAAAAGAGGATTTGCACATGCAGTATGGTGCATTATACATGGTTAATGAATTGCTGCAAAAAATAAATAACGTCTGTCCAAATAAAAACGTGGAATGAGAGGGTAGGGTTGAAGATGGTGTATGTGTGGCTGTGTGCAACAGCAAACATCAGCTTAGTCAGCGGTAAACAGGAACTACTGGACCACTCGCTGCTTGTATGTGAGATGCATGAATTTTGCTTCAGCTGATGAGCTGAGACTCTTTGTTTTAGACTTTAGTGATGGACCACAAAAAGGATAACTCACGTCACTTCCAAATTTACTTCCCCCCCTTTGAAACTCTGCATATGCTGCAATTGTTTCATCCAGTTAATATATAGGTTTTGCAGTAGCATTTTTTTTAAAGAGGGTTTGCATTTTGCACTAGTTTATTCAAACTCATTATTATTATTATTATTATTATTATTATTATTATTATTATTATTATTATTAGTAGTAGTAGTAGTAGTAGTAGTAGTAGTAGTAGTAGTAGTATAGTAATAGTAGGTTTGCACGTATCACTCCATTTTCATGTATTTTTTGAAAATATTTCATTTATAAAATAAAAAATTGACTATTTTTTTCCCTCACTACACAAAGTTTTTCGATCTGTGTGTGAATCGCTAAAAATGTATGTTCAAGATTGATGTTTTTTTTGCGGATTAGAATATTTGCAATAAGCTAATTACTGGTCCTACGGTTGTGATGTAAATGACTTGGAGTTTCTCTTGTTCTCCCTTAATAATATAATAATAGTTTTCATGGGGATTCCAAAGAAAAATAATTATTCATAAAAAACAAAGAAAATATTTAAAGACAAAATACTAAAAATAATTACACCACCAACACATAATATTCTGTCATCGAGACTTCTTAATATCGGTGAAATTATATTGACAACGGAAATATTTTTTCTTATTGGGACTCAAAAGCCAAATATTAATTTATTTATAAATTTTTTTAAATACAAGGTATAAAAAATAATTATTCCAAAAATGAGTAATATTTTCCTGTTAAGAATCAAAATAATAAAATTACACCAACAACATGCATTGATTCTCTGTTGGAACTTAGAAGTAAAATATACATTTACAATTGAAAGATATATATAAAAAGTAATTATTTAGATAACAAGTAATAGTTTTTCATTGCTCAACAAGGATACAATACATCTTTTTTGCATTTTTAGAAAACTAAAGAGCAAATTACGTTCGAATGTTAAAAAATTATTTTTTAAAATAAATGTATTTAAATATGTGTGAAAATGGAGTCACGTGTGTGAATGCATGTGTATCTTATTTACTCTCCTTCAAATTGAACTTCGAAGAAAATGACCACTATATGAAACTCCCATAAACAAAAAATTACCACTAAATGTCAAACGTCCATAAATAAAAGTAGACTTGACATTTACCAACAATTAGGGGTGGGAATAGGCTGGGCCGAGCTAGGCTTTGCATGGCCTGGGCCTGGCCTGCGTTGAAAGTGCTAGGCCTGAGCCTGGCCTGTGGCTTGTCGTAGGCTCATTTTCTAGGCCTGGCCTGGCCTTATTAAAAGCCTGCTAAGGCCTGAAAGCCTATTTAAAAGCCTATTTCACCATTTTTTATAAAAAGTATACGCCCTTTGACTGATGTATGCTTTTGTAAATAGACTACGAAGCTAATATGTCAGTGAAATTAAGTTCTATTTTATATGACGTCCAATTTAAATTATATTTTATATTATAACTTTAAATGTGTCAAAAAATTGATGTATGTTGATATGTTTAAATTAACACAAAATATTTGAAAATTTATGATTTAATACAATATAGTAAATTTAATATAATAACAATAATATTAATAAAAGCATTTTTTTATATTTATTTAAATAGGCCGGCCTAGTAGGCCTAAAAGGCTTTTTCGATGGCCTGTGGCCTGACCTTTTTAGCTAAAAAGGCTTTTTAAAAAGCCTTAGTCTGGTCTATTTAAAAAAAAGTCTGGCCTGGCCTGGGTCTGATGTAGGCTGGGCCGTAGGCCCCTGTCGGACGGCCTGGCCTATTCCCACTCCTACTAACAACCACTTCTTCTATGCATTATGCCTTTACATATATATTACATATAACAACACACATGCATTTATCCGTAGATAGATATTTGACCTCACGCCCAACATTTATCCTCAATTTTTTGATTTTTGCTATATCTATTTTTTTATAAGCGAAAATTGTATTAATAAGAGTAAAGGGGTACTCCAACCCGTATACATACAATCTGTTATCTACCGTCCAATACTTCTAACTCATGCAGATGTATTTGTTGAAATACTCCATCATTAAAATTGTTTTTGGGGGATATAAGTCATTTATTTTAGTGGACCTAGCTCTACAATTGGAATTATTAGCTCTACAATTGGAGATGAGGTTCCTTTGCCCCCACTATGTACCAAAAAAAAGGTAGTAAAGCATATACAAGAAGAGAGAGGAAAAATCTGTGGGCACCATTGCTTTGTATTTTGTAACGTAAATGAATTCCCAAAGCCTCAACAGAGCCCCACTTGAATGATCAAACCTTGCTGGATATTGCTTACCAACAAACAACTTAATCTGTTGCTGTTTCATGATGTTGCCATTCCATTCACAAATAACAACCGGAAAACCAAGATATGTATTATCTACCTAAATCATTTCTAATCCACTATACCTAATTTGTCATTCATTTCAAGTTTTTCATTGGTCTTTATTGTATATAATATGATATAGATATATAAGAAAGCTTACATTGTTATATTAATTAATTATTCTACCATACTTATCGAAAAAACATATTCATTATTCTACCAAAACTTTTAGAGAACAGGAACGAAAACAAAAATCAGGTCCAACAACCTAAGATTTTTTTATATCTTATAAGCATTCTCATCATTTTCTATTCCAATTTTAATATTCTAATTACAAATTGACTAAAATACCCTTTTATCCTTTATAAGCAGGGACGGATCCATGTGTTGCTAATTGGGGGCATTTGCCCCCACTTAGCTGAATGTTTTTAGTGTATATATGCCTAATAAATTTGTTTTGCCCCCATAAGAAAATAGATGTTGACCCCATTAGATAATTTTTATAAACAAATTCATGTAAAAAGTTATAAGAGTTAAAAGAGATTTCTATATATTGTCTCTTTTTATTCTTCTAATTTTGATTCTCTTCTAACACCGAGCATACAAATTGACACTAAGCACATTAGATTTTGAGATTTAGTTTTTTTATCACGAAACTAGGTCTTTTGTTAAACTTTATACCAAATTTCTTCTATAAAAATATTATGGACCAATTTTTTGCCCCCATTAACAAAAATTTCTAGATAAGTCACTGATTATAAGTATAATTCTATTTATATATACTTGAATGTAATTAGCCTGCTTTACAAGTTGCAATAGATAGGGATGGTCTTAATTTTTGTTAAAAGAAAAAAGAGATGGTGATTGATAGCATGACCCTAAAAGAGGATACTGCTGTAAACTTGGAATTGATGTAATATGATATAAAATTTTATTAAAATAAAAGTGACAACTATTCGAAAAAGGAAAAAAATAAAAAATAAGCATTTTAAGAAAACGGCTAACTCAATTATATAATTACAAATTGACTAAAATACCCTTTTATCCTTTATTTTATTTTTTAGTTTCAATTTAGTCCCTTAACTTTTAAAAATTGTAATTGAATCTTTATCTTTTTTTTAGTTTCAATTTGGTGCTAATGTGGTACTTTTTATTTTTTCAGAAATGGTATTTATTTTGTAAAAGTTATGCTAATTTGATTTTTTTTTTTAGAAATTCTTCCTTATCCTATAAAACTTATACCAATATGGTCTTTTCTAATTCAATTTCATCAAAATATACAATATTAAAACCTAAAATAATATGATACCCAATTAGAACTTTTAAATGTAAGATCAAACTTAAACCCAAAAAAAATGCGACAAAGGACAAAAACATAATTTAACCTAATAAATTTATTGTCAATTTTAAACAATGAAACATAACTTAATGAAAGATATATCTCATTCTCATGATCCTCCTTGAGGTAGGTAGATAAAAAACAAGAGGGGATGCATG
Source organism: Astragalus glycyphyllos (assembly GCA_963573325.1). Taxonomy (NCBI): domain Eukaryota; kingdom Viridiplantae; phylum Streptophyta; class Magnoliopsida; order Fabales; family Fabaceae; genus Astragalus; species Astragalus glycyphyllos. Next base: position 115,767,937 of record OY754307.1, read on the forward strand.
TAAAATGGCAGAAGTATAGGGAATTGTCATTTTGCAAAAGCCCTTAGAAAACGCCAAACAAATAAAAGAGCAACTAGTTTTGCAATTCTCCACCAAATATCTCATTCTTAGCTGTGTCCTAAACAGTGGGCCATGCACGTGTTTAGTCCTTCTCTTCACTTCCTTTCCCTTCACATCACATATCTCCCCCTTTATAACTGAACCTTCCTTCTCACCTTCCTTCTCACCTTCTCATAACCCTCTCTCTTTCTCTTCACTACTACTCTCATTCAGGCATTTCATCAAACACTTTTTCAAAACTACTACTCAGTGAGGCATTTCATCAAACACTTTTTCAAAAATGGCCAAATTGGGAAAACTGACTAAACTTAAGTCAGCAATCAAAAGATGGCCTTCATTAACCAAACTCAGCCGCAACAACAGCTCTGTATCCTCCTACAAAGAAGGTTCTGGTGCTGTCTCCTCCAAGGAACAAGAACATGAACAAGATCTTCATGCTGTTTATGTTGGGAAGTCAAGAAGGAGGTACCTCGTAAACTCCGATGTTATACAACACCCAGTGTTTCAGGAACTAGTTGACAGGTCTTGTGATTCTGATGGGGTAGTGGTTGTTTCTTGTGAAGTGGTTTTGTTTGAGCATTTGTTGTGGATGCTTGAGAGTTCTGAGAGTGAGACACAGTTGGGATCTATGGATGAGCTGGTTGAGTTTTACTCTTGTGCATGCTGACGTACACAGCTATATATAGCTGTAGCTAGCTATTAGCAACTGACTTTGATTGTTTTTCTTATGGTTATGAGCGGAAGAAACCAAAAACAAGAGTGAATTAATTAATTAGTTAATTGAGATTGATATTGATATTGAACTTGAAATGTTATATATAATATGCATATAGTATTTGATTGTAGCATCGGCTTGCCGTATATTATCCAAGTGAGCATTTGTTTCAGTTAATTAAACATTAATGTGCTATGCATTCCTGTTAGTTATTTTTCCAGTTCATTCCTTTTTCTTGTTACAAAAGAGATTGGGCGAGTTGGATTCCCTAGGTACTTATAGATTACTACCAAAGAAGTCCTCACGCCAACGGTGGGAGTTGAACTCACGCCCTTACGAGGAATGAGTCAACTCCTTATCAACTGAGCTAACATTCATTGGCCAGTTCATTATTATTTTTTTACTATAACAATTAAAGTTTGATTTTTATTTTTTATCCATTGTACAAATGATCGAAATTGAGAGTATAAGGAGAGAAGTGCAGCATTGCAAGTTCAAATTTACGTTTTTGATGTGCACACAATACTTGTATTTTATTACTAGGTTTTCCTTTTGGGATATTGGGAGAAACCAAGCCCCACATTGACTAGAGATTTGGTCTCATGAGAGTATATAATGAAAAGATAATCTTTACCTTACAAGTCGGTTTTGTGGGATTTAGTTAGACTAATTCACATTTTAAAATGGGAGTCTTAAAGACTTAAAGTTGAATCTGATTCTTGGGCTTCTAGCCACATTTTTTATAATGACAAAATTTATCTATTTGGTGAATGTGAGTATAAAAGATAAAAATTATGTAATGGGTTCGGATAACTCTAGTACCATTAGAATTTGGATGTGAAAATCAACCTCAAATTAGGAGTTAGTTTCTAGGGTGAGAGTTATTCAGTTCCATTTATAGTTATTATTTTAGCCAGTTTTGTGAGGTTGAGTTAGACCCAACACGATGCACCTCGAATTGTTGAGAAAATGTGGTAACGATTTTGATTTTTGAACAACCCTCGAAAAGCAACATTCTTTTAACATCGATCGTTCTTCTATCTCACTTCTTATAACACCACCTATCCATCATATATCACTCTTTTTATGTCTCTCAAAGTGCATAAAAGCATTTGGATGTCTAAAATTATTTTCCATGTGATAATAATATCAATCTAATAACTTCCAGGTTGTTAGATCGGTTCAGAATATATTATGGGTAATTTTATTTTTGTATAAATTGAGTATCCTCTGCGCGTAACTGTAGAGACTAATCTCTCGAACTGAGTAGGACTGCATTGGACGGCAAAACTCTCACTCAAGAGATTTAACACTGTTGCATGCCCAATGCTGAATTTAAACTCAGAACCTTAGTTAAGCTAGAAGAGACCCCTACTATTTTATCCAAGCGCTCTTGGGTAGGCTTTTGGTAAACAAACAAAAAATATAACTCCTAGTGCTGGTTGCTTGTTGGTAAAGAGAGGATAATTAGTTAAGCAAGTTGCTTAGTGAGGATGATTGATGTTCATGTTGATTAATTTAAGCCATTTGTAATTATGGCACTTATTGTAACGCTTACTCTTTCAATTAATTTCTAACTAATGAAAGTGGTCGGGTCAATGTAAAAAGGACACGGATTTGTTTTTTTTTTATAATTAAGGACACGTTTTTATTTTATTTTATTCTATCCGTAAATATTTCAATCTTCCCAAAGTTTTTTTTTTTTTCATTGTATACATATTGGCGATAGCTTAGCTCAACAATTAATGGATATGTCCCTAAGATCTGATACATTTAATTGGATCGATTAAAAATGAAAGACAGTGATGCCATCTAGGATATTTGACTACGATTATAAGATTGAGAGTCTTGGACAATGAAGACTTGTCTAGTTTAAATGTATTTCACACTAAATGCCTATGAACATGGCAACGAGGAAAATGGGCTAATAGACGCAAGTAGAAATGTTTATTTATGCTAAATTAGCTAAGATTTATGCCGAAATTAGAGGATCTAACAAAAGCTTTGTTTTTCAAATCTTTTGCTTGTAAAATGGACATGCTTTGATGTTAAAGCTTGTTTGGTTAAGACTCAAATTAAAATATATAGTACTTACAGCTCAAAAATCAATAGGTTTTTATACAAGATTTTATCGCTAGAGTAGTTTGTATTGTAGATTTTATTGATTGTATCTCCAAAAGATAATTGTTTAAGTTTGTGTTTTTTCCTCCTTTGTGGAGGTGGATTTTTTATTGTATTTGGGTTGAGCATCTCTTGTACTCAGTTATTTATATAATCTTATTATATATGTCTTGTAAAAAAAAATTAGTTTTTTATGCAAGATTTGAAAAGAGAGAATGTCAAATCCCACTTTAATCACTAAATAGTGAATAAAAATGTGTTTAAAATGGAAAGACAACATTAAAAATGGTCAACTAAATTTTTAATAGAGATTAGGATAAACATGTATTTTGGTCACTGAATGTGTGAAACACTGTCATTATAATCCTGAATGTGTAGAAATTGCAAACACACCATCAAGTGTCTCTTTAACGAGTCATTGTAGCCCTCAACTGCATTTTTTGTTAGTTATTTTAGTACTCAAATGTGTTTTTTTGTCAATTTAGTTCCTATAAAATACTAAAAAAAAATGTTTTTGCAATTTTTATACGTTCAAAGACTATAAGGATACTGTCTCACACATTCAAAAACAAAAACGACTTTTTACCTTAGAGATTAGCCATAAACTTTTTTTTGATATACTTAGATGAAAATGAAAATAAACACCACACACACTATCATTGCTCATATCCAGATTCAAACCTAGGAACTGATGTCTTCATATCATTGAAATTACCAAGACAATCAACGGTGATCGACAGATTATCCATTAAATGAACCGATGAAAATTTTGCGGATAATAAAAAAGTGCCACTATAAGCATGAATTAATACTTTAATATATGGGTGCCACATAACTCCGACAAATTATTCAAGTGTATAGAAAATGTTATGAACAAAAACATTTTTAATTAGATTCCTATAGTATTTGTATGCGCATGATCCTGAACATTCTTGTTCTTTTTTTTATTATTTATTTCACAAAAAAAGTTGTTGTTCGTTTTCTTGAAGTTAACCCGAAATCACTGAACTTTATGAGTTCACAACTGTAAATACAGCCAAGCTAGCCTGTCTTTGCTCCCATGCTTGCTTGCTTGCTTCATTGACAGAAAATGGCCAGAGGAGTTGAACAGAACAGTTATTTATTTTGTTTCTTTTTGCAGTCTTTTTCATCGGGCCAGGTTAAATCATTTCATCAATTTCCGATATATACCGGCGGCTTCGCCCACCGTTTCTTCTCTTCTACTCTACTAGTATCTCTTAGTTTCCACAAATGCTTGTTGAGATTTTAGAAAAGTATCCAAATTTATATTATAGAACTAGATAAAAATCTACTAGTATAAAATGAATCATAATTATTTTTATTAAAATAAAAAATTAATGTAAATAATTATAATGATAAAATGATTGAAATTAATATATATTGGCGATGTAGTTATGATTTTCAGGGTGCCAGATCATGGGTTCGAAACATAATTACACTTTTTTTAAAAAAGTCGATAATAAAAGTGTAATTATGTTTCATAGCTCTATAGTTCATACGAAGAGCTTGAGCCGATTTGATAACATTTAGTAGTCTATTGCGCCTAACACATCCGACTACACAGGATCTCTGGCTACAACGGTGAAAATGTATGTCTGAGCCAACCCCTTTTGTATCTTCAAACTTATTTCAATCCAATGCACTTTCTTCCCGACAATCGAGTGTCACTCTTGTTTCTTTTTTTAGCAATGTACTTTTTACTCTCTGCACTAGAGGAATTTTTGATGTTCTTTCCCGCTTGGGATTGATTTTCGTGGATTGCTTGAGTTTGTTTTTTACTTAACTTTACATTTCCGAAACCGTTGGCGCGAGGCAACTGGAGGATTCACGATGTACTGCCCTCCCCGGGCGTGATTCTCGTGTTATGTTCAACTACTTGGTGTCTCGGATTCGATCGTATAATCACTTAGAATCTCTGATTCGTTTGGTTGTGCGACTGAATTCTCCTTCTTCGCCATTACCCGTCTCAAAAGGCACACAAATTGGGGCATGCAGTGGAAACCTCGAATTTATAATGAATAGATATTCCTCACTTTACTAACTGGCTTTGTGGATTTTAGCTAGATGCAAAATTTAACTATCTTAGATCTATTAATAGAGCAACCCACCAATATTATTCATACACCAAACCCCAATAGTGAATCTGTGAATGCACGTCCCTGTAACTTTACAAATTGATTTTGTGGAGTTCTTTTAGGCTTAGAATCTAATATATTAGAGTCTATCTTAGATTCTCTAATAACACCCATTTATTTAATATAATATTAGAGTTTATTTTAGATTCGACGGTGGATATTCTAGTCTCGACAAAAAAAAGAGTCTATTTTAGATTCGTTGGTAATAATTTATAGATGATAGAGATACCTTGCTTCTGCATTTAACCTTGTAGATTGCCTCTCTAAATGATGACACAAAGCTATGTTTTTTGGCTGGTCGAAGATTTTGATCCCACGCCATTGTAAAGGTTGAGTCTTGTTGATTAATAAATTTTTTTATTTAAAAACAGTTATTGATAACTGATGATAAGATTTGGTGAGTCGGATTAGAGATAACTATTTGTGTATGAGTTGATAGATAGCAGCATCAGTGGACCAATGCTTCAATACTACTTGTCCATTGTAGTCGTAACGTATGTTGTTGATAGATATGACTTTATTTGAAATTAGAAAGAATACGTAATCTTTTGTCTATCTATAATATATTGAAATATTGATTTGATATATTGATGATCACTAAGAAAATGTGACAAATGCATATTGTTATGGTTAGTCTTTTGACCACATACATCCCTTCTTTCGCATCTATTCACACCACGCAAAAGTCCAATATCAAAGGGCCCAGTCCGAACATCAAGGGCTCAGATCAAACCACCAGATCGGACGGTCTTGATTCATTGGAATCAACCCCACCCCACTCTATAAATACAACATTCATTGCCTCATTAATGGTAAGCATACTCGTATTTATCACTTCATTAAGACTATTCCACTGACTTTAGCATCGGAGTAACTTTGCAGGTACAACACCAGCAGGATCGGATACGGTCATTGACTAAGGATATCAACCACTAACTACCTCGGATCGCTCTTCAAGGTCGGAAGTACAGTGCAGAACATTGGCGACCACAGTGGGAGGTCTCAGAACCAAGATCTTCTCCCCTCGCCTTAATCAATGACGACTCGAAATCTTCGTTCCAAGGCAAACAGCCACACAGTGGGAATCCATCCCGACCCAATCCTGAGACCGGTCATGCCCCATTTAGCCGAACCTCAGGCAACCCCGGACGGATTCGTTCAGAACCTTCCAAACTCTGATCAAGGGCGAGCCCAACATCAAATTCCGGACCTCGTTTTGGTACCCGGAAGCTCCGCAAGGAATCGCGTACCTCCACAAAATCAACTTTCTGTCCCGACCGATGCTGTCCAACAGCTCGTCCTGCTGCTCAATCGACATGAATTGGCAAACCAAGAGAGGAGTTACCGATTTACGGATCTTGAAGCACAGGTGGCGGAGCTCCGAGCTCGGAATATTCCGGATCAGATCTCGCCCGACCGAAATTCCGCCGAAAGAAGAAATCCGGCTCGAATGCGCCAAGTCTCGCCCGACCGAGATTCATCCGAAAGAAGAAATCCGGCTCGAAGGCGCCAGCTCTCGCCCGACCGAGATTCATCCGAAAGAAGAAATCCGACTCGAAAGCGCCATCGATCTCCACCCAGAAGGCGACACTACCATCGTTCTCCTCCTCGTAGGCTCGAAAGGAAAGTTTCCCGTTCGCCATGCGTCGGTAGGGCAGACACCGACTCTTCACCCGAAGTACGTTCTTCTCTAGCATCCTCTTCTCCTAGGCAACGATCGAGGAGTAGAGAATATTCGCCTCGAAGATATCGCCCTCAAAACCGTAGGCACCCGCACCATCGGCACCGATCTCCACCGCAGAATCAAACAACCGAACGCAAAGGCCCTTTTACGAATAAAATTGATCGATACCCGGTGCCCAGATATCTCGAAAAACCTCCAGAAGGATTGAAGACCTACGACGGAACGGGCGACCCAGACAGACATTTGAGTTACTTCGACACAGTAATGCAGTATCGCAACGTCCCCGTAGAAATGAAATGCTGAATTTTCCCCCTAACATTGGAAAAAATAGCATCAGAATGGTTTGAGACCCTCAAATCAAACACAATCTCCTCGTGGGACCAACTGGCCAAATTATTCTCAGCTAATTTTTCCCATTCCAAAAGCAAGCCAAAAAACAAAAACATCTTGGCGTCCATCATCCAAGAGAACTCCGAATCTTTAAGACAATATATAGAGAGATTTAATAAGGAAGCAGTTCAAGTTCGGAACCTCGATGATGCCTTCCGAGTTTACTTCATGGGAATGGGGCTGCGTCCCGGAAGCCCGTTCAAAAAACACATCAACACATGGGAGCCAGAGAACCTCCAAGATTTCCTCCAGCTATCCCAATGTTTTATCAACGAAGAAGAAAGCGCGATGGTCGGTAAGAAACCACAACCAATCACCGAATCATCAAAGCCCCCAAATGAAAGAGATCAAAAAAACGACGGCCGAGGCTCCAGGGATCCCCGACTTCGGAACCGTCATCAATTCTACACCGAGCTCAATGTCACTCAAGCTCAAATTCTGGGTGAATGCTGGAACACGGAGTTCAGAGACGAAAAATTCCCAAAACCACTCACCAACAAGCCAGGACAGCGTTCTAACAAATACTGCCGATACCATCGGAGTAACGGTCACGACACCAACCATTGCAACGCCTTGAGAGATGACATTGAGGATATGATTAAAAGGGGAAAACTTGCCGGCTATGTAAACAAACCAGAGCGTCGAGCTGACGAGAAAAAAGAAGAACGGGAACAGGAACCCAGAACAAAGGGAAAGATCAAAGCCGAGTCTGACGACGACGAATTTGATTCAAGGAAATCAAAAGGACGGTCTGTGATGATGATGATCGTAGGAGGTTTCGCCCACGAAGAATCCGGGAAGACAATGAAACGAAAATGGAAAGAGCTACTCAATATAGCGTCTACTTCAATCGCACAAACGCCTTCAAACCGACCTCCGTTGTCTTTTGGAGATGAAGACCTTCTAGATGGAAAACCTAACAAACACGTACCACTAGTTATCACGGCGGTAATCGCCAATAAAGAGATTAGAAGGATTTTGGTCGATCAAGGGAGTTCTTCAGACATCATTTTCCTCGACCTCGTGGAAAGAATGGGAATCGATAAAGAAGACATCGCTCCTTACAGAGGATCGGCACTATCAGGATTCAATGGATCTCGAACTAAACCTCTTGGACACCTGGAACTGATGGTTTCCTACGGTGAGGAACCTTTGATAAGAATCATCAAAACAAAATTCCTCATCTTACCATGTGAATCGATATACAACTGTATTATTGGAAGACCGACTTTGGGAAGGCTCAGAGCAGTAACCTCCACCACTCACTTAAAAATGAAATTCCACTCTCTGTGCAACAAAGTCATTACCTTAAACTCAGATCTTGAATCCGCCTCGAGATGTTTCTTCCTATGGACAAAAGCAGAAAAAAAGGCCCAAGATAAAGAAGGTTTTTCACCCGAGATAACCAAAGATAAATAAATTATAGGAAGATCAGCCGAAGTCAACTTAACCGATTTAGATGCAAGATACGACCCTGACAGCTCGGAAAATGAAGATGACGATGAGTTGGCCAGAGAACTCAAAAAGAAAATGAGAAGACCCCAGCCTGATGGAGAATCCATCGTAATACAACTCGGAGACGACCCTACCAGAACGGTAAAGATTGGAGCAGACCTATCCGAAGAGGTAAAAATCGAACTCACTCGTTGCTTAAAAGATCATTCCGATCTTTTTGCTTGGTCGGCAAACGATATGCCCGGAATCCCGCCAGAAGTAGCATGTCACCAGCTCGCCGTTAATCCAGAAGCAAAATGGGTCTCTCAAAGAAGACGGGCTCAGAGTGGAGAGAAGACCATCGCCGCCGCAAAAATTGTCGAAGATTTAATCAAAGCAAACTTTATAACAGAAGTCAAATACACGACTTGGTTATCCAACCCAGTACTAGTTAAAAAGAGCAACGGTAAATGGCGTATGTGCATCGATTATACCGACCTAAACAAAGCTTGTCCGAAAGACGCCTTTCCAGTCCCAAGTATTGATCGCCTCGTCGACAATGCCTCCGGTTTTCGCCTACTTTCTTTTATGGACGCTTACTCTGGTTACAATCAGATCGCCATGTTTCCTCCCGATCAAGAGAAGACTGCTTTTATGACGAACCAAGGTAACTTCGCCTACCGAGTTATGCCCTTCGGTTTAAAAAACGCCGGAGCCACTTATCAAAGAATGATGAACAAAGTTTTTCAAAAACAGATAGGCAAGACCGTTGAAGTCTATCTTGATGACATGATTGCAAAAAGTGAGCGGGAAAACGACCACGTAAAAGACCTTCAAGAAATCTTCGCTGAAATCAGGAAAAATAACATGAGACTAAATCCAGAAAAATGCACTTTCGGGGTCCGAGCTGGAAAGTTCCTCGGTTTCTATTTAACAAGGAGGGGAATTGAAGCAAACCCCGACAAATGTCAATCTGTGACTGAAATGCGGACTCCAACTTCCAAAAAAGAGGTCCAAAAACTCAATGGAATGATCGCCGCTTTATCACGATTCCTGTCAAATGCGGCATTCAAATCTCTCCCTTTATTCAAGCTTTTGAAAAAAGAAAAGGAGGACGACGAAGAAAAGTTCAACTGGACAAACGACCAAGACGAAGCCTTGCAACAACTCAAAAAGCACTTTCAGAACCACCCATCCTAACTCGCCCATACGAGGGAGAAACTCTGTACTTATACCTATCAATCTCGGAGGAAGCTTTAAGCGCCGTTCTTATCCGGGAAACACAGACTGGTCAAAGTCCGATCTACTTTGTAAGCAAAGCACTCCAGGGACCCGAATGCAGATATCAGCAAATAGAAAAAATCGCCCTCGCCTTGGTCGTCGCAGCTCGACGCCTCCGACCATATTTTGTGGCACACCAGATAGTCGTACGCACCAACTATCCAATAAGGCAGATTTTACACCGACCCGACCTTGCCAGAAGAATGATCAAATGGGCGGTAGAGCTCTCCGAGTTTGGAATCAAGTACGAATCCCGTACGACGATGAAGGGCCAAGTTCTAGCAGATTTTGTAGCAGAAATGATTCCTGCTGATCCTATTAACGACATCTGGACTTTACACGTCGATGGGTCTTCCAACCCCAAAGGAAGCGGCGCGGGTTTAATGTTGGAAAGCCCGGATAAAGTAATCATTGAAGTCTCCCTTACCTTCGCTTTCCAAACATCTAATAATCAAGCAGAATACGAGGCTTGCATCGCAGGTTTACGATTAGCAATTGACCTACGAGTCTCTCAGGTCAATCTCTACACGGACTCGCTCTTGGTCGTTTTACAAATAAACAATCAATTTGAGACCAAGGATCCAACCCTGCTGAAATACCAACTCCGAATCCGAGAGTTACTCACACAGTTTAGAACAGCAGAAGTAAAGCACATCCCCAGATCCCAGAACCAGAGGGCGGATATCCTATCAAAACTCGCCAGCACCAAGGTCGCCGGTAATCACCGGACGATCATCCAAGAACTACTTAGAAGACCCAGTATCTCTCTTATTCCGACTTATAGTTCCACAATTTGTTCGATTGAGGAGGACCAAAGTTGGATCACTCCAATATTGGAATACATCAAGACAGGAATTGAACCTCCAGATTCGGTAGAAGCGAAAATCATCAGGAGAAAAGCCTCCGCCTTCTCAGTCATAGATAATACATTGTACAAGAGAAGCCTCTCCTCACCATTATTAAAATGCATTGAAAGGGAACAAGTACATTCCGTCCTAGCTGAAATTCATGAAGGAATATGTGGGCAACATCTTGGCGCCCGTTCCCTAGCTCGAAAAGCCCTACGCACAGGATATTATTGGCCGACCATGGAAGGCGATGCCAAAAACTACGTCAAAAAGTGCAAAAAATGCCAGATCTACGCCAACGTTTACGTCGCCCCAGCATCCGAACTTCGAAATCTATCCTCCACATGGCCCTTTGCCCAATGGGGAATAGATCTCCTAGGTCCATTCTCAACTGCTCCAGGCCAAAACAAATTTCTCATAGTAGCAATTGATTATTTTACCAAATGGATTGAAGCAGAGCCCTTAGCCGCCATAACCGCGAGGAACTGTCTGAAATTTTTCAAAAAGAACATCATGAGCAGATTCGGGATCCCCGAATCGATCATCACTGATAATGGGACTCAGTTCGCCGACAAAGGTTTCAGAAAAGTGATGTCCGACTTCAAAATCAATCATCATTTTACTTCCGTAGAACACCCGCAAACTAACGGTCAAGTAGAAGCAGCCAACAAGATACTCCTTAACGGTTTGAAAAAAAGACTGAACGACGCCAAAGGTAGTTGGGTAGAAGAACTCCCATATGTTCTCTGGGCTTACAGAACAACCCCTCAAAGCTCAACGGGAGAAACGCCGTTCCGGCTATCCTATGGCAGCGAGGCGGTCATCCCAGTGGAAATTAGCTAGCTAAGTTGGAGAGTAGCGAATCCCAAAAAACTCGCAGAAAATTACCGAGCTTTGAAAGAAAACCTCGATCTCATCGACGAAGTTCGAGGACGAGCCACACTTCGAGAAGCCATCGTCAAACAAAGCGTTGCAACTCGATACAATGCCAAGGTCATCCCCAGAGATTTCGAAATCGACGACTTAGTCCTTCGAAGAGCCGACATTGGTTTGAAAAATGCTTCGCAAGGAAAATTAGCACCCAATTGGGAAGGACCTTACCGTGTTAAAAGTAAGACCGGTACCGGGGCTTTCAAATTGGAAACACATTGCAAAAAGGAGATCCCCCGAAGCTGGAACACCACAAAGTTGAAAAGCTATTACATTTAAGGACACGACGGTTTTGCGTGTGCCATTTTTCGTGTAACGGTAGTCCCTACCACTATAAATCTACAAACTCCTTCACTAATACTTCTTGGACCGATCTCATAAGATCTCCATACGTGGCCAAAGCAGTCACAACCCTTAGGGGCGAGTTCAATCCGGGCCGAGTCCTGGTAAACTGCCCAAAAGGTACGAAAGGTCCGTTAAGGATTTCTCCTTAACTCGATCATTGGCCTTAGTAGCCAAGAACCCTAATGGACGAGTTAAATCTGGGCCGAGTGTCATACCCTAATTTTGTCCGCCTAGGTCAAAACCCTAATTCTCAACAAAAATAAATAAATTGAGAAGTGTGGCATTATTTTGAAGAGTGTGAAGAACATTGTGCATACATTTTTTTGAGTTTTTAGGGCAAAAGGGTATTTTGGTCATTTTCTAAAAATAGGATAATTTTTCATCAAAAATCATTGTGCAATTTTAAAGGAAACTATTTGAAGCAAGACACCCTTGGTCATATATTTTTTTGCGCATACATGTACGCAATTGCATAAAAATTCAAATTCAAAAAAAGGCATCAAAAAGGAATATTCTACAAAAATTTCAAGATGAGGTTTTTATGATATTTTTGGTCATGGTGATCTCATAAAATGGCATATTCCTAAGATTCCTAGTATGTGGCCTAAATTGGGTGTATTTTTGTACAATTATCCTAAGAAGAATAATAAAAAATGAAGGGATAATAGAATGGTCATATGATAGTACAATAGTACAAGATGACAACTTGCAAAACTTGGGCACCACTCTCCCAATGTGGTCGAATCCCCCCCTTCATTTCCCTCTCATTTTTGCATTTTTTTGCCCCTCATCAAAGTGTGTTTCAATCCTCACCCTTGATTCAAAATTAAAATGCAATCCTAGAATGAGATGAGGTACACAATGACCTAAATGCCCCTAAACCTAATTGCTCTCTATATATACCCTATTAACCTTACCTCTCACAACTTTTGGCCTCATTTTCATTCACAAAACCCTAGCACACAAACCTCTCCTCTCCTCTCCTCCTTTGGCCGAAACCACCAACAACCATTCCCTCCTCCATTTTTCTTCATTTCACTTCCATTTTCCATCTCATATTAACTCCTACTTCATATATCATCCATCTCTTCTACCAAGATTCAAGTGTTCATCATCCAATCTCAAGAACAAGGCAAGTTGCGCAAGGTTTTGGTGAAGATCTAGTTGATTTGTGGGTTTTCTCTTCATACTCTTTATTTATTAGCTTGGATTCAAGGTATACCTCAAAACTCTTGCATCATTCACTAAGTTTTTTTTGCATCAAAATGTAAAAATCATGTTTCTAATCTTGCATCCTACCATATTCATGCATTTTAGTGTTGGTATATTGTTGATTTGTTGATTGTTGTTGGTGAGAGGTATCTCAAACATTTTGACAAGCACTTAGGGAGGCTTGGGTGTTTGAGATTGCTTCTCACCCTTGAATAAATTGTGATTTGTGTTGTTATCATTTTGCTTGTTGCATTTTGTGAAATAAAATTGTGTTAGGAAGCTATGAATGTTTTGCACCCTTAGCATAAAATAGGTTTAATCGAGTTTTGATGCATTTCTTTACGCAATCTTGTTATTGAGGCTTGATTTTGAAGTTCCCATGTCCAAACATGTTGTTTGATTTTGCAAATATTCATTTTTCATGCCTTCTCATTTTCACAAAAATCAAAAAAATATGAATAGTTGTTGATTTTGGTGTTTGATTGCTTGGATCTTGTGAATAAATGTTCCTAAGTCTTGTTAGTGTCATTTGCTCGCTTGATTTTGTGTATTTGTTGAATGAATTTGTTGTTTGGTTATGTTTTGGTTCGCAAGTTTCTAATAAGATAGGGTTTTTGTTATTTCTTTGTGAAAAGGGTTTACAATTGTGAGTAAAATGATTTCTCAAATTGTTTTGATGTTGCTTGTTAGTAACTTGTTTGCAAAATTACTCTATGTTGATGATTGGCAAGAGGACTCACACTTGTGCCTTAGGCACTTTCACTTTAAATGTTGAGGATTGCCTAAGATGATTCAACTTCCTTTGTGCAATTTTTGTTTAAAAATGCAAATGCTAGTTCTCTAACTTGATTAATCAATTTTGGTTACAAAATGACTTGTTATTGCTTTCTTTTGGTCACTTGTGATCATGCAAATGCGATGTTCGTTCTAGGTGAATAATTTGTTTTGTGTTGATGATTTGGTAAAAGGACTAGACACTTATGCCTTTGTGCATTGTCTCAAATGTCAAGGATTACCAAAAGGGATTCAACCTTGTGTTTTTATCTTGTGTTGATGCCTAATTGAATTAAACTTTTGCATTATCTATTTGTGTGCCTATTCTTGTAACCTATTTGGTTAATGTTGATCTTACATATGCATGCCATTAGATGTTGATGACTAAGTGTCATTCTTGTGCTCAAATGTTGTAATTGGTAATGTTTATGCTTATGCTTACATTGTTGATTGCTTTGCTTGCAATTTGTTAAATGTTGCACTTTGGTTCTTGACTTGGAAACTGATTGAATGTTCTACTTTCTTTTCCTTTTGGATGCCACGCCATCCCAACAAACCTTTTGTGACCAATGTCACCCTCAAACTCCCTTCTCCTTTCTTCAAATCAATCATTTTCTAAAGCTTTTTCCAAACTCAATCTTTTCTCAAATTGTTTTCATAAGACAATCAAATTTTTTCTAAGATCAACAATAAACCTCTTTGAAAACTCATAAGGAGGCAAGTCGGACGTACGGCCGGTGTTGTCTAGCGTCCTAAGATCGGAGCTGTACAGCTCAAACATCTTGGGATACTTATGAGAATTAAAACAAGTAATTAACAACTTGAACCCTATTTCAAAAAATGAGTAAGGAATCAAGTCGGATGTACATCCGGTATTGGTTAACGTCTTAGGGTTAGCGAGCTGTACAGTTCGGGCGAGCCTAAGATACTTGCCAAATAAAAGCAACCAACCTCACAACAAATCTTTTTCTTCCTTAATCAAAAAAACATTTTCAATAAGTAGGGGGCACGTCGTCTGTACAGGCGGGGTTGTCTTTGTTCTAGGTCTAGTGGACTGTACAGTCTAGGACCGAAAACCCCTACAATAAAAAACACCAACACAAAGTTTCTCGACTGAGGAGAACTACGTAAGCTTTGAATTCTCCATCGCACCGGGAGATACGTAGGAGCGGGTCACATCCCGTCAAGCACACTTTTAAAAAATAATAAAAAGATTCTTCTTTTCCCCCGTTTTCAAAAACACTTTTCTCAAATAAAAAAGAAGTAGAACGAATTGTTTCAAATCAACTCTGTCAAAACCGCACATCAAGTTAAAGGTTCCCTTTCGGTAGAAAGGAGGTGTGGGATGCTAATACCTTCCCCACACCTAACCGACCCCCGAACCTACATCTCTAGTTCTCAAAGGACCACCCGCCTCAAAAAAGGACCCTTTTTCAATGTTTTGGTCCCTAAATAAAAAATGTTGATGGCGGCTTCACAAATTTTCACATTGTACGATGAAAGGTCCAATCCGGATCTTTCGGGGTGCAACAGCTGGCAACTTCACTGGGGACTTTCCTTTTAAAACGAGGGTCAGGCCTAATTAACTTGATGTGCGGTTTAATTGTTTGATTTGAATGTGATTGTTGTATTTCTCTCTTTTCTTCTCCTTCTTTTTCTTCTCTCTTTCTGATGTTTGAATGTTCTCTTGCATTCTCGTGCTGTTATGTTGCATTCATGTGCATTTGACTCTTCTTCTTCTATGTTCGCTTCTTGTTCCTTCTTCTCCTTTCATCTTCTTTTGTTTATATGCTTAATATGATCATGCATTTCTCCAGTCCCCATGTCCCCTTCTTCTTTGCTCCCTTTCTTCAAGGTAAGCTCATGCATCATTCCCCCAATTCTACTATGATCCCTTCTTCTTTGCTCCCTTTCTTCAAGGTAAGTTCATGCATTCCCCGATTCTATTATGACCCCTCTTCTTGGCTCCCTTTCTTGAGGTAAGCGGTGCATATGATTGTTGAAACCCTAGGGTAGTTTACTTGTTTGTATTGAAATGATATATGCTTGCAAAACCCTAGGGTAGACGACTCTTTGTCTGGACTGTTTCTGGATTTTCTTTGCAGGTGGGGGGGTATGTTTGTCGTTGTGCTCCTACACACACGTTGCACTCTTTTTACCCTTATATTTCTTGGTGAGACAGCCCTATACCCGGGCTAGAGCATATCTTAGGCTAGAACGAAGTCATTAGCGGCTGCTCACTGGACGTACGTCTTGTTGGGTGGTTGCGAAGACTTCACCTAGAGTTTGACTTTGTTTGATGATACCATCACTCGGACGTACGGCCCTGTGATCGGTGGTCTCAGATGAGGTCGTTGGCTCTAGGAGCCTTATTTAGGGTCCTTCTTTTAGTGCTAACCTTGAAGTGTGTACCCGTAGAAATAGCCATAGATCCTGTCTCTAAGAAACCTTGGTAGGACACAAAGGAGCTTCATACCCCTGCATCCATGCTAAATAAAATATTTTTGCAAATAAACCGAAAAAAAATTATAAAAAAAAATGTGTGAATTTCCGGCTTTTGAAAGCCTTTGCATTATAAATAATTTTTTTTTACTCATTTCCTTTTGCATACATCTTCATCCAGTGAAGATCATGATTTTTCATGCATTAAAAATTGCGAGTATCATGCACTTTCTCGCATATAAAAAAACATTTTTTAGAAACATCTCTCGTGCATTGTTATTTTCCCTTGCATATAAATATGTGAACCTCTCATTTTGCATATAGTTTCATTTAATAAAAATCACGTCTCTCGTGCATTTTAAAAATAATTGCGAGTATCATGCATTTCATTTCATTGCATAAGAAAAAATGAAAATGAAAAAAAACAATTATCATCTGCATAGCATAAGCATTTCAGTCATCCATAATCATGTACAAAAACCTTCAGCAAATAATGTGGGCGTCGAGCCAATGTAGCATTTATGCATCATTTCATTAACCTCATAAGCATTATGTCAGAAAAAAGACGAAGAAGAACTACGTAGCTTTGATTCCTCATCACAATGGGGATACGTAGGAGCGGGTCATACCCGTCAAGCACCTTTTTCTAAAAACCTTTTTCCCCAAATAAAGCACCTTTTTCTAAAAACCTTTTTCCCCAAATAAAGCACCTTTTTCTAAAAAAAAAAAAAAATTTCAATAAATCACTTGCATCTTCAAATCATTTTTAAAATTATTTTCTAAATCATTTTCCAAAAAAAAAATGAAATGAAATGAAATAAGAGAAATTCCTTATGCAATCGTTCCATGGGTAGAAGTGCATCTTTGAATGATGAAGGGTAATATCTCAAATTTGTTTGTGCACTACAAATTTGAGATGATACTCTACGATATCGGGGCACTTTGACCCAATCAGGCGCAGTTTGTTTCAAATAAAGTGAATAAGTGGAGTCAACCAAATGTCGAAGCATTTCAGTATATTGCGTGAACTATTGAGTCAGGATCCACTCAATGTTTCATGCAAGTTACTCAGAGTAACGACAATTGGTTGCCTCACGTCATCATTTTCGCAAAAAAGGGCATTGGTATTTCAGATCTTGCCGTGCCTCTAAAGAATAAAAATCATTTTGAAAAAGTATCATTCTTGCATCTTGCATCATCCAAAAATGCATTGGAGTTTCGTATTTCATCTTGCATCAAAAACAAACAAAAAAATCTCCTTTAGAATAATTACACTTTTCAAGTGGTCATTTTTCATGCATTTGCTTATCATGATTTGTTCATTCATACATTGCATAAACCAAATAAAAAAGTTGTGATGAGAGACGAGACGCTTTTGCAAAATAATCTGTTGAAAAAGTTTACCCTTACTTATTTGCAAACTCAAGATGTTCCAAGGCACTCAGTTTTTCAAATCAACAGTTCATTTGCATTTTCTTCAAAAAAGGCATTGCATCTCATCCATTCCATGATAAAAGACTGAAACAGTTCATCAAAAAAAATTTCCATCATGTTTTAACCAATGTTAACTCTCTACGAAGCATTCTTCTAGTGGGCGTGCATGCCATGTGCAGTTTCTCTTGTTTGAGTCTGTCAGTTTCCTTCCCTTATCATCATTCTCCATCCAAGTTTGATCCCGCCCCATCCCCGTGTCATACGCCGACCTATGCAGCTATCTAATCAGTCATGGATGGATCACTCCTCGCAAGATGAGATCAGTTCAACCTCCATTCCCAAGCGGGTACAATCCAGAAGCCACTTGCGAGCTCCATGCTGGGGCAATTGGGCATTCTGCTGAAAATTGCTATCTTTTGAAAAGTTTGGTTCAGGGCTTCATTGATTCCAAGCAGTTAACTTTTGAGAAGGGGGGAAGGATCAAGTTCTTAGGGTCTGTGGACTATTAAGCAAGGATAGCAGTTGTTGAAGAGGGTTGAAGTGGTGAAAGCGGCATCATCAAAACATTTGTGTCTTTGTCATGCATTTCATAGCATTTATGAGTGATTGTTGATTTTCATGTAGTTTTTCAGTTCAAAACAATTTTCTGTAATGCAATCCTTTGGCTCTGCCCAAGGCCTTAGGATATTTCAATAAGGGCACACATGTTTCCTTTTAGTATCATCATCAATAAAATGTTATTTTGAATTCCTCAATAAAATTTCTTTCTTTCATTTTGTCATGTGTCTGTTATTTGCTTTTCAATTCCTCCCAACGCGGATCAAAAATAATAATAAATGAAAATAATCTTTGAAAACAACGACGCCAATGGTTCATATTGTGACTCTGATTACCCGATTAACCAAACTGAGAGAGAGGCTGAAGACAACTGGGATTTTCTTCGGAGTTAATAAGTGAAGAATTGGCTAAGGCTGTAGAAATTCATGATGCCACAACTAGGTTGGGCAATGAAGTCAAAGCACAAGTTCAAGCAAAGTGGAGCAATGCTGAGGAAACCAAACAAATGTTACAAGCGAACCTCTTTCGCGACCAAACCCTTTCCCTTCCTCAGATCAACCAACTTTCCCATTTCCCATTACAAGTACCCCATCACAAAAAAAATTTCATAACCAAATGCCTGCCATCGCCACCTTCCTCACTACCAGTGGCCCTTCTACAAAATCAACCCATCTCATTTGCTCCTCCCTCTGAACCTCCTGTCACCCCAGTTAATACCAGAACCCAATCAAGCATCCTCCAACCGCTGCAGGGGTTTCATTGCCATTATCTCTCCAATCACCCCAGACAAGGATCACTTCAAATATCCAAAAATAGTGTATCACTTTTATCAGCTCACTCAACTCAAAAGGAAAAAAGGAAAAAATCAGAAAAAATGAAACAAAAAAGAACAGATTCAAAAAATGAAAATCCCAAAAATGAAAAAACAAGGGAAAAAAAGACGAAAGAAATATAAGTTGTGAGCTGATACATTTGGCCATAAAGCGTAAGAGATCCTTGTCTCAATGAACCTTCCTACACCTTGTTGTGTATGACCACCCTTTCTTCCATAAACCTTCAAACACTTCATCATTCCTATACATCTCTCCTTTCATAAAACCGCAAACACTACCTCGACCTCGTCATCCCGCCCTCCACAAACCCTCAGTCATTCCTCAGACTCCACCATCAGATTTGCAATCAAGCTGTTGTGCAAGAATAAGAGAACAAAGTGGTCCGTCCTCATGAGGAATCAAGTGACATGATCAATTTGAGCAAATGAGAGGATTGACGCCATGATAAAGAGCAATGAATCAACAAGTTTGTGTAAATCACCCTTCTGACATAAGACACTTGCCATTATAACAAAGTCTGTAATTACCAAAGTTCGGTCTGTTGCGCAGCTTTCCAAGCTAAGGTAGTCACAAATGACAGTATGAAGACTCCAGGTCAAGCATCATGATCCCTCCCTACGCCACCCTAAAAATGGGGCAGTTAGAGACAATCAACAAAGGATATCAAGGACGATGATGACCTTCATGGAAATCAGTCTTCGTTTTACACTCTAACAGGGGCAAACCCCATATGATGGAAGTAATACTTTCATTGAGCCTTATCAAACCAAAGTACATTTGTCTTATGTCAGAAGAAGAATAAGAGAAAGCTCAAACCGAAGAAAGCTCATCTTCAACAATTTCAAAGAAGACTCAATGCTCAAAAAGATCATGAACCTCCAAAGGGATTCCCATGGAGATGAACCCAGTATCATGAAGACGAAGAACTTATTCTCCGGAGGGGCCTTTAATTCTCGCAAAATGGGATGCAAGAAAAGAAAACCCCAGTTTCCAGTAAATTCAGATGCAGTCAGAAAGGAGTATGCCTAAAGAAATAAATGAAAAAAGGGAAAGATGAGCCAAGTAAGAATCAGCTCGCTAGGTTGAAAACCCGCAAAGGGCGGCCTAGGCAAAACCAGAGCGACCCGGTGGATTGAAAACCCGCAAAGGGCGATCCAGGCAAAAATTAGGGTCAGAAAACTTGGACTTGAAATGAAAAAGGCAATTAGCACTCTGTCATACCCTAATTTTGTCCGCCTAGGTCAAAACCCTAATTTTCCGCAAAAAATATAAATTGAGAAGTGTGGCATTATTTTGAAGAGTGTGAAGAACATTGTGCATACATTTTTTGAGTTTTTAGGGCAAAAGGGTATTTTGGTCATTTTCTAAAAATAGGATAATTTTTCATCAAAAATCATTGTGCAATTTTAGAGGAAATTATTTGAAGCAAGACACCCTTGGTCATATATTTTTTTTGCGCATACATGCACACAATTGCATAAAAATTCAAATTTAAAAAAGGCATCAAAAAGGAATATTCTGCAAAAATTTCAAGATGAGGTTTTTATGATATTTTTGGTCATGGTGATCTCATAAAATGGCATATTCCTAAGATTCCTAGTATGTGGCCTAAATTGGGTGTATTTTTGTACAATTATCCTAAGAAGAATAATAAAAAATGAAGGGATAATAGCATGGTCATATAATAGTACAATAGTACAAGATGACAACTTGCAAAACTTGGGCACCACTCCTCTCCCATTGTGGCCGAATTCACTCCCCTTCATTTCCCTCTCATTTTGCATTTTTTTGACCTCAATCCATGTGTGATTCAATCCTCACCCTCCATTCAAATTTTAGATGCAATCCTAGGGTGAGATGAGATGCACAATGACCTAACTACCCTTAAACCTAATTGCTTTCTATATATACCCTCATATCCTCACCTCTCACAAGGTTTTTGCTCACAATTCACACTCAAAACCCTAGCACACAAACCTCTCCTCTCCTCTCCTCCTTTGGCCGAAATCACCCCCTCATTCCCTCACCTCATTTCTTCACTTTTTCACTTCAAATCAACATTCTAGTCCTAAATCCTTCATCATCCTTGCATTCTCTTCAAAGATCCATCTTCAAATCTCAAGAATCAAGCTCAAGATTGAAGATTAGAGGGTTGATTCAAGTGGTTTAGTGTTCATTCACCTTATTTCTTTTGCTATTCTAGCTTGGAGTTGAGGTATACTCTCACTCTTAACATCATCAAATTTTAGTATAAAAAATGTAGATCATCAATCTATTTTTTTTTGCATATCAAGCATTTCTTTGCATTTTAATGCTCTATTTTTTTTTGTTGAAATGTTGATATAGTTGTTGTTGTTGAATGAGAGATGTGTTTCAAGCATTTTGACAAACACTTTGGGAGGTTTGGATGCTTGAAATGCATCTCTCTCTTGGAATAAATTGTGTGTTTGTGCTATTTTCATTTTGTGCTTGCATTTTCATGAATAAAATTGTGATTTGGGATTATGTTTCATTTCGCATATTGTAGAAAAATTGGGGTTTGTGTGATTTTAGTGCATTCCTTTGCTTAATCATGTGAATCCTTGCCAAAAAGCTTGATCTATGTCATTTGCTTGCATGATTTTGTTGCTTTCAAAGAATAAAATGAGGTTTTAGCTCTATGTTGGTGTCGCATTTCATGAGATAATTAGGGTTTGTGCTTGTTTTTGTTGCTTGCTTTGAAAATCATGTTTGTGTTGATGATTTGGTAAGAGGATTTAACACTTATGCACTTGTACATATCCCAAGTGTTAAAGATTACCTAAAGGGATTCAACACCTTAATTGTATATGCTTACGCTTGCATTGTTGATTGTTTTGCTTGCAACTTGTTAAAGTTTACACTTTGGTTCTTGATTTGGAAATTGATTTGAATTCTCTACTTCTTTTTCTTTTGGATGCCACGCCATCCCAACAAACTTTTGTGATCAATATCACCCTCCAATTCTCTTCCTCTCTTCTTCAAGTCATTTCTTTTTCCAAATTATTTTCCAAATTAAAACTTTTCTTCAAATTGTTTTTCTATAGCAATCAAATTTTTTCTAAGATCAACAATAAACCTCTTTGAAAACTCATAAGGAGGCAAGTCGGACGTACGGCCGGTGTTGTCTAGCGTCCTAAGATCGGAGCTGTACAGCTCAAACATCTTGGGATACTTATGAGAATTAAAACAAGTAATTAACAACTTGAACCCTATTTCAAAAAAATGAGTAAGGAATCAAGTCGGATGTACATCCGGTATTGGTTAGCGTCTTAGGGTTAGCGAGCTGTACAGTTCGTGCGAGCCTAAGATACTTGCTCAAATAAAATCAACCAACCTCACAACAAATCTTTTTCTTCCTTAATCAAAAAAAAAACATTTTCAATAAGTAGGGGGCACGTCGTCTGTACAGGCGGGGTTGTTTTTGTTCTAGGTCTAGTGGACTGTACAGTCTAGGACCGAAAACCCCTACAATAAAAAACACCAACACAAAGTTTCTCGACTGAGGAGAACTACGTAAGCTTTGAATTCTCCATCGCACCGGGAGATACGTAGGAGCGGGTCACATCCCGTCAAGCACACTTTTAAAAAATAATAAAAAGATTCTTCTTTTCCCCCGTTTTCAAAAACACTTTTCTCAAATAAAAAAGAAGTAGAACGAATTGTTTCAAATCAACTCTGTCAAAACCGCACATCAAGTTAAAGGTTCCTTTTCGGTAGAAAGGAGGTGTGGGATGCTAATACCTTCCCCACACCTAACCGACCCCCGAACCTACATCTCTAGTTCTCAAAGGACCACCCGCTTTAAAAAGGACCCTTTTTCAATGTTTTGGTCCCTAAATAAAAAATGTTGATGGCGGCTTCACAAATTTTCACGTTGTACGATGAAAGGTCCAATCCGGATTTTTCGGGGTGCAACACACTCCCAAAAGTTTGGATAAAGGGGTGATCAAGGTCATGAGTATGGAAGATTGGCATCGTTACTTCAAAAGAAAAAACACAAGATCTGCTTCCCCTTTTTCTTGTATTTTTCCAGTTTAAAAAATTTTCAATGTACTTTCAATTGGCGTGACCTTTTGCACGTCCAGTTTCCATAACAATAAGAATTCAACTTTTTCTTCCATGTGTTTGCTTTTCGTGTCTTTTATCTTCACTTATTCTGTGTCTTTGTTTTAAAATAAATGTTTTTATGATTGATGATACTGAATTGTGAAACCTGTGCATGAGTCAAAAAGCATTACAATCATTGCGAAATTTCTGAAAATCACAGAAAAGAGGGGATCCCTCAAATAAATGAATTGGCAAAAAACAAACGCGAGCACAATCACTTCAAATGGCAAGCAAACTTATGCGCGGCTCTGGCATTGCTATTACCCTAGATGGTCCTCATGTCTCAGGCCCAAAGGAAAAGATTTGCACCAAAGATTAAAACAAGGTTTAGTGATCACCAAGTGAGCTTCTTTCATGCCAAAAGTCAAGACATTCATAGAGAACCAAAGATTTGCGCTGAGAACACCACTCAGATCCAAAAGTTGGGGCATTCTCTTCACCACCCACCCACCCTGGTCTTGGGAAAGTTTGTTCATTGTCCATCCCATTCATATACCACCCTCAGTTCATAACCAGTACCATAACTTCATCCCCTTTCACAAACCCACTCAAAGAACCCATTTGAAATTGTCATTCTAAAGTGGGGCATTTCCATAACTGTTCACTCCCGCTCAAATGAGCAGAGTTCTCCCTAAAGTCATTCACATCCATAAATTCCTGTCGGGGCAGTCTCTCAACTCACTGTCCTAAACCAATCCCAAGTTAACTGACTCACTCGTCCACATCTGCACTCTTATGCATACTTACTAGTCAATGCTTCAGAGAGAGAGAATACAAATTGATCATGTGGTGTTTAAAGTTCAGTCATCATGGAAATGGAAAGGAAAATAAGTGAGCTTGTTAATAAAAACCTTGAGAACACCAGAGTTTGAATCAAATCTAGTTTTTCCAAAGAATGGTCCATAGCCATCTCAATTCCTTGCATTCAAAGTCTCGCGTCTCATCATCAAAAAAATGTTTACAAAAATGTTTAAATACTCCAATCATTCATCCTCCTCATGCATGTAGGCATTTCATGTTATTCAAAGCATTACATTCGCATCATCCACATTCATCACAATAAAAGCAAAAGAACACAGACATTCCATAGCATTTATCATCATCACATCAAACATCAAATCAGTTTTCAAAACAAAAAGAGGCATTCTTAATAAATAGTCATAGTCGTCACGATAGGACGCTTGAAATGATCACTCAAGAATCCTAAAGTCCCTATGCTAAAAGAAAATTAAAAACATTCATTGCATCACGTGCATTCGCATAACCTGCCCTTGCATAACATACATTTGCATTACATTCGCATATCCACCTCTTGTGCATTCATCGAAAAAAGAATAAGGAGCATTTCATGAATATCCATGTCTTTGCTAAATTTTTCTGCATCCAAATAAGTTGCTATCTGCTAGTAACAGCTCAAGTCGCCGATGGTCGATCCTACAAAACTCATGTTCGTTCGATCACCACTAAGGTAAGAAAAAAACTTGCTTTCATGCACCATTCCTTGCATCAACAAACGTATGCAGGTACCCTGGATCGGTGCGGCAGCATTGACCAACTGAAGAAAACCAATTGGATTTTCAAATCCCCTTTGGACCCACGTGTCCCCCAGAAGATTGACTTCACTTCGTATTCGAGCTGCGAGTAAGTCCCCCTGACCTCAATAGGTCCAGTCGAAAAGGATAGCTGTGTTGGCCTAAAACATGGTGCAGTCCTAGGGAAATATCGAGATATAGACTTGATATAGTACCCTCCCCCGGTCGCTCGAAAGACCACCCCTTTGAGCCCACGTGCTCCCCAGGCCCAAGTGCAAACTCGGATCGTTCGCGATTCGTTAAAAGGCTTTAGGCAGCCTCCTTCGCCGGCTTAATGAGGGCCGGCACCCTTTTTTTTGTTTTCTTTACTGCTTTCGCTGGCTTATTGAGGGTTGGCACCAATTGATTCCAAAAAGAAAAACAAAAAAAGAGAAGAAAAAAAAATCTTTTCATTGCATTTGTATCATATTTCAAAAAGGAACAAAAAAAGAGAAAAAAAGAAAAAGGAAAATCTGGTTTCTCTAAGTAGACAAAATTGGTATAATTTCTTAATTCTTTATTTCTATTTTGCCTCGGAATATGTTTCGGCCAATTCATATTCCTTGTTAAAATCCAAATAAAGAGGGGCAGCTGTCATACCCTAATTTTGTCTGCCTAGGTCAAAACCCTAATTCTCAACAAAAATAAATAAATTGAGAAGTGTGGCATTATTTTGAAGAGTGTGAAGAACATTGTGCATACATTTTTTTGAGTTTTTAGGGCAAAAGGGTATTTTGGTCATTTTCTAAAAATAGGATAATTTTTCATCAAAAATCATTGTGCAATTTTAGAGGAAACTATTTGAAGCAAGACACCCTTGGTCATATATTTTTTTGCGCATACATGTACGCAATTGCATAAAAATTCAAATTCAAAAAAAGGCATCAAAAAGGAATATTCTACAAAAATTTCAAGATGAGGTTTTTATGATATTTTTGGTCATGGTGATCTCATAAAATGGCATATTCCTAAGATTCCTAGTATGTGGCCTAAATTGGGTGTATTTTTGTACAATTATCCTAAGAAGAATAATAAAAAATGAAGGGATAATAGAATGGTCATATGATAGTACAATAGTACAAGATGACAACTTGCAAAACTTGGGCACCACTCTCCCAATGTGGTCGAATCCCCCCCTTCATTTCCCTCTCATTTTTGCATTTTTTTGCCCCTCATCAAAGTGTGTTTCAATCCTCACCCTTGATTCAAAATTAAAATGCAATCCTAGAATGAGATGAGGTACACAATGACCTAAATGCCCCTAAACCTAATTGCTCTCTATATATACCCTATTAACCTTACCTCTCACAACTTTTGGCCTCATTTTCATTCACAAAACCCTAGCACACAAACCTCTCCTCTCCTCTCCTCCTTTGGCCGAAACCACCAACAACCATTCCCTCCTCCATTTTTCTTCATTTCACTTCCATTTTCCATCTCATATTAACTCCTACTTCATATATCATCCATCTCTTCTACCAAGATTCAAGTGTTCATCATCCAATCTCAAGAACAAGGCAAGTTGCGCAAGGTTTTGGTGAAGATCTAGTTGATTTGTGGGTTTTCTCTTCATACTCTTTATTTATTAGCTTGGATTCAAGGTATACCTCAAAACTCTTGCATCATTCACTAAGTTTTTTTTGCATCAAAATGTAAAAATCATGTTTCTAATCTTGCATCCTACCATATTCATGCATTTTAGTGTTGGTATATTGTTGATTTGTTGATTGTTGTTGGTGAGAGGTATCTCAAACATTTTGACAAGCACTTAGGGAGGCTTGGGTGTTTGAGATTGCTTCTCACCCTTGAATAAATTGTGATTTGTGTTGTTATCATTTTGCTTGTTGCATTTTGTGAAATAAAATTGTGTTAGGAAGCTATGAATGTTTTGCACCCTTAGCATAAAATAGGTTTAATCGAGTTTTGATGCATTTCTTTACGCAATCTTGTTATTGAGGCTTGATTTTGAAGTTCCCATGTCCAAACATGTTGTTTGATTTTGCAAATATTCATTTTTCATGCCTTCTCATTTTCACAAAAATCAAAAAAATATGAATAGTTGTTGATTTTGGTGTTTGATTGCTTGGATCTTGTGAATAAATGTTCCTAAGTCTTGTTAGTGTCATTTGCTCGCTTGATTTTGTGTATTTGTTGAATGAATTTGTTGTTTG
Source organism: Astragalus glycyphyllos (assembly GCA_963573325.1). Taxonomy (NCBI): domain Eukaryota; kingdom Viridiplantae; phylum Streptophyta; class Magnoliopsida; order Fabales; family Fabaceae; genus Astragalus; species Astragalus glycyphyllos. The sequence goes on from OY754307.1 coordinate 115,795,024, forward strand.
GTTATGTTTTGGTTCGCAAGTTTCTAATAAGATAGGGTTTTTGTTATTTCTTTGTGAAAAGGGTTTACAATTGTGAGTAAAATGATTTCTCAAATTGTTTTGATGTTGCTTGTTAGTAACTTGTTTGCAAAATTACTCTATGTTGATGATTGGCAAGAGGACTCACACTTGTGCCTTAGGCACTTTCACTTTAAATGTTGAGGATTGCCTAAGATGATTCAACTTCCTTTGTGCAATTTTTGTTTAAAAATGCAAATGCTAGTTCTCTAACTTGATTAATCAATTTTGGTTACAAAATGACTTGTTATTGCTTTCTTTTGGTCACTTGTGATCATGCAAATGCGATGTTCGTTCTAGGTGAATAATTTGTTTTGTGTTGATGATTTGGTAAAAGGACTAGACACTTATGCCTTTGTGCATTGTCTCAAATGTCAAGGATTACCAAAAGGGATTCAACCTTGTGTTTTTATCTTGTGTTGATGCCTAATTGAATTAAACTTTTGCATTATCTATTTGTGTGCCTATTCTTGTAACCTATTTGGTTAATGTTGATCTTACATATGCATGCCATTAGATGTTGATGACTAAGTGTCATTCTTGTGCTCAAATGTTGTAATTGGTAATGTTTATGCTTATGCTTACATTGTTGATTGCTTTGCTTGCAATTTGTTAAATGTTGCACTTTGGTTCTTGACTTGGAAACTGATTGAATGTTCTACTTTCTTTTCCTTTTGGATGCCACGCCATCCCAACAAACCTTTTGTGACCAATGTCACCCTCAAACTCCCTTCTCCTTTCTTCAAATCAATCATTTTCTAAAGCTTTTTCCAAACTCAATCTTTTCTCAAATTGTTTTCATAAGACAATCAAATTCTTTCTAAGATCAACAATAAACCTTTTTGAAAACTCATAAGGAGGCAAGTCGGACGTACGGCCGGTGTTGTCTAGCGTCCTAAGATCGGAGCTGTACAGCTCAAACATCTTGGGATACTTATGAGAATTAAAACAAGTAATTAACAACTTGAACCCTATTTCAAAAAATGAGTAAGGAATCAAGTCGGATGTACATCCGGTATTGGTTAACGTCTTAGGGTTAGCGAGCTGTACAGTTCGGGCGAGCCTAAGATACTTGCCAAATAAAAGCAACCAACCTCACAACAAATCTTTTTCTTCCTTAATCAAAAAAACATTTTCAATAAGTAGGGGGCACGTCGTCTGTACAGGCGGGGTTGTCTTTGTTCTAGGTCTAGTGGACTGTACAGTCTAGGACCGAAAACCCCTACAATAAAAAACACCAACACAAAGTTTCTCGACTAAGGAGAACTACGTAAGCTTTGAATTCTCCATCGCACCGGGAGATACGTAGGAGCGGGTCACATCCCGTCAAGCACACTTTTAAAAAATAATAAAAAGATTCTTCTTTTCCCCCGTTTTCAAAAACACTTTTCTCAAATAAAAAAAGAAGTAGAACGAATTGTTTCAAATCAACTCTGTCAAAACCGCACATCAAGTTAAAGGTTCCCTTTCGGTAGAAAGGAGGTGTGGGATGCTAATACCTTCCCCACACCTAACCGACCCCCGAACTTACATCTCTAGTTCTCAAAGGACCACCCGCCTTAAAAAAGGACCCTTTTTCAATGTTTTGGTCCCTAAATAAAAAATGTTGATGGCGGCTTCACAAATTTTCACGTTGTACGATGAAAGGTCCAATCCGGATCTTTCGGGGTGCAACACCAAGTCCTGGTAAACTGTCCTTAGGCCCGATCTTACGAGAGTTCTCAACAGGTTTTCTCTAAATCGTTTGAAGAGCTCCTCTCAAACCTTTTTAAAACCTACGAGAATTCTCAACAGGTCCTCTCTAAAAACATTTGAAGAGCTCCTCTCAAACCTTTTTATACCTACGTCCCACACTTATCATTTTTTTCTTATCAAGTTTTTTCTTATCAAGAACTATAAAGTCAAGACTATGAAAATTGGTAATTACGGTGACGAATACAAAATTACTTTCATTACAACCACCTCGGAAACGGCCGAGACCTCAAGTTTTATAAACAAAAACTAAAAACTAAATCAACTTAAAGAAGTTCTGAGCTTATGCATGATTCTCTGTATAAACCCAGAACTCTTACAAAAACTGGATCTGAACATAAATCAGGCAGACTTGGGATGAACCACGGTCTTCACATTAGTCTTGACATCGACCTTCACGATCTGGTCCCCCTCGATCTCATGATCCACATTCAGGACGGCTCTGTCAAGATTAAGAGAGGGATAGACAAGAGCAATTTGATCAAGTGCAAGATCGAAGCCATCTCCTGCCATTTCCAGAGCAAGATCGGCAGCGGTCCGCGCTTCCTTCTTAGATTTTATCAGCTCAGCGCGGGTTTGGGCAAGCTCTTTCTCAAGCACTGCGTATCGATCTTCAGGAGTGGAACTAGTCCCAGCCTTGTTCTCTTCGAATTTTTTCAGCGACGCCATCAGCTCTTGAATCCGATCCTCCAACCTTTTAATTGTATCTTCAGCAATCTCCCTCTCTCCTTCAAGCACTCTAATCCGATCGTTCAGCTGACCGATGCGAACAGTGCTATCCTCGATCTGCGACTTAGCAGAATTATGGGATTTTTCAAGATCATCCACATAAGCCTTCAAAGTCTTCAAGTCGTTCAGAGTGTTACCCAGGACTTTATTCTTTTCTGCCAGTTCTTTCAAAGCACTGAATAACTTGGCCCTCTCACTGGTTACCAACTCTGAAAAACGAATAAAGTCAGTAAGGTAGGTAAAAAAGAACGGCAAACGAACTCCAAAAAGAAACACCTCACCTTCATGACGACGTTCCATCTCCTCCCTCTGCAATTTGGTTACATCGGCCAAATGAACAAAGAGCTTTGCGGCCGCACTGACTGGATCGGTAAGGTATTCCCCCATATTCTTTTCCATAAAACTAGCATCCACGGGAACAGGAGTTACCTTCTTAGAAGATCTATGCCCTTGGGAAGACTTAGAATCTGTTGGAATCATCACCTTCTTCTTCTTCACCTGCTTTGAAGAGGCTCCCTCATTCGCCGGTTTTCTCTTCCGATGCTGAAGATCTTCCCCAGGATTCTCCTGCAGCTGTTCCTCGTGGACGGTCCTGATTGGGGAAACGTGAACGGCACCGCTTAGATCGGGAATATTTTCTGGAACTTCTGGGTTTGCATGATCACCTTCCTCGACCCCCAGGTTCTCCAACGCCATCCTTCTCAATTGAGCAATCCTACTTCCTGCCATCGTATCTGAAAACAAAGAAAAAATTGGACGAATTAGTCAAAATCATTAACAATTATCTGCCAAAAGATAAATTGACAGATCGAAAATACGACCCTACCTAGAACCCCCATAACCTTTCTTCTGGTAGCACATTTAACCAGACGATCGACAGGAATACCTCGGTATTTATGCTTGGTATAGGGCACTTGAGATGAAATAAACAACAAAATATCTCTGGTTAGGATATCAGCACGGCAAAGATGAGATTCGCCGACATGATAGGATCTAGGAGATCGGTTATAATGACCAAGTCCCCATCCTATGGGAAACTTAGTGGACACCAAAGTTTGCCCATCCGAATCAAATCTCCCCACATGGTCAATTGCCTCACTGTTCACCGGTTCCACGAAATAAAAAAGCTCCTTCCACCTCCCCTTCAGCGAATCTGAATAAGCCCGGAAAATCTTGGCACCTTTCAGAGACCGAAGGCTCACATGCTCCCAAGCGTTTCCTTCCTCGCCTCTTTCACTATTCCTATTTACCTCAAACAAATGAAAAAACAGTTCGGCGGACACTGGACGATCAAGTTCGAGGCATATCAATTCAAAGGCTCGAAGAAACGCCCAACCATTGGGATGAAGTTGCGAAGGTGCCAATTCCAATCTCACCAAAACAGTCTGTTGAAGATTAGTAAACGGTGGACGGATATGCATATCTGATACTAATACATCATACATGACAAATTTCAAGGATCCTGGCCAGGTCGCTGCATGCTCATCGGATCTCATACCCTCGACGTTCCAAAGTCGGCCCCGAATGGATAACTTATCTACAAAAGTGCTCATATCTTTCCCTGCTTCGTACAGAGACCTTGTTTCAGTAACAGAAGAAGCGACCCAATTAAGAATGCGAGGAACATTCACGTCATAAGGCATAGGAAGATCGACTCGCCCCGGACCAGTGCTAGAATAACCATCAGTCAAAGCAGATGTACGATCATCAGCCTCGGCAGCCACGTCAACGGCAACCTCATCGTTTCTAGACTCCGATTTCGATTCAGAACCCTCCACTTCCTGAGTATGCGAAGACCCTTGCTCATCATCGGAACGCATCGATTCAGAAGACGCCGTCTCCACCATGACGACATCGGTCTCGGTGTTTTTTACACCAACGACAACCACATCCTCAGAAGACTGCTCCCCATCATCAGAAGTATGACGACCAACCTCAGGATCGTCCTCCACTTGTTCGCTGGTCGGGGCTGAATCAGGATGATCTTGAACTTCGGGAATAACCGGGACAGTGTCGGAACGACGACCATCGACATTCTCTCCACTAGAGGCCATCACGCTCGCAAGTTGCGGGGGTTGCTGGGAAATCTGCCTACGAGTTTTTTTGGTAACCGCCAGTTTTAAAACCTGCAGGAATGGGGGCATGGGAAAGTCAGGAGTAACGACCTAACGGGTCCGTACTAATCTTAAAACCGACCTGACAACCCCCACCCTGTGGCAACTAAAGAAATGGGGGCAAATCTGACTATTCAAAGAAAAAACAATAGAGAGATTGAGAAAAGAACTAACCTCGCACAAACAAAGCTCTCGCTGATAATCTTCTGCGAAAGCCGAGCACTTGAACCCACTGGAATGGTGAAACTCTAGCCACTATCCTCCTGATCGACGAACTTAAACTCGGATATGAAGATCGGTATGCAGAGCAAATTGGCAATCAGGAATAAAGCAGGGGACCTAACCCCTATTTATAGTGGGCCTCGAAGAACTGGATTGGGCCTAAATCGAATCGACCCATCCCATCAAAGGCTTTCAACACACGCACACGCCTACCAAAGCGTCACCATCATTAGCCGCCATTGGGAAACGCGCTCTGACAAGCGCAATAAATGCAAAGGCACCAATTCGAAATTCGAAATTATTATAACGGTCAAAATTCACTTCATCACTTTCAGACCATACTCAACATCGGTAAGAAAAAACGCTTCGTGTCTCATCAAACATCGGACAGATAAGATCGCCTCCCCATCTCGTAGCAACGTCTGAAAAATCACAGCTCGTTCGGAGATCATGAAAAGTCATCATAATCTCGTCAAGTCAAGATCGCCTCTAAGACGACCAGACTTGGGGGGCAACTGTTATGGTTAGTCTTTTGACCACATACACCCCTTCTTTCGCATCTATTCACACACGCAAAAGCCCAATATCAAAGGGCCCAGTCCGAACATCAAGGGCTCAGATCAAACCACCAGATCGGACGGTCCTGATTCATTGGAATCAACCCCACCCCACTCTATAAATACAACATTCATTGCCTCATTAATGGTAAGCATACTCGTATTTATCACTTCATTAAGACTATTCCACTGACTTTAGCATCGGAGTAACTTTGCAGGTACAACACCAGCAGGATCGGATACGGTCATTGACTAAGGATATCAACCACTAACTACCTCGGATCGCTCTTCAAGGTCGGAAGTACAGTGCAGAACACATATATAGAAGAAGAAGATGTTGGAAGCTTATGAATCCAGCAGCTAGCTGTTTCAATCAATATCATTGGAGAAAATCGCTTTCTTATTTGTCTTCGCTCATTTTTCAATAGCAATTTCAGGCCTTAATTTTTTTTTCTTCATGTATTCGAGCTTTGGGGCCTTATCTATTCTTTGATCATGCCTTATTGATTATCTACTGCGAGGCAAAATGTGAATTTAAAATGTGGGAAAATATAGGGACAGTATGATAATCTAAAATGGAAACAGAAAGATGAGTGAGAAAGTAAATGATGAGAGAGATAGAGAGAAAGGTAGAAAACGATAGGAACAAACAAGGTAGACAATCCAAACCCCTCCCCCTCCTACTTAGTAAACATCCCCCTAACTCTGTAAAAAAACAAAAATACCCTGAAAATATAAAAAGTTTTTGGCGAGTCCTTTTTTTGGAGTTTACCGGGTACGTAGTTCGGTACCTTGGTACCATGACATCTATTTTGCCACACACCCCAAGTCCGGTATCAAGCTACCGAACTGGTTTAGTATCGTGTCTGCTATTCCTGAAAAAGCATAGACACAATACCTTGGTACCGTGTAAAAAATTCTGAAGTATGATTTTTGACAAATATTTTCTATGTTTTAACCGCTTGGATTCAGGTGTTTGTCATTTGTGTTTTGTTATGTATGGTACCCTTTTCATGAATAATCGTAGATATATAGATCTGTAAATTAAAATAATCATAGACGAATACATAAACTAAAATAATTGTAGACGAAAACATAAATTAAAATAATCGTAGATGGATATATAAATTAACCATAGTAAATTAATAATGTAGATCATCCTTAAAAATTATAAAAGATAAACAAACTAAAAAATACAACTCCAATAGCAACTACTCGGTGTCTCGTGACCCTCGCCCGCCTCTCTACTGATAGACGCACCCTCTAAAATGAGTGAATGGTTTGGCAATCTCTTTCAACTGTCGGAGTAAGACCGAAGCCCGCGTGCCTCATGGAATGTGTTGTTTCAGCCCAACAACTATCTCCATAATTTCCACCATATGGTCGTGTGCATGCCTAGAAAAATGATTAAAATAATATCATGTTTTTTTTAAAAAAGAAAAATAAAAGCATGATATTATTTTAATCATCTGTCATGGAATGTGAGCTTTTATGGGTGAGAGACCCTCCTGGACCAGTCTATGTACCCGTCAACGGTGTCTGGCTGGCCCTTCATGATCTGATCCGTGAAATGCATGATGTGCTCGTCGTCGAACTCCACCCACATTTGGTCAGCTTGCTGTGGAGTGATAGATGTCTGCCTAATATCTCATTGGTCATTCGGGATCCCCTGAATGTAGCCAAACTGCCTAACAACCCGACCTGGCAGACATGACATTATGCGCATAGCATGACACATAAATCCCCAATAGAAGGCCAACATATGTAAGGGCCTCACAACTCTGTGCTCGGTTTAAGGATTCCATGTGACCTGATATGGAGTCAGGCGATCCAGCATGTCCTGAAATTGGACAGACTGGCCAGTGCCTCCAACATTCGACCAGCGGAATACACGCGGCTTCTCTTCATTATACTCATTGCAAATCTATTTAATCCCAAAATCACACCCCCGGAGTGCTCAAAGATCCAGCTTTGTAATCAACATGCAGACTGAGTTGGTAAACATACATAATCATGCTAAACTGAAAATTAAAGTAATTCTAATACAAACCTGAATTAGTGTGGTGTAACTAGCCATCTGCATCCCTAAGATGGTCGTAGAAGTACGCGAGGGCCTTCCTGCCCCATGTGTAAGTGTAGGTCATGTTGAGGTCAGCTCGCATCCCAAGATAGGCCACCTTCACCTTTGACCCCAACTTGTCGGTGAAGACGGCGGTTCCCAGTAGGTGCAACATATGCGCCCTAGTTGCATGCTTCCATCGCTCATCATTTGCGCCCAAGGCATGTAGACCTCCTCCTATAGCCACTTTAGAGGTACATAGTACCTTTCTTCCCCCTGCCTAGGAGCATCCTCATGTGAAACTCCCAGTATCTGAACTAAGGTATTTGTTGCTTCAGTCTTGGAATAGTCAGGGAGGTCGAAAAAGTATCCAACTATTGTAATGTACAGCAGTTGATAGATGTCATCCAACGTGATGGTCATCTCACTTATGGGAAGGTGGAAGCTGGAGGTGTATGGTTGCCACCACTCTACAAACGCACACATAAGGTCGTTATTGACCTGCTTGAACCCTAGGTCGATAAGGGGAAGAAGGCCCGATCTCCGCACAAAGGCATCAATTTGTGGATATAGCCGAATCTTCTCTGTACTCTTGCTCTGAGAAATGACGCGTAGCTCGTTGCGGTCTTGCATTATCATGGTATCCGTTAATCAACCATTAAAAAAACGTAACAATAAAAATAAATATGAACACAAACTCACCAGACCATCCCATAAGTCTCTTGCTATGTGGTCTCCGTAGCAAGTCAGAACCAACCCATCTTCCGGACAGCAGCGAGCTTGGCATCAACATCAAGATCAGTAGGCCGCTGCTCCTAAAGTGGTGGGCCCTTGATGATCACGCTGGTCTGGCCGCCCCGACCATGCCTCTAGTTTCGGTGAACGGAAGCAGTAGGTCGCTCGTCACGTGGTCGTGCCCTGTAAGAATAATCATCTCTGGTCTTTGTCATTCCTAAAGTAGGGAAATACAATGTTAAAACTCAAGCAAAAAATCAAAACAACAACAATATAGACATAAAACAGAAAAACTGGTACAATACTAAAGTTTAGTACCACAATTGTTTGTAATTTTTTTTTGAAAATACAGGTATACTACTAAGGTTCAGTACCAATACAGTACCCTAGTACCACATCTGTTTTTTTTTTCTAGGGAGGTTTGAGAGAGAAAGATGGGGGAGGGGGGGAGATAGAGAGTGTGTGATGGTGATAGCGCACGGTCGTCCGAACCAGTTCAGATGGTTGTGCTCCGAACCTGTGTAAAATGGGGGGTGTCTGTATATTCGGTGTTTTAAATCAAAAAAGATCTGAATCGGTTTGGATGACCGTGGTCCAAACCTGCGTTGAAACACAATATTCATTAATGACATTTTGGTCTTTTCATGCGTCTTGGGGTGTCTACTGAGTAGCTAGGGGATTGGACGAAGTATGGGCCTAGTTTTGGTATGGTCGTAGGCACGTGAAAGAATCTTATGCACCCCAGGCCCAATGATCTTATTTGCAACTTCATGGCTTTTATATGGTCAAATAGTCTTGACAAAAAAAAAATGGTCAAATAGACTATTTGACCATATAATAGATATAAAAAAATGTGCTTTCGTTGTTACAAAATTATTTCTGGCATATCATTAATTATTTGTGCTAAAAGGAAAAAATGATATATTATTATTAGGCTTTTTTTTACCCACCCTTCCCCCTTTATCCCCACTTTGACCAAATTAACCATTTTTTACTCTCACTTCAACAAACTTACTTCCGGAATCATTCTCTTTTAAGTTGTTTCCGGAAGCTATTTTGATGAATTTTTCCGGAATCATCCTCCTTTGAGGTGTTTCCAGATAGAATCATCAAATGACTTCCGGAATCATCCTCTTTTGAGGTGTTTCCAGAAGCCATTTTGATGGGTTTTACTGGAAATACCTCAAAAGAAGATGATTCCAGAAGCCATTTTCATGAATTTTTCTGAAAATTCATGAAAATGGCTTCCGGAATCATTCTCTTTTGAGGTATTTTTAGAAGCCATTTTGATGAGTTTTTCCGAAAAGATCTCAAAAGTGGATGATTTCGAAAGCCATTTTGATGAATTTTCAGAAAAAAAATCATCAAAATGGCTTCTAGAATTATCCTCTTTTGAGGTGTTTCCAGAAATTTTTAGAATAATCAATTTCAATTTAAATTTTAGTAAAAAAAGTGAGGGGTATTTTTAGAATAAAACGTAATATGGGGGTAAAGAGGGAAGAGCGGGGTAATAAAAAAGTCTTATTATTAACTCAAAAATAGCAAGAGTTGCAACTTTTCTCTAAATATTACTTGACATTGAGGCAATAGTAATAAATAATTTGTGCTTAAATAATTAGTTGTCCTGGATGTTTTTGCAAATCTTTCTTTTATTATAGGATAGCTGAAAGATGGGAGCTCACATATATGTTTATACACTTTTTTTTATTGCGCTATAGTAGATATTTACCTGATCGCGATTTATTGTGTTTTTTTCACTTTTTTGTTCATTTAGTTTAATTTGTCTCCTCAGTTTATATATCGTTGCACAATTATTTCGAAAGTGACATGTATTAGCTATTTGTGATAAAAGGGGAAAAAATGACATTATTATTAACACATGTTTTGTAAAATTAACCTGTAAAATTGTAATTGTCAAAACATATATTTTGATATTTACTGAAAAATAATCATCATACCATGCCTTAATTACACTAACAATTTGAAGAATAAATACAGATCAATCCAAAAGCTAGCCACCTATAAATATGTTTAATTAACAAAAGCCATAGCCCAAATGAGAAAGAGAGAAAAAAAGAATTGTATATGATCTCTAGCTAGTCACTAATCAAGTTGCTATTATCATCCTCTTAATTTTAATCTTCTTGTTGGTCGACCTTCCAATGAACCACTCTTCAAAATCTTGTACTTCAAATGGGATCCTTAAAACACCTTCATTCTTAAACCCATATTCCTCTTCAGACCTACCTAGCAAGTCACAAAAGAATGCATCACCAAGTGCTCTTGTATGAACCATGAATCTCCTACACGTGTCTTCACTTGTACCAACACATATTGGAACATAACCTCTTGGTACCAACGTAGGAGTTTCACCAATACATTTCCTTAACTTGCTTTCTCTAGCTCCCATCTCTTCTTTAGTTATAGATTCTTGAATCTTTTGAGTTAGAAACAAGTTTCTTAAATAGGTTTTAACTCTTTCAAACAAACGTAGCCGTTGAGGTACTTGATGATGTCCTGGCAATATTCCATGTTCCTTAAATTAGTGTTGATTATGAAAAAGAAATTTGTTTTTACTATGAATTGTGACGATAAAAATGATAATGATATGTTTGTTCCTTGTATCGTTGCCTCGGCGCTGTTGAATGCCGTAACAACAATGTTGGTCATGCTTTTTTTATATTAAGTTATTATTCCTTACAGCTTGGAAAAATCTTCAAATTTAATCTTTAACTACAGTTAAATAATTTTTTAATAAATTTTTATTTGTATAACTTTGTCTTTTCTGACATCTCCGTATAACTTTGTTAAGAATTTAGTTAGCAAATTTATATTAAAATATACCAAAAAAATTATACAACAACGACAATCTTATCTCTTCAGGTTGGATTATTTAATCTTTTTATTTCACAGATAATATGCTGCTATCTTTTATATAATTGAATGAAAGTTAACAGATGTTAATCATCAATTAGTTTGTTCAAGAAAATCATTAATTAATAGATATCTTTATAAATATATGACTTTCTCTGAGAAATTTATATTAGAAATTTAATTAAAAATATTAATTGATTTAAGAAACTGTTTCTTTTAACTTATTAATATTAAGATGCAGAGTATTGATAGACTCGTTGAAAATGTTGGTTAAAAAGAAGACTCGTTGACGATGTAAATTATATATAGATATAGTTGGCAGATGACTGGAATTTTGTATTCTTTAGAAAAATATATTTGTATTTGATTCTAGAATCTCCTAATTCCTAATCAATAATATTTTACTAATAGTAATGTGTTATGTGTGTATGCTGTGAACATATTTGTGTAAAACATGGAGCAACACGTAAGAAGATTCAGTTAGTTTTAGTACTTTTGAAATCAAACCTTTCGCTATTAGAAAGAACAAAAATAAAATGAAGTCCGCACAAAGGCATAGGACCAGTTAGTAAAGGATTTAAGTTATTGAGTTAGCATTAAATTAGCTGAGAACATAGGATTAGAGCTAAAAATTAAGATTTAAGGCAATAAAATTTAAAAGATCTCGATTTGTGGGACTAGACGAATCTTCTCCATACTCTGACCATGGATAATGACGTGTGGCTCGCTACGGTCCTGCTATGTCAAACATTCAAAATAACTTAGAATTAAAATAAACATGAATACTGACTCACCAAACAATCTCATAAGTCTCTTGCTATGTGGTCTCCGTAGCAAGTTAGAACCAACCCGTACTTCAGACCGCCCATGTATGGGTACGTGCCAGATGACGACGTCCTAGCAACATCAGCAGTAGGAGCAACATGCTCAACATTAGTAGGAATATCAGCATATTGTTGCTCCTAATTGGTGGGTCCTCAATAATCAAGTCGATCCAGCCACCCTGGCGACATGTCCTCCTATGGCGAATGGAAATAGTTAGTCGCTGCTCACATGGACGTGCCTGATAAGAACAACCACCCCTAGTCTTTGTCATACCTAAAGCTGCGAAAAACAATGTTAAAACGCAAAAAGAAAAAAATCAACACTGAAGCAAGCAAATACACAAAAGTAGATAAACAAACACAATACTAAGGTTCAATACCAGTTCATAGGAATGGCAAAACGTGATTGACCTATTGGGCCGACCTGCTTGCCCGCCTCGCCTTACCTGCCAACTTGACGGGTCAAGGCGGGCTAGCCCGTCAAGTATAATTTTTTTTTTTACTTTTCCCCTTGTTTTTAATAATTTCTAAGTATTTTTTTAAACTTTTTTGGCGGATTGTAGTGGGCCAACTCGTCATTTTTACCTTATTTTTGGCGGGCTTGGGCGGACAAACCCGCTTGTTTTAAGCTAAAAAAGTATGCTTTAAATATATTTTTATTTACTAATTTTAATGGCAGACTAGCCCCCGGCCTACTAAGGGGCAGGGCGGGCTCAACTTCTACACCCACTATCCTTTGGCAGGCGGCCCTGCCCTGCCATTTTCTGGTGGGCACATGGCTGGGCGGGGGGTGCCAGGTTGTTTTTCCATCCGTACCAGTTCGGTACCTTAGTACCACACCTATTTTTTAAAAATATGAAAAACATGACACGATACTAAAGTACCTAGGCAAGAGTTTTTGTAACTTTGAATGAATTCGGTACCTTAATACCAAAACAGACCTAAAACCAAAAAAAAATACAACAACACGAGAGACAAAAAGGGAGGACTTCCCTTCACACAGAGGAGGAATAAGGATGAAGGAGAAGGAGTGAGTGGGAGGTGAGACCTTGAGAGAGAGGTTGGTAGGCCGTGAGAGAAGTGAGGGAGTGAGGGGTAGAGTGAAGGTTAAAGAGGGAGCAGAGTATGGGGAGTGGTAGGGGAATAGGGGTGGTTTTGAGATTTTTCAAAATTAGAGGGTGTTTGCGAGTAAGAGGAGTGGGGAAAAAATTAAGGGTTTTTTTTGTCCCCTGCGAAAAGACCAAAATACCCTTAAAAATTTTACAAAATTACAAAATATTTACCATTTGTTACTTACATCTGTTTGACCACCCAAAATTCAGTTCGCATCGTATATACCTCTTGAGAGATATATACGATTTTCCCCTCTTCTTCGCATCGTACATACCTATATTCGATCTCACTTTCTGAAGCTGCAAAGAGTAAGTCGTAATCACCTAAATACGATTTCGCATCATATATACATATATACGATTGCCTTGTTCGCATCGTATATATGTATATACGATTCCTATATTATTATTTTTAATTTTTTTTCCAGTGTCCCATAGGTACCGAGGGGAGTCGTCGGCGTCGTCGGCTTGACCGAATCAGCAGCATGCCTCCTGGTTCTGTGCTCAGAGTACACGCACCCGCCACAGGATTGCGGGACATGCGTCCACGAGGCGTAGGCACACAGCGAGACAGCAGCCGGTGGAGGAGGCCCCGGAGTTTCAGTATGAGGAGGGCCAGGAGCTGCACCCATATGATGACCAGCAGTCTATGTCCTCAGACCAGTCTATGTCTGAGGACCAGTATATGTTTGAGCACCATCAGCCTCAGCCTCAGTACTATCAGGAGGAGCACTACCATGACCATCAGCACCATCAGCTTCAGCCTCAGCACCATCAGCACTAAGAGCATCAGGAGCAGCATCAGGAGGATCAGGAGCCTCCTCTCTTGACTGGTTTAGCAGCTCATGTTTATTCTCGTATACAGAGAGACCCGGTAAGTTGAATTTATTTACATAGTGTTGTTAGTTTAATTTATTGCTTTACATAGCCTTATTTTGTTAATTTATTTTTAATTCAGACATATCAGCGTACTTTGAAAGTTTGGAACCATGGTAACAAGATTACTCAGAGACTATTTGTGTATTGCCAAAACCCCCATTTTTACCCCTATATCAGAGGTTCGAGATTATCCCCCTCGTCTCCACCGGACATGCCACGGTGGACCATGAGCTAATTTCCGCTTTCGTTGAGAGATGGCACTAAGAGAAGTTGTCATTTCACTTACCATTTGGTGAAATGACGATTACTCTGGACGATGTGTCCTGCTTGCTGCATCTTCCCACGGAGCAGGTGATAACTCTATTTTATATAGAGTTATTTGTGCTTCTACACTTAGATAATTGCCCATAATCAAGTATAATATGTGTTAAATATGGTAGTATGAATAAAATAACAACATTTATGGTTTTCAGATGAAAGATGTCCATAACTTAGCATTTTACATGTATATTGGTATGTTTGATGTGTTTGTTCAGTGCAGCTGTAGTTTAGTGCATCTGCACTTGGTGCAACTGCACCCGAAGGGAAGTTAGTGCATCTGCACTTGGTGCAACTGCACCTTCCTGCACCGAAGCAACTCATAACCCCACATTGGAAGCACCTCAATTCTTACCATTGCTATAATGTTTAGTTGGCTTGCTGTTTGCTTAAGAGTCACATGGGGGCACATGGCCACTTGCAAAAGGAGACGTCTACAATGGAAGACCTTCATGAATAATCACTCACAAAAGACATGTGGCTACTTCCTATTGGACCTCCCTTTAAGGTTGAGTATGGGAATCAAAAGCTTATCTCCATCTTCTGAAAAGTAACCATGGTTAACACCCTTTGGTTAGCTTAATCATCAAGGAAACCCCCACATGAAGGAAATCTCCGAAGGCTATAAATAGGACTCAACTCTTCACTTGAAAAAATAATCTTTTTCTTGTTCTTTTCATCTTAGTTTTTCATAGTTTCAAGTTTATTTTGTTGTAGTTCTTGTTACATTTTCTTAGTGTTAGTTTGAGAAGAAGGTGAGAAGAAATTGACAACTTCTCTCTCCACTTCTTCAAAGAGCTAATAGGTGCAAGAAATTGGTTGTAAGCAAATATATGCAAGAGTCTTTCAATTGTTGTAATTCTTACTCTTTTTGAATTCTCTTGTATTTTCCTTCATTACAACATGTTTTCATTCAAATATATTTGCTTTGTTATGCCCATCACGAGCTAAATCTCTTAAGTTGGGATGTTCTAACTTTCCAATGATCTTTTGAGGAAAGTTATTTTGTTTTCTAGTGGTGTAAGCACTTTAGTTCTTGTGTTTAAATTCTTAGTCTTGTTTTGAGGTTGATCACTTAGAACAAGTAGAGTTATATTCACTTAATTGGCTTATAACTAGAAATCAAGAACTAAGTAAGGATAAGTGTTTAATGAAGCTTTTTGTTAAATTAGTTTTAATGAAGTTAGCTTGTTAATTCCATGTTAATTCCTAACCTTAGGTTAACATAGTCCTTACAAGAGTGTAGTAAGATCTTAAGATACAAGAGTGTACTTATTTAAGCAACTTGGATTATCTGTAAGGGGGCGAGAGAGGAATTGACAACTCTTTTCTTTATCGCAAAAAAATAGGATCATAAGAGCTTGTAACGAAACTCTGAAGAAAGTAGCTGACCAGCACACACTGATGCAGCTGCACTAAGTGCAACTGCACCACAAGAAAACACAATAATCTCAAAAGTGATTTAGTTTGTGAAAACATCCCAACTATCATTCTCAACTAATTTCCTGCACAATTTACTTGCTTTCCTTTAATTTAATTTTCATTTCAACTTCAACCAAAACCAAAATTTTGAGTAGTGTAGTTGCACTAATTTGCATTTCTTTACAACAATATATAAGAGGTAATCCAATCTCTGTGGGTTCGATCTTTTATACTACTTGTTTGTGACTGTGTATACTTGCACACGTTTTTCGCACACCAGCAGGCCATCCACCTAGCACATGTTTATCTAGGAGTGACTATGGAGCAGGCTCGTAGGGCGAGTGGAGCTTCTTCTGGTCCATATTTTCGTTTTGACTGGCTGCATGAGATACTTAGAGTGAATTCCAAGGAGGGGGTGACATGTCTGCTACTGTCAGGGTGTATATCCTTTTGCTTCTGAGTTACAGCATCTTCACTTGCAAGACTGGAGACAGGGCTGAGGCTAAGTGGTTGCTCCTACTTGCGGACATCAGTGCAGATGTTGTTGGAGGGTATGCATGGGGGGGCAGGAGGACTAGCTTTCATGTATGACTCGCTGAACTACTCCTCTTTGGACTCTTCGCAGCAGTTAGGAGGGTATGCGAGCCTATTACAGGTACAAATTTTAAATTAAATTTTTCCTTTTTTCCGAGTTTGGTTAAATAGTTTTTAATTAACCATTTTGTTTATTTTTGCATTTCAGAGCTGGATTTTATGGTATTTTCCTAGCCTAGTAGCGAGGAGGCCGGGTGATGTGCAGGACGGACCATTGTGTGGGCGCTAGAGGAAGAAGAAGACAGATGCATTGAAGCTAGGGGATTATAGGCAGATGATTGATGCGTTGAGCTCAGATGATGTCTGTTGGAGACCCTTGAGGAGCACCGGGAGGATAGAGCCTTTAACCAGATCTCATTATACAGGGGCTTCATTAGTTGGGGCGACATCAGAGTTCCCTACATGCCTGATACGTGTCTGCGAAAGTTTGGGTATGTGCAGGGCATCCCACATGCCCCTCTTACTGGTCGTCCGGCCCATGCAGACGTCATCTTTCAAATTGGCCACTATATGCCGCATGTGCAGGACGTTCTGCGGACTACTTGACGTGCTAAGGAGTTGGGTCAGGTTGGTCTAGGCTACTTACAGTGGTATGTGAATGCATCTATTCCGAGACTCTTACGGGCTGCATCACCACCACCACCAGTACAGCCAGTTGCACCACCACCACCACATGACCGGGGATATGCTGAGTGGGTACAGACTATGGCAGATGAGGTTAGGAGGGGGCTTCGTAGAGGCGACATCCGTATGGGCAGTGAGACATACGTTCGCCTCATGCGGTTGTTGGAGATGCTACCGAGGCGTGACTAGGGGATTTTGTATTTGTACTTTTATGTTTGTACTTTTGTGGGATTGTATGTTTGTACTTTTGTTGGATTCTATATTTGAACTATTTTTATAGCAGTTGATTATTACTATTTCTTGTGAGTTTCCTTAAAATTTCTATCTCATTGATTCGATAAAACAAAGTTACATAAAAGATAAAACATAACCA
This sequence comes from Astragalus glycyphyllos, assembly GCA_963573325.1. Lineage (NCBI taxonomy): Eukaryota > Viridiplantae > Streptophyta > Magnoliopsida > Fabales > Fabaceae > Astragalus > Astragalus glycyphyllos. Next base: position 115,812,269 of record OY754307.1, read on the forward strand.
ACTACAATAAAAATAGACAGATAAATAACATATTGCAACAACAAACAAAAAGAAAACATAATAGAAACTATTGAGCTGGTGGAGTTTAACGACGATGGATCTCAGCGACAGTCCTTCTGATTTCGACGTACAAATGCAGATAACCCATAAAACTAAACTGAACATGAATGGACATCATGGCTTCGACGTCATCATCGTTCTTGACATCCATTGTAGACCAGTGGACACGTCCATCACCCCATTCTGGTTTCTGATAAATTATACGAACTATCTCATGCTCGTCGCCCTCTGGCTGCACCTTAAGCAGTATTCTCTCTTTCAGGGCCGCGAATGTTGTGTTGTGTTTAAACCTACACTGCAATGTGTATCTCCCCTCGAAACAGACGCCATCATCTTTGTTGATGATGCCCTGACGATCAATGAGGCCTTGATTAGTAAAAATAACAGTGAGGGAAGCATCTTCTGAGTAGTATTGTGTTAGGGGCATAGGCATTTTGTGTTGTGTGTGTGAAAGAAGTTGAAATTTTTGTGTGAAAATAATGAGGGTGGGAGTGGGTATTTATAGATGTCGTCAATAATTATCAACCGTTGATATTGTCGGTGCAATCTACACCGTTGATCAACATTGGAAGTCAAATCCTAACCGTTAAAATTAATACAAATCTTATTATCAAATCGTATGTACCCCCACACCTAGGTATATACGATTTGTATTTTAACAAATCGTATTTACCTCAGCCATACGTATATATACGATTTGTTAAATTACAAATCTTATGTATCCCCACACCTAGGTACATACGATTTGTATTTTAACAAATCGTATTTACCTCAGCCATACGTATATACGATTTGTTTTTTTTAAATCTAATCGTATTTAATAAAATTTATGTATATACGATGCAAAATTTTCAAAGTCGTATATATCTATGGTGAGATATATACGATTTTGGTCAATTTTTTAGGGGTATTTTCGTCAAAAAAAGTCTTGTGGGGGTATATGGGAAGATGGTGGGGGTACCAAAAAAAACCCAAAAATTAACGGTCGTGCATAGTTGGGCCAAGCAGGACAAAGAAGCCCAAAAACGGCCCTAATCCCTTAGGCCCATTTGTAGACAAAGTTGATGGCCGAGGCTGTCGCCGCCTGGTCGAGTGGCGGGGAGTGGAAGTTGGGGTTAGAGAGAGAAAGAGTGAGTGAGAAAGAGAGTTAGAGAGAGATGTCGAGATTACGAAGACTGTTCCAAGCATCTATGGATGCTACTAAGAGAGGTATCTCTTTTTCAATACTCATTCATTCATTCTCTTACTGAAACCTTCAGATAAATTTACTTTGAAAATGTTCATTGATTAATTGATCTCTCTCTCTCTCTCTCTCTCTCTCTCTCTCTCTCTCTCTCTCTAACTCTATGTGTGCATTGGAATAAAAGCTATATCTGGTAATCTTGATGATTTAATGCCTCCACCTGAAAGATATATATTCAACTTCAATTCCAAGCAAGAGTTAAGCAAGTGGCATTTGTATTCCGATTCTGAATTTGGAGGTGAATCATTGCACGCTACCACTTACTACTACCAAAGTTTGTAACTTTGGTTAATTTAATTTTAGGGTTTTTATTATTTTAATGTTTCGTTGTTACCCAGGTTTGTCCTCTGCATCTCTGCAGATAACAGAATCTGAAAATCATCTAACTACTGGAATCTTCTCCGGCAACCTTTTTCTTGAGGTTACTCCGGGAGCTAAATGGAGCATTTCTCGCGGTGGATTTTGTGGAATGCGCTCTAAAAAGGTTGCTTTTTTACTTTCCCCCAAATACTTTGTTGAACAAGAACATTGCCATACAGTTTTAGGCTGTTATGTTTGGATTGACTCATATGAAAATAGCTTATAGTTTATATAGAAATAGTTTGACTTTATTTTGTCTTTTTATAGAAATAGCTTACGCATAAGTACTTATGCGATAAATGTTTTTGTTATAAGCATTTAATCGAACTGTTTATCCAAACGGGAATGGGAGCTAGTGCATATAGGATTCAGTTGTGTGATTGGTGTCTGATTTTGATTTTTATATTAATAAGTTTGTCTTTCTGCAATTCTTGGTTTTTTTTGGCAGTTTGATGGCTTCATTGACTTGGATTCATATGATACTATTGCTATGAAACTTAAAGGAGATGGCAGATGTTATATATCTACTGTGAGTATCCTTTTTATATGAGAGTTTCAGTTAAATTTCTTGTTAGTTTGGCCAGTATTGTAACTAGTCTGATTTTGGTGCAGATCTACACGGAGAATTGGGTCAATTCACCTGGACAGATGGAAGATAATTCGTGGCAAGCATTTATTTATGTCCCCAAAGACAACTGGTATATTGCAAAAGTAAGTTCTATTCGTATCTCTCTGCTTACAACCTAATGACTCATATGTCGAACTATGCTCTCTGTTTCCATTGTGATAACCTCCAATTTTGTAGGAAGTGTTCTAAAAATATCGGGTGACATATATAATTCCCTGTTGCTTGTGTTGTAACTGTTTTTCCAGCCATAGGCATAGACTATCATACTAGTTATGCCAGATTTATTTGCGAAACATGGTTACCTTGTTGAGCTTTTACTTAGGGATTAAGGACTTGATAACATGCATTGAAAGCCATGCACATTGCAAAAGCAGCCACAACACAATAAGAGGAACTTTGATGAGCTGAATCTAGCTCCAATTAGAGGAACTTAGTCCCACCATCCTTCACTCTTTAGTAATTTTGAACCTTGTGATTTGTTGATTTGCCTATGTATTTTGAACTTGTATGCTCTTTTTGTGTATTATGGACTGGTCTGGTAACCTAGAACCCATCTTAGTTTAGTATTTTGGTTGCTTACAGAATATTTTAATTTGTTATTGTGGTTTGCTTTATTATTGAGTCACAATGTTGAATATTTACTACAATTTGGTCTGGTTGGGTATGGTCTAGTCAAGTCTGATCTGGTTGCTTACTTAAGAATATTGAATACTGACAATGCATGTAGTATTTAATTGTGCTTAGATACTATCACAGATGTTTTAAACATTTTGTATCAAGTAAACTCAAACGACTTTATGAATCAAGTTTACGGAGATTTCTTGAGTTTACATAGACAAGCGAGTTTGACAGCCTCTTCTAGATTGTCATAGAGGATTTGATACCATATCAACAACCACAATGCCAAAGACTTAAGTTGTTAGATAAAAGCACATAAATGGTTTTATATTTAATGATAATCATAGAATTGGTAAGTTAGAAAGCTTGAGGCATTGCAGGAGGCTGCTTGTGCATAAGAAATGTGTGCTACTTATTGCTGTAGAACTCATGCGAAGCATTGGAATTTCTGTAATGCACTTACACAATATGGAACTGCTTCTGTGAGTCAATCTATCATTGTCTGTCATGCTTCCTATTCATCAAAGTATCAACTTGACAACTTATTAGCGAGTAAACCAGGTCTTGCTGGGCAATAAGTCAATAACCTTACTAATTGAAACTGAGCAGACAATATATTATTGCTGATGCTTGCACATTGGATTTCATTCTTTTCTATCGCGAAATTTCAAAACTGTGGGTATGAGCATATTCTTAGTAACTTCATTGTTCAACCAGATTCCTCTAGCTCGATATTTACCTACTTGGAGGGGAAACGTTATAGATGCACAAATAGAAATGAATCCGTCCCGTGTTCTCGGCATGTCTCTGTCAGTCAATGCAGAGGGTGGTGTCCCGGGTGCTAGATCTGGACCGGGTGATTTCAGAGTTGAACTTGAATGGATCAAAGCCATGAGATCAACTCAATGAAGTATAGGTTGCAAATGAAAATCAAGAATTTTGCTCTTCTTTTAGAGTGATAGATTCTGATCTTGTTTTGTAATAATAATGTATCTATTTATGATTCATAAAGGAAAAATGTATTTGTTAGTTAGTCCACTTTCATTGCATGGAAGCACTTTGCAGAACACAGAATTCATTATTTTCTTCATATTCATAGCAGAAGAATCAAGATTGATTATCACTTTGAGTAGTGTGGTGTAAATTTGGTAGAAAGGTACATCACATGTCACCAACTCTGTAATAATACCAAATGTCATTTGGTAGAAAGGTACAAAGCTAGCTGATTTTTTCCTATAAAACTGGCTTTTCCTTCTTCTGGGAGGACTTCCAACTTCGATATCTTTTGCTTACCATTTAATTGGACATTTGTCATAAGCATCTTGTGATTTGACACAATGAAAACCAAGTGTTAACAACTTTTAACATTTAAGGATTCTCTGGTGGGAGCAAAAGATTTTTTTTTTCACCTTTAAATACACACCACTAGCCTCCTTATTATCATTAGAGGTTAAGCTACTTAGTTGATAGGTATAGGTTGGAGGATGATTACTACTATGACTTATATCATTCATTTCTCAATAAATATCTCATCTCATCTGACAGTGCTATCAGACAAATTTGCGGAAGGTCCTAGTTTGCGTTTGATTTATTTATAGAATGATGAAAACTAGGAATTAGACAGAACAAGAATCATTGTTTCATATTGGGAAAAAATGACCATATCAAGACAAAAGATGGTGGCCAGCACAAAAACCCAATTTGTTGTTTTTCATTATAATAAGTGATTAAAAGTTGTAGTACCAAATATGAAGAAAAAAATATACAAACATTTAGAGTATGTTTGAATTAATAATTGCGCTTGGAAGTCTAATGAAAATATCTACACTTATATGGGTTAATAATAGGTTTTTATTATGAATCAGAATGCCGCTTGGATGATATAGTTTGGATGTTCTTTTAGTTTAATCAATGTCCTAGGTTCGAATTCAGCATTGGGAATGCAACAACGTTAAAACTCTTGATGGGAGAGCTTTGCCGCTCATTATGGTCCTACCCGGTTTGAAAGATTAGTCTTTGCAGTTGCACGATACCCATTTTGCACCAAAGAATCAAAATAATCATTAAGGATTCAAGACTTTTAAAATAAATCATAACATTATGTTTGACTATTTTAACCCTATTTGATCCCCATCAAAATACCCTTTCTATAAGGATTTTGATTAGAATATTTATGGAAGTTAGGATCGCTATGAGTATGAGAATAAATCGTAATATCAAGTTTAGTAATTGAATCTGTATTGCTATGTGAACTTGCTTTCAATTTTTAAACCTTAGGGTAGACTGTTTATATCGGTAAGGATTAACGTGGTATTGTTGTGTGAACTTGCCAGTTATTTCTTAGATGATAAATGTTTATCTAGTTACACATTCTATTGGTTATGCATGACTGAAAACGGTTTTCATCGTTAGGTCTCTATTACACCTTCTAATGGTTATGCATGACTAAAAACAGTTTTTTGTTTTATAGAATTTAATGAATACTATATTTATTCTTTTTAAAATATTAGAAAACTAAAAATTAGTTTTAAAAAGAGATTTCAAACAAGTTATCGGTCCCTACTTTTTCTTATCTGTTATCCGTCCATCTGCTATAAATTGGTTTATATGTTATCTGCTATTTTGTTAGCAAACAAAACTTTATTTTTATCAAAAACTTGTCCATACCCCCCAGTCCCCACCACACAACACGCCCACAGACAAAAGGAAATCAGTGATAAGTGATCAGTGAGTTGCACTTAAAAGAATTTATTTAAAACTAAAGCAAAATTAAAAGTACATGCAAGTTGGAGTTAACTTTGACCTATTGAATTGAAAGAGACTTTGTAAATGAATAATTCAAATAAAGGTCCTCGTTTATCATACCAAAGCTACTTGACAGTTAACTTAACATTCTAGCTGCAACTTGCTACTTTTTATTATTTTTCTTTATTTTCTATGTATCATTACCTAGTTGGAAATGTGATTAAAGTTGAAGGGGCCACATAGACATACGTAACTTAACAAAAGTGGCTGGTTTAAACTGTCATCTGGTGGTATTTATCAATATACAACTTGTGAAATAGCTGCAATGTTGACCATATGCAGATATTGTATTATTGGTCAACTTTAGGCAGCTGAAAAGGGCGAAAAAGCCATTGGGGGCTTGTCATGCTTGAATCTCAAAATAGCGTGAACAAATGACTTATTCCTCACCTTTATGATTATCTATTTTTGATAAATAAAATGAAATAGAATTTAGGCATTAGTATTGGACCAACTTCAGTTATAAGATTATGGGAGGAAATTCTTCTTGTACTCCGATTCTTACTCCATGCACTTCCCTTGTATAGTCGATATCTAGATAACGAGTAGCAAATTTTGTCATTCGATACTGAGTGCCGAAGGAGAGTGTAGAGAGTGGAAATTAGGAGTGCCAAAAGAAAACTCGATTATAATTTTCAAATATTTAGACAGGTCGACTTAAGTTAAGATGAGACCTAAAGGTAGTTGAGGCTTTATAAATCAAAGTGGTACTAGTGACCATTTTACAACTGTTCCCGAGGGGATTTGAACTCAGCACCTTGAGGATACAAGTCTAAGCTCTTACCACTTAGCTAAAACATCAAATGTGATATGTAGCTATTGTTGATAGTAGAGTCGTTGGTCGATTATGATTAGCTTTTAACACATTTTTCAAAGTATGTATATAGGAAAAGCCTTCCTTTTTTGCACGACATTCTACTTAATTGCATTTGTGCTAAAACATCTAATGCTTTGTATTTGATCTGCAGAAGTAGATATGCAAGGTCTATTTGAGCTCGAACCGCTATTGTCCTTGCACAATAATTGCTTTAGTCTTATTTGAATATTCTTTAGAATGTTACAATAGAATCCAGACACTTACTTCTCAATCGGAGAGATGTCTGGTTTCTTTGCATTAGGCGTGATGTTCAGGGAGAAAACATGCTTCTGACATTGCAGCTTTTAAGTAGACTCTGCTGCAGCAGCTTTGAATAAGAGAAATGTAGTTTCTCCTTTCATAAGATAGGCACACATGTTTTGTCTAGCAGTCACATGATGCTTTTAATAACTAGCGAAATAGACACGTAACATGTGCTTGTATGTTTTCTTTTCTTTGTACATCAAATATATCTTATATTTCATGTTTTCTTTCACTACACATTTGAAGTAAACTCATTAGATATTTCGGTGATAAATTGTCCCCTCACAATCTCGTATGTTATCATCAAAACTATTTAGGATGATTAAGCAACCAATCATTATGGTTCCAAGAATGATGAAAATTTAAAAATGGGATGTTCCCTCTCTGTAATTTCTTTGCTCGTATTAAAGACAAAAAAAGTTAATGGACCCCACATGTCCACAAATATCTAACAGTCATTCGAAACTTTAATAACAACCCATATCGCTTTAAGTAAGGAAGTAGAAGCTCATGGTCTTGTTCATCATAGTCGAGATGATAACTTAATTTGTACTCGTTCGACAAAAAAAATAATGGTAAAACGAATACGAGGGTCTCAAAACTCCTCAAAAATCAATCCATTTAGGCTTGATAACTTTAATCATTCTCATGAAGATGATTTGAAATTTAGAATAAATGAATGGGCTAATCAGAAAGATTTAGCTTTAGATTATCAAAACTTTTTAGTTGGTTTTACAAAGAGGCAAGTTGATGTAACTATCATACATTAGCTAAAAAACCTTATATATTGTAGGCTTGCTGCCCATATCACTTTCTTTGCTAGTTGACATTAAATAATTAAATAATAATAACTAAAATTGCACTACATTTTTTCACAAAACCAAAAGTGAGTTCCACAACCAAGGTGATTGGATGAAATAATAGAGGGTCTCTTTTATCTTAACTAGGATTTTGAGTTCGAATTCAGCTTTGGGCATGAAGTAGTGTTAAATCTTATGACAGAGAATTTTGTCTTTCATTGTTATTCTACCTAACTCAAAGAATTAATTTTTATCGTTGCGCGTTAAAAATACCCAATTTATGGAAAAAGTGAGTTCCACAACCTTTCTTTTTATCAGTTTCTATATTACCAAAAAAGATGGTCATGTAGAGCGAGCAATGAATTCATTTTGGAAGCTGTTAAACAGGCTGATAAATATAGTGGGACCCACGTTTGTATTTAACATTCATTTCTCCAAATTAACAATTGAGAAACTCCTAGTCACATAAAAAAGGAGTTAAAGGACTTTCACATCCACAAAGAACCTTCTGGAGACACCATCCCAAAAATATCTGCAACACCAAGGAATCTCAGCCCTTCATCACCACCACCCAAATCCTCATCCCAGAGTCCAAAACTACTTCTTTCTTTGCTTTAATTATTAATAAAAACATTATTCCCACATTGATATAAAACAACAACAACAACAACAATAATAATAATAATAATAATAATAATATACAATATGAAATAAACTATATAATGCTATTACTGAATGTGTCTAGAGTGTTCATGAGGCTAAAAGTGGCAGTTTCCTTTGCTTTTCTTCACCCTTCATTCCATGTACCTGTTCACAAACATGTAGCCCAAACCCAACTTGTCCTCCAATTTGCATATTATATTCATATATTTAAATATAAATATAATCACGCAGTATTTGATTCAATCCTTTCCTTTTTGGGTTTGGTAGTTTGATTAATTCAATTCGTCGACAAGAAATTTAAATTCTTCTTTGGAGAATTTTCATTTGATATTATTGGTTTCAAAGCTATTTGAGTTTGGAATAATGGCTAATGATGGGAACAAAAGCAATGATTTCTATGCAGTGTTGGGTTTGAATAAGGAATGCACTGATTCAGAGCTAAGGAATGCTTATAAGAAACTTGCACTGGTTAGAATAATTCAATCTCAAACTTTCAGTTTATTCGCATGGGTCTTCTCAAAATCACTTTTTTATTATATGATTTTGTGAAAAAAGAGGGATTGAACATGAATTTTTTGGGGTAAGGAAAATATTAAATTTATTTGATGGGACAGAAATGGCACCCGGATCGTTGTTCATCATCCGGGAATGTGAAGTTCGTTGAAGAAGCTAAGAAGAAATTTCAGGCAATTCAAGAAGCCTATTCTGGTAATTCCACTTGCCATTTTGCTTTCCTTTAATTAATTAATTAATTAATTAATTATTATTGTATTTTCATGGTTGAATGTTGACTCATGATTCCTCCAAATTGAAGCGAAGTTGGAATTTTTATTTTTATTTATATTTACTTGTGTGGCAGTTTTATCTGACGCGAACAAAAGGTTAATGTACGACGTAGGAGTTTACGACAGTGATGATGACGAAAACGTAAGTGTCCTTCAAATCCTATGTTTCTGTTTCATTTCCTTGAAGAGAAGACAAGTTTTATTTTTTTTACCTTAATTTTTTTACATTAAAAAACAATTTGATTTGGGATTCTATTTATTTTCGGTTTTGTCATTATTATTTTGAATAAAAATTGAAAATAAAATTATGTCTCCCATCCCATGAAATGTTGCATTTTAATAAATTGAATTTTGAATTTTATTTTTGGGGTTCATGGGTCTTGTCATGTCAATCTGGTGTCTTGTCAACTCATGTCTCTAATATTTGCACAGTCCAATTATTATTTTTCTTCTCCTACTTTATCTAAAAAAAGGTATGTTCTTCGTGATTAATAAGAATCCATTTTTGTCCAACAAATGCTTTTCACAAAAACAATATTTTGTAAGTGAAGTCAATAATGGTATCACATATCACATGGGCATGTTACTTGTATGTTTAAAGAAGATGGAATAATTTGGATATTGTTTCCATCAAATTGAGGAGAGTATTCGAGATCCTGACCTAATTAATATAAGGATGTGAATTTTCTTTTGCAGGGCATGGGGGACTTTTTGAACGAAATGGTTACAATGATGAGCCAAACTAAACCTATTGTGAGCCCCCTATAATTCTATATAATTCTATACTTTGCTTGTCGTAGACTCTATCGCATCGACCCTTCTGGTTGAAGACGTGTCTGGTGTTCAACACGTATTGTGTCGAACACTGACACTAATACTTCAATTATTTGTATTTTTCAGATATAATTTGGTGTCTGCGTGTCAGTGTCATATCTGATGTCGTGTCTGTGTCGGTGCTTTATTGGTCATAAGTGGAACATTAGTTGGGTAAGAAAGTTAGACATGAACAATGTTGTTTAATTTACTTTTTCTGTAGTGGATAAAGCTAGACAACATAGTTTCTTATCCTTTTGTGTTGTTTTGGTCCATATTCTATATGATACTTAGTTGGTGGGGTATATGGTTCGGTTAGATGAGCTATGATTGATTGATCTTCATTTTTCACCCTTGGTGGGTTAAACTTGTTAGGCTTTGTTTGGATAGAGAATTGATGAATATTTATGTAATAACAGGAGAAAGGAGAGGAGAGCTTTGAGGAACTGCAACAATTGTTTGAAGATATGTTTCAAGCTGATATTGGATTAAATGGAAGCACTTCTTTTACTTCAGTTGGTTGCTCTACTTCATCTACTTTCATGACTTATAATCAAAGTTCAAATTCTAATAAACGCAATTCCACTGAATTGAATTATGGGAAGACAGATGATTCTTCTGACTTCAATTCCAATTACCAGAACTTCTGTTTTGGGGTTAGTATATATGTTCTACATTTCACATAACATAACATATGTTGACTGTGACATAAATGTGCTGTATGAGTTTAATTTGGCATGAAATATGGAACCATCTGTGTAAAAGATTTTTTACAATATCAATTAATAAGAATTCATGGTATGTGTGATTTTCAAGATGACTTGAATAAAGTCAGTAATTTTGATGACATGTCAATTTCTGACTGATTGCTGGTGTAAACAATCTTTACACTCTCGGTGGTGCATACTAATTAAATCTTAAAGGAAAGATAGTTGATTCTTGTTGAGTTTCTCAATAATCTTTTAATCTGTTGTATCTTTTTTCTGTTGTTCATGCATGTTATCAAGGTCAATCTTGTAAATTATCATTGAATGAGGATACACACAAAACCGTGGAGTATGTATGAAAGTGGTAGGCATTGACTTATATGCAAATGATGCTAAAAAAAAATGCTTCATGTTGATTCAGCTTATATTTGATTTTTATGTGAAGACAGGCAAAGCACCCGCAAGAAGATGTGGAGAAGGGAAAAGAGGGAATTCAAGAAGGAGGAGTTAGCAATAGACATAGAAATGGCAGAAAACAAAAGATGTCATATGGTCATGATGTTTCTTCTAACGACCATTCTGGAATTTCTGCTAATTAATTAACTTTATGGCATGCTAAGCTAATTAGTATGTACATCAAAATTGGTACTTAGGATGGAAACTCACAAATGCCTTGCAAATTTGAGGGTAGTGACACCCTTCAAGCCATTGTACACCAATGTTAGGAGTTTGAATTGAAACCAATTGAGAAATCACTTGTCTACTCATTTATGCAGATTGTTGCTATTTCTTTTTAAGTAATTAGTTTAAAGTGAAGTATTAGCCATTTATTGCAGTGATGTGGTCCATTTCTTAATGTCACTTTGATTTGAAAGGAGTATTTTTCTTGTTAAAGATTAGTGGGAATAACAGGACCTAATAAAGTTAAATAATTGCTGGTATTGACCAATTCATTGCTACATTTATTCTGCATAATTGGACGGTAAAAAGTTGTAGATATATGGAACTAGACACTAGTGGAGATTATATCTACAAGGGTTTGTTCGAGTAGTAACTGGGTTCAAATCTCATCTCAAGATCTCGAATTTGAATATTGAATGTGGCAAAAATTCTATTGAGATGGGAGAGCCAATAAATTTCTCAGTGTAGATTAATATCGAAAAAATCAGTGGATATTACGTGCTAATAACACAGTAAAAAAGAGACACTAGTGGAGATCTTGTTGTGACTTGTGAGAAGGAAAAAGGCAAAAATTCAAGTAAAGAAGAAAGGGTGGTGGATGTTTTCTAAAAAAGTTTAACCAAGTTTGATACATGTTTCACAGTTCAAAAAACACTAATAAAAATTTACAAACTATCTACCAAGATTTGCTCAGTTAGGATTCAAGCACAAGAGGAAATCTAACTCAAAAGACTAATTTATTAAGTGGGAGAATTTTATCTACTTAATATAGACAAATCTTGGTAATCACAACAACTTTTACTTTATCGGCAATCATTCAACTGTAGCTATTTCTATTTTGTGAGCTTTACACATCTATTAGTATTTGGCAGAGTATATCTAGCTTATAGGTAGCTCTTTTTGCAATGCAGCTCTCGTTGAAAACATTAATTGTTAGAATTTAAGCAGATAAAAAAAACCATCCAAAAAGACTAACTCTGTAAGTGAGAGAGCTTCCTAGTTTAAATATATTATTGAGTTTTTTTTTTAAAAAAAAAACATTAGCTTGAATCTCATAATCAATGTAACTCATATTTCATAAACATGATGAGCTTGAACATAACTCCTAACATTTTCATATTAATTATGAGATTCAAGCTCATGTTTATGGATACGAGTTATCTTCTTATAAACTTTAACGGTCTTTGTATTACATTGATTATTATCCATTTCACCATATCATATCATATCATATCATATCATATGATTTATAATAAACAAATGGAATATATGGGATGGTAGAAAAGTATTGGAGATAACTGCATTGACCAATTCAGCTTTCTCTCTCTCTCCTTAAGATATTTTGATACACCATGGAAACATATGGAACTATTGGAAGATGATTGTTGTGTGACATGGGAAAAGAAAAATCCAAAGAGACAGAAAAAGGATGGTGGGCAACTTTTTTTAAAGAAATCGAAGGTCCTACAGCACGTGGGTATGGAAACTAGATTCAAAGTAAAGCAGATATTTCATAAACACACTTGTAGTTAGTTTACTTTTGATTTTGAAGCCATTTTGCGACCCAAAAATTCTAAGCAAGTAGCCAGGTATTTTCAATGCTAGAATGTGATTTGTGGGTCCTATACTTACAATAATTGCTTGCCTTTTGTTACACAACTTGTGTAAAGTGTGTTTAAACATACAACATAAAAATTTATGGTGTATAATTTCCAAGTATTCAAACAAAAAAGGAACAAAAAAAATACCCCACTTCACAACTTGCATCATTTTGGAAGCTAAGATCGTTAATACTTTCACTAAGGATGAGAAGAAGTATTATACTGAAGTGTATTTTATTCTTTTATATAGGAAAAAAACAAAAACAAGTGTGGCAAGTTGTGGTTCTAGAGCACAGAAGGGGAATTGAAAATAAGTGGTGATCTAGAAGGTGTATACAGGGACCCTCTAGACTCTAGAGTAGACAACCCACTATTTTGCTGAGAAAACTATCAACCTTTGCTTAACCAAATCCTTGCAATAAGGAAGCATGCTCATGCACTAATAATTAATGTCCCAGAAGAGTAACTCATGTGCTTGAGTGAAAGGGACATCGTTAGTAAAAATGTAGGCGTATGAGGTTCGAACCCCGTTCCCCCCTCCCCTCTAACTACTAACACATTAATTTCTAACCACTTTGTCTATCCAAAAAAAAACAATGTCTCAGGGTTGCCATTTTATGCATCAACTAGCCATCTAGCCCCAATACTTGTGCTTAAAAGCAAATTTCGCACTGACAAATATCGAATTTGTCTAAGGGTATGTTTGGATTGGTGGTATGGGGTGAAATGAAATGGAATGGAGTGGAGTGGTATAGTGTTCAATTGTTTGGGTATTTAAAAAAAAAATGGAATGCAATGGAACTTGATGGAATGTATTCCATCCTATTTACCCTCATTTTGTTTCCCCTCCAATTTGGGGGTATGGGATGGAATCCCACGTTGACTTAACTTTATATTTATTAAATTACCACTTTATCCCATCCAGCAATTAATATCCGCTCTTTCAATATAATCCCTGTTTAGCTTATTTATTTGTTTTTTATGTCTTTCTTCTTCAGTATACACCTTCTTCACGCTAACGAATAAATAGATTTTTTTATCCTTTGTTACATTTGTTTCAACTTTTTTTAAACGGTGTGATTTTCATTCTATATAATAATAATAATAATAATAATAATAATAATAATAATAATAATAATAACAACAACGACGTGATTGAAATTTTGGAATGAATTCCTAACGGTGTGAATCTTCAATTTGCCAACGGCGCTAGGATTTTTGTTTGAGAGAGTTGATAAATTATAATTCAATAACTCTATCAAAAAATTAACATGTTTGATAAATTGAATTTTATATAATGTTTAATTTATATACTATTTGATAAATTATTTTAGATATCTGAAAAATTATAAATAAGAAATTATTATTTATTTATATTTGCCAAAAAAATTACTACCTCCGGTCTACTTTTTAAGAGAAAAAACACTTTTTTGGTTCATTCAATAATTGATGTATCTAGTATATAATATAGACTAGATACACTATTTATTAAATGAACCTAAAAAATATTTTTTCTCTTATAAAGTGGACCGGAGAGAGTATTATTCATATAATATTTATATAATTGTGTTTTTTTTAAAATAAGGGCAAAGATGGAATAAAAAGTTATAACTCATTCCGTTCCGTCCACTTTCCAAACAATGGAATGGGAACTTTGTTCCATTCCGTCATAAATTACCCAAACAATGGAATAAAATCTATGTTCCATTCCACTCCATTCCGCTCCGCTCCCTTCCATTCCGTTTCATTCCATTCCATCACATACCACCAATCCAAACATACCCTAGAGCGGAAATCGAACTAGGAGCACCGGGTCGACTACCATGTCTCGAGGCAAAGGCAGAATTATATGGTGTTCCTGGTATTCTCAAGAACACCCAAACATCCTGGTCTTAGTGATAATACCCTTAAATTTTACATAAGAGGTCTTGGGTTTGAATCCAATGGAACACACTAACAGAGTTTTTTTTTCTTACTTAGTTTTTTTACGACGTCGTTTTACTTAGTTTTTTTTCCTTCCTCCTTTTCCTCGCACCCGCACGCCCTTCCTTGTCTTCTCTTTTTCACGAAGACCTCCTCCTCCTCCTCCTTCTTCCATTTGGCCAATAATAATGATAAAAAGTCCAAAAATAACTATACAGAATTACAAATTAATAAAATTGTCCACAGTCCAAAAATACAAAAAATGATAATCAAAATTACACAAAAAATCTAGAAAAAACAAAAATAAATAAAAATAAGATCAATCAGTAATAACTTCTAAACCCTAAAAAATTCCTATAAATACTTAACAATTTTTAGAACAAAGGGAGAGGGACATTCAGATATCACCTAAAAGATTAGTTTCACATCAGAACTCTAATCACCTAAAAACACGGGTTCGAATTCTCGAAGCAAAGAAACAACGATTATTTAGAAATGAGGTAGCAATAAGAACAATAAGCAAAAAAAAAAGACTTTCTGAAACTCGGAAACCAGGTTGGTTTTGTCTTCTTTCTTTTTTTTTTTCATTATTTTGCATTAGATGATTTTAGGGTCATTTGCGTATTATATCAGTAGGTTAAAATGGGTTTGTCTGTAATATTGTTAGTGCTAGTTGACCATATGCTTTATTGGCCATTAATCTTATGTCAGGTTTGTTTAAAATCTAAAATAATCAGAAGTATATTAGTAGTAGAGATGGAATAGAAATAGGTAGATAGGGATAAAAATCACTAACAAGGTAAACCCTAAAAAAATAGAATAAGTTAGATGAAAAAGAAACATGAATCATTAGGGAATAAGAGAATGAGAATCATGCATTCCTTTAAATGTGCTCATTTCCTTTTATATCCCATTTTCCTTTTTTTTCTTCCTTTTTTCTTCCTTTAAATTTACCGCCATGGTAAGAAAGAGGACTCTCAACCTTATTCGACCGGACGAATGAAAAATCGCTTTGAGCGAACCGATAAAAGTTTCAAGCCAAGACCACTACAAAAAAAAGGTAATTTGCGAGGGACGTTAGCGAGGGAACTCTGGTCCCTCGCAAATTCAAGAATTAGCGACGGATTGGCTGAACATTAGCGAGGGAATCGGTCTTCTCATTTTTTTGGACATTAGCGACGGAATGGTCACGTTTAGCGACGGAATTTCCCTCGCAAAATGTTGGGCGCCAAATTGAAATTGCGTGGCACGCAAAACGAGGAGATTAGCGACGGATTTGCAGTCCCTCGCAAAACATTCTGACCGTTGCAGTGCCTAGGAACGCGTGACAATTAGCGACGGAATGCGTTCCCTCGCAAAATCCGTCACTAACTTTAATAAATGAACCGTTTTAATTTTTTTTTTCCTCACTCTTCTCTCTCACTCTTCACTTCATTCTTCACTCTTCTCTCTCACCACCCATCCGAATACTCCCCTCTCTCACCCCCCTTCTCTCAAATCCACAACCACCACCACCCTCACCCACGAAACCACCATCACCCACGGAACTCCTCTTCCTCTCCTCTCTCCCTCTCTCACGATTTCCCTCTTCTTCCACCACTCCACCACCACACAACCACCACTACCACCACCCACGAAACCACCACCACCGGAGCTCCTATTCCTTTCCTCTCCTCTATCTATCTCTCTCACAATTTGCCTCTTCTTCCACCACCATCACCACCCACGAAACCACCACCACCACCACCACCGGAGCTCCCATTTCCCTCAATTTGTAAGTTTTGATTTGCACTTTTTATGATATTGTTATAATTTTAATTTTTTTATTTATTGAAGTTGTTTTAATTTATTTATTGTTTGCTTGAAATTGAAATTTGGTGTTTGAAGCCTACAATTGCACCGGAGTGCGCACCGTCACCGAACCACCGCACCGGACGTCAATCTCGCTCATAACAGTTAGTTTTTAAAATAAATTATTGTTTTTAAAATAAATTGTTGTTGTTGTTGGTTAGGATTGAATTGGTTAGGATTGAATTAGTTAGGATTGAATTATTTGTTGTTGTTGTTGTTGTTGTTGTTGTTGTGTGTTAAGTTTTAAATTAGTTAGGATTGAATTATTTGTTGTTGTTGTTGTTGTTGTGTGTTGTTGTGAATTGGTTAGGATTGGTTAAGTGATATTGTAAAATGTGAGTTGTAGGATTGAATGTGAAATATGAGTTAAAATTGAGTGAATATTGTAAAATGTGAATGTTAGTAATTGAAAAATGAATTTAAATTTGTTAAAGTGAAATTGTTGAGAAGAGTTATATTGAAAATTGTTGAGAATTAAAAATTGTGTATGTTGTTAATTGTGTCAAATAGTTGAAATTGAAAAGTGTATTATTTTAGAGTTGTTAATTGAAAATCGTTTAATTGTTGTTTTGATGAACCCTAGGTTAGATGACTGTGTGGTGTTGATGGAAAAGGGTGAGGTGTTGTCCCTCACCCCCATAATTTGCTCGAAATCATCTTCATTGAGATAATTGCGAGACGATACTAACAACGGTAAGGTTGGGAGTTATATGAAATAACTTCCTTCACTACTTGGATGGAAAAGGGTTTTGTGCAGTCCTTGACCCCATACTCGGCTCGGAATCATCTCCGTTGAGATCATATCGATGCCACTAACTTGATAGGTTATTGGGAATGTTATGGGAATCTAACACATTTTCTTAAATATGTGTAGATGAATTGGTATGAATTTAATCGTGATTGGGTGTATGATCGGTTATTTCCTAGAAGAGCAGGTTTAAAGCAAAGTTTTGTAATTGGGGTTGAACAGTTTCTTGTTGTAGCGTGGCGACATGAATTGGCTAGACGGGAAAAGGGGGTTAGATGTCAATGTTTAAAATGCGACGGAATACCTATTAAGACCGATGATGAAATTAGGGAGCACTTGTATCGTTGGGGTTTTAAGCCTAATTATTGGATTTGGGTGGAACATGGAGAAAAAGGACGTCCAAATTTTGACGCAGGGGCTTCAAGCAGTTCTGGTTTTGGTGTTGCACGTAATGAAATTTTTGAGTCGATGGAAAACATGATTTGTGATGGTCTTAGGGTGAATGTGCCATTTGGTGAGCCTCAATATGACGATTATGATGAACTTCCAAATGAAGAAGCACAAAGATTTTATAACTTGTTAATAGATTCGAACAAACCGTTGTTTGAAGACTCCCCACAGTCAAAATTATCTATGTGTCTAAAGCTTTTATCTCTCAAGTCGATGAGTAATATTTCTGAGGTGGGTTTAGACTATGTGACTGAAATGATGTTGGAAGCGACACCTAATAAGGATAGTTTGCCCAAAAGTTATTATGAAGCAAAGAAGTTAGTTTCGAAGCTGGGATTGAATTTTAAGAAGATTGATTGTTGTTTAGAAGGGAACATGTTGTTTTACAACAACGAATTTGGTAAAAACGATGGTGAGCTACTTGAATGTAAATTCTGTGGAAGACCGAGGTATCACGATCGTAAAGGGGCAAAACGTAATTATAAACCAATCCCGATAAAGTCGATGTTCTATTTGCCTATAGTTTCAAGGTTGCAAATAATGTTTGTGGTGTGTGAGAATAAGATAACATTAATGCGCAAGTATACACAGTCACAAGTTATAGTATAAAAGATCGAACCCACAGAGATTGGATTAACTCTTATGCGTTGTTGTAAAGAAAGGCAAACTAGTGTGACTACACTATTCAAAATGTTTTGTTTTGGTTGAAGTTGAAATGAAAATAATTAGACAGAAAGCAAGTAAATTGTGTAAGAAATCAGTTGAGAATGAGAGTTGGGATGTTTTCACAAACTAAATCACTCTTGAGAATATTGTGTTTTCTTGTGGTGCAATTGCACTTAGTGCAGTTGCATCAGTGTGTGCTGGTCAGCTACTTTCGTCAGAGTTTCGTTACAAGCTCTATATGATCCTGTTTTTTTGCGGTAAAGAGTAGGGTTGTCAGTGCCTCTCTCGCCCCCTTACAGATAATCTAAGTTGCTTAAGTAAGTACACTCTTGTATCTTAAGATCTCTACACTTTTGTTGTAAGGACTATGTTAATCTTAAGCTAAGAATTAACATGGAATTAACAAGCTAACTTTATTAAAACAAGTTTAATAAGAAGCTTTATTAAACACTTATCCTTACTTAGTTCTTGATTTCTAGTTATAAGCCAATTAAGTGAATATAACTCTACTTGTTCTAAGTGATCAATATTAAAACAAGATTAAGAATTTAAACACAAGAACTAAAGTGCACACCACTTGAAAACACAATAACTTTCCTCAAAAGATCATTGGAAAGCTAGAACATCCAAACTCAAAAGAGTTTAGCTCATGTTGGACATGATAAAGCAAATATAAGTGAATGAAAGCATATTGCAATAAAGAGAAGTACAAGAGAATTCAAAAGAGTAACAAATGGAAAACTCTTGCATATATTTGCTTACAACTAATTTCTTGCACCTATTAGCTCTTTGAAGAAGTGAAGAAAGAAGTTGTCAATTTCCTCTTACCTTCCTCTCAAACTAACACTATGAAACTAAAAGAAAATAAAACTTTAAAACTAAGAAAAACTAAAATAAAAATAAAAAGATTATATGATATATGATATGATTCTCTACAATTTGGAATATTTTCAAGTGAGGAATTTGAGTCCTATTTATAGCCTTGGAGATTTCCTTCATGTTGAGGTTTCCTTGCTGAGTTAAGTTAACCAAACCATGGTTACTTTTTAAAAGTTGAAGATCAGTTTGGCTTTCAACACTCATCCTTAATTTGAGGTCCAACAAATGGTTGCCACATGTCTTGTAAGATAGATTTTTGTGAAGCCTTTTTGATTGTAGGCGCCTCCTTTGCAAGTGGCCATGTGTTCCCATGTGACTTCTGAGCAAGCAGCAATCCAACTAAGCATTATGGCAATGGTAAGAATTGAGGTGCTTCCAATGTGGGGTTGTGAGCTGCTTCGGTACAGAGTGGTGCAGTTGCACCAAGTGCAATTGCACTGCCTGGTGCAGTTGCATCAACTGGTGCAATTGCACTAAACTGCGGCTGCACTGAACAAACACATCAAACATACCAATATACAATAAAATGCTAAGTTATGGACTTCTCTTATCTGTAAACCATAAATGTTGTTATTTTATTCATATTAACATATTTAACATATAATAGACTTGATATTGGGCATTTATCTAAGTGAAAAAGCACAAATAACTCTATATAAAATAGAGTTATCACACCCCCAAACTTAAATCGTTGCTTGTCCTCAAGCAATGACAAAAAGAAAATACAAATAAGATTTCCAGATTTAAGAAGAACAGATCAGCTCATATTTCTTTCACAGAATGATTTTCAATAAATGCAACTCATGAACTTCATTTTTCAGAAACTTTCGTCTTTTGTGCCTTTGAATTCCAAAACATCCAAAGCTATTAAAACTCATTTGTGTGAGTGTGTGTCCTACTGAGATTCAATCAGTTCCAAAACTAAGTAACAAGTTTCTCCTAGCCTTTGAAAAATTTAGATCACGTTCGGTCAAAACAAAGATGTTTCAAAATATAGAGTAGACTAACAAAGTCCTCAAGAGTGGGGGCCTTAAGCACAACAAAGGGCTCGGATAGAGTATTTCAAACTGTTGAGTCAATGCACTTTTTGTATTTCTGGTGGTTCTTTTTCTTGATGCAAATGCAGTGAGTGCAGGTGCATCGTTTTTCTGAGGTGCAATTGCACTAGACTTTTTAACGGTGCAATTGCACTTAGTGCAACTGCACTTGATTTTTCTTTTCAAGACTTCTAGCTAATATTGCCCTCCTCACTGTCCTCCTTATGCATACTTTTTTCCTTTGGTCAGTTCTGTCTTCTTTTCTTCTTTTTCTTTTTCTTTGAATTTTTCTTTTTCTGACCAAATGCACTTATTGGAACAGGTACAGTTTTTTTGACTCAGGCAATAAAGCTTTCTTTCATTTTGAGTTCTTTTGGTAACCTATATGTATTGACTACTCTAAGTTTTTCATACTCAAGCCTTTGTATTCATAAAAATTCCCCCAAACTTAATTCTTTAAGCTCTTCTATATTTTTAATAAAAATTTATTTTTGAACTTAGTTTTCTAAAAATTCCTCTTGCATCAGATAGCTTATCACATAGCAAGGTTCTTTTCAAAAACTCAATTTTGATGTGTCAAAGTGATAATAACTATGGTCATTTTTGGAAAAAATGAGGCTTCTTTTTCTTTTTCTTTTGTTCATCATTAAAAATCAATTCGTAAATTGCATTTTTCTTTAAGTTTTTGAAAAAGATACTAAGCTGATCATGCTTCAAGATTCATCAAATCTTCAAAATATTAGTTAATTAAATACTTTGTTAAGTAAATCTAAAACAATTTAAAACATGACATTTATTAACACAATATAAATAAATAAAACACATATAAATACTAAAACAAACATACATATTATAGACTAACACATGCATTTAAAAGTTTGAGTGCTCTCCCCCCAACTTAAAAGTGAGCAGTGTCCTCACTGCTCAAAGTTGATTGCTAAAACAAATTGTTCAAAACAGGGGAGGGGGTTAATACATGTTGGACTCAAAACAAAACAGATAACATAAGTTCATAAAGTTTTGAAAAATAAAAACAACATTTAAAATTACTCGGGTTTTGCTCCAGATCTGAGTCTGTTGCTAGCCCTCGTTGCTGCACGTTTTGGTTTGAGTTTGGGTGGCCTCTTTGCTGCTGCTGCCTTGGATGCTGTTGCTCCAGGCTCAGTTGGTTTTGTTGTTGTCTTCTCTGCTTCAGGTGGTGCATCAGCACCAATTGTTTCTGTTGGTGCAGTTGCACCAAGTGCAACTGCACTGCTCTGATCAGCAACTTCTTGTGGTTGCTTCTCCTTTGCAGCAGTCTCTTCAGTGGTTGATTTCTGACCTCCTTCTTTCTCCTTGGCTTGTTGTTTTTGACCTTCCTCCACTTCCTTTGCTTGCATCTCAGATGTTTCTTTAGCCTTTCCTTTTTCACCAGATTTGTCCACCTCCTTTTCAGCTTCACCTGTTGTTGGGGTTTCCTGAGCAATTCCAGCTGCCTCAGCAATTCCTAGGAGGATTCTTGCAGATTCTTGACTCCTTTTGTCTGCTAATTCCTTCAGCACTACAGCAATCGTGTCATGCACATCTGTTGAGTAGGTGGTGACTGTTGGAAATTGCTGGGATGCAACTGCACTTGATGCAGTAGCATCAGGTGCAATTGCACCAGTTTCAGGACCTCCAATTCCAGTTTCTTCCCCTGGTTCTTCATTGATAACCTGCAAATTTTCTTTCAAAATATTGGGGTTAGTTGGAACAACAGTGGTCTCTGGTTGTGTTGGTGGGGTTGGTTCTTTTGGAGTTGGTGATTTGTGTTGTGGTGATTGAATTGGTGAAATGGATGGGGATTTTTCTTGTTCAGGGCTGATTTGGGTTTGTTGCTTGGATGGGTTTATTGGAGTGAGAATTGGTTCTGCTTGTTTTTTAGCAGCCTTCTTCTTCCTTAACATTTCCTCCATGGTCAAATCTAAATCAGATATAGTTTCATCACTTTCCTCATCTTCATTTCTCTCCATTTCTTTCACTATTTTAACAGTTTCTGGGTCTTCATCAGTATCCTCCAAGTCTTCATCCAGAACTTCCTTCAATTTCTTTTTCTTTCCCTTTCCTTTTCCTTTGGTCTCCCTCTTTCTTTTCAATACTTTCTTCTTCTTTTCTTCTTTTTCACTCTCCTCTTTTTCTTTATCTTCTTCTTCTTCAAATACCCAGGATGGAAATTCTGGGGTGTCTAACACTGTGGGTAATTGAGAAATTTCCAAAAGCCTTTGTTGTAGCCATTCATGTTGTTCTTGTTGGAACTTCCAAACAGCTTGGTGCTTTTGCACTAGATGCTCTTGCACCAAGTTTGGTTGTTCTCTTGCTATTTTTCTTTCTTTCAACTCTGCAGATAAGGCTCCAGGTGGAAATTTTCTGTACTGATGTTCTTCAACAGTGATATGAACCCCTTGCTTCATACACAGTTCAGTAATCAAA
Source organism: Astragalus glycyphyllos (assembly GCA_963573325.1). Lineage (NCBI taxonomy): Eukaryota > Viridiplantae > Streptophyta > Magnoliopsida > Fabales > Fabaceae > Astragalus > Astragalus glycyphyllos. The sequence goes on from OY754307.1 coordinate 115,835,155, forward strand.
CATGGAAAATAAAGGAATCCTTCTGTTTTGTCTGAGCAATCTAAGATTTCCTTGTTGATAATTTTTCCAATGTTCACATTCTCATCAGTCAAGATTGAATCAAGAATGATCAATCTATCCTTAGAGACTGTGTAAGTGTGTGAAGTGGGCAGAATGGAGCAGTTTATGAAAATGTGCCAGTTTCCTAATTCTGGGATAAGATATTTGGTTTTCACCTTAAACTCAGTATGAGTGAACTTTTCCCATGGTGCATTAGGTACTGCTACCCGTGATTTAATAATCTCCATTTGTTTCTTCCCGTAGGTTTCCATTTTTTCATCAAAATTAGGGCCATTATATAACAGATTATAATGATCATTCAGTCTCTTTTCATCAAAATAGATTTTTCTACCCCTAACAATAGAGAAGTTTTGAGATTTACCTCCCTTGCTATTCAGAATTCCAGCATAAAATTCTCTCACCAGTTGCTCCAAGTAGTAAGCCCTATGTTGAATGAATAGATCCCAGTGTTGAGCATCAACGGTTGCTAAGAAATTTGGGTGTGCCCTCATCAGATTGTATCCTCGTTCTGGCCAGAATTTCATCTCCCAGAAGTGTGGGTTTGCCACATCAAGTGTAACAGTGACTGATGCAGTTGCACCAGAAGATTTCTTTGATGGTTCTGCACCTGCGTTCTTGCCAGAGGACTTTGTTGCTACCTGTTTGCGTGTCATTTTGAGAGATTGGGGTTTGAATTTGTTGAGAAGTTGAAGATGAACAGTGTATGAATTTGGGAATTTTCTGAGAGAGAAGAGATTGCGAGAATTGGTTACTGTTTGTGTATTGGAAGAAGTGGTGAACGGTTACTTTTGGGTTAGTGGGATGGTTTAATGAGGTAAAGGTATGAGTGGAGGTTGATTTGATGGATGTTTCTAGCCGTTAGGCTATGTGGGTTAACATGCAAGGCTACACGTGTCTGATTAGGTGAATCCACACCATTTAAACTGAAGTACGTTGTGTTGAGCTGGCACTTCATCAAAATCATCCTCCCTTTTTGAAATTGTTGGTGCAGTAGCACTGGAAAGGGGTTCGGTGCAATTGCTCCTGATGAGTGATAGGTGCATTTGCACTTGGTGCAGTTGCACCAATTCCTGTTTATCTACAAAACACTTAAAAAAAAACATCAAATTGCACAAAATATTAAATATTTATCAAAAATTTATGGGTTGCCTCCCATCAAGCGCTTGTTTTAAGAGTCTTTCAGCCTGACTTTTCCTTGTTTCAGGAATTTTCAAAATGAGTGGTGCTTTCACCTTGCACCACATGCTCACCATAATACATTTTCACTCTTTGCCCATTTACCTTGAAAGTGGTATTTGAGGCTGCATCATAAAGATCAACTGCGCCATGAGGATAGACTTTAACTAATTTGAATGGTCCTGACCACCTTGATTTTAATTTTCCAGGGAACAATTTCAACCTAGAATTGTATAACAGAACCAATCCTCCTTCTCTAAGTTCTCTCCTTTGGATCTTCTTATCATGCCATGCTTTGGTTTTAGCTTTGTACATTTCTGCATTCTCATAAGAGAAATGCCTAAATTCTTCTAATTCATTAAGCTCTAAAAACCTTTGTTTTCCTGCCTTAGTGAGATCAAAATTCAGCTTTTTAATAGCCCAATATGACTTGTTTTCTAACTCAATAGGCAGATGGCATGCTTTGCCATAAACTATCCTATAGGGGGACATACCTAATGGAGTTTTAAATGCAGTTCTGTATGCCCATAATGCTTCATCTAAGTGTAAGGACCAATCTTTTCTTGTTGGTCCAACCATTTTTTCAAGCATTCTCTTAATTTCCCTATTAGATAATTCAGCTTGTCCACTTGTTTGTGGATGATAGGCTGTAGCTATCTTGTGTTTGATCCCATATTTTGCAAGAAGTTTTTCAATAAGTTTATTGCAAAAATGTGAGCCTTCATCATTGATGATTGCTCTTGGGGTGCCAAATCTTGTAAAAATGTTTCTTTGAAGAAATTTGCTAACTGATTTGGCATCATTATTTGGTAATGCTACTGCCTCTACCCATTTGGACACATAATCAACAGCTACTAATATGTAATTGTTTCCAAAAGAAGGTGGAAAAGGACCCATGAAATCCATGCCCCAAACATCAAAAAGCTCAATTTCCAAAATATTAGTTCTAGGCATTTCATGTTTTTCAGAAATGTTTCCACTTCTTTGGCATTTGTCACAGGTTTTGACCCAATTATAAGCATCTTTAAATAAAGTGGGCCAGAAATAACCTGACTGCAATGCTTTAGCTGCTGTTCTGTTGCTTCCAAAGTGACCTCCATATGGTGCTGAATGACAGTGCAGAAGCACTGCTTGCTGCTCTGATTCTGGAATGCACTTCCTCATTATTTGATATGGACATATCTTATACAGATAGGGTTCATCCCAATAGTATTGCTTGATTATGTGGAAGAATCTCCTTCTTTGTTGATAGCTCATGTCCTTTGGTACAATTCTACTCACAAGGAAATTGACTATGTCAGCATACCATGGTGCAGTTGCACTTGGTGTAATTGCACTGGCTGGTGCAATTGCACTTATTGCACAAGCACTTATTGTATTATTGGTAATTGCCAACAACTTCTCATCTGGGAAATTCTCCTTGATTTCTTGTGTACCTGCATTTTCACTTTCTAATCTAGATAAATGGTCAGCCACTTGGTTCTCCACCCCCTTTTTGTCTCTAATCTCAAGATCAAATTCTTGAAGGAGGAGAATCCATCTAATTAGCCTTGGTTTTGCATCCTTCTTTGCAAGCAAATACTTGATGGCAGAATGGTCAGTATAAACAATAACTTTAGTGCCAATCAAGTAGGATCTAAACTTATCAAATGCAAATACAACAGCTAATAACTCTTTCTCTGTCACAGTATAATTCATTTGAGCTTCAATAAGTGTTCTGCTAGCATAATAAATTGAGTGAAAGATTTTGTCGTACCTTTGCCCTAGGACAGCTCCTACTGCAAAGTCACTAGCATCACACATGAGTTCAAAGGTCCTGCTCCAATCTGGTGTTACTATCACTGGTGCAGTTACCAGTGCCTTTTTAAGCTTTTGAAATGCTTCCATACAGAGTTCATCAAAGTGAAATTGTGTATCTAATTGTAAAAGAGTACACAATGGTTTAGAAATTTTTGAAAAATCTTTGATGAATCTTCTATAGAAGCCAGCATGGCCTAAGAAGCTTCTGATTCCTTTGACAGTTGATGGAGGTGGTAATCTCTCAATGACCTCAATCTTGGCCTTATCCACTTCAAGACCTTTTTTTGAAATTTTATGTCCAAGCACAATGCCTTCTTGTACCATGAAATGGCACTTCTCCCAATTGAGTACTAGGTTGGTGTCTTCACATCTTTGGAGAATTTTTTCTAACTTTGATAAACATAATGGAAATGTTTCTCCAAAAACTGAAAAATCATCCATAAAAACTTCCATTGATTGCTCAATGAAGTCAGAAAATATAGACATCATGCATCTTTGAAATGTAGCAGGTGCATTACAAAGTCCAAAAGGCATCCTTCTAAATGCAAAGGTACCATAGGGACATGTAAAAGTAGTTTTTTGTTGATCCTTAGGTTCTATTGCAATTTGATTGTAACCTGAATAACCATCTAAGAAACAATAAAACTCTTTTCCTGCTAACCTATCTAACATTTGATCAATGAAAGGCAAAGGAAAGTGATCCTTTTTTGTGGCTTTATTGAGTTTTCTGTAATCCATACAGATCCTCCAACCTGTGACAGTCCTAGTTGGAATCAACTCATTCTTTTCATTGGCTATTACTGTCACACCCCCTTTTTTAGGAACACATTGTACAGGGCTAACCCATGCACTATCAGATATGGGGTATATGATTCCAGCATCTAGCCACTTAATTATTTCTTTCTTTACAACCTCTTTCATTATTGGATTTAGCCTTCTTTGTCCTTCTATGTAATTTTTAGAATTCTCTTCTAAAATTATCCTATGCATGCAAATTGAAGGGCTAATTCCTTTTATGTCTGCCATTTGCCAACCTATAGCTTTCTTATGCTTTTTTAAAGTACTAATGAGATCATTTTCCTGTTCTAATGATAGCTCAGATGAAATGATAACTGGGAGTGTATCACTTTCTCCTAAGAAAGCATATTTTAAATGTTGAGGCAGTTCTTTCAATTCTAATTTGGGAGATTGTTCAATTGAGGGTAAATTTTGTTTAAGGTTAGGGTCTTCTAAATTAAGAGATTCATAAGTTCTAGCCCATACCTTAGGTGTTGGTTCTTCCTTTGGTAGTATGTCTTTTTCCAGCATTTCTTCTTCAGGAAGTGCATTTGCATCAGGTGCAAGTGCACTGGTAAGATGATCATACTGCTTGTTGAACTGCTTTTGCACCAAATGATCAAGAGAGATAATTGCTGAACATTCTTCACTTTCCTCTGCAGGATAATTCAGAGCATTCATTACATTGAATTTCACCTCTTGATCATTTACTCTCATGGTTAGTTCTCCTTTTTGCACATCAATCAATGTTTTCCCAGTTGCTAAGAATGGCCTTCCAAGAATAACTGGTACTTCTTCATCTGCAACAAAGTCTAGAATAACAAAATCTACAGGAAATACAAATTTGTCAACCTTTACCAAGATATCTTCAATGATTCCTTCTGGGTAAGCTATTGTCCTGTCTGCAAGTGACAATGTTAAAGATGTAGGTTTAGCATGTCCAATTCCTAACTGTGTAAAGACAGATTTAGGCATCAAGTTGATGCTTGCTCCTAAATCACACAATGCACGACCTGTATAATAATTACCTATTGAAAATGGAATTGTAAAGCTACCTGGATCTTTTAATTTTCTTGGAATTTTGTTTTGCAAAATCAAACTACATTCTTTGGACAAAGCAACTGTTTCAAATTCACCTAATCTTCTTCTTTTTGAAAGAACATCTTTCATGAATTTAGCATAATTAGGCATTAGTTGCAATGCTTCAATCAAGGGAACATTAATATGCAATTGCTTTAAAACATTTAAAAACTTACTGAATTGCTTCTCCTCATGTGCCTTTTTTAATCTTTGAGGAAAAGGAGGAGGAGGATATTCAGGAACTAACCTTTGAGTTGGAACTTTATGAGATGCAGATGCATCAGGTGCTTCTGCATTTTGAGAACTTTTTTCATTTTTATTTTCTTCTCCCTTACCTGTACCTTCATTCTCATAAGGTTCTGTAAGATCTTTCCCATTTCTGAGAGAGATAGCTTTCACTTGTTCCTTACCTGGCCTCTGAGATGGACTTGCTTCTGTATTGGATGGTAATGTACCTGTTGGTCTTTGATACAGAGCAGTTGCTAACTGACCTACCTGATTCTCCAAATTTTTGATTGATGCATCTTGGGCTTGCCTAGCTGTTCTAGTTTCACTAATGAAAGATTTGAGCAAACCTTCTAAGGAGTTATCAGTAGCAGGTTGTTGTTGTTGAGGCCTTTGGTAGTTCTGAGATTGAAATCTTGGTGGAAGGGTTGGTGCAGTTGCACTAGGTGCAGGTGCACTAGTATTGTTCCATCTGAAGTTTGGATGGTCTTTCCAACCAGCATTATAGGTATTGGAGTAAGGGTTGTTATTCCTATTATAACTTACATAATTTACAGAGACAGGGTTGCTAGGACATTCTTCATAAAGGTGACCTCCTCCACAATAAACACAACTTACAGCTCCTGGAGGGGCTTGTTCTATTGCTGCTGCAGTGTTCTCAATTGGTGCAGCTGCACTAGATGCAGTTGCACTGGTTGTGGTGAAGTTTTTGAACATGTTTGCTAGTGAGGCTACTTGAGCAGATAGGGCTGATATTTCACTAATTTCATGTACCCCTGATGATTTCTTTTGGGTACTTACCCTCTCAGTAGGCCAACTAGAACTATTAGTAGCAATTCTATCAATCAATTCACATGCTTCATTATAAGACAGATTTAACAAAACACCACCAGATGATGCATCAAGCATTATTCTAGTTTGTGGTTCCAAACCATTATAAAATGTTTCCATCTGAATAATAACTGGAAGACCGTGGTGTGGACATTTTCTTAACAGTTCTTTCCATCTTTCCCATGCTTCAAACAATGATTCAGATTCTTTTTGTCTAAAAGATGTAATATCATTTCTCATTCTGGCATTTTTGATAGGTGGGAAATATTTTGACACAAACTTTTCAGCCATTTCATTCCATGTATGAATAGAATTAGGTTCTAATGAATTTAACCATGATTTAGCCTTATCTTTCAAAGAATATGGAAATAGCTTAAGTCTAAATGCATCTTCACTAACACCAGGTATGATAAAGTTACTACATATTTCTAAAAACTGTTTTAAATGCTCATGGGGATCCTCATGAAGAAATCCACCAAATTGACCAATTGTTTGCAACATTTGAAACATCATGGGTTTAAATTCAAAATGGACAGCCTCTATGTGAGGTCTTGCTATGCTGGTTTGCATGTTTTGATGATCAAACATAGCATAATCTCTCATAGGTCTATCTCTATCATTAATCATACCTATTGGTCCCATGTGAATGAATTGATTTCTGTGATCTGCTTCAGCATCTCCTTGTGATCCAGGACCACCTCTGACTGAGGCTGGTCTTGAGCCTTCTCCTTCACCTTGTTGAGACATGTTGTTTCTGCAACTTTGAAGTCTTTGTTTCTGGAGTTTACGCAACCTTCTAAACTGTCTTTCTATCTCTGGATTAAACTCAAATTCTGGTGATCTGTCTCTGGGCATAAGCTAGTGCAGTTGCACTAGGTGTAAATGCACCTGTTTCTGCACAGAAAAACAAAATACCAGAATAACAAAACAAAATAAAAAAAAAATAAATATAAACACTAATCTACTATCTTTAAAACAACAAAAATTAATGACAATCCCCGGCAACGGCGCCAAAAACTTGGTGTGTGAGAATAAGATAACATTAATGCGCAAGTATACACAGTCACAAGTTATAGTATAAAAGATCGAACCCACAGAGATTGGATTAACTCTTATGCGTTGTTGTAAAGAAAGGCAAACTAGTGTGACTACACTATTCAAAATGTTTTGTTTTGGTTGAAGTTGAAATGAAAATAATTAGACAGAAAGCAAGTAAATTGTGTAAGAAATCAGTTGAGAATGAGAGTTGGGATGTTTTCACAAACTAAATCACTCTTGAGAATATTGTGTTTTCTTGTGGTGCAATTGCACTTAGTGCAGTTGCATCAGTGTGTGCTGGTCAGCTACTTTCGTCAGAGTTTCGTTACAAGCTCTATATGATCCTGTTTTTTTGCGGTAAAGAGTAGGGTTGTCAGTGCCTCTCTCGCCCCCTTACAGATAATCTAAGTTGCTTAAGTAAGTACACTCTTGTATCTTAAGATCTCTACACTTTTGTTGTAAGGACTATGTTAATCTTAAGCTAAGAATTAACATGGAATTAACAAGCTAACTTTATTAAAACAAGTTTAATAAGAAGCTTTATTAAACACTTATCCTTACTTAGTTCTTGATTTCTAGTTATAAGCCAATTAAGTGAATATAACTCTACTTGTTCTAAGTGATCAATATTAAAACAAGATTAAGAATTTAAACACAAGAACTAAAGTGCACACCACTTGAAAACACAATAACTTTCCTCAAAAGATCATTGGAAAGCTAGAACATCCAAACTCAAAAGAGTTTAGCTCATGTTGGACATGATAAAGCAAATATAAGTGAATGAAAGCATATTGCAATAAAGAGAAGTACAAGAGAATTCAAAAGAGTAACAAATGGAAAACTCTTGCATATATTTGCTTACAACTAATTTCTTGCACCTATTAGCTCTTTGAAGAAGTGAAGAAAGAAGTTGTCAATTTCCTCTTACCTTCCTCTCAAACTAACACTATGAAACTAAAAGAAAATAAAACTTTAAAACTAAGAAAAACTAAAATAAAAATAAAAAGATTATATGATATATGATATGATTCTCTACAATTTGGAATATTTTCAAGTGAGGAATTTGAGTCCTATTTATAGCCTTGGAGATTTCCTTCATGTTGAGGTTTCCTTGCTGAGTTAAGTTAACCAAACCATGGTTACTTTTTAAAAGTTGAAGATCAGTTTGGCTTTCAACACTCATCCTTAATTTGAGGTCCAACAAATGGTTGCCACATGTCTTGTAAGATAGATTTTTGTGAAGCCTTTTTGATTGTAGGCGCCTCCTTTGCAAGTGGCCATGTGTTCCCATGTGACTTCTGAGCAAGCAGCAATCCAACTAAGCATTATGGCAATGGTAAGAATTGAGGTGCTTCCAATGTGGGGTTGTGAGCTGCTTCGGTACAGAGTGGTGCAGTTGCACCAAGTGCAATTGCACTGCCTGGTGCAGTTGCATCAACTGGTGCAATTGCACTAAACTGCGGCTGCACTGAACAAACACATCAAACATACCAATATACAATAAAATGCTAAGTTATGGACTTCTCTTATCTGTAAACCATAAATGTTGTTATTTTATTCATATTAACATATTTAACATATAATAGACTTGATATTGGGCATTTATCTAAGTGAAAAAGCACAAATAACTCTATATAAAATAGAGTTATCAGTTTGCATCAGCCGAAATTGCGCAGAAAATGACTTGGCATTATGACAATAAGTGTACCTCGGACATTTTACGCCACTCATCTGACGGTGAAGCATGGAAGCACTTTGATGAAGTGCATTCTGATTTTGCCTCAGACCCACGGAATGTTCGGCTTGGCTTGTGCTCTGATTGATTTACTCCATATATCCAAGCATCGGCGTCACCCTACTCTTGTTGGCCAGTCATTGTTACCCCTTACAATCTTCCTCCTGAGATGTGCATGACTAAGCCGTATATGTTTTTGACTTGTCTTATACCTGGTCCACACAATCCAAGGGCTAATATTGATATCTTTTTGGAACCTCTGATTGATGATCTTAAGAGATTGTGGGGGGGGGGGGGGGGGGGGGGGGGGGGTGGGGGGTGTTTTGACATATGATGCAGGGGAGCTGGGACCCTACCTCACTTGGTGAACTTCCTCCTGAGATGCGAGATCTGGCAAACATCAATTGCGAGAAATTAGTTGGTTGGTACAAGGGTCGGATTTTATGTTGATTTGGATTTATATTATGTTGATTTGGATGGAATTAAAACTGTTTTAGCTATTTCAATCAGGTATAAAATCAGGTCTATCAATAAAAAAAATAGGTTTAGCAGAAAAAAAAATTTAAAAAAAAAATGGGATTAGCGAGGGATTTAGCGAGGGAATTAGCGAGGGATTTAGCGAGGGAATAGTGGACGCGTGGCTGTCAGAACTTGACCACGTGTCCCTCAATATTAGCGAGGGATTAAAATCCCTGGCTAATTAGCGATGGAATTAGCGAGGGATTTAAATTCCCTCGCTAATTGGATTAGCGAGGAGGGATTTAGCGAGGGAACCTGTCCCTCGCTAATTCCCTCGCAAATGACCATTAGCGAGGGATTTTGGTCAGTTTGCGAGGGAAATTTCCCTCGCTAATCCCTGTTTTTTTTGTAGTGGACCATCTTACGGAATAATCTCGGCTTGGGGGCAACTGTTCTGGATTGGGCCACGAGGCCCACTCAGTAATTGACATAGAGTGGCCCAATCACTTTGGTCCATATCCACAATCTACAAGCCCAATTATGACTCTCATATTTGGAGGGCTCAGATCAACTCGTTCAATCCAACGACTCACAATTGGCACGCTTTACTATAAATACTGGCTCACATTGCCATAATGAGGGAGACTCTCATTCCTTGCTAAATCACTCACCTACTCTCAATACTAACTTGGGCGTCGGAGTGGCTTCGCAGGTCCCCCTCCCGAGTGCTCGTTGACATCAAGCCATACCGCAACAGTCCATCGACGCAGTCCGCACAACACTGCTAGGTACAGAACATTGGCAACCACAGTGGGAGGTATCTACCTTTCACACCATTCCTACACTTAGAAACTTCTCTCTTGCGTTTCCATGGCTCCCAGAGGCAGACCCCGGGTTACGAACGTTGCGGTGCCTGCACCTCAACTTGAAGGCACTCTACCCTTGTTCAAGTTGCACAAGAAGTTCCCCCATCGGAGGGGGCTCATTCCCCGGATGTGAACCAGCTGTTGGATCTTCTGGCCAACCGCACTCAAACCATGCTGCTGCAAGAGGTGCGCCTTAGGCAAATTGAGAGGCGTGTGGCCTCTATGCCCGAGAAACCTCCTCCTTTTTGGGGAACTCCTCCTCAAACGACTGTGGTATCGAGACCCTGTCGTTCCCCCCCTCGGAGGCGCGATGTTCATCGCTCCCCGCCTAAGAGGAAGCACGCGTACCGTTCCCCTCCTAGACGTAGGAGGCATCAGGGATCCGACTCACCACCAAGGGCCTCTCCTTCATCTTTGGACAGGACTTACCAGTCTGATGACACCCACTCCAAAGTGTCTTCACGTGACTCCTCTGATTCACGTGACAGGTCAAGGAGCAAGGCTAAGATTCACAAGAGACGTCGTCGCAGATCGCTATCGAGGAGATCTCCCGACAAGCACAGATACCAAGACTTTGACTTCCAAGATGTCTCACCTCGCAACTCAAGGAGGTTTGCGGATGAAGGACCCTTCACCCATAGGGTGGGGGAATGCCCAATTCCAAGAACCTTCGAAAAACTACCAACTCTCAAGATGTACGATGGGACTGGAGATCCAAACCGACACTTGGCTCATTTCTCACTCATGATGCGCTATAGAGGCACTCGGAAACCTGTTCATTACAAGATTTTCCCTCTCATTCTCGAGGACACAGCATTGGAGTAGTTCCAAGAGCTGAAGCCAAACTCCATCTCTTCATGGGGACAGCTGGCAAGATTGTTCACGGCTCGTTTCACCGCCTCCCGACTGAAGCCAAAGTCTGAGGAAGTGCTGAGGGCTGTCAGGCAGCGGGAAGGTGAAACACTTAGAGAATACATTGAGCGTTTCAATAAGGAAGCTTCATGCGTTCGGAATTTGGAAGACAAGCAAAGACTGTTTTGGATGAAAAACGGCCTCAAAAAGGGAAGTCTTTTTGAAATTGATGTGGGGGTCAACAAACCCAGAGACTTAGGTGAGTTCCTCCAAAAGTCACAAAAGTACATGGACTACGAAGAGAGTAAGTTGGCTTACCAAGAGGAAGCCAAGGTTGGCAGCAAAGAGGACGAGCGGGCCTATAAGGCCACCGAAGAGCTATGGTAGAAGCAAGGCCAAGTTGAGAGAGCTCTCTTTGAATCTCGACCCCGACAAGGTCGTTTCTCAGAGTACACCCTGCTGAACACATCCCAGGCTGAGATCCTTGCTAAATGCGCCGACGCGGAGTTTCGAGATATCAAACAGCCTGAACCTCTCGTACAAAGGAAAGGCCGAGCCTCTAAGAAGTATTGCCATTATCACAAAGGTTATGGGCACAGTACCAACAAATGCTACACCCTCAGGGATGACATTGAAGAGCTGATCCGCGAAGGGAAGCTTTCCCAGTACGTGAATGAAGAAGAGGAGGAGACCCATGACTCTGAATAGGGAACAAAGCATCAAAACTGAACCTAGAGCTAGGACTAGTTAAGAATTTTGTAGTTTGGGCACAAAAGCAGAATGTAAAAGCTCGATATGAATGGTTAACAAAAGTTCATTTTGCAAGTATAGTTTTTGCTCTAGCCCACCAACATTAACATTGGTTCAAAAGAAAATCCATTAATATTAAGAAAGAAAAAGGTCCAACTCCATAGCTGGCGGCAGAACGAAACAAGTTTGAGAGAGGACATACCCTATTGGGAGGGATTGCCTAGCTCACAGGGGCAATCTCAACGTTAGCTCTAAGCCAAAACCATATTCTCAAGACGGTATTTTCAAATGCACCTCTTGGACTCCCAGTAGTGGAGTGAAGAGTGTCATCACACGCCGAATCAAATAAAGACTGTCGGTAAAAGATTAATCGAGGAGAGACACTAGGATCATTAGCATTTTCCCTATATACCGAGGCAGGAATCTCGTGTTTCTTTTCCACTAAGTGACCTTGGTGATTACGACCCCTTGGACGAGTTATATCTGGGCCGAGTCCTGGTAAATTGTGCCAAGGGTATACTTCAAGTGACCTTGGTGGTCACAACCCCTTGGGCGAGTTATATCTGGGCCGAGTCCAGGTAAACTGTGCCGAGGGTATACTTCAAGTGACCTTGGTGGTCACAACCCCTTGGACAAGTTATATCTGGGTCGAGTCCTGGTAAACTGTGCCAAGGGTATACTTCAAGTGACTTGGTGGTCACAACCCCTTGGGTGAATTATATCTGGGCCGAGTCTTGGGAAATTGTGCCAAGGGTATACTTCAAGTGACCTTGGTGGTCATAACCCCTTGGACGAGTTCTATCTGGGCTGAGTCCTGGTAAACTGTGCCAAGGGTATACTTCAAGTGACCTTGGTGGTCACAACCCCTTGGGCGAGTTATATCTGGGCCGGGTCCTGGGAAACTGTGCCAAGGGTATACCTCTAGTGACCTTGGTGGTCACAACCCCTTGGGCGAGTTATATCTGGGCCGAGTCCTGGGAAACTGTGCCAAGGGTATACCTCAAGTGACCTTGGTGGTCACAACCCTTTGGGCGAATTATATCTGCGCCGAGTCCTGGGAAACTGTGCCGAGGGTATACTTCAAGTGACCTTGGTGGTCACAACTCCTTGGACGAGTTCTATCTGGGCTGAGTCCTGGTAAACTGTGCCAAGGGTATACTTCAAGTGACCTTGGTGGTCACAACCCCTTGGGCGAGTTATATCTGGGCCGAGTCCTGGGAAACTGTGCCAAGGGTATACCTCAAGTGACCTTGGTGGTCACAACCCCTTGGGCGAATATACTTGTGGAAACGAAGGCCGGCACCCTGCCGGGTTTGACATATCGAACCCTCGGCCCTATGATTTGTATCCCGACACCATGTAACCCGGCACCCTTGAGGGTTGTCTAGTCCGCAGACCATAACTTTGTCCATGTTTATCCGATGGAGGCGTGTGAGCATGCGTTGGAAAGCTAAGAGGCAGAGCTACAATTCTTATGTTAAGCTCAAGATCCAGTTCTGACGTATTCAACCCCGCCACCCTGCCGGTGTCCGGGGCGTGCGCAAGAGAAGAAGTTGAACCCCAACACCCTGCCGGTGTCCGGAGCGAGCACTGAAAAATTAAGGGGTCAAAGAGGAAGAAATTCATGCGAATTTTTCTAAGTGGCAAAGAGAAAGAAATTCATGCGAATTCCTCTAAGTGTCAAAGACAAAGAACACTTAAATTTCTTATTATATAAGGTGGCGAAGACCAAAAATTCACCAGAATTATTCCAAGTGGCTAAAACAAAATACGAGAGGCCAACTACTTTATTTTAATCTCACACGAATGCAAGAGGCCCAACACCCTTGAGGTGCATAAGGGCGTGGTAAGAAACTTAGCATTCTAATGGTTTGTGGATTTAGTCTCAAGCACCATGAGGTGCGTATGAACCAGGAGGTGCACAAAGTGTAACACGTTACCCTGGCATACTGCCGGTTTGCGAGTCAAGCTCCATAAGGTGCGCGCGGCGAGTCACGGGACCCCGGCACCCTGCCAGTTTACAAACGGCACCATCGCGAAGAAAAGTGATCTCAGGCATACGGCAAGGTTGAACGCCGGCAAGCTGCCGGTTTACAACCTCTAACATCGGCACTCCCCTGTAGCCCACGAACGCCGACAAGCTGCCGGTTTATAGAGAACAAAACCAAAGGCGCACGCAAGGCGAACACCGGCAGGCTTCCGGTTTACAATGACCGAAACTCGAAGCGCGCGGAGTGGACACCGGCAAGCTGCCGGTTTACAAGTGAACACCGGTAAGCTGCCGGTTTACGAAGTGGACACCGGCAAGTTGCCGGTTTACGAAGTTGAGACCCAACACGCGAAGGAGGCTGGCCGAGAGGTACACGCGAGCTTGGATTATTTCACACGGGCAAAAAACGATTGCACACAGGATGGGATTACTGGGAGGATATTCATCCCATGGGAGGTTAATAAAATAAAGAAACTCAAAATACTCACCAAGTAGTGGTTGGAAGAAAGCTCCAAAGAGGAAGATTATGTGGTCCCAAAGTTTAATCCAAGTTGTGTGGTTCCAAGAGCCTTATCCACAAGTTCAAATTTCATTCAAGACTTTTTACTCTCTCACTCTAGAATGTGGTCCAAAGGTTAAATTTTTAAATTTACCGCCATGGTAAGAAAGAGGACTCTCAACCTTATTCGACTGGACGAATGAAAAATCACTTTGAGCGAACCGATAAAAGTTTCAAGCCAAGACCATCCTACGGAATAATCTCGGCTTGGGGGGCAACTATTCTGGATTGAGCCACGAGGCCCACTCAGTAATTGACATAGAGTGGCCCAATCACTTTGGTCCATATCTACAATCTACAAGCCCAATTATGACTCTCATATTTGGAGGGCTCAGATCAACTCGTTCAATCCAACGTCTCACAATAGGCACGCTTTCCTATAAATACTGGCTCACATTGCCATAATGAGGGAGACTCTCATTCCTTGTTAAATCACTCACCTACTCTCAATACTAACTTGGGCGTCAGAGTGGCTTCGTAGTGGCTTCGCAGGTCCCCCTCTCAGGCGCTCGTTGACATCAAGCCATACCGCAAGAGTCCACCGACGCAGTCTGCACAACACTGCTAGGTACAGAACAAATAAGTTAGATGAAAAAGAAACATGAATCATTAGGGAATAAGAGAATGAGAATCATGATTCCTTTAAATGTGCTCATTTCCTTTTATATCCCATTTTCCTTTTTTTTCTTCCTTTTTTTAATAAAATAATTAAGAACTTGGCAAAAAGAAAATAAAAGAAATAGTAAGAATCAGATTCATTTTCGCACCCCTGCTGTTAATGATGTAGCACTTCCCCTGCATAGGTCTGTTCTCGCAGGCCAGCAGCTTGAAAGCCCGATAACAAAAACTGGACTGCAGCTAGTGACACCCCGCTTTTAATAATGCAACCCCTGAAGCAAATTACACCCCTCTTTTACTACTGCACCCCCTTTAGTTTCTTTTTATATTTCTTTACACCAAACCAAATTTTCTCACAAACTATGTTTTTTTTATTTACAAAAAACCTATAAAAATAAACAAATAAATTCTTTTTTTAAAAACAAATAGGGGATTAATTCGGTTGTACGACCGGGTTGGTCAGCTTTTCAGGACGACGAATGAGGTATCTCTCTCTAAAGTAGTCTTGTTCGTCTCGGGCCTCTCCACCTTGGTAGTCGTGATCTCTACCAATGTACGGGCAAGAGGCTTGGTTGAGACTTCCTCGATCTCAAGAACTGGTGAGTGTGCATATTTCTTTTGATTTGCCAAAATATTAACTTCTTCAGTTCTTCTCTTTAGCCAGGCTCCAAAATTTTGTTTTCTTACTAGTAATTCAACAAGTTGTTTACATTAATGTGAAATTTACAATGCATTAAAAAAATTGGTTATAAAATAAAATTCATTATAAAAATTTATTAATAATTTTGTAACAAAAAATGTAATATATATATATATATATATATATATATATATATATATATATAAAGGGATGACGGCACAAATTTCTTGATTTTCGCAAATCATGACTTTTATCGAAACCTTTTTCTTAAAGTTGAATTTCTAGTCTTGTAGTAATGTTATGCTTCTTGATTTTTAACAATATGAGAGATTTAAGATTATTAAGTAGGATAAAAAAGAAACTTCAAACGGTAAAGATACGATAACGATGATGATAATAATATATAGTAGTAGTAGATTCCGTTGTTTCTTAATTTTAAACTTCCATTAAAAACTCCATCCAAACGTTCACAAACTAAATAGAACAAGTATTCCATGGGCTTAAATATGTATATTACATAATGGCGTAATTTGCATATTTTTATCGAGCAAAATATCGACTAGGTGCAATGGGCGTAATAGGAGTAGTGGGACTTCTGGGTGTTAAGGGTATGGAAGGAAATCCTGGAAAACCAGGAAACTTAGGTATGCCAGGAAATCCTGGAAAACCGAGAAAAATGAAGCAATCAGAGCTTTCAGCACCATTTTCTTTGATGCATGCTTTTGATCCAAAGTTTACATCACCCTCAAATCTTGGAATATTAACAGAACCAGGTGTACCAAATCTAGGTATGCCGAGAAAACCTGGAAAATCGGGAAACATGAAGCAATCAGAGCTTTCATCACCACTTCCTTTAATGCATGCTTTTGATCCATACTTGATATCACCTGCAAATCTTGGAATATCGGTCGTACCAGGTGTACCAAATCCAGGTATGCCGGGAAATCTTGGGAAACCAGGAAACATGAAGCAATCAGAGCTTTCGCCACGAATACCTTTAATGCATGTTTTCAACCCATATTTGATATCACTCGCAGATCTTGAAATATCGACCGTACCAGGTGTACCAAATCCAAGTATGCCTGGAAAACCGGGAAACATGAAGCAATCAGAGCTTTCACCGTCACTTCCTTTGATGCAAGCTTTCGATGCATATTTTGCAATGCCTACTTCATTTTGTTCTTTATCAACCTCGGCTGCATAAAAAGGAACCATATATAAACCACAGGCAAATCAAAAAATGCATATTTGTTCTAAAAATATTAATTCAAAAAATAGAGAAAACCACGAAAAATGTTTTTAGTCATTATACCTATGAGAATATGTGTATGGTACGTGCACGATTGTTTAATATTTTTGCAAATCAAAAGAAATATGCACACTCACCGGTTCTTGAGATCGAGGAAGTCTCAACCAAGTCTCTTGCCCGTACATTGGTAGAGATCACGACTATCAAGGTGGAGAGGTGATGTGAGCCCACATGCATGGTGATTAATGGATGAAGATTACGAAGATAAAAACCAACTCTAGTGTTTTCTATGCTTTATTTTTCTTTCAATAAATTGTAAGACACTTTTAATTGAGCCATGTTGGCATTAGTTAAGTGGCTATGGCCTAGTAGCTTAGTTTGTGGCCTTGGGCATTGTTTTGTGTTTCTTTTGGACTTTTGTTGTAGGCCTAGGATCCATAAGTCTACAAATATAAATACTTGGAACCCTAGTGTAATCTTAGAACTTTGATGAATGAAATTCACTTTTACATTTTGAGCATGAGAGTGCCCTAAGACCTAAGTGAGTGGTGAGTGGCTAGTTGCTAGTGTAGGTGGTGGTTCATCATAGATTCTCCAAGGTTTCTTGAGATGAGAACCTTGAGCACACAACCTTGAGGCTAGGAGAGCTCAAGGATAGTGTTGTCCTTATCATCTTCCCAAGGAAGAAGTGGTGGACTTCTTTCTCCACTTCCATTTCTATCTCTTCCATATTTGCATTTTATTCCCTTCAAGTAAGTGTTGTTTCATTTGTGTCTTTGATTTTGTGTTGTTGGTGTTTATATTGTGTGAGAAAATTATTGATTTGCTAAATTTCAAGATCCTAAACTTTAAGATCAATTTTAGATCTCATCAAGAGGCCCAAGACGAACAAGACTACTTTAGAGACCATTTTTGAAGTAAATGAAAATTAGAATCGAGAAAACTTTGCTAATAAAAGCAGTGCAAAGTAGTGGAAATACATGAAATTACAACATTTTGTTGCCATTATTTTAACCAATGTATAATAAATTTCACATTTAATTAATGGATCTTGTCAAAAAAAAGTTTGATTACTTGGACGATAGAGGAAATAAATTGGTCAATATAATAAAACTCACATTTGATTAATGGATCTTATAAAAAAAAAGTTTGATTCATCACCTGCAGTTTTATGTAATTTGAGCAATGAAAAATAATTGGTAAAAAATAAAAGTAGTTTTGACTCTTTTCTTTGGTAAAAAATAATAATTTTGACTCATAAACCATATATGGAAATACATAAAATTACAGGATTTTGTTGCCATCATGCATTCACTCTATACGCAATTACTATATTATTTTTGAAAAGTCTGTTCATGTGTCGTGAGAGGAATATCAAAGTTTTCCCATGAATAGATACATTATCAACATTAAAGGCTATTGAAAAAGTTCAATTGACTATCAGGAATTATCAGGGCGAGGAGCCAAGTCTATCACCGAGGAATGAAAACGATGGAAAGCTGATTCCGTTGCCCCAAGTGAGGTTGGTAACTGAGGAATTGTTTTGGTAAATGAGGAGAGTGATTTGCAATCCTATACATTCTTCCTTGGTCTTTCTCTGTGTTGGAAGCACACCAAGTGTTTGTAATTTTGCCTAAACTAAATTTCAGTTTGCACACCAACTGTTTGTAAAAATTCTCAAACCAAAATTCTTGCTCTGTTCTCTCTCTTCAGGCGTGGTGCGTGTGGGCTGTTTGATTACCTACAGTATTCCGGTCCCAGCGGGAAGCCGGCTCTATTGGGGTTGTTGAACACCTCTCAAACTCCCTGTTGAATCCGAGAAAAGGCAAGGTTTCTTCGCCTGTATCGGTGATCGAACTCTTAGCTCTGCATCTACAATCTAGTGACGGTTACGGTATGTGTGCGTGCTGAAGTTTCAGTATGACAAGGGGGGTGGCAGATTCGCCCCGGCTGATAAGGATGGGTGGCATCGGGTTAGAAGCATTCAAGAGAGGAAGGGAGGGGGTCGTGGAGGTTTTAGATCTATTGATGTTGCTCTTGGCTCTAGGAAGAATACCGGGGGGGGAGGTCATATCGCTCTATTTTTCCTCTTTTCTGGAGAGTTGGCATGCTAGGGATTTGCTTCATCTATTTGATAGGCAAGGAAGAGTCCATGAGGTGGTTATCCCGGCTCGAAGGAATGCGCAAGGTAGGAGATTTGGTTTTGTTCGCTTTCTCGATGTTAAAGACCCGGACCGTCTTGCTACGTTACTTGATAACATATTCATAGAGGGGGAGAAGTTTATGTAAACCTTCCTAGATTCAAAAGGGAGGTGCCGAAGGATCGTTTTAATCATCAGCCGGCAGCTAGGCACCCGAAGCCCATCAAGCAAGTTTGGGTGAAGAAGTCACCGCCAAACGACGTTGGGGCATCCGACGCCAAGGGGAGAAATAAGGATGGAGCATGGATATGCAACATGGAATCAGACCCTCTTCTAGCTTTAGCGATGGTAGGAGAAGTCATTACTCCGAGGAAATCTTATTTCATACAGAATGAATTATCTCAGCAGGGTGTGTTTGCAATCAAAGCTACTCCTATGGGTTCCAACTTGGTTCTATTGGAAGGAGACATAGAAGATGGGAATTTTTTTGAGTACATTGATGATGCTCGTGAATGGCTTTATCAATGGTTCAAATGGATTCGGCCATGGAAGCCAACGGATGTTGACCCAGAGAGGACTACTTGGCTAAGGTGTTATGGCATTCTGGTGCACGCTTGGAACTCGCTATTTTTTTCCAAGTTGGCTGCGCATGTTGGTGAGTTTGTTTGTGCTGACCTTAACACTGAGAAGAAGAGATCCTATGATGTCGCACGGATTATGGTTCGTACTCAGGTGCCGGGAACAATGAATATGGAGATTCACGTGGTTATTAACAATGTTCCTTTCTCTATCAAAGTTGTGGAGAATTCGGGAGGTCCAATTGAATGGCGTAACAAGGCACAAAATTATGACGAGGGGGATGACGTTGACTCAAGTTCAGGTGATGATTATTCAGATCATATGTACGCAGGCACCGGAGACGTTCATGGTGAGGAAGAGCTAGGGGAATTGGAATTGAATGCGTCGCTTAATGCCGTGCGAAATTCCGGGAAGGTTGACCCGAACATAATGGTTAACGTTTTGACTGAAGCGTTAAGAGTCTCCAACGACGAAGTTCTAAGAATGTCCAATGGAGTTAGTCCGTCCAACGGATGCTCCCCTATTCTTTCTGTTGGTAGTTTTGTGCAGGAAACAAATCCATCTATCACTGATAAGCTGGTCGGTACTGCCGTGGGAGGATCACGTGTTGTTAAGTCTCAAGAAGTGGTTCCCCAATCTTGCCCATCGAAACATCTCACAGGTTGTCAATCTCTAGATCTCTCTTCAATTCCAAATGTGCTTATTTCTCCAAATCCAGGTCATGCCTTACCGAAAAGAAAGCAAAGAAAATTGTTACGAGTAGGAGTCAAAAGGAAACCGTCGTCCGGTAAACTGAAGAAAGCTACCCGAGAGCTTGCCGAAGTCTCGGGTGAGTCTAACCAGGCAGCTGTTGAACCGCAACCGTCCCATCAAGTAAGTAAGCATGATTCATCTTTGTTTTCAGCTGGCACAGTTTTATGTGGGGGTTCAATTTCGAGTGGAGACATTGGTTTGTGCAACAATAAGTTCTGGGCCCTCCAGAGTAAGGGGTAGCAAGAAAAGTCTGGGAAAATGCCAAGCGCTTAGGGGTTGAAGGTAACTTACCGGATGATCATTATATTGAGCTGATTGAAAACGGGGAAAGAAGAGACGAAGCAGAGAGTAGTAGGAGGGTGCATAACAACTTGAATCCATGAATATCTTATCTTTAAATATTAGAGGGTGGGGTGACCGTGGGAAGCGTCGCCAATTGGTTTCTGTTATAAATTCAGGTTCTTTCGATTTTGTTTGCATTCAGGAGACGAAAAGGGAGGTGATGGTAGAGGGAGAGGTTGGAATGTTATGGGGGAACCGATCCTTCCAATGGCTTCATCAACCCTCAAGTGGTTCTTCGGGAGGGATTCTATGTTCTTGGCTTGAAGGGGCCTGTTTGGTGACGTCTCATTTTTCTGGTCTTGGTTTTCTTGGCATTAGTGCAGTTGTTCGTAATAAAGTTGTTCATGTGGTAAACATCTATGCACCGTGCTCTGCGGGTGCGAGACGAAGGGTTGGGCTGAGTTGGTAGCGGTTAAACAAAGTCTAGGGGCTGGAGAGTGGTGTATTGTAGGGGATTTTAATGCTGTTTCTAGCAGTTCTGAAAGAAGGGGCAGAAGTGGGAGTACCTCTCAAGTTGATTTAGATGATTTTAACAGCTTCATTGTAGACATGGATCTTGTTGATGTTCCGGTGTCGGGGAAGAAATTCTCTTGGTTTTGCTCAGATGGAATCTCTATGAGCAGGTTGGACAGGTTTTTGATTTCAGAGGGTCTTATGGTTGATTGGGGGATCACAGGTCAGTGGATTGGCAATCGGGACATCTCCGATCATTCACCTATTTGGCTACTTCGGTCATCGAATGATTGGGGACCGAAGCCGTTTCGTTTATTCAACGCATGGCTGAGTCATGATGACTTTTTACCTTTTGTTCAATCTTGCTGGAATGGTTTTAGCAATACAGGTCAAAAGGCTTTTGTTTTAAAAGAAAAGTTGAAGTCTCTCAAAGGAAGCATTCGGAGTTGGAATAAAGAGGTTTTTGGTAAAGTCGACTTGAACATTGATACTCTAGTTCTGGATCTGAATTCGTTGGACGATATGTTGTGTGAAGGGTGGGATAGTGACGTCGTGGCAAACAGAAGAGAAGTTTCTGCCTCGCTTTGGAAGGAAATTCGTGCGAAGGAATCTTTCTTGGCTCAAAAGTCTAGAGCAAGGTGGATAAAGGAGGGGGATATGAATTCAAAATACTTCCACTCTCTAATGAGGTATAGAAGAAGACGGTGTAGTGTGGTTATTCTTAGAGATAACAGGGAGCAAGTGGAGGAGGTGGATGCGGTGAAATCTTTTGTAAAACAACATTTTGAGAAGTGCTTTTCTGAGGCAAATCATAATAGGCCACTTTTGGGCGGTCTTCAGTTCAAGCGTTTGACTTCACCTCAAGCGGATTCTTTGATCCAACCTTTTACTGAGGAAGAAATAAGGATGGGTGTCTGGGAGTGTGATGGGGATAAAAGTCCGGGTCCGGATGGGTTCAATCTTAACTTCATTAAGTCTGGTTGGAGTTTCATGAAAGAGGATGTGGTAGGTTTTTTCAATGAGTTTTTCGCGAATGCTTTCCTCCCCAAAGCTATCTCGGCTTCATTCATCGCCTTGGTTCCTAAGAACGATAATCCGCAAGGTTTGGGGGAGTTTAGGCCTATATGCTTGATTGGGTGCATATACAAAATATTGGCCAAGGTCTTAGCTTCTCGGCTCAAGAAAGTTATGCCAAGTATTATTTCTCATCATCAATCGGCATTTATAGGGGGGCGACAAATTCTTGACGGTGTTGTGGTGGCGAACGAGTTGGTTGATCATGCCAAAAGAAGCAATGGAGAATGTATGTTGTTCAAGGTGGACTTTGAAAAAGCTTATGATTCCATCTCTTGGAATTTCTTGTTTTACATGTTGACCAGAATGGGTTTCCCCCAACGTTGGATTGCTTGGATTAAGTCTTGTGTGTGTACTAGCTCCATGTCGGTTCTAGTGAATGGTAGCCCAACTCAAGATTTCAAAGTTCAGCGTGGTCTGCGACAAGGGGGCCCTTTGTCGCCTTTCCTCTTTCTTATAGTGGCAGAGGCCTTGTCGGTGCTGATGATGAAGGCGGTGGATATTGGTGATTACCAAGGTTTTTCTTTCAATGAGGATTTGAACTTTTCTATTCTTCAATTTGCGGATGACACAATGTTTGTGGGCAAAGCTTCTTGGGCAAATCTTTGGAGTATCAAGTCTATTTTGAGATCCTTTGAGCTTGTTTCCGGTTTGAAGGTAAATTTTCACAAGAGCAAGCTTATAGGTATCCACACTCCGGATGAGTTTTTGGAGTCGTATGTTATCTTGTAGGTACGGAGATTTGGCCTCTTCATTAGTTCAGGATTTGGTGGATGGTAATCATCGTAGGGACTCAGGATCCATTTGGTGGAGGGACTTGGTGAACTTGGATGTTAATGTAGAGGAACAAAGAAGATTTGCTTGGTGTGTTAGAAGAGGTTTGGGTGATGGTGCTTCAATTAATTTCTGGAAAGACCAATGGCTTGGGATTGACCCTTTGTTTAAGGTCTTTCCTCTCCTGTATAATGGTGTTGGACAACAGAATTTAACGGTGGCTGAATCCGGTGTTTGGCATAATGATTCTTGGCGTTGGCTGGAACCTTGGCATCTCGGTAATAATGCTGTCCGAACAGCTGAGGCAGATATTGTAACACCCCCCTTTTACTATTACAACTAAATAGACAATTATCAGAGTCACCTCGAAGGGCGCTACATTTTTCACCATTTTAAAAAAAAACACCATTTATTCCAAAAAAAAAATCTCCAAAATAATTTATATAAAAGAAATCACCAGGCAGCGGAAATATTAACCAGTTTAAACATCTCCAGAATTAACAATTAAAGACATCTCCAAAATTAATTAAAACAATTTCCAATAACTAAAATAATGGTTCAAAACGATAACTAACGACTCCCCGGTGCTACATATCAGAGCTGACACAGACCCAAACGAGAGAGGAGGCAAAACCTAGCAATTCCTCCACGAGCACTAGCGATCACCTGCAGCGTTGCCGCATGAGAGCAACATTCCAAGCAGAAGGGGTGAGTCTAACAGAGGTAATAAGCAGATGATAAAAATATGCTAGCATCAGGTAACTACAGCAACACAATACAATTACACCATATCACAGCACCAGATACCAAAGGAAAAATCCATTTGACAGTGAACCACCAAAATTATAACATTCATAGACAATGGGATGATATGCAACCCCTCCAGTGGGCATATGCATGCGGTACCGATCACCAAAATGAGCCACGACGGGCATATCACCAACAAACACCAGAGGCAGAGCCTATATCACCAAAACATGCATATGACAATGCGACACCATGATTATGCACCAACTCACCATAACAAGTATTTAAAATAAATACTATATCACCAGAATCAAAACAAATGATTTCACCAAAAATAGCACCAAGTTGTAGCATCACAGCTACCACTAAACTCTCCTGAGCATACCAGCACCGCACCTGAAATATTAACACCAGACGGCTCCACAACGCGGACATAACGCACGCACACCACGCACAAGACTGGCGCACAGCGCCTAGGCACATCGCACCTACTTCAGCGAATTAATTAAAATAGCAAACGACATCGGATTTCAACAAATAAATACTTGTTGGAAAGCCCTATGGGTCTGGTTATCATCCCTAAGTTCAGTTTTTGAAGGAGAGTGTCCAATAGGTACAGTTTTCGAAAAGCACACAGGCTAGTTGCAAAAGAGGACAGTTTCTGTCCTTCAAATTCAAGCAATTCCAAAGTGACCAAAACTCAATCAAATTGCATGAAACTTGTGCATAAACTGGGGCAAATTTTGTCTAGTTTTCAAAGAAATTGGATTCGTTCGAAAAGGAGTTCTTTTGAAAACGTGGTAACCAAAACACTGACCCAAAACAATCTGGACACAGGGTCAGTGTTTTGGTTACCACGTTTTCAAAAGAACTCCTTTTCGAACGAATCCAATTTCTTTGAAAACTAGACAAAATTTGCCCCAGTTTATGCACAAGTTTCATGCAATTTGATTGAGTTTTGGTCACTTTGGAATTGCTTGAATTTGAAGGACAGAAACTGTCCTCTTTTGCAACTAGCCTGTGTGCTTTTCGAAAACTGTACCTATTGGACACTCTCCTTCAAAAACTGAACTTAGGGATGATAACCAGACCCATAGGGCTTTCCAACAAGTATTTATTTGTTGAAATCCGAGGTCGTTTGCTATTTTAATTAATTCGCTGAAGTAGGTGCGATGTGCCTAGGCGCTGTGCGCCAGTCTTGTGCGTGGTGTGCGTGCGTTATGTCCGCGTTGTGGAGCCGTCTGGTGTTAATATTTCAGGTGCGGTGCTGGTATGCTCAGGAGAGTTTAGTGGTAGCTGTGATGCTACAACTTGGTGCTATTTTTGGTGAAATCATTTGTTTTGATTCTGGTGATATAGTATTTATTTTAAATACTTGTTATGGTGAGTTGGTGCATAATCATGGTGTCGCATTGTCATATGCATGTTTTGGTGATATAGGCTCTGCCTCTGGTGTTTGTTGGTGATATGCCCGTCGTGGCTCATTTTGGTGATCGGTACCGCATGCATATGCCCACTGGAGGGGTTGCATATCATCCCATTGTCTATGAATGTTATAATTTTGGTGGTTCACTGTCAAATGGATTTTTCCTTTGGTATCTGGTGCTGTGATATGGTGTAATTGTATTGTGTTGCTGTAGTTACCTGATGCTAGCATATTTTTATCATCTGCTTATTACCTCTGTTAGACTCACCCCTTCTGCTTGGAATGTTGCTCTCATGCGGCAACGCTGCAGGTGATCGCTAGTGCTCGTGGAGGAATTGCTAGGTTTTGCTTCCTCTCTCGTTTGGGTCTGTGTCAGCTCTGATATGTAGCACCGGGGAGTCGTTAGTTATCGTTTTGAACTATTATTTTAGTTTTATTGGAAATTGTTTTAATTAATTTTGGAGATGTCTTTAATTGTTAATTCTGGAGATGTTTAAACTGGTTAATATTTCCGCTGCTTGGTGATTTCTTTTATATAAATTATTTTGGAGATTTTTTTTTGGAATAAATGGTGTTTTTTTTTTAAAATGGTGAAAAATGTAGCGCCCTTCGAGGTGACTCTGATAATTGTCTATTTAGTTGTAATAGTAAAAGGGGGGTGTTACATTAGTGGTATCAGAGCAGTTCGGTCTGTCCGGCCAAGTTGTCGAGTCGTCGAGTCGAGTAACACTTGAGTAATTGCTACTCGTTTCTGATTATAGTTTCTGTTGCAGTGTTAGGTTGAGATGGCAGGACGGAACGATGCTGCACTCGCTGCTGCTTTGCAGGCTGTGGCTCAAGCTGTGGAGAATAACCCAGGTGCTGCTGGTGATGCTGGGTCGCGCAGTTTGGCTATGTTTCAGAGGGAGAATCCTCCTACCTTTAAGGGCAAGTATAACCCTGATGGTGCTTTGGCGTGGCTGAAAGAGATGGAGAGAATCTTTCGTGTTATGGATTGCTCTGAGGCGCAGAAAGTCAGGTATGGTACTCATATGCTGGCAGAGGAGGCTGATGACTGGTGGTTGGAGGTGAGGCAGAGGTTGGCGACTGTGAATGAAGAGGTCACTTGGGCTGTGGTCGATCAGCAGAGAATTTCTGAGAAAGTATTATCCTGAAGATGTCCGTGGGAAGAAAGAGATTGAGTTTCTGGAGCTGAAGCAGGGTAATATGTCGGTGACTGAGTATGCTGCCAAGTTCATTGAATTGGCGAAGTTCTATCCACATTATGGTGAGGCTGGTGCTGAATTCTCCAAATGCATCAAGTTTGAAAATGGGTTGCGGGCTGATATCAAGAAGGCGATAGGGTATCAGAAAATTCGGGTGTTCTCGGAGTTGATTGACAGCTGCAGAATCTTCGAGGAAGACAGTAATGCTCATTCTAGAGTCATGAGGGATAGGCAGAAGAATTTCTCGAGTCGTGGGAAGCCGTATGAGGTTCCAGCTGGTAAGGGCAATCAGAGAACTGCTGTGGGTAAGAGACCTAGTGGGGGAGATGCTGCTGCTAGTGTGGTATGTTACAAGTGTGGTAAACCCGGTCATAAGCGTCCTGACTGTCCAGGTGATGTGAAGAAGTGCTACAAGTGTGGTAAAGAGGGTCATATGGCGTCTAGCTGTGATCGAAAGGATGTGTTATGCTACAACTGTGGTGAGGGTGGTCATATCAGCACTCAGTGTCCTAAACCGAAGAAAGAAAGGTCCGTTGGGAAGGTGTTCGCTCTGGCGGGGTCAGATGCAGTGAATGAGATCAGAGGTACATGCTATATTAATAATTCTCCTCTCATTGCTATTATTGATACTGGTGCTACCCATTGTTTTATTGCTACTGCATGTGTTGAGAAATTAGATCTTGTTTTATCTCCTATGTTGAGGGAGATGGTTATCGATACTCCGGCTAAGGGTTCGGTGACTACCTCGGTTGTTTGTGCTAAATACCCTTTATCGATATTCGGTAATGATTTTCTCGTTGACTTGATTTGTTTGCCGCTGAGCGGAATGGATGTTATTCTAGGTATGGACTGGTTAGTTGATAACCATGTTCATATCAACTGTCATGAAAGGTCTGTGAGTTTCTTTTCTCCTGAAGAGGAAGAGTCTGGTTTGTTGTCTGCTGGTCAGTTGCATAGGGTAATGAGGGAAGACGTCCAGTTGTTTTCATTAATGGCGTCATTGTCTGCTGAGAGCCAAGCGAAGGTTGATGAGTTGCAGGTGGTGCGAGAGTTTTCTGAGGTTTTTCCCGACGAGATTCCGGATGTACCACCAGAGAGAGAGGTTGAGTTTGCTATTGATCTGGTACCTGATACTAAACCTGTGTCTATGGCACCGTATAGAATGTCTGCATCTGAATTGTCAGAACTGAAGAAGCAACTCGAGGATCTGCTTGAAAAGAAATTTGTGAGGCCAAGTGTGTCGCCGTGGGGAGCTCCAGTGTTGTTGGTGAAAAAGAAAGATGGTAGTATGAGGTTGTGCGTGGACTATCGGCAGCTGAATAAGGTGACTATTAAGAACAAGTATCCGCTTCCGAGGATTGATGACTTAATGGATCAGTTGGTGGGTGCTCAGGTGTTCAGTAAAATAGATTTGAGATCGGGTTATCATCAGATCAAGGTGAAAGACGAAGACATTCAGAAGACAGCTTTCAGAACCCGTTATGGGCATTATGAGTATTCCGTGATGCCTTTCGGTGTGACTAATGCGCCGGGAGTGTTCATGGAGTACATGAATCGTATCTTTCGTGAGTATCTGGATCGGTTTGTGGTGGTATTCATTGACGACATCCTAATTTATTCTAAGTCAGAAGAGGAGCATGCAGAACATCTGATATTGGTATTGGAAATTCTGAGGGACAGGAAATTATATGCGAAGCTGTCTAAGTGTGAGTTTTGGTTGAAAGAGGTTAGCTTTCTGGGTCATGTTATTTCGGGGAATGGAATTGCCGTGGATCCGTCTAAGGTTGATGCCGTGTTACAATGGGAGTCTCCGAAGTCAGTTACTGAGATTAGGAGTTTTCTGGGTCTGGCAGGTTACTATAGGAGGTTTATAGAAGGATTTTCGAAGTTGGCACTTCCGTTGACTCAGTTGACTTGCAAGGGTAAAGCTTTCATCTGGGATGACTGTTGTGAAGAGAGCTTCAAAGAATTGAAGAAGAGGTTGACGACGTCTCCTGTTCTGACGTTGCCTAATCCGGAAGAGTCGTTTGTGGTGTATTGTGATGCTTCCAAGATGGGGTTGGGAGGTGTGCTTATGCAGAATGGTAAGGTAGTTGCCTATGCGTCGAGACAGTTGAGGACTCATGAGAAGAACTACCCTACCCATGATTTAGAACTTGCTGCAGTTGTGTTCGCGTTGAAAATTTGGAGACATTATCTGTATGGTTCGAGGTTTGAGGTGTTCAGTGATCATAAGGGTTTGCAGTATCTGTTTGATCAGAAAGAGTTGAATATGAGACAGCGCAGATGGTTGGAGTTACTGAAAGACTATGACTTTAGCTTGAACTATCATCCGGGAAAGGCTAATGTGGTAGCTGACGCTTTAAGTCGAAAGACATTGCATATGTCAGCAATGATGGTTAGAGAACTCGAATTAATTGAGCAGTTCAGGGATATGAGTTTGGTTTGTGAAGTGACGCCTCAGAGTGTCAGATTGGGGATGTTGAAGATTGATAATGAATTCATGGCTAGCGTTCGAGAAGCTCAGAAGTTAGATGTTAAATTAGTTGACCTGATGGTTGGGATTGATCAATCCGAGAATAAAGACTTTGAGTTGGATGCGCAGAATGTATTGAAGTACCGTGGAAGAATCTGCATTCCTGATGATGAGGAGATGAAAAGAGCAATTTTAGAAGAAGGTCATAGGAGTAAGTTGAGTATCCATCCGGGAGCTACAAAGATGTATCAGGATCTGAAGAAGATGTTTTGGTGGCCTGTATGAAGCGTGATGTGGCGCAGTTTGTGTATTCCTGCTTGACTTGTCAGAAATCGAAGGTTGAGCATCAGAAGCCTGCTGGGTTGATGCAACCGTTGGAGATTCCGGAATGGAAGTGGGATAGTATTTCTATGGATTTCGTGATAGGGTTACCTAATACTGTGAGGGGGCACGATTCGATTTGGGTGATTGTGGATAGATTGACGAAGTCTGCTCATTTTATTCCTATCAATATCACGTATCCGGTGTCGAGATTGGCAGAGATTTATATTCAGGTGATTGTGAAGTTGCATGGTGTTCCTTTGTGCATTGTGTCTGACAGAGATCCTAGGTTCACTTCTGATTTCTGGAAGAGTTTGCAAGAAGCGTTGGGTTCTAAATTGAGGTTGAGTTCAGCTTATCATCCTCAAACTGATGGGCAGACAGAGAGGACCATTCAGTCGTTGGAAGACTTGTTGAGATCTTGTGTTCTTGAGCAGGGAGGTGCGTGGGATACTCACCTTCCGTTGATCGAGTTTACTTACAACAATAGTTACCATTCTAGCATCGGGATGGCACCGTTCGAGGCATTGTATGGTCGGAGATGTAGGACTCCGTTGTGTTGGCATGAATCTGGGGAGAGTATTGTTCTTGGACCCGAGGTTGTTCGAGAGACTACTGAAAAGGTGAAATTGATCCGTGAGAAAATGAAAGCGTCGCAGAGTAGACAGAAGAGCTATCATGATAAGAGAAGGAAGGATTTAGAATTCCAAGCTGGTGATCATGTGTTTTTGAGAGTCACGCCTATGGCTGGTGTTGGGCGTGCATTGAAGACAAAGAAGTTGACTCCTCGTTTCATTGGACCGTATCAGATCACTGAGAGAATTGGTAATGTTGCTTATAGGGTGGCCTTGCCGCCTAATCTTTCGAATTTGCACGATGTATTTCATGTGTCGCAACTTCGGAAGTATATTTCGGATCCGTCCCATGTGATTCCGATGGATGATGTGCATGTGCGGGATAATCTCACTGTGGAGACAATGCCTGTGCGAATTGAAGATCGTGAAGTGAAGACTTTACGTGGCAAAGAGATAAACCTGGTGAAAGTGGTCTGGTTAGGAGCTGCTGGTGAAAGCATGACATGGGAGTTGGAGAGCAAGATGCGAGAGTCCTATCCGGAGCTGTTTGAATCAGGTATGTTTTCGAGGACGAAAGATTCTAAGTGGGGGAGGGTTGTAACACCCCGGAAATAATTTAATTAAAATAGTTGATTGAATTATTAAAATAATTTGGAGGCGGGATATAGATAAATTAAAAGGTTAATATTTTATATGCGTAGGAGGTGAAACGAGTAAAGGAGGTGGTGACGTAGAGAGCCCAGTGTTTACTGAGCCCTCAACTTAAACCCTGGGGGTTTAAGCCAAACCCTCATTCGCAGCAAGCAAAAGAAAAACGAAAGTGAGAGTGAGAGAGAGAGCACGCGGCGCAAAGAGGGAGAGAAGAGGAGGGTTTCGCGAAGAATTTCAAAAGGGGATCGTTCGTGTTGTTGTGGTTTTGTTCGTGTCTCGTTCGTCGTGTTCCGGAGCTTACGTTATTCGAGGTAAGGGTGGGCTTAACCTTGATAATGGGTTGATGATAATTATGTGTGGGTAGTCTAGGGTTTTGTTGAATTGTTCGTGTTGTTGCATATCGTGTTTTCGTTGAGATTGGTGCTTTGATGATTATTGCACGTTATTGTGATTTGTTTCGTTATTTGTTGTTGCGTGATTGTTGTATCACGATGATGGTGTTGTTATTGTTCGTGTTTTTTTTGTTGCTGTGCGTGGTTGATTGTTGTTGTCGCGTTGTCGAATTGTCGTTTTTGTTGTGGTGGTTGCGGTGTCGTTGCCGTTAGGGTTTGGTGTTTGGCAATTTAGCGATTCTGGACACAGGTTCGGTTTTTCTAAAACTGGCGCTGTTTGGTTGATCCAAAAATTATGAGGTTGATTGTTTTTGAAAATAGACTTAACTCCGGTCGTTTTGGCACTGGTTTCGTTAAATTCGGAGTTGTATAGCTCGAGTTATAGGCGATACAAGTTAGGTTAAAATTCTGGAAACGATTTGGGTATAGATTCGGTATTTCGGTGACTGGGAACGTTGTATTGACCGAAAAATTATGTGGTTTATTTCTCTGGAAAATAGACTTAATGCTTGTTAATTTGGCACTGGTTTGGGTGCGTTTAGAGTTGTGTAGCTCGAGATATGAATTCCACAAGTTAGAGTAAGATTCTGGAAACAATCTGGACACAGGGTCAGTGTTTTGGTTACCATGTTTTCAAAAGAACTCCTTTTCGAACGAATCCAATTTCTTTGAAAACTAGACAAAATTTTCCCCAGTTTATGCACAAGTTTCATGCAATTTGATTGAGTTTTGGTCACTTTGGAATTGCTTGAATTTGAAGGACAGAAACTGTCCTCTTTTGCAACTAGCCTGTGTGCTTTTCGAAAACTGTACCTATTGGACACTCTCCTTCAAAAACTGAACTTAGGGATGATAACCAGACCCATAGGGCTTTCCAACAAGTATTTATTTGTTGAAATCCGAGGTCGTTTGCTATTTTAATTAATTCGCTGAAGTAGGTGCGATGTGCCTAGGCGCTGTGCGCCAGTCTTGTGCGTGGTGTGCGTGCGTTATGTCCGCGTTGTGGAGCCGTCTGGTGTTAATATTTCAGGTGCGGTGCTGGTATGCTCAGGAGAGTTTAGTGGTAGCTGTGATGCTACAACTTGGTGCTATTTTTGGTGAAATCATTTGTTTTGATTCTGGTGATATAGTATTTATTTTAAATACTTGTTATGGTGAGTTGGTGCATAATCATGGTGTCGCATTGTCATATGCATGTTTTGGTGATATAGGCTCTGCCTCTGGTGTTTGTTGGTGATATGCCCGTCGTGGCTCATTTTGGTGATCGGTACCGCATGCATATGCCCACTGGAGGGGTTGCATATCATCCCATTGTCTATGAATGTTATAATTTTGGTGGTTCACTGTCAAATGGATTTTTCCTTTGGTATCTGGTGCTGTGATATGGTGTAATTGTATTGTGTTGCTGTAGTTACCTGATGCTAGCATATTTTTATCATCTGCTTATTACCTCTGTTAGACTCACCCCTTCTGCTTGGAATGTTGCTCTCATGCGGCAACGCTGCAGGTGATCGCTAGTGCTCGTGGAGGAATTGCTAGGTTTTGCTTCCTCTCTCGTTTGGGTCTGTGTCAGCTCTGATATGTAGCACCGGGGAGTCGTTAGTTATCGTTTTGAACTATTATTTTAGTTTTATTGGAAATTGTTTTAATTAATTTTGGAGATGTCTTTAATTGTTAATTCTGGAGATGTTTAAACTGGTTAATATTTCCGCTGCTTGGTGATTTCTTTTATATAAATTATTTTGGAGATTTTTTTTTGGAATAAATGGTGTTTTTTTTTTAAAATGGTGAAAAATGTAGCGCCCTTCGAGGTGACTCTGATAATTGTCTATTTAGTTGTAATAGTAAAAGGGGGGTGTTACACAATCAACACAAGTTTGATTTCAGAACTCATTAGTGTCTTTTCCTAGGTTATTCTACCTCATAAAAGGGTTATAAATGTCTTTCTCCTAGTGGAAAACTCAGTGTCAAAGGATGTAATTTTCAATGAGTCTAGGTTTCCCTATAATGATCTGTTTCCATCAAAAGGCACTGCTCCTCCTAAATGTACCACACCAATTACTCTCAATCCCTTACCTGAGTCTTCTATAGCCACAAATCCATCCACTACACCTAACAACAATCCTCCACCCTCTCCAGCTAATGCTACTGTCACTAACCAGAACCTACCTACTCCAATTACCTCATCAGATACCACAACAGAAACTACAACAACTACAGCAACTACCAACCAACCAAAAACTACAGCAACTCTCAACCAAACAGAAACCACAACTACCAACACTCTGCCTCAACCTCAAAATACCCACCCAATGCAAACTAGATCCAAGAGTGGTATTCCCTTACCAAGACTAAACGCATCAGTCTTCCTCACCACAACAGAACCTACAACAACCAAACAAGCACTCAAAGATCCTAATTGGCTTGCAGCAATGCAAGCTGAGTATACTGCCCTTCAAAACAACAAAACCTGGACCCTTGTTACCCTTCCACCTAATAGGAAAGCTATTGGTTGTAAGTGGGTGTTTCGTGTGAAGGAAAATGCTGATGGAACTATGAATAAATACAAGGCAAGACTAGCTGCCAAGGGATTCCATCAAGTTCAAGGTTTTGATTTCCATGAAACCTTCTCCCCTGTGGTGAGACCAGTAACAATCAGAGTTATTCTCATTCTTGCCCTTACCTACAGCTGGCCAATTCACCAATTAGATGTGAACAATGCCTTTCTAAATGGCATTCTCAATGAAGAAGTCCATATGGAACAGCCCTCTGGCTTCATTGCATCTAATCATACCCTTGTGTGCAAGCTACACAAGTCTCTATATGGCCTAAAACAATCCCCTGGGCAGTGGTTTGAAAGATTAACAGCAACTTT
Source organism: Astragalus glycyphyllos (assembly GCA_963573325.1). Lineage (NCBI taxonomy): Eukaryota > Viridiplantae > Streptophyta > Magnoliopsida > Fabales > Fabaceae > Astragalus > Astragalus glycyphyllos. The sequence continues at coordinate 115,868,644 of OY754307.1, forward strand.
ACTCACTCTAGGCTTCAAGAGCAACAAGTGTGATCCCTCTTTGTTCATCTTTCGTGCTAAATCTTCTATTGCCTACTTACTTGTTTATGTTGATGATATTATTCCCACAGGAAACTCTCCCTCACTCTTGAAGATCATCACTTCTAGACTTCACCAGAATTTTGCTCTTAAAGAGCTTGGTGATTTGGAATACTTTCTAGGCATTGAAGTTCACAAACAGGCAATTGGTTCTCTTCTCCTCACACAGTCAAAATATATCAGGGATTCGCTAGGTAAAACAGGCATGCAAGACTCTGCTGCAATTGCCTCTCCTATGGCTACTAGTACTAAATTGTTCAAAACCGGCTCTCCTCAATTTAAGGATCCTACTTTGTATCGTTCAGTTGTTGGGGCACTCCAATATGCTACTTTGACCAGACCTGAGCTCAGCTATTCTGTAAACAAAATCTGTCAATTCATTGCAGACCCTTTAGATACTCATCATGGGCTTGTTATGAATGCTGCCAACAAACAGAAGCCATTCACTCTTGCTGGTTTTTGTGATGCTAATTGGGAATCTAATCCTGATGACAGAAGGTCAACCTCAGGCTCTGCCATCTACTTTGGACCTAATTTGGTGTCTTGGTGGTCAAGAAAGCAATCTCTTGTTGCTAGGTTACTGAGGCAGAATATAGAAGCCTAGGTCACACTACTTCAGAAATTCTGTGGATACAAACACTCCTATTTGAACTACATGTCCAAACAAATCATCCTATTATTCATTGTGACAACCAAAGCACAGTGGCAATGACTCACAATCCTGTGCTACATGCTTCTACAAAACATATGGAGATTGACCTATTCTTTGTAAGAGAAAGAGTTCTAGCAAAGCAGCTTCTAATGACTCACATTCCAGGACAATTTCAACTGACTAAACCTCTATTTACAGCTACAGCTACTTAGTTAGTGAAACAGTCCCCTGTATCAGAATATTCAACAACAGAAAATGAAGTTACTCAATTTCCAGTAGATTCTCTCTGAATTTTACAATAAAATAAGAGATAGATACTAGGAATTTTATAAATTTTGTGCACCTAAAACTAGAGTAATGTAGTACTCCAATTTTGTTTGAAAAATGGAGAGGATATCAACTCCTATTAAATGTATGTTTTTGTGTATGAGCATCTAATCTTCTGATATGTGATTTTTTTAACATAACAACTCATGGATAAAACTTCTCTTCTTCTTCCTGAGAAATCACTTGTACTGGAGATTACAGAATTCTACACTGATTTAAACATGCGTAGATCTTTCTTCGCATCTAATCTACCTTTCAAGCCTGATGTCATATTGTTTTTAGGTGATTACTTCGATGGATCGATGTCCTTGTTTATTTATTTATTGGTGCAACACAGGAATAAAATATTTTCATCGAATCCTTCCACCATGCAAACACTAGCACAGTTGTTGCTTAGGCAAAGCCCATTGAATTTGAAATTTTGGGACTTTCAAGTCCTTGATTCAGCAGCAATCATCACCTCTGCACAATAACATAACATTGTTAGGCAAAAAAACGGTCACAGCACAATTAAAAAAATTCAAAAATAACACACTTTATTAATTATTTACCAAAGTAGCACACTTTTTTTAAGTGAGAAGTCGTCACCCCCCAAACCGACTTCTCAACGTGATTTTAAAAAAAAATTGATTTTTTCAGCTGAGAAGTCGTCACCCCCCATAACGACTTCTCAACGTGATTTTAAAAAAAATTTGATTTTTTCAGCTGAGAAGTCGTCACCCCCCATAACGACTTCTCAACGTGATTTTACAAAAATTTGGTTTTTTTCAGTTTGAGAAGTCGTCACCCCCCATAACGACTTCTCAACGTGTTTTTTTAAAAATTTGGTTTTTTTTCAGTTGAGAAGTCGTCACTCCCATAACGACTTCTCAACAGGTTTTTTTTTTAAAAAATTCAATTTTAATAATAATACCAATTATAATTTATAATTAATTTTAATAATAATACCAATTTATATAAAATGAAAATTAATTAAAAATTTCGTATTTATTTTAATAATTTGCAACATATTAATTTATTAAAAAAATAAATATGTAACACTAAATATAATTGAAACATTTATTTTAATTGATCAAATAAACTCATTTATTAAATTATATATTACAAATGATTACAAGAGTTGTACAATTAAATTGAAAGACAAAGTTTCATTGTCCTAGATGGTGCCCAGTCCCACAACGTGACGATCGACGGTTACGATGTGGACGTCGTCCTGGTATTTCTTGTTCAGTGGGGGCAGGTGCAGGGGCATGTGGTTGTTCATATTGGTACCCTGTTGATGAACTAGGTCCTGCCTGGTCGGGGTTCCATGTTGGTCCAGATTCCAAAATAGATGGATAATATCTATATGGTTCCGGCGTATTATAATCGGGACTAAGCAAAGGACCTAATAAAATCCTGGTCGTAAGAAGCCGTAGAATACCTATGATGATCTTGGACTGGCGTGTATTCTACTGACTGGTTGGCCACCTCATAATGTTGATATGTTGGTGGGAAGGAGACGGAGTGGCGGTGAGGCATAGACTCTTCGCTCTGTTCAAAAGTTGGCCGAGTAGGTGTTGCATGTCGACTACGGCAGCGATGTTGAGATTGACTTGTTTGCCTAGTTGGTGCTTCTTCTCGATCATTCACTGCACCACTACCACGTGGGTCCATTAGTTGTTGGTTGATAGAAAGATATAACCTAGAATTTGTTGTTAGCCACATCATATATTCTTGTGTGTTGATGGGCTTTCCCTGTAATGATTGGCCAATAAGAACTCCTTGTTCTTTATCATTCCAGGACTGAATAAATCGACCATGCCTTACTAGCCAACCTTCATCCGCATTTCGTCGCATGTCGAGGTCATGCAATTTGTCCAAATTCTCGGGTCGAGTGGGTATATCTTGCACGAGGCCAAACTGCATTTTCACTCTATCTGTTTGGTGCCATTCTACAATTTGGAAACAGACCAACGCCATTTTTGCACTCCATATTGTACTACTGTCTTGGAATGCGGTTGATGGCAGATTGAGTTGAATTTCTTGATACGGCAACCACTTAAATTGGAAAAAAATTAAGTGAGTAACGAGCTATTATGCATCGTTTACAAAATTTGACATAACGAAAATTAATTATATGTATTTCAGCTAGTGTCATCTGGTCTATCCTTGACCTGATGTCAACAAGGGTACAGGGAGTATTGGTGAAGTTTAGACCCCTTTGAACCCATCTATAGAAACAATAAAATGTTATTCACTTAATTTTTACGGTAAAAATAATAAACACGTGTCAAAAAAATTTAACTACGGTAAAAATACTAAACACGTGTCAAAAAATTTAAACTACATTAAAAATACTAAACACGTGTCAAAAAAATTTAAACTACGGTAAAAATACTAAACACGTGTCAAAAAAATTTAAATTACCTTAAAAATACTAAACACGTGTTAAAAAAATTTAAACTACGGTAAAAATACTAAACACGTGTCAAAAAAATTTAAACTACGGTAAAAATACTAAACACGTGTTAAAAAAATTTAAACAACCTTAAAAATGCTAAACACGTGTCAAAAAAATTTGAACTACGGTAAAAATACTAAACACGTGTCAAAAAATTTTAAACTACGGTAAAAATACTAAACACGTGTCAAAAATTAAAATAGTTAGTATTCATAAAATTACCACAACACTTTGTTTACCTTTTTGCTAGTGGATACTCAACAACACGGCTTACTAGTGGATACTCAACAACACTTTCGTTTTTTATTTTCTATTCTTGTATTTCTGAAAATTTTGTTGTTTATTTCGGTCTTTTTTCAATCATTTGTATAAATTTATTTTTAATTTATTTAGGTATTTTTATATTAATTTAGGTATTAATTTATTTAGGTATTTATATATAAATTAATTTTAAAATTATTTAGGTAATAAGTATATAATTGGTATTATTATTAATATTTAATTATTTTAAAAAAAATCACGTTGAAAAATCGGTTTGGGGGGTACAGACTTCTCAACTGAAAAAATCAAATTTTTTTAAAAATCACGTTGAGAAGTCGATTTGGGAGGTACCGACTTCTCAACTGAAAAAATCAAATTTTTTTAAAAATCACGTTGAGAAGTCGGTTTTCGGGGTGACGACTTCGCAACTGAAAAAATCAAATTTTTTTAAAAATCACGTTGAAAAATTGGTTTGGGAGTGACGACTTCTCAACTAAATAAAATGTGTGCTAGATTGGTAAATAATAAAAAAAGTGTTATTTTAGGAATTTTTTTTTGGGCGGGGACCGTTTTTTTGCCACATTGTTATAAGCTACAGATGTCCAAAATTGACAAAACTATTATTTTACATATTTATAAGACATTTTAAATTATCAATAATCAGTCAAATCTAACAAAATTTGTGTCTAAACAATATCAAAATGAGCCTAGCTTTAAGAAAATAAAGAATCAACTCACATTGAGATGTATGTTAAGAAGAATCGTAAAAACACTGAACATACTCATTTTGAGTTTTAGAGCAAAATATGATCCTTTCAGTCAAACTTTTTCTCAAAACTTCAAACGCTTTAACTTAAAATCTTCTAAGTTAGATTATTTTACCCTAAATTATTTGAACATATTAAAAACTAAAAATATTACCATTTGTATTGCCCGTTTCAAGGTGGTAATTAGAGTGTTAAGCTACTAGTCCCGTTTGCGGTATTTCTTTTTGTTAAAATCATTTTTCTTATGAAATTTTTAAGATTTTTAACTCGTTTCTTTTTCCAAAAATCATTCCAATACATAGAAATTTAAATATCTTTTTCCTTTATATCAAAGATTAGAAGGAGCGTTTGAACTCTGAGGAGCAGATCTGAAGCTGTAGGAAGAGATCTGAGAGGAGCCCATCTCAAACTACTAGCCAAATCCTTTTGAATTTTTTTTATGGATCTAACGCAAAGCTACTCAAGATTCACCAAGTTAGCTTATTTCAAGAATCTATCTATCTTTCTACTTCATAAAAATCAACACTTTATGCAAAAGATCAAAGTTTTATTTCTAATCTCAAATTCTTTTTCTCAAGAATTCTCTTGACGTCACCTACACTTTAAAGTTACTACCTTTTTAACAAAAAAATCCATTTTTATGATGATAAAGTCCATCTTTTGGTTAATCTATGTTTGAAACTTGTTAAAAATCTTAGTGGCTTTTGTGACGGATTTTAAAAGTACTTTTTTTCCAAGGAAAAGAGTGGTGAAAAAACATGACTAAAACTCTATAATCAACTTCATCAAGGATTTCAACTAAGACTAGTAAAATAAGAGGAAAAGTGAAGAAATATCTCACCAAACCACTCCTTTGAGGAAGAAAAGTGGAAAGAAAACTTGTTAGTAAACCTCCCTTGATGTGTTCCTTAAGATGTACCGGAGAGAGAGAGAGAGAGAGTTAGGCTAAGGCTTGTGAGAGGGAGAGGAAAAAGTGAAAAATTTGTACGTGAGTGAGTGGGGGAATGAATGGGTTGCCTCAGCCAGGTCCAGGAGTTATAAGGGTGGAGAGATTTTTTTTTTGTTTTGTTTACTAGTTAGTCACTAAGTTGTTTGAGAATAAAATCTAGATATTTATCAAATATATTAATATAATAATATGGTTAATTTACAACTAGCATTTTCTTTCGACTAAAAAATTTATAAATGTTCTCTAATTGTCATATGACTTCTACAACTTTGATGATGAATTTTGTCGAATTCAAGACAAAATTGGAGTTTTTTAGCAGTTAAATTCTGCCTAATATATGTCTATAACGCACCCAGATTTTGGTGGAATTTTGGGACAAAGAATTTGAGATTTTTAACACTCTCCTTCAAACATTCACTCTATTATTGAATAAAATTGATTGGCTCTCTCTATCAACCTCTTCATTCACGTCTTTCCATATTAATGCATCACATGTCACAATAGTTTCAAAGCATCAGAATCAAATAATTAATCGCATGTAATCCACCAATATCATATGAATATTTTTACTTAAGAAAGAACCCCATCTCATACTTGTAATATGTGTATTTTTACATAAGAAATTAAATAACCCCTCAACTCCTATTAAATGTATGTTTGTGTATGAGCATCTAATCTTTTGATAAGTGATTTTTTTAACATAACAGCTCATGGATGAAACTTCTCTTCGTCTTCTTGAGAAATCACTTGCACTGGAGATTGCAGTATTCTACACTAATTTAAACATGCGTAGATTTTTATTTGCATCTATTCTACCTTTCAAGCCTGATGTCATATTGTTTTTAGGTGATTACTTCGATGGAGGTCCTTGTTTATTTATTTATTGGATGAAGAGTAAGTCCTGAAAAATTAAATTGTATTTAAGATTCGGCTTTCTACAAGCTTAAAGTGTTTTGTTGTTATCTATTGTGCCACGTGAATGTAATGATCCAATTAGCAAAAACAAGTCAAGTTAGCAATTGGAGGATAAGTGGTAACAGAATAAGTAAAAAGGGGGGTGTGAAGAGAGGCGTGGGTTATATAATAGGATGATGGCAAATGAAAGTGGCATTTGATGAATATTGTGATGTAATGTAATGTATCTCTCTCCTTCTCTCTGGACTCTTTCTTCTTCTTACTGTGTCATTCCTTTCTTCTGTAACTTATATGCAAACAGCTTCTAATTTCTCATTGATTGTTGCTTAATTGATTTCCATTACAGTTGTTTCCAATTTGTCTTTTTAGCCTAGGATGATTATGGAATTCAATATATACCTTTAATTTCAGAAACAACATAGCTGGTAACTTTTTAAGGGCACATAGTACAAGTGGCAATATGGCTCAAAGTACACCAGCTTACAATGCAAAGTAAAAGCAAATAAACTCTATCTAACCTTAATTACATGGCAAACATACATCTAGTAAACAAAAACAGCATCTAGATAGAACACTTTTCAAGAAAGTGCCATAGCTAAATTTCTAAAAACGGAAGAGAAGGGCAATATAATCCTAATAAACAATTAGCTATGGCATATCCATTTTCATTTGTACATCCATGCACTCTTTGGTACAAAAAGCATTATCTCTGCAAAATTAAAACAAATATAATCAGAAATTAAAATTAGAAATCTCAACAACAATTTGGATAAAGAGTTAGATCATATGGTAGACAGTTGTGGTCCAAATTACTCTCATTGAAGCTGACACTATAAGGACATGCATTTTTTATCCCTAATCTCGTGCTCCTCAACCTTAATAGAAAGCACTTCATTAATTAGCTCTCCTGGAGATTTCTTGCATGCATTTATGCTATTATTACAAAAGAAACAAATGTAAGTTTCAACATGATTTTCATACTCCAGCAAAGGTCAGAGCAAAAAAAAATGTGACTTGAGAATTGACTGATTAGTATTGCATTATGTCAAAGTCCTGGGCTACTTTCACCTACTGCATAAACTCTATTGATCTCACCAAAAAAATGAAAGATAAAAAAATCATTCTATGAAAGTGATGACGACACACACATCTCGGAAACAAAATCTAAATTTAATCTGCACATTCACAATCAATTTTAATACACAAAACTGAACTACACAGTCAATTGAAGAGACAATATTGCTGAAACTGTGAACAATCCATTTTAAGTTCCTAAACTTCAAGGCACATGCAAACAAAAAGCTCAACATATGTACGTTGGGGATTCTTTAACTATTTCAACTGCTTTTAGTCCAAAAAAAAAATGTTGTTCCAAGTTCTAATGCTAACAAGATACATTTACCAATAAACAAATATCAAATACAATTACAAAGAGTAGAGAACAGAGATAACTTGATATGGTGTGTGCATCTGCATAACTGTCAGTAAAATGATTAGCATTATCATATGATAATACAAAGCCATGTGACCTCAGGAACTTGTAAACATGTGCATGCTTGCTTCTGTTCCAGCCACTGCATTAGATAGAACATGAAGCTGACACGCAAACTATTCTTTTCAGGGTAGGCAAACTATTTTTTATGGGAAGATAGATGTAATTTTATCAAATGTGACCCCTCACATTTTTATGTGAGTTGTGTTCTTGCAGGTTTATCAAATGTTACCATATATATGTGGAGTTGTATAACCCGGGGGTGGTTGACCGGTTGGGGCTCATCCTCCCTTAACAAAGTGTCGAGGGTTCGATCCTCGCCTTGGGTATGGAGCAGCTTTAAATCACTGGGCCAGCTGTCCCACCCTTCGAGGTGCCTCCAATCCAGCGAGGGGATTAGTCATTGCGTTCGGCGGTGGATACTCTGGTCTTGACAAAAAAATATGTGGAGTTGTATCAGAGAGAAAAGAGGCTCAAACCCATGACAAGAACTCCCTAATAAGATATTAAATAATTGTTACACAACTGTGTATTTTAATTTATTAACTAATTGAGATAGCTAGTTTGGAAATACATAGTCAATGAATGGTTGGACCTCAGTACAGTTTATCAAGACATGAACATGGGCTGAATTTAACTCTTCTTCTGTTAGCCAGTAAATTGATTCATTTCCAAACTACATCACACATTTGCACAATCACTCATGTCAATCTCTATCCCTCTCCCTCTCGTGTGCATATATATAAAAGACAACAATTATAAGTTGTGTAATTTATTTAATTAAATGTATTAAAGTTTTATTTTTATTATACTTTTAGCTATGTGTAATTAAAAAAAAGTTGACTCCATGACCTCGGGTCCTAAATCCGCCCTGAATGCACATATCAGTCACATTAGAATTCTTTTATCTTTACATACAAGTACGTACAACATACCAACTTTAAAGTAAATAAGATAAGATTCACCTAAAACGTAGCTAGAACGCTCATATTTGGATACTAATTACCCTCACAACTATTAAGTTAATCATGTTATTATATATTTGATCATTTGATTATCCAAGAAAAGAAATAACTTTACTTCCTCTTAAAATAGAATACTACAAATTGTATAGATGCTAATTTCGGCTACTAGATATATGCAGAAAGAATTATAGAAAACGTTTAAGTTTGGTAATGAGCCAATAGACTAAGAGATAAAAAGTTATATATATAGCAATAAGTATATCAATTTTGATATTGTCAAAAAAAAAGGTATATCAATTTGATGGCTACAAACAAATGAAAGCCATATAAGCCGGAGCTAAGTTTACACACTGTCTAAGTTAGCCGTCAACCTTATCAACTCCTCATCCTTATAAATACCCTTACACTCCCACCAAAAAGCAAAAAAAATAATATAAAAACAAAAAAAAATAACAAAAAAAAAATTGTTTCTGCATACATTGTTGCCTTGTCTCTCTGTCGTTTCGTCCCTTCAATATTTGATCTTTGTGTTTACCAGGATGGGTTTTCTTCACAAGCTTTGGGACGAAACGTTGGCGGGTCCCCCACCGGAAACGGGTTTGGGAAAGCTTCGCAAGTATAACTCTTTTTCCGCCGGTTCTGCTATCCGGTCACCGGTGGTGATTGACGATGTACCCATTAGTCGTAGCATCACCATTGTTCGTGCTAACTCAAATTTCTGCAGAAATGCTAACTCGGAACCTACTTCTCCTTGTGGTTCTGCCCCTATCACCCCTCGCACCCCTTCCACCCGTAATTCATCTCTCTCTCTCTCTCATATATGTTTGTTTGTACAAGGTTTTTTTTTAGATACTTTGTTTGTACTAGGTTTGCATGACAGGAAAAAACGACAAGGAAACAAAACCTTCTTACCTTAATAATTTGACAATAAGAAAAAGCAATTTGATAATTTGATGATGTGGTGAGAGCCTTCCAATTCCAACCTCCAAAAGTTAAAACATACTCATATGCTATATTGACATGTTTATGAGAATTCCGCAATATTTTTTATCAAGTTTTTTTCTTCAAAAAGTTTGAATTAGGGAAATGGAGGGCCCCTAATTCTACCAAAAATGGGCTCCTAATTATAGTTTTATTAAATATGAATTACCAAAAACTCAAACTATTTTTTTTAAATTGTAAATAACATTTCAATACAACTTAAAACTAATTATATATACTTGTGTGTCTAATGAATATACTAATTTCTTTTGGGCTTTAGAAAAATGAGATTGGGCTGGAGCCTTGTACGGTAGTCCATGCTCGCACACCATGGTAACAGTTTGGAGGAGGAGGAATGAAGTATATCAAAATCTCTTTTTCTCTTCAATTTTGACTCCTTCAAGATTGGGCAATTCGAAGAGAAAATAAGATATATAAATTTATATATACTTAGTAAAGTAAATTAGTTCTTTTATTTTATATATTAGAACTTCTCTCTTGCCCTATACTCATTGAAAGAATTACTACCTCCGTCCCATTTTATAAGTTGTTTTAGTAAAATGAATTTGTCCCAAATTAATTGTTGTTTTACATTTTCAAGAAAGCATCTTACATGTTTTTCCACTATTGCCTTTATTAATCATTACAACTTTTTACATTTAATAAATAATTCACGTTTATCTATGTAGAGAGATAAAGGATTAAATGGTAATTTAGATAACACTTTTTATAAAATCTAGACAACTAATCATTTTTCTTAATATGTGTGCAATAACCTTAAACTGCATATAAAATGGGACAAGAGGTAATAACTAATAAAATTAACTAGCAAAAAAAGAGTGCAAGCAAGCTTACACTACATTAGTCCAATCTGACAACAACAAAATTGTTACATTTCTTCAATCGAAAGAATCAGAGCTTAGATCAATTTATGTAATTTCTTAAACTCCTAATTGAATAATTTTATTAAAATAGTGTTGTAGTATTATGTGTACAAAATATTATCAAACTTTTGTGACTTTAATTTTGCAACAAAATAATCTCTGTAATTTTTTATTTGCAGCTGATACGCCGGGTAGTGATTTTAAGAAATTCACGAGGAGAAAATCGTCAAAGGATCCAGTGGAGAGCGCCGAGCATAGAAGTTCGACTATTTTCTATTGGTTCTTAATTTTTTTTAATATAATTTTTACCCCTGAGATTACACATATACCCTTTGCATTTGTATGCCCCTTTTTATGTCTAACAATTTTCTTATTGTTTTATGGTTTGCAGGGTGATTATGAGTGCTTTGGATCGTTGTTGAGAGAGAGGAACTAATCAAGTTGTTTTGTATTAAACATCATTCGGCAGAGGCAAAGGGTTTCCGTTTTTTGTACATACGATAATAGAGATTCCAATTTTCCATATTATATAATTACACATGGCACCTTGCTATATATTATGATAAAATGTATATTATGTATATGTATATTATATATGAACCAGTGCTTCATGGGGTTCTGAGGATGTATATAAAAAGCTAGAAGAAGCTTGCTTGTACAATTCTTTTTTGTTTTCTGAGATTTTGGCTGTTGTAAATATGGACGATGTACTGTGAAATCTCTGAAACTCAATGAAGCTTGATATTATTAATCATGTTCCTTTTGTTGCTAATTGTTGGGTCATAAGGATAGTCTAGGGATCATCCACATTAGGCCTAGCACAACAATACATTAGATATTTGGTTCTAAAAACAATCCATTTGATATTAAGCATATTCAGTGATCAATTTTTGAACGGTAGAAATGTTCTCAGGTGACAGGTCCCTCTTCTACAATTGAAATATCAAATTTCTCTTCCAAATTCATGATGAGGAGAATCAGCACTACATGAATTAGTGGTTATTTATCTTCTATCATTTTACTAAAAGTATTGATTAAATTTGAGGTCTCAAAGTGTCAAGAGAATTAGCACCCAAATCTGCAAATTTAATTTCGGGAGTGGCTTCAAAGTTATAAAACTCTGCTTACTATATTCAACTTAAATAAATAACAAAGGAAAGTTTAGTGACTTGGGGATGTAGCTCAAATGGTAGAGCGCTCGCTTTGCATGCGAGAGGTACAGGGTTCGATCCCCTGCATCTCCATATAACACCTTTTACTGTGTGACTTTTTTTGTTGATGAATAATGGTAACTAAACTATCAGCTGTGAGTTCTGAGCCTCTATATTCTGCTTCTAGTTTCATGATATTAAGGGAGAAAGTGTTCGTTCAAGTGCTAATTTTTTTTGACAAAAAAAATTAATGTAATATTTTCTATACCATGAATAATAAATTTGCCATTCATTCTAGTTTTTTTTATAAGCATGATCAATATCTAATTGAATGCATTAGGACACACGTATATTTGTTGCTCTTAAAAAAAAATAAGAGGGTTTATAAAACTTACCATACACATTAACCCAACGTTGGATCATCACATTGAGAGTTTGGATTATTAATCCAATTGGCTCTATATATTAATAATTAAAAAAATTGTACTATACACATTAAGAGTTTGGTAGGTATGGTGACAAAATTAGTTTAATATTTAATTTTATTTTAAAATATTTAAATAGAAAATATGATCTGTCATTGAGTGATTGGATATTAGGCATCATACCCATCAAAACTCAATAGGTATGTGAGTGTTCACATGATAATTATGACTGTCACTTAAGATTAAGCCCAATTAAAGTGATCTAAAAAAGGTAACTAATATGAGCTTATGAGTATCTAATAGGATCTGAGCCTTTAATGTGTATAGACTAAATGATAATTCTAATTTTGTGATGAGCTAAATTAGAAATACCAATAGATAATCCTAATTAGGGTTTTATAAATAAGGAGGTTACCTCCCATGTCACACTACAACAAAACAACACTTTTCAGAGCTGTTATTACTAACATCCCATTATCATTATCAGGAATATACAGCAGGAAAACTAAAGAGAACGTTGATGACTTCAGTGATTAGCATGATTGATTAGGGCTTTATGACTTTATTAAAGACTATTTCATCATTACCAAAATTTTAATTGTGTTGTGGTATTTTTGGTTCTATTCGGCAGCTGAAGAGGCAGTCTTCCCATGCGTTCTGAAAATCTTACCAAATTGCGTCTTCAACAAGAAGGATCCGATTGTTTTGGGAGTTGAGGTCCTTGAAGGCATTTTAAAGGTATTATTGTTTAATTCAGATAATATTTTTCAATGTGGCTGCCATGTTTATGATGCACAGCAGTATTCTCTGATAATATTGTTTTGCTTAGGTTAAGTTCAACGGTTGTATTTTGGTCTGCATACAAAGGAATTAGCAACTGTATTTCTTTGTCCCTTGGATAAGTTTAGGCTGCTGTTATTAATTATTAAACTATTTGGAAAATGGAGTTAAAATTTTTGGAATGGAAATGATTATATGCTTGCTGGGTACAGCAAAAATGTTAGAAGATTGAAAGTCGAGTGCGACTTATTAATCTTCAAGCCCACAAATTTTGAACCTTCATTAGCATGAAAAGTGAGCTGAAAGTAATTTTTCACCTTGTAAGCAACATGCTGTGTAAATAAAACTTTTTGGTAGCAATTGGCAAATGGCACATTCAAAAAATTGGTGTAGTAATTATTATAGAGTCTTTAAGTTGGCAGAAGATCTTCCACTATTTGAATTGTGTCTTTTTCCATGGCATATTTGAGAAAGTCGTGGATTTGTTGAAACAAACTAAATGTAGAACATGAATATTGTGCTTGACCCTCATTGTCTTTTTCCACTATTTGAATATTGTGCTCAGTAGACACTCCGAACACGTGTGAAAAGACCAAAATATCATTAATGAGTCTTGTGATCAAACGATGGTTCGGAGCACGGTTGGCCGAACGGGTTCGGACGTCGTGCCACCGAACCAGAAACAAACACACAGACACCCCCCTTTTTAACTAGTTCGGCAGCACCACGTCCAAACCCGTTCGGTCAACCGTGCTCCGAACCGGTTAAAATGCAGTGTGAGAGTATTTTCCACGTGAGGATATTTTAAAAATATTTAAGGATCGGAAGTGTCCACCGAGAGTGAGTTGACTAAGTATGCCCCTTGAATTTTAACAGGGTCTCTATCCATTTACATGAATCCACCCACAATTTACTTGTACTTCTATACAAGTACAAGTTAGATCAAAATCAACTAAAGCTCTTAGTTATCGTGTGGGCTATGACTCACCGGTTTCTCTGCATCATCTCGCCTTCAACCTACACCTAAATAGTAAATAGTTTTTTTCTTTTGGTCCGATAGTAAATAGTAAATACTAGGGATGGGAATAGGTTGGGCCGAGCTAGACTTTGCTTGGCCTGTGCCTGACCTGCGTTGAAAGTGTTGGGCCTGAGCCTGGTCTGTGGCCTATCATAGGCCCAACTTTTAGGCTTGGCCTGGCATTTGAGAAAGCTTGGCAAGGCCTGATAACCTGTTTAAAAGCCTATTTCACAACTTTTTTTTTTACAAAAAACTACAATCCTCAAGTGATGTATGCTTTTTGTAAATAACGAAAAAGCTAACAGATTAGTAAAATTAAGTTCTATTTTATATGACATCTTATTTAAATTCTATTTTATAATAATAACTTTAAATATGTTAAAAATGGATGTATGGTAGCAGTTTAAATTAACAAAAATTAGCAAATTTATGATTTAACGTGAAATACAAAATTTAATACAACAACAACAACAACAATAATAATAATAATAATAATAATAATAATAATATTAATAATAATATTTAATTTTACTTAAATAGATCGGTCTGATAGGTTTAAAAGGCTTTTTCAATGACCTATGACCTGGCCTTTTTAGCTAAATAGGCTTTTAAAAAAGCCTAAGCGTTATCTATTTAAATAAAAAGTCTGACCTAACCTGACCTGACGTAGGCTGAGCCATAGGCTCTTGTCGATCGGCCTGGCCTATTCCCACCCTACTAAATACACAAAACAAACAAACAAACGCATTTCCCCATCTTACCCTCCTCCCGTTAATATAAACGAAAATCAATCAATATTTTCTTTTCGACAAAAAAATAAATTTGATTTTAAAAAAGCACTCGATGAAATATTTTCGAGCTATCAAATTTCCGTTTAGAGTATAAATGATTTTTTTTTGAAGCAAAAGGAATTTTATTCAAGAAGGGAAGAAAAAAAAAACTATTATAAACAAGAAGGGTAAATTGGGGATATGCAGGAGACCACGGAGAGTCGGAGACAGGTTTAGTGTTTATCGTCAAACTCGTGATCCAAGCAGCGATGAGAAGGTCCCCCAACTGAGCTGGTGACGGAGATTTTTGTCCCATCCAATCACATTCTTCCACGTCAAACTTCCCTCCACTGCCATTCCCCCACGTGTCAACGGTCACCGTCAATTTACCTCCTTCCGTCAATCCATCCAAGAAACCCAAAAAACGTTGGAAAGCAAAAAAATTCCCAATTTATAAGAGAAAAAAAACCAACAATGCACGAAAAGGCGTCGGTATGTTATCGTTACTGATTCTCTCCGGCTAAAAATTAAAAAATAAATAATAAATAAAAACCTACCTTCGTTTTCTTTTTCTCTCTCCAACTACTCTCTCTCTTCTTCTTTGTTTTGCGGATTTTAACGGTAGATCGGCGGCGAGGAGATTATGGACGACGACTACGAGATCCAGTCCCATCCATCGCCGGCGAGTGGATCTCCTACGTTGTCTCCGAGGGAGAACTGTCGGATAACGGTGACTGTTGCGTCACCGGCACCGTCGCAGCCGGCGGTGAACAGTTTGGCATTAGCGCTTCCAATTCAGCAGCAAGCGAGGGGAAGCAACGGTGGCAGTGGAGGGAGAGATGATTGTTGGAGCGAAGGCGCGACGGCGGTGCTGATCGACGCATGGGGAGAAAGATATCTTGAACTAAACAGAGGAAATCTGAAGCAAAAGCACTGGAAAGAGGTTGCAGAGGTCGTCAGCGGCAGAGATGATTACATGAAGACGCCGAAAACTGATATTCAATGCAAGAACCGGATCGACACCGTCAAAAAGAGGTACAAAACGGAGAAAGCCAAGATCTCAGACAGCGGCGGCGTCGTAACAAGCATGTGGCAGTTCTTCGACAGATTAGATCAACTGATCGGGCCAACCGCCAAAATCCCTAACGCCACCGGCACCAGCACCATAGGTAACAGTAATTCGCCGTTACAGAAAATTCCGTTAGGGATTCCGGTAAATCTTCGCACCGGCGGCGGAGGCGCAAACCAGTATCTTCCTCAAAAGCAACCGCAACAGGTTCAGTTAAAGAATCGAAAGCTTCAATTCCACCAGTGTGATCTTCCGGAGAATTCCGATTCGCTGGTGTCGAGTGACAATTTACCGCCGGAAGGTAACGAGAGGAAGAGAGCGAAGGTGATGAAAGAAAAGGAAGGAGGAAAGAAAAGAAAAGATTGGGGAAGTGCGATGAGGGAAATGAGTAGAGCCATTATCAAATTTGGTGAGGTTTATGAACAAACGGAGACTTCAAAGGTACAACAGATAGTGGAAATGGAGAATCAGAGAATGCAGTTTTTTAGGGATTTGGAGTTGCAGAGAATGCAGTTTTTCATGAAAATACAGTCGGAGATTTCACAGCTTATGGATCCTACCGATCATCATAGCAACAACAGCAATGATAATAACAATGGCGGCAACAACAAGAAGAAGGATAATAACAATGGCGGTAACAACCATAACAATAATAGTGATAGTGAATGAATGAGTGTGTGATAATTTGGTTAGATTGGATTCCAATTCCAATTAGCCATTTTCTGTGAAGATTCGTATATGTGTTTATTACAATTAACTTAGTGGGATTGTTGAAAATAGAGGAGAGTACTGTGTTGAATAATTCAGCAGATGTATCACTTTCACTTGTAATATATGTAATGTAACACCATTCTGAGTAATCACTTGATTAGGTTCAGTTGTACATATTGGATTTCCGGCAATAACAAGGAGATTAGGGATATTGATTTGGTGTGTTTTACCAGTATGTTAAACAGAAGATTTTCCCTACTTGATCCCCATTTTCCAGGGTAGAAGAAAGTATTTAAGGATCGCACTGTAGACTGTAGACTGTAGACATAATACTGAGAGATTGCCTACCAACCTTGGAGCTAAAGCAATGGATTCTGGCGTTGAATCATGTTATGGTAATTGGTCTGGTACTATTTGCACCCCCCAAAGGCCCATTCTCTAACGGCCCATTCACAAAAACAAACCCACATCTCAACGATCCAGATGCAACCAGCAAATTCAACGGTTCAGGATCATTAGGTCAAACACTATTCAAAGTCTATAAATACCACATTCATTGCTCATTAATGGTAAGGGATTCAACTCATTAAATACTCTGTTTGACTGCCTCACTGACTTGATCGTCGGAGTGTCATTGTAGGACCAACACCTCTACCTCGACCGGAACGTTCGTCATCAAGGACCACATCTACCAACTACCTCGGACCGACCTCCAAGGTCAGAAGTACGGTACAGAACATTGGCGACCTCAGTGGGAGGGTCAGTATTCAGACCTCGTCCCTTTACCTTGATCGACGATGGCTCCGGTCCTACGTCCGAAGGCCACTAACCTGGCAGTCGAGCCTGTGGCCGACCCTGGTCAGCAGATACTACCAGAGACCGTCCCTCAAGAAACCCCGGAGGGACATGTGCAAGACGTCCCGAACTCAACTCAAGCTCAGCTTCAACATCCGAACAACAACTTCGTACTGATCCCGGCAAGTTCGGTAAGGAACCGACTTCCGCCCCCTCCTCCGGTTACGGCTCCGCCGGCGCTCTCCGTTCCGGCCGACGCAGTCCAGCAGCTCGTGCAACTACTAGCCCGGCAGGAGTTGGCCAACCAGGCTAGAAGTCTCCGTTTCACCGAACTAGAAACAGAGGTGGCTGAGCTCCGGGCCCGGGGAATCGCCGACCAAGGCTCCCCAGAACCAGACTCTCTAGAAAGAAGGAACCCGGCCCGTAGGAGGAAGCGATCTCCACCGGAAAGAAGGGATCCTGGATCCCCATCCCGAAATGATCGAGTACGGCATCGCTCACCGCGACCGCATTCGTCCTGGGCGTCGTCGTCCCCACGTAGACGGTCGAGGAGCAGGGGAAATTCACCCAAGGAACAGGCACGACGCGTCGACCCTCATCGTCGTCATCAAACACCTCCACGAGCACAAACATCCAAGCGAAAAGGACCTTTTTCGGAGGATATCGACAGCTACCGAGTCCCTCGGCACCTAGAAAAACCACCTGAAGGATTGAAGACCTACGACGGGACTGATGACCCAGACAGACATCTCGATCAGTTCGACCATATCATGCAATATAGGAACGTCCCAGCTGAAATGAAATGCAGGATCTTTCCCTTAACACTCGACAAATTAGCGTCGGAGTGGTTCCGATCCTTGAAACCAAACTCCATTTCAACTTGGGATCAGCTGGCAAAGATGTTCAGCGTTCACTTTAACTTCGCCAAAAGTAAGCCCAAAAACAAGATCGTACTAATGTCCGTGGTGCAAGGGGAGAACGAACCTCTGAGAGATTACATTGAAAGATTCAATAGAGAAGCCTCCCAAGTCCGCAACCTGGACGACGCGTTCCGGATTTTTTTCATGACCCAAGGTCTGCTCCCCGGAAGTCCGTTCAAGAAGCACACCCTTAGGTGGGAACCCAGTACCTTGCAAGAGTTTCTCGAAATATCGCAATGCTTCATCAACGAAGAAGAAAGCGGCAAGACCGAGAAAATCCTAACACCGGTCGGGCCTTCGATCTCTGGATTTAGTGCTTCGAAGGGCTGACGTCGAACTAAGGAACGCCGGTCAAGGGAAACTCGCTGACGTCGAACTAAGGAACGCCGGTCAAGGGAAACTCACGCAAAACTGGGAAGGACCCTACCGTGTCAAATCCAAGACCGGCAACGGAGCTTTCTCACTTGAGACCCTCAGTGGAAAGCCGATTGTGCGAACTTGGAACACAACCAAGCTGAAGAAATACTATGTTTAAGAACTCCTTTGCATCTATTCAAGAGTCCTTTTCTCGAAAGGCAATTTTCTCCCTAAAGACACCACCTTTTGGCGTGCCAACCTGCTATAATGATTCACTCATCAATTAAAGTGACACTCCATGCCTGCGTTCATAACATCTTTATTTTTCAATAAAGATAAATCGAACAGGGACCGATCTTACGATCTCCCCGCGACCATGTTAAGGTCGTGACTCCATGCCTGCGTTCATAACATCTTTATTTTTCAATAAAGATAAATCGAACAGGGACCGATCTTACGATCTCCCCGCGACCATGTTAAGGTCGCGACTCCATGCCTGCGTTCATAACATCTTTATTTTTCAATAAAGATAAATCGAACAGGGACCGATCTTACGATCTCCCCGCGACCATGTTAAGGTCGCGACTCCATGCCTATGTTCGTAAACATCTTCATTTTTTCAAATAAGATAAATCGAACATGGACCGATCTTACGATCTCCCCGCGACCATGTTAAGGTCGCGACTCTTTAAAACTAGTTAGATCCGAGCCGAGTCTCGGTAAACCGTTTTAACGAGAGTTGGTTTTCAGGAACCAAGGTTTCCAGAACGACCATTGGCCACAAGTGCCAAGATCCCAAAAGGGCGAGTTAAATCTGGGCCGAGTCTCGGTAAACTGCCCTGAGGACGACGTACGTGATTTGCAGATTTAAATACATTCATTAAACGATATTGAATATCAAGCAAGCATACAAACGACAAAGAACGAAGATCGGGCAACGATGAAGCTCGGGCGCTTCCAATTCGGTCACACCAAGGTCGCAATACAGCCACGAGTTATAAAAGTCAAGATCGCCTATCAGACGACCAGACTTGGGGGGCAACTGTTATGGTAATTGGTCTGCTACTATTTGCACCCCCCAAAGGCCCATTCTCTAACGGCCCATCCACAAAAACAAACCCACATCTCAACGATCCAGATGCAACCAGCAAATCCAACGGTTCAGGATCATTAGGTCAAACACTATTCAAAGTCTATAAATACCACATTCATTGCTCATTAATGGTAAGGGATTGAACTCATTAAATACTCTGTTTGACTGCCTCACTGACTTGATCGTCAGAGTGTCATTGTAGGACCAACACCTCCACCTCGACCGAAACGTTCGTCATCAAGAACCATATCTACCAACTACCTCGGACCGACCTCCAAGGTCAGAAGTACGGTACAGAACAAATCATAAGCCCATAGTAATAAACAAGTCACCCAAAATATGCTAGACTAGTTAATTCAAAATAGCATGCGTCAAAAAAAATCAAAATAGTCCACGTGCATGTGTACTAGACTAGCTAGCTAGATAGAGCTCCACGTCACACTACACAGTTCACAGAATCACAGCTACCTTCGCGATATAAACAACTCATTTTTTATTTGTACTTAATTTTGATTTTTTGTGAGTACACTATGTTTTTATTTAGGCTAAATTGGATGCCCATGTAGCTTTTTAAATAATGTTGAAATGATAACTTAACAAAATAATTAACTTTTTTCAATTGAACAAAACAATTAATGTTCTTTTTTGACTATTCCCAGCTTCATCTTCTCCATTTAACCCTTATCAAACCAAAAAAAGTCATCTTCCACTACAACATTTTGGACCTACGGCAACGCCCAACTTTGCAACACATAGAAAACCGTTGCCTTAGCTGATAAAAGGCAACGGTTTTTAAAATCTATTGGCATGTCAAACTTTTTTATCGGGAACGTTTGGAAACCGTTGTCAAAAGCTCAAAGGCAACGGTTATTTTTTCATCTTGTGGCCAACATCTTAAAACCGTCGTCCTTGATTTCATTTTTTTAATAATGTTAAAAAAAGTTTAATTGAGCTTACCCTTTAGTTTCGGTCTCCTTTTTTCACCCTAATCATCGTCGTTTCATTCACAACAAGCCAGATCATCGCTGCTTCATTCCATTTGATCATCGTCGTTGCTTCGTTTCCAAACAGCATCATCAGAATCGCAACAAGCAGCATCATCAGCGTCTCAGTCGGTAAGGGTGGCGATACCCAGCAAGCCCACTTCTAAACCTAGCTATTCATTTCCTTTTCTTCTTCTATACTCTACTTCATTTTTTTTTGTGGCTGCGTTGTCCGTTGTAGTTGCTGGTTTGGAGCAATTGATTTAATCTCCCAAGCCAATTTACAATGAACAAGTTTAATTTCTAAAAATTTGATGTACGGATCGTGTTATGAATTTTTTTGCCTCGGGAGATCATTGGGGGTGCTAGTTCTACGAACCAGTTTGAAAAGAAAACAGGATCCCTTTTCCCCATTTTTCTCTAATCAGTTTTCTGTTTTGTTCAAACAAACCCTAGAAAACTATAAACTTTAATTTTCTTGTTAATATTGTTGATTATTTTCGAATGTATGAGTATAATAGTGAAATGGAAAAAAAAAATTGGTTCCTCAGAATTTGAATCGGTGAAAAGAAAAGGACGTAAAAGGAGATTGGTGCTTGAAAGTTCAAGCATGAGTTGCCACCGGAGTATCCAGATCTAGGATCGGTTGGGGAACAGAAAACTCCCCAAGCATGCAGCAAAACAAGAAGCGTGGAATCTTCCATTGAGAAGGCCCTGACTTGTTTGATAGTGATGATCAAGGGGTAAGTAAGTCACTTTCCACTTCTGATTTCTATTCAGTTCATTGAGGAATGTTTGCTTCTTTATGGGTCTCCAAGTTTTTGCTCTAGAACATACAGAACAAGGTTTGTTCTAGAATAGGGGTAAGTTTATGGGTCTTCAAGGGGTAAGTTTTTGGGTCTTCAAGGGGTAAGTTTTTACTTCTTTATGGGTCCCTTGATTTGCTCAAGAACAGGATTTTTTTCATGGCTTTTTGAGTTGAATTGCATTTCTGATATCTATATATATTTGGCAAGATTGCTGCATTAATTTTTCCAACTCTGTATTGCACTTGCTTTTACTGTCATGAATGATATCTTGTCTCCTATTGTGATTTATGTTCCTGCCAACTATCATTTATGAAAATGGTGGCACTCACTTTTACATTTTTCTTGACTTCAATTTAGGAGTTTGGATTCTTCTAGCTACATCTATAGGAAAGAAATGATGCGAAAAGAGCTTGTTTCTGCTCCAGTCATCCATAAGGAAAAGACAAAGGTATGACTATGAAGTTGTTTTGATAACTTGTTAAACTATTAAACCATATACATCATCTTTGGGACAAAATGATGATTAATTTTGCTTTTTTTGCTCCTAAGATAATCAATTGATTAATGAAGTCTCAGCTAATCAATTGAGATGTGCTTCTTCCTTCTGTACAGATGCCATTGACCTAGATGATCATGAAGAAAAACACAAAGACCAATGTACATTGGGAGCTCTTAATAAGAAGAAATTGACCGGAAAGTTTCAAGCTCTAAAATGTTAGTGAGAATGTGTTAGCTCTGTGTAAGTAATTAAATTATTTTACTTGAAAGAAATTGACTGGAAAGTTTCAGGCTCTAAAAACACTAGTCACGCAATTACTTTTTATAATCACTTTAGACATTGCATAAATTATTTTGTGCAGTGTTCCTATTTTACTCTGTGTAAGTAGTCGGACAGAAATTAAACATTATTTGGTACAATGGGAGCTAGTGCAATTGTTTGAACCCTATAAACTCCAACAAACTACTGAAACCCATTACCACTAGTCTTTACACATTATTTCCTTGCATAAAGTTTAATGTAGTTCTTGCTGGACTTTGAATTTGGAAGCATGGGATATGCCCTTAAATCATGATAAAGAAAATGCTAATATTCTGAATCATGTGTATGTTCAATTAGGATAGGAACACTAGTCTTTAGCTAATTATGTATAGAGGAATAACTGTTTGAATTAAGATACAAAAAAGGGACATTGTGTCTTTGCATCGCATTTTTTAAAATTAAAATTTCTGAACTGTGTTGCACCCCGAAAAATCCTTTGGAGGGATTTCTCTTCGCACAACATGAATTGGAGTCGCCACCAATATTTTTTTAGAGGTAAAACATTGAAAAAAACCTTTCTTGAAAGACAATGGTCCTTGGAACCACGAGATTTGAGTTCGGGGGTCGGTTATGCATGGGGAAGGTACGAGCACCCCACACATCCTTTCTACTGAAAGAGAACCTCGATTTGACGTGTGATTTAAAAGGTTGATTTAAGAAATGCTTTGTTTTTATCTCTCCTTACTTTATGGAAAAACTTAAGGAAAATTTAATCTTTTGCGCTTGACGGGAGGGCACCGTGCCTACGTATCCCGGGGAGGGAATCAAAGCAACGTAGTTCTTGTTTTCGAAAATTGTTTCGTTTTTTTTAGAAATTGCCTTGTTTTGGAAAAGGGTTTGTTTTTTTGAAAAGAAAATGGTTTTCATTTGTCGTGCTTGACGGGAATGCGACCCGCTCCTACGTATCTCCTAGTGCGATGGAGAATTCAAAGCTTACGTAGTTCTCGGTTGTCGAGAAAAGGTTTTTATTTTTTAGTTGTTTAATTGTGAAAATTGAATGTTCACAGTGATCAAACAACAAAGGTTTCGAGTGATCACCACTAGCATCCTATTATTGACGATCGTGCAAGCAAAGGCTTCGCATTATCCTCAACAAAGTTTTTAATTTGTGAAATGAGAGTTCTTTTGAAAAATGAGTGTTCATGATAATCAATTGAGCAAAGACTCCAAGTGATCACCACTAGCACCCCATTGTTGACAATCGTGCAAGCAAAGGCTTCGCATTATCCTCAACAAAGTTTTTAATTTGTGAAATGAGAGTTCTTTTGAAAAATGAGTGTTCATGATAATCAATTGAGCAAAGACTCCAAGTGATCACCACTAGCACCCCATTGTTGACAATCGTGCAAGCAAAGGCTTCGCATTATCCTCAACAAAGTTTGATTTGTGAAAAATAGTTTGAAATTGTTTTGAGAAGAAGTGAAGTTGTTGATCAATGATTATGTAAATGCAAAAAAATGTTTTGAAGTTGGAACGTTACTAACGAGTAACAAGTTATTCTTTGTATGCAACATGGTTTTGAAGTTTTGGAGAGTTACTAACGAGTAACAATTGGTGGAAATCAAAACAAGCAAATTGTGAACACCAATTCAACATTTTAATGCACCACAAGCACATAAACAAGTATATCAAGCATGGAGTACCAAGCTTCAATTCAAGAATGCATGAGTAGGCAAGGATGCAAGAATAGGTAAGAATGCATGAATATGCAAAATGCATGTGCATCAAGGTTAAATGAACCTATCCTTTGCCGAAACTTCACAAGCTTCAAACAACAATTTACAATAAACTCAAAGAGCAAAGAAAGTATGATTAAACTTGAGGATGCATCAAGGTCATTGGAGACCAATCATGTGCGCAAATTCAATTGTTTATAGACCCCTTTTTGCTCACATTTCATAAGCACATCAAATGGGAATTGAATTTTTAAATGCTTACAAGCATAGGCATCAAGGTTGAAGTAACCTATCTCTTGCCAACTTAGCATAACCCAAGATCATTTGTGGATCATAAATGAACCAAAACCCAAATTCATTTTTCTCAAATCACAAATTTCACAATTAACAACATAGGTTTGAATATTTACAAGTTTAATGGTCAATCATCAATTTATTTTAACAAGTCAACCAAATCAAGCAAGCGAGTGACATAACCAAAACATAGATGCATTTATTCACAAGATTCAACCATGAGAACCAACAAAAATCATAAAACACATATTTATTTGAAGCATGCGAAATTATCATCAAAGCAAATAACATTTTATTTCAATTAAAACAACAAAATCATGCGTATAACCCCAAAATCAAAGCATCAAAACAAAGATTCATGAGATTAACATATGTACAAGCATAAAAATGAAGTTAAAAGAGAGGATCTACATTTTTGGAAGTGGAAATCTCACAAATATGCAAGAAATGATGACTTTATGCAAGGATTTACAAGAGAAGGGGTCTAGGAATCACATACCTTAAGATGAGCTCCAAATAAACACAATAGATGAAGAAACAATCAACCAAATCAACTTATCTTCAAGCTTGGTCTTCAATCTCCAAAAAATGACCCTTGATCTTGAACTTTTGTGTGATTTTATGAAGGATTGATGGTTGAAAATTAGTGTTTAGGCTTGGAAGATGGATTGAATGTGTGTGGGTAGATGAGAAATGAAGAAGTGAGTTAGAGAGAAGGGAGAGGGGGTGGCGCATAAATGGAGAGAAGGTGAGGAGGGAGTTGTGTGCTAGGGTTTATGAGTGAATGGTGAGGCCAAAAGCCTTTTTTCCTTGTGAGGTGAGGTTAATAGGGTATATATAGAAAGCAATTAGGTTTAAGGGTAGTTAGGTCATTGTGCACTAGTTGTGCTCTAGGATTTGATTTTAATTTTGAATCAAAGGCTAGGATTGAGGCTCACATGGATTGAGGACATTGAGAAAACACAAAATGAGAGAATAGAGAGGGGGTGGCGCATAAACATTGGGAGGGGTCCTTGGTGACCAAGTTTTGCTAGTTGTCATCTTGTACTATTGTACTATTATATGACCATTCCATTATCCCTTCATTTTTGATTATTCTTCTTAGGATAATTGTACAAAAATACACCCAATTTAGGCCACATACTAGGAATCTTAGGAATATGCCATTTTATGTGATCACCATGACCAAAAATGTCATAAAAATCACATCTTGGAACTTTGTGTAGAATATTCCCTTTTGATCCTTTTTGAAATTTTGTGCACAATGTATGCATGCATGCGCATACATACATACATGACCAAAAATGTTTTGCCTCAAATAAATTTCTCTAAAATTGCACAATGATTTTTGATGAGAAATTATCTTATTTTGACAATGACCAAAATACCCTTTTGCCCTAAAAACCTTGTTTTTTAACAACAAATGCATTTCCACTCTAACAATGAATTTAAAAGCCCTAGAATGACTTTTAAAACCCAAAAATGCATGCACAATGCTCTTCACTCTTCAAAATAAAACCACACTTCTCAATTTATTTATTTTTTGCGGAAAATTAGGGTTTTAAACCTAGGCGGACAAAATTAGGGTATGACAAACTGGAATAATGTCTTGTACAAATGCAAGCCTCCCTCATTCTCCTAGCCTTATTATGAATATGAAAATCAGGTAGAAACTTTGTTTGGACAGATAAAGTGCCTGCATGAACCAAGTGAATGTGCTGATATTAGGAGAATAACTTGAAGAACTTGTATCATATACCATACCCAAATATGCATGGTTAATCATTGTCCTAGCCTTATAGAATTACTTTTTTGGGACCTGTAGAATTTGACAATGGTAATATTTCTGGGGCAGCTATACGGACTTGTCTATTTGAGAGGTCCCATTGTTTATCAAATTTAATGATTATCACTCTTTATTTTGTAGGAAAGACAGAATTGTAAGTTGGGCAGTCCTAACCTCTTCTATTCAATCCAACCACTATGGGCTGAATGGATGCTGAAGAATATCTTGCAACTTGAAGGGAAAAGGATATTGTTGGGGAGGACTTGTACGTACACTGTAATTTTGACCTCAACGTGGCTTTAGGCCTATTGTATGCCTTAGTTTTGACCACTCAACTTATATTTTATTTTATTTTTCAAGACTGAATTTGAGATTGGTGTTTAGATATAATTGTTGGCTTATGTAATACTTGACTTTTTGTCTCATTAATTAATTTAGTGAATTTTAAACTTTCAAATCTAGAATTTTTTTTTTATGAGTAGACAACGGTTTTATACTGTTGTTGCCGATATATATTTTGTACAGTAATTGGGAACGGTTTTTTCGTGTTGCCAATTACAGCAACGGTTTTATTTTATAAATGACAACGGTTTTTTACAGTTGCCACATCTAGCAACGGTTTTTTAGTGTTGCCACATATAGCAACAGTTTTTTAGTGTTGCCATAACTGGCAACGGTTTGTGCCCGTCGTAATTGTTTGAAAATAAAAACCGTTGCGTTTAAGTTACCAGTGGCAACGGTTTTAGGTTTCCGTTGTCTTTGTTCACAAAAACCGTTGCCTATAGTTTAGGCAACGCCCGCAGAAACAACGGTTTCAAAACCGTTGCCGAAAGTAAAGACAACGGTTTTTTGGCTTTACACAACGGTTTTCAGGTGTTGCCTTTGGGTCAAAATGTTGTAGTGTTCTTCATCAAGGACGCAGCTGAGAAAATAATCTTTATCGATCCCTGATCAAACCAATTCATTGGTCTCTTTTTAATCTCGTTCAGAACCTACGACAATCCCAAGTAGGAGAAGAATGTAGCTGAGAAAGAGATATGAGATCAGATGAAACCTCTCGTGCAACATTTTCTTGTGTCATTTAGCCAATAAAAAAATACCATGTAACATAAACTAAGTGTAGACATAATTAAGCTAGATCAAATTAAGGAGAGATTGAGCTAAGGTTAAGCATGATCAATTTACTAGTTGAAATTTAAGCATAATCGATTTCCTAGTTGAAATTTTAATCATAGTATAACTTTTTTAATGATGAAGTACTGAATCAATGCATCATTCCATCTTCTCATATCAAAAGCAAATCTAGTGTCATATCCCATTAAAATCTTGTAAATGCATTGTATTCTCTTGTTTTGAAATTAAGGACCAAACTTGTGATGAAAACGAAATGCGTCAAAGTGTAGATAATAATAATGTCCTTGACTCTCAAACCATGCTTGTGGTATAAATATTCTATTTGTTCACACCTAACAGGTTGAAAAAACACAAATAACTTAAAACCAAATCAAAAGCAACAAAAAGCGGAGATCGCACGGTCTAGCTGAACGGCTCAGATCTCACATCTTGCTTGTGCACCAAAGCACTACCTACACCTTCCTATTGTCTATAAATAGGTTATAACATTTAATGCTACAGGTATACTTTCTAACTCTACCTCACATTGACTTCCACTTTGCTGATTTGAGCGTCAGAGTGTCATTGTAGATACCACCCTGAAATCTCGGATTCACCTCGATATACCGTTGTGATGTCTCTCTCTCTCTCTCTCTCTCAAAATGCTTCTGGTCAATGCATACATGTATGCCACCTACTACTCAAATGTAAACAATCTACTGATATTTTAGAAAGGTATAACTAATTTTCCAAAATATGTTCAATCAGTTTATAACAAATCATTGTCCCCCAAAACATTTTACCCCATAGCCCCAACATTTTAGTGACTTTTCAGCTTTATACTTGTCATTTTTTCTCTCCAAACCCTACACACCTCTCATTTCTCTCACAAGTTTTTGGAACATAAAAGTAAGTTACTAAAAATTCCGAAGCACCAAAAATACATTTTGAGAGTTACAAAATTTGAAATTATTTGAAGTTCCGAAAATTTCGACTTTGAAAATTCCAGAATGCAACAGAACGCATTGGAATGTATTTTTATTTTTTTAAAGTTCCAAAAATTTCGTTGTTTGAAATTTCTGTAACTTAAAGAAAAAATGGTGTTCCGAAAATTTCAAAAAATGCAATTTCTTGGAGTGTTTTTATATCGGATTTTTGGAAAAAAATACCTTCTATTTCAAAAAAATTGAAATAAAAAAATCTCTTCTGAATGGTGAAAAGTGAAAAGGATAAAAAAGTTTGAGGCTATTGGGTCTTTCTAGCATTCCAAATACTCCAAAGCTTAATACCAAAAATGACACCATATTGATTGCTATCCTTTTTTACACTGACCCTTTAAGTTTCTCCAAAACCATTCCTCCAAATATGGATCAAAAAACCGATTATGAGGCTATTCACATAACATGTTATTTGATACATTTATGCCCCTCAAGTGCCATAAATCTGAAAACTCCACAAGAAATGTGGAGTGGGAGGCTTGCTAATTATAATCATTTAAGAATGTTTTGACAGTTCTGTTTTTTTATCATGTTAATGAAGGTAAATTGGTGTCTAGGGCCAAGAAAGCTTATTTTGTAGGTTATCCAAATGGTGTCAAAGGAGTCAGAATATCATGTCTAGAAGACAGGAAGTGTATCATTAGCGTGATGTGAAATTCAATGAAAAATGATTATTCAGGGGTAGTACTAGTCATGAAGATGAAATCAAAGATCAAAAGGAATTGGAGAGTTTTGAGCTGAAGGTGGAGCATGGAGAGAAAAAGGAAACTCAAACCGAGATTCCTCAAGTTGAAGACATTCAAACAAATCAAAATGACACCTCTAACGATGAAATTGATTTGGATGAATACCTTTCCGCAAGAGACAGAAAGGAGAACTACTAAGCCCCCTTAGACATATGATCAGCTATGCTTTTCAAATTGCAGAAGAGGTTTGCAATGAGGAGCCAACATCATTTGAAGAAGCAGTGAAAAACAAGGAAAATTAGTAATGACAGAAGAATTGCATTCACTAAACAATAATAAGACTTGGGAGTTAATTCCTAAATCTGCAGATGTTAAGATGTTGTCAGCAATTGGATTTTCAAGAAGAAGGATGGCCTTCCAGGAGCTGAACCAACGAGGTATAAAGCAAGACTTGTTGACAAGAGGTAGATTATATAGAAATGTTCTTTCAAGTGGTTAAACATTCATCAATCTGGATAATTCTATCTATCGTCACTCATTGTGATTTAGAATTGAAACAAATGGATGTGAAGACAACCTTTCAACATGGAGATCTTTCAGAAACTGTCATGATGCAACAACCAAAGGGGTTTGAGGAACAAGGTAATGAGGATTGAGTGTGTCTTTTGACAAAATCTCTATATGGCCTCAAGCAATCACCTAGACAATGGTAGTTGAAGTTTAACTCTTTCATGCTAAAACAAATATTTTGTAGAAGTAAATATGATTCATGTGTTTATTTTAAATCCATTTCAAAAAGAATAGACACACACACACTCTTCTATGTGTTGATGACATGTTGTTAGCATGTAATGATATGAGTAAAATAAAGGATCTTAAGTATCAACTTAAAAGGGAATTTGATAAGAAAAACCTTTGAGCTGCAAAATGGATTTTGGAATGGAAATTACCAGATATGGAGATAAAGGGAATATGTTGATTACTCAAGGAGGTTACCTTGGGAAGGTTGTGGACAAGTTTAATATGAAGGACTCTAAGCACGTAAGTGTTCCCTTGGCTCAATGAGTCGATAGATAGAATTCATGAATGAAGTTCCTTATCAAGCACTTGTCAACTAGCAAGATAGGAATTCATGAATGAAGTTCTTTATGCTAATCCCATAGGGAGCATTATGTATGATATGGTATGTTATCGCCCTGATATAGCACATGTTGTAAGTGTTACAAGTCGTTTTATGGGAAATCTTGGAAAGTAACATTGGTTAGCTGTAAAATAGGTTCTGAGATATCTTAAAGGAACTTAGAATGTTGGCCTTGTTTATAAAAGAAGCAAGGAAGCATCTCAACTGGTTCAAGGCTATGTTGATTCAAATTATGCAGAAGATCTTGACAAAAGGAGATCTCTCTCAGGTTATGTCTTTACTTTGTTTTTAAACATTATAAGTTGGAAAGCCTCACTCTAACACATACTGGCACTTTCCACAACTGAGTTTGAATTCATAACACTCACCGAAGTTATAAAAGACAATATAATTGGAGCTTTGGGGTTTCAAGTTTCTATCACATTACTCAATGCAAAAATATAAGGAAGAATTGGATCACCATGAGAGATGTCTCTCTTTAGTTTTGAATTATCTAATTTAAAACAATATAATTGGATTTCAAACATATGTCATATCATTGTTTAGCTAATGCTTTTCTCATCTAACTTAGTAAAAATAAAAAACAGTGTCTCTATCAACTTAATGACTAAACATAACTAAGTGTTTTGTGGGCACTGTGAGCACACCCAACATTCCATTGTCTCTCTCCTTTTACCATATACATTAGATAAAAAATAAATAATACACTAATAATGTAAAAAGTTAACATTTTATTAATACTAAAAAAATTAGAATTGAATACTTCAAAATGATAAATATTTTTCTGTAGAAAAAATGGTAAATTAATACATTGGAATAAAAAATAATTATATTTAAAAAAATATTAATAAAAGTTAATTGCAACTATTTTGTTGTTTATTAAAAACTATTTAAAGAGTTTCATAATTTTCTTGTAATAGATGAGATGCAGAAAGAAGAGAAGAGAAGAGGATGTGTAGGAGAGAGGGCAGTGATTTTTAATAGGAAACCAATTTTTTTATTGGTGGAAGACTTAAAAAAGGATAGATTTAATCTATATCTATATATATAACATTTGAGAATGAGCTATCATTAATGCTATTCCAAGTGTCAACTAAGGGACTACTAAGCATTAACGATGTTTTTATTAATTATTTTCATTTTTATTTAATTTAATGATTAAATATAAATGTGCATACAACAAATCAGCAATTGAGTTAAATTAGGAAATTAAATATGTGAAACATGAGATATGAAATTATTTCTAAATTAATAAGTTAGCAATTTAATTACTTGCAATTAAGTTAACCTATATATGTTGGATTATTTTATTTTAAGTCTCGTGAAAAATCAATACACTGGTTTTTCTGAAATTAAAAACCAACCTATCAAACTCTCAAAAGCAAGATCAGATGTCCAGAACTACCATATTTTCAAGACCAAATTTGTAGAACTAAAAACTATGATTAATCTTGAATTTTTAATGCATTCTCATTTCCAGTTTTTTTAAACTAATGGTCCATAAAATAATGGTCCACAAAAAGTCAAGAAATAAAGAATGAAACTAACCGAACATTTCATTCCTATAACCAATTTTTTGAAACACACATGCCTCTAGGCTTTTTCATTATTTTTTATTTATTGTATGTATCCTTTAAGTTGGATTTCTCGGGCTTTTCTAGAACCAAATAGCTAGTGGGCTTACGAAAATTTTCCATTTTTTGGAAATTTTGGAAAATAAAATTGAACCAAAATTTGTTAAGGTTTTAAAAAAATGGATTTCTGCTTTTTCTGATACCTTAATTTACAACATTCTGGAAAATTGAAACTATTACTTTTCCGGAACAGAAAAAACTCACTTAGGTTTTCTGGAATGATTTTTAGAGGAAAATGAAGGGTATGCGGGTTTTAGGAAGACAATACACATGGGGAGGAGGACTAGGATAAAGTAATTATTATATGTAGTTTTATAGAACTAAATACTACTCAAAAGGATAAATAAAAAAAAACTATGTGGAAGTAATTTTATAAATTAACATTAGCCTTTTATTTAACTATTAAATAATTTTTTTCAAATTTAAAATGAAATTTTTAATAACTAAATACGTAAATCTCACATGAAGAATGGAGTTCAAAATATATAATGCTCATTAGCATTAGTCCCACATCGTTTGCATAGGAAGAAAAGTAAGATCTACTTCTTATAAATAAAGCTGTAGTGAAGCCTTGAGGAGTAACGTTGGGCTACGCGGCTTTTGCAATTTGTGAAGTCGGTACCTAGATGCATTTTTTCAAGTCCAATAAAATGCAGTATTTTTTTTGGTAAATAATAGGCAAAATATCTCTTCAGGTTCCTTAATTTATTTATTTTTTTGACAAGACCCTTAACTTATTTATTTATAACGAATAGATTCTTTAATTTTTTTTCTAACGCATAAGTCCCTTAACTTATTTATTTGTAATGAATAGGTCCCTTAACTTTTTTTTGGTAACACATAGGTCCCTTAACTTTTAAAAACGTAACACTATTGCCTCTTTTAACTCATTTAAGGGAGAGATTTTAAGGGGCAACAGTGTTACGTTTTTAAAAGTTAAGGGACATGTGTGTTACAAAATATAAAGTTAAGGGACTTATGCGTTACAAAAAAAAGTTAAGAGACCTATTTGTTACAAATAAATAAGTTAAGTGACCTATGTGTTAGAAAAAAAAAAGTTAAGGGATCTATTCGTTACAAATAAATAAGTTAAGGGATCTCGGGAGATATTTTGCCTAAATAATAACAAGTTGGGTTATTTTTTGGTACCCCCACCCATTGACTCCATACCCCCAACGAAAAGTCGAAAATACCTCTAAAAAATTTACAAAACAATTACCATTTGTCGCTTACATACGATTTGACCAGTCAAATTTCAGAGCGCATCGTATTTACCTCGTAGGAGATACATACGATTTCCACCAAAATTTCTCATCGTATTTACCTATATACGATTTCCTCCAGAACCTGCAAAAACAAGTAAATCGTATTTACCTTTTTACAGATAAATACGATTTCCTCAAATATTTCGCATCGTATTTACCTCTTCTTAGGGTAAATACGATTTCTATTTTTTGGTAACTAACCTGTTTTTTTTTTTCCAGAGTCTTCTTATCGACGGACTGACCAGGCGTCGTCGTCTTCCGCTCCCAGCACACGCACCCGCCGGAGAGTTGCGGGACACACCTCCACTAGGCGTAGGCGCGCTGAGGTCAGACAGCCCCCACAACCAGAGTCCCCAGAGTTTGAGTACGAGCCGGGCCAGCAGCACCACCCGTATGAGGAGGAGGACCAGCATATGGGCGAGTCTCAGCAGCAGTTCTATCAGGCCCAGGACCAGCATATGGGCGAGCCTCAGCAGCAGTTCCACCACTGGGCTGGAGTGTCATGTCTGCTACCGTGTTCAGCTGAACCCGGTCAGTGAAATTTATTTTTTTACATTGTGTCTGTATTTAAATTCATCTTTTTTTACATAGCATAATTTTTTAATTTTTTTTTAAAAACAGATCTATGAGCGGAAAGTGAAGGCTACGAACCATGGTAACAAGCTAGCTAAGAGACTCCTGGTCTATTCCCAGAACCACCAGTTTTGGGAGAGGTTCACAGCTTCAGGTTTGGGCCCCCTCATATTGACAGGACATACTACTGTGGACCACGAGCTGCTGTCCGCTTTTGTTGAGAGGTGGCACCAGGAGACCTCGTCCTTTCACCTACCATTCGGTGAAATGACCATTACTTTAGATGACATCTCTTGTTTGCTGCACCTTCCGCTCTCAGGCAGATACTACAGAGCACCGCCCACTAGTGTCACCGCTGATCAGGCAGTTCAGCTTGCTGTGGCATATCTCGGGGTTACTGAGGAGGAGGCCCGTGCTGAGTGTCGACTTGGTCAGGGGCCGTATTACCGTTTTAGCTGGCTCCTGGACATAGTTGCTACATCGTCCATGTCTGCTGACATGTCTCCTGCTGTCAGGGCGATGATCCTTCTGGTTCTGAGTTGAAGCATCTTCACAGTGAAGACGTATGACAGGGCTGACGCCAAGTGGCTGCTGCTGCTTGAGGACCTTACTGCTGATGGTGCTGGATCATATGCATGGGGTGTGGCTGCACTTGCTCATATGTACGACCAGCTGAACTATGGATCGTTGGACCAGGCCAAACATTTAGCTAGCTACCACTCCATGTTACAGGTAAATAATTATAATTTTACTTTAAATAATTATGTTTTTAAATTAAAGAACTCAGTTATTTATCTTTGCATTTCAGAGCTGGATTTTATGGTACTTTCCTCATCTGGTGGAGAGGCAGCCATCTGATGTGCACACGCCACTTTGTGGGGTTTGGAAGAGGAAGAAGATAGATGCACTGAAGTTGGTCGATTACAGGCGGAGGATTGACGACCTCACTGCTGATGATGTATGCTGGCGACCATTTGAGGGTCATCGGGATGTTAGACCCTTCGAGCATGTTGCACTCTACAGGGGTTTCCTCAGCTGGGGAGACATCACCGTGCCCTACATGCCAGAGAGATGCCTCTGCCAGTTTGGGTACCTCCAGGTCATCCCACGTCCCCCTCTCACCGGTCTTCCTAGCCATGATACCTGCATCTTCAAGATTTCAAACTTTTTGCCCAGTGTGCACGAGATGCTTCAGACGACTAGGCCTGCTCGGGATTTGGGTGAGGTTGCTGCGGACTACTTAGAGTGGTACGTCAGAGTATCTATTCCCAGGCTGTTGCCGGTTGCACCACCACCACCAGAGCAGGCAGCTACACCACCACCCCCACAGCGCGATCCAGTTTGGGTACAGAGTGTGATAGAGGCGGTACAGGACGGGCTTCGTCGCGGGCATATTCTTATGGCCACTCCGACGTACGCTCGTCTCTACCAGTTGATGCAGATGCTAGATATAGAGATCGATGATTAGGGCCTTTTATATTATTACTTTTATTTTATGTCTGTACTTTCTGGATTTATTTTTGAACTCTTTTATTTTATGTCAGTTGATTACTATTTATTACGAGTTTACTTAAAATTTCTATTTCATTCATTTCATTGATTCGACAAAACAAAGTTACATAAAAGATAAAACATAACAAACTAAACCCTAATATTCCGGATCTCGCAAATGACGTAAAATCTCATTCACGCTCCGTTGTGTTTCCACGTACAGCTCCAAAGGCTTATACCCCATAAGCCTGTCGTGAATGTCGAACATGGTCGCACATCTTCGTCGGTCTTGATAGACATCAACGAGTAGGAAATGCAGCCATCATCTCCACAATCGGGTTTCCGATAAGTGATACCGGTGACGTCACGGTCGTCCCCAATCACTTGAACTTTCACCCACACTTTATCCTTCAAACCATCAAACCCCATGGCACGGTGGATTTGGCATAACTCCGGCTTCGGACTCCAAAAGTAGACCCCATCTTCTCTCATCGTGATGTTACCCCCATAATGTATAGTGCAAAGCCTATTCTCAGCAGACCATTGTGTTAGGCAAATCTGCATTTTGCATGTGTGAGAAATGTATTTGAGAGTGAAATTTTGGTGTGAAATGAATGACGATGGGGGTGGGTATTTATAGAATTCGTGAATGAATTTCAATCGTTGATACTATCCGTGCAATCTACACCGTTGAATAAATAGTCGTTAGGCCAGCGGAGTAAATCTGGCCGTCGATTAAAATACAAATCGTATTTACCTATGGTTAAGGGTAAATACGATTTCTATTTTAACAAATCGTATTTACCTTGGGTGAGGGTACATACGATTCGTATTTTACAAAGCGTATGTACCCCCACCCATTGGTAAATACGCTTTGTATTTTGTCTGAATCGTTTTTACCTCACTCCAAGGTAAATACGCTTTGTTTTTTTACTTCTATCGTATTTACCTCAGCCTAGTAAATACGATTGGAAATTTTTCAGGCTAATCGTATGTATCCACCAATACGTACATACGATTTGTAAAAAACAAATCGTATTTATGTCTTCAAAACCTAAATCCGATTGAGGCAAAAAAAACAGGGGTATTTTCGTCCAAAAAAAAACATGTGGGGGGTATATAGGCAATGGGTGGGGGTACAAAAAAAAACCCTAACAAGTTTTAAAATTTTTGTTTTACTGAACCGTGCAAACCAATTGAACCCCGATTCGGTTTTGATCGGTTATTCCAGTTTTGCACTGGTTCTCTGGTTTCTTCTTTGGTTCTTTGGCAAGGCAATTCTAATTCTTAGCCGGACAGGCACTGGTTCTCTGGTTTCTTCTTTGGCAAGGCAATTCTAAGTCTTAGCCAGACCAGACATATTTCTGGCTCCTGGTTCGATTTTTTGAACCAATTAACCAAACTTTTGTGTTTTTTCTCATATTGTGATTTAATTCTTACATGAGATTATAGTTACTACTATATTAATAAAGATTTTACAATCAAAATCCTGAAAAATGTGTTGTCATATAATATAAAATGTGTTGAGTTTTATTTTTAGTGCTTGCATGGTATTGGTTCATTTCAATATAAGAATTATTTGTATCGAGTACTTTTTATGTTGCCAATGAATTGATTGTTAACATTTGTTCCATCCTTCCAGCCTTTTGTATTCTCCTTTAAATCCATGAATCACCTATGAAGTTTTATGCTCTTAATTATTTGGGATCTAAATGGCCTAGACACTTTGATCAGAATGGAGGAGTTTTGTCATATTTCATTAGGTGTTTTTTTAGTTGTTACCATGTTTTTGGTGTGCAGTTTCCATCGGTTTTGCCGGTGACTAATCTACGTTGGGGAACCTAGCTGACCAACTGTAAATTCGGCTTTTGTCACACCCAAAATTCAAGCTCGAGACCTTGAGATATCCATTAGGTGTAGCAAGTGATGGTTATTTTATCATTAATTGTGGTAATAGAAAGAGATGTTTTATTTGAAATAATAGTTTATATTACCTCTTATTATTATTATTATGTTTTCAAGTACTAGAATATTGATGTATTTTTGTACTATTATCCAATGACACTTTGAAATTATATACAGCGGTGTGAAATGTAGAAAAGTGCATTATTAGTGTATTTTGAATAACAAATTCTTATAAACATTTAGGTATCACATATATATATTGATGACCAAAACTCACATAATATTTATTGTCATATTTTTTTTGGCTTAAATGCACTTTTGGTCCCGATATTTTACTCATTGTGCAATTTTGATCTCCCTATTTTTATTTGCGCAATTTTGATCCCCCTATTTTACAAAATTGTTGAATGTTGATCAAATTGAAATTTCAAACTCTAAGATGTTGCTGATGTGTCAATATTTTAATTGACACGACAATTGACTAAACCTTTGTAGGCATGCCACTTCATTTCTTTTATTAAAAAACATTTACTTTAATATTATAAAATATTTATTTAAATTAATGAACCTCGCATTTGTCATGGGATGATTCTAATTTAAATACACAATGGATTAACCGTGGAAAAATTGGATTTTTGGGAAGAAAGAAAGAAAGGTCGTGGCTTTGTAAAATATAAATTTAACTATTTACTTATTTAAGCAATATAAAAATTATTTAATTAATTTAAATAAACATTTTACAAAATTAAAGTAAATATTTTTTTATAAAAGAAGTGTAATAGCAAGCCAATAAAGCTTAATCAATTGCCATGTCAATTAAAATATTGACAGATCAGCATCTTAGAGTTTGAAATTCCAATTTGGTCAACATTGCATAATTTTATAAAAATAGGGGGACAAAAATTGCCCAAATAAAAATAGGGGGATCAAAATTGCATATTGACTAAAGTAGGGCGACCAAAAGTGCATTTATGCCAAAAAAAAATTGGAATATCATTCTAGAGAGCTGAATATAAATTCACACATAAATGAAATGTTTTAATAAAATAAAACTTAGTGATAAATACTTAAGTCACAAACACAAAAGATTACATAAGTTTTTGAAATGTTTAATTTGTCAAAATTTTAGTAATTATATCAATTGAAATATAATTGTTTTGTGATTTTTCAGTTCAATACTATATATACCCATCAATATTTATCAGGAAGCCATCGAGGATGGAGCGCTAGCTAGAGCCAATAGGTGTTCCGAAATTCCTAATTATTTATTTTACAAAAAAATATGTGTGTGGAAAATAATAACTAATATCAGTAATCTGTTAAAAGATTATGTATATCCTGCAAGGCACGAGTCAGTTTTTTGAACCAAACGTCACACAAATATACTAATGACTTTAAATTTAAATTTCAAAAATGTTTTACATCTATGTGGAAAATGAAAATTTCGGTTCCAAATAATATCTTTAATTTCTTTAGATCCATCCCTTTTGTTTTGCTCCAGATCTATTTCATTTCGACAGAGAAAAATGAGTTTCAAAACTGGCAGACTTATCCAATTTTGTTTTGAGGAGAAAATTGGATTTTTAAAATGGCAAATCTATGAAAAACGGGTTTTAAAAAAATGTCTATTGTAAGTTTATTACACAGTGCTACCTATTGTAAGTTTTGAGTCATCATGAAGAAGTAGGAGAAGATTGAGATTTGTTGGGTGCAAGAGAAGATAAAAACCTTTGTATGATGAGTAAGGCTCATAAGGAAGACGATGAAGATTATGATTAGGTTCACAATTTTATTTTATTTTGAATTAAAAAATTTATTAAAAAGTAATAAATCAGCAAATATAACTGCCACATAAGCTTAAATAACAGACACCTAGGCACAATAGTAATCACATAAACATTTATTAAGGACTTTAACAGTGTTCATGGAACAGGTTAACGCTGCTAATGTTTTAAAACTTAAAGAATTTGATTGGGGACAAAAACTTAAAGAGCTAAGTCGAAAATTGAAATTAAGTTAAAGGACCTCGAGAGCAATTTTATCAAACAATATTTTTTGTTAGTTTAGACTATTTATACATTTATCAATATAAAAAGTAGATACCCATATTATGTACACGAAGAAATGAAATAGAAGTACTAAAATAGTAAGGATGAATATTCTCTCTGTAGCTAAAATATAAATAATCAACAATTTTTATATAATTTTTTTCATTTATTTCATATTCATAAAACTTATTAGTTATAGTAATTTAATTTTTACATAAAATTTCTCAACCCGTGCATGGCACGGGTCTATTATTCTAGTTATTTACATAACACTATTTTGAAAATCGAACCAAGCATTGATCTCACGAGATCTCTCGATCATGGTTTAATTGTTTTAGATTCGGATAAAGTCGTGGCTGGACCACTCAAATAACTAAACATGAGACAACATTGAGTCATAATTTAATCAATTAATCTTTTTAATTAACATATCACGTCCGTCACATTATGTAAAAAAGGATAATTCCCCAAACACTTTTGAGCAATACAATACCGCAATGTGCAGTGTTGGCCACTGCTTAGTCACATACTTTAAAATTACTAAAATGTACGTTTTGTCCGATACTTATGTAAAGGTCCATTCGAATGACCTGAATGACGATAACATAGTCATAGAGAGTGAATTGAAATACCTTATGTCATGAAATGAATATTTTTTTGATGAAATTGAATGACTTTTATATTTTAATTTTATTGGTTTTGTTAATTAAAAAATATGGGAAATGCAATTGATAATTGATAGCGAATAAACTAGCAGTGTGAAATGAAATTGTTTAAGAAAATTAATGATTAAACTAATTTATACCAAATTATCTCTATTTATCTATTGTAAATAGAGATAAAACACAACTTGTTAGATCTTACCAAATAGTGTCTTTAACACTATTTATCAGCTGTCAAAAAAAAAAGACACTATTTAGCAAAATATTGATATTGATACTATTGAATTGAAGTTAATCCTAACCAAGTACACACTCTTAAGTCTTAACCACACCACCATAACTTTGAAGAAGAAATTAACCAAACAAAAACAACATGGTATATAAAAATCCTTCTTGGTAACAGTTTCAGTCAAAATGCAATTCTCCACAGTCAATCAAAAATCCATATAGCAATTCGTCACCAAATCACCCACCACAAGGTTATCTTCTTGTCTCTTTGAATTGAATCCTAGTTTTAGTTGACAATTAGTACTATATTAATTAACCTTTTACAAATTGCAAATGTGATGACAGTGGCAATGATTTACTTTCTCGTTGTTTTTTCTAATTTATTTTTGTCTGCACTGTGCCACGCACTCTCTCTCTACTCACACAAATAGAGAGAGAAACCAGAAGAGATTTGAAATGAAGGATGAGTAAAGCAAAAACCATCTTTTTCATAGTGGGGTTTTCGTAAAACTCAATTTTTTTTTCTTAAAAAGAAAAAGAAAATAAAGAAAGAGGCTCTCTCCATTTGGTTCCACAGTGAAGCACAAAAAGGAAGAAGGAGAAGGAAGAGAGAAAGAAGAACAAAGGAAGAAGTAAATGCTGGTACCCTTTTGAACTCGAAATCGGAGGATCGGGTTAAGCAATCGAAGATCTTCAACCTTCATTGTTGCCCTTAGCGTGGATCGTTCCACATTTTTCAATGTAAACAATTAGGGTTTTTCCTCCTTCTTTCTAATTTTGCAGCATGCCTTTTTGTTTTGTTTATAACTATGATAAATAATAATGTTTGAAACTTTGTTTTAATTGTTTTAATTTTGGTGACTTTGTGGGTTTTGCTTGGTTGGTACTAGATTTTAGGTTAATGTTGTAACTATGGAACTTTAGTTAAGTTCGGTGTCTTTTGCTGAATGAATCAGATCTATTTTCTTATAATTTCTTTGTGGCAATTTTGGGTTTCTGTTTTACTGCAAGAAAGTTTGATTTTTTGTTTATGGGTTGGGATCTATGGGTTGGTAAGAATGGAAACAAGTGGGAAGTGGGATTTACCTTTTGTGCATTTGGTTAGTCACTTGATTTTGTATAATTTTCAACATTTTTGAAAATGTAGATTTGTAAAGTAATGCCAATTTGGGAATGAGGCACT
The DNA here is from genome assembly GCA_963573325.1 of Astragalus glycyphyllos. Classification (NCBI taxonomy): domain Eukaryota; kingdom Viridiplantae; phylum Streptophyta; class Magnoliopsida; order Fabales; family Fabaceae; genus Astragalus; species Astragalus glycyphyllos. The sequence continues at coordinate 115,909,742 of OY754307.1, forward strand.
GAACTGAATACACTAGTTAGTCTGAAACTGAATTTAGCAAAAGCTTTTTTTATTTTTTATTTTTTTACCTTTTCTGGTTGTGTATACAGAATCTGCATTTTGACTTTGGGATTTCTTGTGTGCAGTTTTGATTGTTTCCAAATAAAAATTAATGGTGAAAAGTGCTTCTGCTTACGTGAAATGATCTGAAGAGTGGTGTAGTGTTACTTTAAATAGACAAAAATGAAGTCTGACACACTTCTTGACTATGCTGTGTTCCAATTGTCTCCAAAGCGTTCAAGGTGCGGAATAACATTCGATGAAATTTTCTGATTCTTATGTGCTTTTCTGCTGGTTAGAGTTTGTAATAATCTTTCCTTATTTGTCTTTGTATTGAATTGGCAGATGTGAGTTACTTGTTTCAAGTGATGGAAACACCGAAAAACTTGCATCGGGGTTAGTAAAGCCATTCTTGGACCATTTAAAGTTTGCAGAAGATCAGGCTGCATATGCTGTGCAGTCAATCAAGCTTGAAATTGATAGACGTAAAAATGCTGAGATGTGGTTTACAAAAGGAACATTTGAGAGGTGAAGGCTATATTAATTTTCATTGGATTTGGTACCCTTTATATGTGGCAGTGAGCCGTTTGATTTACTTTTTGGAGCTGGTTTGTGTTATTGCTTACAGATTTGTGCGATATGTTGGCACACCGGAGACTTTAGAAACCGTCAATACCTTTGATGCAGAGATGTCCCAATTAGAAGCAGCACGGAAAATATATTCACAGGTAATATAAGACCTATTCAAGAACAGAAAATTGGTGCAAATACCGAATAAATGGCATTAACTTTCTTTCTTCTATATTTGTAATTTCTTATTTCAGGGGGTGGGAGATCGGCGTACAGATTCACAAGGTATGTTTTCGTATGTTTTCCTCTTAGTAAAACATTGGATTGCATACCATGTAGGCATGGAGACTAATTGTATTTCTTCTTCAGTTGTACAAAATGAAAGAAACATTGGGCGGTTATAAATGTTAGTCATATTGGTGGGGATTGTATTGTCCAAATTTAGAATTTTCATCAATATAGAAGTTTCATTAGTAATCTTCATATTCCCCCAATTTCCTCTTTGAGTTTATTCAAAAACCAAGCCAACCAGTGTAGATGGTTCACCTTGAAATGAAAATATTGTTATCAAACAATATTCACGTGATATATTTGTGTCTTGTTTTGGTGTATAGGCACTTTTGGAATGTTATCTTGTGTTTGCGTTAATATATTTAATTATTGCCTAATTTATACTATCTTAGAATATGAGCTTTGAACTAACTCATCCTAACAAAATCGGCTAGTAAGTTGAAAGACATCCAAGATTTATAAGCACTACCTAGGCCATATCTCTAGGCAATGGGACTAAAACACCCTTCATACCAAACACAATTGCAATTAAGGTGCTCGAAGTTGCAATGGAGGCAGCCCAAAGTTACTGCAATGAAGGTGGCTAGGGGCGACCACAATAAGGCCCTGTTTAGCAGTTTGGAGGGGAGGGAATCTTTCACCTTAATTGAGAGAGTAATTTTGTAGACAATGATAGGAGAATGCTTATGATTAATATATTTTTAATTTTAAGATTATTTTAAAAGGATGCAAATGATTTGAAGAATTCGCCAAAGCCCTCCCAAACCCTCCAAAATCCTCCTCCGATACATTTTTTTGAGTTCCTCCAAATTGGGGGGATTTGGGTTTATGAAGAAAAGTAAACTCCTCAAGGTACATCTTTCTTTCCATTTGTCTTTCATCATTCCTATTTTTTTCAAGCCCTCCCCTCCCCTCCCCTCCCCTCCCCTCCCCTCCAAACTAGTCCCAAACAGGGTCTTATTTTCCATCACACTCCTTCACGCTCAAGCTCATTGGGCTTGGAGCATGGATCAGGTAGCCCAACAACGGATTTAGGATAGCTCTGATACCATTTTAGAATTTGGGCTTTAAGGTCTAATTCATTTCCACAAAATCAACTTGTAAGGAGAGCAAACACTACTACTTAGGCCATATCTCTAGGCGATTTGGGACTTAACACATCCCCACACCCAACACAATTAAGGGTTTGGAAGTTGCAATGGAGGCAGCCCAAAGTTGCTACGATGAAGGCTGCTAGGGCCTAGGGGCAACTGCAATAAAGGCAGATTTTTCAACATACAGTTTGTATGTATTTCATCTCGATGGAGGTTCTATATCTGGATAGGTAGGAAATGTGGTAGGTTAATTAAGCAGAGAAGAAAGAGAAAAAAACATATTAAATTCTTAATCACACTTGCTCTTAAATTTGTACCTACATAATTCTTTATCTTAACTGTTAAGAGCAAGTCATAATGGGTTAAAGATTCAATAGCGACACTTTGCTCAGAAATAGAAACAGAGAATGTATCTCATGCTTGAGCTAGGATTACCTGGGCTTTGATACAGTGAAAAGAAATGATACAGTGAAGAAATTTAGGAAACAAGAGTTTGAATTCAAAAGAGTTTTTCAAAGAAAAGGATGAGATTGAAATTATGATTTCGTTGTCTCATTTGAAACATAAACAATGTAGTCAGTAATTTCAATGCTTTGTGCCCTGAAGATTTTATGATGCTAGATGCAGTTGATATTTGTTGGATTATATTATAATTATAGTTATAATTTATTTTACTGCATGCATGGCGTGTGGAGGAGATTGTTGAGAGTTATGGTTCTTCGAAATTCTTAGTTTCTTTCCATTTAACTAATCTCAAATGATTCATAATATGGTGATAATATTTTGGTCAATTTGTTCCAGGTGGGGATGGAACAGGGGTCATTGCAGTGGCAGATGCAACCACGTAACTTTTCTCTTCACTTTACTATATCTTGCATGTATTCTCTTTTTGTGTGGTGTCTTCTTTCATGATAGATTTAAGAAACTTTGCAGTTAAAAATCTAAGATGAGAGACTCTCCTTTTGTTACTATTGAAAATACAGGGAAAGTATAGAAAAAAGGACAAAAAGAGAGAAATAGGAACTCAGAATGATAGTATGATGATGTGTTGATATTGTGAGATATAATAATGCTTATCCTAATATACCTCTATAATCTACAGTATTATTCTAGGTACAGTTGAAGTACTATTACTAACACTCCTAATACCATAATAACAATTCTAATATTATAGGGAGTATAACCAATTTCATCAACCCATCCTATGACCAACTAAGCTAAGTGTTTCAAATTACAAGATGAATAAAAAGATTAACAACTAACGTATTAATAGTGAAAGACATTTGTAGTTGTAATAGACTATCATCCTTTTAGTATTGTGGCAGCAGGGAAACTGATTGGTTTAGTGATAGATAATGAACAAACAACCATTGAATTTGAAATAAATAAGTCAACATAATTTTCATTTGTCTTTCCTTTTGAATTTAGTGGTTATTAATTAATATTAATTAATGAATTGTTAGAACTTATACACAGGAAGGAACTCCTAAGGGCTATTGATGTGCGATTGGGTGCAGTTAGGCAGGACTTAACAGCAGCATGTGCTCGTGCATCAGCATCTGGCTTTAATCCCCACTCTGTCTCTCATCTCAAACTCTTCGCAGATCGCTTTGGTGCCCATCGGTTGAAGTAACTACCAACCTTATAACTACATTTATTTAGACATCTCTCTCTCTCTCTCTCTCTCTCTATATATATATATATATATGTGTGTGTGTGTGTGTGTGTGTGTGTGTGTGTGTGTGTGTGCGTGCGTGCGCGCGTGCGCGGTGTATCAAGTGAGTGACATGATTAAATCTGGACCACATAACAATACATGAGTAATTGTGATTAAAATGAGGAGTTATCAAATTGGCTTTTTATTTTAATCTCAACGGTTCATGATTTGATGTATGACCATATTGGTTCCTCTCATCCTCTCATTACAAAAATAATATGCATGAGTATCATTTAAATATAGCGGTAAAAATAATTTATAATTATATTTTAATATAAATTATGGTGCTTTTAGGGTGAGGGAGCAAATCAAATCCTTATCGGTGAACAATTAAATATGACTGTAGGATGTAGTATAAAAATTCATCAATAGTTGAGATTGAGTACTGGTACATTCAATCTTAACCACTTATAGTATTTTACATAATGTCTTACTGTCAATTTTAGTGGTTCACGGTGAGGTAATTGATTTGCTCCCTCACCCTCTAGAAGTACCCTTTTAAATTATGTTAAATTATATATGGAGGATATATGCATGAGTATCATTTTAATATAGCGGTCAAAATAATTTATACTTTTTTTATGAATAAAAAATTTAGAAATTATAATTATATTTTAATTTAAATTATTATATATGGTTAGATTTTCTTTTTTTGACCAGATATGGTTAGATTTTTTTAAAGTTATTATTCACTTTTTTCTTGGTAGGGAAAAGTTTGCTCTTTTCTTGGTAGGGAAAAGTTTGCTCTTGGTCTTATATAGAAATGACAATCTCATTTTATTAAAAAAAATGATATTCTCATTTAAAATATCCCATACACAATCATTTTCATATCTAACAAAATATATTTTATTATTTTTGGGTGCAGTGAAGCATGTACCAAATATATGTCACTGTACGAAAGAAGACCGGACCTAAACCTTAGCAGCTACGGGAAGCCAGGTGGCGATGACAGGGAACAACTCCGTTCATCAATTAACTCCGACATGTCCATTGACAACGATGACGACCAAGCCCAGGCCCAAATCCAAGCCCAAGATCAAAATAAGTCTTCCACGTGGCAACCGCCCAAGGCCTTTACCACAATCACATCGTTACGACGTAGCACCAACACCAACACCAACGTTAACAACAAAGATGAAGCCAAGGATAATAGCGACGCCACCAAAGAGGACACCGACTTGTCTCCGTCGTCGTTGCCTCCTCCATCAGCGGCTCCGGCGGCGCGGCGGCTCTCCGTGCAAGACAAGATCAACCTCTTCGAGAAGAAGCAGAAGGAAAATTCTTCCGGAAAACCGGAGCTCCGACGACTCTCCTCTGATGTTTTTAGACGGTGGAGTAGTAGCAGTGATATGAGCATTGACGTTAGCGGTGAGAAAAAAGGTCCAGAAAGCCCTTTGTCTTCTTCTTCCGCATCCTCTGTTTTTCAAACCAAGTCTATTGCCAACTCTCAAGAAAATAATTCAGAGAACGTTTCGAAAACTGATCAAGGGTCTTCTCAGGAGACTAGTAAAGTTTCTGTTTTTGATGAAGAGAGGAGTGATGAGGGTTTAAAAGATCAAGTGGGTGTTTCTGGGGCACCATGGAAAGGTTCTTCGGATCGGTACGATGTTGTTGGTTCTATGTTGTCTTCTGGTGATGAGGTGTCTGATGTAAAGGTTTCTGGTGGGATGAAGAGTCATGTGGTTGCTCCATCACTTCTTAAGGTCCCCCGTAGTCACACTCGATCTTTTTCAGCTCAGTTTGAAGGTGGTGGTAGTGGTGTTGAACTCAAATCAAGAGAAACTGTTTCTTCCTCCTCCTCCTCTTCTTCTTCAATTGTTGTTGAGGGTGTTGATCAATCCACACCTCAGCCCAATTTTAAATCTTTTGCTGCACAACCTGAGCAAGAGGTTTCTCAAGTCTTAAAAACCAAGTACCAAAAACTTCCATCTCCACGTGTTAGTCAGGAACAAACCAGCATGCCACTGGCTAAAAGGGATGAAGTTCGGGGTGCTAAGGAAAGTAGCAAGGTGAACCTTCCTGGTAAAACAGTTTTGGAAATTCAGGATAATGGCCGTGTAACCGCAACTGCACCTTTAGAGCAGATTCAGAGAGTAAGGCAGCCTAAAGGAAATCAGGAGTTGCATGATGAGCTGAAAATGAAAGCAGATGAGCTTGAAAAGCTTTTTGCTGAGCATAAGCTGAGAGTTCCTGGGGACCAATCTGGTTCTGCAAGGAGAATTGAGCCTGCAGATGCACGTGTAGAACAGGTTGCTAACTCGCAATCTAGAAAACCTGGAGTAGGGGATTCAACTCCTCAGCCGCCTTCCAGAAGCACTCTGCCTGAACCGGCTTCTAACTCACAATCTAGAAGACCTGGAATAGGGGATTCAACTCCTCAGCCAACTTCCAGAAGCAGTCTGCCTGAACCGCCTGCGAGTTCTTCCACCAATTCAGTTACGAAGACAGTGGGCAGTCAGAGTTATGGTGATGATTCTAGAGGAAAGTTTTATGAAAAGTACATGAAGAAGAGGAATGCTAAACTTCAAGAAGAATGGAGTTCGAATAGAGAAGAAAAGGAAGCTAGGATGAAGGCCATGCAGGATAGTCTTGAGCGGAATAGAGTTGAGATGAAGACCAAGTTTTCAGGCTCTATAAACAGACAAAGTTCAGTTGGAGGTACTCATCGTGCTGAGAAACTTAAATACTTCAAATCAAATATCAAGAGAGACCAGGTATTCATTACTTTTGTGGTTTTTGTGATAACTGTTTCAATTTAATCTTTTGTGAAGCAAAGTTTGTTTTGACATTTAAAACATAAAATACAATTTTGGTTCTAATTTAAATCCCTTATTTTCAACAGCATCCGATAGATTCTCTTCAGAACGAAGATGATGAAGATCTTTCTGAATTCTCAGAAGAAAAGAGTTACGGCGCTTCAAAGCAAAGTAGGAAAAATTTCTCTAATAGGCATGTTTCTTCTGTCACTCCTCGCACAACAGCAGTGTCACTCTCACGTTCATCTGGCAAACGAAGAGACAACAATCCTCTTGCTCAGTCTGTTCCAAACTTCTCTGATTTAAGAAAAGAAAACACAAAGCCTTCTTCTGGAGTCAGTAAGCCATCCCGCTATCAGGTGAGAAACTATGCCCGTAGCAAAAGCTCTAATGAAGATATACAACAAGGTGTCAAGGAAGAGAAGGTAAGACAATCTCAGTCTTTACGGATGAGCTCTGCCAATCCTGCAGAGTTTAGGGATTTGCCCTCTTTGAACTCGGATGAGATTGTGTTGACTCCATTGAAATTTGATTTGGATGAGACTGATCTGGCCACAGAGGAACAGGATGACATTGGAACTATGGCCATCGAAGATTGTGCTTATAATAATAATGGAAAGATGAGTCTGAGTCAGGAATCTGGGAAATCCGAGTCTGAAATCGGTGATTCTACAAGGTCTCTTGCTCAGTTGGAGCCTACTTCAGGAGGGGAAACACCAAATGCATTTCCATCAACTTTTAATGGTGTAGGATCTCTTCTGCAAGACTCTCCGGTTGAAAGTCCGGTGTCGTGGAATTCACATGTGCCTCATCCTTTTTCTTACCCACATGAGTCCTCTGACATTGATGCTTCTGTGGATTCCCCAATTGGAAGCCCTGCATCTTGGAATTTCCGTTCCCTTAACCATGGTGAGAATGACGCTGCTCGAATGAGGAAAAAATGGGGAAGTGCTCAAAAACCATTTCTAGTAGCTAATTCATCTCAAAGTCAGCCACGCAAAGATGTCACAAAAGGTTTTAAGCGATTGCTAAAATTTGGTAGAAAAACTCGTGGGTCGGAGAATTTGGCTGATTGGATCTCTGCTACAACTTCAGAAGGAGATGATGATATGGAAGATGGTCGGGATCTGGCCAACCGGTCTTCAGAAGACTTGAGGAAATCGAGAATGGGATTCTCTCATGGTCATCCTTCTGATGACAGCTTCAATGAAAGCGAGCTGTTCAATGAACAAGGTAACCTATTAATTACTCAAATTTCTCGTTATTGTGCAACATGCTTCTTCATCCTTAAACGTTATTTTTAGGAACTTATTTTGCCAATTTTTGGCTATGCATACTAAAATTTTCAAATCTCAATTGTTGCAGTTCAATCATTGCAAAGCTCTATTCCCGCACCTCCGGCTCATTTTAAACTAAGGGATGATCATGTATCAGGAAGTTCATTAAAAGGTGATGCCTATGTTAACTATTTTTATATTGGGGTAATTTTGTATACAGATGCATGTGTCCGGCTGATGAAGGATAATAAAATTTCATTTGCTTTAGATTTAGTATCTTTCACATGACATTGAAGTTAGACATAATTTCAATTGTGTGCAGCTCCGAAATCATTTTTTTCGCTCTCAACATTCCGAAGCAAGGGTAGCGACTCAAAACCAAGATGAAATTTCAGGAGTGGCCCTGGCAAGTGACTTGGATGATCTTCTTCAATGATAGGGTGTGTAAAGGAGATTATTAAGTACAGAAAGAGAGGTAGGCATGGTACAGTGGTCTCTATATGAAAGTTACATAATACTATGGGGTTATATACATTTGTTTTCCCCTGTGATTTAGCTAGTTATGGTTTTGTTGAAATGTGGTGCCTGCTGGTGCAGCGTCTTTGTAATTTTGGCAGTAATGGCATATTCTTTTACGCGTTTATTTTGATTTACATGTGATATATATCAGAGTTGAACTCCTATTAGTCAGTATAGTGATCAGAGTTAAGAAAAGTAATGTGATTGCCAAGAAAAATAATAGCTTTTCAAGTGATTATTTCCCTCTCTCCTATGAACAACGGTCGAATAAGATTTTTTTTGAATCTTTTACCACTTCAGTGTTATTCTTTGCTGAAACTGTGTAAACTCTGCTATTATTAATGTTCAAATTCATGGTAGTTACACATTTGTAATCACTTGTAATTGGTCAACTGACCACATTAAATAGACTTGGCTCTGAATCCTTGTTACCTTAAGATAATAGTTGTGTAAATACCATTATTCCAATGCGAAAAAAAGAACACAATTATTCCACGATAAAAGTTGAATGGTGAGTGAAAAGCATTTTGTTGGTAGTACATGTATGCATGCAGAGAATCATGCACTATTGTCATCCTCTTCAAAGGGAGCAAGTTATTTTGTAGTTAATTGGTTCTAAAATCTTTCAGAATCGTTGATACTGCTAGCCATCATTAAGCTATTAGGATTTGACTTCTAACAGATTTTGGATGATCATGGCTCATAAGAAACGCAAGGATATGGCAGTCAGATTTGTTCAAAAATTGGCATTGTTTACAACAACAAAAAAAGACACTAAAGTTGGACCAACTTTAGCTGACACAATATTTTATTATTTGATCTCTCCTAGGAAGCAATTCGGCAAGTTAACTACAAATGAAGATACTGATTTGGTCACTTGATTTTATCGGATTAAACGTCATACATACTTTGTGCAAGACCCTGCTACGCTGTTTAATAGATTCCCTTTTGGACCATAATGGTTTTCACCATTCAAATTTGCATTGTATGAAACTTTCAATATCATATCTTTGAGGACAACATTATCCTTCGTTAGTCACGGTATGAGTTTGTATGACTAATGTTTGTCTGTTCCTTTTCTTCTTGTCCTGAAATATTCCTTTCAAATCCTTGGTCAACTTTCACACTTCTTTATTAAACTACACAACATACACTTGTAGTAATGGAAAGAAAGACTATATACATGACAGATGGATAGCCCTTGTTAGATTAGTTCAGATTAGGAGAGGGAAACTTCAATCCCAACAACACAAGATACTACAAAGTTCAATCCCAACTTTATCTTCCAAATAAGAATGTGCTAATATTGAAAAACCAGTCATAACTAATTAACTGTGCTAAGCCGGCCATATAGCATCACATGCCGTCCATGTACCACAAAATAAACAAGACAACACACACACACACACACACACACACACACACACATATATATATATATATGTTAGTTTTTGGTGAATGTTGTGTCTAGCAATGTTAGGCGGAACCAGCAAAGTGTTTTGACAGACACATTGGACCAATCTCTATGTGCTACTTACCCTTGTTTTTCTTTATTTCCCTCCTTTACAATTCCTTATCAAACACAAAACCCAAGCAACTACCTTAGCCAATTAATCCATGGCTGAATCTTCCATTGAGATTGATTACTACTCCCCAAACAACCAAAGAAGACACTATCCCACACCAGTGAGTTACTACCAAAGTGTATCTGGTTCTAGCTCCTTTATACACTCCACTTCTCAAAGCATTACCACTTCAAGAACATCAAGAAGAACTCCCCGCAAAAGAATTCCAACTACACCTTTTGCTTCAGATGATGATCGTTCATGGCAAGGAGAAGTTTCATGGAAATTCGAACCAACTCGCGGATTGCGCGAACACACGACAAACTTTGGTTCAGTTCTTAGTCCATGGTCAACTACTACCACAACCAACTCACCATATAATCATAGCCGTGTGTTTCTTCAATCAGCTAATGATTATTACCTTTCTAGAACAAGTAGGTTCACAAAAAAATCTTATAATGATCATTCTTCTAATGGTAGAGTTGAACTTTGGAGCCATGTTTCTAGAGACAATAATGATCATAATCAATCTCGTGGATTCTCTAAAATGGAGATCATCAAAGAAGGAAGTAGTCATCATGGAAATGTAAAAGGTTATAAGAATAGTCCATTGGCTGAGGAAGATGAACTTAGTAGAACATATTATAGCATATCAGATGAATTATCACATGTTAAACATGATAATGGTAGGAATAGGAATTATCATAATGGAATACCATCATATCATAATAGTAACTATTATGATAGTAATAAAATGGTATCAGGATATTATGATGAAGAAGGTGAGGAGGATATGGATGAAGAAGAGGAAGAGGTAGCTACTTCAAGGACAGTTGGGTTGTTTAGTTTGTTTAGGTATACAAGAAAGTGGGATTGGTTACTTGTGTTTTTGGGGTGTTTAGGTGCTCTTATTAATGGTGGATCACTTCCTTTTTATTCTTATCTTTTTGGTGACTTGGTTAACAAGCTTTCTGGAGAAGCAGATAGTGACAAAGCACAAATGATGAAGGATGTTGAGAAGGTACTCATTTCTGCTTCCTTACTCAATTAGGTTCATAAGGTGTCAGCTCAGTGGTAAGACTCTGATATTGTAACCTCAAAAGATAGAGTTCGAATCCCCTCGAAGACAATTTCAAAAATGATCATTAGTGTCACTTTAATTGATTATAATTTCCTCCTCTTTGTATCACTCTAATTATTCATTATTCTATTTCTTTTCTTCTAATTTTCAGATATGTGTTTTTATGACTGGATTAGCTGTAGTTGTTGTAGTTGGAGCATATTTGGGTAAGGAGATTATGAGTCATTAATCATATTTATTTATTTTTCTTGTTATGATTTTAATGCATAGTAAAGAACTATTGAGGTATGTTTGAGAGGTGTTAATTAATAAATGGTTTTTTTGATGACTAAAATTGGCAGAGATCACATGTTGGAGGTTAGTGGGGGAGAGATCTGCTCAGAGAATCAGAACTGAGTATCTAAAAGCAATTCTTAGACAGGATATCAGTTTTTTTGATACAGAGATTAACACTGGTGATATCATGCATGGAATTGCTAGTGATGTTGCACAAATTCAAGAAGTTATGGGAGAGAAGGTTGATTCTTATTCCTGTTAGGCCCTATCTCGATAAACAATTATGTTAAATACTTATACTAAACACTTATTATGTAAGTGTTTATGTAAAAGTAATTTCTATAATAAAAGATAAAATAAAATCATTTTGTTTTCAAAGAAGTTATAAACCGTTTTTTATAAACTATCTTAAAAAGTTTATGAAAATAAGCTGAAAATACGTGTTATAAGCTGTTTTTATATGCTTATCCAAACAATCTTATAAATGTTTATGTCAATAAATATCAGATAATCTAATCCAAACATAATCTAAAAGGGAATAAGGAAAAAAAATGAGGCAATTTACAAGGAAAGGAGTATATATGCCATCAATTTCGTAAAAGGTTAACTAGTTTCTTAAAGTCAAAACTCAAAAGGTAACCAAAGCATTACGTACTAAAATTAATTTTTAATTTATAGTGAAAAATATTATCAATTGTTTTTGTCTTTCCTTTTTTATTATTGTGTCTACATCTTCAGCCGGCAGTGGCAATTTTAACAAGGTTGGCCTTTTCATTGATATAATATAAATTAATTTTAATTGATATTTTTAAAAGTAATTTATATTTTCTCCTATAATTTTAAATACACGTATTATGCATGATATATTTATTTGTATTATAAACTACCCCCACCAAACAATATAAAAAGAAATATCCCCACCAAAAACTTTGTTAAATAGAATATGAGGTTTACATACCCTTACAATTTCATTAATTTTTCAAATGTGTTGTTATAATTCAAAAAATTTGTAATTGAATCATTAAACTCTTAAAAAAAATATATAACTAAAGAAATCTCTATTGATAACATGTGGAGACTGGAGAGTATAATGATAATGACTATTTTATATAGACTTATTTGAAAAATAATAAAACAATGTGAACATTTAGGGTTATGCTTATAATTTAGTTTTTCCAAATAGATTTAGAGATATAAGCCAACAAATAAGAAGTTCTTTGCTCCAAAATTGGATGACACCAAACTTCAAATGTATTCTCATTCAACTTAATGTTTCTGACACTGCAGATGGCACACTTCATCCATCATATATTTACATTCATATGTGGATATGCAGTTGGGTTTAGAAGATCATGGAAAGTATCTCTAGTGGTATTTTCAGTCACTCCATTGACAATGTTCTGTGGTATGGCTTATAAAGCACTTTATGGTGGCCTAACAGCAAAAGAAGAAGTAAGATAAAAATAAAAACTACTCACTTATAATTTGATGTTATATACTTATATCTAAGCATTATGTTCATTCTTAATTTGTTTATTTTTTTTGGTTAAAGGCATCTTATAGGAAAGCTGGTAGCATTGCGGAGCAGGCAATTAGTTCAATAAGGACAGTGTTTTCTTTTGTTGCTGAAAGCCAATTAGCTGAAAAATATGCTGATCTGCTTCAAAAATCAGCTCCAATTGGTGCTAAGATTGGTTTTGCTAAAGGTGCAGGCATGGGAGTTATCTATTTAGTAACATATTCAACATGGGCTTTGGCTTTCTGGTATGGCTCTATCTTAATTTCTAAGGGTGAACTTGATGGAGGTGCTGCTATTGCTTGTTTCTTTGGTGTCAATGTAGGTGGAAGGTATGCTTTCTTTCCTCTCTAACTTTGTTTTAAAAAATTAGCCTACTGCACTCAAGGTTTTAAAAAAAGGTCCGCGGTATGTGCCACAACATCAAGGTTCATGATGTTCCACGACCACAACTCAATCGCAGTTGAAACCTATGAAGCACTGATACTAACACAGACACGACATGTATAGAGACACGTAGACATTGATAATAATTTGAGAAATGAACGTAAATAAAGCATCAGTGCCTGGCATGTGCCGTGCCAGACACCAGACATGTATTCAACATGAAATATCGGTGCTATATAGGTTGAACCGTGATTCCTTGCAATATCAACGACTGCGATACACTGTTACTGCAATCGCGTTATAAAACTTTGGCTATCCTTTCAATAAAAATAAATGATTCTCAAAGTAGTTATGGAAGACTAGATGAACTTTCTCTGTCTAAATGTGTTCTCAAAACTTTATTTATTTATTTATTGACAGAGGGTTGGCACTGGCACTGTCATATTTTGCACAATTTGCACAAGGTACTGTTGCAGCAAGCCGTGTATTCTTTATCATAGAGAGAGTACCTGGAATTGATCCCTATAGTCCTGAGGGTACAAAGCTTTCTAGTGTTCGTGGAAAGATTGAGTTAAAGAATGTTAGTTTTGCATACCCATCTCGTCCTGATTCCTTGATACTTAATTCCATTAATTTGGTATTTCCATCTTCAAAAACCTTGGCATTGGTTGGTGCTAGTGGAGGAGGAAAGTCCACTATCTTTGCTCTTATAGAGAGGTTTTATGACCCTATAGAAGGTAAGCAAGCATATAAAAGATCTTGATAAAGCTTATGAACATTAATTATACTACTTAACTTTGTTGAGTTTCAATGATTTTGAAGGTAGTATTACTTTAGATGGTCATGATTTGAGGAAACTTCAAGTAAAATGGTTAAGAGATCAGATTGGAATGGTTGGTCAGGAGCCAATTCTCTTTGCCACTTCTATACTAGAAAATGTGATGATGGGGAAAGATAATGCCACCAAGGAAGAAGCAATTTCTGCTTGTATTGCTGCTGATGCTCACAACTTCATCTCTAACTTGCCACTAAGCTACAACACTCAGGTTCAATAGCCCAAGACAAATATCTTTGCACATTCCTAAATTAATAGATAAAAGAACAATACAGTTTTAGATTCACTAAATAGCTAATATATCTAAGTTTATATTATATAGCAGATACACCATTTATTCAATGAACTTAAAACTGCATTTTTTAGTTATATGTACGACCAGAGGTAGTAATATAGTCAGAAGTAACAAAACTTGGTCCAAAATTTATGATTAGAGTCTTACCTGGAAAATACTAATTTTTATTCAGGTTGGAGATAGAGGTACAAAACTTTCAGGAGGTCAAAAGCAACGAATTGCGTTGGCTCGAGCGATGATAAAAAATCCTAAAATCCTTCTTTTGGATGAACCTACTAGTGCTCTTGATGCCGTGTCAGAGTCTGCGGTCCAACGAGCGATTGACAAGATTTCTGCAGGCCGAACAACGATTGTCATTGCTCACAGGATAGCAACAGTGAAGAATGCTGATGCCATTGTAGTTCTTGAACATGGTTCTGTCACTGAGATTGGTGACCACCGCCAGCTTATGGGAAAAACTGGAACCTACTATAACCTTGTTAAGCTTGCTACTGAAGGCATTTCAAAACCTCTTCATATAGAAAATGGCATGCAAAAAGCCAATGGTTTATCCATCTATGATAAATCTGCTGATATATCAAGATCGAGATATTTAGTCGATATCTCGAGGACTAAGACCCTTGATTCAATGCAAGAAGAGAAACAAAAAGAGATGGAAGATGAACAAGATAAAAAGCCAAGAAAGTATAGACTTTCTGAGGTATGGAAATTGCAAAAACCAGAACTTATGATGCTATTTTCAGGACTTTTTCTGGGAATGTTTGCTGGTGCTTTTCTGTCCCTTTTCCCATTGATTTTAGGAATATCCCTTGGAGTATATTTTGATGATGACACTTCAAAAATGAAAAGAGATGTAGGGTACCTATGTTTAATAATTGTTGGTCTTGGATTTGGTTGTATACTTTCCATGACAGGACAACAAGGTTTTTGTGGTTGGGCAGGATCAAAGCTGACACTAAGAGTTAGAAACCTCTTGTTTCAATCCATGCTCAAACAAGAACCTGGTTGGTTTGATTTTGATGAAAACTCCACTGGAGTATTGGTGTCGAGGCTTTCAATAGACGCGGTTAGTTTTCGTTCAGTACTCGGGGACAGATTCTCAGTTCTCCTTATGGGATTGAGTTCAGCTGCTGTTGGCATTGGTGTATCCTTTGTCTTTAACTGGAAACTAACCCTTGTGGCAGCTGCTGTTACTCCTTTAACCCTTGGTGCAAGTTACATTAACTTGATCATAAACATTGGTCCAAAAGTTGATAATAACTCTTATGCTAGAGCTAGTAATATTGCTTCTGGTGCAGTTTCAAATATAAGGACAGTTGCTACATTTTCTGCTCAAGAACAAATAGTCATGTCCTTTGATAGAGCACTATCAGAACCAAGGAAGAAATCACTAAAAAGTTCACAGCTTCAAGGTCTTATGTTTGGATTCTTTCAAGGTGCTATGTATGCAGCATATACTTTAACTCTTTGGTTTGGTGCCTACCTTGTACAACATGACAATGCAAAATTTTCAGATGTGTATAAGATTTTTCTCATTCTTGTTTTGAGTTCATTTTCTGTGGGACAACTAGCTGGTTTAGCACCAGATACTTCTAGAGCAGCTACAGCAATTCCTTCAGTTCAAGATATTATAAATAGAAGGCCAATGATAGCAAATCATGGTACAAAAAATAGGAAAGTAGACAAATCAAAGCCATTCAAAATAGAATTCAAAATGGTAACATTTGCATATCCATCTAGGCCTGAAGTAACTGTGTTGAGGGATTTCTGTTTGAAGATCAAAGGTGAAAGCACAGTGGCTTTAGTAGGACCAAGTGGATCAGGAAAGTCAACGGTTGTATGGTTGACTCAGAGGTTCTATGATCCAGATCAAGGAAAAGTTATGATGAGTGGTGTGGATTTGAAGGAGATTGATTTGAAGTGGTTGAGGAGGCAAATAGCTTTGGTTGGTCAAGAACCTGCACTTTTTGCTGGGAGCATAAGGGAAAATATTGCATTTGGTGATCCAAGTGCTTCATGGGCTGAAATTGAAGTAGCTGCAAAGGAGGCTTACATTCACAAGTTCATCAGTGGCCTTCCTCAGGGTTATGAAACTCAGGTATGTTAATATAAGTTGTTTCGTAATCAATACTATGTCTGATCCACTTTATAAGAGACAATGTAGTTTTAGGTTTATTGAATAACTGATTTATCCGATCTATAATATATAGACCGAACATAGTAATATTTTGACAGATTATAAACTGTTTCTATAATCTATCATGAGGAGCTTATGAAAATAAACTCAAAACAGCTTATACGTCTGATATAAGTTACTCGCGTAAGTTTTTCCAAATACTTACACAAATTGTATATTATAAAATAAGCTTAAAATACTCTTCAAAGAGACCATTAGTATGTACTCATTGCATTGTATTAATAGCATAGCATTGGCATGTTTTATCACTTTTTACATGATTTTTCTAACTTTCTCTACATGCTAATTGCTAGGTTGGTGAAAGTGGGGTCCAGTTATCAGGTGGGCAGAAACAAAGAATTGCTATAGCAAGAGCTATATTGAAGAAATCAAAGGTGCTTCTGCTTGATGAAGCAAGCAGTGCCTTGGATTTGGAATCTGAAAAGCACATCCAAGAGGCACTTAAGAATGTTTCCAAGGAGGCAACAACCATAATAGTTGCCCACCGTCTTTCCACAATCAGAGAAGCTGATAAAATTGCAGTTATGAGAAATGGAGAAGTGGTGGAGTATGGAAGCCATGACACTCTCATGTCTTCTATTCAAAATGGCTTGTATGCTAGCTTAGTTCGAGCCGAGACCGAAGCTAATGCCTTTGCTTGATCCTGCTATTGCCAACGGACAAATTTTTCATGCATTCACATAGTCAGACGATTTAGACCGTTTGATCTTAATTGACGACACGCATTTTGAGTTGAGTAAATTAAATAGAAAATTGAATTTTAGAATGTGTACTATCCGATTAAGATTGGACGGTCCAGTTCGTCTGACCGTGTAAATGCGTGATAAGTTGGATTATAAGAATCTGATCTCATGAAGATAGCAATTGTGACACATCACAAATGTCCCATTTCAGTTTGTTAGGACTGCTTGAAAGAGTGGACTGTACAATATTTGCTCCTAAATTTTTTGGGGTTAGGTTTTTCAAATAAGTAGATGTACTATGTGCAACTTAATTTTGTAAATTTCACAAGGAACTACTTAATATCTTTATTTACTTTCTTTAATAAATTTTTTTCTTTATTATGTATGCATGGGCATGCTCAAAGTAGAACTGTCCAATCCAATCTATTTCATTTTGTTGTTACAAATCAGTCTTTCATTTTCATGTGTTATTTGCTATGAAGTACGGACACCTGACATGACATAAACACAAACACTTCGACACTGCTAATTCATAAAGTATAGGACACCGATGCATATATCATTATTGCACAAATAGGGGGGTCAATGTAGATACACCAGCAGAACATGTAATTTTTATATCCAAAAACAGTACCAATATGAAATAATCAATCAGACAGATTCTGGTGAGAACAACACATCGGCAAGTGTATTAAAAACATAATAATTTAAACAAATAAAAGCATACAAACCAATCGAACTTAAACTACATTACTATAACTATTAACTTACTGATAAAACTCTGAGAGCTAATAATCCTTAATGAGCTGTCAGAAAACTTTAACTCTATTTCAGGGTTTCTTCCAAGAGGAAGATGCCCTTCAAATCAAAAAATTAACATATGCCTCGTTATGAGAGGAGCACACGGTATTCTTTAGTAAAAGGCGAAAGAATAGTTCGCTTTGTGCTCCACACAAGGCTGTGTGTCTAAACAAGAATGACCTCTTGAGCTTTTATATTTCATGTCATGTCAGTTTCACTCTATCTCTATCGATGTGGGACTATTATTAACATGATAACATGACAGAGTTATCTAAATATGAGTTATCAACATAGTGCCTGTAAATGCAATAACTGTAACTGTGTGTGAATCATGGCTTAATGCTATGTAATACTAGTTGAAAGAGCATACCTTGTGGCTGACAAATTCATATACATATATATATATACAATGCAAAACATATTAATTGTAGGAGAAAGAATCCATGATGGAGAGCAAGAGCACATGCTCAGAAACTTTGATGAATCAAGCATGTGCCCTGCTTCTCCAGCGTGGTTCAGCCTCCTTCATTGTTTTCTGGTAGATCAGTAACAGTTGTTCAAGTCACTCTCATTGTTTTTTCATTCTATAAATAGTGGCTTATATAGATTTGAAAAAGAAGGTTGCAAACTGCAAAGTAATGTGAATATGTGATAACACATGTTTATGATGGATTTTATAACCAGGAAGAGTAAGGTGTAATTTTATATGGTAAAAAAGTATCATTTATGGTTACACGTGAAATAATTGGTTGGCTTGGTAACCATTTTCTTGGTGAGGAGGGTGGTTCAACTTGTAGCTTAACTTAAAAAAAGAAGAAGCACTTTGGATTTTGGCATGCTAATTAACCAACATGGTTTTGTTCGGCTGCTTTTGTTGAAGTTTGGTAGCCAAATAATGAGAGATAATTATGAGAAGTCTGATGCATTACATGGGCATACTACATGAAAAGTATTGGGGAAACTAATTCCCATGCCAACCGGTAGCTCGGCGTTAAAGAGTTTGTCTTTCCTCAAACTTTTGACACCCCTACACCTACGGGGTGTCAAAATGAATGGATTGGATGGATATGGATTTAGATTATAATGGTTGGATTGGAGAAATCCATTTAAAAATTTATATCTATTTGGACTACCAAATAAATCCAATTCAATCCATCCATTGAAAAAAAAAGTCCATCCAATCTATCCATTAACAACTTTTTGATGGATGGATATCCAATCCATCCACTACGAGCTTTAAAACATAAAAAAATCTTTTAAAAGAAACATTTTTATGAAAAAAATATATTTTTTTAATAATGCAGCAATTTTTTTGACAATATATATATATATATATATATATATATATGTATATATATATGTGGTGGTGGCATGCGGCGGAGCTCCAGCGATCAACACGGCGGTCGGCGGTGGAGTTCCCGGTGGCCGAAGGTGGCTGACAGTTTAATATATAATATATATATATATATATATATATATATATATATATATATATATATAACTTTTTTTTTAATTTATAAAAAATTTCTGAATTTTTTTTTAAAAAAAACTGAAAATCTTTGTAAAAAAAACTGAAAAGTATTTTTAAATTTTTTTAGTAAAAAAATATTTTTCATAATTAACCAATGGATTTTGATTTTGTAAATATTGGTAAACCATTGGATTTAAAAAAATTAATGGATGGATCACATCCATCCATAAATCAAGTTGATGGATCCAATCCAATCCATTAATTTTTTTGTAGCGGATAGATTTGATGGATTTTGGTATAGACAGACTGGATATCCAGTTGACAAATAAATCACTTTGACACCCACCCTTATATGCAGCTTAGTACTCAGGCTAGAGGTATCAAAC
Source organism: Astragalus glycyphyllos (assembly GCA_963573325.1). Lineage (NCBI taxonomy): Eukaryota > Viridiplantae > Streptophyta > Magnoliopsida > Fabales > Fabaceae > Astragalus > Astragalus glycyphyllos. The sequence goes on from OY754307.1 coordinate 115,929,501, forward strand.
AGTCATTCTTGCCCAAAATTACTTTAGTCGAAAATCTAAAAAGTAAAATGCACCATGCATAAACCACTTTGTTTCCAAGTATTTTTGAAATATACTTCAGTTATGAAATAAAAATGTTACATAACACTTGTTTTTTGTAATAAAAAAAAAACATAATACTTGTTTGGAGGTTCAAGATAGAGCTTTCACGTCGATGTATAACATAATATAGTTGTTTTAGCTCTCTAAAAATCTAAAAAGAGTACGAGTATCAAAAAGTGAAAATAATTATAGTAAAGACAATAAAATTATACCGACAACATAAAATGTTTATCTATCTAACTCAAAATAAATTATCAATTTGTAAAAGAAAAGACACTGATTATAGGTAATATTTTCCCATTGGGACTTCATTAAAATAAAAATAAAAATTAATAAAAACTAAAGATATTTATAAAGACAAAACTTAAAAGTAAGTATTCCAATAACATATAATATTTTCCTGTCGGGACAACTTATAAATAATGAAATTGTATTTGCAACACGTGATGTTTCCTCGGGAGGAGTCAATAGTTAAATATTCATTTTAACAAACAAATAAACTATAAAGATAAAATATAAAAAATAAGGTTAAATATATTTTTGGTCTCTATAAGCCTTGAAAATTTTGTTTTTAGTCCCTATGAAAAGAATCAATCATTTTTAGTCCTCACATTTTCCTTCGTCAATATTTTTAGTCTCTCATGATGTTTGGTAGCACTTAGAAGAGCAATTAAAAGACCAAAAAAACACTATACTAAAAATCATAAGGGACTAAAAATATTGACGGGAAAATATAGGGCTAAAAAGGGAGTGATTTTTTTATAGAAATTAAAAAATAATATTTTAAAATTTTATAGGAACTAGAAGTATATTAAACCCTAAAAAAAAAATTCTCCAAAAATGCGTAGTATTTCCATTTGGGAATCAAAATAATGAAAATTTAGCAACAATATGCAATGTTTCCTGATTATATATACACAAATGTTATAAAATATTATATATACACACGCATATTATACCCGAATATATCCAAGAGCATTGGGATAAGATGGTATGGGTCTCTTCCATCTTAACTAAGGTTCTGGGTTCGAATCCAGACTTGAACATGCAACAGTGTTAAATCTCTTGAGAGAGAACTTTGCCTCCCATTGTGGTCCTACCCAGCTAGAGGGATTAATCTTTGCAGTTGCGCGCAGAGGATACCTAGTTTATACAAAAAATGATTATACCTGAATATTATTTTTATTTGTATCAAAAAAATTGCTGAGGATACCTACTTTGGTTAACCAAGCTTGAATCAAAAACTACTTTTGTTCAGAATTTTTGATTTATGAGATTCAGGCTGATGTTGAATTATTTTGTTCGTGAGCTTGTGTCTAGTGGAGTTTGAGTTGACAAAAAAAGTTTGTGTCTATCTCGAGTCGATTTTCGAGCTGAATCAATTCAAGATTTGAGTTGAGCTGAATCAAATTCGACTCGACTCATTTCCAGTCATACGCCTACCTTTTAGTCTTATGTGTTAGGAAGCTAGAGGCTACCCTAACAAAACTAGGGAAAACTATTAAAGCAAGAAGACAATAAAGAAATTAAACTACTAAAATAAAATAACTTTTCATTTCATCGGTTTCCCTAAAATGTCTCCAAGAAACTACATATGTTGTGTGTAATATGGGTTAGTAAAATTAAAGGCCTAAGTGCTAAAAGCCCAATTAAAATAACACCTAATAATAATCCAACTAAATAAACTTTAACACATAATATTTTCTAATATAACTCCCCTAACACTATGTGTCACATTCTCGCTAGCATTCGCGTTGTTTATTCTCAAACCACATCAAACCAGTAAAGGTCCCACTCCGATGCCATTTAAGATTGCTTCTAGGATTATCGAGTGTCAGCACACAAACTAGCAAAGGTCTTTTAAGGATGCTTTATCCTCTTTCACACACTTCTTAGGAAATCTTCCTACGAGATCGGCCATCCCACAAGTGCTCCAAATCCAACATGCTTAATTATGAAGTTCTTTTATTTTGGGCTCTTAAAAAATAAGAAGCATCTTGTTAACATGAGTGGTTATAACAAATTCTTTTAAGTCATCCTTAACTATGTAGTCACATATCTGCACACTCTCTAGATCCATCTCATTTTGACATGTATTTAGTTCATTTGTTGGAAGCTTCCAAAAATATCTCCAATGCACTAGTGGTGCTACTTCACTCAACACCCAACTTGATAGAGTAAGGAAGAGGGAACACGTGACACATTTTCATAAACAGGGGACTTGAAATTTTTCAAAGAGAATAAGACTTTGTTTGACAATTCTCATCCACTAGCGGATAGCGAATTTGATTAATAAACGTGTTTGGTAAGTACTTCAAGTGGTGTTTTTTCAAACGCCACTTAATTATAGCGTATAACATCTATTTTTTTTGTCATTTTTACCCTCATTAATTTTCTTAAATTCTTTATCTTTATTAAAATAAATTAAACAATTTTAAATCCCCAGCATTTATGTCATTTTACATTTATTAGTAATTAGTTTAATTGCTAGTTTTACCAAACACATCATTTATTATTAGGTAGCTTATCCGCTATCTGATAACTTATCTGATAACTGCTATTCATTCATCCTCTATCCACTAGCTAGCTTATTCACTATGCGCTATTTTTTACTAACAATACTGTTATTTAGCCAAATTTTTCCAGCAAAAAATAGTCAAAAACCACATTACAACACCAATTAACCAAAATTTTTAAGCAAATAACTAACCTACTTTTTCACAGTTTTTAATCAATGGCCTAGAAAACTGTGAAAAATAGGTTGGTTATTTGCTTAAAAAACTTGATTAATTGGTGTTGTAATGTGATTTTTGACTATTTTTGGCTAGAAAAGTTTGGCTAAATAACATTACTCTTTTACTAAAGAGAGTCTAAAAGCGAATATTTTGGTAACTATCAGGGTAGTTATTGCCTTATTGGCCAAGTGACAACTATATGTGTTTAGAACTAGTGAGACGCGAGTTCAACTCATGAGAGTACAATTTTATAATTTGACTCGTTGAACTTTTTGGTCACTCGAGTCGAGTGTCTCCATTGTGCAGTTCAGGTTTCTACATCAACAACTCTCCTCATGTGTTGCGATATTAAAGAACCACTTAAACCCTCAAGCAATTTTCATTGGTAATAAATGGATGTAAAACTAGCATAGGGACCTAATTATAATTGGGAGGTAAGTTTTTTTGGTTCGGACTATCACTGGCTACCCACGGAGTGTCGCTCTCAACGAAAGACTAATCTCTACTCTTACTTAGGATCAAATTTCGCACTGGCTAAAATCTCTACTCGTGCTTAGGTTAAAATCTCTACTCGTGCTTAGGATCAAATTTTGCACTGGCCAACACTGAGTTTGTCCACCGCTGAAATCAAACTCGAGAGCACCGGGTCGACCTCGTGTCTCAGGGTAGATTAAGCCATTGAGGCAACGGTGTTGATTTTTTTGAGGTAAGTTGTACTAATTGATATGATTGAATATTTGTGTTGGGTACTCAAACTGCCCAATTGCATTAAAAGAAATCACAATTACAATACTTGAGACCAAATGTGTGCCCCCTTTTTTTACACTAAAAGTGTAATAAACAAATATATTATAATTTACTAGAATTTTCATATTAAAAAACAGACATTTTTAATTAACCACTTAAAAAAACCTGTAATAATAATTTATGTAAAAGAAAATTATACTACCAACGAAGAAGCAGAAGAAATGGATGCGTTTTATTCTCAAGTTTTTGATTTTAATTTCTGATGAGTTTCTCAATCTACTGTTGTCTTTTCCTTCTGGTTTAAAACGACGTGGCGCTGCCTCACAATTCTCTCTCTCACACACCACCTTCATTTCAACGTAAACATAAAACATCTTCCGTGTTGTTCCATCGATCGGCTCGGCTCGGCTGGATCATCGACGCCGCCAATTGCTGCGGTAGCTCCGGCCACCATTCATTCGTCCATTCCTCTTCTTCAGGTTTCTTCTCTTCTCCATCGCTTTTTCCTTTCTCCCTTCATTTTCCTCCAACCATAATTATGCCTTCTTTATCTTTTCTAGAAACAATGAAACCTAATGTCTCCGTAATTTACGAAGGAACAAAGATGATGATTTAAGTGCGCGGGATCTGAATTATGTAAATTAAGATACCTTGCTGTTTTGTTTTTTATCACAATTTGTCAGATCTAGTTAGTAAATTCTTAGAAAAACGACGACGTATTGATGAATTTGCCGATTTGAGCTTCTATGTCGTACATGCATGAATTCTCCTGTTTGTTTTGGCGCTAATCGCCTCTCATTGCTGTATCTTCAATTTCCTAAAGTTATGTTTTGTTTGATTTCTGAAATCTAAAGAATAACTTTTGAACTGTGAATTGCGAAAGTAATAAATGAATAGTTTAAAATTGGCATTGTCTGTTTGCTGATAATGGCAGATCTAGCTAGGCTTAAAAAACAATTTCATCGTGATTTAAAGATTGTAGTTTAGAGGGTAAATAAATAGCCAATTTGGTACCTGAAATTGTAGGCTGTATCAACTTAGCCCCTTACATTATCGATATTGCAAAATGGCTCTTATAATTTCAAAAAGGCTCGTCCTTCATCGGTATTCATCTTTATGTCAGAGATGCATTTGAAACTAAGTGAATAATGTTAAGGATGCATTTGCTGACAGATTCAGATGAAGGGACAAACTTGATTACCATTTTGCAATTACAGGAATCAATTTGGAATATTGGTAATGTGGAGCACTAAGTTGCATGATCCCACTATTTCAGGGACCAAGTTAGCTATTTGCCCTGATTTAGATGCTGATAGGTGCTAGTGTGTATGGGGGCTTTGTTGGTTATTTGTTAATTACATTTTTAGTACTTCCGCTAAATATTGAATGAAGGAAAGGAAAGGAAAAGAATGTTTGTGTTTTGTGTTTTTGAATTATAGCCGGATCTTAACTCTGATCAACTTTGGTTTTGACTGTTTTTTTTTTATTGCTATTGTAGATTGTTTTGGTTTAATTGCAAAGTTTAAGACATTGAGAGGGAGACTGTGAACTCAGAAAGATGGTGAAGTTGACTATGATTGCTCGTGTTACTGATGGTCTTCCGCTAGCTGAAGGACTGGATGATGGTCGTGATCTTAAAGATGCTGAATTTTACAAACAGCAAGTCAAGGCTTTGTTTAAGAATCTCTCAAGAGGGCATAATGAGGCATCGAGGATGTCTGTTGAAACCGGCCCTTATGTTTTCCAGTATCCTTCTCATATATATTCCGTATTATGTCTGTGGTAGTTGTTTAAGAATTACTTGATTGTCCCACTTGTTCTGCTGTTACATTGTAAGATTCATTTAGTATCTGAGTGTAGCAATAATAATAAATGGAAATATTTTTTTTGGTAAGGGAAATAGATAACAATATCAGATACAGTATTGAGCGATTGGTCATTTTTTAGAATGTGGAGATTTTTACAGTTTGATATATTTTTTGAGCTGTTATATTCCACTGAGTTCCGGTATCTCATCCTCAGAATGAGATGCTTTCCTGGGCATTACTTTATTTATTAATTAACATGTTTATTTTCACTGCTGTGAGTCTGTGACTGTAAATCTTAGGGTTTTGGACATTAGAAGAAGCTATGGCCTGTTTTCTTTGTTTTGATTGATATCTTCTTTCCCGTTGAATCATAATTAAGCTGGTGCTTTTGTATATGGCATGCATGTGTGAAAAATGTAATGAATTGTTTCTTCTAAATCTTCCTTATCAAGTTGATTTGTTACTTCCTTGTCTTCAAATGTCTTTAAATTTTGAGATCTATATTGTTACATTCTTTTGGCATTAACTTTATCTAGAAGAATTTCATAGCCTAAAGCATCCTTGACAGAAACTAGTTATATTATAGAAGGACGGGTCTGTTACTTGACAATGTGTGATCGTGCATACCCTAAGAAACTAGCATTTCAATACCTTGAAGAGCTCAGGAATGAGTTTGAGCGTGTTAATGGATCTCAAATTGAAACTGCTGCCAGACCTTACGCCTTCATAAAATTTGGTAGATATCAGTCTCTATATTGTCAGATACCATTTATTGTACTTCCTCTTTATGAATGGTGTCTAACATTCCTTTTTTTAATTTTGAATGTTTTAAAGACACATTTATACAGAAGACAAAGAAACTTTACCAGGATACCCATACACAGCGTAATATTGCAAAGTTGAATGATGAACTTTATGAGGTCCACCAGATAATGACTCGAAATGTGCAGGAAGTTCTTGGTGTTGGTGAACAGTTGGACCGTAAGATATCCCTTGTATTTTCTGAATAATTTTAGTTTTAGCAGTTTATCTGCTGGTTGCTTAAGATACGGCATCTAAATTTATAGTTGAAGTCCTCATGGTTTTAATATGATATGAAAATTGAGGCCTCTACTATGTATACATCCACTGTAGTTGCCTTTTCCTGGTTGGTATATTTCTAATCTATAAAAAAAAATGTAACCTGGATTAGGAGCTGCAATACATTATTGCTTTGTTGCAGCTAATATTTATTTTGTATGTCAAAATGAGTGGCACACATTCGTCTGCTTACTTTTTTGGCCTTGTATTAAACTAAGCCAAATTCAGATTTACTCCCTTTGGTCTTTTTTATAAGCGAAAGTTGGTCAACGAAGGTTGATGTATTTGGTCCAAATTGGACCAAATACATCAACCTTCGTTGACCAATTTTTGCTTATAAAAGAGACCTTTGGACCAAATACATCAACCTTCGTTGACCAATTTTCGCTTATAAAAGTGACCAGAGGGAGTTTATCATATTGAGTCATCAGATTTTTTTTGAGTCATCAGATAGTTGGCTTGAAAATTGATAAAGATGTTGTAGTTCACATTTTCTAAAAATAAAGATGTTGGCTTGAAAATTGATAAAGATAATGCCCAAGGTTTTGTCCTTCTCAACCTTTCATTGTTACTGTGTTAAATTAAAGGCTAGAGATGCCGTCGCCCCTCTGATAGTTTAGATAGGGCTGCTGTATTAAAACAGCAACCAAAGTATGTCCAACTTAAATAGGAGAAGATGATTCCCAAATAGAGTGTTATCATGACATGAATATCATCTTCAAATGCCTGTGATCTCATTCCTATTTTCTTAACATGGATACAACGTCCCGTCTAAAGATTTTTCTCAGAAACTTCTGGTAAAATTTCATAGTTCTACATTTTGACCTCCATGATCTCCATAGTTGGTTTCATCTTATTTTTACTTCTAGCACTGCACCGCTGCCTTTATTTCTGTTTGTATGTTTTGGTATATTTACTGTTTTTACTTGTGATGTATGAAATTTATGTTCTAAATATGGAATCAAATCTATCATGCAGAGGTCAGCCAAATGTCCAGCCGCCTATCATCAGAATCTCGCATATATGCTGACAAGGCTAAAGATTTAAATCGACAGGTGAGTCGTTTTCAGTTTAGCTTCAGCATGCACATGATATTTTCTGATCTTGGTAATTAAGCTTCCTTTTCCATTTTAACATTGATGAATGTGAATTTGGTTGTGACCTCTGAAGCTATCCTGCTGGATGCTATACCTGTCATGTTTTGTACTAATTGTTTTTATAATTTAGATAGAGGCATGGTGTGTGTGTGGAGTGTGTCTTTGAGCAGTTATAATTTATTCATTTTTTATTGGCTTTTACCCAAGTGACTTTTAACAAATTTGAAATATCACACTTATTTACCTTTTGGTACAGCTTATTTCTTTGAGCCAGAATATAAACTTTATGTTTTATCATTTTATTTATGGATTTGAAACATCAAGCACGGCACTTTCTGTCTGTGTTAGTTCAAAATATTCCCATTGACATTCCCTCTGAAATCTGCTTTTTAATGTGCTAGTTTTAATTTGTATGCCCTGTGCTTAATTAATTTTGAGCATGTTTGTCAGTGAGAATTATGACACGATGGACCATCATCAAAATACATTCATTGGATATGGTCTTTAAATTTGTAAAAATACTTAAACAGTGCATGAACTGCTAGTGCTTGTAGATAATTATAGGTTTCTTTATAGTCGGTTTCCTTGGAGTTTTTATATGCTATATGTGGGTTAGAGTTTTTTGTTCTCACCATTAGCTTGGTTGAGTAATTCCATGTTGTGTCAAATTAATTCCATGTTTTTGTATTGTAAGAAGACTTATTTTACAATTTTAAGAGACGAATTCCAAGACACAAACATGTGGCCTTTTTAAGTAGCATTAAGTAGACAGATTAGGAAAGAACAGAACAATACGGGTTCTATTTTGCTCTATATTTGGTGCATATTTAAATATCAGAAAAGGACATAAGATCAAAAGTGATACATTTTGGCTCCACTAAAATGATACATTTTGGTTCCATTAATGTACCAACTGAATGGTTCTAGAAAATATTCTATATTCTGTATATCATTTCTCTTGAATTCCCGTGGTATTTTCCTGTGTGTTTAATACAGAGAAGGCTATCCTTCTATTATAGTTCAATGATAAGTTAATGGAGCTGATATAACCATGCTTAATATTAAGAAGTGATGCATTCTTTTGAAGCTTCTGGCTCATATTTGGATTCTAATTATTTTCAATATTGCGGATATATAATTTAAAATTAAATATTTACTGCAGGCTCTGATTCGGAAGTGGGCCCCTGTTGCTATTGTTTTGGGAGTTGTCTTTGTACTTTTCTGGCTCAAAAATAAAATTTGGTGATCAAGCTTAGTATTTGACTTCTTACACATGGACTGTGCTGCTGTGGCTTGTTTTTCTCACATGACTATCCAGAGTTGCACAGATAGGAGGGAGCCCTATATGGACGAGGTGATGTCTACTTTTTGTGGACAAGTTTGGTTTATAAAAAGACTTTACTTCTAAGAATGGCTAGATCAGACTTTCTGGAACATAAACCCTTTTTACCTTTATATTAAGGAGACAAGACATGAGACAAATAGATGTCCTTGGGGGATGCGTATAGATATTTCTTCTAACTAATTCCCAATTATTTCGAGGATTATTGCGTTATATATTACCCTATCTATTATTTTGTTTTTTTGTGTTCGTTTGAGCACCTGAATTAGAACTGCATTTTGTATGGTTAGTATAACGAGTTAGTGTGCAATGCTTGTTCTTAGATTGGTAAACCTCATGTCATTTCCTTTATAAATTTCACTTGCAAATAGCAGAATGACCATGATCTTGTTATTCTGTTGAAACAGTGAGGGAAAACTCAATTCATTGATCTCAATTGCTGTGTACAAATTGAGTTTATATAGAGTTTATATAGGAGGCATTTCCCTCTCTTACAAAACTGTTAAAGCTGTTAGACAGTTTTTCAGCAAAACAGACTTGACTGTAAAATGTAAATTGACTAAAATGCCCTTCTATTAGCACTAATTATATTAAGTCCTAACAAACTCTCCCTTAAACTAGATGTTCTGCCTTAAACAACATCTAGTTTACACTTGGAGCCTTGCATACTCCCAACTTGCTTCTGAGATTGATGAAGGTCTCTCTGCTGAGGGCCTTAGTGAATATGTCTGCAACCTGTTCTTTGGTTCCACAATGACTCAACTTGATGCTCCCTGTCTTGACCAATTCTCTGAGGTAATGAAACCCTACCTCTATGTGCTTACTCCTTCCATGGAGTATAGGGTTATGAGACAATTTTATTGCTGAACTATTGTCACATAGTATTTCTGTGCACTCTTCAGAATATATCTCCAATTCATTCATGATTTTCCTCAACCAGATAAATTGGCAAGCTGCATTACATGCTGCTACGAATTCTGCTTCTGTTGTAGAGAGAGCAACAATTGGTTGCTTCCTGGAACTCCAAGCCACTGCACCATTGCTCAGTAGAAAAACATACCCTGAAGTGCTTTTTCTATCTCCCAAATCTCCAGCATAGTCACTATTTGTGTATCCCTTGATCTGTCTATGCTCTCCCTTCATGTATGTAATGCCAAAGTCAACTGTCCCTTGTAGATATCTCAGTACACGCTTTCCTGCCATCAAGTGCATTTGAGTTGGGTTACTCATGTATCTACTCAACAAATTTATCACATATATAAGGTCAGGTCTGGTTGGAGTTATGTATATTAAACTCCCAATCAATTGTTTATACATGGTTTCATCAACCTTCTCTCCTTTCTCATCTTTGTCAATTCTTGTACCAGGCACCATAGGTACTGTCACAGAGTTGCAATTACTCATGTTGAATCTGTTCAACGTTTCTAAAGCATATTTTCTTTGGCCAATGTGAATTGATTCCTTTCCTTGAACCACTTCAATCCCCAGAAAATATTTCATCATTCCCAGATCTGTCATAGAAAACTCTTTATTCATAGAGTTCTTAAACTCACTTATCATGTCACTGTCATCACTGGTATAGATGAGATCATCTACATATATGCTCACAATAAGTATGCCACCCTTATTGTTCTTCTTAAAAAACAGTGTTTGTTCACTCTTGCTAGCAGAGAATCCCTCTTGTACAAAATAGGACTCTATGCGACTAAACCAAGCTCTAGGTGCTTGTTTTAGTCCATAGAGAGCCTTGTGCAATTTGTACACTTTAGTCTCACTTCCTTTGACCACATATCCTTTTGGTTGTTCCACAAATACTTCCTCAATCAACCTTCCATAGAGAAAGGCAGATTTCACATCAAGTTGGTAAAGTGGCCATCCTCTTTGTGCAGCAGTAGCAATAGTGAGTCTGACAGTATCTAGTCTGCTGACTGGAGCAAATATCTCTGTGTAATCTACTCCTTGCCTCTGAGAGTACCCCTTGGAAACCAATCTAGCCTTGAATTTGCTTACTTGACCGAGCTCATTCAATTTTGTCTTGTATATCCACTTGACTCCTATCACTTTTGCTCCCTTGGGAGGTTCTACCAATTCCCATGTCTCATTTTTTTCAATTGAGGAAATTTCCTCATTCATGGCTTTTCTCCATTTGATGTCTTTCACTATTCTGGATCAGAGTTTTCAATTTCTGCTGTATGAAGTTCATCTCCCTCATTGCATACTTTGAAACTTGTGTGATAATCTTCCAACCATGTTGGAGGTCTTCTGGTTCTAGTTTCATTTGTTTCTCTGTTGCTTTCATCATTTGATGATTCTGTCACATCATTTGAATGGTCTTCATTATTGGTTTGTGTTCCCTGTGACTCATTATCAGTGTGATCTTCTCCTTCACTAGCTTCACTTTCTACTGCTCCTTCATCAGTGGAGTCAATTTCTCCCCAGTCTAGTTCAACAGCAGTTTCTGATTTGTGTTTCTCATCCCAATTCCACTTCTCATTCTCTTCAAAGACAACATCTCTACTCACTATTATTTTTCCTTCTACTGGACTGTACATTCTGTATCCCTTGGATTCATCACTCATTCCAAGTAAAATGCATCTACAACTCTTATCTTCTAGCTTATTCCTCTTGGCATCAGGGACATGTACATGTCCTATGCATCCAAATACCTTAAGGTGTGCCACTGATGGCTTGTGACCACACCAAGCTTCTTCTGGTGTCTTGTCTTTGAGTGACAGAGTTGGACATCTATTTTGCACATACACAGCATGTCTCACAGCCTCTGGCCAAAATTTCTTAGCTATATCTTTACAACTAAGCATAGACCTAACCATATTCATGATTGTTCTATTTTTCCTCTCTACAACCCCATTTTGTTGAGGGGTGTATGTTGTGGTTAAGTTTCTTTTTATACCAGCATCTACACAGAATTATCAAACTCAATTGACACAAATTCCCCACCTCTGTCAGTTCTCAGAGCCTTTATTTTTATATCAGATTCCATTTCAACCATGTTTTTGAAAGCTTTAAAGTTGGTAAACACTCTGACTTCTCATGCATAAAATACACCCAACTCTTCCTAGAGTAGTCATCTATGAGACATAGAATATACCTTTTGTTGCTGTTTGAAACAGGGGTGATAGGGCCACATACATCAGCATGTATTAGTTCCAGTTTTGCCTTGGCTCTCCAGTTGCTTTTCTTTGGAATAGGGTCTCTGTGTTGCTTCCCTTTCATGCAATCAGTGCATACTTTGCTATCACTAGCAAGTTTTGGTGGTCCTCTAACCATTTCATGTCTTTGGAGAGTGATCAATCCTTTGTTGCTTAAGTGTCCAAGTCTGCAATGCCATAGGTGAGTTGAGTCATCAGTTGAAGTATGGAAACAAGTGGATTCCATTGAAGTTTTTGCCAGAATGTTTCTTCCAACTAGTTTGTACATTCTGTTTGGGGCTACTTTAGACTCAAGTATCAATCCCTTCTCTGGATGATACACCTTGCACCTCTCTTTTCCTCCTTCAAACAGTACAGTGAGTCCATTTTCTTGAAGCTGTCCTATGCTTAAAAGGTTGCTTCTAAGTTCTGGAATGTAGAAAACATCAGATATCAAGTGAGTCACTCCATTCATTTTTACTTTGATGTTGCCTTTCCCTGCAACTTGCATCCTCATGTCATTTCCCAATCTAACTCGTTTCTTGATTGATTCATCCAAATTGATGAAGTAATTTTTGTCTCCACTCATATGATTTGAGCATCTTGAGTCCAAGAACCACACTTGTTCTTTGTTTTCTTCAGTATCAGCCATCAGCATCATTAAGTCACCATCATCAATACACATGATTTTGGCAACCTATATCCAAGAACCAAACTAGTTCTATTTTCTTTCTTTCAATCTCAGTATCTACCATAAATTGTGTTACCTCATCATTGTTGTTATTATCATCTGATTGTGGCTCTTCAATTTCTGTCATTGACAGCAACATATCATCATTATCATCATTGTCATCAGATTCAGAATCTTCAATTTTAGCCATGAGCAGCATTAGTTCTTCATCATTTGCTTCAACATAGTTAGCACTAGGTTCCTTGTCCCACTCTGGACATTCATTTTTGTAATGACCAAGTTTTTTACACTTGAAACATTCAACAGTTTCACGGGATTGTCTTCCCCTTCCTCTACCCCTTGCACTTCCTCTACCCCTGCCACCAGTCACTGAGGCGTCTCTTTCTTGAGTTGTCACTTTTAGAGCTTGTTCATCTACACGATTCTTGGCAAATCTGAGGTAGTTCAATTCATGAACAATTAAGGAGCTGTGTACTTCATCTACAGACATCTTGTCAGTGTCACGAGATTCTACAATGGAGCAAGCAATGTAGCTATATTTTTCAAATAGGGATCTTAGAATCTTTTCTACTATTACGCCATCCTCCATCTTCTCACCATAGGTCCTCATTTTGTTCGCAATTTGCATAACCCTAGGAACGTAATCGGAGATTGTTTCGCTCGATTTCATTTCTAGGGATTCAAATTCTTTCCTTGCGGCTTGCAATGTTGACTTCCTCACCCTTGCGTTTCCTTGAAATTTCCTCTTTAAAGAGTCCCAGATTTCTTTCGATGTATCTTTATTCAAGATTGTTTCCAGTGTTGCTCTATCAATCGCCTGAAACAAGTAGTTCTTGGCCTTTAGATCCTTGAGTTTAGACTCATCTAACTTCTTCTGTTCTGCCTCCGTCAACGTCACACCTTCCGCTGGTTCCTTGATTCCTTTCTCGACCAAATGCCAATACTCCTTGGATCGAAGGAAATTTTCCATGAGTAAACTCCAGTGTTCATAGTGTCCGTCAAGACGAGGGATGGATGGTTGCATGTAATTGCTCTCGTTTGCGTTCGCCATTGATGAAATTGAGATTTCAAAATTGAGATTTCTTTTGACGTTCTTTAGAATCAGGCCCCTACTCGCCGGAGCTCCGATGCCAATTTGTTATTCTGTTGAAACAGTGAGGGAAAACTCAATTCATTGATCTCAATTGCTGTGTACAAATTGAGTTTATATAAGAGGCATTTCCCTCTCTTACAAAACTGTTAAAGCTGTTAGACAGTTTTTCAGCAAAACAGACTTAACTGTAAAATGTAAATTGACTAAAATGCCCTTCTATTAGCACTAATTACAATTAAGTCCTAACAGATCCGCTGAATCCAACATCTACCTTTTTTCTTTTCTTATAGATAGAGCTTTGTTATTTAAACGGGTTATCGTACATGTATAGTTTGATTGAACCAACCATTTGATTACCATTTATCATTGAAAAGTGGAAAATTATATTTTGTACTCATCTCGCTAATGTAATATTGGAAAGCTATCCCTGCACAAGGAGGTAATCTGCAGACATGACAAGTTCAAGTTCTTGAGAAGATCACAAACTTAAATTGAATCAGTCTAGTTAGACAATCTAGACAGGTGGTATAATCGTTGTCATATTATCTCAAATAAAATAGGGAACAAAAAGGATTTCATTTGCCTTATGTATTTTTATGGAATGATTTGGAAATGGATTTGCCATGGTTGATGTTTATATAGAGGTGCCGGTTAGCACGGGGAAATGTTATTAGAGCTCATAAAGAATAAAGAACTTCCAAAAAATAAATATATTATACGTGTATTTTTGTATACACGTATTCGTATTCGTATTTTTGTATACATTTGGTACCTTTTTTTGGTCCAAATAACATTACTCATATTTATTTAGTATTTTCAAATCGTAAAAAAAATACTAACTTTACTAATAAATATCCCCTATTTCTGGGAGTGAACAATACTATTTTTTATCGAGTTATTGGTGCACATTATATACCGTCTTTGTTGGTGACTAATGTACGTTGGGAACTAGGTTGACCATGTGTAACCGGCTTTGTTAGTCCATGTGATTCTTCTCTTTCAACATAGTTTTTGCCACACTCAAAATTCGAACGCGAGATTTTGAGTCAGGATCTGAACCAAATTACCGCTCGAACGAACTTTTGTTAGTTCCAAAACCGATTGAATACTCTTAAAAAATAAAAGTAGTATTTTTTTTGACAACAAAATAATTAGGGCGTGTTTGGAAGAGCTTATTTTAGAGCTTATGTATTATTCATAAGCTTGTCAATGTAGTTTATGAAAAAACAGCTTATGAATATACAACTTTCGTTAGTGAGAACTTATAAATTAACATAAAAAACTTATTTATCTTCCTAAGCTGTTTTTCATAAGCTCAAATAATTTCTTCCAAACATGCCCTAAATAAAGATATTATCTATAATGACATTAAATGAATTAGTTGGTATTGGTAATTTCTTACTTAAAATTTAAACCTTGAAATGCAACGGTCAAGAAGAGGGAGTATAAAAAAAGGTTACACTCTCATGTTGCTGAGACTCTGAACCAAATCATCCAATGGCTACCCAAAATTCATCAATGGAGGTGCACGAAATTATCAGCGAATCTGAAGAATCCGACCTGGGTACGGACTGGGACGATTCTGAAGAAGATCCAGATTACGACATGCACGAAGAAATCAATAAAAACTTCTCCAATCTCTCACTGAAGAGCAAGGCAAAAACGCGGTAATGTCACAATCCCATTTCACCCCATTATTCAAAATAGGATTTTTAAGTCTTATTTCTTGATTATTTGGTGTTTTCAGCGTTGTTGAAAATAAGGGTCTGGCTACTGAGATAGAAACAAAAGTGCTGGACATGAATGCAGCTTCTAATGATGATGAAAACTTTGAAAGAGTTCTGAAAAAAATAAAGGGTTAGTATCGTTCCCCTTTATCTTTCTTATTTTTTGGTTTTAGGGTGAAGATGATATTGAAAGGTGTGAGCTTTGTCATTAGAAATAATATATACCCTTGTGTTAACAGTTAAACCCTTATTATGCAATATTGAGAAGTTAAAAGAGGTACAAAGCTTTTAGCTATGTATAAATATGTTTAAGGTTTCTGTCATTGTTTTTGATTGGCAGAGGGACTGTTAGAGAAATTAAAAGTGGATGAATGCAAGCTGTATTTGAAGAAGAATAATCTGAGGCTAACTGGGAATAAGGAGACACTTATCCAGCGAATAAAGGAGCATCTAGAGTAATTATTATACAATTTATTCTGTGTATAATTTAAGGAGATAGTTGTCTTGGAATTACTGTATAGTTTTTCTGATTATGTGAGATTTCCAGGATTATAAATGGTGGAGGGGAGAAAAAGTACCCGCCTGATAGTTTTGTGTTAAATTGTAAAGGTAAGTACTTGTGAGTTTTGAATTTGTTGATTTGATATAAAATTTGAACTTGTTATTTTTTTCAATGTGACATGTAAACTGTTTTATTGATTTCCTTTTGAGGTGTTTAAAAGAAATACTATGAATTATGATGCTACTTACAGCACCAGTTTTAAAAGTCCAGTATCTCCAATATTATGAAAAACAATTTGGTCAAAAAAAAAATATTATGAAAAACAAATTTATTTCCCTATTACTTGTATATTAGTTGCAATTCTGATTTCCATGATCTGCTTAAACAATTTCTGTATTTATGTGTCCTTTACACAAGCAATCACTGTCTCTTGTGTTTGTTGATTGTGTCTCAAACTCTAAAGGCCTTCAATTTTTATTTCTTTTCATCATCTCAGGCTTCAGTATCTGAAAAAAACTGTTTTGTGCAGGTGATGCATGCACTGGTGATGTTGTTTTGTTTGAGCAAAATGTTTATGACATGTAAGCTGTTCTTATTGTTTATTTATTTTTTCTGTATCCATGAATGATAGATGCCATAATGGCAAACTGACAAACTTACACAGTATGCTACGTTTTATTTAAAGCTTTTGAAACTTGAAAGCATACATATGAATGAACTTCAGAAAGCTTAATTATACACAGTTTTGTTATCCTTATCCTTTGAATGATTGACTTGAAAAGGAGAAGTGAATGAAGCTGGTGAAAATCTTCTAGTTTCCTTATAATAATTGGTTTTCTCAGGTTCAACATAGCATCCAGGAGTGCCAGTGGTCCACCTTGTGGCAAAAGGACTGTTGCAGGCCGCATAGTGAAAGAAAGCTATGGCGCTGCCAAACAACAGCATACATTTACGGTGAGCCGTGAGCGAAAGTTTTAGATAGTTTTCTTAAATTGATACTATTCTAACGGCTGTTGTATAAGCTTTTGTAGCTTAATCAGAGGTTATCTGCAAAATAGAAGTATGTTACCATCATACGAAAAGAGAGTATCAGCCATTTGAGTACCAAATTCACAAATCTTTTGGCATACAACATTTTCTAGAAGTATCTTTTTCTTATATATTCCAATACACATTAGCTATTTTTTTTATAGCAATATGATGATTTGTTAACTTATCTCAGAACCAATCTTCTGTTCTTCTAGAAAGAAAGTGCATCTACTTATCCTTTTCTGATACAGATTGAAGTACTCTGGAGCAAGGGAGAAAAGCCTCTGCCTCCACTTCACCCCTTGCTGATAAAGGGTAGAAACCTTTATAGGTTGAAGACTTTGAGACAGGTTCCTCATTTGGCATTTTTCTGATATCATTAAGTTATTCTCACTTCCATGTTCTTTGGATCATCATTGTGTACATGTCTATAATTTCAGAAATGGGAAGATGAAGGGAAAAGGCAGAAAATGTTGCTGGAAAAACACTCTAGAGGATCTGTTGCTAGGGCGGAAAGGGAAGCAAGAATGCAAGAAAAGGAAAGAAGAAAAACAATGAAAGAAAATAGGTACTTCAAACTATTAAAGTATCTTGTATTCTAAGTTTTTATCAATATTAGCAACTAAATTTGTTTATGTTTACAAGTTAATTTCACTTGCTTATGCTGCATTCAGGATTTCCAAAAAGGATTCGACGAAGAACCAATGTCAATCACGCATTGCAATGTCACAACATCAATTTAAAGAAATAGATCCATCTACTAATGCAAAAATTCCAGAATTTTCATCTCAACAGTCAGTTATATACGCCAATACAAGAAAGGAAACATCTGCAATTGTAAATAAACCAGCAGCTAATATTGAACAATGTGGTAAGTCTATTGATTCTAGAACTTTTGCAATGGGATCAGACCAGTTCGGAAACTCGGGAAAATCATCATTTAGGGCAAACTACAATCAATGTGGCTTCCATGCCACGGGATCTGGCCAGTTTAGAAATTCAGGAAAAACATCATTCAATGCAAACTACAGTTATTCGAGCTTCCATGCGAGAGAAAACCGAACTACTACTGAAAAATACCACCCTTTCATTGTTGAGACAAGTGAATTTACAGATAGGACTTATCATAGGAAGCCTTTGGCAAGTGCAAATAATCATTTGCATCCATTGATCTCCAACAGAGAAAGCTATAACCAAAAGCAGCTGTGTAGACATTTTTCCCGTGGGAGGTGCTATTTTGGGGACAACTGCAAATTCTTGCATGTTTTGAGTGACAAAAGGGAATGCATGAATTGAAAATTTTGTGGTGACAACATTTCTCATTTATGTTCTGGGATTAGAAGATTTATTTTAAAAGTTTTGCCTATTACACGTGATTTTATGGCGTTTCTATTCCGACCTCGAGTCCTATATTGCCTTCCGAGGTATTTTCCGTGTTACCCGCATGGGAGTCGTCACAGTTTTGTCCTTTGTTAAAAGGCGCATTTGTTGGTTAAAGATGTTGGTGTTTATAAACTACTTTTGGCCTTGATTCTCAAGAAATGTGAGTCTTTTGGTGTACTGGAAAAGTTTCCCCTATATCTTCTCTCTGTAATTCTTGAATTGTTGTGTTAAGTTAACCCCTATAATACGACCCTCTGAGTCTGTGAATTTAAGGGTAACTCTTAGTTGGGTTTGTGGCTATCACTCATATCTTGTCCACTACTATTTACTGAAAAATAAAAACTAGAAAAGAATAAATCCTGGAAAATAAAATAAAATGTGAATTGTTTCCTACTTATTGTTTCTATTTTGACACATTTAAAAATTGACTGAGTATAGTAGTACCATATTACGAAGTATATTAAATATTGATTTGGCAAAAATTGAGTTTGATTTGTGTTGGAATATTTTTATTTTAAAAGCAAGATTGACACAATTTTTAGTGTAAATTTTTAATCTAATGTGAAAATTACTTTTTATTTTGTCTAGTCAAATTAAGGATTACTTTTTTGTTTATATTTTTGAAATAGCACAAATGGCTATATTACAACTGTCTCTTAGGGTTGTCTCTTAGAGGGTTATAAGGCCAAACTCTTGTCACTGGCATATGACACAAATGGACTTTGAGGTTTAGCTATAAAAACAAGTTCGATTTAAGATAGCCGAACATCTGGATTTTTATTAAAATCAGATTAGAGTGGATTGAACATGGTCTTGAAGTATTTGAACATGCTACAAGAAATTCTTGGCACCACTTGGCCCAGTTGGAGTATGTAAGAAATGTAATCAATTGAAGTAGTATATGGTTGTCATTTATCAGAAATCATTAATAATTGTTACGTTGATTGGATCTGACGCTCTAAAACCGTAATGCACATGGTACTGCAATGCTTGGTTTGTTTGTAATGTTTCATTGCTGTCTTGGGTGATAGGTTTCTTATTTTTTTTATTACGATCACAAAATCATATTTTAGATTTATTATGAATATAATCTATAGGTTAAGCTTTAGAAAATGAAGAATGCAATTGATTTAAATGGGAGTTAGCTCAGGCAAATTAACATGGTTACTGCTAAAGATTATTATATTACTTGGCTGAAACATTTGTTGATTACATCTCTTGCGAGTAAAGATTGGCAAAAGTGGAGTTTGTGCCTACTTAGACAATGATAGTCTTTGGACACTCAAGTACTGGATCAATCTCTAGATGAGCCGAAGCAATTGATTTTTGATGATAATAGTTGGGATTTGATATTAATGCCCCTCTTTAAATTTGGCATCTCATCTCCCCCCTCCCCCTCTTGGAAAGACCAAATTACCCTTACTTAGTTTCCCTAACCACATGTCCTCTCTCGTATTTTTTGACGCCTTGTTGACAAACGTCCTCGCCAACAAACCGATGAGCGTTTGCTAATTCGAACTTTCTAAGCACCCATACCTCACATCAAATTGTTGGTTAGTTGATGAGGGTTTTCGCATCAACAAATTGATGAAATTCCACATCAAATTGACGAAAGGCATGAATACATCAAGTTGCAATTGACATGCTGTCAACTTATCGACGATAAATTTTGCCAACAAAGGGGCAGGAATGCAAAAACGCAAATACATAAAGATGAGAGAGAGAGAGAGAGGGAGAGAGAGGATTACGGATCGCTTTATTCTTCTGGTGTACATTACATCTAATTAATTTATATTATACTCAGGAAGCTTCTTATTCAAAAACAACAATGATCATGAACATTTATGCAGTCATAGTTAACTGACCTAAGATCGACTTGTTCAATCAACAAATCACACTACAATATTGGTTTCAAGTTGCACACAAGCGTTCACTAACCATTGCCAATTTTCCATTCATGTATGTTCTCCAAAGTTCACAAGAACGTCTAGAGTTGAGGTTTCTTACAAGTTATAATGGTTAATGGGATAGTAAAAATTGGAACATGTGGCCAAAGCTATGAATCAGCTTGTGCCCAAAATTATATCTACTATGAGCTAAAGATGCCAAGAAGCCTGACAATGCAGGAGACATTTTAACCCACAAAAAACAAATCTAGTTTCTATTGCACTCTACAAATAATGCATGCTAATTTTGGCCTAAATAACCCAAAACTTTCTGTGATGGTCAATTAGTGCAGAGGAAAATGAAAAAACTATTTACAATGGACAAAATATACGCGAGTCCTTCATTAGTTCCCCTGACATATCCCGCATGTTCATTTCAGTTTAAATATGATCTTAGTCCACCAAAATATGTTAATGATTTGAATTTGGTCCCCAAAAAGTTCCCAAATTTTTTTGAGGGATCAAATTCAAACATATTCCAGGGGACTAAAATCATATGTAAGCCTTATTTTTATGTAAATAATCATGTTATCTCATCCCTTATCCCTTAGAATTCGAAACATCATCCGCTTCCATTTACAAAGATGGCTTGGTAACTTCACTGTGCATTGTTGACAGAATTGCTCTTGTTAACACCTTGCATGTCCATAGGGGAGTTGCATATGCTGCTAACAGACCCTAGTGTCTGAGAACTCAACTGTGGACTTGCTGGACAAGCTTCAGGATTACCAGTACTCATGGCATGAATTGCACCTGAGCTCATCTGTTGAGGGCTCATGGGAGTTCGTTGACTCATTTGCTGAGGACTTGCTTGCTGATGTGTTTGTTGGTTCAATGATGGAACTCCCATTGTAGATGATGGTGATCCCACCTGTGAGGGTGAAAGTGAAACAACTGACTGCAATTGTGAACTTGTTTCCAGCTGTTGTTGCTGCTGTAATTGCTGCTGCAACTGCTGTTGTATATGCTGTTGCTGTTGTAGTTGCAACTGTTGTTGCTGTTGGGATTGTTGGTGTTGCTGCTGCTGCTGCTGATTCATATACAGATTCATCCCTGCCATAAGCTTTGGTGGACCCATTGGATTCATCGCTGCTCTCTGAAGCGAACTCATATTAGCCCTATTCAGAGACTGACCCAACATTGAAAGACTAGCAGAGCTGGGGTGCATTTGCCTGGCCCCTGAGATGCCGGCGATGCTAGACTGATGTGACCCTAACATGTTTCCGCGATTCTGTGCCATTCTTAGCTTAGATAAAATGTCAGCCTGTGTTGAAGTCATTGTTCCAGGCCTAAATTGTTGGCCTATAGAATTAGTAATACTTGAAGCCTGGCTAAGATTCATTGGGTTCTGACCAATATTTCCCATGCCAGCAATAGATGTCATCGGTGCTGAAATTCCAGTTCCTCCTCCTATTCCCCTCGCAGCTCCTATTCCCATGGGATTGCCCATGGGGGCCAGCCCAACTATGCTATTTCTCAAGTTACTCATTCCCATAGCTGTCCCAAGTCCCATCATCATTTTCCTCTGCATTTGTGGCTGCTGTTGCTGCTGTTGTTGATGTTGCTGCTGCTGCTGCTGTAACATCTGAAGCTGAAGAGGTGAAGCCTTGTTCAGCATGTGATTACCAATAGGCATGTTGGAGTTCTGTCCAACCCCGTTTAAGTGCGAAAGCTGATTGGTACCAAGCATCATGGAAGATCTTTGGAACTGTGGATTCTGCTGTTGAATAAGAGAGTGTTGATTTTGTTGCAGCTGCTGCTGTTGTTGTTGTTGTACTGCCTGTTGTGAGTCCAGTTGCTGTGGTCTTGAAGCCATTGAAACACCGGAGAGAAGTCCTTGGGATATCTGTAAGGCCTGAGGGTTTCCAGGTGGCAACATTCTTGTATTTGGTACAAGATTCTGAGGTAAGTTTAAAGATGCATTACCGCCACTAACTGATTTTGCAACTTCATTGGATGACTGACCCGGAATTGGTTCTCCATATTGCTGCATGTCAACTACAGCGGTATTAGGAGGTCCACTAGATTGACTGCCCAATGGAAGGTTTACCCGGTTTGGTTTGAGTTGGATTCTGTCATCTTCTTTTATATATCCTTCATGTGCCATCTACAGTATGCAGATTAATCTATTAAAAAAAACTGACAGATTTGCCTTTCATATGGCTCCATCTCAATGAGAGTAACATACCTGTGAACAGAACTGGTCTGCAAGCAAATCCGCGAAATGCTGTCCACAAATTGGGTACATAAATTACATCAAAAAACTTGCAAAACTCCTTTAAATTATATTGAATTGCAGGACATTGAAATGCTTGTGCTATAATAACTTATAGTTCATTAACTTTTGGTAATGATTGCATGGTCAACAATGACCAATAGATCATCATGTTAATGCTGAGCAAGTAATAAATTATACATACATAAGCCATCTCTACAAAATAACAATAGGTAATACAGCTGTGCCTTAACAAGACAGGTGTGGGCAGGAAGTGTAAAGCAACATCATGGCCATCTTGTACATGAAAGGAATGCTAGCAACGGGATAAAGTGGCAATGGATTCCCAAAAGGGTGTCAAAGCCACCACGTTAAGAAGAAAAACGGGGATAAATATAGATGAGAAATTAATGCTTGAATGGTTTAACAGAGGTAAATGATAGCTCACACATTTGTAATCAACAAATTTCGGGTTGTAAATCTTTAATACATTTAACAAAAAATGTCTACCATAAAACTTACAGTATTAGGTAATGTGGGGAGATGATCTTCCGCAGCTAGGAAATCACTGTCATCTATGTCCCCATAATGCATAACCACCGTACCATCTGTTGGCTTCTCAGCCATTATCATCCTAGTTCGCATCTTGGGAACAAAAGTAACAACATTTCCTGTAAAAGAAATGGAATGTCAGACAAGAGAAGATCTATATATTGGTTGCCAACAAAGAACAAGAGAGTAAGCAAAAACTGTGACCGACCTTGTACTACGCGCTCAGGCAAACAGAAACTTAAGAGTCTCATTTTGCACACGTTCATGCTACCACCTACAAGTGACTTTGACAAAGAACTCGACTCATCTATCAATCCTTCATTATTTGTTGCATTTGCAAGATGGGCTGCTACACGCTGTGGTGAATATGTACTCTGCTTTTTTGTGAGATGATTATCAACCTTGTTTTTCTTGAGGTTAAGTCGATGCCTGATAGATGTCCATAGGTTATAAGTAAGAACAGTAAAATAGATTTCAGAAAATTTTAAAACATTTTTCCAAAACATAAAAACCTAGCACTTCCATTTTTGTATTCGTAAAACAAAATCATATTTTCATAAAAAAAATAAAAAAATAAAAAAAAAACTTGAGATGATAACTTGCACTAAATCTCTTCTGATCTCAGAAAAATAAGTCCAGAACTCCGGATTAAAATGCTAGTCAAAGCCTTCCATTGACGCCACCGAACACTTGTATATAATTTTTTAGAAAAAACAAATCCATGGAAGATCAGAAATATAGGTTTATGAAAAACAATAATGAGAACCTGTTTAATAAAAATATAAACAATATACCTCGTTGTCACCATATCAATTTTTGAGAACCTTTCAAACATATTTTGTTCAGATGAAGCTGAGGTCCCGAGTGATGGACTACTTGCATTCAATGGGACACCAGTACTAACACTGGCAGGAGAAGCAACTCCACTCATTGCTTGGGTCTTGGGAAGGGAATTAGATCTCCGTTTGGCAGCTAGTTGTGCCTGTTGTTGCCTTGGTGTAGAATCATTAGCACTAGAAGTCAAAGATGGAGTTCCAACAGCAACAGGAACCGAACCCATTGCTGTCTTCTCTTTTTGTGATGCTCCAGGTGCAGGGGTCATTGAAGGTCCAAAACTTGGTCCAACTGAACCATTGGAAAATTCACCTGATTTCGAGGATAATGGTGAGTGAGGTAATGTCCCACTAGATAAGCGAGGACTCTGTACAGGTTTCCTTCTCTGAAGCTGATCCTCTTTTTTCGCTTCTTTCTCCAATTGCTGACCCAGATTATTCCAGGTTGTCTGCGGGAAATTGGATCTCATGAATCCATGTTGTGACATTCTTTGCTGAAGTCGTAATTGCTGTGGGTCTAAATTGCTCGTATCCATTTCAATCTCACTTTTATTGCGGTTCATCTCTGCACCATCTAATTTTTCCATTTCAAATTGTTCTTCCTTGGCAACTAATGTCATGCCCGGCTGACCGGAAGAATACTGAACAGCCCCTGTCTCCTGATTCAAGCCCCCCTCAAAAACCTGCTGGGGAAACCTCTGCATGCCACTACTTGCATACTGAATACCTCTGGCCATCGCTTGCTGTTGTAATAGTGTATTCTGCCAATTCATATCAGGTCCTTGAAGAGTTTCAACATGTGAGCCTATTTGCTGCTGCTGCATTGCATCAATAGCTGTGGAACCAGGCCTCATTCTTTTTGCCATATTGGATAAAGGTGATGCTTGTCCATCTGGATTCTCTCTTTTTGCATGAAGAGAGGTATTTGTGTTTGCATTATCGGTATATGAAATCAAGCCATCTTGTGCAGCAGGAGAAACCCCAGAGGAATATATGGCAGAAACGGGTCCATGCTCCTGCAGGTTTCTTGGAGTTCCAACTGATGTTGCATATCTTGATTGATTGGACATCATAGAAAAGCCTGGGATGGAAGAATCTGGTATGATATTCTTAGGTCTCATGGACATGGCAATGCTTGGACTAATATTTTGCATTGCTGGACTTTCAAGAGTCTGGTGCACAGCAATATTGGGAGCAGTAATTCCTAAATCACCCAATCTGCTATTTGAGCTTTCTTGCACTCTGTCAATGCATACTTTCTTCCCACGGATTTTATTACTCGAAGTGACAGCAAACTCTGGCATATGCCTTAATCGCTTTCTCCGCAAATTAAGCTGAAACATTAGTTCAACATCATTAGGATGCACACAGCCATACAATAAGTTCATCCAGGGAGAATCTACTTGTTTATACCTTTGTAGGAAGTGGACTTTCACACAACCGATCTAACTTTGGAGTAGGATCTAGATGGAGGTTTGGTTGTAATGCTTTGACTAACTTCGATTCGACTTCCTATTATCAATGTGAACATAGTTAACTGAGATCAATACCCAACAAATGATATAAATATGGGAATTGGTCATTCATGAATAGAAAATTATACTCACCATTAGATCACCATATGCCCAAGACTTATCAGTAAAAGATGGGATGGCCTTCACAATATTTTCCAATGACATCTTGAGGCATACTTTAGTAACAACAGGAGAACTTTCCACGGGCACAATGCTAGCTCCCTTTTCAGAAGAGCATCTTCGATAATCACGCACCTGGAGTGTCAGAATTGATACAAAGCTCAACCTTATAAACAATATGCAGCATTAAACATATATATATATATATATATAATGGTGATAAATTTTGGAAAATATTAAAATTTGCAAAGAGAAAAGAATGCAGAGAGTGCCAAATGGCATGTAAAAGCTCTCTGTAGTCAAAAGAAAAAAAATAAAAGAGGAGATGCCCATATGAAAGAGCTCCTTTGGTACAAGGAGTACCAAATAACTGATACTCCTCATCCTTGATGAATAGGTCAACACTGCAAACCAAACTAAAAACCAGAAGAAAATTTGTTCAACCATAAATTATTATTTCACAAAATAATAGATGGAACTTTGAATGTCGCCCTTAAAAGGAAAGCACATAAAAAGCAAACAAGATTTACCTCACATGTAAGTGCTCCATCAACATACTTGGCAGGTATATCATCCAGAATATCCCCAGGCAAATGACCTGACTCAATGGCCTACAAATACATCATTACAAAGAAATAGGAAGGTAAGAACATGAAATCCTTAACACGAGTAGGAAAAATAAAATGTGATAAACAAATTAAGAAAATATAAGATGGTAAGACAAGGAATTTGAAGCCACCCAAGGAAAGTTCCCAGAAAAAAGTATAGTTTCGGGTCCTGTTTTTGTTTCTAACTTTGAGGTGCACAATGCGAGAAGGTGGAAACAAGTGGCTCAACCCCAGCAGCACTCAACCCGAATTATGAAGCTCAATTTTACCAGAATTTAAGAATTTGAATAAGGTCAATAGTCTCGAAAGGTCAGCATGAGACTTTTGATACATTCATACAGGAATGCTTAGTGAAAATGTACTAAATGTCGAACATCCCACTCGAAAATTGCAACCCTTTACCCAAACATAAAAGATAAAACTGAAAGAACAAGAAAAGTATAAAATGTTGAATTACCAAGAAAAGACTATCAGATGACCTATCATATGGATGTAACAACTTTAGAAATGACTGATTGGCCGCATCATTCTGAAAATTCATAAATTACATAAATTAGAAACATAAACGGTTGAGCTAGAAGATTCCACAATATCAAAATATCAATGGTTGTTTTAAACAAACCTCCAGGGGTTTTCCAATAGAATAACCATCTGGGAACAGGTTCAACGTAAAAGAAGCTTCCCTCTCTGTCAAAACAAACACCACGATTCAACACTCAGGATTTGCACACAAAGTTAAATGTCCAATACGATTTGATAACTGACCTGCTAATTTAAGAGTTTCAGATGAAATAGATGAATTGGGCATCCGAGCAATATTTTCACCAGCCACAACAATGTCACTCTGTATAGAAAAATGCATTTAAGCAATCAATAAAATAGCTTAAAATTCCATAAAATTGAAAAACTCACACTGTCATTGATACTTCAATTGAACCTATTCAAATTAAAGGCGATAATTTTTTTTGTCAGCTTACGCACGAAATGACAAATAAACATTACACACTATATCTTACACACACTAGCTTAAAATTCCATAACATTGAAAAACTCAAACTGTTTGCATTGATACTTCAATTGAACCTATTCAAATTAAAGACGATAAAGTGTTTTTGACAGCTTACATACACTAGCCTACACGAAATGACAAATAAACATCACACACTCTAAAGCGTTCACACCTGGGTTCAAACCCGAGAGGGGCGTCCCTATATTGTTGAAATTGCCAATGCAAGGGACAATTAAAGACGATAAAGTGATAATTAAACACAAATCACACAAGGCTTTCAATTCCTAGCCTTAAATCATTCTTAGATCCCCCTCCTCTCATATCCCAAAAAATAACGATCACAAAAACAGAAACACCATCATGCAAATAACAACAAAAACGCAAACTTTTGAGATCAAAACGCGAGACCCGAAATTGAATTAGTGGTTTTCGTCTCGAATTACAAGTGAATGAATTGAATTGCGCATCGCTGATATTCATTACCTGAGATTTGGGATTCTCGGAATCGTCATCCTGAGAAGATTGAAGGGGAAGCGGAAGGGGCTTGGGGCGAAACCTAGTGCCAGTCTTTGAGACCTTGAAGGAGACACCCATTGGAGAACTGAGAATTTGGTGTAAAAATCGGAAGAGTAAAACCCTAAAACTAATTAACACGAGAGAGGGAAGAAAAAGCTGAGAAGAGAGTGTTCATATTGAGTTTCCATTCAAGTCGTCGTTTTTTCATTCCTCGGATTTCAGCTTTATTTCTTTGGCTTCGTTTTATAGGTATTAATTATGGGTTTTTTTTTTTGTTTAGACTCTAAGGTCTTTTACGCCGCTCGGGTATCCATAGGAAAGGGGGCGTGAATAATTCGAAATTCACCTGAGAGGTAAGTAAAGTCTGGCTCCAAATTGTTTCATCGTTTTCAACAGTGGTCAGGCGAATTGGGACCTAGTTAAAAAGAAAGAGGGAGGATATAGATAAGCTTTGGAAGCAAGAAGAGAAATATTAGGGGCATAGATCTAGATTGAAGTGGATTAAATGGGGAGACAAAAATTCTAAATTTTTTCATGTAATAACTATCCAAAGGAGGGATTACAACAGACTTCACAGGCTAAACGACCTTAATGGTGACTGGTTGGAAGGACAATTAGATATAATGCAAGGTATCTTTAATTTCTATATCATATTTTTTTGACACTGGTTTCCTTGATGAGAGTATTAACTCAACATCTCTGGCTTTAATTCCTAAAACTCCTAATCTAGAATCTATTTCAGATTTAAGGTCAATCAGTTGCTGCTCTTATTTGTATAAAATCATATCCAAGGTGATTCTGGCAAGACTTAAACCTATTAGGACTTAAATTATTTCCCCCAACAAAGTGCATTTGTTGGTGGAAGGCTTATCCAGGACAATCTCACTATTGCACATGAGGCATTCCACTTTCTGAAGTAGAAAAGAGGTAACAGTGGTTTAGGGTCAATCGGGATTTTCTTAAATATACTCTCAAAGCTTTTGGTTTTGCAGATGTGTGGATTGAGAGGATTATGACCTTGGTTACTACTGTAACTTACTCCTACAAGGCTAATGGTGTAATGAGTAAAAAACTCATCCCTCTGAGTGGCTTGAGACAAGGTGACCCCTTATCTCCCTATTTATTCATTCTAGTAATTGATGTCCTTTTAAGGATGATCTCTTCTGCTCAGTAGAGAAATCCAATCAAGGGATTGAAGCTTGCTGACAATTCTTTACCCCCTACTCATCTACTCTTTGCAGATGATGCTATCATGTTCTTTAGGGACTCTATGGAAGATCTCTATCACTATATTCAGATCCTAATGCTTCAGGACAGAAAATAATTCTTAACAAATTAGGCATTATTTGTGGTAGTAAACTGAGCCCAACGACAAAAGGTAATATTTCTAACCTTGCTTAAAGGTATTTATTTCCCCTCTACTGATTTCCATAATGCTAAGCTTAGGCTTGACTCTTCTTGGGTCTGGCAGAGCATTATGCATGGTAGGGGATCTTATACTTTCCTCTGGTCAATGGAATGTGGGAACAGGGACAGAAATTAGCATTACAAAGCATAAATGGGTGGCATCAGACAGATTAATCTCTCTCAAGGAAGGTTCTAACCACAAATCAGTTAATCAACTTATTTCCCCAAATAAGACTTGGGATACTGATATGCTAAGCTAGCATGTGCCTCCTCAGGATGCTATTGAGGTAGACAAAAACCCCTATTATATGGTATATCCCTAATGATTCTAATTATTGGCCATACACTAACAATGAGGAATATAGTACCAAATCAGGTTACAGAAAACTCTTTGATTTGGAAGACTCTTTATGGTCTATCTCTAATGATTCTATTTATTGGCCTCTCAACAGTTCAGAGGACTTCATGATTGAACAAAAGAATAATGAAGAAATCATCGGCAAGCTTATGGCCAAATTTTTAGGGTTTCCACCTTTATGTTGTTTCTATATTCAGATATGGTTTGGGTTTTTGTATACTATATTTTGGAGGAAAAGTATTGCCCCCAAAAATCAATTTAGTTAACTCACTTTAGTTCCTTATTAAGTATCCCACTAAAATTGCTCTTACGAGATGAATTTTATTTGGTTAACTCACTTTGGTTTCTTAGTTAAATCACTTTGGTTCCACAAAACTAAGAAACTTTTTTGTTTACAATTGAGCTTGGAGTAGTACTAATTTGTACATTCTTTGATTTAACTAGAAAGACGGGAAACTCTAAACTAACTTCGAGTTGAATCTCGTAAACTTCTTTGATGTATGAATATATTCAGCTGGCTTTCTAGATCTCTAACAACTCAAATGGTTCACCGTGCTTTGGCTATAAACTCGAGATGTTGCAGTTAAGCTCAATCCTCTAGCTTAGAAGTCAATTTGGTAAAAAAATAATGTGAAATATTAGTACCACATCCATAGTTTGTCTCGACTTTTACCATGAAACTCTACACACTTTTCCTATGCTCTCTTGAGGGTCGAGTGGGTAATACTTTTCTTACTGGAGGCAAAAACAATAAGCCTTACTACGAACCAGCACTGTTGTTATTAGGAATTTTGTCAATTTCATTATGGGGAGGTAATATATAGGGTCAACCCAAAAATCTTTTCTCGTGGGTGAGATCTGAAGTAAATTTTTAGTTGTGATATTTTTCTTAAGTGAGGAACTTTAGGTTTAGTCATTTTGTCACTATATTTGGTCTTTTTGCTTTATAAAACTACGGGGACAAATATTTTGTCGTGCAATATATGATATGATATAGATACTCAATCTAACTCGTGTATTGCATGGTGAATGATTTAGTTTTCTTTTTAGAAGTTAGTTAATAACACCTTGGTCAAAAAAAATAATATTATTATACAACTAAGGAAAAATACAAGCACGCATTGGCAAAATAAGTACATAAATAAATAAAATTATGATTTTTTTGGATAACAAATAAAATTCTGATTTCAAGAAGACAAATATATACAACTAAGGAACATTTCTCAAAGAAAATAAGTTACAAGAAAATTTCCCAGAACACGCTTTTTTAGCAGTAAGCACAAGGGCTTTTTATCCTCCTTTTGTACAGAGAAAAATAACAACTACGTAAATAACAAAATGTAAGCGTTTTTTAAAAGCATTACATCCTTTCAAAACTGTAGTAGCTCTAGAAAAAGCATCGGATCTAGTTATGTTCAAGGGGCAATGATCATTCGTGTGTAATCTCCATTTTGCAGATTGAGTATTCCCTCTCAAACAATAAAAACTCCTACACGTCAAAAGGCAAACATCTGGTCAGTCCCCAAATTGACAAAATAAGTGTTATTTTCGTAGCTAACTTGCATACATAAATTGAGATATATTTATAACTAGGTGTTATTGTGGTGTTACTCTAAACAATATTTTGCACCTTGTGACAATGAAATCAATAAAACATTATTATAATAGGTGTCTAGTAGCATTTTAAAAAGTGACAGGTATGTAACTTGATTACTCATGCCTTAGTTTTGGTCTACAGTGTTTGTGAGAAATATGAGCAAATAATGAAAAGAGTAATGCAAGGTCACAATCACACGACTCATCAAAAAAGGCATAAAACAGAATAAAACACAGCGTTAAGTTTAAAGTAAGGAGCATTAATAGTTCTTTGAGAACAAGAAATATTAACTTGCCTGTAATTGCTGTTGGCTAAACAAGTGAAGAAAGCGAGTCTCAGGACTGCCAACCAGATCAATCAAAGTATCGTGGCAATCAGGCAGGACTCCCGATCCCACGAGAGAAACAGAAACCTGTGGATCGACAAAAATTGCACATAATACATCACTAAAAATTGCAAACAATATGGAAATATTCTGTCTAAATTTCACCATAAACATATCCTGTTTAGAAACAATTAACCACTCAACTAATCAATGATGTTCACAATGTGGTTAATAACCAACTACTCTTTACAGGTAAGATGTTCTTAAGTTGAAAAAAAAAAGCTATCCAGCATTGTTTTTTAGTAATTTTCCCCCACAAAAAGGAAAATATTAAATATACATGTTAATGCCATCTCTTGACTTACTTGCATTCCACGAAGAATGACTTCTGGGAGACAGCACCTACGACAAAGTCCTCTCACAATGTATGTTGCGGGGCACTCTAAGGTGCCATCTTTGTCAGAATACCAAGCATCCAATCGGGATATTTCCATTGTAACTCCAGCCTGAAACCGAGGAAGCTCACCTGCAATAGGAAATCTAAATTGTATGACCTATTCTTCTATGGAAGATACAAGTATAATTATTCTGGGAAAGGGTGGGAGATGAATAGCAAATTTTATTAGGACAAGATGCAAAGTGTTCTCAGGGACGATAACAGGTATATTGAGAAAAGAGAAAATGCAAGGCACCAAATTAAACTTTTAAGATAAAAGACACCACAACTAAACATCAAAAGAAGGACCTTTCATCCCGTTAATAGGCAGCACTAAAGTTGAAGAAAACAATTTGCTCAAAAAAAAAAAACAAGCTTCTTAAATAGAAGCCAGTCGCCTATCTGTTTTCCAGTATTCGTCTCACCTAATCATGCCTCAGCATATCTATTTAGGAACCTCTATGGTACTTCAGATCAAATAGAAGCCAATCACCCAGTCTCATCCCTAATCAGCTAGTGAGCCATAGAAACCTCCTTAAAAATGTATTATGCTCCAACAAGATTCACTAAATAGTAGAAAAATTGCACACGCCATAAAAATTTAAGCCTCTTAAATTCTACCAAAGCCACTAAAGCTAGCCACCAAAATTTGGTCCAAGGAAAGCAAAGGCCTAAATTAAGCATACCATTGTGAAAAGACTTCCAGTTCCAGGACCAAAGAGAGAAGCTCATATTGCTATATGTACATCCCCCCGTTCTGATCTAAGCCAAACGCAACTAATACCATCCATCAATTTAATAATATTGCTAAATGAAGCTCATATTGTGAAAATACTTCGAGGGATCCCCCATTCTGATCTAAGCCAAACGCAACTAATACCATCCATCAATTTAATAATATTGCTAAATGAAGCTCATATTGCGAAAAAACTTCAAGGGACTAAAGTGAGAAGCGCGTTTTGCTATATGTACATCCCCCCATTCTGATCTAAGCCAAACATAATTAATACCATCCATTAATTTAATAATATTGCTACCTTTAAAACCAGCAGCCATAACGGTGCTAAGAATACCACCATCATCTAAATCATGCGGTCCAAGTCCATCACCAGCTATTGCTAGGCAACGAATAACAACATCAATGCAATAGTTGTCCTTTGAAGATATAGAGACGTTCACCTACAAAAAAAAAATTAGACTATAAGCAAAGTAGAAGATAACAATTAATTATGTAAGAGAGTAACACATCAAAGAAGTCAAAGAAGTAAGGTTGGAAAAACCAGTCTAAGATGAATTATCGTAGTAACATATGACCAATTAAAAAACATTAAACAAATTTGATTTCTTACCCAAGCAAATCTTTGAATTGAATCATCTACTCCCTGGCAAACTTACTCTCCTCTTAAAGCAACAAAAAATATTCTATTTGTAATTTACATAAAATCTTGTCCTTATCTTTTATAAGTTCTCCTTTTTATTATTTTTATATAAGGACTGGGAATTTCATTAGAAGATGCAAAAAAATGAGCAAAATGAATAAAGAAATAGAACAAAATCATCAAAATAATACATCCATCGAAATAGAAATACACTTCTCTCTTTTGTAGCTGGTTGGAGAAAATATACATACATTTAAGGCCATATTTTGAAGCTCACATATATGTTTTTAGATAAATAAGTGTTTATGGACTCTT
This sequence comes from Astragalus glycyphyllos, assembly GCA_963573325.1. Taxonomy (NCBI): domain Eukaryota; kingdom Viridiplantae; phylum Streptophyta; class Magnoliopsida; order Fabales; family Fabaceae; genus Astragalus; species Astragalus glycyphyllos. The sequence continues at coordinate 115,963,095 of OY754307.1, forward strand.
GGTGTTCTCCATATGATTTCTTTAAGGGGGTTTCCTTAATTAGTTGCAGTGAAATTGAGAAAGGAGAATGCTAAAGCCAAGGAAGTCGTAATGGTTGCATGAAAAGGAAAATTACGGAAACAGTTTTGTATATATTTTGGATAAAAGGATTAGAATGGGGAGTACACCTCCTTGGATAGAACTCTGATTTTACTAAAATCATAATCTGAAATTGAAAAAAAAAAGTTATCTGAATATAAGCTGCTGAGAGTGTTCTGAATTGGTTAAAAGTTACTTACATAATATTATTTACAGACACTAAGTATCAAGAACTGATCAAATGTAAATTCTATTGAAACTATAGGATTTAGGTCAGGAAGAAGAAAAATAAACAATTACAATAATAAATTATGTTGATATTGTTGTGAAGGATGCGATCCAGACTACAATGTAACAACCCCCATTAATACTAATACTAGACTCTTAATCCTAATTAAATAAATAAAAAATCATGAAATATGGATACCACCCTTGCAAGATAATGAAACATACTCTAAAATATTCTAAAGATACAATAATGATATTGAGTTAATTTCTAGATTTTCTACGACTCTCCCTCAAGCATAGACGGACCCAATGTTAGCCAAGGCGTGCAACTACACCTACTGGATCTAGAACAAAATGTACATATCATAAAAAATTATAAAAAATTACAGGTAATAAATTAATTTTTTGTATTCTATTCCCCCACTGACTTGGAGTCCTCGGTCCGCCACTAACATCAAGCTAGTAAATTTGCCAAAAAATAAGTAAACTGCTCCCCCTCACGCTAAAGCTTACTAAGCAATTAGCTCTCGCTCTAAGACAATCACCCTTAAATTGATATTTGCAGAATTAAAGCTTTCAGTGGTTGAACATGCATACCATTAGCTGTCGATTTAAGACAACTTCATCACCGACAGAAGTGTAAAGGGCACTCGTCAATGCAGTGCATACAGTAGCATCTGGACACAAACACTCTCCAGATGGCAGGCACAGCATTGCAGTTGCATGAAGTTCAAGGAAAACAGGTTCAGCAGATTCATATATATGATCAATAGAAGCCAGCCACGGTGTTTCTCTTCCTATATAGAGAAAGGGAATCACAAATAAGTCAGTAGCTGACAAGTCAATGTATTCATTTTCAAAACCACAGAAACAGAAGTTTCATGATTGATGATGGCATTGCTAAAATATAAGAATATTTTCCTCACAGCATGATTTATGTGCAAGCTTGTAAACTAAACTTACTTTCTAGCAGGGAAAGAGATGCATTCAGTGTTTCCCTGGCTGCTGAAATAGCCCTTTCCTTTTCCTCTCGTGACAGTTCAGAGACAGGAACTTCTGCGTTCTCTACTTCAATTTTAAGCCAATTGCGGTAGGTTGCATCGCAGGAGTAATACTCACGCTAGTAAAATGCAGAGTGAATGTAAATATTGAGTACTATTATCAAGCCACAAATGATGTGACTGAAGTTTTAAAATTAAATTGGGCAAGTATAATTCAGTATACCCAGTCTTCAAACTCCCTCAGATCCTCAAAAACATTATATTCCTCAGAGGTCTCGAGAGTTTCTGCAAGTTGTTTCAAGGGCTCAGCAAGAAAACCAAGTGCTGTATGGGCACCTATAGGCATTGCTGGTACTCTCCACATCGAAATCAAGGCAAATTCTCTGAAGAGTATATTGCTATATGGAAGGGAAAAGAGGGTTACAATTCAGAATGATGGGGCAAAATTAAATTGCTAGGGTAAAAATGCAGGGATTCATTAAATTTCCGGCAAAGTCAAAAATATGTGCACTAACATCCAGCAGGAGGACTGGAAAGATCAGGTTCTTAGTTCTAGGATATTCAAATATTCATATTCCAAAATGCAACAGCACAGCAAAAGTCTTTTTCCCACTTGTTGGAAACGAATGCCAAATACAATGAGAATAGGCACTCAATATATACTGACAATATATGAAAATCATTTGTCCAATTATTAGAAGGTAAAAGGTCAAATATTCCCAAGTTTGGCCACTTTCAATTGTTTCAGCTTACAAGCATAGATGCATTACTTACCTATGTACCAATGCTCGGAGAAGAAGTTTTTTTCTAACATCATTGACATCAGTAATAGTTGATGGTGGTGTGAAGCAAAGCCACTGGATGGTTTTAGCTTTTTGTAGACTCTGCAGTCTGTGCTGTTCTGCAACGTCTGACAGGTCATCATATTTGCCAACCTTGACCTCTCGAGATCTCAACAAAACTCTGTTCCAAATAGATTTGTTTTGAAATGCAAATGCTTCATATGTACATGAACATTTTTTGAGGAAAATTTCATAGATTATAATAAAGCCTAGTACCTCTCAATAATGTCTTCAAAGCTGCCCTTAGATTCATCCAAAGAAGAAAATGGTAAATATTCCATAGCAGAAAGGAATATCTTGTATTTGACATGTACGCTGTTGAATTAAACAATTAACATAGTAGTTAGTTACAAAACAACAATGAAAATAGAGAAAAGATATTATTGCTTGATTGTAGGTGAACTTATTCTTAATCTTTTGGGTCTAACTCAATCCCACAAAACCGGTTTGTAAAGTGAGGGATGTCTTTCTTTATAAACTATTTTCATACCTTATCTCTAGTCTATGTCGGACTTGGGTTTTTCTCAATACACCTCAAGCCTAGCACAATTGGGTTTGGTGCGTGGATAGTAATGGTGGGTCTAACTCTGGATAGGCTTTGATACCATCTTAATATTTTGGGTCTAACTCTTTATGGTGCATGTGCTAACCCTGAGTGGGTTTTCAACTTTTGGCCTTATTTAAGCAGTTCCATTTTAACCATTATGCAAAGGGTCTAAGAAGCATCATTAGTTCGTAAGATGTACCAAAGATGTATTTGCAAAGTGTACACGGATTACATACTGATTCTAGTCGATTAGGAATGCCAAGCTACCAAAACAGTGTAAGGTTAAAAATGTCTTTATCGATACTCTCTCAATTTCTTTGTACTTCCTAGTTACTGGCTTACTGCTGATCCAAGCAAGCCAAGAGAAATTGTCCCATTTCTTTCTTTTTCATTTTTATCTATCCAAACAATACATGTTTTCAACCTAACTTTTCTTCATATTCTCTTTCTAATTTCTCTTTTATTTCTTTCCTCGCCACTTCTTCGATCAGCCAAACAAAGCATTAGAAACTTGCAGAACAGACGCCGCCACTTCATTTCCAACATTAATTCCCAACCTAAGCTTATTCCTTTTCTCTCTATTGTGAAAGATCTTAATAGGAGATTAACCATGAGGTCCATCGTAGAGAGATTACAATCACATCAATAAAAATTTGATTAGATTCCTCACCAGATAGAGTCACGTGATTTTTTTATTGTATTAAAAAAGGACAGCCGGAAGGAGAGAATCAAGGATACCTGCTGTGCAGCCTAAGTTCCATCATGTGAACAAAAAGGTCTATGCAACGGTGACGTGCGAGCTGAGAAGCATATATGCCCACCAATTCTTCATGCTCCTTTGAAAACAGAAAGAGGGCGTACCTATTTTTTTTTTCCAATTTAGTCAATCAATATAGTGATGCAAATTCCATTCAATGCATAAATTTCTCAGCAGCCATCATTCACTTTAGATTATGTTAAGATAGACTAGAAAGTCATGCAATAAAAAGGAAAGCTTAGGAAATCTTCCAAGGACGGAGATGCCGTCTTCAATCTTTTGTCGAGTTGTTAACATGTATAGTATTATTTAAGACAAAAAGAGTGAATAACTTCATATAAAATTACTTACATGTGTAGAATATGATCACCTACGCTCAGAATCTTCTCCCTGAAAGCACCTTTCACTTCCTCAGCAAGTAAATATCTAAGCACGAGGACTAGATGTGCACCAAATCTTATCATTTGAGGATCTCCATGAGGCCTGTGAAAAGGCGCAAAAAAGAAAAGTCAACTGACTCATACCAATTGGAGGTCCTCCTGAAAGGAAAGTAAAAGCCGGTATAGTTTTATTGGGAAACCACTAATATACTTTGCTCTTCTTCATTAATATTGTGGAGATATCAGCTTAGGGGAACATTGTACAGGTAAAACTATCTTTGTATAAACTGAAAAGGAAAGTAAAGAATCAGAAGCTCTTCAAGAGTCTGCTAGGTAGCCTTCCTTCCCAAACGTTAATCAATTCTTGCTTCACTTCTCTTCTTCACTTCCCTCTCAATTTCCACCCAATGTCACAGTCACAACTCCCTCCATTCCTTTGTTTGCCTTCCACTTCCCACATGGGCACGGCGGTTGCAGCCTTAATTCCATCCTGGAACTTATTCATATAATCCTTGCTGCCTTGAATTCCCAATACCCTGCTTTTCTTTCTGTACTAATAATTAATATGCACCTCTTATGAGATATAGTTGATAACTCTCTAAATTATCTAATTTTTCTATTCTATATGAAAGGAAAATTGTCATATTCTCTAGACTTATAGTTTGCCTTTGTCTTAATTTGATATTAATTGGGCATGATTTATCTCTTAAAATACTTTAATGATCTTCCCAAAATTTAGTTGCAAATTTGAGCAAAATAATCATTAGTTTAATTATTTATACTTGTATGTGCAGGCCTTATTATTATTTAGTCAACCAATGGGAAGAAGGAATTGAGACAAAGAGAGATTTAAAAAGAGAAATAAAGAAAGTGAGCTTTTGGAGATGGAAAACGTGAACTTAAATAGGCCCATTGGCTAATGAGCCCAATTAATTGTCAAGTCCATTAGGTAAAGAAGGAAAGGCTGATGTCTTGGAAAGAAAGAAAAGAGTTGAAGGAGAATTAAAAAAGAAGGAAACGAGAATTGAAGGAAAGAAGAAGACGGCAGGAAGCACACGGAGGAAAAGAACAAAAACAGTACCTTCGGCACTAAAAGTTTTGGACGACTGGGGTTTTATTAGAAGAGAAAATTAGGAACTTAGCAATCACCGTGAGCGAGATAGCAGAGGAGCCGATGGAACTCGGATCATCTTCATCTTTCATGGAGTTCGTTTTATTCCCTTTTACCTTTCTAATTGTTATCTCTATTTCTATGTCTAGCTAAACTTCCCGTTGTTGGGGATGAGTAACAATTTATGAATCTCTTATGTTTTTGAATTAAACCTCTGTTATTTGAATGAACGTTATGATTTATGTTTCAATCTCCGTTCTTAATGCTTTTTAGGATTTGATCACTCTTAGGATGATTTATGATATGTGATTATGAATGGAAATTTGAATCACATATGCTTGAGAATTGAAATCTGTTTATCTCTAGTCTAGGAATAGTCATTGGTATTCAGAGTCATAGGATAATTGTTGTTATTACTGCTTATTTCTTGTTAAGGTCACCTAAGGAATTAGGGGTTTTCATTAGAAGTAATGGTTCTCTTACCTAAGGAATTAGGATTAGAATAATTATAACAATTTGATCATAGCTCATAACATAAGTTCAATAACATGTTTGACTCGTTAGATACAAGAGTGAAGTAAATTGAAGCTCGTCCCCAACGCTTTTTAATTCATACAAATTCTCTTTTGTGTTCTTGTTATCATTATAAATTAAAATCACTAAAAATATTTACTGTTATTCACTTTAATTTCTTTTCAAACAAATCTAATTTAGTCCCTTTTTAATTTAGAAGTTAAATTATTAAACTGATAATTAACCGCAGTCCCTGAGTTCGACACTCGGTCTTTCCATACTATTATTTGCTATGATCCGGTACACTTGTCGTGATCCCATCAAGTTTTTGGCGCCGTTGCCGGGGACTGCCAAATTTTTATTAGCTTAATTTTTAATTTCTTAATTGAATTAATATGCACCTCTTATGAGATATAGTCCTCTTCCTCCATCCAGTCAAGCCTCAAATTCAAAAACACAGTTTAAAAAACAGTCCCCTCCTTTTTCCTAAAATCCCCTTCCTGAAAATTCTCCTATTTTCTCTTTGATATATTACTTTTTACTAATAATAAAAAACAGTCCTCTTTGATATTTTTACTAATAATAAATATTTTTATTAGCTTAATTTTCTGTACTAATAATTAATATGCACCTCTTATGAGATATAGTCCTCTTCCTCCATCCAGTCAAGCCTCAAATTCAAAAACACGGTTTAAAAAAAGTCCCCTCCTTTTTCATAAAATCCCCTTCCTGAAAATTCTCCTATTTTCTCTTTGATAGATTACTTTTTACTAATAATAAATATTTTTATGTTCTACGCTTTCCTCAGTCTATAATCCAGATCAATTTTCTTGATACCATATCATCATGTTATATGCAAGTAGGAATTAAGCATACAAGAATTCCACGTATTGAAAGGATCTCGGAAATAAATCAAAGCATCAGAAAATAAGATCATTTGTATTCGACACTCAACAATTTTTAGGTATGGCAAAACTGAGTTTTTACTCAAGCAAAACAACTATATAAACAAAATAAAAAAAAATTTAAAAGATGATTATTATTTTATAATATATCCATTGTTCCATTACCACCTCAAAGTAATTCCACGTGTTAATATTATAACAATAAGAAATAATATTCAAAATATAATTACTGAGAAAACATACTTCCTCTGGTCTTATTTATAAGAAAAATTTGCAGTTTTATGTTTATTGAATAACTGATGTATATGGTCTATATTATAAACCAGATATTGGAATTAACTTCCAATATTCGTATCATAAAAGTACTTTTACATGTGCATCTGAATGACGCACAGAATTATGAATATGGGAAATAGCGGTAGAAATACTTACCTAACTACATTTTGATCATCTTCCGAAGGTGCTATCCATGACCATATAAGGTCTAGTAAATGTGGTATGTCCCCCAGCATTAAAGTCATCTGTCGGGTAATGTACAGCTTAGGACATTAGTAATAAACATAGGATAAAGAGAATAAAAAAGTAGCTTTCTATTGTCTCTCTGTACTAGAAGTGGTTGCACCATCGAGTTTTTTTTAATTGAATAAAAGATTGAAAAAAGAATTAGCTAAAGATCACATCCTTGTGTTTCCTTTCTTTCTTATGATAGCCAAAACACTCTAAAATGTTGGAATATGCAACTATTTCAAAAAATGGTGATAAAACTCCAAAAGCAACAAAATATTTTTTAAAGAACTACCTGAATTTGTCGCTGTTGCTCCTTGCACTGCCGGGTAACAATTTCATGTATCATTTCCCTAAATGGAAACACAACAGATTGGTAAGAGTAATAGATAGATAACAGAAAAACAAAGGCTACAAATGTGATAAGAATCATAAAACTACCCCGAATGAAGTTTTTGCAGAAGGGATGAAAGTTGTCGTGGTTGTTGATTCAAAACTTGATTAGGCCAATTTTCAGGTCCATTTGAAGGCTCAAAGGAACCATCAACATGTCCAGGACTTCCCTCAATTACATCTCCAAAAGTTCTATGTTGATCAACTCCCCCTGGCAGTGAACGAGTGACTTCCAAGTCTACCTGCACATCTAGCCAAGACTTTGCCATTGCCCAGCATGCTGACTGTAAATGCAAATGTTCCACTATAAATTGAGTTTCGAACAAGGACAGTTGGATTCTACAAATAACAACATAATAGTTTTACATACTTTATGGAGGAGATATACAAACTAAAATGTGACGATTAGGCTTAACTACCTCTACCATATAGACTGTCTTTAGTTTTCCTATCTCTGTTCTAAATCTTGCCAATGAGACACAAGCATCTTGAAGGCATTTTCTCATGGGTTTTTGAATGAATGAATAAAAACATTTGCAATAATTAAAATTAAATAAGAGAATACCTCCCAATCTGTGCAGAGGGGAAGCATCCGTTTGACATTGCTACATTGGGCTGCATACACAGCGGCTTCATATTTCCCACCAAACTCTGCTATTTTCTGCAAAACAAAGGAGTAAATAGGAAGTTTTATTCTTGCATAAATAAATAAAAATTTGAAAATGCCAATTATAAAACTTTTGTAAGAAAAAACTGGAGAGGAGGCTACTAGTCATAAAGTTAACAACGCAACCATGAATTGAACAACATGAAGAGCACTGCTCAATCAGTGTAACATATTGTCAGTACCTCTGATGCACAATAGGAAGCCCATTTCCAAAGATGCCACTGATGACCAATGCCACTTTCAAATTCAACAGCTTGCAAAGTTCTATTTTTACCATTCTTCACCAGAGCTTCAACAGAAGGAAACTGGTTCAAACCTCCAAAAGGACACAGAGAGGAAGCTCTCCATGGCTGCAAAAAATATTAAGATGTTAGAGTTGAGTCATGAAATCCATAAACTTATGATTTTAAAGTTATTCACACCTGTCCAGCAGATCGGCAAAGTCCACATGCCTCTTCTAGTCTTCCAGCCCTTAAAAGGGTCCACACATCTTCTAGAAGAGATTCATCTTGTTTCTGTACCCAAAAAGAAAAAAGTCAAAGACATTCTAGATTTTACAGGACTAGAGTGTCCATGGACTCTCATCTATTTAATCATTAAGAATATCAAGACACCACATCCAAAAGCAAGTGCAGGCTCTTGAAAGTTATCATCTACCTTTAAACATCTACAAGCAACTGGTTATTAAGAATGTATACTTGTATCACAAACATAATTTATGCATGATCTATTTGGTCCAATAAATTTCAACAGCCAGCTTATGACATCTAATGCAACTTTCAAAGTATTAATTACGCTAATTTAAATTAAATTCAATTACTCTGAAGTTCCCTATACAAGTCATGTAGATTAGCAAATCCATTGTATAGATTACTGGTACAAAACAAAGTAATAGCTGCAAAAGAATTGCAACTCAATGGAGCATAAAGTACTCTGTCATCAGGCAAAACATTTGCATTTTCACGAGTTGGAGCATCGAAGTCCAGGTGATGAACAATGTTCATGTCAGAAGTTCCTTTCTTTAGGTAGCGCTGAGTATGATGCCAAACACCACTGCTGGGGAGATAACTACCAACATGAGACCCACGCACCTACATGAGTAGAGGAAATCCAAGGCAGTTAATGTTTAATCAAACAAGAATATGGATGAAGACATGGCAAAACAATAAAAAGTATGAAATGGAATGGAGATAAAACGTGTTTTACTTGAGTCTTGTCAAAACTTATTCCAAACAAGTCACTGACCTATGCAGTGCATCAGTTGTGATGTTATGTTATTTTTATTTTTATTTTGAAAATTTATGTTATTTTTATCATATACCTATAACAACAACCAAAGCCTTTTCTGACTAGGCAGAATTGTGTATATGGATCAAACTAACACAATGGGTGTGTTTTATTCAAGTCCTCTGAGTACATTCTCAGGAATATTGGGTAGGGAATCTGTATTCTGATGTTTGTTACAAGGTTATGATATTTTATTCCTGGAAATAAAAGATTACCAGAAAAGTATTAACTTCCACATTCCCATGGCTTTATTACCAAGGGAAAAGTTGGGGGAAAGGATTCCTATGGAAGTGGGAATGAAGTCTATGTGTAACCTACTTAAATACCCCCACTTCACGCTAATTCTCGCGATTGTTGTGGGAAAGGACTCCTTGTCATTTTGCATGATATACTTGAATTGTGAGATTTATGGTACGGTATACATTGATCACTGATGTTCGCTTCTAAGCTATGACTTTTGTGCATTCTATGTATTGTGTTAGGCTTCTAAACGTTAGAAACAAGATAAAAGAACAAGTTATCATCTACCTTCTTAATGATAAAAGAACAAGTATACTTTCTTTTTTCTTTTCTGCTTTCAGGATTTGTGTCCATATCTCTAACTTCCCATTGATTTATTTCTTTGACGATTTAGAAACAAGATAAAAAAACAAGGTCTCAACTTAAGACTCTGTGCAAATCTATAGTTATATACATACATATATATATATAGAGAGAGAGAGAGAGAGAGAGAGAGAAATCAGAAAATACCTTTGCTTCCAAGTCGAGTGCTTTAGAAGCTAAACCTTCTAACCACTGGACTATCCTAAGGCACAATTGAGCTGTATGGTCCTCAGCAACGAACTCACAAGCCATTACATGTGAGTTTTCCGGAACCTGTAAGAAGTGAGGAGTTTTCAGATTCAAGAAATCTAAATAAGTCTATTACAAGGCTATTGGGGAGGGGTGGGAGGGTATGCGATCATATAAAGTAGCATTACACACACATTACCGGTATTTGCTCTTTAGATAGTTCTTCAGTCACTGAAAAAGATAAAAATCGTTAGATAAAAAAAGATTTAAAAACAATCAGCATACGAGCATTCAAAGAAAGAGGAAAATTGAAGTCTGTTTATCAAAAAAATAGTTTCTAACATTATCTTTAATTTTGTTCTTTCTTCAAATGTCTAGTTCCGGGTGTGAGGGGTGTGTAGAGGTCCTACATCAACTAGAGATATGGCCAAAATAATCCTTATAAAACTTTTTTTTGTTTTGAGTTTTTTATGGAAAACTGTTTTGAAATTAAGAAAAAAACCAACTCAACCCCATTTTACCCAAACATGTTTTTGTTTTGAAATTGACTTTCAAAACCAAAAACCAAAAACTCACAACCACCCCAAACGGGCCCCAAGTAGTACCACATCAAGTTTTCCATATATTTAGAATATGACAATTAGCACGGGAAGCCAAATCATAGTTGCGTTGAGTTTGTCAATGAGTGTGACATGGATCAGGAAACTGAAGGAAATAAACATGAAAACCATACATCATAGAAGAATCAAGGGCAGAGAGTCGGAGGCATAATTAATTCTTAAAACTGAACATCTAAGGGTTAGAGATATATTACCTTTTCCATAAAGAAACCACAAGAGAGACCATGTTGCCGCTTCATCAAGCAGGAGTTGAGCCTTCTGCCTCATTAATTTGTCCTCAACAACTCGATGCCTCATATTCAACCCATACCTATAGATGAAAGACCCTGATCATATTACAATTTACAATAGCTTTGTAATATACAAGTACACACTATATACATCTTCATTTTTATCCACCATTCGGTGTGGTTTCAAAAGTCCAGGATAATTATAATTTTACTCTCATATAATAAGAATTTATTAAGGAAAATAAGAGAAACACGGAAGGAGGCAAAGAATCCTCGTAAACAGCCCAGACAGCAAACAAAAGAATCATGTGCTGACAAACACAACAAAATTTCTTCTTCAAGTCACGGTAAACTAGGACCTTACACTACAAATTGACCACAAACAACCACGCAATCCTTTTACATATTATCCATACTTTTTCAAGTATAGCTACAAGCCTACAAAACAGCAGCAATAATAGTTTCATTAACGAGCATACCAACAATGTATCCTACTTTTGGGGAAAATTGCAATGCCTCACATGTATCGATGTACCGATACCCCCAATGCAACCTAAGGGTCAAATGTGAAGTTAGTTCACTCGCTTCAGTTCAGCTTCACTACACTACTTTAGTCCTAAATTTTGGACTTTACCACTATCTACGTGTCTATGTCATGTTCGGTGCCTGTGTATGTGTTAGGAGTTAGCACTTAGGACCTCAGATGAGAATGTAGGCCCAAATGAGCAAATAGCAAACCAGCTGCCCAAGCCCACAGAATAGATAGTTTTTTTAGGAAAAAATATAGGAATGGGGATTCATCATCATTTCAATAGAACCAAAGAGATAAGGTAGAGGGAGAATTTTCTCTTCTCTGAGGAGCTTTGCTCTGGGATTATAGAACATCTTCTGTACCGGTTTCTTTTTTAATCAATAATACTATTTTTCTGTTCTCTCTTAATTTGGGTTACTAATAGTATGTGTTTCATAGGTAGTATTAGTTAATAAATGGATTTTAATCTCTCTCTTAACTTGGGTTCCTAATAGTATGTGCTTCATAGATAGTAATAATTAATAAACGGATTTTAATTGTAGAAAATAATAATTAATAAATGGATTCTAAATGTTATTATGTAATACTAATAGTTTGTAAGATTGTATAAGTTAAAATACGATCTTTAAGGAAATGTGAAATATGCACTAGATAACTCATTCTATGAGCTCTCACTATGTGCGACAAAAATCTTCCTAAAGCATTTATGAAAAAGTATGTGATTATATGAATATGAAATTATCTATATCTCTAGGATTATATGTTCTAATAGTTACATTTTTATTAAATGTATGTCTGCAACAATTTACTATGGAAAGTTGGTGACATCAAGACAGTATAAGTAAAGACTGGCAAAGGCTACAGAAAGACATAGCTTCAAACCAGTCCAATGCATCATTAACAACAAAAGTAATTTATAAATTTTTCGTATTAAAAAAGTCTATTGAAAGAGAAAAGGGATGGAGTAGGAGGACATTAAACCCTGATACAAACCAGAAATTTCTACTGGTTATGACAGTAAAACAGAATTATTGAAGAAGAGAAATTGGAAGGGAAATTGCGAATTGTATTGATAATGTAAGTAGGAATTACAATGACAATCAAGAGCATTGCTCTCCTCTCAGAAGTAGTTACTTCTGGCCAATAACTTCCATAAAACTACCCAACATAAAACATAACAACAAACAGCCAGTGGCGGATCTTGACCAAGAAGTTAGGGAGGGCTGCTCATGAAAGAGTCATTGAAAGTCAAAAATGCATGAACAAAGACGCAGAAATGCAAATACAGTTAAAATAGATAAATATAAATTAAAATTATTTATAAACAAAATTAAATGACTAAAAGTGTAGTTTTGATTACATAGAGACTCAATTGATTTTGTTTGTTAAAAGATAGTTTTAAATTTATTTGATTATAATTTTAAAATACTGAGATATATTTTTCGAAAATTATCAATCATCTATTCATAATTTCTAATTCTAACATAAGAGATGTGATAATATTAAACATCTGAATAAAATTTACACTCCAAAAAATATATATATATATACTTACATATTACCTATACATTGTCTAAAAAACTTATTAATCCATAAAAAAAAACATATTTTGATTCTTTACTATATATGTTTATACAAATTATTTGTAATTTGCTTACTATTTACGACTCTGTTATGTTGGTTATAAGCGGATATTGTGTAATTCTATGGTCATGAGTATTAGATAAGCACAGCTTTATTTTCCAAAAGTGAAAACGGAAAAAGAAAATCAAAAACGACTCAGCCAAGAGTCGAACACGGAAACAAATTGTAGAGAGACCCTGTCCCAACCGCTACGCCACACATTCGGAACAGTTATGCTTTCGCAAAGCGTATATATATTTGGTGGCTTTCTTTAATAGTAGGGCTATATTAGTAATTTTTTGTATTTTCTTAGGGAGGGCCGTGGTCCTCCCCTTCCCTAAAGAAGATCCGCCCCTGCAAACAGGCCAAACATATGTACAAACCACACCAAAAGCAAATAACTAACAATTTGAGTTCAAACTAACACACTAATATTATTTATTTATTTTTCTTATTTCTCCTTTGATAAACCCTCCAAATGACGGGTTTACCCTTATCCTTAACTGGTGCGCTATCAAACCCTCTTAAAGCATTCAAATAACAATGAAAACGATAAATTATAAAAGGGCCAAAAAAACCTCTCCAGTTTCTCTACAAATTCATCATCAAAACAACCCCTAAATAAATATGCAAAGTCCTCCAGAGAGCTCCAATAAACCCACTATTCATAATAAATAAATAAATAAATAAGCAAATAATGAAGTCTAAACTAAAGCTATAACAACCTAAATTGAAAGAAAGGATGGTCTCTCAGTCCCCAAGATGACAGGCCCAAACGTAAGGATAAAGAGCCTTATGTAAATCATGAAGTAATGAAATAACCTGTACGTATATATGTCATGCATGTTTGGATCATCAAACGTTCAATACAGATAGTTAGACTAACTAATAGCAAACAAACCTGATAGACTCTGAAACATTTCGACACGCATTCTCGAATCTTAGTATCAGATCAGGAATAGGCATCAATCCTGTAAAAAAAAATAGCAATAAAATCAAAATTAGACCATTTCTTTTTCCTGAGAAATGTACAGAAATGGGAGGTCAACTAAAATGATCAGGAAATATGGGGAGGTTTTTACTCCTCCTTATTCTCCCTTTGTTGGACTGAAGTTTTATTACTAACGAAAAAAAAAAGTATCTTATCCTTAAAGTATCATCCATTATTCTTCAGCAAATTCCAAACAAACAAAAGCAATAGATAACAGCAAAAGGAAGATGAAGGGAAAAAATATTTCAAGGAACCTTGCATATAAATAAATATATGTGGGGTACCTTGCAAAGCAGAATCAAGCAGAGACGCAAATAAAGTAAAGACTGTTTCTGCACCATCTCCCAATGAGTCACCCTCTTGCTTACAAGCTTTTAATGAGTGGCGTACAGAATCAAAACCAGCATCCAAGCCAGGGAATCCAGGAATATCGGCAGACAACCCCCTTCTAGAGGAATAAGGTGTCTTCTCTTCCATATAATCGCCATTAAGACCCTCAACCTCTTGTTTAATATTTTCAAGAACAAGTGCCGCATTAGCAGGGCTGTGGATGCTTTGTTCATCATAAAACAGTCCAGTATCACTTAACTTGGAAGCTGAGTTTTCTTGGTGGATTGAGGCACCTGAAGTTAAGTGCCTCTTCCTGCAAAAAAAAAAAAATTAAAAAATCGATACAGAAATTTACATAAAGCAACAAGAAACAAGCAGAAATGTGAACAAATAGATACAATTACCAAGTTCTCTCACTCCAAAAGAGTACAAATGGTGCAAAAAGCACCAACATAAAGACACAAACATCGAACACGACATTGACATTGACACTGACATGTAAACACTACTAATAATTTGAGAAATTAGAAGTGGTTGAATGTAACCACATGTGCCAGCGTCAGACACCAACTCGTGTCCGACACCAGACACGCCATCAATTTGAAGTGTCGGTGCTACATAATTGCAAATTCATCTTCAAGTCATGTAAGGCAATCAAAGCAGCTTCAAAATTAAGAAGTAAATAATTGCTACCATCACATAGAATAGAACACAGTTGACCGAGAAATTGTAAGCCTAGCATCATATAATATCGATGCGGAACTACTAATAAATGGAGCATCATGAAGACCTAACCACACTACTTCTGTTTTTCTAATTGATAGACTCAAAAGCTGCTTCAGATATCAGGGCATAAACCCTAGAACACGCAGATGTAAAAGTAAAACAAATTATAGTGTTTCATGTATATATGGCAGTGAGCATTGAGATTGGGATTGAGACTGAGATTGATTTGGAAAGGGCATTACCCGTATCTGCGGAAGCGCTCTCGGGTTGTGAGGTCCTTTGGGTCGAAGAAAGGAGAATCCATTGCCATTTCGTCTTCCATTACGTTCCGATTTCGCCGTAAAACCCACACTGCCACTTGACTTTCGTTAAACCCTTGCCTTGGCTGCCCAAGTGCGTTGGTTTCACGCTCTCTCTATTCATTCACGCGCTTTTTTTATTTTTAATTAGAGTTTTTTACTTTTTTTTGGGTGTCTTTTTAATTTGAGTTACTACCCAATTTTGACTCATTTTAAGTTTCGGTGCTCAATTTGGTAATCGAGAATAATTAATAATCAACTTAGCCTCTGTTAGCACAAAAAATCTGCTAAGTTGTTAGTCGAGGGAAAAAACCTAACCAAGACTAGGTCATGGTATGTACGAGCCGAGCCACATGAAAGGAAAGGCAGGATGCCTAATGGGTGTATTTTACCATATTCCCTTAGTTTCTGTCTTAATTTCTAGTGAGAGCAGCCATATAATGTATGATGGTAGCCTCGATGGAATATAATCAAAGGGGGGATTGAGGTAATGAAGCATCAACAAAGAAAGGCTTGTCGAGTTAGGCAATAAATAACTAAGGGCAGAGGAATTTGGGGGAAAAGCTTGAATTAATATGCTTAAAGACAAATCATGAGCTTGGACACCAGAGGTATGATGAATCTTGCTGAGTGAGGACTACTTGGTTATGGAGGAGCTCGCCTGAGGAGCTAGTGACCAAGGACATAGTAGATTACATAGCTGAGGCTAGAAGGCTTGCTTGGGAAGCAAGTATTCAATGCATGTGGACAAGTTTAGACGTGGAGAAGTGCCGAAGAAACTGGAGCGGATATATTTTGACTCTACTATTCATGCTAGTGACCAAGGACATAGTAGATTACATAGCTGAGGCTAGAAGGCTTGCTTGGGAAGCAAGTATTCAATGCATGTGGACAAGTTTAGACGTGGAGAAGTGCCGAAGAAACTGGAGCGGATATATTTTGACTCTACTATTCATGCTAGTGGAGGAGTGGAGCGTGTCTCTGAGTTTTACAAACATGAGACATGTTAGTCCCTCTATTTGTCTTCTGTTAGGGAGTTCTGCTTTCTTGTCGATGTAGCTTGTTATTAGGGGTGGGAATAGGTCAGGCCGACCGACAGGGGCCTACAGCCCAGCCTACGTCAGGCCAGGCCAGCCTTTTTATTTAAACAGATAAGGCTTAGGCTTTTTTAAAAGGCTATTTAGCTAAAAAGGCTAGGCCACAGGCCATTGAAAAAGCCTTTTAGGCCTATCAGGCCGACCTATTTAAGTAAAAATATATAATATTATTATTGTATTAAATTTGTATTTCATGTTAAATCATAAATTTGCTAATATTTCATGTTAATTTAAATTATTACATCCATTTTTGACATATTTAAAGTTATTATTATAAATTAGAATTTAAATACGATGTCATATAAAATATAACAAAATTTTATTAATCTATTAGCTTATTTGTTATTTACAAAAAACATACATCACTTAAAGATTGTAGGTTTTTGTAAAAAAAATTGTGAAATAGGCTTCTAAACAGACTATCAAGCCTTGCCAGGCTTTCGCAAAGGCCAGACCAGACCTAAAAATTGGGCCTATGATAGGCCACAGGCCAGACTCAAACCTAACACTTTCAACGCAAGCCAGGCCTAGGCCAAGCAAAGCCTAGCTCGGCCCAGCTTATTCCCACCCCTACCTGTTATATAATCTATGTGGCCCATTTTTTTTATAAGAAGTGCTAACAACACTCTCTTTGACACTCTCCCTCCAACACTCACTCTATAATTGATTAAAATTCATGTGGGGTCCCACTTTTCTAAAATGGAACCCATTAATTTAGTGTGACTCACATGAATATTAACTATTCATAAAGAGAGTGTTGTTAGCATTTTTCCATTTTTATTCTTCAACTAGACTTTCATTTCTTCACTATTTTAAAATACAAAAAAATATATTAAAATTAAAAGCCTCTCAAAAGGAAAAATATGAAAATTAAAGGCAAAATTACACCAGAGGACCTTTAAGTTATTTATTTGTAACAAGTTGGCCCTTTAAGTTTTTTTTGTAACAAATATGCCCTTTAAGTTACCTAACGTTGACACCGTTGGCCCTTTTAGTAAAATGTCATATCGTTGATTACATCAAAATACACCAAAATATGATTGGTTGCATCAAAATACATAAGCTAGAGTAATCACAATATATAAAATAACATTACATCAAAATACATAAGGTAGAGTAATCACTAAAAAGACCTATTTATTAAAAAAAAAAATTTAAAGAGTCAATTTATTACAAATAAATAACTTAAAATTCTATGTAATTTTGCCAAAATTAGAAGAGTAGCTATTACGAGAAAGAGGCGTCTCTCTCTATCTCTTTCTATTGCTTTCCGTGCACGCAGTATCTGTGACCGTGAGTGGTGAGGATGAGGAGGGGAAATAATGATAGGAAGAAGAAAGAGAAGGGAAACGAATACGATCAAGTCGAACAATTATTACGAGCCTCACAAGATGAGATCCTCTTAAATCTATCCATTAATTCTCATTTAGCTCGCCCTTCTCCTTCTTCCTCTACAAATCCCCATCCCGATTCGGATCCGGGTTTGGACTCAGTTCTGGATCCTGATCTGGAACGTCGATTTCAAGCTCTCAAAATGAAAAACAAAGCTCATCAACCACCGGTGGTGGTGGAAGAACACGATCTCTCCGCTAGATTCGATGCTCTTAAAGCCAAATTCAATCTTCCAGTGGATCCCAACGTTGCCTCATCCAAAACTCAATCTCATTATGGAGAAGAAGGAGAAAGCGAAGAAGATGAAGAGACTCAAGTGAAGAAATTAATTGAGTGGGCTAAAGATGCCGCACGTCTCGATCCTTCTCCTCCCTCTCCTTCTCAATCTGAATCTGAATCTGACGATGACGACGACGATCACCATCACCATCACCACCGTTAATCATTCCAATATTTTTTGTATTTGTTTTTTTTTTTTTGTAATTGCAGAGTGTAGATGCTATTGTTACTGGATTGTCACATGTATGAATATATTCAAGTGAATTATCCCTTTTAATTACTAGTCATACTACAAAGGTCAGTGAATTATTCAAGTGAAGATTAAGTGCAACATATCTCTCATAATCATATTATTCAAGAAGAATCCAATCCCTTGTGAATTTTTTTATAGGCAATAATGTTAGTAGGGGAGAAGGAATGTTAGTTTCCCGAGCTTGAATTCGAGACCTCCTGCTTGCGCTATTTTGGTGCACTCTTTCGATATCCCTTAGTTTGCAAACTGTGATACTTACTTGGGTATCTTGTGAAATTTATTGTTTACCCAATAGAGATATGTGGGAGTTCTTGAAATGATCAGGTGTTTGTGTTTGTGCCTTTGAATCAATTGCGCATGAGTGAAGGTAATAGCAACAACTATATAAATGGAATTTTAACCTATAACATATTTTCAGATGCCGGTGCTTGTAATTTTAACCTGCTATATACTCTACCTGTTGACATTAAGTCCATTATCACTATTGTGTTTATTAATCCAAATTATGATGATGCCCTGATTTGGCATGGATATAGTTTGCTGGAAATTGTTACCACTATAGCTCGAAAACCAAAATGATGATCCTTTAAATAGGAGGCATATGAATTGGATTTGAAAGTTTATCTAATGATCTTCTTGTCATAGATGTAGAGCTGCTTATGAATCATTACTCCATTCTTTTTGTGAATGCCCCAAGGCAATGATGATATGGTTCCCCTCATTTTGTACTATCGATCCTTCTTGGTATAGGGATGATTGGTTTCATTATTTTGCAACAAGTGTTTGGTCATTTTGCAAGCGAGGAATGGTGAAATCTTCAATGATAGCACTATGAGAGTGTGGTCCACAATTAATTACATTCACACTACTCTTGCTTTAACTTCGAGGATCCATATCGGCAATTTATCTCCCAAGATTCACAAGCTTGTTAAGTGGCAGCCTCTTGAATCTTTATGTTTGTACCGTAAAATTAACGTAGGTGGAAGTTCTCTTGGTTACCCAGGGGCCAGGGAGGGACAGCTTTGGTGGGATTTTTAGAACAAAAACTATGTTATATTATTCAATTCACTTTTCATTAAAATTAAGATCAAATCTACAAAATAAATTTTATTAAAATATTATCTCACACGGTAGAACCAAAATCACATGTTACTCTATTTGTCTCACTTTGTTTGCAGTTTAAGATTTTGATACACTCTTTAAGAAAAATGACTAAAAATATGAATATTTTAAAAATTATTGTCTAATTTACCATTTAACATTTTATTCATTTAGTCTCTACATAGAAAAGTGTTAATCATTTATTGAATATAAAAAATTATCATAATTAATAGAAATATAAGTGAAAAAGAATACTAATAATTCATTGAAAAACTAAAACAACGATTAATTTGAAATAAGATGATTTGGCTAAAACAAAATGGGCCGGAGGAGTATAAGTTAACTGCACAAACAAACACAAAAACAGAAGAATTTAAAAAGTATATAAAATGAAATCCACGTACGCATAGACACATGGTAAGTTGTAAATTGTAATCCAGCAAACAGCACACAAGACAGAAGACAGAGATTGTTTTGTTATCCTAAATTCCCAAACCCAAACTTTATCTTCTCACTCACTCACTCTCAGCTCATCAAAATTGCAGATGAAAGCAATGGCGGTTGCTGTCCGGTGTTCCTGCTTCCTCTCTCGTCCTCACTCACCACTTCCTCAATTCTCCGCCAATCTCCACCTTCCCGGTCAGTACTTACTCTTCTCACCTCAAAATTATTACTTTGATTTTTCTTCGTTGACCCATTTTTTTGTTACTGTGAAACCTGTGATTAAATTTTATGATTTCATGTTTTTTCAAAAAAAGTTATGATTTTGTCATTTATTAGGTCTTCAGCCAAGTAATGGAAATGTGTATTGTTATTTGGTGTTACTTAATATAATATAAGACAGTAATACTCACATGAGATTATACTTATTGAATGAATGGATCAGGAAAATTGGATTGTCTTTCTTTGAAAGTGAATAAGGTTTTGCCACTCTTTAAAGATACTTTTGATGGCTCTTCTAAACTTCCAACTCTGCTGCACTGCTCAAAGTGTAAGGTATGATGGTGAGTCATTGGTTTTTATATCATGATGATGATTTGTCTACTTGTAAGTGTTATTACTTTTTTTCAAGAAATTTCATGGTGAAATATGCAACTTTGAAGTTTTACAATCCATCCTGTCTTAGAATTTATCAACTGTGAATAATGTTCTGTGTTATAAATTTCTAATTCACATGTTGGAAACTTTGCTTCTGTTTCTATTTTAACCATATTCTGTTGATTTTAGCTTGCTACTCTCTTTGCAAATCATTGTTTTGGCATATTTTTCTTTAACTTATGGATTCTGATTGAAGTTGTTTGCTTTGATAGGAAGACACACCCCAAAGGTTTCCTTCACTAGTATTTCTTGCAAGCAATATGTTGATGTTCTCTATACCCTCTCAAGCTTTGGCTGAAACGTGCGAGGCTGATAACTCTCTCTTTAATATGCCTATACTGCTAGCAGTAGCCCTCATTGGAGCCACTGTAGGAGGTAAGATTCTATGAGATTTCAATATACACTTATATTAGCTAATGAATGTTCCTAAACCAAAAGGCTTGGAGAGTAGAACTTCATTTTTTCCTAACATGTTTTAACGGAATTGATTTTTATTCGTTGAATTGAATTGTTTCATCTGTTATAATATAAAAGAGTATAGCATATTAGATATCATTTACTTGTTGTTTACTCAATTTTGACTTGCTTCCTTTTCCTGAATTCATTGATCATGTGACAGGGTTAGTCGCTCGACAAAGGAAAGAAGAATTACAGAAAGTAAACGAGCAATTACTCCAGATAAATGCAGCTCTAAGGAAGCAAGCCAAAATTGAGTCCTATGCTCCTACCTTGAGTTATGCTCCCGTTGGTGGTCGGATACCGGATAGTGAAATTATTGTTGACCCAAAGAAGCAGGAGCTAATTTCAAAGTTAAAAAGTGGAAAGAACTTTCTAAGAAACCAGCAGCCAGATAAAGCATTCACAGAGTTTAAGGTTGCGCTCGAACTTGCCCAGAGTATGAATGATCCTATCGAGGAGAAGAAAGCTGCCAGAGGTCTAGGTTTGTAATCTTCCATATTTTGCTTATTATTGTGTCTGATTTTGTGCGGGCGAAAATTGATTTTAAGCGAATTGATTGGGTATAATTGACTTCGAATGTAATTAAGTTGAATGTAAAGTGATTTATTTATGTTTATATGAATTCACGTAAAAGTGAGTTGAATAATAAATTAGTTATTATTAAATAAATTAGAGTGTAAAAATCAGTTTTGCAAAAGCTACAAATCCTAGCTTTTAGTTAGAATCAGTTCTGGAGGCCAAATCAGTTTTACTCGAAAACACTCAAACATGCCAAAAGCAATTTTATGTCTCGAGGGTTATTTTTGACTCTTCTAAAAGTGATTACATATATTTACTTAATATGCGTTTCTTTAGAGGCTCCACAAAGCCTTGTTAGCTTTCGCGTGTTCTTTCGCGCGCATGAATGAGTGATATTTTTTTTTTTACATAAATGCATATTACAGGAGCCTCACTGCAAAGACAAGGAAAGTACAGAGATGCTATTAAATACCATTCAATGGTTTTGACTATATCTGAAAGAGAAGGAGAAGATTCTGGTAGTACAGAAGCTTTTGGAGCAATTGCTGATTGTTACACTGAGCTTGGAGATCTTGAAAAAGCAGGGTTGTTCTATGACAAGTATATTGCAAGGTTGGAACAAGACTAATTCTCAATTCAACATTTCTTTGAAGAAAATCATAACCATGTAGAACTATACAAGAGTTTCTTCATGGCCTATCACTAAGCTTTTTATGCATTTTTTTTCTAGTTCATGTTCAATGAGTTCATGATTTATCGTGTTATAATGTTATTGAGATTGTATTTTGAAGGAGAGTTTAACATTGGAGATAATCTTATCTTCAATCTCTAGTTTGCGGAAAGGGGAGGAGTAATACTGATTTTAAGAGTAAATCACTAAATATGTGACCCATTTCATATTAGTATCAGAATGACTTTAATCTTATCCATGGTTCCAAACAACTTTATATTAATCTGATTATGTTTGCTTTTCACACGCTTATAAAGCTTTCAGCAAGTCACACCATCATTCTCCATTTTCTCTATCAAAGTAATCCAATCTATAGGACTTTCAGGCTGCACAGGTTTTTCCATTCTCTAGTCAAAACAAGTCGCTTATCGAACTGGTTAGACTTCCAAGTCATCGTTCAATCGCGTTAAACTGCTAAATCAGGATGAAATCATGATCAAACCGCTCAAATAATTGAACAATAGTTGGTGTCAGTTCATAGTTTAACCGTCCGATTAATTCAATTTTTTTTAAAACACTAGTTCATACATCTAGTTACAAAATAAATTTTAAGATGTGATTTGTAAAATTAATTTAAATGAGACAACACCCGGAGTTGATATTTTAAGAAACAAATATTTATCTTCATGAGTCATCATCATATACTTGATTGAATAGACAAGCTATTGGTCAAAGAGAAGTTCAAGGGATGATAAGGAAGTTGATGTTTAGAGTTACGCAAGTACCACAATATACCAACCAATCATCTGCATATCACACCACATTAATACCACTACCAGACTTGAATTAAAATATTAAACAGCCACATGATAGGCCGATAATAACCATTGCATAATAACACACCCAAATGGGTGAGAAATAAAAAATGTTGCCACCGACATCTCCCCTTAAAATCATAAACACTCATCATCGCTACTACCTAGGAAACCGCATACATGATACAAACGCATTACAAATGTTTGGTCGCATTTTATCTAACATCATGGTAGTGGTGGTAACTACCTCACCACCGTTAAAGAGAAAAAGGAAAAAGAAAGAGCTCCCTAGTGTTTAATTAAACACAAATCAATGTGCACAAGGCAAGGCAGGATATGCAGATAGCTTGGAACCACATGAAGCGAATCATTATATTACTGGTAGTACATCATTTGCTGTGCAGCAGCAACATTTTGGAACCCACCATCATATATTGCCTGGCTTGCTCCAATAGCTGCTGCCTGCTTAAGAGGATGTTGCCCTTGTGGATGCATCAAGGCATGAACACCACCCATCTTGCTCATAGCTAGCTGTCGCTCATATGCCAAAATATCAGTTGCTGAAAGCCCTGGCATAGTTGCAGCAGCAGGTGGGGGAAGAGGATTTGAAGCAGTTCCGGCTGGAGTCGGCTTGCTACCCCAGGAACACTATATTTTTAACATAGCAACAGTGGTCAGATGCAAATAGGCCGATGAAATCAACACTATGAATCATAAAACAGATAAAATACATAACAATTAGAAGCAACGTAAAAAGTGGAAAATCACACCTTAATTTGTTTGCCGCAGAGATGGGACTGGACATTCCCCATCTGAATAGCCATACCTGCTTCAGCATGCGTACTGTATCTCACAAAACCAAACCCTTTATCACGCTGGACCCGAACCTCCTCTATTACTCCAGCCCCAAGGGCATGGAAATGGCGATGCAGATCAAGCTGTGTAATCTGCAGAATCACCAAACATCGTCATGATTAAAATGGCAACAGCAATTTCCACAGAATTCAAACAAAACACTTATCATTGAACATTAAACATAACATAAAATGTTAACTCAAAAAAGAGAAATGTGGAAGCTGAAGTATTCTTATATCTCTAACTTAAACATATTACTTTTGGACTTCAACATATTTCTTACATTACTTTTGTTCTAACCCCAATTGAAAAATACAGAGAAATTTCTTACCTCTGAACCAAGGTTACCCACATAAACAGTTGTATATTGGGGATTGTTCTCAGGAGCATCCCCGTTAGATGTCTCTTTACCGTCCTCTGTAGGATAAAACACATTTGTTAATTCCATAACCAAGAGCAGAATACTTTATGAACACACCAATTACTGTTTACAAGTATGCACCTAACCAAGAAGCAGAATACTTTATGAACACACCAATTATTGTTTACAAGTATGCACCTAAAAATCTTTGGGTCAAAGTTCAACACAATGACAATTTAAGAAAGCACTCGAGTCTTCTTTAAATCCAGTATCATAAAAGTTAAATGCGAAAAATTCTTAGTTCAACCATTCCATTATTGTTTCAGGAACAGAAACTCTGGCATCATTTACTTACCAGATGAACCATTTGTCAGTTCCACCACACTTTTGGCATCTGAGCTTTGCTTCTCTTCATTGCCAGCAGCACCTTTTGTTGCCCAGTTGCAGCGTATTTGTCTACTTCCAAGCCACTTACCTGAAGAAAGACATCGGCAGGGATCATTATGTATTATACAGAAGAACCAATCAAACAGCGCCTATACCAGAAGTGGTAGTACTGAAAAGTCTATAAGACACTTGTTAGTTGTTATCATGAATTTTGAAATAGCTAAACATAGAAGTCAACAATTCATACAGAAGAACCCAAATGCACATCTTTGAGTTGAGACATCAATTTTGTTTCAAGTGAAATTAATAATGAAAATTCAACACAGAAATACCCAAATTTCAGTGACTTAAGATTTTGCTGAGCTAATGACAAATATCTTACCAGTCAAATCATTTATAGCACTTTGAGCATCCTGAAAAACAAGAAAAATACAAGTCTAAAAATTGTAGTCTTCTTTCACCCAAAAAAAAAAGATTTCAAAAATAAAATTGGACCTGCTGGGTACGGAATGAAACAAACCCAAATCCCCTTGAACGCCCAGTCTTTTGATCCCACATAACCCTTGCATCTCTAGAACAATCAAAAAGGTAAAATCCGTGAGACATGGCAACTTACAAACGAAGTTGTACATACAATGTACAATTATCACATAATGTAGCAAAAATATATTTTATCAATTATGAATAAATGGAGAAAGCACCAATTTCAAATGTAGAAAATGGACTGCTGTTATACTGAGAAATCATAGAGGGGGAATGAAGCTTACGAACAACTTTGGTAGACAGAAAAGCATGCAAACAGTGTAGCATCAGTAACCTCAGGACTGAGGTCGCCAACAAAAATGTTGTAATGACCTGCAAATTGAAGGAAACATAAATTATATAATATTTTCAGCAAAAATCCCCCAAAGGTCACAGTTGTTTGAACGTAAATATCATATATTTAACTCTGAACCAACCTGATGTATCTTCTCTCTGACCACTGGCATATGCCCAGTTAACTTTGATAGGCTGCCCAAATCTACAAACAATGAATTAAACATTGAGTGCAAATCCAAACCAATCGAACACAACTATAAAAGAACTTCACTTACAGGTGCCTTCCATTGAGAGATAATATGGCAAGAGCAGCAGATCTACGATCAAAGTAATGAATGAATCCATAGGATGACTGCATAACACAGGCACAAGATGTCAACTATAAATCTCAATGTAGTCTAGTAAATTAAATCATTATCAATATGATATAAGACAAAAACAACTATGTCAGAAACACACCTTCTCCTTTCTAAAAAGTTTACAACCCTCAACTGGGCCAGTACCAGCGAAAACTTCTTGCAGAAGCGGTTCGGTTACCTGTGTATGGATATTACCCACATACCTGCATTTTCTCAACGACAAAGAAGCTACAATTTAAAAACAGAGAAGAACAAAAAATATTAGGGTTTAAGCATGAAGTCAAAAAAGTATGAAGTAACATACAGGAAATGTTTTGGTACAAGAGAATTAATCTTATCCATGACAAAATAGCCATTTGTAATATATAGAAGGAAAGCAACTAAGATACTCATCCAACACCACTCTTAATTTGAGAAGTAAAAAAAAAGATAAAATTCAGGAAACAGCACCTAAGCTCGTTTGCATGAAAAATCATGAAATAAGAAAGGAAAGCTAGAGATAAACTAAAGAGATAAAAGTAAAAGGTAAAAAAAAATGTCTAGACAAACACTCACACACTGCGGCAAGTACTTGGATCAAAACCAGGAGGCAGATTTCCACTTGGGATTGGTTCAATCTGCAAAATGAAAAAGTAAAAAAGGAAAGAAAAGAAAGGGGGGCAAATCAAGATAGAAACTGTGTATTGTATCTACCAATGCAGTAGCATGAAAAACATCTACTTGGGTAAATGGAGAAAAAGAAAACACAGAACCTAAACAGTACCAGCCAAAAAATGCATAAAAGAGTCCAGTGCTAAGCCTAATAATAGAAGAAAAAGAGAATTCGTTCAGCACACTCAACACTTCAAAAGAAGCAGAAATTACTACTACATGACTTAAGCAGAATTATTGCTGCATCAAACACACAGACTATAACTCATAAACCTCCAAGGAAAAAAACTATTTACTTATTGCAAACTTATACACCTCAATTCCCTATCACCACGTATCATACCTCCAAAGAAGAATACTGATCAAAAAAATACTCCAAAGAAGAAATGCCACAAAAGGTAAAAAACAAGTAACGTTCGTAACAAATTATAAATTCCCCTAGTTTAGATTAACGCCACATAAAAATGACTTCAAGCATAATTTGAGAGCCAGTTACCACCCCAAAAATAAAAAATACAGCATTTATTAAAAATTTCAACATATATTCAAAAAGATTAAAAACACAGCATTTATTTTTTATTAAAAAAAGCTTACGCCTTAAAAAGAAAAACAGCAAACCAATAATTTCATCTAAGCAAAATCAGCTATGCTATTTCTCTGCTCGTTTGGTGCTACCACAAAAATAAGTACTTTTACAACAAAATCAAGCACAAATAAGTAATTAAAAACTAGCATTTCCCCGCCAGAAAATAAAATCAACCACAAACCCAGCTCCTGGAAAAAAAATTAAAAAAATTGCAACAAACCCTAGGGTTCCGGTCAATCTCGAACAAGGAAAAAAAGAAGCAAAAGTCGAAGATCAGAAACGTGAAATGAAAGAAAAAGATGGAAGAAATGATCGGAAGTGGAGAAAAGGGGGTGAGTGGGGTCCAACCTGAGGAGGAGCTAAGAGACCGGGATGGTAGAGAGACTGTTGTTGAAGAAGAGCTTGTTGCATCAGAGCTTGTTGTTGATGCTGCTGTTGCTGCTTTAGCCTGTGATTCTGCATTTTCAGCTTCTTCTTCTGAATGAAGAATGAATTTTTGAGGGGTTTTGGTGGAGATTAGGGTTCAAAGGGTCCCAACCAACGATGACCCTCTCTCTCTCTCTCACTCTCACAGCAGTGGCCTCAGAAAAAGACCAGAGGACTACACAAAACCCCTTGCCGACTATTTATAAAAAAAATATTTTTCATTTTTTTAATGATAATAATAATCAGATGTTAAAAAAAATGATAATAATATTTTTTGTGAGAAAAAGGGGTTAAAACCCACCGAGCCAAAGCCAAAAAGCTCTCTTTATCCTTAAGCAGAAGTGAATGGATAAATTGAGGGTAAAATTGTAAAACATAAAATTATAATTCAAATTAAAACTATTTCTAGCTAAACAGTTAGAAATTTTATTGTAGTCTCGAGGAATCATTGACCAACTAATAATAATATTATACAAAATAATAATAATAATCATATTGTGCCCATGTCCATTGTGTCCATCGTGTTATTAAATCTTTTAGTGGCACAGGCATGTGGATGTTGGTTCTCAAGTTTGATCTTAGGTGTGACAGTTTGATAGTGTTTGGTGTTTATTTTCCATTCGGTATAAGCCGACAAAAAAAAAAAGTTTACCCACTGATTTTTTGATTTGGGATAGTTTAAAAAGATATTATTGATTTAGGGTAAGTTGTACATGATGTGTACAATTTCAATTTTTCCAAACACATATTTGTCATGTACATGTATTTTTTATAAAAAAATAGAAGTTGTACATAAAAAGTGTGACTTTCATTGAAGTTGTATACGACATATACGACTTTGCATGGGCAAACTAAAGTCATGTGTGTCATGTACGATTTTAGCCAAAGTTATCTCCGACTATACGACTTTTGTAAAATTATCTAAGGTCGTACATGACATGTGCAACTTCTACTTTATATAAGTTCCCCCACTCATTCCACATTCAATAACTTATTTTCTTTTAGAAGAGTAATTCAAAATTGTCTGATTTCTTTAGTGTAATTGATTTCATCAAAGTTACAAGACTTATTCAGAGTTGTGAGTACTCAACTTCTATACTCTCTCTGGACTTATTTATATGCAAATAATTACTTTTTAAGTTCATTAAATAACTAATGTATCTGGATTATAATATAGTTCAGATACATCAATTATTCAACGAACCTAAAAAGTGTTTTTCTTATAAATAGGTGTAGAGGGCGGCAGTTTAGGATACTAAGTGAAATCCTTAGTATTTGTTACTAAACCACACTCAGCCGTTGGATGCCTCTTGTTTTAATGAAATATGATTCAAAGGCTGTCAATTAAAGAGGGCATCTTTGTAATTTTACACCTTCTATAGTCTTCCATTCCCACGCATTCCATTCTGCGATCTTCTTCTCTATGAAGCGGTGATCCGCATTCTTTCTTCATTTTTCGATCTGTTCATCTTCGATTTGATTATCTGTTTCGTTCTTCATCTGGCATGATTTTTGTAATTTTTCCCTGTTAATGTGTTGGTCTCAGTTTTAACCATTTTAATACTAATATGTGGTTAGTGGCCACTAACCACAGAGTAGTACAAATGTGGTTAGTGACCACTAACCACAGAATAGTACAATTGTGGTTAATACTAGTTAGATGCTCCAAAATATCTTACATTTCACAACACTGCATAACATTTGACACTGACATCACTACTCACTAACCATTTTGTTACTAGTTTGTGCTACTAACCATTTTGTTACTAGTTTGTGGTTAGTGGCTCTTAGAAGCAAAAATCAGATACCAAATTCACTAATCACTAACCATTGTGTTATTATTAGTTGACATCGGGCTTACCACATTTGAGCATTAAAACTCACTAACCACAAACTAGTAACACAATGGTTAGTAGCCACTAACCATTGTGTTACTAGTTTGTGGTTACTAACCATTGTGTTACTAGTTTGTGGTTAGTGGTCACAAATACCAAATTCCCAGTTTAGTTGATTTCATTTAGCTCAATGCCTTAATTTGCACAGCCACTATATTGATAACCATATAATCAATTCATATTTAAGCAACATCCTTATTACCCAGAAGCTTGAATTTGAAGCATGCAAAAGAGGGAATCATTCAATTAACATTTTCTAACGAGAAATTTGAAGAAATAAACATGAGAGAGAGAGAGGCGCTGCCTTTGAGTCGCTGAAACGGTGGAAGAAATTTCGCCGGAGAAGAAGGATTTGGGGAAAAGAAGGTGTTATGTGAGAGTGGGTGCCGTTGAGTTGATTTTTTGAAGTTGCAGAACTTTTGGGCGCGTTGTAGTTACTGAATGGTTTTTTTAAGGCAAATTACACCTATACCCTTTTAGTAATAGTTACTAAATATATTCTTAGTACCCTAAATCACTCTCGGTGTAGAGTAGTATTTACAGTAAAGTTTTTCACTTATCTTATTGAATTATTTGTTCGTTTTATCTTTATTTTGTATTTATTTAATATATTTTAATGAAAGTTCTAAATTATGGCATTCATTTTTAAGCCGATTTATTTGTTTCCTTGTGTTATTATTTTGTTTATTTTACCTTCTTTCTTGCAAAAGTAAGATATTTTAGTAATGAAATTGAACCGGTAATCTT
The DNA here is from genome assembly GCA_963573325.1 of Astragalus glycyphyllos. Lineage (NCBI taxonomy): Eukaryota > Viridiplantae > Streptophyta > Magnoliopsida > Fabales > Fabaceae > Astragalus > Astragalus glycyphyllos. The sequence goes on from OY754307.1 coordinate 115,993,220, forward strand.
ACTCATTATTCGGTCCCACAGTACAATTTCTTAATCACTAAAAAAAATACCAAAATATTATTTTTATTTCCTATTCACTAATTTTTCTCTCTCTTCTATTCTATCTCTCTCTCTCTCTCTCCTATCTCAGTCCGTCCTCTCTCTCTCTCTCTCTCTCTTCTTTATCATTTTCTCTACCTCGTCAATGCTTTCTCATCTCATGACCTATCTCCTTCATCTCTCTTTATTTCCCCCCTCTCTACCTCTCATATCTTTTGTATTTTCTAATTTCATGATCTCTCGCCCTCATCTCTCTCTCTCTCTCTCTCTCTCTCTCTCTCTCTCTCTCTTCCATCTTCTCCATCGTACGTTTTTCTTTATAATTTTTTAATTACGTTATAATATATATGTTATATAAAATCATTATAACCATTAGAAAGATAATTATTATAGTAAAATTGACATTTTTTTGCTTGTGCTGTCCATTGTTCACCAAACAATGTACTGGACAAAAGTTTGTATAGTGTTGTTCTGTCCAGTACTGTCCTATTTGCAAATCAAACGAACTCTTAGGGACATATTAGTCCTGCACTCTTGGGACACATTAGTCCTTGGTTATTATTTTTTTCAAAAGTGGTTTATGTAAACCAGAAACCAAAACATCAACGCGTAGAAGAAGGCAAAGGAACACATGCGGAGAATGAGAAGGAACGAAGGTGAAGGTGAAGGAAAGCGAAAGAGAAGGTGAACCTCATTTCTTCTTTTGGATCCATTTTTGTGTGTGAATTCAAGCAAGAGAAAAAAAAGTGTGTGAATTCAAGCCGCATTTTGATTTTTCGGTTTCTTTCATTGCATTGTTGTTTGATGTTTTAGTTTATAACTTTGAAGTTTGTGTCCTTCGTTGTTATTCCTTGTTCCTTGCGTTTTCCTTCTCTGTTCTTCGTCCATTCTCCATAGTTCCTCGCATTTTCCTTCTCATTCTCTACGTTCAACCTTGTGTTCTTTGGGTTCCTTTGTTTTCTGGTAGAAATCACTTTTGTTGATAACCAAGGACTAATGTATCCAAAAATGCAGGGATTGATATGTCCTTTTAAAAAGAATCGGACAAGTTAAATGAGAAACTAGTTTGGACTGAAAAATGATATTAGGACACGTGGACAATTAGATGATGTTTACTCACAATTTTAACTTTGGAAGTGTTGGAAAGTAGAATGGTTTTAGGAAGACTTTGGGAGGAAGGGAAGAGGAGACTATGGTTTCTTAAAATGAGAGGATACTTTGCTCTTTAGAACTTGATGTTTATTTGCTAACTTGCTTACTTGTTTTTGCTTAGTTTACAAATGACTAGCTCTCCCCTATTTATAGACTCCAAGGGAGAGTTCTACATCAATCTAGAAAATATTCTACACACTTCAAGTGAGAGAGTTCTACACACTTCTCTCAACTACTTATTTAATATTACATATTTCATTTCTACATTTCTCTACTACTCTCTAGAATTTTCTATAAACTAAAACACTAAAGCCAAATGGGCCTAACACTTGATTAGTCCAATGGGCCAAATCAAGTTTACTCTCCAACACCCCCTCTTAAACTTGATTTGTCATTCCAAGTAGGCTTCGCAACTTGATAAAGTCTTCATGCTTGAGGGGTTTTGTGAAGATGTCAGCAACTTGGTCTTGAGACTTCACATATTCGACTTGCACATCCTTTCTTGCTATGCACTCCCTTATATAGTGGTAGCGAGTATCAATATGTTTGCTCTGATCATGGAAGACTGGATTCTTTGCTAGAGCTATAGCTGACTTATTATCCACAAAGATCTTGGTCGGCTCTTCTTGCGACATCCCCAACTCCTTTAACAAATTTCGGAGCCAGACTGCATGGCAAACACATGATGTGGCTGCTACATATTCTGCTTCGCAAGTTGAAAGTGTGACTATCGGTTGTTTCTTTGACATCCAAGTGAAAGCTGTGTTTCCCATGAAGAACACAAAACCGCTAGTACTCTTCCGATCATCTCCATCTCCACCCCAATCACTGTCACTGTAACCAACAAGCTTATAATTATTATTTGATGAAAACCATAAGCCGAAATCCAATGTTCCTTTGATATAGCGAAGAATTCTTTTTGCAGCCTTGAGATGAGTTGTGGTCGGATTCTCCATGTATCGACTGATGAGTCCAGTAGCATACAAAATATCAGGTCTTGTGCATGTTAGATACCGCAAACTCCCAACCATACTCTTGAAATTTGTAGGGTTCACCTTTACTGCTTCGTCGTACTTTGATAATTTCATTTTACACTCTACTGGTGTGCTGATTGACTTGCAACTATCCATCTTGAACTTTTTCAGCATCTCCTTCGCATATCTTTGTTGTGAAATGAATATTCCATCTTCCTTTTGCTTTACCTCAATGCCAAGATAGTATGACATTAATCCAATATCTATCATCTCAAACTCCTTTACCATTTCCTTCTTGAACTCTTCAAACATACTTGGATTGCTTCCTGTGAAGACCAAGTCATCCACATATATGCACACGATCAAGATATCTCCATTTTTGACCTTGACATATAGGGCATGCTCGTGTGGGCACTTCGTGAAATTGTTTTCTTTGAAGTAGTTATCAATCCGACTATACCATGCTCTTGGTGCCTGTTTCAGTCCATATAGTGCTTTCTTTAGCTTGAGAACTTTGTCTTCATGACCTTTCACCTTGTAGCCCATAGGTTGTTCGATGTACACTTCTTCTTCTAGGACTCCATTCAAAAAGGCAGACTTCACGTCCATCTGATGAATTTTCCACTTGTTTTGGGCTGCTAGAGAGATTATTAGTCTTATGGTTTCCAAGCGAGCGACTGGAGCAAACACCTCGTCATAATCAATCCCGGCCTTTTGACTATAGCCTTTTGCAACTAGCCTTGCCTTGTATCTTTCGATTTCTCCATTGACGTTCTTCTTTGCCTTGTACACCCACTTGACACCAATAGCTTTATGCCCTTTCGGAAGAGACACGAGTTCCCAAGTGTTGTTCTTGTCGATGGCTTTAATTTCTTCGTCCATTGCATCCCTCCATCTCTTATCTTGCGCAGCTTCTTCAAAGTCCATAGGTTCACAGTCTGCAAAGAGGCAGAACAATGTGAGATTATTCGTTGCCTCGACTTCCTCATAGAGATCTTCAAGCCTTCGCGGTGAAAAAGCTTCTGTATTATCATACACATCTTGGAGACTTCGTGTACGTTTCACTCTCCTTTCACCCCCAGTGTCTTCTGAAGTGGACGTAGTTGGTGATGTGATCCCTTTTTGAACTTCTCCAGATGTCTCTTCATCAAACTGGGGAAAGAAACTGTACTCATTTTCATGAGGTCCAAAGTCCCATTGTCCTTCTTCATCGAAGACTACATCTCGGCTGACCACCGTCTTCTTGCTGTTCGGGTTGTACAACTTGTAACCATTTGAGTTTTGATCATAACCGACAAAGATGAATCTCTCACTCTTATCGTCTAGTTTTGCTCTTCTCTCATCTGGTATGTGAACATGGGCAACACTTCCAAAGACTCTCAAGTGTGAGATACCTGGCTTTCTTCCACTCCATGCTTCTTGTGGTGTCCTTCCCCATACACTTCTTGTTGGAGATCGATTTGACAGGTAGACTGCACACGCCACTGCTTCAGCCCAAAATTCTTTTGGCAATTTCTTGCTTTTAAGCATGCTTCGAGCCATGTCGAGGATTGTTCTATTTTTCCTCTCTGCCACACCATTCTGTTGAGGGGATCTTGGAACCGTCAAGGGACGTCTAATTCCATTCTCTTCGCAAAACTCCTGAAACTCTTTAGAAGTGAATTCTCCACCTCGATCAGTTCTCATAGCCTTAATCACTCGTCCACTTTCTTTCTCCACTGCAGCTTTAAACTTCTTGAAAATATTAAAGACTTCTGACTTCTGCTTCAAGAAATATACCCATGTCTTTCTTGAAAAATCGTCAATAAATAGGAGGAAGTAGTTATTTTTACCTAGTGAGCTTGGCTTGATTGGTCCACAGACATCAGCATGTATGAGCTCGAGTGGCTTTTTGGCTCTTGAGTTTGACTCCTTTGGAAAACTCGTCCTAAATTGCTTTCCAAGTAAACATCCTTCACAGAGTTGATCGAGTTTGTTGATAGACGGCAACCCTCTCACCATATTCGTCTTCGACATCAAACTTAAACCTCCAAAATTTAAGTGCCCAAATCTAAGATGCCAAAGCCATGCATCATCATTATAGCAAGCTTTGAGACACTTTGCCACGTCATTATGGATATTCAATAAGAACATCCTATTTTTTGACATTGGTACCTTGGTGATGAGATTGTTTCTCTGATCTCTGATGGAAAGACTGGAATCTTTCAAGTGAATGTCATAGCCCTTTTCTAAGAGTTGTCCCAGACTCAAAATATTGTTTTTCATATTTGGGACGTAGTAGACATTTGAAATAAAATCATGTCTTCCATCCTTTAGGCGGATTAAGATCTTACCTTTGCCTTTCACCTGAACTTTAGAATCATCACCAAATGAGACATTGCCACTCACTGATTCATCAAGGTCCACGAACATGCTTCTTTTTCCGCACATATGGTTGCTTGCACCGGTGTCAAGGTACCACATGTTTTCCTGGATTCCTTCGTTACTTCTACGTGCTAGAAGCACTGTTCCAATCGTCTGGTCTTTCTCTTCCACATAGTTTGTCTCCTCTTCTACTCTATTCTTTGAAAATCTACATTCTGAGGCATAATGGCCAAACTTCTGACAATTATAGCATCGAGTTTGAGATTTATCAAACCTTGTGTTTTGAGATCCTCGTCCACACCCTCTTGTTGAGCTTTCTCCCTTCTTGTAATTGTTGTTTGTGAAATTCGCACCTCGTCCATTAGTTTGGCGTCCAAACTGTCCTCGGCCAAAACCTCGACCTCTACCTCGACCTCGACCTCGATCTTGTAGGCCTCTCTCATTTCCTTGACTTCCTTCCTTCTCCTTTAGTTGTATCTTGAAGAGTTGCTCGGTGATCTCCTTCTTTTTCTTATGTTTCTCCTCATAAGCTTGCAATGATCCTTGGAGTTGTTCAATCGTCATGGTCTCCAAGTCTTTGGTTTCCTCGATGGTTGTGAAGATATGCTCGAATTTGGTATCCAAAGAGCGTAATATCTTTTCCATAATCCTTACGTCTTCTAACTTATCACCATTTCTTTTTAATTGATTTGACACGGCGATTACTCTTGAAAAATATTCAGAAATAGACTCCGACTCAGTCATATGTAAGGATTCGAACTCACCTCTTAGAGTTTGGAGACGCACCTTCTTTACCTTGTCTTCTCCTTTGCAAGACGTTTGCAGCTTCTCCCATGCCTCCTTAGCGGATGTCGCATTTGAAATTTTCTCAAACTCATTTTCATCCAATGCTTGGTAGATGAGGAAGAGAGCTTTCTTGTCTCTCTTTCTTGAATCCTTCAAAATATCCCTTTGTGCTTGAGTTAAGGAATCCTCATTTTGTGATTCCTTATAACCTTTTTCAACAATCTCCCAAACATCATGTGCTCCAAGAAGAGCCTTCATTTTGATGCACCAATTATCATAGGTGCTCCCTTTTAGAAGTGGAACTTGGAATGATGACACACCATTGCTCGCCATGACTTTGGAAGGATTTCTAATCAGAACCTTAGCTCTGATGCCACTTTGTTGGAAAGTAGAATGGTTTTAGGAAGACTTTGGGAGGAAGGGAAGAGGAGACTATGGTTTCTTAAAATGAGAGGATACTTTGCTCTTTAGAACTTGATGTTTATTTGCTAACTTGCTTACTTGTTTTTGCTTAGTTTACAAATGACTAGCTCTCCCCTATTTATAGACTCCAAGGGAGAGTTCTACATCAATCTAGAAAATATTCTACACACTTCAAGTGAGAGAGTTCTACACACTTCTCTCAACTACTTATTTAATATTACATATTTCATTTCTACATTTCTCTACTACTCTCTAGAATTTTCTATAAACTAAAACACTAAAGCCAAATGGGCCTAACACTTGATTAGTCCAATGGGCCAAATCAAGTTTACTCTCCAACAGGAAGGACGGATGGAGTAACTCGTTGTCATTTGAAAATGCAAGGGATTACTGTATCCCTAAAAAATTGTCTTAGAGCAATTGTGTCATAATGAAATTGTTTGTAAAACACAACTGAATTCTTAAATTAAATCTAGGGTCTATCTCCAATATTGTGTTGCATGGCCATGTCTCTCCACTTTCTTTCTCTCTTTGCACCCTCCAATGTTTGTTTCCATTTTTTCACGTTCAGTCCCTTCCCCGTATGTTTGTTTGAATCGATCTGCCACCCCTCTCAATGCTTCTGTTCATTGTTATTTATAGGCAGTATTAGGTGGTGCGGATGGGGAGTGAGAAAGAAGGTGCTAAGATGTTGGAGAATGAAAACACGGGCAACGGGGAGAGAGAGAGAGAGAGAGTGAGAGACATGGCCATGAAAGACAATATTAGAGATGAATCTTAGATTTAAAGTAAATATAAAATTATGTGAGGAATCCCATAGTAAAATATTGTCTTATTATACTGAGAAGTGAACCTGAGGATGAGAGGAACCCTAGTCTTAATTTCATAGATACAAGTAGGGACAAGGACAAAGCTTGTTAAAGTCTATTCTATGTTGGATGTATCAATATTAGTGTGAATGTACTAGTTGGAACTTGGATTGTTTTTATGTAAACTTGAACTTCTTTTGAAAAACATTGGTATGAATGAATTGCATTCATGTTGTTTTGAATGTTCTGTTAGCTTGGTTTTAAATGCCCTCTTGTATATGACATCCTTTCGCAGCAATGATTTGAGCCATAAATGGGTGTTTTGAAATGACCAAAATTTTAATATTTTTTTATCAGTGTCCAAAATTTTAATATGTAAGTTGCCAAAATTTTCCTTTACAAACTTGTGAATAGATATTGGTTGTCCTTTTATATTTATATATATGCTGTCTCTGAGTTGTGTTGGCTTCCTAACTATTTTGGTCATTGAATCTGGGTTAATGCTGAATACAACAGAAAATGCAAATGTTTTAAAAATTACGAATGATGCTGTTTGATTTTGATGTATAATTAGCTTAAGATTTAAACTGTAGAGGTATTAGTAGTAGTCTTGAGTCTTGACTTAAATTTTTGTATTCTGTAATAAAACCAATATGCCAATAAAACTTTGTTTCTATTCTCTTAAATTAAATGTTGTCACTTTGCTGCTATGTGGATTTGTCCTATTAACATTTAATTTTTGTGTTACATTTTAAATCAACTTTTTTGGCTGCTCTTGTAACAATTGGCACAATGCACTCAATCGAGACATCTTCTTCCATAGAAGGGGGAAATTTTATCAATCAAAGTGGCACTAATGACCATTTTACAACTGTCTCTGAAGGGATTTGAACTCAACACTTTGAGAATACAAGACTAGCTCTTACCACTAAGCTAGCACCTCAAGTGTATGCTATCACTCTTCTGCGATCACTTGTCTCGTGCTATTGGAAGATTATCTGGTAAAAGTGGTAAAACAAAGTTTGCAATTGAGAATGCATTCAAGACTAGAATTGTGATTGATGACCCAAAAATTCACATACTGGGATCTTTTGCAAACATTAAGATTGCCAGGGATTCTCTTTATAACTTAATTCTGGGATCACCAGCAGGAATGGTATATTCTAAATTAAGAGCAGTTACTGCTAGACTGGCAGAAAGATTTTGATCATCTGTTATCATGGCATTCTAGAAAACTTTTTTCTATTTCCATAGATTTCTTTAGAATCTTTCAATGATTTCAAGTATGACGATGCTAGTCGAAGTTAGTAATGTAACGTCAATGCTATGTTTCGCTTGTCAACATTAGTTACATGAGAAATGACATATAGTAAAAAAATAAACGTAAGAATAAGAGAATAACAAAACAAGATATTTAGTGTGTAGTATTAGTTGGTGTCCTATAATTTAGCTTCTAGCGTATTTCTTACAAAAACTATTCTTATTAAATAGCAGTGCTCTAATTACATTAGATCGATTTGCCAATTGTGTTAGAATCTTTATCAGGCTTCTATGTTGTTCTTTATGATTATCCTCTGGAAATCAAATAAGCAACCTAAAATACTTCGTTCATCAGCTTAAGCCTATTATTTAGGCTTATGTTGAATAGTAAGTGAAGTTGTTTGGCTGCAAAGATTTAAAATAAGTTAAAACAAAAATCAAGATTTAAAATATAACCCCAAAAGAATATAATTGCTTTTGTGGATTAGAACAAAATATAAACTGGTGAACGTAGATTTGTGTCATACGAATTGGCTATTAATGCATGACAATTCTTGTTTCGCACACCCATTGGGGTATATAAAAATGGTTAGTTCTTATTAATGGGATCAAATATAAGAAAACAGTTCGTTAAAGAAAAAAAGTACAAGCTAGTACGACAAAAGGACATATTATTGTAGCCCATCAAAAAAATAATGAAAGCAAGAACTGAAACCATGTTGTAATTTGTTCTGGGCCGGCCAAAGGCCCAATCTGCTTAAAGGTTGGCCGAAACCGACTCATCCACGAGGCAAGGAGAAATGATCTATTCGCTAGAATCAAGGGCTCAAATCAAGCCGCCTGAGATCCAACGGCCACCCGTGATCCTCTGATGCTATAAATAGAGGCTTTACCCCCACCAGCAGTGGTGGATCCAGGAATTTTTAGTGATGGAGGCAAAAAAATAATCTGCTATCTCCTTAGAAGAAAAATATTATAGATATTTAAAAAAAACATACTCTCATAATAAAAAAGAGTAGATACTCAAATAGATCCAAAAATGGACACTTATTTAGTCCATGAGAAATTAAAAGTATCTACTTGGTCATCACATATCGATCAAATTAGTCATTTTAAAATAATTTTAAGGACATTTTTATCCTATTTAGAGACTAGTTTGACTAATATTTAATTTTTTAATGATTAAACTAATAATTTTCTTTTTTTAGAGAGCAATAAAATTGGTATCAATTATTCTCACTTATATTTCTTATAATTTTGTGCAAAGATTTTAAAAAGCTTGTAGCTTATGGGGGCGAACCCTATTTTTTTATGGGGGCAAAAGATATTTCGATTAAGCATCACTAATAAAATATTTTTATGGCGTGGGGGCAATTGCCTTCACAAACCCCTATATGCATCCGCCACTGCCCACCAGACAGGTACACTTTTCTAACCTATACTGTTACTCTGCTCACTTTCCACCCCACTGACTTGGGCGTCAGAGTGTCATTGCGGGTACAACTCGGGCTGAGCTCCGCGCGCGGCCAACAATCTACAGATCGACTTGATACCTCAGCAAGCCATTCAAATCGTCCTAAGGTACAGTTCATAAATGTGCTAATCCAATCCTGAGAAAGCAGCGTTAAAAAACGAGAGAGAGAGAGAGAGAGAGAGAGAGAGAGAGAGAGAGAGAGAGAGTTTTTGTCGTTCATTGTGGTCCTACTCAGCTCGAATGATTAATCTCTCTAATTACGCGCAGAGAATAACCGATTTACACTAGAAATTGATCAATCTTTTCTTAAAAAAGAAATTGATCGAGCTGACTTATAATCATATACAAGCTTCAAAAATGGGTTTACTATCGCTCTCAACTAACTTCTCTATTCTTGTGTTCCTATGTCAATTGTCAATCACTTACTCTAAAATACCTAACACCCAATAGTCATGCAATATCGGTTCTATTCTTATTCTAGAAACCACGATAGTAATGGAAGACTTTAATTAATGCATAAAACAATGACGTTTGGTTAGGCTTGTTTGTCCAACCCCTCATGGGTGCAACGAGTGGACAATGAATCAAATGAGGTAGAGTCGCCTTTATTAATTTCTCAAACTTTCAGATGTGACATTCTATTTACTGTAGAACAGTTAAGTGCCATAAACAGTGATTTTCTTGTTCTAAAAGTAGAGAATTCATGTCCAAAATAAAGCTACCTTTGAACAAAAATTGAAATATAATGATTCAATTGAAGAAAAGAAAAAAGACAAGGCAGAAACTAGGGAAACTCTTATTGATTACCTTTTTTCCAATATACTCATGTAAAACTATGGTATATCTAGTGCTGGTTTAGGTAACTAAGGAAATTTTTAGTAACTTTTACTAAAAAATAATAATCAAGGGTATGGGAGTAATTTCCCTAAGAGAAACCTTCTGCTCCACAAAACTCTATAAAATTAACTCATTTTCAAACTAAAAACGAAAAACAGAACCCGTGAAACCCTTCTTCTCCGCCGTAACCAGAACCACCCAAAACCCTTCTCCGCCGTAACTCTTCTTCTCCGACCACCGTCGTCTGGTACGACCTTCCCCGCCAGAAAACCAGTTCCATTTCTCGCGACCGTTCTTCTGCCGCCGTTCTTCTCTCGCCATTTCTCGCGGTCGTTCTTCTGTCGCCGTTCTTCTCGCGGTCGTTCTTCTCTCGTACAACCTTCTTCTTCATTTCTTGTTATTCTTCTGCATCTTCTGCTTCAAGCTCAGGCTCTCGTAGGTTTCTCCATCTTCTGCTTCAAGCTCAAGCTCAAGCTCAAGCTCATTTCTCGCCGTTCTTCTCTGGTACGACATTCTTCTCTCTAGGTCTCGTAGGTTTCGCAGTCACCGGAATCGTACTCACCAAGTTCTAGTAGGGGACCGATTTTTAATAATATACTCCCTCCGTTCCTGATCTTTGGTACTTTTGGCCTTTTATTTTTGTTCCAAAACAATGGTACTTTTAAAAACCCAATGTACAATTCACCTAATTTTTCCTAATATACCCTCTATATTTATTTATCCTTTTAGAGTTCCAACGCATGAATTAATTGTCCCAAGACTATTTTACTTTAACTTCAATTATCCCAATACTACAAGTGAGGCATTTTAGTAATTAAACAACACAAATTAATGGTACCTTAATATGTGTGTAACAAGCCAAAAATACCAAAGATTAGGAACGAAGGGAGTATATGATAACGATTTGTTGTTGTTGCTGCACATTTCTCTTCTAGTGTTCATTTTGTGATTTATCTGTGTTCATTTGTGAAAGTATCTTACGATATGTGTTCTGAAGTTTTGCTGCATGTAACATTTTTGGTTTTGGGATTCCAGTAACCACAAATATGTATTCTGTGGTTGCTGTCCAGCAACCACAGAATTCATATTTGTGGTTACTAGATGTTTATTGATATTTGTTTGATAAGCAATGATATTTGTTTGTTTTTTCGGGGTAAAGTATGTCCATGTGTTAATTGAGATTAAGTGTGTGTTAATTTTTGATTCCACTTTTCAATTCTGATTCAACTCAGCTTAGGCGAGGTAACTGTGTAATTTTAGTTTTCTTAGGGTTTTCCCCTTTGATTCTCAAGATACTATTTCTGATGAGCTTTCAACTTGTTCATATGGTGATTGATTATATGGAAGGAATTTTACTTTTAGAGGTATGTGTACTGGTTTATTAGATTTTGTATATTCAAAGGAAATCCCATTAATAGAGACATTAATTAATATTGCATATGTAAAACTCAACATTTGGCTTGTTGAGACACACATGGTTTTCTGAAATCTTGTTCCAATAATACTGCTTGTTGAATTCCTCTTATGACTTGGTCTCTGGCACCTATAATTTTCTATTGTATAGTTCTAGAATCTTGATCTCTAGCACTTACGATTATCATAACTTAGCAACAACTACGAGCCATTGAAACTTCATTGAGTTTCAAGTAGACCAGTGGTGATATTAAAAGAGTCCAATGGCATTAGTCTTTGATTAAATATTAAACTTGATAGTTTGAAATATATTTGCCAAGTAATTGATACACTGTGCAATTTTAAATGAGACTGCTCGTTGTGTTTTATTTGCTTGCATGCCAAATATCTTTTGCTTATTTGAAATTGCTTATGATAGTTGCTCATGGGAGATGTCAAGAGACATGCTATCCAGCATTGTGTCTCTTTCTGCTGCTAGAAGTGCATGTTTATCTTATTAATGGAAGTGCATCTTATTAATGGTAGCTGTTGGTGTCTTTAATTGTGGTGGCAATGAAGTAGTGAATCCTTGAATGACTCAACTAACCTTTTGGTTTCTGGATTATGTGTGCTATTACACTTGCTATGAGCTGGTTTCCGGATTATGTGCTGCTGTTGTCAATGGTTCTGGGTGGGGACATCATTTTCTTTGCTTTCTTTTGGTTACATGTTTAGGTACTTATTGTGTTTGTTGTGTGAGCTGCTTTTGCATATGTTTAATTTTTGTTGCCCTTGTGGCCAGGTTTTGTGGTATTCTTGGGCATACTTATGCTCAATGTTTAGCTTCTTTTTATATTTATGTACTCTTTTGATTTATCCAAATAAAATGAAAGATACCATAGAAAATGAATGATCGATATGTTTGATGTTAATTGGTGTTGCCTTTTTTCAATAACTAATCTGAAGGTACATGAAGTTAAGAGCCCGGTTGATCTGTTAAGAGCCATAGAAAATGACTAGTAAACATCTAGTAACCACAAATATGAATTCTGTGGTTACTGTCCAATAACCACATAATTCATATTTGTGGTTACTGGAATCCAACTAGTGTTTATTTGTATCATTGTCAAGAATTAATCTCTAATTCCTTTGAAGGTGTCTAATTTTTTGTCTCTCATACTGTTGATACGATGTGTAAGTTGATATGTGATTGTGGATATCTTGCGTAATTTTTTGTCTCTCAATTTTAATTTCAATCAATGTGCATGTTTTTTTAGATAAGTAATTAAGGATGGTAAAGAGAGCACGAGAAGGAGCACGATACAGGCATTTGTGTAGACTACCAACGGTTTACACGTTCATGAATAACATTTTCGATAGCAATAAAGATTTGTTAGCATTAACTGGGTTTGGTGCTTTTACGCTACTCTGCAATTGGATTAGGATTCCTGGGGGAGTTCGTCATGTGTTAAGGAAAATGGACGCAATTTCTAAACTTTCTGGATTTGGAGTTGGCATAACATCTAGTTATGCTCTAAGCCCAGAAATTAAGCTAGAGAGTCCTATGTCACTCGTTCCTCTGGAAGTTGAAGAGTGTCCATTAGAAAAGGTTTATTTTTATATGATAAGCTACTAAATGAATGAGTGTTATAGCTATTGTCATTGTTCTTTATTTTTGGTTTTTGGATTCCAGTAACCACAAATATGAATTCTGTGGTTACTGTCTAGTAATGACAGAATTCATATTTGTGGTTACTGGAATCCAACTAGTGTTTGTGCATATATGTGGTTTGTGACATATTTGAAAAACACAAAATGCTCACATTTCAATAACAACAGAATCACAACATCACCAAATGCTCACTAATCACGGAATGTTTTTGTTTATTTGATGTTGTAGGTCCCGGAGTACTTGGAATACTGTCAATACCAGCTTGAGGCATTCAAGAAATGCGTTAAAAAATTGAAGAAGAGAATTGATAATTATGATGATGAAGATGATGAAGGTGAAGATAGTGATGATGATTATGAAGCGGATGATGATGATGATGATGAAGAGAATGATGCTGATGATGAAGAAGAGGTTGATGATGGTGTTGATGATACTATTCAAAAGCGTGATGAAGAAACTGAAATGAGACGTGAAAAACGCTCAAAGATGAAGAATGATGGTAAAATTCCTAATGTGCCTCATGCAAATGCGGAGGACAAACAACATAACAACAAGAATAGTACAAGTGGAAGCCAACAGATTTTGTGAAGAATTGAAAGCTAGGCTCTTGGAAAAAGGAGGGGGAATGCTAGAGGAAAAAAGACGAAAGTGTAGGAAAACAATGTAATTTTATGTTATTAACCACTGCGCACTATTCTGTGGTTACTGGCCAGTAACCACAAATATTAAGTTTGTGGTTTTTGTTAGGATTATGCTACTTACCACGGTTAGGATTTATATGCTACTTACCACGGTTAGCATTGACCCGTACCACTTACCACGGTTAGGATTTAATGCTACTTTTGGATCAAAATCAACCATCAGTGTGAATTTGCTCTTGATTATAATTTGTTTGTTTAATTTTCATTATCATTCCTTTACTTTTATGTTCGTGATCTAAATTTCTTGTTTAAAAAAATGTCATTCTTCTTGTGGTTTTTGTTCTGGAATAGTCTCTTCTATTACAAAAATTATATTGATTTAATCAATCTTGTAACAAAAATTTAATGGTACAAAAAAGGAATCATATTAGTATAGTATTTGTAATTGTATTATAATGGATCCTTTCGGATGAAAAAAATGCTAGAGACAACATTGGTATTATACTACTAGACTTATGGCAAGTTGCAATTCTCTCAAATGTGGGCATCTTTGGTTGGCGGTTGTTGCTTGATAAACTTCAAACCCGTGATAACATTGTTTCTAGAGGGGTTCTTCACGGATCTCACGATACATGATGTCGCTTTGTTTTGAGATGGAGGAAGCCTCGTTTCACCTCTTCTTTCGGTGCAAGATATCTAGCCATAGAAAATGACTAGTAAACATCTAGTAACCACAAATATGAATTTTGTGGTTAGTGGACAGCAACCATAGAATGCATATTTGTGGTTACTGGAATCAAAAAACCAAAAATAAAGAAGACAATGCAGAAACATAATCTCAGTAGACCAAAAACAAAACAAAACCAAAACTATAGGCCATTTAAAAGAGTTTTGATATGAAGAAAACTCAAAGTCAAAGGAAAGATATGCACTATGGCACCTATCACAAGTTATTGCCATGATCAATTTGGATACTTTCTCAACAGCAGAGAAACAGGAATCATGAGAAGATGGGGGCAGAAGCAGAAACAACTATGGCGCTAGCAACGACGGACGGACGGGTGATGGCGGCACTACTATCTTGCTCTCTAAATCTCGGACTGCTTCTGAATTTCAATTGCCTTCTTGCATTGCTGTTTCCAAATTAGATGTCTCTTCTCTGATTGGGACATAAACCTGATCTTGCTCTTGCATGGGTTTTGACGCACCTTTATCTTTTTACTTGGATATTCTACTTCATCTTCTTCAACTGTAACGTTCAGCAAACACTAACATATATAAGAATGACAAAAATCTTAAACAAAAACTAAATGTGAGATGATCACTAATACCAAACAACATCATAAAAGTTAAGAGAAAATTATTTTATCTAAAAATAAACTTGAAAGAAATGGCAATTCAATGTGAAACAAGAACATAATCAAACACTAGTTGGATTCCAGTAACCACAAATATGAATTTTGTGGTTACTGGACAGCAACCACAAAATACATATATGTGGTTACTGGAACAGAAGTGAAACAACAACCCTTCCACCAAGAAATTATGTTGCTGGGAACTTACATATGCTGAAATATTTCCTTTTTCCAGATAAATCTCTCATCAAATTTCCACCACAAATTGGACGGTGGCCAAAGAGAGAAGTTGCAGCAATTGAATCAACCATTTTCTTTACCTCTAACCCTAACTAAATTAATCAAATTTTGATGGCAAAGAGCCTTTAAAGGTCAAATGAGTTACACAATAGAAGGAGCCAATTTCACTTAGAATAGAGCTAACCAACGAAAGATTCAATATTGAATTTCAACCACGAATTCAGGGCACAAACTATTATCTGGAAAAGAACATCATCTTGGAAGCAAAACGACAAAGAGAAGCAGAGTTTTACGGAACAAAACTCTGGAGCTTACGGAAGAAAACGACAAAGATGTATACTGGAGGAACAAAACTTACAAAAGTGAAGACGTCGCCGGAGCTTTGCGGCGTGCGCTACAGAGAGAGGAAGAAAACACTGGTGCGCGACGGAGAGAGTAAGAAAACGCCGGTGCGGCGTGGTGGTTGCCGTTGAAAGGATGGTGTGCGATGAAGAGAGTTGTGCACGATACTATGGAGGGATAGAGGAATATGGGGTGTAAAATTACCTAGATACCCTCCTTAATTGATGGCCTTTGGATCAAATTTCACCAAAAAAACACAGATCTAATGACTGATACTAATTTAGTAATTAAAACTAAGGATTTCCTTGGTTACCTAAATCACTCTCGTATATCTATGCCACGTAGCTGATGGTAAACTTGTGGGCAACAACAAGTCATTTTGCATGGAGAATAAGGTAGTGTTTTTGACCCCCATTTTATTTGAGCTTCTCTTCTCAGAAGGTAGCCCTCTTTGATAAAAGCTCTTTAAAACGTAACATTTGTTTAGATTAGGGTTTTAAGTCGGATGTTGAGATTCTAACGTGATACATTTTTTTTAATTAGTTCTTCAATAACCATTTCAAAAGGCCTGATAAAACATTGTTTTTTGGTCTTTGGAAAGGAGTTTGAAATCAGTTGTCTAAACAACTGATTTAAAACACTAAGAGAAAGAGAGTCTTCACCCTAGCTGCCCAAACGATTTGATTTTGATCATTTTGAGTAGCTAAGAATGGAAAAAAGTGCCAAAAAGACAGTAACAACAAAGCAAATGGGCGGAGGGTAGGCTTGTAATGGAGTAGTCTTGGCTACCCCTAAATTATTTTTTTAATAATTATGTATATATTATTTAGTTACCCAACTAAGTAGTTCACTTGGTGGAGTGAAAGAGACATCATTGGTAAAAAAACATAGGCGCTCTCCCCTCCCCTCTAACAACTAACACACTAATTTCTAACCATTTTGCCTATATAAAAACAACAACAGTAAATCCATTAGTCTACTATTAGCCAAACAAACATGAATCATAAACTATTATATTAAAATAACAATATTGTCATTTTTTTACTTATTTATTACTTATTTACTAAGTTTGATATATTAGTTTCAAAAATGTCTAATTAAATTTCTGGTCCCAACTTTCTTAGTTGTGCATTTTTGCCCCCTTAGTTTTTAGTTTCATTTTTGGTCCCAAAGAGTGATGAATTATTTGCACTTTTAGTCCTTAAAAATCTTGAATTCTGGGAAAATGAGAGATAAAAAAATGTACGATCCATAATTTTTGGGAACGAACAATGCAATGAAAAAGTCACAGGGACCGAAATTGCCAAATTGGGAAAGCTGAGAGAGCAAAATCACCAAAAATAAAATAGCAGGACCAAACTCGTCAAACGAAGAAATTTGAGTAATCAAAAATATAATTAACCATTTAAATTTAGCCCCCTCATAAAAATTGGGCTAGCTCTGCCGCTGACAGCAATGTGAACAACAAAGACTCAAAGACAAGACAGATACACGAGCTGGTGACAATAAGTCGAAAGGACAAAAAAAAAAGAAATTGTAGAAATAAATAGCAAACAAAACTGAAAAATAAACGTAACACAAAGCAAGTGTGAACCCAAAAAAGTGATTGTTTTTGTTTTGCGTCTAACAAGTTTCGAATTCGCGCAAGCGAGGTTATGCAGTGATGACACTCTAAGGACACACAATCGCTATTTGGACTCAAATTAACAATCATGCACAACCATACAACATTGTGCACAAATTTGGGGATGGGCGGTTAAGAATAGCAGTGGACCAAGAATTTAAAGTTTGGACGGTCGTCACCATCCAAATATATTAAAATCAGAAGAAAAGAACTCAAATAAGGTGAAGAAAAACTTCAATGGCAACAATGATGACAAGAGAAGAGAGAGGCGACTCCAAAGAAGAACATGCGATAAAGAGGAAACATCGAGGAAGTGAAGGGCCAACCACCACGCCTAGATTCATTAAAGTTTTTTCTTAATATCAAGTATTATTTGAGTAGTTCTTTGATGAAGAACCACCACTCCAAAGAACTTTTTCTTAAATTTGGAGGCCTAAAACTAGGGTTTGGACCGCTTGCTTTGGTCGACCCAGGTTGCCCAAACAATCAATTTATAATCATCTTGTTTCATTACAATTGTCACTGTATAATTTTTTAAATCAGTTAATTTTACAAAAGAATAAAATCATATATTATTTTCCCATTTCTACACTAGTGTAAGTAGCTTATTTTTATAAAAGAGAACAAGCAAAATTACGTGTTTGATCCTATAAGTAATTTTAGATTTTGGATCCGTTGTTCTTTATCTTGTTTTTTTTTATTTGTTACTTTAAGCTCAAAATGTTTGCAATGTTGACATTTTTTTTACAATTTCCATTAAATTTCATTAAAAAATGTCATGTGCTTATGGGACAGTAAACATTAGATTAGTATTATTTCTTTTTTATTTTTTGTTAAAAATAGCGAAACTAACAAACAACATTAATTAACTTAAATTTAAAGCTCCTATTTTTAACTTTAAAGGAGCTTTAAGCCAAGAAAAAGAAGTACCATGGGTCCATGGCAAACTTACATTTTGCACAAGTTCATTTTTATAAATGAATTTGAATTGAATGATTTTTAGCTGACATTGGCGATTTTAATTTTTGGCCCAAAGATAGAAAAACTATGATTGTTTTTAATACACATGAAATTGCTTAGGAAATTTCCAACCTATATAGTATTGTCATTGAGTGGTTTTGGGGCAGGGACCACAAATCGCGTCAATGGCTACCAATTTCAAAGTTGGCGGATGCGCGATTCCGCTCTTCTTCTTTCCTCGTGTACCACATTCACATTGAATTATCACTGCATGTGGCGCCAAATACTTTTGTTACGCGTAAATCCTCTCACGCGTTTTCATTTTTCACATTATTATATTGATCTCAATGCTCAAAACAACACTTATTAACTAATTGTGGAGGGTTTGATACTCGCCTTAGGTATGAAATACTTTAAATCTTTGAGTTAGCTGTCTCACCCTTTGAGGCACCTCCAATTCAGTGAGGGGATTAGTCACTACATTCGGCGGTGGATACCCTAGTCTCGACAAAAAAAAACACATTACAAAAAGAAAGTTAAGTCAAATACTATGATTTTTTTTAAAAAAATACGAATAATTTCAATAGTATTAAATAATAAATTTTCATTTGTCACTTTCGGTCCATCGAACTTCAAATTAGTCGAGGGTCATTTCCCCCCAATACAATATTGGAGTCGAAGACCTCTAATCCAATAAAAAGTTCTCACATTAATTCGAGCTCAAGGTACTATTGAAAGTTAAGCAAAAATAATTAAGACATTTCCTTTGTAGTATGTCTTAGAAAGTGGATTGGGCCTAACTCAACTCAACAAAATCGACTTGTAATGTGAGGGTTGCCTCACACTTAAAAAGTCTTTTGAGACCATATATCTAGTCAATATGGGACTTGAGTTTTTTCCAATATACTCCCTCACGCCTAGCACTATTGGGCTTGGTGCGTGGATTATAATGGTGGGTGGCCCGAATGATCTAGGATTGACTTTGATACCATCTTAGAATGTAGTTTGGGCCTAACTCAACCCCACAAAATCGACTTGTAAGATGAGGGTTGTCTCACACTTATAAACTCTTTTGATACCATATCTCTAGTCAACGTTTTACTTTGTTTTTCCAATAGTATGACTTAAAAATTAAAATGATACATACCAATCTTTAAAATATAAATCTTGTGGAGGCCTACTAATAGTGCGACGGATTTTGCGACTGAATTGGTCTCCTCGTTTTTTCAGAATATTAGCGAAGGAATTGGAGGCCTTAGCGGCGGAAATTCCCTCGCAAAACGTTGGGCGCCAATTTGAATCTGCGTGGCACAGAAAACGAGGAGATTAGCGACGAAATTGCTAATCCCTCGCTAAATTTTTTGCCATTTAGCGACGGAATTGCCTAATCCCTCCTAATTTTTTTAAAATTTTGTTCCTGGAATCCGTGTCTCACTCACTCTAATCACTCTTCATCACACTCACACTACTCACATCACAACTCACTCTTCTTCTCTCTTCTTCACCTACAACCAACAACCAACCACCACCACCATCCACCACCTCCACCACCGTCCACCACCACCACTCTTTCTCCTCTCTCTCCTACGACCTACTCTCTCTCCTCTTCACCCTTCCTCTTCCTCTACTCTCTCTCCTCTTCACCCTTCCTCTTCCTCTACTCTCTCTCTCACCTACAAACCCTAACCCACAACCCCACCACCACTATCACCTACGACCTCCACTCTCTCTTAACCCCAATTTCTTCCCTCTTTCCCTCTTCCTCTCTCCACCTTGCTTCCACACCACCACCACCGGAGCTCTCTTTTGTAGGTGTAGTTATTATTTTTTATGATATTGTGTTGATTTGTTGATTTTAATTTTTTATTTATTGAATTTGTTTTTTTTTTATTTATTTTTTGGTTGAAATTGAAATTTGTTAGAATTGAAATTTGGTGTTTGAAGCATCACAACCGCACCGGAGTGTGCACCGTCACTAAACCACCGCACCGGACTTCAATCTCGCTCATAACGGTTAGTTTTTAAAATAAATTGTTGTTGTTGTTGGTTAGGATTGAATTGGTTAGGATTGAATTATTTGTTGTTGTTGTTGTTGTGTGTTAGGATTGAATTGATTAGGATTGAATTATTTGTTGTTGTTGTTGTTGTTGTTGTTGTTGTTGTTGTGTGTTGTTATGAATTGTGAGTTAGTTGCTAGAATTGTGTTTGTTGGAATTGTTGTGAATTGTAAAATGAATTTAAATGTGAATGTTAGTAATTGAAATTGTTGTGATTTTAGTTGTGAAATTTGAGTTAGTTGTAAAATGAATTTAAGTGTAAACTGAATTTGTTGAAATTGAAATTGTTGTGAGTTAGGATTGAGTTAGTAATTGAAATTGTTGTGAGTTAGTAATTAAAATAGGTTTAGCAGAATTTTTTTTTTGGATTAGTGAGGGAATTAGCGAGGGATTTGGTGAGGGAATTAGCGAGGAGGGATTTAGCGAGGGAACTAGTGCCTCGCTAATTCCCTCGCAAATGGCCATTAGGGAGGGATTTGGGTCATTTTGCGAGGGAAATTTCCCTTGCTAATCCCTGTTTTTTTTTGTAGTGATTACATTAAAATTTTGAATTTTTTTTTCCCGATAATCAGATTGGTGAAAAACGAAAATTAATTTCGTGATTTATTATGTAAAGTGTGATGCTAGCAATTTTTTGAGGTTCTTTAGAGTCCAAAACAAAATTAGATGTCAAAAAAATAATAATTTTTCCTCAATAATCGGATTGCTAAAAAATGAAAATTAATTTCATAATAAATTATGTAAATTATGATGCTGGCCAGTGTGTTTTTGCAATGCTTTTTCAAATACTCAAAATTCATTCCTAAATATCGAAAAAAGTTTACCTGTTCGAATACACAAAGTTTGTTCCTCAGTGACTGGTTTGGTGAAAAAAATAAATTCAAAAATATATATAAAGTACAATGTTAAGTAGTGTTTTTTTTATGCTTTATTGTTTCTAAAAAAAATCTGCTATTCAAATGTCAAAAATTTGTGACTCAATAACCGATTTAGTGAGAAAATATATAATTTCATGATAAAATACGTAAAATATAATGCTAAGCAGCATATTTTTGGGTACTTTAGTGTTTGACAAAAAAATTACCGTTCAAGTACTCAGAGTCCACTCCTCAATAACCGATTTAGTGAGAAATAATAATTTACCGTTCAAGTACTAGGAGTGAGGTCGTTTTAACCTATGTTTCAAATGATTGCTTCAAAATCCATTGTCCGATGACTACTGCACGTGTTCTTTAGAATAATGCGCAATCAGCCGCCTCCAATTTAGATGCTCTACCCTCATCGAGGCTGCCGTCCCATTCATAGGACTAACTATTCTCATCATGAAGAAGTTGGCCAAAGTGCTCACAATCCTATTATTATGTAATGACTTTTTTTAGTGGCATGTACCTTCAAGACATTTTATCTTTGTTTTGTTTATTTTGCTCTATCTTCAAACCTTTGTTAGAACTTTTATTGCTATGAGAATGTAATATTTAGACCTTTTGTGTGGCATTTTTCTATTTTTTTCGCCCCGTGTACTGCGGCACGTGTAAGTAACACGGCTAGTACAACTAATACCATGTGTTTCAATGAGCCGTGTTTGGTTTGGTTTTTGTGTGCAATTATGGCTCTCTTTAATGTTTGTTAACATTTCTGTTCCAATTTCTTTTAAATAAAAATATCGTTTTCTTTTTACAACAAATTGAGAGAAAAACAAAGTCACTAAAAAATTTGTCTTCTATTTAGTAAAAATGATTTTCAACCACGGAATCAAATGAAGAAGCAACTCCTAGTCGCTTTTCCCTTCAAGGTGCTTCCAATCCAGCGAGGAGATTAGTCACTGCGTTCGACAGTGGATACTCTAATCTCGACAAAAAAAAAAACTGCTAGTCACTTTTGCATTAAACACTAGTTTCTAAATCTTTCACAGCCACTTATATTTCGTTTTGAATTTAATTTATTTACACTATTAATTATTAATTAATCATAGATTAAGCAAATGAAATAGATTAAACAAATAAAATTGGAACAAGTATATAATAAAGTAACTAACACTCAATATTCAATGATTAAATAATGCACACAAAAAAAACTGAAGATTTTCTGAAACTACTGAACTTTTAGGTTTGATCCGCAGCGTTTGACCTAATTGATTGATAAACTATACATACAAAATATATGTGTTTCTCAAATCTATATGAAGGCCACAACAATCTGCAAATGGCCTTTACTACAAATGACATAGTTAGGAGAACATTTTTGGCTGTATAACCTAAAGTTCATGATGAATTAAAATCACTATAAGTTAAGGTCAAATTGCTTGGAACATGAACCTTCAGGTTCACCTCCGGAACTACTACTACCCCCTTGCTTTAAAGGGTTGTTAAGTTGGTAAGGTCCTCTAGCAATCACCCTGCAACAATTCAATATTCAATTAATTAGTATTCAGCAACATAAAATTACCAATTCCTAAAAAATAAAAAGACTAGGTCAGCCCAGTTATCTATTGGACTGTGTTTTGATAGTCAAGTTGAGCCCAAAACACTATGCCAGCAGGCCAGCCCAGCACAACCCAATTTTTAACAAACGAAAACACAAAAAATGCTCAAAAACAATAAAAAGACAGACTCAATCAGGCCCATGAGCCAAGTGGGCTAGGTCAAAATGTCTCGATTCTTTCTGGGTCTCAATTTTTTTGAGCCCAACATTGCGCCATCGGGCCGACTCGTTGGCTTGTGGCCAAAATTGGCAATCACCGGCAGAGAACCTGGCTGACCACTTTTAGTGGGGTTTCCCCTTCTTACACATTTTATTCATCCACAAGACTCAAACTCGAGACTTTGTTTGGGGGATCTAAGTCCAGTTCTACTAGGACCAACGTAATGTCCGTATAACATAAACAATATAGTAAATATGAAACTGGTAGTTAGTCCTTACCTATCTTTTCTCTTCTCAAGAAACTTAAGAAGTGAAGCTCTCCTTGGATATCTCATATCTGTTTTTGACAAAATAAGTTGTAACATTGAATTAGTGTATGAACTTCTACTTAGTTGATATAAACCAGTTTTACACCGACATCTAATAAGAGTAATTAAGGATATTAAATACCTGAACCAACGGCTTGGTTTCCAGGTCGAGGGGGTTCGAACGCAGTGTTTGTTTGAGGCGCTTTGGACTCCTTCAATTTATCACTAATGACTGGAGCAATGGAAGGACTTGCTTCAGTGCTGGGAGTTTCAGAGGCTAACTTGGTGGCCAATTCCATGATCTCTGTCGCCTTCGTAGGTGCAAAAGCGTCAAATACTAACATTTTTCCGGCATAAAATATTGTCAATTGAGGACTTTCAGACCCTGCTGACCTAGAATAACAAAAAGAAAGTTCAATATAAGAACAATGTTTTCACTTTTCAGGTAAATTCTAACAAATTTTCCAATGACTATATTTAAATAGTAATCTCTTAGATGCTATATTTTTTTAAATAAATGTTTATATTTAATTTTTTTTACGAATAATCTGGATGAATATGGATCTCATATAGTTAACTTTATTTTGGTTATAAATTATTTTTATTGTATGGTTGAGATCTGGTGATACAAAATATACAAACAAACAAACAAAGCAGATCTAGTTACAAATGCTGTTCTTTCTTGCATACAAATCAACATTGAAGGGTAGTATTATCACCATTCACCAGCCTATGTTTCAATTAATATCCATGAAGAAAGTTAGGTAGTATTGGTTGAAGCATGGGTATCTAAGTAAGTAATTTAATGAGGAAAAAAATTTATTTCCTTTTTTAAAAAAAATCTTTCTAAATTGGCTTAATAGTCAGAACAATTGCAGAAATTAAAATTATCACACACACCTGTTATTAGATTTCTTAATGCAAGGGTTTTCCACTAGCTGTGGAAGAAAATCCATAGCAGAAACTTTTTGTCTCAAAGCCCCTTCTGAGTTTTGTTCCAAGTTACCTAACAAATCCTTAGTAGTTGCTGAAATTTCCACAAACAGAATACTTCTATCAGTAATTTTCACAAACTTTATGAACATTTTCATGTAATTTAGCAAATAATTTTTCAATACTGAACCAATAGCAAAAATTGGATGATGAACAATTCTCATAATTAAAAACTTCTTTAAAACCCCAAAAAAAGATTAAACTTAAATTCCATAGTTCAACTTAAAAAGAAAAAAATCAGAAAAAAATTGTACCTTTAGGGTCTAATTTCCCCAACATTCCAGGGGCAGAATCTGCAGAAATTCTCTTTTCTTTCAAGAATTGGCTCAAAAGGGTACAAGTCTGTGAGAAATTGGATTTCTCCGGTGCTTTACCGGACCTCCGGGCATCGGCCACCGTATTAGGGAAAGTTGACATTTTTAACAGAACCCCACCAAGAAGAAATCTATGAACTCAGATAATTGCTTATCAAAAAATATCTCTTTGATGATTTGCTTGGTGACCCTATTGGAAGAGAGAATGAAGAAATTTAGGTAGCTTGAGAGTTTTTAAAGCATGTTCTTGAATTTGTTTTGGTCTGAGGGATGAATGAGTGTGAGAGAGAGACCATGTGGTCTTTATCTTTATAATTTTTTTAATTTTTAATTAAAAATATTCTTTCACTTTATTATTAAAATATTGTGCTCGAATAATATATTGTTTTTTATTTCGAGCACGTTTTTTCTGTGTTGGAAAAAGCAGACAGTGGACCAGATCAAAGTTTAGTCCATTAACTCTCCCCCACCTATTTGGCCAGTGGTCCAATCAAACCATATACACTCTCCTTTCCCTTTAATTCTCTCCCCTTCCTAGTTTGCCCAATGGTATGTTTGCTTTTAGCTCTCTTTGCCAAGACTTATCCGCTAGCTTATAGCATATAGTTTATAGTGCATTAGCTCATTGTACTAATTGTTTGGCACTACTAACTTTTAAGCTATGTTTGGTAAAAGAGAGTTGATAGCAGATAAGTTAGCTTATAGCGGATCAAATTTTAAGTGTTTGGTAAACTTAGCGGTTGAACTAACTTATAAATATAAAATGACACAATCAATGTTTGTGTCATTTTACAATCCTAGAAGAAGAAATAATTGGGTTTCAATTATCGATAAGGTGAGAAAGATGCTTTCATCTTGGAGTGGGTGTTTTTTGTCTATCGGGGGTAGAGTGACTCTCATTAACTCTGTCCTCAATTGTATTCCGCTTTACATGTTCTCCTTTTTTAAGGCTCCCAAGATTGTAATTCAAGATCTAGTCAAGATTCAGAGAGATTTTCTTTGGGGGGTTCTAGTGAGGGTCGTCCCGTGTATTGGGTGTCTTGGGACAAGGTTTGTAGGCCCAAGAAGGATGGTGGTTTGGGGGTGAAAAACTTGGAAGCCTTCAATTTAGCTCTTTTTGTGCAAGTGGAAGTGGAGATGCATCGAAGACAACAATGCAAGTTGGAGGCAGCTTCTTTTACATCGGTATGGTGATTTGAGACAAATTTTCACAAGGGCTCAGTTATGTAGAAGTGGTTCGAAGGACTCTATTTGGTGGAGAGACTTATTACTTCTGGAAGATGGGAATCCTTCGTGGCAAGGAGCCTTTGTTTCTGCGCTTAGGCCTATGTTGGGGAGGGGAATTTGATCTCGATTTGGAGACATAAGTGGGCTAGTAATGAGACTTTTAAGGACCTTTTTCCTAGTCTTTTTGAAGTGGCAAAATTTAAACAAGGTGGTAGTATTATAGAGCAATGGTATTGGCTTGATAACATCTGGTTTTGGAACCTTGAGTGGAGTAGGCATCTGTCTGTGGTGGAGAAGGTTGAGCAGGATTTTCTTTTGACACTATTCAGCCGTTTCATCCTGTCAATTCTGATCAGGATTGTTGGCGGTGGAGGCTTGAAAACCTTCATTCTTTTTCTGTTAATACTGCTATATGCTTTTACTGAATTTGTTACAACATGATAGGTTAGATAGTGATATCCAGAGAGTGCTTGCTGACATGTGGCAGCTTTCTATCTCCACTAAGGTGGGAGTTTTTAGGTGGAGATTGTTTTTGGGGAAGTTCCCAACTCGTGATAATCTTATTTCTAAGGGCATTATCAATGACCCTCATGGGGCTTGTTGCCCTTTTTTTTTGAACAGGATGAGTCGATTTCCCATCTTTTTTTCCTGTGCAGGTGTTCTAGGTTAGTTTGGCGTGATGTTCAGAACTGGTCGGGTTTGGTGATTTCAGATTATTTTGTAGGTGTCGAGCATTTTCGGGCTCATGGTTTGCATTTGGACTCGAAGAAGGCGCGTATATTGAAGTACTTGATTTGGATGGCTGTTACTTGGTGTATATGGCTGCATCGGAATCATATTCTGTTTAGAGGTCGAGTTTGTAATTCGCAGGAGGTTGTTAACCAATTTAAGTCTATAACATGGACTTGGTTCGTAAGTATAGAGGGTTGTAATTTTAATCTTTCGATCTCTGATTGGTGGGGTAATCCTATTATCTGTATGAACTCAGTTTGATTGTTTTTTAACCTCATTCTTCCTGGAGTTCTCTTTCCTCCTTGGGTCTTTTTCCCATGGGGTTTTGGCCCCTCGTATTTGTACCGGTTGGGGTGCTCGTTTGCACTCCCTTTTATATAATTTTTGCTTATAAAAAAAAAACACAATGGATATTTGTAATTAATGCTTGAATATGAGAGAAAAGTATCATTTAATGGTGGATAAATAAAGAATTTAATTAAAATAATAAAGGTAAAAGTGGTAGAAAAAATGAAACGTTATAAGCTAGTGAAAAAACGCTATAAGCTCGTATTGTCAAACAGCTACCACGAGCTTATCCGCTATAAGCTATCTGCTATTAGCGTTTTTTCACTAGCTTATAGTGTTTTTTGAAACATTACTTGAAGTAACGTTTGAGCTAATAGCTTATAGGGATTCATTTTTTCTCTCAATTTTACCCTCATTACGTTAACTAAATTCCTTGTTTATCTTCCATTAAATGAATTTCTCTCTCATTTTTAAGCAATGATTACAAACGTCTATTTAAGCAATTTTATATTTATAAACTATTTTAATCGCTAATTATACCAAACATTTTAATTCCAACCGCTAGCGTATTCGCTATCAGGTCATCCGTTATAAGCTAATTTATCCGCTATTTGCTATCTGCTACTTTTTGCCAAACTGAGATAAAATTGATTTTGATGAGTTGATGCTAAAAGAGTTGATTTTATTAAAAAAAATGAGTTTAAAAATTAAATTGCATTTGGCAATGATCGTGACGATAAAAAAATCTACAGAATTCTTAGTAATTGTTAGGCAACATATTGATAAGTTCCTTTTGAAAACGAAATGGTCACTGAAACTATATTTGAGTTTGTGAGTACATTACGCGAGACAAATAAATTAGCATCTCACAAGATCTTTTCAAAAAAGCTTATGTTTTAGGCAAAAAAACCATGTTGGGGCAAAAAAAAAACTTATTTATCAAAATAATGCATGTGGGTTATTTATCAAAGTAGGGTAAATTTATAAAAATGATTATACCTATTTATAATTTAATTACGTTAATATTTATAAGAGATTAAAAATTGGAACATAATATAATATAGAAAAAAGACTGAAATAAACAACAAAATTTTCAGAAATACAAGAATAGAAAATAAAAAACGAAACGAGAGGAAAACATGATCGAAACTACTTCCACGAAACATTTTCTGGTACTGGCCATTGGACCGCTGGAGGGATAACCCGACGGATGATTTCATCGGTGGAAATAGTTGTTTCGACGCACAATTCGATAGGACTCCGAGTATGAGGTTGAAACATCTCATGCTGCTGAAACATCTGTCGAACGTGTTTGTCAGTCTTGATAGTCATTACGCACCACCGAATACGATTACCTTCGCCGGTCCGGGGGCAGCGATAAACGATACGAGTGATCGTTTGCTCCTCACCCTCCAGCTGTGCCTTTTCCGTTAGCTTTTCGTTCAGTTCGGCGAAGGTGATGTTGTTCTTAAGGCTGGAATAAATGGTGTTTGGACCACTAAAATACACACCATCTTCTTCCCTGTACATAACATGGGCCTGACAGTGAAGTGTGCAGTAGTGGTTGATGACTGTTTCCGGTATGATTTGTTGTGGTGGGGGTGGTCGCAGAATATGAATGATTTCTTCCGGAGTGCGTATTGTGTCTACGTACAGCTCCAAGAGACTACGTCCCATTGGAATGTTAGCATGACCTTCCATCATTGCGCGAACGTCGTCGTCGCTTTGGATCTCCATGACAGAATAACGGAATGTCCCGTCATCTCCACAATTGTACTTTCTGTAACGGATACGCTCCACGTCTTTACGCCACCCTCCCTCTGGCCGTATTTTTCTCTCAGCCTTCTCCTTGCGTCGGGCGAATGTGATGTCCTTATTCATCCTATAAAAGATATGATTAGGACAACGAAAGACAACACCATGTTCATCGGTGGTTACAGTTCCACTGTGATAAAGTGCGGTTAGGAATTTGTCATTTGAGTACTGGGTTGGGCACAACTGCCATTCCATTTCAGCGGGTTGGGCGACAGTGTTTGGGAAGAACCAGAGAAGAGAAGATTAATCAGAAATATAGATTGAGGGTAAACTGTTGGTGTGAATTTTAGTGTAATGTGAGAACGTATTTATAATAGGGGTGATCGTATGTAAGCCGTTGATTTTGGATGATCTTAACCATTGATTTTAGGGTTTAGTGTCGGCAAAATCCTGGCCGTTAAATAGTGTCGGCAAAATCTAGGCCGTTAAATAGTGTCGGCAAAATCTAGGCTATTAAAGAAATTAAGACCTATGCACTCTGCACAATCCACACTTTAACAGTGCACTCTGCACAATGCACACTGTAATATTGCACTCTGCACTATGCACTATGCACTATGCACTCTGCACAATGCACACTTTAATAGTGCACTATGCACAAAGCACTATTAAAGATAAAAGAGTAAATTATTGATCCAAATGTAATAAATGTCACATAAGATTAAACCCTTAAAATTAATAACTTAGTTAATATAAAATTACAATAATTGATAAATTAAACTAAAAAGACAGTACAGAAAAAAATTAACAAAGATGAGACCCAGTTCCACACTTTCGAGGTTGGGGGACACGCCGTGGACGTTGATGCCGATGTGGTGGTTGATGTTCTTCCTCAGTCGGGGCAGGCGGCGGTGGCTCTGGAAAATATTGGGGAACTGATGAAGAACTAGCACCGCCGGCCTGCTCTTGAATTTGACGAAGCAACGCCACAGATTGCGCAGAGCCGGGTTGGACCCCAAAGCACTCATAGAACATATCGGGGTCCCTTTCGGTGGTAGAATGTCGATACGTATCTTGAAAAGGAGTATGTTCTACTGACTGGTTGTATTGTTCGTAATATTGGAATGTTGGTGTGTGGGAGATAGAGTGGCGGTGAGGCACATCTTCTTGGAATGTTGGTGTGTGGGAGATAGAGTGGCGGTGAGGCACATCTTCTTGGGTCCTCTGTTGAGTTGGTGGTGCACGTCGATGTCGATTACGGTTACGTTCTCGACGTTCGGTTTGAGTAGTTGGGGGAGCTGGCACGTCTTGTTCATCATCTTCATCCACATCACCAACATTTGCAAGACCACGTGGATCCCTTAGATGTTGGTCGGCTGAAATGTATGGCCTTGATTTTTTTAGAAACCAGCGCATGTGTTTATCTGACTGCGTTGGTTTAGCAAAGCACGGTCGACCCACAACACATCGATTTTCTCTATCATTCCATAAATCAATGAACAGGCTGTGATATACAGCCCAATTAACATCAGTCTGTCCCTGATGGTGATGTTGTGCATGTGGCTGATATCTATTGGTGCTGATGGTATGTCTTGGACGAGGCCAAATTGCAAGGTCACTCTATCCGCATGGTGCCATTCTACAATATGAAAACAGACCATAGCCGTGTTTGTAGTCCATATGCCTTGGTGTCGATATGCTATTTCTGGCAAATTGAATTCCCGATATGGCAACCACTCAAACTCTTCATGTGTCATGCGGTCTATTGTTGATCTGTACAAAACAAGGCTTTTTGGACACTTAGTGTGGCTAAGTGGCGTGCGAACCCATCTGGTAAAAAAAAATTGTTAACGTAAAGAAGAAATATAATTGTTAGTATTCATAAGTTGTGTCAAATTTTTACCTCTTTGCTAGTGGCCATTCATAAGGACGGTTGCAGTCTGGTGCTAGGAACGGCATGCGGTACCAGACCCAAGACTATAACAAAAGAGTACATCCACCCATGGTGCGTGAGGAGCATGTAGCTGTCTTACACAACATTCTGTATAAGTTCGTTAGACATGCTGACCCCAGCTGTATCTTGAAATTTCATCGAAGTTTTTCAATAGGGGTAGGTATTTTATGTTGACTCTGTTTGATGATTTGTCTGGGAGTATGTATCCCCCGATCAACTGCAATAGGTACGCCCTACAATATTGTCTTCGCACTTGGTTGGAAGCGCCCTTTGAAACATTATTAAATTCACGTTGTAGCCAAGTGAACTTAATTTGGTTGCCTACCATGCCATTTGCTGGGATAGGCTTACCCAAAAGTTGTTCGCATACTCGATCCAAATTTTTTTCACAACTTCCAGTAACGGCATTTCCATCAACGGGAAGTCCCAACTGCAACGCCACGTCTTCGAGAGTTACTGTGCACTCCCCTACTGGAAGATGAAAAGTGTGTGTTTCTGGTCTCCAGCGTTCGACCATTGCTGCCACCAAAGCTGGATTTATTTTGAATGCGCCAATTGAAGCAATGTCACGAAACCCAGCTCTTTCTATCAATGGTAATATAGAGGCATCTGATTCTGGAAGTTTGAAAGCGTGGTGAACTTCCATTGGGTCATCGTTGAGAAACATGGAAATGTGAGGTTCTTCGTTTAGTAAGGAAGACATTCTTAGAGGAAGTGTTGTTGAAGAGTTATGGTGACTTGAATGTTTGAGTTATGTGGTTGTGTTGCTGCCTTTTGTTGTATATATTCTAGTCTAAGCATTATTGTCCTAAGCACTGGACACTGCACTCTGCACTAAGCAGTGAACAATGCACATTGAACAATTCAAAAGTGTCGGTGCAATCTTGGCCTTTAAAAGTGTCGGTGCAATCCTGCCCTTTAAAAGTGTCGGTGCAATCCTGGACTTTAAAAGTCACGTGTGCAATCCTTGCCTTTAAAAGTGTCGTTGCAATCCTGGCCTTTAAAAGTGTCGGTGCAATCCTGGCCTTTAAAAGTGTCGGTGCAATCCTGTCCTTCGAAACAATGACTAAAAAAGGTTTTTCCTAAGTCTAAAAAATGAATTAGTACTAACGGACTTATAACCCACGTGTACAAGATTCGAAACAATGACTAAAACCGGTTTTTCCTAAGTCTAAAAAATGAGTTTTTTACCATGTTTAGATCAATTTGAAGCAATTTTGTTAAATTACTAAATTAAGAAAAATGATATGACATTATAGTAGAGTTATAGAAGTGCGGTTTCATGTTTTGAATTAGTACTAACGGACTTATAACCCACGTGTACAAGATTCGAAACAATGACTAAAACCGGTTTTTCCTAAGTCTAAAAAATGAGTTTTTTACCATGTTTAGATCAATTTGAAGCAATTTTGTTAAATTGCTAAATTAAAAAAAAATGATATGACATTATAGTAGAGTTATAGAACTACGGTTTCATGTTTTGAATTACTACTAACGGACTTATAACCCACGTGTACAAGATTCGAAACAATGACTAAAACCGGTTTTTCCTAAGCACTGGACACTGCACTCTGCTCTAAGTAGTGAACAATGCACATTGAACAATTCAAAAGTGTCGGTGCAATCCTGGCCTTTAAAAGTGTCGGTGCAATCCTGACCTTTAAAAGTCACGTGTGCAATCCTGGCCTTTAAAAGTGTCGGTGCAATCCTGGCCTTCAAAACCATCGGTGAAATCTAGACCATTCAAATTTCAATAAATAGGCCCTAAATCTCTCACCACTAAACACCCAACAACCATAGTTTCTCCTACTACCAACTGAAACTCAAACACACCCTCCTACTCCCAACTTCGTCAATGGCTCCAACGAATGTTTTCATCACAGTCTTTTACAATGGTTATGTTGAAAAAACAAATACTGAGGGTATATTTTTTAGGTGTCATAACAACACCTTTGTCAAACTCAACTCTAATTCCAAACTAGCTCAAGTTAAAGAAGCCATTGAAAAAAAATCTCTCCTGACCATTCAAAAATGGTTGCTAGTCTTACATATCGATACCCCACAACTCTCAGTACTGGCCATACCTTTTATCGGGGATTCGAAATAAATTCTGACGATGATGTTGAACTTATGATAGAGCATTTCAAAGAAGATAGACACCTTGGTATATGTACACCAGAAATATACGCAGATTTGGTTGAGGCTCCTTCTAACTACACCCAGGTAAGTCACGGCCACTCTATTCCATCTTCATCACAACAAAACTTACGTTTCTCTCAACAAACAGAAATACCATACACTGACTTCATTCCACCTGTTTACCCTCAATTCAATCCTTCATCATCCCAAACTGACATGCATTACAGTCCTTCAACACCTCACCATCACTCTGCACCATCATCCTCAAACACACCCATTGACCTTAACACAAGCCACCCTCTACATACTCAAACTAATACCCCACCGTTTAGTATGTTTGTTGGTGTCCTTAATGAAGACGTTGGGGACTTTAGCGAAGATGAAGATGAAATTCTTCAGCGTGACGTCGATGAGGAACCAATTGAAGCTAACCCCAACATAGGTGTTGCATTCCGCGAGCCTGTCCCGCACTTTCAAAACGTCACAGCTGATAACCCAGAACCTTATGATGTAGAGTTTGGCCATTCGATGGACAGGAACCAACTCTTATCCAACGAAGACCCAAACGAACTCAAACTCAAAATGAAATTTCCCACAAAAGAAATAGCCCAACAATTCATCCAAACATATCACCTAAACCATTCAGTTGCATACAAAGTCTGTGAGTCTAAACCACACACATGGACCGTTTGTTGTGTTCATGAAACCTGTTTGTGGAGGTGTGTAGTGAGAGTAGGAGCAAAAACTGGATATTGGGGGATTACACAGTTGACTCACCCACACACATGTACAACATCTACTATTTCCCAAGATCACCGCCAACTGACCTCCTCCCTCATGTGTACTCATATACTTCCACTTGTAAGGAAGGACCCGACAATATCAGTGGCTGTGTTGATTGCACACATCAAGGAGCGGTTCACGTACCAGAGTTCCTACAGAAAGGCTTGGATTGCTAAACAAAAAGCAATCGAACTTATCTTCGGTAATTGGGAGGACTCTTACAATGAAGTAACCAGGTGGCTACATGCTTTCTCTTACTATATTCCAGACACAGTTCACGACTGGCAGTACAAACCATTCTATGAGAATGGACAACTAGTTGCCGACAAAGGTGTATTCCACCGCATCTTTTGGAGTTTTGGCCCGTGCATTAAAGGCTTTCAATTTTGCAAACCAGTTGTCTCTGTTGATGGAACATGGTTGTACGGTAGGTACAAAGGGTGTCTTCTTCTGGCAATCGCACAAGATGGAAGAAACAACACCTTCCCAATTGCATATGCAGTGGTCGAGGGTGAGACAAAGGAGGCTTGGTTTTTCTTCCTATCTCGTTTAAGACACTATGTGACACCACGGGAGGGTATTTGTTTGATATCAGATAGACACGAGTCTATCAAAAGTGCTGTTACGCAACTAAACACCAATTGGAAACACGTCTTCTGTGTTCGCCACATAGCACAAAACTTCATGAGACACTTCAAAAACACTCCTGCCAGGAAACATGTCATCAATATGGGTGAGTATTTTTAACAATTTTTTTAATTAATTAGTTTCAAATTTCCATTCCATACTTACCAACATCTTCTTTTTTTTCTTCAGCATATTCAATGACAGAAGAATCGGCCGAACACTACAAACAAAAAATTGGTCAGGAAGTAGGTCTTGAGGGGGTGGCTTGGGTTGAAGACAGAACCGCAGAACAATTGTTGCAGTGGTGCGATGGAGGTTCCCGTTGGGGGCACATGACAACAAACCTTGCAGAGTGCATCAACAATGTCCTTAAGGGGGTGCGGAATCTCCCTATTCGTTCATTGATAGATGCAACATATTTCAGGATGAACGAGGTTTTCG
Source organism: Astragalus glycyphyllos (assembly GCA_963573325.1). Lineage (NCBI taxonomy): Eukaryota > Viridiplantae > Streptophyta > Magnoliopsida > Fabales > Fabaceae > Astragalus > Astragalus glycyphyllos. Next base: position 116,027,822 of record OY754307.1, read on the forward strand.
TCAAAAGGGGAATACAGGCACAGGCAATGTTGAGATCCGAAACTATGTACTCTGAAAAATTGTTGGAAAATATTGCCAGGAACATAAATGTCTCAAAAACGCATAACGTCGCAGTTCACGATCGTGCCCAACAATTGTTCCGAGTTGAAGAACTTGTACGACCACAAAGTGGTAGACCTGCGCGAACATTCGTGGTGAACTTCAGAGCAAAAACGTGTGAGTGTGGGGAATTCCAGGCACTTCACTACCCTTGTTCACATGTCATCGCAGCATGCTCAAAATGCAATTACGACCACATGCAATTCGTGGATCCACCGTACACAATGGAGAATGTTTTTAATACTTACATTGTCGAGTTCCCACCCTTGCCAACTAAGACGTCATGGCCTTATTTCAATACTTTAGAACTACAGCATGATCCAACTAAACGGAGAGATAAAAAGGGTCGTCCACAGTCTACCCGTATTCGTACAGAGATGGATCAAAGAGAAAGGGGTACACGCACCAGAAGATGCGGAATTTGTAGAAATGAGGGTCACAACAGAAACAACTGTCCTAACCGCAATTAATGTGTTGTAATATTTCGGATTACTCTTTTAAATAACTATTGTAATTTTCGGTTGGTCTTTTAAATAAATTATTGTGTTGTAATATTTCTTTCTGACCCTTCAATTTAATTAGGAATTTTGGATTGCAAATATTAATTATCTAAATACAATTGTTTTATTTAAATTAAATTAAATTAATTTTTATCATTTTAATATATAATTATTGAAAAAATAAAAAAACACAGTTCAGAAGTCACCCTGGGGGGGGGACGACTTCTGAACTATAAAAAAAAATTGCCCTACTTTGGTAAATAACCCACAATGTGCATTATTTTGGTAAATAAGGGTTTTTTTTGCCCCAAGGTGGTTTTTTTGCCTATGTTTTAGTCAATTATGCAAATAAAATAGAGCGCAAGTTGATAAGTTCCTTTTAAAACTAATCAATTGTTTTGATTTGGGTTAAAAGTCCAATCCATACTATTAACACCAAAATCGAACCAAACCAATCGGATCATCAATGAGTTGGTTAGGGATCAAAAATGAAACTAAAATGTATAGAGACCAAATTTGCCATATTGAGGAAAATGAAGTATGGAATTATTAAAATTGAAAATAAAAGGACTAAAATCGTCAAACAATAAAAGTTAGGAGACATTTGCCTCCCTTCAATAAATTTATGGAGTTCCTTTTAATGGGTTTGCGAGTTTAAAATGTCAAACCCGCTATCAGAACTAAAAACCTTCGGGTTTGAATGGGTTGGTCTGATTGGACCCAAATTTGATTGGTCGAGTTGTTAAAATACTGGTTGGGCTGACCGAGTTTGTGGGTTGACCCGTACACGCGAATACCTCTAGATAAAGTTAATTTTTTTTGACAAAAACTGTTTTTTTTTTAAAAGTACTTACCGTAGCCTTTTTAATAAAAAGAGAGAAATAAATTCACAATAAAAATTCATTCAATGGTGATTTGTGAATAAAAACTACATAGTAGTCCTTTTGTGGTTCTAACTTGTAGTTAAAGTTCAAGATCGCTTTCTATTGAAAAATGAAAAGGCAAACTCACAAAACCAAAAATCCAAAACTCAATTTATTGAGAGAAAATCAAAGTTAAGATCAAATGAATGCATTTTTGTTACATCATCACTACCTTTTGTGCTACTCATTCAAGAGAAAATCAAAGTTAGACTCAATTACCGAAAAAAAAATCAAACCTAGACTCATATTTGCCTTTTGTGTTACCTCTTTTGAGGTTTAAACAACTACATTTGTTAGTGGTTTGAGTTTGCAACAACATTTATTAAATCAATTCAAAACCTAGTTACACGTTTTGTCATAAAATTAATATTCTTTCCACCAGACTGGTTATTGAGTAACAAACTTCGCGTATTTAAACAATTAAACTTTTTTCTGAACTCTAAAGAACCCCAAAACACACTGTTTAACAAGCACTTTATAAATTTTGGCACAAAAATAATTCCCCCCACCATACGAGTTATTGTAGAACGAACATCGCGTATTTGCACATTAATTTTTTTTCCCGACTCTAAAGTATCTCAAAACACACTGCTTAGTATAGCACTTTACATATTTTGTCACGAAATTAAAATATTTTTTCCACCAAATCGGTTATTAAGGAATGAACTTCGTGTGTTTGAACAACTATTGTTTTTGAACTCTAAGAAGCCTGAAACACATAGTTTGAAATATGAAAAAAGGAAAAACAAAAAAGAATGGCACGAGTTTTGGCCGTCTGGTGCACCCAAAATACGTGCCATCATGTTTTTATCAAAATTTCAAAAATTTCATTACATATTTTTGTCTCTTTTTTAAAATAATTTCCCTCATTTTTTATCAAAAAATTGAAAATGCCATTACATTTTTTTGTATTTTTCCCGAAGTAATTGCTCTCATTTTTCATTAAAACTTAGAAAATATCATTACATATTTATGTTTTTTCACCAAAATAATTGACCTCACTTTTTTCACGAAAACTTGGAAAATGACATTACATATTTTTGTCTTTTTCCTGAAATGATTTCCCTCATTCTTTTTATCAAAACCACAAAAATGTCATTATTTTTTTTGTCATTTTCCTAATATGATTGCACCAACTTTTTATCAAAACTCTAAAAATGCTATTACTTTCTTTTTGTCTTTCTCTCGAGATGGTTGCCCTAATTTTTTATTAAAACTACAAAAATGTCGCTATTTTTATTTGTGTGTTTCCAGAAATGTTTGCCTTCATTTATTATCAAAACTACAAAACTTCCATTAATTTTTTTTGTGTTTTTTTGTATAGGAAATTATTGTGTTGTGTGATTTTTCACTGCTTTTTATATAAGGATGGATTCCAACCAATTTTGAGCTTCTTAGTATAAGATTTTGAAACTAAAATCTGATTTGCAAAATTGATTTTGAGAAACGATATAGAGCCCATTTGTTACGGCTTATTTTCTAAAAAAATCACTTTTTTTTAAAAAATAATCACTTATGACGACATACTATGTTTTTGTTACATATTCTTAAAAAAATGAAACTCTGAAAATAATCTATAAACTGCTTCATATGAGAAGCTGTTTTGAGTAGCTTCTCAAAAAAATCAGTTTTTTAAAAGAATGATTTTTTTAAAATAATTGATTTTTAGTATGTTACACAAACACAAAACAACTTCTCATTTTCTTAAAAATCACTAAAACTAATCTCTAAATTATTTTCAACAAAATCACTTATTTTTTAATCTGTAACAAACAGGCCCATAGAGTCCATTTGTTACAACATTTTTTTTAAAAAAAACATTTTTTTAAACAAAAATAATAATTTTTAGTGATTTTGATTGTGTTTGTTTCAGCTTTTCTGAAAAATCATTTTTTTAATAAAATCTTTTTTATCCTTAAAAATCATTTTTTAAAATAAGTGATTTTTCATATGTTACACAAACACAAAACAATTTTTCATTTTCTTAAAAATCTCTAAAAATTTATCTCTAAGAGCCCATTTGCTACGGTTTTTTATGATAAAATCACTTTTTTAAATTAAAAAAATCATTTTGGGAGATCTTGATTGTGTTTGCTTTAACTTTTCTGAAAAATTATTTTATTAAAAAAATCATTTTTATCCTTAAAATGATAATCTGTTTTGAGTAGCTTCTCATAAAAATCATTTTTTAAAGAAGTATTTTTTTAAAATAAGTGATTTTCGGTATGTTACACAAACACAAAACAACTTCTCATTTTTTTAAAAATCTCTAAGAATAATCTCTAAAAATCAATCTCTAAATTATTTAATACTACAATCACTTACTTTTTAATCGGTAACAAACATACCCATAAAAGAAGTAACTTCTAAATTCTTGAATTTTGTTTAGTAGATTGAGACGCTAATAATATAGGTTTATAACCACGATAGTTTGAGTTACACTCACATCAAGTTGGAGGCACTAATTAATAGAGTTGGGTCAATCGTACATTTGAAGTAGTGGCAATGTGGATCCAAAGTTGGCTAAATTTCCTATTTTGATTTGAGATGAGAAAAAACAACGTGTTAGGAGTGGTGTGTTCTTTGCCGACATTTACTTCGGTGTTTGTAGGGTCCACAAATGCGGGTGATTCACGTTTCCTTGTGATTCGTGTCCTGATTCATTAAGAAACAAACACGTGATTAGCATTGTTGCATTGCAAATTGCAAAATTTCCTTTCACTTCACCCAATTTCGATATGCTAATTGCTAAGCAACGCCAAATTGCCAACTTTCTATTTTTCGTCCCCCTTGTCATCAAAAAGTTTTCGTTAATTGAAATTTATTTTGTCAATCAACTAATTTTTTTTTTTACTATAACGATATAATATAAAAAATAATATAAAGGAAATAAGTTCAAATAAATGTTTTTTCAAAAAAGGTGTGAAAAGCAGACTTGTTATCTGGAAATTATATTATTGTTGTAGTTTAATTTGGAGTTGTTGTGGTTTTTACTTTACTTTTCTCATAGTAAAGGTTTTTTTTTTATACCTCCACCACCTCCTTCCATACCCCACATAACCCTATAATCCCCAAAATACCCTTCTCATAATCACCAAAAAATTGACTTTTTCAGATATTCTCTGTCGGGGCCCACAAAATCTCTAATCGGATTTACCATTATGGAAGGTAAATCCAATTAGCAATAAATACACAGTTATTACGCCACCCATCAGTCAAATCATATTTATCAACAGTTAGATAAATACGATTTGAACTTGGAAAACACCCAAAAAAGGGAAATTTTGTTCGTGCGTATTTACGTAAATACAACTGGAAATTGGATTTACGTACCCCCTACGTAAATCCGACAGTGCATTTTTTGGCCATCGTATTTATGGCATGGTGGGGGTGTATACGATTGCCAATCGGATTTACGTGTGGGGCACGTAAATCCGCTTTGTTTTTTTTTTCTAATGGTTTTTTTTGTTCTATTTTGAAACAAATATTGATCTACAATCAGAGTCGCAGCTGGTTCCTGTCGTGGTAGATACTAGAGTCATTCAGGACGGACCAGGTATAATGTCTAATTACTAATTTTTTAATTAATTCTGATAGACATTTAATTTATTAACCACGTAACAATTTTGTATTTTGTAGATATTTTCTACACGGGACGATGTTGTTGAGTGGGCGAAAGCTATTGGGAGACGTATCGGTGTTGTTGTTGTTGTGAGATCTGACTCAGGTGGAGGTAAAAGGGGGACTCGAGATAAAATTATTTTTGCCTGCGACAAGCAATGGGATTTCTGTAATAATTCTAGAGTTATCGGATCGAAGAGAAGAAGGTGTCTGTTCAAGTTGAGAGCTGTTTGTACCATACGTGATGGGGGTTGGCGTGTGAAGGTTAGGTGTGGTCTACACACACATCAGTTATTGACTACCCCAGTCGGTTCGACAACTTTTGGGCGTTTGACTAAGCCACAGAAGGCTATTATTGATGAGCATACTTCTTTGAACATTGCCCCGAAAGACAGTTTGATTTCTTTGAAGAAAATTTTTTCGGGGAACGTCACTTTTCTTCCACAAATATATAGGCAGCGTTACGCCTTTAGGTCTTCTAGGAGGGGTCCTAGAACGAACATTCAAGAGCTGCTGCGATTAATTGAATCTGAAAATTATTTATGCTGGAGCAGGAAGGTTGGGGGTTCTGATGTGGTTTTGGACATCATGTGGGCGCATTCCACTTCTATAAAATTATTTCGGTTGTTTCTCAAAGTTCTTATTCTCGACACAACCTACAAGACGAATAAATACAATCTACCTTTATTGGTGATTGTCGGGGTGACGTCTACGGAATTAGCTTTCTTGGTTGCTTTTGCCTACATTGCACATGAGCTAGGAAATCATTTTACTTGGGCATTACAGCAGCTAAAAGAGTTATTCGACTTGCATGGGCTTCAACCACAGGTATTCTTGACAGACCGAGATCTTGGTCTAATGTCTGGTATTCTTAGTGTGTTTCCTTCTTCTACGAATTTGTTGTGTTCTTGGCATGTGACAAAAAAAGTCAAGGCAAAAATTAAAGAGTCCGTGCACGCGGATAGGCAAGGGGAAGTCCTCTCTCTTTGGCACGATGTTATTGACTCACTTGACGAGTCAGAGTACTCATCTCGATTGAAGATTTTTGAAGACTCGTGCGTTGATCTTCCCGCTCTTATTAAATATGTGCATGATACTTGGTTGAAACCGCATAAGGAGAAATTTATCTTGGCATGGACTAATCATATCCCACACTTTGGTAATCAGACCACAAACAGGTATTTTGGCTTATAGTTTAAATTTATCGCTTTTAGTATTTTTTTAACACGTGTTTAGTATTTTTATCGTTGTTTAAATTTTTTTAACACGTGTTTAGTATTTTAATCATTGTTTAAAATTTTTTAACACGTGTTTAGTATTTTAATCGTTGTTTAAATTTTTTTAACACGTGTTTAGTATTTTTATCGTTGTTTAAATTTTTCGTGTATTTATTGTAGTGATTATTTAAGAGTCGAGTCAGCCCATTGGACATTGAAGAGACATTTGGGGACTTCTGGAGGAGATTTATCAAAATGTTTTCATTCGGTGCATGGGATGCTTAATCTTCATTTTGAAAAAGTGATCCGGTCTTTCCAAAGAAGCATAAACCGTATTGAAGTTGCACACAATACTCCATTCTTTAAAAAACTTCGCAGTCTTGTGTCTCTAAATGCTTTGTGTAACACCCCGGAAATAATTTAATTAAAATAGTTGATTGAATTATTAAAATAATTTGGAGGCGGGATATAGATAAATTAAAAGGTTAATATTTTATATGCGTAGGAGGTGAAACGAGTAAAGGAGGTGGTGACGTAGAGAGCCCAGTGTTTACTGAGCCCTCAACTTAAACCCTGGGGGTTTAAGCCAAACCCTCATTCGCAGCAAGCAAAAGAAAAACGAAAGTGAGAGTGAGAGAGAGAGCACGCGGCGCAAAGAGGGAGAGAAGAGGAGGGTTTCGCGAAGAATTTCAAAAGGGGATCGTTCGTGTTGCTGTGGTTTTGTTCGTGTCTCGTTCGTCGTGTTCCGGAGCTTACGTTATTCGAGGTAAGGGTGGGCTTAACCTTGATAATGGGTTGATGATAATTATGTGTGGGTAGTCTAGGGTTTTGTTGAATTGTTCGTGTTGTTGCATATCGTGTTTTCGTTGAGATTGGTGCTTTGATGATTATTGCACGTTATTGTGATTTGTTTCGTTATTTGTTGTTGCGTGATTGTTGTATCACGATGATGGTGTTGTTATTGTTCGTATTTTTGTTGTTGCTGTGCGTGGTTGATTGTTGTTGTCGCGTTGTCGAATTGTCGTTTTTGTTGTGGGGGTTGCGGTGTCGTTGCCGTTAGGGTTTGATGTTTGGCAATTTAGCGATTCTGGACACAGGTTCGGTTTTTCTAAAACTGGCGCTGTTTGGTTGATCCAAAAATTATGAGGTTGATTGTTTTTGAAAATAGACTTAACGCCGGTCGTTTTGGCACTGGTTTCGTCAAATTCGGAGTTGTATAGCTCGAGTTATAGGCGATACAAGTTAGGTTAAAATTCTGGAAACGATTTGGGTATAGATTCGGTATTTTGGTGACTGGGAACGTTGTATTGACCGAAAAATTATGTGGTTTATTTTTCTGGAAAATAGACTTAATGCTTGTTAATTTGGCACTGGTTTGATTGCGTTTAGAGTTGTGTAGCTCGAGATATGAATTCCACAAGTTAGAGTAAGATTCTGGAAACAATCTGGACACAGGGTCAGTGTTTTGGTTACCACGTTTTCAAAAGAACTCCTTTTCGAACGAATCCAATTTCTTTGAAAACTAGACAAAATTTGCCCCAGTTTATGCACAAGTTTCATGCAATTTGATTGAGTTTTGGTCACTTTGGAATTGCTTGAATTTGAAGGACAGAAACTGTCCTCTTTTGCAACTAGCCTGTGTGCTTTTCGAAAACTGTACCTATTGGACACTCTCCTTCAAAAACTGAACTTAGGGATGATAACCAGACCCATAGGGCTTTCCAACAAGTATTTATTTGTTGAAATCCGATGTCGTTTGCTATTTTAATTAATTCGCTGAAGTAGGTGCGATGTGCCTAGGCGCTGTGCGCCAGTCTTGTGCGTGGTGTGCGTGCGTTATGTCCGCGTTGTGGAGCCGTCTGGTGTTAATATTTCAGGTGCGGTGCTGGTATGCTCAGGAGAGTTTAGTGGTAGCTGTGATGCTACAACTTGGTGCTATTTTTGGTGAAATAATTTGTTTTGATTCTGGTGATATAGTATTTATTTTAAATACTTGTTATGGTGAGTTGGTGCATAATCATGGTGTCGCATTGTCATATGCATGTTTTGGTGATATAGGCTCTGCCTCTGGTGTTTATTGGTGATATGCCTGTCGTGGCTCATTTTGGTGATCGGTACCGCATGCATATGCCCACTGGAGGGGTTGCATATCATCCCATTGTCTATGAATGTTATAATTTTGGTGGTTCACTGTCAAATGGACTTTTCCTTTGGTATCTGGTGCTGTGATATGGTGTAATTGTATTGTGTTGCTGTAGTTACCTGATGCTAGCATATTTTTATCATCTGCTTATTACCTCTGTTAGACTCACCCCTTCTGCTTGGAATGTTGCTCTCATGCGGCAACGCTGCAGGTGATCGCTAGTGCTCGTGGAGGAATTGCTAGGTTTTGCTTCCTCTCTCGTTTGGGTCTGTGTCAGCTCTGATATGTAGCACCGGGGAGTCGTTAGTTATCGTTTTGAACTATTATTTTAGTTATTGGAAATTGTTTTAATTAATTTTGGAGATGTCTTTAATTGTTAATTCTGGAGATGTTTAAACTGGTTAATATTTCCGCTGCTTGGTGATTTCTTTTATATAAATTATTTTGGAGATTTTTTTTTGGAATAAATGGTGTTTTTTTTTAAAATGGTGAAAAATGTAGCGCCCTTCGAGGTGACTCTGATAATTGTCTATTTAGTTGTAATAGTAAAAGGGGGGTGTTACATTAGTGGTATCAGAGCAGTTCGGTCTGTCCGGCCAAGTTGTCGAGTCGTCGAGTCGAGTAACACTTGAGTAATTGTTACTCGTTTCTGATTATAGTTTCTGTTGCAGTGTTAGGTTGAGATGGCAGGACGGAACGATGCTGCACTCGCTGCTGCTTTGCAGGCTGTGGCTCAAGCTGTGGAGAATAACCCAGGTGCTGCTGGTGATGCGGGGTCGCGCAGTTTGGCTACGTTTCAGAGGGAGAATCCTCCTACCTTTAAGGGCAAGTATAACCCTGATGGTGCTTTGGCGTGGCTGAAAGAGATGGAGAGAATCTTTCGTGTTATGGATTGCTCTGAGGCGCAGAAAGTCAGGTATGGTACTCATATGCTGGCAGAGGAGGCTGATGACTGGTGGTTGGAGGTGAGGCAGAGGTTGGCGACTGTGAATGAAGAGGTCACTTGGGCTGTGTTCAGCAGAGAATTTCTGAGAAAGTATTATCCTGAAGATGTCCGTGGGAAGAAAGAGATTGAGTTTCTGGAGCTGAAGCAGGGTAATATGTCGGTGACTGAGTATGCTGCCAAGTTCATTGAATTGGCGAAGTTCTATCCACATTATGGTGAGGCTGGTGCTGAATTCTCCAAATGCATCAAGTTTGAAAATGGGTTGCGGGCTGATATCAAGAAGGCGATAGGGTATCAGAAAATTCGGGTGTTCTCGGAGTTGATTGACAGCTGCAGAATCTTCGAGGAAGACAGTAATGCTCATTCTAGAGTCATGAGGGATAGGCAGAAGAATTTCTCGAGTCGTGGGAAGCCGTATGAGGTTCCAGCTGGCAAGGGCAATCAAAGAACTGCTGTGGGTAAGAGACCTAGTGGGGGAGATGCTGCTGCTAGTGTGGTATGTTACAAGTGTGGTAAACCCGGTCATAAGCGTCCTGACTGTCCAAGTGATGTGAAGAAGTGCTACAAGTGTGGTAAAGAGGGTCATATGGCGTCTAGCTGTGATCGAAAGGATGTGTTATGCTACAACTGTGGTGAGGGTGGTCATATCAGCACTCAGTGTCCTAAACCGAAGAAAGAAAGGTCCGTTGGGAAGGTGTTCGCTCTGGCGGGGTCAGATGCAGTGAATGAGATCAGAGGTACATGCTATATTAATAATTCTCCTCTCATTGCTATTATTGATACTGGTGCTACCCATTGTTTTATTGCTACTGCATGTGTTGAGAAATTAGATCTTGTTTTATCTCCTATGTTGAGGGAGATGGTTATCGATACTCCGGCTAAGGGTTCGGTGACTACCTCGATTGTTTGTGCTAAATGCCCTTTATCGATATTCGGTAATGATTTTCTCGTTGACTTGATTTGTTTGCCGCTGAGCGGAATGGATGTTATTCTAGGTATGGACTGGTTAGTTGATAACCATGTTCATATCAACTGTCATGAAAGGTCTGTGACTTTCTTTTCTCCTGAAGAGGAAGAGTCTGGTTTGTTGTCTGCTGGTCAGTTGCATAGGGTAATGAGGGAAGACGTCCAGTTGTTTTCATTAATGGCGTCATTGTCTGCTGAGAGCCAAGAGAAGGTTGATGAGTTGCAGGTGGTGCGAGAGTTTTCTGAGGTTTTTCCCGACGAGATTCCAGATGTACCACCAGAGAGAGAGGTTGAGTTTGCTATTGATCTGGTACCTGATACTAAACCTGTGTCTATGGCACCGTATAGAATGTCTGCATCTGAATTGTCAGAACTGAAGAAGCAACTCGAGGATCTGCTTGAAAAGAAATTTGTGAGGCCAAGTGTGTCGCCGTGGGGAGCTCCAGTGTTGTTGGTGAAAAAGAAAGATGGTAGTATGAGGTTGTGCATAGACTATCGGCAGCTGAATAAGGTGACTATTAAGAACAAGTATCCGCTTCCGAGGATTGATGACTTAATGGATCAGTTGGTGGGTGCTCAGGTGTTCAGTAAAATAGATTTGAGATCGGGTTATCATCAGATCAAGGTGAAAGACGAAGACATTCAGAAGACAGCTTTCAGAACCCGTTATGGGCATTATGAGTATTCCGTGATGCCTTTCGGTGTGACTAATGCGCCGGGAGTGTTCATGGAGTACATGAATCGTATCTTTCGTGAGTATCTGGATCGGTTTGTGGTGGTATTCATTGACGACATCCTAATTTATTCTAAGTCAGAAGAGGAGCATGCAGAACATCTGAGATTGGTATTGGAAATTCTGAGGGACAGGAAATTATATGCGAAGCTGTCTAAGTGTGAGTTTTGGTTGAAAGAGGTTAGCTTTCTGGGTCATGTTATTTCGGGGAATGGAATTGCCGTGGATCCGTCTAAGGTTGATGCCGTGTTACAATGGGAGTCTCCGAAGTCAGTTACTGAGATTAGAAGTTTTCTGGGTCTGGCAGGTTACTATAGGAGGTTTATAGAAGGATTTTCGAAGTTGGCACTTCCGTTGACTCAGTTGACTTGCAAGGGTAAAGCTTTCATCTGGGATGACTGTTGTGAAGAGAGCTTCAAAGAATTGAAGAAGAGGTTGACGACGTCTCCTGTTCTGACGTTGCCTAATCCGGAAGAGTCGTTTGTGGTGTATTGTGATGCTTCCAAGATGGGGTTGGGAGGTGTGCTTATGCAGAATGGTAAGGTAGTTGCCTATGCGTCGAGACAGTTGAGGACTCATGAGAAGAACTACCCTACCCATGATTTAGAACTTGCTGCAGTTGTGTTCGCGTTGAAAATTTGGAGACATTATCTGTATGGTTCGAGGTTTGAGGTGTTCAGTGATCATAAGGGTTTGCAGTATCTGTTTGATCAGAAAGAGTTGAATATGAGACAGCGCAGATGGTTGGAGTTGCTGAAAGACTATGACTTTAGCTTGAACTATCATCCGGGAAAGGCTAATGTGGTAGCTGACGCTTTAAGTCGAAAGACGTTGCATATGTCAGCAATGATGGTTAGAGAACTCGAATTAATTGAGCAGTTCAGGGATATGAGTTTGGTTTGTGAAGTGACGCCTCAGAGTGTCAGATTGGGGATGTTGAAGATTGATAATGAATTCATGGCTAGCATTCGAGAAGCTCAGAAGTTAGATGTTAAATTAGTTGACCTGATGGTTGGGATTGATCGATCCGAGAATAAAGGCTTTGAGTTGGATGCGCAGAATGTATTGAAGTACCGTGGAAGAATCTGCATTCCTGATGATGAGGAGATGAAAAGAGCAATTTTAGAAGAAGGTCATAGGAGTAAGTTGAGTATCCATCCGGGAGCTACAAAGATGTATCAGGATCTGAAGAAGATGTTTTGGTGGCCTGGTATGAAGCGTGATGTGGCGCAGTTTGTGTATTCCTGCTTGACTTGTCAGAAATCGAAGGTTGAGCATCAGAAGCCTGCTGGGTTGATGCAACCGTTGGAGATTCCGGAATGGAAGTGGGATAGTATTTCTATGGATTTCGTGATAGGGTTACCTAATACTGTGAGGGGGCACGATTCGATTTGGGTGATTGTGGATAGATTGACGAAGTCTGCTCATTTTATTCCTATCAATATCACGTATCCGGTGTCGAGATTGGCAGAGATTTATATTCAGGTGATTGTGAAGTTGCATGGTGTTCCTTTGTGCATTGTGTCTGACAGAGATCCTAGGTTCACTTCTGATTTCTGAAAGAGTTTGCAAGAAGCGTTGGGTTCTAAATTGAGGTTGAGTTCAGCTTATCATCCTCAAACTGATGGGCAGACAGAGAGGACCATTCAGTCGTTGGAAGACTTGTTGAGATCTTGTGTTCTTGAGCAGGGAGGTGCGTGGGATACTCACCTTCCGTTGATCGAGTTTACTTACAACAATAGTTACCATTCTAGCATCGGGATGGCACTGTTCGAGGCATTGTATGGTCGGAGATGTAGGACTCCGTTGTGTTGGCATGAATCTGGGGAGAGTATTGTTCTTGGACCCGAGGTTGTTCGAGAGACTACTGAAAAGGTGAAATTGATCCGTGAGAAAATGAAAGCGTCGCAGAGTAGACAGAAGAGCTATCATGATAAGAGAAGGAAGGATTTAGAATTCCAAGCTGGTGATCATGTGTTTTTGAGAGTCACGCCTATGGTTGGTGTTGGGCGTGCATTGAAGACAAAGAAGTTGACTCCTCGTTTCATTGGACCGTATCAGATAACTGAGAGAATTGGTAATGTTGCTTATAGGGTGGCCTTGCCGCCTAATCTTTCGAATTTGCACGATGTATTTCATGTGTCGCAACTTCGGAAGTATATTTCGGATCCGTCCCATGTGATTCCGATGGATGATGTGCATGTGCGGGATAATCTCACTGTGGAGACAATGCCTGTGCGAATTGAAGATCGTGAAGTGAAGACTTTACGTGGCAAAGAGATAAACCTGGTGAAAGTGGTCTGGTTAGGAGCTGCTGGTGAAAGCATGACATGGGAGTTGGAGAGCAAGATGCGAGAGTCCTATCCGAAGCTGTTTGAATCAGGTATGTTTTCGAGGACGAAAGATTCTAAGTGGGGGAGGGTTGTAACACCCCGGAAATAATTTAATTAAAATAGTTGATTGAATTATTAAAATAATTTGGAGGCGGGATATAGATAAATTAAAAGGTTAATATTTTATATGCGTAGGAGGTGAAACGAGTAAAGGAGGTGGTGACGTAGAGAGCCCAGTGTTTACTGAGCCCTCAACTTAAACCCTGGGGGTTTAAGCCAAACCCTCATTCGCAGCAAGCAAAAGAAAAACGAAAGTGAGAGTGAGAGAGAGAGCACGCGGCGCAAAGAGGGAGAGAAGAGGAGGGTTTCGCGAAGAATTTCAAAAGGGGATCGTTCGTGTTGCTGTGGTTTTGTTCGTGTCTCGTTCATCGTGTTCCGGAGCTTACGTTATTCGAGGTAAGGGTGGGCTTAACCTTGATAATGGGTTGATGATAATTATGTGTGGGTAGTCTAGGGTTTTGTTGAATTGTTTCGAAAACTGTACCTATTGGACACTCTCCTTCAAAAACTGAACTTAGGGATGATAACCAGACCCATAGGGCTTTCCAACAAGTATTTATTTGTTGAAATCCGATGTCGTTTGCTATTTTAATTAATTCGCTGAAGTAGGTGCGATGTGCCTAGGCGCTGTGCGCCAGTCTTGTGCGTGGTGTGCGTGCGTTATGTCCACGTTGTGGAGCCGTCTGGTGTTAATATTTCAGGTGCGGTGCTGGTATGGTCAGGAGAGTTTAGTGGTAGCTGTGATGCTACAACTTGGTGCTATTTTTGGTGAAATCATTTGTTTTGATTCTGGTGATATAGTATTTATTTTAAATACTTGTTATGGTGAGTTGGTGCATAATCATGGTGTCGCATTGTCATATGCATGTTTTGGTGATATAGGCTCTGCCTCTGGTGTTTGTTGGTGATATGCCCGTCGTGGCTCATTTTGGTGATCGGTACCGCATGCATATGCCCACTGGAGGGGTTGCATATCATCCCATTGTCTATGAATGTTATAATTTTGGTGGTTCACTGTTAAATGGACTTTTCCTTTGGTATCTGGTGCTGTGATATGGTGTAATTGTATTGTGTTGCTGTAGTTACCTGATGCTAGCATATTTTTATCATCTGCTTATTACCTCTGTTAGACTCACCCCTTCTGCTTGGAATGTTGCTCTCATGCGGCAACGCTGCAGGTGATCGCTAGTGCTCGTGGAGGAATTGCTAGGTTTTGCTTCCTCTCTCGTTTGGGTCTGTGTCAGCTCTGATATGTAGCACCGGGGAGTCGTTAGTTATCGTTTTGAACTATTATTTTAGTTATTGGAAATTGTTTTAATTAATTTTGGAGATGTCTTTAATTGTTAATTCTGGAGATGTTTAAACTGGTTAATATTTCCGCTGCTTGGTGATTTCTTTTATATAAATTATTTTGGAGATTTTTTTTGGAATAAATGGTGTTTTTTTTAAAATGGTGAAAAATGTAGCGCCCTTCGAGGTGACTCTGATAATTGTCTATTTAGTTGTAATAGTAAAAGGGGGGTGTTACACTTTGGATCATATTGTTAAAGAGTTTTCAAAAACTACATCCGGAATTGGATATGACAAAGCTCGTTGTGGTTGCGTTCTTCGAAAGACGCATCTTCTTCCATGTGCTTGTGATCTAGGTGTCTATCATGTCTCCGGTTCTTCTATTCCATTGGATGTTGTAGACGACCATTGGAAACAGTTGGATTTGGATTCTGTAGATGATAAATTTTCCCAAGAGCAATCTGAAGTATGTGATATTTCATACCAAATGGAGATGATCTGGGCAAGATTTAATCGTATGACAGACGAAGAGAAATTTGTCTTCAAGAAGCAACTTAATGAGCTTGCATTCCCTACCACTTCTTCTATGGTTCCACCATCATTTAAAGTCAAAACTAAAGGTGCACCAAAGAAGAAAAGGAAGAAATTATTTGATGTCAAGCGCGATCCTTCCGGTTGGGAACATGTTGATGAAAAGTTGAAGATGACACAAGAATCCGGGACTTCCAAAAAATCTTCTCAGTTGATAAAAGGGCTTTCTCCTAATGTCTCAAAGTAGTCTCCAAAATTGAAGGTATCTCAGAGTGCTTATAGGAAATTAACACAGCAGGGGGAGACAAAATTGCATTTACCGTGGGTTTCTCAACATTTACACTCTTATGTTGAGAATATTATTGATGTTCAGCCAGATGGTAATTGTGGGTTTAGGGCATTTGCTGTTGGCCAAGGTCTTGGTGAGGATAGTTGGCCTTTAATTAGGCAATAATTAATTCAAGAAACAAAAGACAGAGACCAACTGTATACTGACATATTTTGGGAGCACAGACTAGCGGAGCTTCGACAATCGTTGACGATTGAACACTACGGTATTCAGGAGGAGGATAAGTGGTCGAGCTTGCCTGAGATGGGGTACTTTATAGAAACCAGGTATAATGTGGCCCTAGTTCAGTTATCTTTGGGGATGAATTTTACTTATCTGCCTTTGAGAGGTGCTTATTCTTCTTCTAAGACTCGTAGTATCATATCTATTCTGCACGTGAGGGGTAACCATTGGGTGCATATTTCTCTTTCGCCTGCCTGTCCTTTGCCTCCGATTGCTCATTTATGGAAGCGTAATGTATCTCACGAATCCCTTACATAGTTGGATCCGTATACAGGCCGCTTCGCCCTATGGCATTCCCTTGCTCCAGTCTTGCCCCCTCACACTGATGCGCCCACCGTGGTAGATTTAGCGGATGATTCTGATGGTTGACTGCCTGACATTTGTTGTATTTATTTTTGTACCACGTTTTTTGTAATTATTTGACCATATTATTGTGTATATGTATATGTATATATATTTTTTGTCAATTTTTTTTTATAAATCGTATGTACCTAGGACAATGTAAATACGCTTTTGATGTTAACAAATCGTATGTACCCCCACCATCAGGTACATACGATTTGTTAAACATACAAATCGTATCTACCTGCGTCCTAGGTACATACACTTTGTATAATTAACAAATCGTATGTACATAAGCTTTGGATACATACGATTTCCTTCTGTATTTCGCATCGTATTTAGGGTAAATACGCTTCACATTTTTACACAATCGTAATTACCGCTTAAAACGGTAAATACGATTAAGTCAACTTTGACAGGGGTATTTTAGGATTTTCACAAAATGTGGGGGTATTTTGTCAAATGGTGGGGGTACAAAAAAAAACCATAGTAAATAGTCGTCAAAATGAGTTAAGCTCGATGGGCCACTTAACTCGCTAGATGAAATAGGTGGATTCGACCAATAAATATGGGGCATGTCTTTTCCCACGTCCCTTGCTACTCATCCCACACTCTCAAACCCTGCGAAATGACCAATATGCCATTAATGAGGCATACGCTTTGTGTTTTTCTTTTTTGAAATTTTTACAGATTCGGTTAGGGTCAGCCGAACGGGTATTTTTTTGAGACACATCCCACTTTTACACTATTCGGTTGACCTCAATCGAAATATTTCGGGAGGCCTCAACCGAAAATGCTTTGGGTAAGATGCAGCTGAGGAGTTTCATGAATGGGCATTCTCGCCACTTGAAACAAGCGATTTCAGTTCATGGAGAAATCTTCCCAACACTTACTTTGAGCTTGAGAGTAGTAGACATGGCAACAAAACCCATACCCGTGAGGACTCACCCAAACCCGCACCGATTTGACAGGTTTTTCCCGCTTTGACTGGGTTTGGGTTTGGGTTTTCCCCGAAATCAAAATATGGGGACGGGGTGGGGAATGGGGACATAGGTCCCCGCCCTGAATGTATGAAATTACATTATTACGCATCTTAAATTAGAAACACTCAAAGAGCTAACCCTAAATTGTTTTGTTACTGACTGTTGTGTCCCTTCAATTTTCAATAAACAATGATGTAATTTGTATTTGGTTATGTTGTTGTTTTAATAATTTGGATTATCGATTAATTTAGAAGATTGATATTTTCGCTATATGTTATCTTGCATTTGTTTTATGTTAAATTTTGGGCTCGGGGCTGGTTCGGGTTTGGGACAAGTAAAAACTATTTTTTTATTTAATAAATTGATTTTACCACAGAGACGGAGTTAGGGCGGGGATCCCCGAACTCATTGGGTATGGGGGATGGGGATCAATAATTCATCCCCATTAAGTTTAGGTAGGGGAACATGAAACTATATGGGGTTGGGGCAGGGATCCACCCATTAGAATGAATTTGTCAACTCATCCTTCTAGGCACAGTAACGGTGATGGGTTGGACCTATCTCCTCCTTTCAATTGGCAAAAAGAGGAAAGACTTTTTCCCTCATGGGTTGGACCTATCCTTGCAAGTGTGAAAGACTTTTTCCCTCTTACACAATAAGTTTCACATGATTCCATTAAAAGCCTTATAAAATTAAAAGCTGATCTTCCTTGAGGCTCCAAGAGAGAAATATTGTGTATTTATGTTTCTTTTGTATTGTAATGAGAATATTTATAGTTAAGACCCATAATTTTTTAATTAGTAAGCTTTGTGGTGAAACCTATATTTTTTGTGATGAATTCATATATACATGCATCTTCTTTAAATAGTATGTTTTATATATCAATTTATTCCAGATACTAATATATGTAGTGTAATTTTTTTTTGTGCAAAATAGTTAAACATCTACTATCTATCTTTACTATTTACCCACTACCAAAATTTCGTTCTTACCATTTTCCCACAAAAATAATTTGAGGATATTTACATAATTTCACTCTCTCACTTTTTCACTCTCTCACATACTTTTTCACTCTTTCCTCATCTTTGTTCCTCTAACTCTCTCATTTCTTTTCAAACCTTTTCACTCTCTCACACACTTTTTCACTCTTTCCTCATCTTTGTTCCTCTAACTCTCTCATTTCTTTATTTTGCACAATATATCTACTTTAATTTCATTTATATGTCTCCTTCATTATTCCTCTTTGTTATTTTAAAATTTTTCAATTTCTGAAAAGGATAATATTGATATTTTTGGTAGATAGTAGATTTCCTGTGGAGACAACCCATTTTTTCCGTAGCCTGCAAAGGCCTGGGTCGAGTCAGTAATTTAGTGGTCCAAAATAATTATGTTTGATCCGACCCAAAATAGGTTTGATCTAAATGGGCCGGCCGGATCGGCCCAATTTAGGAGCTCTTTATGCTTTCATTTTCTTGACATTTATCATTGCGCTAGTTTTTTTAACGAAATTTGTTTTTTAAGAAGGGGTTTAATTGGCATACATCATTGCTGCAAATTTTTTTACACCATCAACCATAAAAAATTATGGTATGAGTGACTTTAAAGGTAGTTGGCATAAAACGAAATGCTTTTTATGATGTATTATTTTGTAATTGACTAACATTGTACGATATTTCTTACACCGACAACATATACAAATTAAATTCTCTAAGCAACACGATGGTGTGAAAAGTTTAGCCAATCTCACGTGTAAAATATGTTTTGATCCGCACCTACTACTCAATGTATATCTTTATATTTAGGCTAAATTGCAGTTTTGACCATTTATCTTTGGGGTTGGTGTCACGTTGGCCATTTATCTTTTTTTTTCTCGTTTTTGTCCCTCATGTTTTTTGTGTGTCATTTTGGTCCCCGCCGTTAATTTTTTCTAACGGACGCCACGCTGGCAGTTAACTGCTGACGTGGCGTCTTAAATGTCAGTGCTGACATGGCGTCTTAAACAAATTGATGAAATTCCTCATAAACAAGTTTTTTTTTTTGTGATCTTCCTTATCAACTAGTTGACCAGAGGTATGTATACTCAGAAAGCTACCACTAACACACCCGTCAATTTATTGATGAGGAATTTCCTCAACAAAGTGATATGAAATACAAAAATGCTAAAAAAATAGAGATGCACATCTTGAGAGGGAGGGAGAGAGAAAGAGAAATGATTATGGATTTGATTAAAGTTAACAAGGGTAAAATGGTATTTTAGGCTCAACTCCCCAACACCAAACCACTAGTTTATAATGGATAAGCTCAGAGCCGTCCCAAATAATTTGGAGGCCCTGTTCAAATTTTGAAAATTGGGCCCCTAGTTATATTTTTAATGTTTAGATTTAAAACAATCTTTTAAGAACCAAACCGATAACCGACTCGGTGAAGGGTCATACCGAAGGTCTGTAGTTTAACTGCATGACCATTGACTCTGTCTTAATTAAAAAATTTCCAAAATTTTAGGAGCTATAAATTTCATATATGTAAAATTTAATTTACTAAAATAAAATATGAGAAACTAATGCATTAAGTTTCTCTTTATAAGAAAAAGAGTATATTTTTATTAAAAAAAAAAAGAATACAACGACCATAGAGAATACCAAAAATTGGTACAATGCTTTCCTAAAAAAACAAGAATTGTGTGAAGGTTTGTTTTTATATTGAAATGAGAGGTAATATATAAATGTACTTACAGTTATTTGGTAAGAGCATTTGTGGTGCAGCGGTATTGATTGGTACAAGTTGAGTACAACATTATGGATTCAAGTCATGATATTGACATTTTGTGAAAAATTCCATACAATTTTCATAACACTGATTTAAACGAGACTAACATTACGCTTGCTGACCTATTAGACGCGCGACTACCACTACACTATATAAGTTATTTGCTACAGATTAGTCGAAAATATATATATCACTTATAGTGTTTCATTTTTCTCTCTTTTTTATGCTTGTTACTTTAAATAAATTCCTCGTTTATATATTAAATGAACACTCACTCTCCTTTTTAAGCATTAATTAAAAATGTTCATTTGCATTCATTTATATTTATAAGTTAGTTGAACCACTAATTTTATGAAAAATTTAAATTCATTTTGCTAGCTCATTTTCTATCAATTATATGCTATAAATCAGCTCATTTACCGTAAACTAGCTTATTTACAATCTGATAATTTTACCAAATCAAGCCTTAAAGGAGATGGGAGGATCCAAAATTCCCGGGAGAGGTGCTAATAACAATTTCCTAATTGTTTTTCATTATTTGGGCCCTGCACCACATAATTGCAACAACTAGCATTGATAGTTGTACACATATATGCAGTCCAAAGGAGTGTAGTATTCTTACTATAATTACTATAATAACAATAATTAGGCACTTAGTGCTCAAAACAACTTAGTATTTTTATCTCTCACCATATATATAACCAAATATTTCAAGAAATATAGATTTGTTTGATACCAACTAAAACATTTTAAATATTTTGTCAAAAAAAAAAAACTAAAACATTTTAAACATAGTTCCTCAAACAAAGAAAGGTAAAAAAAACTAGTTAAATCCATTGTAATTAACACCATACAATTATAACAATTTTTAACTCTTCTTGACTTGTTCATCCGAAAACCATGAAGGTTCTCTCATTGTGAGGCTCTCTTAACTTTCACTATCCCAAAACTACCCCTCATACCATGCATGCATGCATGCAGGGTCACAAAATTACTAACCACAAAAACGAAATAATAGCAGAAAAAGCAATGACCAGAAGAAAAAAATTCACAATCACATTCCATAGTTGCCAACATCTCTTGAAGCACCAAATTTTCAGCAAAGTAAAATGGCCATAGTTCTTTCAATGTTACATCCATCTTTCTTCTTTTTGTTTCTCTTCATTTTGATGATCATCACTACTTTTCCAATGGTATTTTCTATGTCAGAAACTGAAGCTTTATTGAGTCTCAAAAACTCATTTTCCAATGCTGATGCACTTGATAGTTGGGTTACTAATTCTATGCCTTGTAATGAAGATGATCAATGGGAAGGTGTTATTTGTCACAAAGGTTTTGTAACTGGACTTCGTCTTGGTGGAATGGGATTATTTGGAGAAATAGATATTGATGCATTGATTGAACTAAAAAGTCTTAGAACTATTAGCTTTATGAACAATTCTTTCTCAGGTTCTATTCCAGAATTCAATAGAATAGGTTTCTTAAGAGCAATATATTTATCAGGTAACAAGTTTTCAGGTCATATTCCTCAAGAATATTTTCAGAAAATGAGGTCATTGAAGAAAGTTTGGTTATCAAATAATGAATTCACAGGTCAGATTCCATCATCATTGACTGAGATTCCTCAACTTGTTGAATTGCATCTTGAGAATAATCAGTTTAGTGGGAATATTCCAAAATTTGAGAACCCTAAATTGGTAACTATCAATGTGTCAAACAATAATTTAGAAGGTGGAATTCCATCTGGTTTATTGAGATTCAATGAGAGTTCCTTTGCAGGAAATTCTGGTCTATGTGGTGAGAAATTTGGTACAAAATGTGGAAAACCAATGGATCTTGATGCACAGAATAATACAATTACACAGCCTAGCAGCAACAGTATTGAAAATGCTAATGAGCCTGGGAAGAATAGGCCATTGCAGATTGCTGGCATTGTTGTAACATGTGTAGTACTTATCTCACTAGCTATTTTCTTAATTGTGAAAGCAAGGAGAAAGAAAGGTGATGCCGATGATGATTTTAATGAAATGGCTATGAAATATGGACAAGGAAATCATGATGGTGATTCATTGGGAGTTCAAGTAGCTTCTACTCATATGAAAAGAGATGTTGATTCAATAAAGAAAACATCATCTAGTAAAAGAGGATCTTCACATGGTGGTAAAGGTGTGGGAGAACTTGTGGTAGTGAATGATGAGAGGGGTGTTTTTGGGTTACCAGATTTGATGAAAGCATCTGCAGAAGTGTTAGGAAATGGAGGGTTTGGATCTTCTTATAAAGCTGTGATGGCTAATGGAGTAGCAGTAGTGGTTAAAAGGACTAGAGAGTTGAATGCTTTGGGAAAAGATGGTTTTGATGCTGAGATGAAGAAGATTGGAAGGCTAAAACATTGGAATCTTTTGACCCCTTTAGCTTATCATTTTAGAAAGGATGAGAAATTAGTTATCTCTGAATATGTTCCTAGAGGAAGTCTACAGTATTTGTTGCATGGTAAGACTAATTCTTCCTAACTTTTTTGAACTCAAATGTTTTAGGCTAAATTATACTTTTGGTCTCTGTTTCTAAAATTCCAGATATTTAGTCTCATTGTTTTAAAATTCAGACATTTAGTCATCTAGTTTTCCAATTTTCAAATATTTAGTCCAACAGGGCATTTGACCCTCAATTTAATTGTCGTGGCCCTATTTTATTGACGTGGCATCTCAATAGATATCACACATGGTTGCCACGTCATTAAAAAAACCAGAAACCCTAAATCACAATTTCATCTTCTTCCTCTTACCTTCACTCTAAAAATAATGATGTGGCATTTGAGCTGACTTTATTAATTGACATGTCAACCATGTGTGATGTCTACTTAGATGACACGTCAATAAAATAGTGTCACGTCAATTAAATTGAGGGTCAAATATCCTGTTGGACTAAATGTCTGAAAATTTTAAAACAGATGGAGTAAATATCTAAATTTCAAAAAAGAGCGACTAAATGACTGAATTTTTGAAAATAATGAGACTTAGTATAATTTAGTATTTTATAGCAAGTAACAAGACTTAACTACATTGATGACAAATAAGAACTAATTTTATTTAGTATGCATCTTATGTTATTATTATATGTGCTACTTTAAGGTGATAGAGGACCATCACATGCAGAATTAAATTGGCAAGCTCGTTTAAAGATAGTGCAAGGAATTGCTGAAGGAATGAGATATCTTCACACAGAACTTGCTTCTTATAATCTACCACATGGAAACCTGAAATCCAGCAATATTCTCCTTGGACCAGATTATGAACCACTTCTTGTAGATTATGGATTCATTCATCTAGCTAACCCTTTAAATGTTTCACAAACACTATTTGCTTATAAGGCTCCTGAAGCAGCACAACATGGCCAAATTTCACCTAGTTGTGATGTATATTGTTTTGGTGTTGTCATTCTTGAGATACTCACTGGAAAATTTCCTTCTCAATACCTTTCAAATGGTAAAGGTGGAACTGATGTGGTGCAATGGGTTACATCAGCAATTTCTGAAGGAAGGGAAGTAGAAATACTTGATCCTGAGATTTCAAGTCTTAGGAATTCACTAGGTGAAATGGAACAACTACTTCACATTGCTGCTGCTTGTACTGAGAGTAATCCTCAGAAGAGATTAGACATGATGGAAGTTGTTAGAAAGATAGAGGAGATAAAAACAAAGGGTGATGGTACACAAGAGTCAAGAACAATTGAGGTTTTGCCATCTCTAAAAGATGGCTATGCAGATTCTCAAGTAATTGATAATCAAGGGCATGGTGACCAATCAAGGAGGAGACATGAATCAGACAGCTTTGGAAGCAAGGATTATCTTGAATTTGAAGTATCCTCCTAAATAACATCTAGGTAACAATTCAGACACACTTTTCTGTGTTAGTGACTATGTAGCACCGATACTTCAGATTGAAGACGTGTTTAGTGTCTAGTCTACTATAGGTCAGTATCAGACACTGATACGACATCGACACACGTGGTTAGATTCAATCACTTACATTTTTTCCAAATTGTTATTGGTGTCTATGTGTTAGTCGTGTCTATTGTCTGTGTTTGTGTCGTTGCTTCATAGCCGAGTCTCGGAAATGGGATGTGCCATGTGTGTCTTTTGGAATTCACTGGAAATGAGTGGCTAATGTGGATTTCAGACATGTAACATGTGTAACTTGGCACATTCTTTGTCTTTGAAGTTTGAAATTAATGATTAGGGACATGTACAGGTAGGTTTATTGATATATCTCAATTAGAGGACTAAGGTTTGTAGATGTTTCAGAACTATCTCTGTTCTGTTTTGTTTTACTCTCTGTGTAACTTTCTTAGGCAGATTGAGACTTGTTACTGCAACAACACTCTCCATGTCTCTCATAAGTCATAACTATTTTTTTACAGCAACATTAATGAAAGATAATTATCCACTTACCAAATCACACAATATAACAAGGAAGCCTACAAAGTTACAAAGAAAAAGTCATTTGAGCAGTGACATCAGTTTAGTTATTTAATTTTTTAATCAATCAGGATTCAGGAAAGAAATGCATTTAGTGATAATGGAAAAAAAAAGTGGTAATGGACAAAAACCAAAAAAGTTCTCATTTGAACATCATGCATTGCAATAAGTTCAAATCATTTGAATGTTTGACTCTGAGCCTGAGAGGGGGTAGCGAATGTACCTCATTATTTTTTATTTTATAAATCGGATATCCTCTGCGCGCAACTAGAGAGGCTAATCCTTCAAGCCAAATAGGACCGAGCGGCAAAGTTCTCCCTCAAGAGATTTAACACTGCTGCATTCTCAAGACTGGATTAGAACTCAGGACCCTAATTAAGCTTGAAGAGACCCAAACCATCTCATTCAACTATTCGAGTAGTATTGGGTGAATGTGGCTTCTTATTGAGTTAACTTAAAATGCAAGAAAAGATATTGCTAATAGAAAAAATTAAATTACCATGAAAATTAGAGATAAAAATGATATTATTATCTAATTCTATAACTAAGTATTAGTGACCCTAAAACTAGGTAATACCTCAAAAGGCAATGTCGGGAGGTTGGAACAGTGGTGCGCTAAGTAGAGGCCCACAGGCCCTTTAGCTTCTTGGCCTTGACGCAGACTAATAGTCTCGTACTCCAAGGGTCCCACATTGTTTGGAACTCAAGGCTAAGAGTAGTTTATAAAGCCCTCAACCTAAAAAGCCTTTCATGTAGCTATCTTCATCTTAGTCTCGAGTTGGCTTGGAAGTATTTCCATTCAACCTTGCTTATTTCATGCGGTTTTGGAGTAACAAGTAGATTTGGTAGTTTAAACATCTGACAAGTCCCTCACTCCTTATCTAATTTAATGTTTTGATCAAACCGATATACTTTCGAGTCATGGTTCAACCTCTCCAACCCGGATGAAACCGCAGTTGAAGCACTAAAATAACTAAACCCTAAACAGTGTCAGGCCATAGTTTAACTAGTTCAACCGTTCAATTTCTAAAACACTGATGACCATAATGTTTAACTTGCTTATTTCATGTGGTTTTGGAGTTATAAGTAGATTTAGTGGTTTAAACATCTTGCAAGTCTCTCACCCCTTATCTAAATCAATGTTTTGAAAATCGACCAAAAGAGAATTTCGAGTCATGGTTCAACCGCTTAAACCCGAATGAAACGATAGTTGAACCATTGAAATAACTAAACAGTAACATTGTTGGACCATGGTTGACAAAATAAGTTAATGTTTTTTTGTGAACTTAATTTTACTTTTTTGTTTCTTTTAATTGATCATGTATCCAAATTTAAAAAATTGTAACTGATTTTATAACGGCGCATTTATCTATTTAATTGATAAACTCGTAGTTAAAAAAAATCAAGAGTATTGATTGATGGTACGACTCTTTTTTTAAGGAATGTCACAAAAACAGTATGTTTACTTACCCAACTTACGCGGTGGCGGTTGACATGTAAAGGTGTATGTTATTTTCTTCTGTTTCGTACTATCCAGCATTTCACAAAAATCAATTACGTAGATAAATCTGAAGTTCAATTTTTTTAACTACAGATTTATCTCTTTAATATGTCAATATGTATAGTATAAATCATATAGGGTAAAATCGGAATTGCACAGAGTATGTGGGGCCGGGGGGGTATAAAAGCCAAGTGGGGGTATAAAAAGCAATATCCCAAGATATATAAGGCAAATATTAGGACAAATCTCAAATCATACAACATCTTTACCTAAACATAGGCTCGTCAAAGTATGCCAGTGCTTTGCTACAAAGATGAATAATATTGGAGTTTTTTATACCCACCATATGCCTCTATATCCCCCGCAAAATTTGATATTTCAATAATGCCCCTCAGTATTATAACTAACGGACTTATCTAAATAAAAGACAAATCTGTTTTTTAAAAAAATCAAAACGGATTTATTTATTTAGTAGATGAATCCGTAGTTAAAAATTACATTACAGACTTATCTACTAAATAGATAAATCTGTTTGACTTTTTTTTTGGTTCGAACAAAATTACCAATTTACAATTTAAATCCGTTTGTAATATGATACAGAAAGACAGATCTGTTTGTCCTAAAATTAATTTAGCAAGCTTGTTATTATACATCCGTTTTATAATAACATAGTTCCGTTTTATACTAACACAGTTCCGTTTCTAAAATTTATTTATCATATAGTTCTGTTTTATATGTTTATGGTACAAACGGATTTATCTAATTTAAAGATAAATCTGTTTAGGAAAAAACCAAAAAACGGATTTAACTTTAAATTAGATAAATCTGTGTGAATAAATTTATAAGGGCATTTTGGAAATAACAAATTTTGTGGGGGTATAAAAGGATGTGGTGGAGGTGAAAAAAAACCTTAATATTAACGCACCCTTTTAGGTTCAGACCAGGGTAAT
Organism: Astragalus glycyphyllos; assembly: GCA_963573325.1. Lineage (NCBI taxonomy): Eukaryota > Viridiplantae > Streptophyta > Magnoliopsida > Fabales > Fabaceae > Astragalus > Astragalus glycyphyllos. The sequence goes on from OY754307.1 coordinate 116,054,771, forward strand.
CACCGCCCTTTTTGATAATATGCTTCCTGAAAGAGTTTATTTTTGAATGACATAATTTGGCTAGATTTGTCTAGAAATATATTCCAAAGGGATGACGCATGCTATAAAAATGGGGTGTTAATAACAATACTCTTGTTTAAAATAGGCAATTAGTCACCATTGCAGCTGCAACAAATTGACAACATCTAGATTGGACCCATTGGTCTGGGCTTTTGCCCCTTTAATGTAGGGTTTGACTTTTTTCAACCCCTCCTACTCACCACACACCCCAAACACTCTAAATCCCCAAAATACCCCTCAATTAAAAACACTCCATCTCTCACTCTCCCTCCCAAACACTCTCAACCAAACCCTAAACCCTCCCCACCCCACCCCCAATTCGAATTCTCACTCTAACTCTCCCTCTCAATCTCACCCCCACCATTGTTGAAGAAACAATCTCCGTCCATCTCGCATTCTATGCACCAAGTACTCCCTCCCTCTCTCTCCTCCTCTTCTATTTATTCGTTTTAATCTACTGTTGATGCATTTTTTTCCTGCACATTCTAATGGTTCAGTTGCCCATAGTCGAACCATTCTGGGGACGACGATGTTTGGACACGTACGACTATTGAATCACGAACGCGTTCGGCTATGCATAACCAAACCAGTTAAAATTGACAAAAATACACAGGTCGTACGGTTGAGGTCAATCGAACCTGTTTGATTAGGCGTCTCCGAACCGCCGTTAATTTTGTTTGAATCTGTTTTATGCTTTATTTGTTTTTAACTATTTTAATAATTTTCAAATTGTTTTAATTTGTTTGTTTTCTTCAGCTATGGCCAAGACGAGAGGTGTCCATAGCCAAACCAACTTAAATTTCGAAAGAAAAAAACACGGAGGCAGCTGAATTCATTAATGGTATTTTGGTCATTTCGTATGGTTTAGGGGTGTGTGATGAGTAGGAGAGAGTTAGGAAAAGCACGGGCCTTAATGTATGACTTACTTGACAAAAAAAAAGCTTACAAAATAGCAACGCATTATTTCTTATATGGAAGTTTTGTTTTTAAAAAATTATACATAAATCTTAAACCTTACTTAGCAATTGGAGTCGGGGGCGAACAAAAAAAATGGTGTATTCTAACTATTTGAATATCAGTTTCATTGTATTTTTGTTGCAAATTATTAAGAATTTGTATATTTTTTTGGTTACAATTAAGAATTTGTATATAATCAGGTTTCTTTTAAAAAACTATTATTATGAATTTTGTATATAATCAGGTTTCTTTTAAGAATTTGGTGGTAATTTGATGCAATGGCTGCAATTCAATTTGGTGGAAGCTAATTGGAAGAGAGATGGTGTTGAGTGGACATCTTGTTGGGCTGTAGGATGTCATTTACTTTGGAGTTGGAAAAACAAGGAAGAGCATGATGTGTCTTATACTCACCCTTTTAGACCTTGGGCCGTGGTCAATAGTTGTGTGCAGGAGTATCAGACTGTGATGGTTGCTTCTAAGGTAGTGTAGGATCGTGACATGGATCATGTTAATGTTATGTGGGTTCCCCCGGACGATGGTTGGTTGTGTCTTAATTGTGATGGTGCTGTAAAGGCTACTTCTAAGGTTGCTGGTTGTGGTGGACTGGTGAGAAACTCTAATGGTGATTGGCTTGCAGGTTTCTCTAAACATATTGGTTTCTGTGATCCTTTTGTTGCTGAGCTCTGGGGTGTTTTCATTGGCTTACAACTTGTTCGCTCTAAGGGATGGGATAGAGTGGTGGTGCAGATGGATGCCAAGTGGCTTGTCATGTGATCCTTGGTACGGAGAGTAGACGTATTTCGGGGTGGAGTATTGTTAGAGAGATCCATAAACTGTTGCAGTTGCCGTGGGAGGTCCGTTTTGTTAGCATCTTCAGATAAGCTAATCGATGTGTTGATGCATTGGCAAACATTGGGTGTGGTCAATCTGACGATTTGATTTTTTATGAGCAGTGTCCTATTTCCGTAGGACCGTTATTGCTTTCTGATGTTGTAGGGAATTCTATTTCCAGTATTGTTCCTGTTTAGTTTTTTTTTTCGTCTTAGGGCCTAGTCCCCGTTTAATACAAAAAAAAACTACTTTCGTTAGAAATTAAAACGAGACTATTTAATATATTTTGTGACCTACTTTTGATTGTGAATAAGATTTTGACAATTTCAATTTAGAATTTTTTCTAGTAATAGGAATACTTAATATTATGTCTATATTATCTTCATGCATTAGGAAAATAATTAATTACCATTAAAGAATTCAATATTATACAACCTTAATTTTAATTCAACAGTAGAATCTTTTTCTCATGACTTTTAATTCTTCAAATAGAATTTCGCCATCGAGATCACAATTCACAAGTATAATCATGTTTTAGGTAACTTTTATAAAGTTTGCCATTTGTTTTTTGAGACAATGCAGTTTGATTTTTAATTAGCGCGTGTATGTATATACTACTTGTAATAGAGTAAAAATTCTACTCAAATATATGTACATGCTAAAACTACTAAGTAGAAAATTTCTGTTTTTTTTTCATACCCCCCTTTGTATTCTATATCCCTATTTTTTGAAATAACCCCAAAATATCCCTCTCAATTTCACAAAAATTTAACTCGATTCCGAAAATTTTACAAATTTCCAAATTTTTCTTTCAAACGGTATTTCCAGAACACTATTTTTAAATGTTTTCGGAATCACCAAACCTACATAAATCTGGAACTATTAAAATGTATTCCAGATTTACGTAAATAATGATAACTCCGGAAGCTGTTTTTTAATTTTTTTTCCGGAAATACGTATAACACATAAATCCGGAAATTTAATTTTTTACACTCTGAATTTATGTGTTATAGATAAATCCAGAATTTTTTTGTTTTTTACTTTTGAGTTTATATTTAATTATTATTTTTGATTATGTTTAATTTATTTATTTTATTTTATAAATGAAACAAAAATAAAAATATGAGCATCTAACGATAAAATATAAACAACTACAGAATATGAAAAATAAATGAGTACAAAATATGAAAAATACTATAGAATATCCCAAAATAATGAGTACAAAATATATCAAGCATACATCTATTGGGAGTAATTCAAGTTGATATAGTTTAGTTTAATTCAGCATTTGTATTAATAAACAGCTTAAAGTGCATTAAGCTGGTTAGTTTTAATTTTTCTCTGCCTTGTCATCATATGTTGATATATGATATAAATACTTGTAAGTCAACCATTATTGAATATAGTAGTGAGAAAATCTAGTCACATTGAGTATTTTCAAATTCTCTTCTCTCTGACTTTCTGTTATTCCAGTAACTGAATTGTGAGTGAGTGAGAGTGAAGAACATTCTGTTCTAACAGAATTGGCACCAGAGCTCGGTTGAAGGTTGATCCCACGACGGCGATGGCGAATTCCGGTGGTAACAATGGTCAATTCCCTGCTAAACTTCCGATCCTAGATGGAAAGAACTACGATAGGTGGATAGTTCTGATGAAGGTGGTGTTTCGATACCAAGACGTTCTCGAGGTTGTTCGGAATGGCGTGGTGGCCAATGCCGGAGATGCACTCAGAGATCAGCAAAAGAAAGATAGCAAGGCGCTATTCCTGATCCATCAATGCGTGGATACAGAAGCATTTGAGAAGATATCTCAATATGAGACGGCCAAGGAAGCATGGGACGCACTAGCCAAAACCTACTCCGGTGATGCATCGTTGAAGAAAGTGAGACTTCAGACAATCCGGAGAGAGTATGAGTTGATTCAGATGGGAGAGAAGGAAACAATTGCTGAGTACTTCAACAGATTAACACTGTTGACAAACAAGATGTGCACGAACGGTGAGACGATCTCTGATCAGAAGAAAATCGAAAAGGTACTTCGAATCCTAGTACCTAAATTCGATTATGTAGTAACTGCAATCGAGCAATCTAAAAACCTAGACACGATGAAAGTTGAAGAACTGCAAGGTTCGCTAGAAGCGAATGAAGCAAGAATTAGAGAAAGGTCTGGTGATGGTGATAAAACTGTAGAGAAAATAATTGAAAACGCGTTACAGGCAAAATTCACAAAAGGAAAGGGAAATTGGAGTAAAGGAGAAGGATCTGGAAAGGAAACTGATAGCAATATCAGTGACTATCAAAGGAGAAAGGAGGCGTGGAAGAATAAGGGACAAAAGAAGAAGTTCAATAAGAAGGAAATTCAGTGCTATAACTGTGACAAATTCGGCCATTTTGCAGATGAATACAAATCAAAGGAATCACAAGAAGAGGCACAACTTGCTGATGATGAATCAGATACTGATGAAGTAGTCCTTATGGCAGAAACTGTTGATGAAGATAAGGAGGAGATGTGGTACTTGGACACAAGCTACTCAAATCACATGAGTGGAAACAGGACATGGTTCACTGATCTAAATGAAACAGAGAAGAGATCAATTAGATTTGGTGATAACAGTGTAGTGAAGGCTGAGGGAATTGGGAGTGTGAGGATTCGTAGGAATGATGGAAGAGTGTGCATCATCACTGATGTACTCTATGTTCCCTCAATGAAGAGCAATCTGATTTCTCTTGGTCAATTGCTAGAGAAGGATTTTTCAATAATAATGGAGAACAAGGAATTGACATTGTTTGATATAACTGGTAAGGAGGTGTTGAGGGCTCCTTTAAACAAACGCAGAACATTTAAGATAGGCATGAGTATAGTGAGGAGTGACTGTCTTAAAGCTGTTGCAGAAGGTGAAAGCTGGATATGGCATGAAAGGTTTGGCCATCTGAACTTCAGAGATTTGAAGAGTCTTGAAGCTCAAGAGATGGTGTATGGCTTGCCACAGATCAAGTTGCCAAGTGAAATGTGTGAGCAGTGCTGTGAGTCAAAACAGACTAGAAGTTCCTATAATGCTGAGGTGAAGACTAAAGCATCTAGGAAGCTGGAGGCTATTCATTCAGATGTGTGTGGTCCTTTTGAGGTGAAAACTCTGGGAGGTAACAACTATTTTGTTTCTTTTATTGATGAATCTACTAGGAAGATGTGGATTTACTTAATGAATAGAAAGAATGAAGTGTTTGATATCTTCAAGAAATTTAAAGTCATGGTAGAGAAGGAAAGTGGCTGTGCAATAAGCAGGTTGAGAACTGATGGAGGTGGGGAATATACATCCACAGAGTTCAAGCAGTTCTGTGAAGAGGAGGGAATTAGGCATGAAGTTACTGCACCTTACACCCCACAACACAATGGCATTGCAGAGAGGAGAAACATGACCATTTTAAATATGGTTAGGAGCATGTTGAAGAGCAGAAACATGCCAAATCACTTCTGGGGAGAAGCAGTGTCTACTGCTGCGTACATTCTCAACAGAAGTCCCACCAAAAGGCTTGAGTGAATCACTCCTGAGGAAGCATGGTCTGGTGAAAGACCAAATGTCAAACACTTCAGAGTATTTGGATCAGTTTACTACAGGCACATACCTGACCAAATGAGAAAGAAACTTGATGACAAAGGACAAGTAATGGTGCTGCTAGGCTATCACAGCACTGGTGTATACACACTTTTTGATCCTAGGAGGAACAAGGTAGTGATCAACAAGGATGTAAAGTTTGATGAATCACAAAGTTGGAGTTGGGACAACTCTGTGATGTCTAGTGAACCACTGACTGTGATGTTGGAGCCTGCAGAGAATGAAACAGATTTAAACACTGCTGAGACTAGTGGAGAGTCAACTAGACCCAGAAGAGAGAAGCAACTTCCACAGAGATACAGTGACTTTGTTGTGTTCTCAGATACTGCTACTGATGATGAAATTGATGATGCATTTTAAACTGCTATGTTTGCAGAGACAGAGCCTGTGACAGTTAAACCAAGCTCTCAAGCAACCACAGTGGAAGCAGGCAATGCTTGAGGAATTGAAGTCCATTGAAAAGAATGATACATGGAGACTAATTGATTTACCACCTGAGAAGAAAGTAATTGATGTAAAATGCGTGTTTAAAACAAAAGTGAAACCAAATGGTGAGGACAGCAAGCACAAGGCTAGACTTGTGGCAAGAGGATTCTTGCAAAGACCTGGGTTTGACTACAATGATGTATTTGCCCCTGTTGCTAGAATTGAAACAATAAGACTGATAGTGGCCATTGCTTGTTCGAAGAATTGATCTATGTACCAATTAGATGTGAAGTCAGCCTTCTTGAATGGCTATTTAGAAGAAGAAGTATATGTGAATCAGCCTCCCGGATTTGAGGAAAAAGGGCAAGAAAGTAAAGTCTACAAGTTGAAGAAAACTCTCTATGGCTTAAAGCAAGCTCCAAGAGCATGGAATAAAAGAATTGACTCATTCATGCTACAGTAGAAGTTTACAAAGTGTACAAATGAGCATGGAATATATGCAAGATGGTCTAACACTGACCACTATCTGATAGTATGTCTGTATGTGGATGACATGTTGCTGACTGGTACAGATGAAGCTGACATGGAGAATTTTAAGAAGAGCATGATGACAGAGTTTGAGATGTCTGATTTGGGCTCTCTATCATATTTCCCTGGGATAGAATTCACTGTGAGAGATAGTGGAATGTTGCTACACAAAAGGAAATACACTAAAGATGTCTTGAAGAGGTTTAAAATGAGTGATTGTAACTCTGCAGCCACTCCCAGTGATCCTGCAGTGAAGTTGGTAACAGAATCTGATGAGGACTGTGTTGATCCAACTTTGTACAAGCAGATAGTTGGATCTCTAAGATATTTGTGCCATACAAGGCCTGATATCTCATACAGTGTGGGATTGATCAACAGATTTATGGAGAAGCCTAGAGTATCACATCTAGGAGCAGCCAAACGAGTACTAAGGTACTTAAAAGGAACACTGGATTTTGGTGTCTTTTATCCTAAGGGAACTGATGATACAGATCAGGTGGTATATGGTCTGTCAGACTCTGATTGGTGTGGGGATAAAAATGATAGGAAAAGTACTGCTGTATATGTGTTCATGTATGGTGAAGCACCAATTTCTTGGAGCTCAAAGAAGGAGAGTGCGGTGGCTTTATCCTCGTGTGAAGCTGAGTATATTGTAGCATCAATGGCTGCATGTCAAGCACTTTGGCTTGAAATGTTACTGAGTAAACTGAAACTGAAGGGGAAAAGCAGTATGAAGTTGCTGGTGGACAACAAATCAGCAATTGATTTGGCAAAATTTCCAATTGCTCATGGTAGGAGCAAACACATTGAAACCAAGTTTCATTTTCTGAGGGATCAAGTGACAAAACAAAGTCTGACATTGGAATACTGCAAAATTGATGACAATTATGCAGATCTTCTCACCAAAGCTTTGAAGATCAAACGATTTGAAGAGCTAAGGAACAATGTGGGAATGAAGAGTTTATCAAGCATGAATTAGGAGGTGTATTGGGAGTAATTCAAGTTGATATAGTTTAGTTTAGTTTAATTCAGCATTTGTATTAATAAACAGCTTAAAGTGCATTAAGCTGGTTAGTTTTAATTTTTCCCTGCCTTGTCATCATATGTTGATATATGATATAAATACTTGTAAGTCAACCATTATTGAATATAGTAGTGCGAAAATCTAGTCACATTGACTATTCTCAAATTCTCTTCTCTCTGACTTTCTGTTATTCCAGTAACTGAATTGTGAGTGAGTGAGAGTGAAGAACATTCTGTTCTAACAATATCAATGGTCAAGCTCCAAATCTGATAAATATCTCGATAGAAGCCTATATGCATGACTGGTAGGTGGAATGTCATCGGATGCAATGGCCTTCCGGATACGTGCAGCAGATTGGACTCTATCCTCTAAAGTCTGTGGACCAGGTGCTGCAATGTCCTCATCTGGAACAGGTGCATCCCCTATGATGAGGACATAATGAGCAAAGACACTAATGAAGCACTTCAAGGGCTAGGAGGACCAATGACACGGGCATGTGCCAAGAAAGCTAGGGAGGGCTTACATCAAATAGTTACAACTATAATGGAAGCAAGGCCTAAACTAGAAGGGATGGAGCCCAAATTGGTCAATTGCTTGGGTCCATATGAATAGGAGATGGGCACATGAAATAGGACCACAATTGCACTTGTTTTTCTTTTGAAGTTGTAATAAAATGTGTTGGGTTGCTAAACTATGTTTCAGCCCATACACTTAGTTTAAATTTTGTTATTTTAATTTTAAGTGAAGATTGGGTTATTACATGGCCCAAGCCTTCTAAAACACTTGAGTTTATGTTTAAAATAAAAGTGGGCTGAAATATCCATGCAAAAGGGGTCCAGAACAAGCTTCAAGGAGGAGTGAATAACAAAATGAAGGTGTGGCTGATCCATATAGCAAAGTGCACGAAATTACCTTGGTAATAAGGAGGGATGACTCTTTGCTTACTTGCTGAAGATGATTCTTGCTCTTCTTGGTTGTTTTGTAACCATTCTTCCACTAAGGTGTATTGAAATGCCACTAGGAATTATTGTTAGTTATTTGTGGCCTTTGTATTGCCTTGTATTGAATCAGCCCATCATTATCCTTTCCTATATATAGGGGGAGCAATCTATGAGAATAACAACTCAGAATTTTATGATATAATACTTTGTGTATTGTGAGAGTATGTCTCTCTTTTGTTCTTCATTGAACCTTGTTTAGATCTTATCAAGAAACTAAGTTTTCTTGTGGCGATCATTCCCTAGGCTTATCACTTCTTCTTTCTCTCAATGAATTAAGAGTGTGGCGCCATTCCCATTTCTTATCTCCTCCATATTTTCTAATTTCTTCTTTCTTGTTCTTATCTTTTACTTTTCAAATTCTGTTTGCTTGTGTCATTCAACCTGAATTCACATAGATGAAAAACTATTCATTTCGATAGTCATCACCCTAAAGGCACGGTGAGGCGGACAATCAACACCTAAAAGTACCACGAGAGGTAGCTCTCATGGCACCTCACACAAGGTGGTCGTGCAGAAGGACTAAAATCTCTGCGATCGCCAATGGCGGGGAAATATTCAAAAATCCAACCCTGAATTAATGAATTAATTAATTAATCATTGTATAAAAAAAGTAAATTTGAATAGTAATTAATAGTCCCTGCAACAATGATGTGTATCCTCCACACTGAGCAGTGTCTCAGATGGAAGCATCACTCAGCTGCTTGTATAAAAAATCCAAAGCAGCTGGACCTCACCCCACTGGCCACGGTCCTCACGTGTCTCAAACAACATCAAATCAGTTTTTTCCGGAAACACCTCAAAAAGGTATTTCCGGAATGATAAAATCTGTTCCAAAAACATATCAAAAAGGTATTTCCAGAAATTTTCCAAAAAATATGCTTCTGGAATTATGTTTTGAAAGGTATTTCCAGAAAAATTCCAAAAAAAAGTTCCGGAATCATCTACAAGGAGATAAATCTGGAAAAAAAGAATATTTTGACTCACTTTTGATTTCGAAATTATGTGAAATGAGATGTTTGTTTTGGCTTTTTGTTGTGAATCACAGGTAAAAATGGCAGCTTGGTCAATTTAGAGGATATAGGTTCCAATGGGGGTATGAAAAAAAAAGCCAAATTTTCTTAATGCCCCTAGTAGAATGGGCCATGGGCGACCGCCCCTCTCGCCCATACTCATGGGGACACCACAGATTGGAGTTATTTAAGACTAAACATTTTTTAGTAAGTACAAGAGTTGAAGTTGAAAACGAATCAGAATATCAGATAATATTTTACATTTTTATGAATTAGTAGGTGAGTTATCTAATTACAACCCATTTGATATGTGAGTCTTACGTAATAGGTCTTTACCCGTAATAGGTCTTTACCCGTAATAGGTTAGGTCTTCCATATTACCAGTTTCGCCTGTCAAGGGTCTTGGTTTAGTTTCCATTGGCCTCTCTGTTATTTTCATTCTTTTTATCTTTTTTTAATAATAATAGGGAGGAGTACTATTTCCTTTTGGTGATTACTCCCATACGCATCCAAAGTTGGGTTTGGGTGGGTATGATACCTTCTAGGTAAAACTAAGCAAAACTGGTTCAATATTTATTTTTATTTTAAAATATTTAAATAGAAAAAAAGTGTCATTGAATAATTTATCTAGTTTTGCCTAGAATGTATCATACCCACCAAACTTTGGATGGATATGGTAGAATTTACCTTTCCTTTTAGTTGATTTTCCTAAGAAGGATTTGCAGAAAAGGTTTTAACAATGTTCCCCTACCTCTTCTTTGCTAATGAGTCAAATAAAAGTTAGTTTATATATAATCCCATGCTAAAACAAATAAACAAAATTCCTAATCCTAACTTGTATTACGTGCACATGCTCTTGGCTAAGTATATCATTTGCCAGTAGGTCTAGGTAAAAAAAAGTTTAATTACCATGTTATCAATATATGGTATCCACCAACTTTATCAACAATTAATCAACGTCTGAAAACCTACCTAAATATGTTTAGGTAAATGCTAATGAGTTTATTAAAAGTATAATTTGTCAAAAAAAAAACTTATTAAAAGTATAAAAGTTGTGTTTTTTCAGTACAATATTGTAATTTTTTTTTGATTTCTTAGCTACACCTATATAATTTTACGGTATTTGTAATTGTTTTTTGCTTATAATAAGGATTTGGACAAATAATTTACAAACAAACTTGAGGGCAGAGTTTTTTAGAGATACAAAAGGACAGGTTTATTTTCTTTTTCGTTTGAATAGAACACGACAAATTTTTTCATAAAATAATGCTGTTTTAAGTCAACCATATGCTGTTGCTCACAGCATACTACAGCTGGATATCCATTGAAATGCATGATATATATATTTTAATTAATTAATTAATTAATTAATTGAAAGGCTCAAACTCGTAGGTCTCTCTCTCTCTCTCTCTCTCTATATATCCTGGCATACAACAATAACCCACACTTCTTTCTGCATATTTGGATATCTCTTATTATCTGTACTTCAAATCTCTTGTCGAATTTTTAGGTGCCATAACCATAATAACAAATTCATTATTGAACTGAATTAAGATACTGATCTGGCTCTCCTCACATGACATTGGTATCCTATTCTCTATTATCTATATTGGGTCCGTTTCTTCCGAATTAAAAAATAAGTGATTTTATTGTTAAATAATTTAGAGATTAGTTTTTATACATTTTTAAGAAAATAAGAAGTTGTTTTGTGTTTGTGTAACATACTGAAAATCACTCATTTTAAAAAAAACCATTCTTAAAAAACTGATATTTGTGAGAAGCTACTCTAAACAGCTTCTCATATAAAACAGTTTTTAGATTATTTTCGGCTTTTCATTTTTTTAATAATCTGTTACAAACAAACAACATATCACCATAAGTGATTATTTTTTAAAAAAGTTATTTTTTTAAATAAGCCGTAACAAATGAACTTATTATAAAAATTATACTTGAAAAGTGTTTCTTATAATCTCAATTTTCTAAATATATAGAATCTCTCAAATTCCAATAAATTTTATTCTTTTTTCTGATTCAATTATTTTTTGTGGGAAATAAACAATATATTTTTTGATCAAATTGATAAGACTATTCAATATATTTTTATTCTTTATATCACTGTTGTTAAAGAACATGGAATTCATGGAAGATTAGAGAGAAAAACTTCAAAAGACTCTTATATTGATAAAAGTAAAAGCGATACAAATGAGAAATGTTAAAAATAAAATGACTACCTACGCCTATTTATAGGCACTTACTACTACAAGCAAACTATATCTCTAATAAGTGTTGTATATTATTCTAATTTTTTTAGTTTTTGTGTAATTTAAACTATATTCTTTTATCAAGAGTAGAACAACTTTAATTTGTTGTCAAAAAAAACAACTTTAATTTATTTTTTACTTAGTTAATAGTTACAATTGTTTTTGTCAAAAAAAAAGTACTTTTAAAATTTCAGTCAAAACATTTTTATAACTTTTAACAAGTCAGTACGTACTGTTGATATAGTAAATTATATTATGCTTTTCACCAATTCCTTTTATTTTCGATGGGTGATACATAACTGATTTTGAAAAATTGATTTGTGTTTAGTAATGATATTTTATAAATGGGTTCAGAAAAATTAAATTCCTTTGGATGATAAAATAGAATAACTTTTTATGTTTAAATATAAAAAAATTGTAGTTCTCACATTTTATTAATCGTTAAAACCTAGAAATTCCTTGCTTCAATTACAATCAATTTTACTCACCTAAAAATCAGTTTTATCTGCAATGATCTTGTGACCCAAATAAAAAATTGTAATTTTCAATTTTATTGTTTTTTTCTCTTTTGATAAGCAATAGTTTATTGATGGAGCAGTATTAAAGGTGCTCAAACCCGAATTCATTAAAGAAAACATGTCACTAGACAATCAACATATAATTTGATTTTTTACAATAGATCTCAAATGGGTATTTTTAATATGATATTATATTATTATTATGGGATTATTAATTAATACATTATTATTTATGGGATTATTATTATTATTTACATGTCGATACTGATGACTTGTATTCTGCTTTTCACCAACTAGGACCAGCTAGCAAGGTTTACTTCTAGAAGTTTTAATTGTAATATCTACCAATGATTTGGTTCCACCACCACTCGTGCAACTCTAAATTCTCAACTATGTATTTGTCTTCTTGTTATTATTATTAGTTAAAAACAATATACATGTAGGAGAGGAGAGCACCCCTTCTTGCTTGTTATTATTATTAGTTAAAAACAATATACGTACTACTTAGCTCACCATACATGTAAAATTGTAAAGAAAGTCTTTCTTGCTCCCTCCTGAGGCAATCCTCTAATTGATTATTTATTTTTTGACAGAATGCTATTTGATTATTTAAATGTTTGAATATTCTTTTTATGTGAAATGCACATGTCGATCGTTTCAGAGTGAACAGGAATATGTGCTAATTAATTGCTGACTAATAGTATTATTTTTGAACATAGGGACTAGGGACAAGCCTAAGCTAGGTCTTGCTTGCTTAGCTAGCTTGCAATATGCGTGTGTTTGGTGTAATACAAACTTGAAAAAAGATTGTTAATTTCTCTAATAGGTAAGCCATGATGATCCTTTTGTTCAATTTTTGAGAACTAGCTAGATTGTTAATTGACATATCGAATGCAAATAGATAAGAACTAACTCATTCAAGTAGGTGGCTTAGTTGACGAGCTAAGAGATATCGAAGAAATGCATAAAATGAGTGCAAATAGGAGGTTTTAGATTCAAACTTGAGAAACTAGCATTCCTCCTCCCCCATTAACATTGTCTATAAATAATAAGAACTAGCTCAGTCTTTTAAACTAACAATGAGTCAAAAAAAACTAACTAATAACATTTGCTTATAGAAAAAGGGTATTAACATATCTACATAGATGATTTTTCAAGTTTCTTTTCTTTTGGTAAATAATATATGGTGCATTTAACATCGACCCCTAAAAATAAAGTCCAAAAGTAGATCTCAAAGAAAGATTTGTTATGACAGTTTGCACTATTTATGTTGACCATGTGTAACTTCACAATAAACACCAACAAACAGGTCAACATAAATAGTGCAACTTGTCTTAGCGGGCCACTCATCACTTTTAAACCTTATTTTTGAGTCCATACTAAGTGCATGCAATGATATTTATCTCATCTTTAATTTTATAATTTATATTTTTCAAATAAGTCCCTATGATAAAGATCTAAACAAATTTAAAAAGATTTATTCAACTACCATTTTAAGCTGTAAGAAATTATATATCAACTTAATTAGTTTCTATATTTCAATGTATACATTAACATGTACACTTTGTAAGAGCCCAAACCAGCTATATGAATGTGGATCGTTCCTTAAAACCAACACAGGTCGCTTCACCGTATTTTATCCCCCAATCATACTCTCTCGAAAACTCTCCATAAAGTCATAATCTCACAAGTACTCTAGGTCAAGCACACATGACTATAGAGCTCTTATCATCTGTTGCGTCGTAGATGACGCAGTAGGATTGTGTGGTTATTAGTTACACACATCGTGTAATTGTTTCTTCTACCCTATGTTTTTCTTTAAGAATGTGATTCTTCGCCTCTTTTTTTCCTTTGCGCCACGATGTACGAGTCACTAATGCAGGTAAAGGATTTTACATTGGTTAAACTCGGTACTTTACACTAAGTAAGGTATAAGTGTAATAACTCTCGGTGCAATAAGTAGACACTTTCCACACCCTTTTTACAACAATGCGAAAAGATACATCCTATGCTAGTTAAATAAATGGTTGTAAAAAGGTGTAATGACATAAGTCAAATGAGACAAATTTACACTAAAGATCATACTTTTTACATCGGTTTTAATGTCAGTTGGTGCAAAATGTTTACACCGGTTAATAAAATTGGTGTAAAACTCAAGTACAGTAAAATTCATGGGTCGCTTTCCAACTAAGACTACATCTATAAAAAGTATTGTGAATCAGGAATAAGTCTTTGTGAATCAGGAATAGACCTTTGTAATATAAGAATACATCTGTCTCTGCAATTATATTTATTAGATTTTTTATTTTAGGCTAGACAAATTAGGAATTGACTTGATCTCCATTAATTGTATTTATTAGTATTATTTGTTTCTTGATTTACTTATTTAGGTTTAGTCTTGGTATTCCCTATAAATAGGGATTAACATTTAGTCTTTTGTAAAAGAGATACAATGCCAATTTTCGTGACATGGTATTAAAGCCAAGTCTCATCTACTGATAAAAAAAATGCTAAGTCTCATCTTCTGACCACTTCTCTGTGCTTCACCGCCGCTGCCGGCGGTGGCATTTCCCGCTGGCACCACCTTGTTCACTTTTCAATTTATTTCATTTTCACCATTGCGATCATCTTTCTAGTTTTCCTGTTTCCGTTGTGTTCCTCTTTTCAGCCATGTTGTATGTTTAGCAACACCTCCCCTGGTCGCTCTTGTCTTGGTTGTGGAATACCATTTGCTGCAAGAAGAGATAATGCAGCCTATGGGTTAAATGCTCATAGTCTTTGTGTTTGTCGTTTGTTGCAACAAAAAGATAGTGCAACCTATGAATTGTAGTCTCTGTGTTTACAGTTTGCTGCAACGAAGAGAGAATGCAGTTTATGAGGGAAACACTCATAGTCTTTGTGTTTACTGTTGTGGTATTCTTGGTGTTTTTGGTGTACATGTTCGTGATTCTTGGTGTTCTTGATTAGTGACAACCTTTGTTGTCACTCTTATGTTCTGCTATTCTTGATAGTTTTTGGTGGTCTTGGTTCTCATTTGGTTCTTGTTTTTCTTGGTTCTTCATGCTCGAAGAATTTCTTGGATTATGAGTACTCTTTTTTTTTTTTTATCCTAAGTTGATCAATAATTTGCGCTAGCAATTGCTCTGGGTTAACCAAAGTTATTCTTTGTCCGTGCCATCAATTTTTTGTTAGCAAATTGACGCTCCTTGATGACCCACATCAATTTGAGGGGGATGTGAAGCATGAATAAATCTTTGTAAATCAAGAATAAATCTGTCTCTGCAATTATATTTAATAGCTTTCTTATTTTAGGCTAGACAAATGAGGAATTGATTTGATCTCCATTATTTGTATTTATTAGTATTATTTGTTTATTGATTTACTTATTTAAGGTTGAGTCTTTGTATTTCCTATAAAAAGAGATTATCGTTTAGTCTTTTGTAAAGGAGATATTAATATAACATATCAATTAACTCATATTCACACATTCCCTAATTAAACTCAAAATTTACTTACTTTTATGTTATCCCATGGTCATGAGTGCAATGTGTTCGATATTTATGTATGTGTCAAGAAGATGGTTTATGGCTCTTTCGTGTATCTATTGATATATGTTGATTGCAACTATAAAGGAACATTTGTGTTCGACACCTAAAGACTATATTGAGCAGTGAGTTTTGAGATGAAGGATTTAGGTGCAACCAAGAAGATACTTTTGGAGGGACAAGAATGTGGGATGTACTATGTGTATCTTAGCACAAATGCACTAAAAAGTTGTTCATTCTTTTAGATAGAAAATTCCAATTCGACGAGTACTCTGTTGAAGACACACTTGAAATTGGTTTCGAACACTATTTATCTTAGCATCGGTGAAGAGAGGGACTATAGTAGATGTATTTCTTCATCTAGTGTGGGTTTAATCTCGATGTATGCCCTGGTTTGTACAAGGTCTGATTTGGCTCATGCAGGTCATGGGTAGGGGTGGGAATAGGCCATATCAACTAAGAGAGACCTATGTTAATTTAAACATATTGACGTATATCAAATTTACTAATAATTTATGTTAATTTAAACATATTGACTTATATCAAATTTTGACATATTTAAAATTATCATTATAAAATAAAATTTAAATTAGATACCATAGAAAATAGAACATAATATCACTGATCTATTAGCATCTTAATTAGTCTATTTATAAAAGCATACGTCACTTAAAAGGCTTTCATTAAAAAAATTAGTAAAATAAACTTTTAAACAGACATTTAAGTCTTACTAGGATTTCAAAAGGCCAGACTAAGTCCTAAAAAATGGGTCTATGACAGGCCACAAGTCAGGCTCAAACTCAACACTTTCAATGCAGGTCAGATGCAGACTTTGCAAAGCCCAACTTGCCCAACCTATTCCCATCCCTAATCATGGGTCCGATGTATGCTATGGTTTGTATAAGGTCTAATATGGCTCATGTAATATATGTATTGGGAAAAACCCAAGAACCACATTGACTAGAGATATGGTCTCAAAAGACTTTATAAGTGTGAGACAATCCTCACCTTATAAGCCGGTTTTGTAGGGTTGAGTTAGGTCCAAACCACATTCTAAGATGGTATCAGAGCCTATCCTAGATCCTTCGGGCCACCCACCATTATAATCCACGCACCAAGCCCAGTAGTGCTGGGCGTGAGGGGGTGTATTGGGAAAAACCCAAGTCCCACATTGACTAGAGATATGGTCTCAAAAGACTTTATAAGTGTGAGGCAACTCTCACCTTACAAGCCGGTTTTGTGGGGTTGAGTTAGGGCTAAACCATATTATAAAAATATGCTTAAAAGGTAAGAGTAATTTGTGTCTAGTTTATGTGACTAATGGAGTTGGTGGGTGTCTTTTTAACTTTATTTCTACAATCCGAATGTTCGCTCACCAACAGAACAGGGGTCAATTGTCTTGATTTGGATTTGGATTGGAAACTAAATTCCCTAGCAAAGACATGTTTTTCTTGTTTGTTTTTGTGTAACTACACTAGAAATTGAGGGAGTATCCTTTTTCTTCTATCCACCCACCCCACTTTTTGTATATATATTTTCATAATCAAAGTTAGCTTTATTTTGACATACCAACTCTGGAAACAATGTAAAGGTCATCGAAGCTAATAGAGTTGCCGACTTAGAATGAATGAAAAAATTGCAGCAAGTTGCGTAAAACAACCAATTTAGCAAAACAATAATATCTATTCCCTTTTCATGTCGCAGACACCTGTGACGGCTTGACTCCGAAAAGATGAAGGACTCATTCCATACCAACACAAATATATTTTTGTTTGTTATACATGTTATGTTATGTTATGTACAACAACCTTCTATTGCTACAGGCTCGAGGCATTGAGTTAGGTAGTGGTGGGTGCTACACTGTTATATTCACAAGGAATATATGTGCATAATTAGAAGAGACGCACAAGCGATTTTTCTTGCTTTCCATCTTAATTCTTACTTAAGAAGCTGAAGTTCTATAATTGTTTTGAAAAAAAAAAAAACATCAAATTTTGGAAAATTTAATTGTATAAAAAACATATCCAAAATTCCTTAGGAAAGTCGACACATATAATTTAGAAAACAGTTAGACTAACCGGTGAAAAAGGATGAATAAAAACTAAGGATACAGAAAACAAATCCTTCTTGCTGTAAACTATGCCTCTAACAAAATTAGTTTACTTAGTTAGAAGTAGTTTGTTAACTAAGTGTTAAGAGTTAGTTAGTTTGAATTACCTTTGCTTTGTAATCTTCCTATATTCTTATATAAAGTCTTAGCTAGGTGCTATTATGACATGGAGTGAGAATTCACATAGAATTCTAGAGAGTTCTCATAGAGAAAAGAGTGCGGAGAGATAGAGTATGGTTGAGCAAAAACCGTAGCTTGTAAAGTCTTATAATCTTTGATTCATATTGTTCTATGATAGTGGATTTAATATTCTAGCTAAGTCCTTCAGATGTGGGTATTTTTTAATATTGAACTGGGTTAACAAATCCGATTGTGTTCTTGCATCCTTGGTTCTAAGTCCAATTAGGTTTTTTGCATTCTTCGCACCTGTAACAACGTCTGTTTTCGCATGTTGTGCCTACTGCGCTCGTGCATGTGTCTATCGTGCTTGTGCTAGTGTGGGTGTCTATGGTGCCCATGAAGCATGCCTGCCTGTGCTTATGTTTGCATCTTGCGCGCGCCCAGTCCCCGTGTTTGTGTCTTAGGTTCCCAATGCTAGTTTCTTGTGCCCAATTCATAACAATTCTTTCTAAAAAACAAATCATTATGAGTATCCCAAAAAAGTGTTGTTTTTAATTCGAAAAGTTTAGCAGCTATAAAATGAAAAAGAACCATGGGAAGGAAAAAAGAGTTGTAGTAGAAATTAGTTAGGTGTAACAAATAGAGTTGTTATTGTAAAACGGTGAGTAGAGGTTGTTTAGAAGTTAGGAGTTAGTTGCCTAACTAGCTTACGAAAATTTGTATACACATACTTACAAAAGGTTGTACACAACAATCTGATTCAACTTTTTTCGGTTTTGTACTAATCGGGTCTTTTATTGAGTTTCATTTTCTTTGAATTTTAAAGAGGTTTTAACTCGAGTCTAGAATTGTGATGTAGTAGTTGATTTCTGATGCAAAACATTTTTTGGCTAATTCAACTACTAGTAATTTATTTGAGTCACTTCTGTATTTGGGTCCAATGATTTTGAACTCTGTTTTTTTTTTTTCATTTACACATAAGTAGATTACTAGGTGTTCCAACAAAAATTACCATATTTCACCATTATAGGAAAAATGCAATAAATCTAGTGTAGTTATGTTCAAAAATAAACAAATCTACGTATAGTTTTCTTTCCTTAAAAAAACTACACTAGAACTAACAAACATGGAAAATTTCTAAAAAAAAAAACAAATAATAAAAAAGTATTTAATTTTTGATCAAAAAAGATGGATTAAATCCAGCGGTAAATACCGTGAAGATTCCACACCGGCGGCAATTAGAAAGTCAAACAACAAAAGAATATCCTCTTCAACACCCACTAACACAGTAACTAACACACTCCTCTTTTCCCCTGCAAAATTTTCTCGATCACCGCACCATTATTATTTTTAAAATTAATTTCCTTACTAATTTTCAGAAATTACAAAGGTCATGACTGTCCCACTTCTACTTCCACTGTTCCATCATTTCCACCCTTCTTCTTCTCTGTTAATTTTCCACATACGTAAGAGATCTTTACCTCTCTCTTTTCCACGTTCAGACAAAAACAATATACAGCCTTCAATTTTCTCTCTCTCCCTCTAAACTAATATCTTCTCCTCTCTCTCTCTCTCTCTCTCTCTCTGTTTTTCATCACAACCTTTAACCTTTTTCCAACTAATCATCATCACATCACAACTATCAAACTTCCAATAATGTCCTCACCGGAGAATCTCCCTTTAGAAGCAGCCGAGAAAATAATCCTCCGGTGGGACTCCACCGCATCAGAAGAAGCTCGTGAAAAAATGATATTCGACGGTGACCGTGACGAAGTAGATCTTTACCTCCAAGCCGTTGATGAAATCCAACGCTCCATATCCTCCACCTCACTCTCCGACGACCAAAATAAACCTTCCTCCGCTCTTCAGATCGCCATGGCTCGTCTCGAAGACGAGTTTCGTAACATCCTTATCTCTCACACAAATCCAATCGATCCTTCTTTCCCTCTTCATCAACAAGACGACGAAGATCCTTCTTCTTCCACACCAAAACGACACGTCGTTGACAACAACGACGACTTTGATTCTGATTCTGTTTCTGTTTCCGATATCGATGATAAGCTTCTTCGTTTTGATAGTAACACTTCTGTTGCTACTACAACTTCTTCAAGTTACCGTTCAACAAGCAGTATCCGTGAGATCGATCTGATACCTTCTGACGCCGTTAACGACCTTCGTTGTATCGCCGACAGAATGATCTCTTCCGGTTATCTCCGTGAGTGTATTCAAGTTTACGGTAGTGTAAGAAAATCAGCTGTTGATGCAAGTTTCAAAAGACTTGGAGTTGAAAAACTTAGCATCGGTGATGTTCAACGGTTAGATTGGGAACAACTTGAAACGAAGATAAGACGTTGGATTAAAGCTGCTAAAGTTTGTGTTAGAACTTTATTTGCTAGTGAGAAAAAACTTTGTGAACAAATCTTTGATGGAATTGGTACTTCAATTGATGATGCTTGTTTTATGGAAACTGTTAAAGGTCCTGCAATTCAACTTTTTAATTTTGCTGAAGCTATTAGTATAAGTCGTAGGTCACCTGAAAAACTTTTCAAGATTCTTGATTTACATGATGCTTTGATGGATTTAATACCTGATATTGATTCTGTTTTCGATTCTAAATCTTCTGAATCCATTCGCGTTCAAGCTGCTGAGATTCTTTCTCGTTTAGCTGAAGCTGCTAGAGGGATTTTATCTGAATTTGAAAATGCTGTTTTGAGAGAACCTTCTAAGGTTCCTGTACCTGGTGGTACAATTCATCCTTTGACTAGGTATGTTATGAATTATATAAGTTTGATTTCTGATTATAAACAGACTTTGAATGAACTTATAGTTTCTAAGCCATCAACTGGGTCTAGATATTCTGGTGATCCTTCAACTCCTGATTTGGATTTAGCTGAACTTGAAGGAATGACCCCTCTAGCTATTCATTTGATTTGGATCATTGTTATTTTGCAATTCAATTTGGATGGTAAATCTAAACATTATAAGGATGCTGCTTTGTTACATTTGTTTATAATGAACAATGTTCATTATATTGTTCAGAAGATTAGAGGGTCGGCTGAATTGAGGGAAATGATTGGGGATGATTATTTGAGGAAGTTGACTGGGAAATTTAGACAAGCTGCTACTAGTTATCAGAGAGCAACTTGGGTGAGGGTTTTGTATTTTTTGAGGGATGAAGGTTTGCATGTGAGTGGTGGATTTTCTTCTGGGGTTTCAAAGAGTGCTTTGAGGGAAAGGTTTAAGGCTTTCAATGCTATGTTTGAGGAGGTACATAGGACTCAAGCTGTTTGGTTGATACCCGATTCACAGCTCAGGGAGGAGTTGAGGATATCGGTATCCGAGAAGCTGATTCCTGCTTATAGGTCGTTTCTTGGACGGTTCAGGAGCCATATAGAGAGTGGAAGACATCCGGAGAATTACATCAAGTATTCTGTTGAGGATCTCGCGGATGCTCTTTTGGATTTCTTTGAAGGAATTGCTGTTTCTCAGCACATTAGGAGGAGATCTCAATGATGGAACTTATTATGTTGAACTGAACTGAAGTGAAAGTTTTTGAAAGTTAGAAACTAGGACAAAATTCTTTTAATTTTTTCACTGGAGTGTTCAGGTGATTTGAATGCTGCTAGGCTGGCCAATATGTGAGATTTCTGAAGCTCTCTCTTGAGTGCTCCAAGATTGTGTGGATTCTCATTTTCATGGAATGAAAGATTTTCTAATCTTGTGAAGATTGTTGGTATAACTTATGAAAAGCCAAGTAGTGTTCTCAAACCTGAATGCTGCTGCATGTAAGCATGTTATTTGATTTCCTACCACATTCTAGATTTTGTTTCTTCATTTGTTTATATTGGAATTTGTTGTAAGCGTGCTTTTGTTTATTTATTACTACTCTTAAGGTCAGAAAAGCTGTTTCTTTTGTAGCTTCAAAATGACTTTTATACAATGTGATAGTTTTGCCATTTATAGATGCATGTTGAAACTGAACCACAAAATGAGAATTGCTTGCTGATAAGCTATTACTTTTGCTAAAATCGTGGTCCATTCGTTTGGTTACCAAACATGTAACTAAATACCATTCATCTATTTATTTCTAATTTTTTTCTGTAGTGATTTTTTTAGTTGTTACTTGTTACACAGCCTTATAGCCATTGCCTCTTGGTAACTTTGATCTGATGTAAACTATTCCGCAGAGTTATTTGTAATTAAATTATCAGTGCTGATTAAAGATGATTTTTTTTCTTCTATCTTGTATGGAACTGTTACCAATTTTGTTATGATCAGAAGTGTCACAGTTTCACTATGGGGATTTTAGAATGAGAGACGACCCAGATATTCTAAAAAAATATATATAGTTTCATTTCTATTTTACAGAACCATTTAGTAACATATCATCACCTCTCTTTAAAAAAAATAATATATTGCCACCTTTTTTAAAGAGTTTTTGAATAAAGAGCTGTGCTATTTATCAGGAAGCAATTGTTCATGAATTATCCTGACCGGGCCAAATTGTATTTCTTATTAGAAGATGAAAACAGGTTATTTGCGATTAATTAATATGGAAAACAGTAAACCCTCAATTTGATCCCTATATTATCACTTTCTTTTTTATTTAGTTCTCAAAAATACAATAATTAGTTTTAAATCCATTAAATTAGTCACTTAAATACTCTCAAAATTGGATGTAGAATGATAGTTGAGGGACTAATTTGATGAAATTAAAATAATTTAAGATTATATATTGTATTCCTATAGTTGAGCGACCAAATTGGTAAAAGAGTGGTAGTATATAAACCAAATTGGGAATTTACTATATGAAAAACGAAATTAATGGGTTAAAAGAGTGATTGACCAACCAATTAGGGTGCTTCACAACGGGGTTTGTGATAAATATGTTGGAACATTCAACATCTCCTACGGGTATCTTTGGGACGGGGGTTTTGGGAGGAGAAGAGAGTGGAGAGCATTTTTTCGACTCTAAATTTAGGAAGTTATAAAATGTCGCAAGTGTAATTAAAAATGTTACATTGGTATCTATCATTTTATTTTTTTTAATTTTTAAAATCTCAAATATATATTAAATTATAGACTAATCTTTCTCAATCCCTTCCCTCCCCTCCCAAAACCCTCTCCCAAACACACCCTAAAGTAAATGACTTGTCATCATATTTATTAAATGATGTGGCAACACATTATTGGATTCATGTGTAATTTTTTTTTAAAGTGTCGATGTATAAAATCAAATTCTAAAATTATAAATTAAGTAAACACTTTTACAAAAAAGAAACCCTTAGTAAGGATTGCGATTGTAAAGTAGTTTCTTTTTTTATTTTAGAATAAAAAACTAAAAAAGTTGTTTAAATTAACTTATTTTGTATTTAAATTTGTCTATGATTAAAAAATTATAAAGAATTTTTTAAAAAACATTTTTTTTCTCTGAAAGTATCAAAGTAGTTAGAGTTCCACACTCCTCTTCCTCCTTTTACGCCAATAATTGAACCATCATAAAATTCCTAAAAGTAAAATAGTCGCTGAGGGAAAGTGTGTATTCTCATAGATAGCTTTGTCTTAACTTTGGAAAAACAACTTAAGGGAGGAGTGCCAAAACTTTGTAAACTAGACACTAAATGAGAATTGAAATTTTATTAATAGACTCATCACACACAAAACAATTGAGTTTCTTGCGCCAATAATGTGGTAGATAACATAATATGAATTTATTTAAGATAAACTCTAATACCATATTAGATTTTACACTTAACTCAATCTCACAAAGTCTTTATAAGCCAAGGAGTATCCAAGTGTTATGAACTATTATGGATTTGTTCGAAACAATCACTGTCAAAAAAACATAGAAAAAGATTCATCTTTTCAACTTGTGTTGATAATCTTTCACTACTAAATTATTTGTAATTACAACTACAAGTATCAACTAAAAAAAGGAATCTGGACATCATTCATCATCAATGCTCAATGTTTAATACTAATATATACAATACAGCTGGAAACTTGAAAATGAAAAAGTCATGGAAAGTGTCCCCCACATGTATGCATGCAGCTTGCATAAAATATCTCATAATTGATTATTCCCTTTGTATTAGTAAAAAAAGTGATATGAATTACACTCTTATATCATGAAATCCAATCTAGTAACTGCTGGCCGAAAATGCTAACAAATGCAAACAAAGACTAATAAGGAAAATAAAAGAATATAAGGCAAAGAGTCGTAGAGCTAATTATCAAGACTGATACAGTGGAGTTACAGAACCAGAACTCTATTCTAATTTGAAACTTATTTATTCTCTCTTGTCTTCTTCTAAATCATCATTTGAACTTCCATTGTTGCCTTGCAGTGGTCTAGCTTCTGATACACTTCTAAAATCTTTTGCGGAAATCGATGATGGTTTTATGAGTGTCAAAGTAGTATCATCCCTATCAAACTCTTCGCTTCCATCATCACGGTAAGCATATCTGCCAAGAACAACAACAACAATGAGATACATCATGCCAAGAACAGCAACATCATGTAACATAGAGCATAGAAGAAAAGGCTCATCTTGCTCTTGCAGGCATTGAACATAGATAACAAAAGGACTTAGGGGTAGGAATTTTACCGTGTTGAATTTTGAGATGGTGCCCAAAGAACACAGATAACACATAGGAGAGAGTAAGATAGAACTTGCCAAAAGGCTGGGATGATCCACGCACTCTGCCATTGCTCATTGTATATATCATTTGATTTGAAATATAGCTGAAAGAAAAGTAGAAAGTTAAGCACGAGACGTAACGAAAACTTATGGATGTAACAAATTTTTATAAGAACAAGCAAATAAAAAATCTAATTCGCAGCACATTTCCTGGTCGAGCATATAGATCAAATCTTACAGCTCATTTAAATTTCTTCATAGCATTTGAATCCAATGATTGCATAGACCAATGAGCTTGACTAAACTATCATAATTAGGCCTAGTTAACATAAAAGGTAACTGAAATGTGTGTCTGCTTGTGGATTACCTCATAGCATATCCAGCCCACGGATACGATTACAGCTACTGCCAAAGCATTAGTGAACTTTCTGTACATATCCAATTTTATCATCATCCTTCTGGCCTGTCACATTGCATAAGCATTTTCAGATTGTTACTATATTAAAAGTCATTACTCATGACAAAGTGAGTTATCATTCATGATCGCATAACATCAAAAGTTTAAGATAATCAGCCTAATCTGCACATACAAACTATGAAGCAGAATAGGAATTATAAAATACAATCGCCAGGGTCTGATACTTAAAGCGTGGAAATACCATAACATGCCAAGAAATATCAAACATGAAAAACCATAAACTGGCTGACCATGAGAGAGTTATGTAATGTCTTCTCCTATGTTCCTTTATCACTTATGACTAAATATAACCTATGTGCCTTTACATCCTGGTCTGCTAATACAAATGAAACTACAAATTTTTGTTCCTAAAGTCTTCTGAAGGATACCTATATTACAAATTCTGCCACGCTGTATGTATTTCTATCAAATTCATAAAAAAAATCCATAAAGTATTTCAAATAAAAAACAAGATAATTTTAACAGGAAAAGTAAGAATGCTGTGGCTCTGTGAACTTCATGTTTCATTTACAAGAAAAAGCTACAACATATACTACAGACGAAAAGGTTCACATGATTTTGATGAAGTTAAGAAACAAGGTGTACCTGAAGCTTAGTTAGAGTTGCAGAGAGTGAAGTGAAAATCCAAAGAATGAAGAACACGTCCAATACTGCAGAGGGAAGAACCAAAAACAGTTTTGCCTTTCCAGAAAGATCACTTATTGCACCTACATGTTCTACCAATTCAAGAACTTCAGATGCAACAAAGAAGGTTCCTCCAAGCATAATCACCTTTGATGTAAGTCCCCCAAGGGTAGGTCTCACGACACCATAACCCATCGAAACAATTAAAATGATCAAACGTGCCACCGTTCGCTTAACAGTCCCAAATGTGACAGCCCATATGGTTGTCCCAGTTGGCCTGATTCCAGCTTCACTAAATTCGGCGTAGTCAAAGTACCATAAAGCCATCTCAAACATGCCGAGAGTTATCACTAGCGTAATGCAGTTCTGCAGTGGAAATACTTCCCTCCAAAATCTAACATATTGAGAGAACCAAAAGAGGCCAAGCAACACATATGCAAAAGACATGAACTGATAGAAAATTTTCATAGGTGCCATTCTACCAGGCAGATAACCAGAGGGATTTTTCCATACAGTTTTCCCCTCTACAACCAATTCTTTAAGCCTTGTATCACAATGGATGAAATACAAGTTGTACATCCCGGTTTTTGTGATCTGTATAGATTTCAACGGCAACTCTGCTACTTCATCGTCCTCGTTAAAAGCTATGCCATAAACTTGAGGCCAATCCGAGTTCACCGCAGAAGGGCGGTGAATGACCTGTCCTTCATTGCACACACCTAGTTTTGCCAAATCACCGGTGCAACAGACAGCCCTTTGACCCCCATAGGCTGAACCACCAATTGTTTCTCTATCTTCAACTTCAAAAACAACAGCTTGAATCGGCCAAGAGCTGAAGTTCGAGAATTCCTTGTTTCTACGGAATGTCACTCTTTCAAACCTGGATTTCACATTACAATACAACATCAAAACCCAAACAAAAAATCAGCATTATTGCCGAGACACCTCAAAAACTAAAACTAAACAATCACTATCAAGGTAAAAGTTGCAGTCACGTATCAATTGCATCATGATACTTGATGTTGTGGAAAACTGTGGTTAAATACTATTGACTATGAAGTACCAATACAAACACAGACACCGGACACGATTCTGACACAGACACCGGTTTTAATTTGAAAAATGCAACTAATTGAAGTGTCAGTGTCCGACACGACACATGTTGGACACCATACATGTCTTCAACCTAAAGTGTCTGTGCTACAGAGACTACTGATGCAGCCGCAATTGCAGTCGCGGTGTATGACAAACACAGATATAAAGAAACATTTGTGACGCGGCCACAATTGCTGTAGCGGACAGGTTTTCACAACCTTAATCATGTTATGGTACTGACTACTGACATGTACAAGAAAGAACAGTTTTCATCAAATTTCCAAGTACCCCATTAACTTCACCTTTCAAATCTGACAAGTAAGATTGTACTTTTCACACAATGAAATGAATTGAAAACTTCACCCATAACAATTACTTTTCACACAAAACACTACACTGAAAGCTGAATATAAAAATTCAACAAACAAGCAATAAAACAATTTCTAAATCTGGCATATGATTCCCAACAAAAAAAAGGCAAGTGATTTAACAGAATCACAAAAAAAAAAAACCGAGATTGGAGTGAGTGAAGTTAAATGAACCGTATGAAAGAGTCGCCATTTGAAGGTGAAGAGGAAGTGTCGTTGAAATTGGGGGCAGTTGAGTAAATTCCTTCGCTTCCTCCATGGACGACAAAGGCGTTGCCTTTAGCCACAAAACTCTCAGCTCTGTAATCGTGAACGGAAGCTTCGGTGTGCAGAGACAATGACATCAACAGTAACAGAATGGAAAGAACTGAAAGCCGACGCATTTTGGAAGAAAGAAAGTGTTAGAGAGAGAAAATGAGTTGTGGATCTGTGGAAATGAGCAGTGAAGAAGGGGTTTTTATTTTCTTTTTGTTTGAACTTGGAAGTGTGAAGTGAGCAAGAAGAATCAGAAGAAGGAAGAGAAGGGAAGAGAATCCATTCTCTGTCTGAATCTGTTGAGGAGAGTTGAAACAATAATGAGTTTAACTGAGGTAGATCAGATCATTGAATTATGCTTCATGAACCCCACTAACTATATCAAAGTGTGAACGCGATATAAAATCACTGTTAATCACACATTTAAAAATTGTAGAGATATAGCATGAAAATGGTTCCACACTTTCTAATTCTTTGGGTTATTACTAAATTTACTATGTCATTCGTCAGAAATATTTACTCACTTTAGCGATGACTAATCTATATCGAGAAACCAGACAGGTCACAACTATATTTACATGTGCGAAAAATATATTTAAGTCTAAAAAAAAGTATTTCATACCAACAAAATTTAATGGGTATCATAGAATTCTCCCATGATATATAATGAGTTAAATCATATATATATATATATATATATATATATATATATATATAATATTTGAAATTTGTTTTTTTGTCACTGCATAAAGGTTACACCAAATTAATCCATTTTGTTTGTTTTTTTATTTATCGTGAGTGAGGTGTAGGAATGACTATTACGAAATTATTGCTCGAAAAACTCCCATCTTGGTCATAAAGATTTGCACTTTGGTTGCTTTTCATTATAGGGAAGTTGGACTTTCTATTCTTTATGAAGCATCGAATGAACGGGAGGGTGAGAACTTATGATACTACGGAATTCATTAGTAACAATTACTAAATTTTCGGTGACCATTATACAACAATTCAATAGTTAATACATACTAACCACAATTTAGCATTTGTTTAGTGAGTGAGTTGGTAAATGAAAACACTGGTTAGTACATACTAACCACAATTTAGTGTTGGTGTAGTCATCAAATTTTTTCATTAATGGAGAAATGACATTTAGTAACAATTACTAAACTATTGTTTAGTACTCTAAAAATCAGACTCGAATAGCAACCTCATTCTCAATTTTGTGGAAATTATGATGTCATTCCCAAACCAACTTAGTGACAAAGATCGATCTTAGACTAAACCACATAAACCTGCAAACCCTGGATTAATAGATCCACACCACGGTCTCTTACAAGCGACTTCTCTCAAAACCAAGCACCAATATACAGTATAGGCATGCTGAATATTTGGGTAGCAAAAACAATGCAATCCAATCATATACCTATTTTTGCATAATTACGTGCCTTTCTTTTCCTGTTCAGAAATTCATAATGTCGTTTATGGACTGAAAATCTTGCTATATTAAATGACATTTTTTTTTGTTGTGACAAGAAATGAACGCAAAGGAATTAATATTGATTCCTTAGACTAAAATTACGCAAGAAATTTCAACAATGTTCATCCCTCCCAATGAAAAGCCAACAATAGCAGAGAAGAAAATAAAATAAGCAAAGAACAGCCGCTGTAATATTTGCGGATGAGAGAGGGTGGAGAGTTTAATTAGTCCAAGTCAAGGAATTCCATTCTTTTCCTCATTGTCCCTTTCAGATCTGAAGCATCCCTTTCTGCTCTCTGTGCCTACAAAATCACGTTTTGAGTTAACAATAGAAAATTTAACAAAAGTCTATCATCTGAATTGTTGCTTAAATAAAATCAACTTGCAAGACTACATGGCAACCAAACTCCAAATCATAATAAAAAATCAATGGACAACAAAGTAAATTATTCAAACCTTTTAATCATTAGAGAAATTAGTCAAGTTTAGTATAACTAGTATAACTACTAGACAAAAAAGTAAGTTTAGTATAACTACTAGAGAAATTATGCAATGTCAAAATACAATCTTACAGCTAAGGTCAGTTTCAAATCAGACAAAGGAAGCCAACAAAGGTTTGTCCAGTTGATAATAATTTAGTTCATATCCCACAAGGACACTAGTTCAAATCTCATTGTCAATGTGAGGATCTTGTTGGTGGCTAATATGTAAGTACATCTATAAACGCTGAGTCATTAGGTTTTCCCTAACCTTAATGAGCACTTGGGATCTAACTCACCTAAACTTTTCTTTCTAAAAAACAAAGAGAAAAAACCAAACCTAAAACTAAGGCATGGAAGAGATTCTTTCGATCAATTTATCGATGTGCTGACTATGGTAGGCAGAGTTTATAGATTAGTTTGTCACCTCGTCTACTTTTTTTTTGGTTCATCATCATATTAGTACAGGCAAGCTGATGTCGCAAAATTCTTGCACTAGGTTTATCCAGGATAAAGTCAAAGTGGGTTTCCGCTTCTACATTCACCTCCTATTTATAGTAATTCTCAACCTCTAACACATTAACTGCTCAAACATGACTATTCTTACAAAAATATTCAAATTGCCAACTAACTACTCTCAGACCCTACCAATCTATTTCATTCAGGAGTGCTTTATATCTTCACGATGTAATGGAGGTTTGTAATGAGGGGTAATTAAAATGAAATTATGACAATAATAGGTACTTTGGCAATAAATGTCCGTATCACGACATATTATTATCTTAAGTATAGTGAGGGCAAAAACAAGGCGACCGCAGAAAGTCACAAAGAACATCACAAGGAAATGTCAATTTAGGAATATTTACCTTCTTGATTTCTTCTGTAGAAACACGAATCATATGTGGGGGAAGTTCCTCCCTCTCCAAGTCCTAAAAGTTGAAAACATTTTATTGTAAAACTGTGAGTAAAATGTAAAAACATTTTTAGATGCAAAGAGAAGTCGTTAGCAATCGTACCAGCTCACCAATTAGAACAACATTCTCCCCACGGATTACATATAAACCCAGAGGGATGTCAGAATACAAGTCACCAACAATAACCCTCTCACAGGCACCCTCAAGAACAGCATTAGCTGCATGTTATCGACAGGAATTTTAGAAAGTCAACCTATATCATGTCAAATCTTTACATAACTTGAGAAGTTGTTACCAAATTGATCAAAAGAGCGAAGTGTCCCCATGAGCTTTCTGCCATCTCTGAGCAATACAAGAAGTTTCTCTGTAACAAGAAATAGTGTCAGACCATAAAAATTGGCATGAATACAAAATCATTTCACCTCCACTGAAAACCCAGATTTATTTACCACTTTAAACTGGTTTTTATCACTTCTAAACAATATATACACAAAATTCCTTTCAGAAAGGCATGTGTGCTAGGTATGACAGTAACAATGTAACCTTAACACTATCTGTTTATATAGATTACAATTACAATTATAATACCAAAGCAATACCATTTGCATCGTCAGCTAGACATAACATTGTCATGAACCAACTACCCCAAAAGCTTAAGTTGTTATGCGACACGTGGATGCTTTTATGTCTAACACATGAATGCACAGGAATACCTTACCTGGTGCTGAAATTTAACTTTTATTAGAAGAATTGAGGCAACAAAAATCGAACTTCAGAACACTTGGTGCTAATGGTCCCACCTAAAATTGAACTTTAACCGCCCCATTTGCCGATTTCTATCACGCGCTACGAAGGTGGCTTGTCTGAAACGCGTGTGAGCGCAGGATGTCACGATCTGTCGCCCGCGTTTGACAACCATGGGGATAACGACTATAGAGGATAAACATTAGAGGTCGAGTTTGACTGGCAGTGCTAGCGGATATATTATACTAGACATCAGGGTGAACAACACTAAGTTGAGTGAAATAGCAAAGATCCCTAAACTGAGGTAAATGAATTAGGTATTGGGATCTTCACTTGTTGTTGTTGTGAGGAATTATCTTTCTAGGTTGAATAAGGACAACTGTTAATCAGTTTGTATATTAGTTATATTGTTGGTTAGGTAGTTGAAGTTGCTGCAATAATAGAGGAAGCCTAAGAGAGATGAGGGCACTCTGGAAAGTTGTATTCAGAACCATCCCCCCCCAGATCATGATTATAATTAAGACAATAGTCAAGCAAAATGAAGATGTAGCAGGCCAACCTAGGATTCTTAATGACAATTGAATAACAAACTTCCACAGAAATATGAAACAAGTTGAACATAAAAAAGAAGTGCAGAGGCAGAGAGAAAGAGAGGTACTCACTGTCAAGATAACTAGCAAGTGAAGTAGAAAGGTAGATATCCTCAGGAGGGCCTGCCCAAGACATTATTATGCTTTTTCACCAAATACACCAATGGCATTGCCAGCACAGCACCAATTCAACTCTTCCCCTTCACCCCAATCACTTCAAGACAGAATTTCCCCTTTTTTCTAAGGAAAAAAACCTAGCTTTGAACGGAAGAAAGAGAACCCCTCAAGTTTCAGATCGAAATCACAGAAGGTGAATAAAGGGGTGTAGATAAATGGAAGTGAGATCCAATCGCAGCGGAAAGTTGGAATATTTGAAATAGAAAGGGGAGAGAATTTGGGGAAAGAATTTAGGGTGTGGAGATTGAAATTAGAGATAGAGAAGCTGTTGCTTCTGCCATTGGTTTCGTTTGTGTAGTGTATTATTCAGTAGGTACTACAAAAACACATAATTGCATTTATTTATTTATTAATTATTCGCCATCTAATCTAACCATGGTTTTACCTTCATGGTTGCTCCGTCCAGCGTGAAGGAACTAGTAGAGAGAGTAAACTAGGTTAATAAATTGGGTTTAGTAGTAATAAGTAAGTACTACACATTATCTCCCATTTAATATTTAAATTATAGGCTAAATACCACTTTTGGTCATTTATCTTTGCTCTAAGTTTCACTTTGGTCATTTATCTTTTTTTTGTCTGTTTTGGTCCTTTATTTTTCATTTTTGTGTCAGTTTGGTCCTTTATCTTTATTTTGTTTCACTTTGGTCCTTTATCTTTCATTTATTGTTTCATTTTGGTCCTCTTAAACAAAAATACAAAAAAAATGAAGAACACTATGATTTCTTGTTTCTTGAATAATTCATGCAATACGCGTCCAAAATGTTTTGTTTAAGAGGACCAAAATGAAACAATAAATAAAAGATAGACCAAAGTGAAACAAAATAAAGATAAAGGACCAAACTGACATAGAAATGAAAGATAAAGGACCAAAACGGATCAAAAAAAGGATAAAAGACCAAAGTGAAACTTAGAGCAAAGATGAAGGACCAAAAGTGGTATTTAGCCTAAATTATATATATTTTTTGAGTGCAAACTAAACATCATCTGCGCGCTATTTCAGAGACTAATCCTTGAGTTGAGTAGGACCACAAAAGGCAGTAAAACTATCTCTCAAGAGATTTAATACTACTGCATGTCCAATGCTGGATTCGAAGACATATTATTTGTTAAGCTGGATGAGACTTAAACTATCGTATCCAAGTGTTCTTGGGTAATTTTTAAATTATATATGAAAATAAATAGTACATTTTTTTTTGTCGAAATTGCCTGATTTTCATTAATAGTGGACAAGGCCCAAACCAGTACAATCAAAGGATACGATAGGGGTGTGGAAAGCACAAACAAAAAAGAACTAGAGCAAAGGCGCACAGGCCCAACAATAAATAGTACAAAGAGGGCTTAAGCCCAATGAGAGAAACTAACGAACAACAAATCTAAGAGTGAACACTCCACTAATAACAGCAAAGATTAGCATCTGCAGCTGCACCTGAACACTTGAGTAGATGATAATGTCTTCAAAATGATTGCAGCCCATAGAAGCTAAGGCAAATGCACAACAGTTTACCGCCCGATAAAATATGAGAAATCCTCACCTCTCAATCCGGATCAAGGAACTCCTGAATCTTACCAACAAGCCTCATAGCAATAGGATTAATTAATGTGTGCTCCATGAGACAAGTAACCACACTCTCGAAATCTACATTCAGTTCACGCTTTTGGATATTATTCCTTCTAGCCATCAGCAGGCCTTCTAACACGACCCATAACTCAGCAACAAAAGCACCGCAAATGTCTATGTATTTGTAAAACCCACATACCCGGTTGCCATTAGAGTCACGAAGGAGTCCACCTAGGGGTGACAATTTCTACCCGCAAGTGGGGATCCCCGTGGGGATGGGGATGGGGGAGAAAATCCCCCCGCAGTCAATTCGGGGATGGAGATGGGTCTATATTCCCCGCCCCCGAATACATTACATAAATGTTTATATTATAGATATATATTATATTCTAAGTAATAGATTTTTTAGTCTTTTATTGTGTTTTTAAATAAAAATACTAATAAAATATTAAATTGTGCTAAGTTTTATATTTTTATTCTTACCTTTATACTTTTTAAATATTAAAATATCAAGGTAAGACTAAATTTTATACATTTTTTGCAGTTTTATTATATTTTAATTTTAATTTTTGCTAACTTTGAATCCCGTGGGGATCTGCAGGGATGGGATGGGGAGGAAAACTCCCTGAAACGGGGAATGGAGATGGGGATGGGAGAGAATATGGGAGGCGGGGACGGAGAGCGGTAGAGTACTCCCCGCCCCGCCCCACCTCATTGCCATCCATAAGTCCACCACAACTAGCGATGTCACTACTATAGCTTTAAAAGCACCTGTTCAACTTGTGACTTATATAGATCATGCTTTAGCATATTTCTTACAACTTTGCAAGACTAACTTCCAAGGATTAGACGGCCGATTGTAGTCCTCTTCATGAACATATTTATTACACCAAAGCCAAAGCTTATGGAAGGCCATACCCCAAACCACACCCCACACTAACTGCATAGTACCACCAAAGTTATCAAACAAAATCGTAAGGATCCAATCCTTTAAATTTACCTCAAAAAAATCTATATCTAGCTGTGGGGCAAACCAAATTCATCCAGATCGCTAGAGCTTGCGGGAAATCACACAAAACATCTAAAGCATCCTCAACTAACTGGTCTCCACAAAACAAGCAAAAAGGCTCCCTTATCTTCATGGTATGTTTTCTATCATTTTTCATCGACCTATCATGGCAAACCAACCAAAGGAAAAGTCAAATCCCACGTTACTAAAGATATAGTCTCAAAAGATTTTATAAGTGAGAGACAATCCTCACTTTACAAGTCGGTTTTGTGGGATTGAGCTAGGCCTAAACCACATTTTAAGACAATACTCCTACTTTCAGAGAACCCATGTTAGCAACCTGTAAGAGGACGAAACAGAGTAGTTACCTTGATTTTTACTTGGTCAGAAGCATTGTTCCTCTCCAACAGATCAAGGAGGAGGAACAACTTCAATAATATGGCCAACTCCCATTTTCACACACAAGGTCCGCCGCCATTAAACAATCATAGCTTACAGGAATCATCACATTCAAGTCCCTAACACTGGAATCTTCATTAAACCAGCGAGCATGCCAATTCGAATGAAACAAACACCGTACCAAGACGGAAAAATCAAACTACGTCGCACAAGACAACGACACTACACTCAGACGATGAAATCAAAAAAAAAACTTAAAACTCTGTGAATAATAGTTATTTAAATAAAAGAAAAGAGAAAAACTACATCGAGGGGTTATTCAGGGTCAAAAAGTAACCCCAAACCACCTCTCTCTAATAGATGAAGAAGAAAAGAAGTTAGCGAGAAGATTGAACTTTTTTTACTTTATTTATCTAAAAAAACCAATAACACAAGAGCGCTTAAGACGACTTTAGCAAAACAAAATGTAAAAGTATTAGTTAATGATAAGTTATAATGATGGTCAGTGGATAACATCCATCAATGTCTGGATTTGTTACCTAAAAAAATTAAAAAAGGATCAAAATATTTGGAACAGAGAGGGAGTATTAGATTAGATTTTTTTTGTCAAAAATATTAGATTTTTTCTCCTATCAATTGTTTATTAATATATTTGTTTGTGCTGGTCATAAAAAGATATTTGTTTGTGGATTGTCCCGTGGATCTTAATTATCAATTAACATGGAAAATTTGAAAAGGGAGAATTCCCAAACTACTTTGCTACAAATCTCAAACATTACTCACTCTAAAAAAATTTATCTTAGTTCGCAAAAAAATATTATTGTTTATCTTTTTAAAAAAGTTTTTTTTATTTTATTTTTACACATTTTATACAAAGAGATAATACAATGATGTTGATAAAGTATGAACTGCAAACATAGGGATTTCGGTGAGTATCAACGTAATAAACATAAACAAATTGTATCGATCGGTGAGTATCAATGTAATAAACATAAACAAATTGTATCGATCGTTAGATTAATGCTTGAATTTCCTTTAAGTAAAATTAATGCTTGAATTTCCTTTAAGTAAAATTGTAGCGATCGTTAGATTAATGCTTGAATTTCCTTCTGCTCAGTGTTGGAGGCAGAACTTTTGGAAATCCTTGAGGGATTGAGGATGTGCAACTTGATTCATTAGAAGCTGTCTCTATCCTTAACGGCTCTGGTAATTGCAGAGTAGTTGGCTGGAGTTTGGTTAGGGAAATTCGCACGCTCTTAGAGCTCCCTCGAAATATTAGCTTCGTTAGAATTTATAGGGAGGCCAATAAGTGTTTTGGTGCAATCACGAGCATGACTTGTTGCCAGTCTGGGTCCTTGAATTTTCCAGAGCATTGTCTTGCTTCAATGAAAGTTATGAAACAAATGTTGTTGGTTGATCAGTTGGAAGTTTCTTTCTCGCATTGTATTTCTTGCTAGTTCTTTTTTTCCTTGGGGCTTAGGCACCGTTTAATTAAAAAAAACTACTCTACAAGACTTGCTTCACTATGCATATGTTATTTCTAGAAAATTGGTGATAATGCAGTATATTTTTCCTGAAAGACTAACAAATTGAGTATAATTCATTCATGAAGGAGCTACAAAGTGGAGTAGGCAAAAAAGAAAATCAATCCCAACATGTTACAAGTAGAGTAGGTAACAAAGAGGAGTAAAAAAAGATGAGAATTGAGAAGTGTACGTCTTTGTGTGTGTATGAAATCCATTTAACGATTTTCCCTAACATGAGCTGTTCCACATTTGCAGACACAACCATGAAAAAAATAACGGGAAAAGCACCGTTAACAAAACAAAGATAATCTTCATTTAGAAAAATATATATGTGAGCTCCATTCCATACTCCATACTCCATACTCCATACTCACTCCCCCATCATCATCATGTACATATATCATATCTTTGACTTCTTGCTTCAATCTGTGTTGATCACAAATAATTTGTCAGTTTCCAGTCATTCAGAATCATCGTATTCACGTAGTCAGCATATTGATCGAACAACTCAGATTCTAAACTTAAAGTATAAAAATATTTTTAAAAATCTCGTTTAAAATATGAGTCGTTCGATCAATATTAGATTGCGTGAATTCATATACACATAAATTAATGAATTTGATTGACTGGCTCAGATTTTAAACTCGGTAAATAAAGCTTAGAATATTTACAAAATCCCAGTTGAAATCTGAGCCGTCCAATCAAATATTGGATTGCGTATAGATTATTAGATTAGAGTAAAACAAAACTAGGACTTAATTAGTTTCTATTCATAATCTTGAATAGCTTACCTTAACATGCACTAAATAGTACTAAAAATAAAGGTAGATTTATATCTCTAGAACAATATCTGCAAGAAAGAAAAAAGATCTCATTAGTCAATAGTCAAAACCACTATGTGTGGGATTTTCATTCCCACCATGATGTTTATTAAGATTTGTCATATCATATGAATGTCAAAATTAAATGAACTTACATTCAGAATCAGTTTTGACCCATTTACAGCCAACATCTGTTTTCTCCTCTGCTTCATCATCATTCCTATTCCTTATGCTCTTCTTGTCCTCTAAGCACTTCTTCAACATTGATTCCCCAGAAGGATTTTGTGTGAAAATTTTCTTGTGAAGAATTGTCCTTAAAAGCTGCAAATTTCAACATAGTGACTCAACTTAAGCATGATCTCAACCTTACATGCATAATAGACATACAAATTTCACTCGGTGACTGGTGCAGTCGTGCATTCAGTAGATCTGGATTGTCTGATATTTGACTAGACAGTCCAAATTTTAACTCATCTTTTTAGCTGTTTTTAAAGTTAAAAATCTAGATCGTTTGATCAATATCGAACGGTCCATAAATGATGACGGCACAAGATCCACTTTCCTTGTTTTTACAAATCAACACATGGATAATTTTTTTAATAACTAGAATTTTATTGATACGGTCTAACTAAAAAGCTAAACAGCAGAACGAGTATGCTTCAACACATGAATCATGAGTTTGGATTCTTTGTTGTCTCTGCACAGTGCGGCAGGCAACAAATCTCTCTAAATCTAACGGTTTTGCTGTCTGCTGCACCGTGCAGAAGCAGCAAAGGATCTGGGTCCAATATATCATATATCTATAATATATTGATAATATAAATAGGGTCATTTTAAATTTGAATTTTAAGTGAAAAATTTAATCCATGTAACATATTGATTCTATCTCAAAAAAACAAATGAGTACCTTTTCCATTCTTGATTCTTGAAGGGTATCTCTAAGGCTTGGTGGAGGAGCAAAACCACTTCTACAAACAAATATCTTCTTCAAAAGAAAAGAAATAGATTTCTTTCCAATTGCTTTCTTGCTTTTATCAGCACAAATATCTTTGCATTTATCAATTATAACACTAAGTGTCTTCTCAATATCTTCTTCTTTATCACCTGATGATTCACTGCAAAGTGCATTGCTGATTCTCCTATCAACCTCTAAACTTGATGGACAGTTAAGAAATCTGTCTAAAGGAAGCTCAGAAATTTCCTTTTCAACATTCGGTTTTCGTCTTAGGAGTCTCGTTAATTCCTTCTGTAGTTTCCCAATTTCTTCAGGAGTGAAAACTGTTATTTCTTCTGATGAAGAAGGATCTTCTTGTTTATTATCCAAATTTTCTGTTATTTCTTTGTTGTTTCCAAATGTTCCAATTGCTAGCAAATTATGTGGCCAATCACTGAATTCTTCTCGTGGCTCTTGTTTTGCATGATCTGTGTCACACATCCAAATAAAACATTATAAGTTTTTAATATTACTAAAGTAAAGATACCTTAAATAAATAAGTTTATGTTTAATTTAGTCTTTTGTTGATTTTTGAGGAAAAAAACAGAAGAGAGATAAAGTAAAACATATCACACATGTAATCAGCACTATGTCTTCTCCTTGTCTATATATGCTTCTATATCTATCATCCTTCCTTCAAATTGAAGTATGTGTTTTTTGTGTGTGTTTCAGACAATGAATACTCTTACATCTATTGGTTCCAGTAACATGATGCATTATTAAACTCAGGAAAAAACTACATAAAATAAAATAAAATAAAATAAAATAAAAAAACATTGAAGACTTACATGTAGTATGTGTGTTTGATTTTCTGTTCTCTTGTTTTCCACTAAATTTATTTTGCATCCAGCTGAGGAACTGCAAGTGACAAAAACACCTCAATCATATTACAACAAAATTTTCATAACAGAAACTTAGGCCTGTTTAGATTGGCTTATCTTTGCTTATTTACTGGCATAAGTACTTATAAGACTGTTTGTAAGAGCTTATGAAACGGCTTATGACATGTTCATAGGCTGTTTTCAGCTAATTTTCATTAGCTCTCCAAAATAGTTTATGAAAACAGCTTATAAATGCTTATGCCATAAACGCTTAATTAAGCTGTTTACGTCAAGTACACACATGAAAAGGTAGCAGAAAAGATAGCAAATTGGGAAACCATACCTTCATTGTGAGATTACTAAAGCTAAGAAAAAAAGGAATGAATGAGATAAAGTGTGTAATCTGAAAAGAACTAGCTAGGTAGCAATGAATATATAAAGTGAAGGGAAAAGGGTCTTATGATTTTTGGATGATAGTGATTAGTGACAGTTAGGCAGAGAACCAGGTGTCAGATATATAAATAGTGGCACTTTTTCAACTACTAAAACTAAACTATAGTTACTGTTAATATTTAACAGCAGATTTTATAAGTCAAAATGAGAGCTGAGCTTTGGGATTTGGATGATTTCACAATTAAAAAAAGGCAATAAATCAAACCAATAACGTGAGGAGAAAAGGTTGCAATGATGGTTGGATGATACATTGAGGGATCTGAATAGTGTGTAGTCGCCAATTTTGCACAGTCATGCATCCAGCAGATCTGAATCGTTCAATCTTAATCATACGGTCTATAGTTGTAACTTTAAAAATAGATACATAAAATCAGGACCGTTATATCAAGATTGGACGGTCCAGATGTATGATTGCAATAAACGGCGAGTGCAGAGGATTTAGATCCTACATTGAGGAAGTGAACCAAGTGTCAAATGTGGAAAGGGTAATGAAACTTTTTAACTAGTAATTAGTGAAGTTCCGTGAGAGCAGATCTTTAAAACCAATAAGAATTCAACTTTGGGAATAGAAAAATATTGATAAATTTCATGGCCTATATTTGTTGAGTGTAGTATTCTCATTTTTCTTCAAAAAAAGTCTTATATCAAGTCCCCAAACATGGCCTAAATATCTTCCCAATACGTGTCTCTGTATCTGACCAAATATTTCTTCTCCATTTGTTCATTCAATTAACAAAATACTATTATTTATTTCCTACTATGTATGTATATACATACAGCATGAAAGACATTCTCTATTTATATATTATTGTTACTTGGTAATATGTTTTTAGTGTTCTCTTCATTTAAGAAACAACACGTGGGTGAGAATATTTTTGCCGGGTATTAATTTAAGTAGGAGTATTGTACCACCATTCTAACCATTGGATCCCAGAAATTATGATCTTTAAGGATTGGAGAATGAGATATAGCCAGGCAAGTAGAGGTAATGTTTATACAATTTGGTAGATTCACACCATACCACAACATGAAGATATGCATTCATTTAATGTAGAACTTAAGCAAATTAAGATTCATAGTATTTCTATTTCAATATATTAATTAATATAGGCAAAATTACGCGAGAGTACCTTTAAGTTATTTATTTGTAACAAGTTCGCCTTTTAAGTTTTTTTTTGTAACAAATAGGCTCTTTTAGTGATTACTCTAGCTTATAAATTTTGATGTAATGCTACTTTATATATTGTGATTACTCTAGCTTATGTATTTTGATGCAACCAAGCATATTTTAGTGTATTTTGATGTAATCAACGATATGACATTTTACTAAAAGGGCCAACGGGGTCAACGTTAAGTAACTTAAAGAGTCTATTTGTTACAAAAAAAAAACTTAAAGGGCCAACTTGTTACAGATAAATAACTTAAAGGTCCTCTGGTGTAATTTTACCATTAATATATTATACATGAGTAAGGCCTAAAACAAATTGAGTGAGTCCTTTTTAGAAACTAATAGCAAATAATTTGTTTGGTGACTACTTCAATACTTGCGCACGAATCATCTTCTGCGGTTTCCACTTCCTGTCATTGTTATTAGAATTTGGGTTAGGCCTAACCCAACTCTACAAAATCGGTTTGTAATGTGATGGATGCCTCCCACTTATATATTCTTTTTCAGGCCAGATCACGTTCGATGTGATACCCTTGACTGCACAAATCTCACCACACATTCTTGCTATCGCGTGAGATGTGAAGTGTTTGGACGGTGAAGGTCTGCAGTTGACCCTCTAGTCGTTGGAGATGATCTAAATCCTCAATACTTGGGTAGTTTGTTGGGTACTTGTACCATTAGACGACTTAGCGCATGTTTGTTTCTTCCTTAGAAAATGGAGTGGAGTGATGCTATATTGGAAGCTCCAATATGTAACTTAGTCCAAAATGGGCGTTAGTGATATTGTCACCGCAAAATAAAAAAGTTGCCTAGTTGATTTTATTTTTATAAGCAAAAAGTTTATTTAAGGAAGTACAGAGGTACTCCAATCCAAACACTTACACCAGACATTATTAAAACCTTTTGGGGCCATAATCCAGTGAAAAAAAAGCCCAATGAGGAAAATGAGTATTTTCCAATAAAAACGAGAGAAAAAACCACAAATACAACTTTACACCGCTAACACAAATGGAAACTGCACTCAATTGATATACCAGACCCACCTGCACTAACAACACATCCAACAAAGTAGAGAAGCACATACGTGGTGCTACTACCCATACAAATTAACTGTGGTGGCACCACAAAACACAACTCGGGATGGCAATGGGGCGGGGCGGGGCCGGGAAATACTTCCCCGCCTCCCCTATTGTCCCTCATCCTCATGTCCTGCTTCAGGGAGTTTTCCTCTCCCATCCCCGTCCCCACGGATCCTTTCGGTCCCCAAAAAATTATTCAAAGTTAGCAAAAATTAAAATTAAAATTAAAATATAATTAAACTGAAAAAATGTATAAAAATGAGACAAAAAAATAGAAGTTTAACATTAAATATAAAAAAAATTTAAAATTTAGTTTTATTTTGATATTTTAATATTTATAAAGTATAAAGGTAAAATAAAGATATAAAAATTAACACAATTTAATATTTTATTAATATTTTTATTTAAAAACACATATAAAAAGACTAAAAAATCTATTACTAATATATATCTATAATAAGAATATTTGTGTAATATATTTGGGGCGGGGGATATGATCCTTGTCCCCATCACCAAATTGACTGCAGGGGGATTTTCTCCCCCATCTCTGTCCCCACTAGGTCGACGAGATACTCCATCTACGCCCACCCCTATATTGCTGAAATGCATTCAATTAGACAACTCCACCAATCAGAAAAGCTCAGACTTGAAATCCTTCACGATTTATTAAAAACCGCCCCCTTTTATTTGATAAGAAAAATGCCGACATAGGAAACACTAGGGGAGCTCCAACTCAACCAACACAACACCAACTACAAAAGAAGTATGCAAGTGATAGACTCTAATTTAGAGCATTTACTAGAGATATTTTGAGTTGTTTTTAGAGTAATTAACACTGATTAAATAAATAACTGACTTAAATTACTCTATATTTGCAGGAAGGTAGAAAAAGAAAATAATATAAATGTGGGCTGAAATTAGAAGAAAGACTAACAAATAAAAGAAAACAAACCCAAAGCCCATTAATGCAAGAAGGCCCACAGTGATAAAAAGAAGAAGATCCTCTTGGAGATTTCAATTAAAAGTGATGCACATGTGACTTAGAGAGAAAGAACGAGATATGGAGTGGAGAGCAAGCAACACATATTTAGGAAGGATCTAAATCTTAATATTTAGGGATTGGCATATCTTGCAATTAAAAGTGGAAGCAATCTTGACTTGATCCTTTGCTTGGAGAGAAAGAAAAGGAACTAATATAAAAGGAGAGCTTCACTTGTGAATGGGGGAGCCACACCACATAAACAAACAATAGTTACACAAACACCACGGAAACGCTACGGAGGGAGAGAAGAGAGCTTTGGAGTAAAAGAAGGAGATTGAAGACAAAGATTAAGACTTTCTCTATTTCCGGGTTATTCTTATTTCTGTAATTCATGAACCTTATTTTTCTTTTATTGTTCTTTATTATTATGGACACCTAAGTCCTCGTCTAGGGTCTTAGGTGGATCTTGCATGTTTAGAAACCTCTTTATGTTCTAATTTCTTATTTGAATTCCTGTTTTTATTTCAATTAATATTATTCTATTGTTTTTATCACATAATTAGGATTAGCTACCCTTTTCATGTTAATAATCAATTAGTTGATCAGCGACCGTACTGCAATTAGTTGGTGGACCTATAGGATAATTGGGGCTATAATTAATGCATGACCAAACTTTAATTTAGTCTTCCAATCATTCAACCTTTTTGTGCTTTATACTTTTCTTAAATTTAAATTCTAGCATGACCAAACTAGGGTTAATTTAGGAAAAAGAATATTAATCGCGAATGACCAAACTGATTAGTAGCTTTAGTAAAGGGATTGGTAATTGAATAAAATAAGGGAATTCAGGTAGAATTAGACATAGGGGAATCGAAGCTTGCAAGTGAAACCGCGACCCTAGACCTCTCTCTACATCTATTAAATCTTGCATTTTATTATTTGTTAATTGTTTACTTTTTATTTCATTGTTTCAATTACAACTCAATTATTCACTCGTCTAAGCAATAAATAATTTTAAGTAGTTTAGTACTTGTTAATTAATCTCTGTGGATACGATATTCTTTTATACTACCTCTGCGAAAGAGCACTTGCTCTAAGTGTGTTTTTAACGCAACAGCAAGCTAGTGGATTATTCCACCAATTTGAAACAACACAGTTCGAGTTTCTGCCTAACTTACAATAGAACCACCCCCAAGAGAAGT
The DNA here is from genome assembly GCA_963573325.1 of Astragalus glycyphyllos. Taxonomy (NCBI): domain Eukaryota; kingdom Viridiplantae; phylum Streptophyta; class Magnoliopsida; order Fabales; family Fabaceae; genus Astragalus; species Astragalus glycyphyllos. The sequence goes on from OY754307.1 coordinate 116,098,629, forward strand.
ATTTCACCTTAAAAACTACATCATCAGGTAATTTCCCACCAAAAAAGATAGAATTACATTGAGAGTACATACACCAAACCATAGTTAATCAAATTAATCTGGCAGCCTTCCTATCACTCTTACTATGATCCACATTAGCAAAAGAAGTAAAATGTGCCTAGTTGATGCTATATCAATTTTTTTATACATTTCAAATTCGATTATGCTATATATAGCGAAGGAATGTGTATACTATTAGGGCCCACAAAAACATATGTGTTCGACAGATAAACAAAAATCGGCAAGTGACTTAGGGCCCGTTTGTTACAGATTTAAGCATAAATGATTTTGTTGTTAAATAATTTAGAGATTAGTTTTTAGAGATTTTTAAGAAAATAAGAAGTTGTTTTGTGTTTGTGTAACATACTGAAAATCATTTATTTTAAAAAAATCATTCTTTAAAAAATGATTTTCACGAGAAGCTACTCAAAACAGATTCTCATTTTAAGGATAAAAATGATTTTTTTTTAAGAAAATGTTTTTTTCAAAAAAGTTAAAACAAACACAATCAGGATCGCTAAAAATGATTTTTTTTAATTAAAAAGAATGATTTTTCTTAATAAAAAAACTGTAACAAACAGGCCCTTAAATGCTTTGCAAAAGATAAGATGAGTCTAGCGAATAAAATATATTCGCGAGACATTCAGAAACTGCTGTTCGGGACAAATATCATTTCCCTTAAAATAATTGGTTATTTTTAAAAAATAATTTCATTTACCATTCATTGAATATTGGTACTCATACTTTTTCATAGGTAGCTTAGAATTGACCTAATTTTTTTTAGTGTAATGTTATTTAGCCAAATTTTTCTAGTTAAAAATAGCCAAAAACCACATTACAATACTAATTAACCAAGTTTTTTAAGCTAATAACCAACCTACTTTTTCACAATATTCTAGGTCATTGATTAAAATAACGTGAAAAAGTAGGTTGGTTATTTGCTTAAAAAACTTGATTAATTGTTGTTGTAACGTGACTTTTGACTATTTTTGGTTGGAAAAGTTTGGCTAAATAACATTACTCTTTTTTTTATTAGTATAAAAAGCACTTACTAGTGGCTTGCTTCGCACGTGTATGGATTGCAATTTGCATGAATTGAATGTTATAGTATTCTAAATTTGTAATGTTTATTAGATCCAAAAAAAGAAAATTGAAGAAACAAAAATTTCAGGCCATGAATTAAGTTATACGTGGAATTCCTAGCTTCGTACAAAATTCACTAAATTCCATGTCGGTCTTTTTACATATATTAACCCTAAATATGGTAACATTTGTTGCCTAAGCAACATCATTTGCATTTTTCCCACGTAGATATTTTTGCTAAATACAAAATAAAGTCATGTGTGTTGGAACTTGAAAGACCCACCATATTTGAAAGATTGGATAAATGAACCATTTTCTTTGACAATTGATGACTAGTTATGTGTACTTTCTGATTTTTTAGTAGTTAAAAAAAAAACAAAAGAAAAAAGACTATTATAGTTTCCTTGATAAAATAGAAGTGTAGACATATAGGATGAATGATTTTATGAAAGTGCAAATTAAAGTGAAGTATGGGCAGGCAAGAAAAACAACACAGAAAATGTGCAAGATCAGCTTCACTTGGCATGGGAATGTCTCACACTTACCAGACCATAGTTTCTATTTCACCTGCTCCAATAATATTAGTACCTACTTATACTAGTGCTTTTAGGTTATAAGTCTTGTATAATATCGATCACTCCAAACACATAAATGTAACAATATGTGTAGAAGAAAGAGTACTATAATATTCCACACAAAATCACGTTAATGACTACTTTTTCAACTTGCCAGCTATAATTACACCTTCATATGTCTTTCTTCTTGTTTTGTTATTTTAGTTTTTATTTGTTTGTCTTAGGTTCCTCTTTTCTTTTCTTTTTTTGGGTTTTCCAACTGTTACTTTTATAGCACTACAAGAAAATTGACATATACCAACAGACGCCTATAGTGACGGTAGTTATAACCGTAGGTATATGCATCCTACACCTACAAACATTTTCTAAAACCGTGGGTATAGGTTTTCTATACCTATGGATATCAAGATCCGCTAGTACAAGCATTAGCGACGCCCTTTGTTCCGTTGGTATAGACTAAGTTTTATTTTTCAATTCCAAAAAAATCCCGCGAGAGTGAAAATTTTCACTCGCTCCTTTTTGTTTGGTGAGCTTTCCCTCGCTTCTTTTTTGGGTCCGAGGAAACCTTGCCGTGGCTATAGGAATAAGGTTTTGTCCAACAGCTGGAAAAACCGTCACTATAGGCTATAGCGACGCCATTATGTCGTGGGTATAGCGAGATAAAGACCACAGTGAAGACCGGTCGTTGGAATAGGTTTTAAGGGCTATACCCACGGTTTTTATAGCTTTACCAACGGAATTTTGCCATTGCTATATGTCAATTTTCTTGTAGTGTAGGAGGTGATACACTAAATGTTGGCCTCTAAATTAGTAGGGATTCGAATAGAGCTATGAAGTTGGGCCGGTCAGCTCGACCCAACCTACTAGGCCTAAACATAAAGCGGGCTGGATTGAGTCAATCCAACTATTTATTTAACAATGTTTCTTGTAGTCTAGCCCGAAACACTAAGTTAGTGAGTTGACCTCACCCAGCATAAAAAGCGGGGCTAAAACGACTTGGTACTTTTTTGGGCCCGTGCTTTCTGCACACCTCTCCCTACTCACCACACACCCCATAACCCCCTAAATACCCAAACTACCCCTAACTCAAAACACTCCTTCTCCCTCTCAAACACCTCACACCCCCTCACCCCCTCACACAAAACACCCCAACTGAATCCCTAACCCCCCAACTCACCCTCTTCCATTCTCCTTCTCCCAAACTCACTTAATCTTCAATTTCAAGCTTCAAAGTCATTTTCAACACGTAAGGTACCCGATTCCCTTCCCTCTTTGCATTTCCTTTATTTTTCATGTTTTAACGTTTAATCTTTTGTGATGTTCATTTCAAATACCGTGTTCAGGTTTCTTTTATGCAAAATGTATGCCATATAATCATTAATCTTCCTACCTTATATGTAATGCAGATGATACCACATAGATTCAAAGATTGGTGGTTTCATGAGTTGAACGAATCTATTTTGCTCAATACAAAATTTATGCGAGGGTGGGAGATTGAGATCGAAAGACGTAGCGAGAACTTCTGGTTTGGGGAGCGTTGGAACCTTTTCTTAGACTTCTACAAAATAAAACGGGGTGACTGTCTGCTATTCAAGTACGTAGCAGAGGGGAGATTTGTTGTTACTCTGTTTGATGCTAATGGACTTCAGTTTAATGACGACCACATGCCAAGAACTATTCTACCTGTCCAATTTTATAAGAAGGTGGTTTCAAACGATTATGCTACAAAATTTGTAAGTAAAGACCCTTACAATATCTTCCCTAATTGTTAATGTTTTGACCAACAAACACTATTTATAATTATATAAGCAAGTAATGTATCTGTTTTTTGAAAATAGGTTTTGCCAGAATACTTCACTACAAGTTTGTTGCCTGTACTTCAAAGTAATCTACCAAGCCGCTTTAATATCATTGATAGGAAACATCAGGGCTCTAGTTGGACTGTCGAGTGCTCTGTGGTGGATGGGTGCATCTAGTTGTAATGGACTGTATTATTTGTTGTGTAATGGACTGTATTATTTGTTGTTGTAATGGACTGTATCTGATTTTTATGCTACAAAATTTGTAAGTAAAGACCCTTACAATATCTTCCCTAATTGTTAATGTTTTGACCAATAAACAGTATTTATAATTATATAAGCAAGTAATGTATCTGTTTTTTGAAAATAGGTTTTGCCAGAATACTTCACTACAAGTTTGTTGCCTGTACTTCAAAGAAATCTACCAAGCCGCTTTAATATCATTGATAGGAAACATCAGGGCTCTAGTTGGACTATCGAGTGCTCTGTGGTGGATGGATGCATCTAGTTGTAATGGACTGTATCTGATTTCGTAATTTTGCGTTAACATTTCAGTATATCCGTGCTGGTGTTGTACACGGTCACCTATACAGTAGGCCGGCCAATGTTAAAGTGAACCTTCCTCTCCGCCTTTTCCTTCAACTGGCTGAACGTTATATTTTTGTCCAACCTACAGAAAAAGTTGTCGCGAGACTTAAAAAAAGAACACCATCAGCTCTCTCCTTGATCGTTCCAGGGCGATGCAGGGCAGTTAGGTACTTGTCTTCGGATCTCTGCGTTGGGCACAACTGCCAATGCATAAGATCTTCCATTACAGCAGGTGGTGGAGAAGAATAAGCTGAGAAGTGATGTTGGTGGAGAAGAAGAAGCAGAGAAGATAAGGAGTTAGGGTTTCTGTGAAGCTGCATTGAAAACCTAAAACCAATTTATAATAGGTGTGGGGAAATATGAGCCGTTGATCAAAATTTTGGATCACAAATCTGGGCCGTTTAATTTCTATTCGTTGGGGCACAATTTTCGAAGTAAATTTCGTCCACTCCTTTTTCTGACACATTTGACTGCCTATAGGTCGTTGATCTAAAGTGTCGGTGGAATCTGAGCCGTTATTTTTTTTAATTCATTCAGTGCCATTCGGTTGTTGTCAACCGTACGTTATAAAAATTCAAAAGGGGGTGTGTCTGATAATAACAACACGTTCGGTTACCCATAACCGAATTTATTCGGTTGCCCGTAACCGAATACTCCAAAAACACGTGTTTCATTAATGACTTTTTGGTCATTTCGCAGGGGTAAGGGATGTTTTGAGAGTAGCATGTGGTGTGGGAAAAGCGTGGGCCCTTTTTTGTGCCTCTACTTAGCAGCCTAGTTCAATCCAAAACAACTTAGTTTTTATTTGTTTGTTTTAAGCTCCTCTTTTTTTGGGGGGGTTTTCCACCTATTCCTTTTATAGGAGGTGATACACTAAATGTAGGCCTCTAGGTAGGGATTCAAATAGAGCTATAAGCTTATAATTTTTTTAATAGAGCTAATAAATTGGACTTTTTAACTTATTTTTTTGGGTCAAATACTCTTTAACTTTGTCCAGCCTATTAGGCCAAAATATAAAGTGGGTTGGGTTGAGACCAGCCTAACTGTTTATTTGGCTGTATTTTTTTAGCCCAATCCAAAACAAAGTTAATGACTCGGCTTAGTTGAGTCCAACTTTTTAATAAAGGAAACAAAAAATAGTCTCTAAAAAGAATAAAAAGTGGGCTCAATTTGGCCCATAGGTCAACTGGGTTGGGCCAGAATGATCTGATTCTTTTTTGTGTCTCTATTTAGTGGCCTAGCTTAGCTCAGAACACCAAGCCATCGGGTTGGCCAATTGAGTTGACGACCACATGGCTGATAATATTAGCTTATAATATTAGATGAGTTGATAACAATTAGTGAATAAAAATTAGCTTATAATATTAGATGAGTTGATATTTGGTAAAATTAATTGTTAAACTAATAAGTATAAAATAACATAAATTGATATTTGTAATTAATGCTTAAAAATGAGAGAGAAAATATATATAATGTAGCATAAATTAAAGTAGAAATTTAATTAATTAGTAATAAGGTAAAAATGAGAGAGAAAATAAAACACAATAAAATTATAAGTTCAAACACTACTTCAAGTAGCATATGAAAAAATATAATAAATTATCAAAAAAAATGTTATAAACTAGTTGGAGGCATTGGGGATGACTTCTGTTTCCATAGAACTGGATTGTCTTCCGGTTGTAAATGGCTTGATGGCAGACCCTTTACCGAATACCGAGTTTGGTGTGTTAATTTCTAATTGTAAGACTTTTCTAATTAATTTTCCAAGCTTTCAGGTTAGCTTTGTTAGGAGACAAGCAAATCTTGTCGCTCATACTCTAGCGCAAGCATCAAGATTATATGCTAGCTCCAATGTTTTTGATTTGATTTCATCATGTATTGAGACTATTTTATATAATGAAATGATCTAAGTTTGTTGTTGTAAAAAAAAACACCCAAAGGAACAATTGCGCAGTATGATAAGTCTGAACTGGTGGTGTCCAGGACTCAAAAGAAGAAACGACTAAAAAAGAAATTGGTCTAGCATAAAGTAGGATATAATTAATACCCTTTCAAAGACAAATTTCGTCTCTGTCTTTTTTGATTTGACTATTGAAAGTTAGCCTTAGAATTTTCGGAATAATAGAATCTGGCCTAGGAATTGTAGGCTATAATTCTCGTTCAAGGAAAACTTTTTTAGCGAACTTTTGTAAGTTAGTGCTTTTATTTTCGTCTCTAAGATGAAATATTTTAGGGGGCCTTGTTATGAGCTGCTTATTATTATTTTGACTTTTTCCTTCTTTTTTTTACTAAGGGTATTGGTCGAGTCCCCTCTTAGACTCTCTTATGTCATCTTTCTTTTTTTTTTCTTTTTTTAATATAATCAGGAAATGAAGGTTGTTTGATTAAAAAAAGTTGTTACCAAACACTTACTAAAAATGTAATAAGATTCTAACTTAGATACAATATGTCATGTAAAAACGATACTCAAAGTAATTTTTTTACACTATATTTATAGAGAATGTATTTAAAGTACATTTCAAAACTTTTTGTACCAATAAGAAATATTCTAAAAACTAAAACTATTTAACAAATAACAAGTCTTGAATACAAATAACGATATTAAAGAATAATTGACTGAATGATAATTAAACATCACATTTTCAGCCTGAAGTCACTTTGATTTTGATAAATTAGTAGGGGTATTTTTCGACTTAACCAAAATCTTAGATTCAAATTCAACCTTAAACATGCATCAGTATTAAATCACATTTTTAGTTACGCTAGAAAATACCCCCGGTCTATAGAAAGAAAAAAAAACATCACATTTTCAGGTTAACGTTAACTTTTATTTAATTAACAGAAAAATCATTAGGTTGGAACTTAGAAATTAGGATTTGGGATTATGCATTGCATATATACCATCACCAGCAGCAGCCACGACAACCTTTTCCCATCATATTCTGTCGGATCAACACGTGTGCATAAGGGGTCAAGTTGACTACTTTACTTACCATATCATATTTCACATCATATCATATTTCACATCATATCATATTTCCTTAATTCATTGTAATACGTGTTCTAATTCAATAAAGGCTTAAATATATGTTACCCCTTGTGAATATACTCATTTTCCATTTAACCCCGGTAAAAATAAAACTCTCAAAAAAGACTTTGCAAATATAAACGGTTTACGGTTACCCCCTACTATTAGATTATGTAGTGTATAATGGGTATAAACCGTTTACAATTACCCCCTGCTAAATATAAAAAGTTTAGGGTTACCCCCTACAGGGGTAACTAGAAACACTTATTATTTGTAAGGTCTTTTTTGAGAGTTTTATTTTTACATGCGTAAATGAAAAATGGGTATATTTGCAGGGGTAACATATATTTAAGCCTTCAGTAAAAGGTAATAATACTCACTCCTTTTTATATTACTCCAATTGATTCCTGAACTTTGGTATTTTTGATCTTTTATTTTTTTATAAAACAATTGTACTTTTAAAAACTCAATGTATAATTCACCGAATATTTCCATCTATATCATTTAATTGTCTCATGGCTTTTTTACTGTGACTTCTTCTATCCCAAAGGGGGTAATTTAGTAATTAATTAACACAAATTAATACTACCTTAATCTGTTTGTAGCAAGCCAAAAATACCAAAAATCGGGAACGGAGGGAGTACAAGATTTTTTAGCCAAAAAAATTTGTCCAATAATATATGACTTTTTAGAATATCACTCAAACATTAATTTTCTTTTTCCTTTCATACTATTCATTATTTAATATCTCTTATTACAATTCTACTAATTTATGTTTTCAATGTAATTAATAAAGATCAATTTAGTAAACTAACTCACAATTTCTCTTTCCCATACAAAGTTAACTATTTTTCTTAATTTGTGTGGAACAACCCAAAGTGACATATAATATTGGGCAGATGGAATACACTATTTATTTTACTTCCACTCTTTTTCCCAAACTAAATATCCAACCATGTGGTTAAGTAGCAAACTGAGTTGGATCTTGTACAGTTGTAAAGCTGTGTAATCTGGTAGATCTGTATTGTTAAATCTTAATTGAATGGTCAAGATTATTTTTATGTTTTATCTGTTTTTAATGTTAAAAATCAAGAGCATTCGATCAAGATTTAACGACTCAGATCTGCCAAATACATGACTGTATAATTTTATTGACCGCACATAATCTGGATCCGTAGCAAACATAAGAAACTAATTTGTATTTACTGTTCTTTTTATTAAATTCAATATAGTTTATATAGGAAAATTCTTGCACTTTAAAAAAATAGAGGTCAGAAATAAAGAAGTTTATCGGTGAAGCATTTAATAAAAAATAGAGGTGAGAAATAAAGAAGTTTATGAGAATAAAGAAGTGAGAAATAATAAGAATGAAGGAGAGTATGAGAAGAAATGATATTGGAGAAAATGAGAAGAAATGGAGAAATGAAAATGAAGAAGTAAGAAGGAATAAGAATGAAGAAGAATATGAAAAGAATTGACATAGGAGAGAATGAGAAGGAATGGAGGAATGAGAGTGAAGAAGTAGCCATTTTGCTATCTCAAAATAACTTTTCAAATTCTCCATCCTGAACAGTGGGAAATTCTTATAGCCATTTTGTTGAGCAAACTAAAAGGCTATGGAAAAGTTTTTTTTTTGAATTTAACTCCCAACGAGAGTTGTGTCAAGCGGAAGAGCAATTCTCTCATAATGTGGTGAAATAATATTTGAATATCTGTTGAGAGAAGTGCCCAATAGTGACTTGAACAAATTTTTTGGTTTGCAGACGAAGTGACAAGCACCACCGTAAACTCACACACGTAAAGGTGGAAATCTCAGGTTCAAACCGAGTAACCTTACCAAATCTAACAACATCAGTTTTCTCAGTTGCGCTAGGTCTTATAGGTAACTGAAACAAAATTATTTCATTGGAAAGAAATGTAAAAAAAAAAAAAGTATATGTCATCAATTACGTCATGATATTGATTTAAAATAACTTGTGTAGAATGTAGAAGTGTACGATTCTAGATGCAAGGAAATGTCGAGTGCTTAAAAGAATAACTTCAAACCAAGCATATTAAAATCACTTTAACCAAGATACTTTAAGTTTAATTAACCAAAAGAAGTAGCTCCCATGCACTAGAAGGTGGCCATGTGGGTGTATTAATTGGAGATATATACTAGACTAGATGCATCATCATGTTTAGGATTTGGCAATAGATACCAAAAGTAGATATATAGCTTTCCAATTCTGGAAACTATATTCGTACTTTGCCCAATAAAATGAAAAACTATGGCTTGATGTACGTGGACATGTATCAACGTATCATCTAGGCATAGTGATGATATTATATAGTTTGACTCCATTAATCTCTTCACTTTCATGGATCTATTAGTCAAACATTAAGCAAATGTTTCTTCATTATCTTGCAAGAGAAAGTCCCTCGAAGCTTGAAACCACACGAATTAGTGAATTGAGAGAGCATGAAAGTAATCAAATTGTGACCTATTTAAGCTTACCTCTCAAAGACAAGAGATCCTCTTTATCTGGCCTTGAATTAGGACTTTGTTTGGCAATGTAATAACACTTGTCACATATTTATATTACTCTTAATAGTATCTTGTTTTTTCTTTTTGTTTTCTGAAGAAAACTATACAGAAAAAAAATTTATAGAAGAAATTCTTTAGTGGAGGAAAGAAGAAAGTCTATAATATTTTTTATAGAAGAAAATTACTATAAGATTTCATAAAATAAATAATTTCATGATATTAAAAATTCAAAATATTATTTTGTATCATTATATTTACTGCTAGGAAGTCTATAAAAATTAGAAGGTAAAAAGATACAGAAATGCTGAATGGTACGAAGAGTATGTGAGAAATGTCATAAACATACCCATGAGTGCAAATTTCTCTCCAAACGACTTCATCCAATAACCCCCTTGTATTGTTCTAAAGGTGTTGACCAGTCAAACCACATTGTTTTCTTCTCTTTCGTATTTTACATTCGCACCAAATAGTGGTGTTCAAAAAAATAAGTTTAGTATCAATTTATTCTCTCTTTAATCGCTTATAACTTTCTGCACTCATTTAAAAAAATCATATGGGAGCAAAAAAGTAGTTTTCTAAAGTAAATTTAAGTAAGAAAATATGTACTCTGTGGGCGCAATTGCCTACCAACCCTAAAGCTTGCAAAGTTAGGCCTTTAGGCCTCCCTTCTTTTGTTAGTCATTTGAGGCCCCATTCACGTGTAACTTAATACTCCTCTCCTTTATTTTGAGATGCACTTAGTAATTATATATATATATATATATATATATATATATATATATATATATATATTACTTTATCAGACTAAAAATTAATAAGAATCCAAAAAAATTACATAACAATAATTAATGTAACTTCAAATTTATGATATGTTTTCAATTTTATACATATTATTTTTCTACACACACTATTTTAAATTTATTGAATTTAAGCTTATTGTTTACTATATTCTACAAATTACGGATCCCTACAAGGACCCACGGGGATGAAGATGGGTGAAGAGTGAGGATGGAGACGAGTCATAGAGGGGACGGGGACGGGGAGTGGGAGAGTACTCCCTGACCCCACCCCACCCTGCCCAATTGACAGACATCCTTAGCTCATAGTCATAGTTTGTAATGGAGTCGCCACCCAAGATTTGTATTATATTGAAAATTTAGGGTAAGGAAATAACACTGCCAAGAGTCTAAGGTACTTAAACTCTTTGAGCATTTTAGAAAGAAATTACATGTAACTCACTCCAACAAGACTAGTAGAGACTTAAACTCACACATTGTCGAAAACAAGTTTTATCATGCTCCGCTAGGCCAGGCCAACCCCTTCGGGATTTCACCACCCAAGATTCTCGTCGCAGACAAATAATTCCTTTTAAGTATAAAATTAATTGTATGATAAATTATCAGAACAGCAGTAGAAGTGGTGTTACAAACTGAAGTATCCCTGTATATGAATTATATAACTGTAGCTAGCCTCACCAAACAATGTTCGTGTTTCTGCTTCAAACCTTTACCAGCTACAATTCATCATGTTCTGCAATTACATCTGTCCAATGAATTCGAGACACAAACATAAGTATATAGCATTGAGAAGTATCGGGTGCGCGTGTAAAATTTATCCGATTCTATAACAAATGGTAGTGCCTAGAGATCAGAGAGTGAATATTTTAACCTGCAGAGAGTTCTCTGAAGAAAAATGCTATCTCTCTTTCTGCAGAACTAGGAGAGTCAGAACCATGAACACAATTTTTTTCAGTATCCAATCCATATTTTGCTCTGATGCTGTTAAAATTAGTAAATTATTTCAGTATAGAGCAAATTAATAGATATCTAGAGGCTCAAATCCACAAAAGTTGAATAAGGTATGACCTGTGAGGGTGAGTAATCTTAGCCTTGCTTGCATCAGTAGGTCCCATTAAAGTGCGCCAATCACCAATAGCGTTATCCTTCTCCAAAATCATAACTAAAACCGGTCCGCTAATTATCATTATGGAGACGTAAAAGAGGGGTTATAGGATAATTAAAGACTGGAAAGCATGCAAAAAGGGTAATCAAGGATTTGCCACACAGTGTTCAAGCAAGGATTTCCTCAGCAGCTACATAACCAAGCTAAAAAAAGACCTTCAAGTTTCTTCTATAGTGACTTAAGATAAGAAAAGGAAGTAAAGCCTAGCTCCAATTTGTTCCATCGTTGGGGATTGAACTTAGGTACTAGCTGCCTTTGTCCCTTTAGATAGAGTGCGTTAAGCATTTGCACTCAAGCTTGGAGCTACTATTTATAGTATATGCTGCTTACTGCTTAGTTCATTTTTAATGTGAAAATCAGCTATATAATAGCCTAACTCAACTCAACTCAACTGAATTTGGCTTTAGTCTTGACCGATTAAAGGTAATTCTCTAATGAATGAATAAAGATTAAAGGGATAATGATGAAACAAATATCATTGAGCCCAAAAATTGAAGTAAGTTTACCATTATTAAACAAATAAAACTAAAAGTAAAAGTTGGTCTAGCAATTAGGCACTACAATCAAACAGGCAGTCAACCTCTGTAGCACTGACTCTTCTGATTGAAGACGTGTCTGGTGTCCCACATTCAGACACCGACACTTCAATGACTCGTATTTTTCAAATTAAAACAGGTGTCTGTGTGTCTGTGTTCGATGTCTGTGTCTATATCGGTGCTTCACAACAGTCAACATAATGAGGTTGACAAAAAACTAAAGAAGCAGTATATACCATGATCATGCAAAACAAGAGTCAAGACAATCATAAGATACCTTGTCATGTATTTTATAAGGCTGGAGAAGAAGGCTTTTGAAGAGTGCTCTGCATAAAATCTTTTCACAGTAGTCTCATCAAGTTGAACAATCTTTTCTTTGAAAATTCTGAAACTGTGATCTAATATTGTTCTTTTGATATCATCTGTGTAGTTATTAAGCAGCCCGTCAGGCTTTATGATCGCTAAAGTTTTCTCCATTTTTGTGCTTCCATATGTAAAAGAACTGCAATTTTTGAAATATCAGTATTTAGTGTCATTTAATCTCATAATATGTGCAATTTTTTCATTTATCTTACTCAAGTGTTATTAATCTGATGCTTGTAAGAGACATTTTATCCAAAATCATTTCATCCACTGGTTAAATTTCTGAAAGCTAACTATGCAAAAACTAAGGGCTAGTTTGGATAAAGAGCTTCATTAATTGTTTATAAGTGCCTATGCAAAAACTATTTCTATAAAAAAAAAGTTAAAATTAAGTCAACCTGTTTTCACATAAGTTATCCCTAAAGAGCTTATGAAAATAAGCTGAATATAGCTTATGTCAATAGAAAAGTTCTCCCAAACAATATCACAAGATTCGCAACTGTATTAATGTTAGTAGATAAGTATAAATAAGTCAATAAAAGCATGTCCAAGTTCATTGATAAGCAAATTAAAATTGAGCAAGCTTTGAAACCCTAGCACAGCTTACCAGCAAGGTGAGAGAAAGACAAGTATTGTGATGAATCCAACAAAAGGGGGTCTCATCTCATTTGAAGAACCAAACTGCAAGAACAAACAACAATCATTAATATTACAATCTGAAAAACAAAACAAGCGTACTGAAAAGATAAGAAAGTAAAAGGCAGCCATAATAATTCATATATATTCACATGGAAAGAAAAACTGATACGTGCGGCTTTCAAAAGGAGGACGGGGGTTGTAGAAGAAAAGTGATTTTGAAAAACAAAAAAAAAAGTTGGATTTCTGAAGGTTGAGAGAAGGAGATAGATACCTGAATCCTGTTATGTGATAGAGAGACAAACAGGATTCAGGTTAAGCAAGCTGTTAAGACTTCACAATGACAATGATTCTCTCCGACAACAGCATGTCTAAATAAGGATTTTGTTTTTGACCATAGGGTTTTTTTTGTCAAAAGGAACTTTTTTCCTTAACAATTTTAACAAAAAAATGGTCAATAGTTTTTTGAGCAGAAAAAAGGTGAATATACTATTACTTTTCACCTATCTAAATAAAATATTAATGACCTCTCTTGACAAAAAAAAAGTAATTTATTATAAAAATTAATAAAAAATAATTTAAAGAACAATTTTAAAAAATAAAATAATTTATTATTGCTTTTTTTTTTCCAACTAATGTTATTGAGACTAGCTGACTATTAACTAACTAATTAAAAACTTATTCTTTATTTTGCCAATATACCATTCATTTTCTTTTTGATAATTTTTAAGTAAATCTTTACGTTTTATATTAAAAAAATTCATTTATTTTATTCAAAGGGGACTAGTTGGAGATTTGAACTCATGACGTCTTAGATGCAAATTTAATCAAGCTCCACTAAGTCAAGTTCGTGAGTTTTAAATCTTAGGTTATCGTGTTTTTTTTTTTTACCATGTCATTGGTGCGTAATTTCTACCGACTTTGTCGGTGACTAATCTACTTCGGGTTATCTGTTAAAAAAATGAGGATAAATCAAATTTGTGTGGTTACAGTGCCCAATAATGGGGTAGAAAAATCAACAACCACGAGGAGAAAACCAAGTCAAGAGCCTCATTTAGGTATTGTTTCCAAACTTGGCCAGTAAGTTGGCCCAACCACCGGCTTCTCTGTACAAATGATTAATAGGTTCTTCAACTAAAATTGATTCAAGAGTATATCTGGATTTTTTCCATTAGAAAAATACAATATGCCTTATTTTTTATAATTTATAATTAGTAGTTAAGAGTTCTGCTTTGTTTTTATTTTTTAGAAGAAAAAAGTTATTGCTATATAAATAAGTTAATAGGTGACTTTTTTTGACCAAATTATAGGTGATTTCTTCTCATGCCACAAATTAAAGTAAGTAATTTGGGGATAAGTGATGAAATGCATGAAATAAATGTTACTATAATGTTCCATTCCATTTCATTTTTTTATAATCCAAAGTTCCAAACAAAGGAAAATAACATCATTTCATCGCACCACGTCTCATTCCATTCCATTCCATATCATTTTGCTTCATCCCATCTCATTTGGTTCCATCAATCAAAACATGCCTTAATAAGGGAATAGAAGCAAGCATAAACCAAAGACATCATTAATATACAAGAGCTTAGGTACATCATTTGCAAGTTTTAGTGATAAGCAAATTGTCTTATGTTCAACTTGACATATAATTTCACTACAAGCAGTCGCAATCACAGAGCTCAATACAGCATTTAATTAACTCAAAACAAGCCAGTGCTGCACAAAGCTGAGTGCAAACAATGGTGCATTGATCATTCACAAAAGAGCAAGTCGTTAGCAGACACATGCCACAGCAGTTGCCAGTCAACCTACCACAACAATTGGAAGCTGCCTTCTCTAATAGTCCTTCAGATGGTTTTGCTTCTTTAATTGCTGGTGGAGTGTTCTCTGCAGTTGCTTTCAAGTCACCAAATCCAAGACTCAGTCCTCCAAGGAGTAACTTTGGGATTCCAAGTTCAAACCCCTGCAAGTTAAATTTACTGTATGCCTGCTTTGAAGGAATGTAGGTGATCAGACAAATATGCAAAGGGAAAATGGAACTACTCTTATAATATACAGAGGGGTAAAAGTTGACAAAGTGTATCTAAAACCCAAGGAAAAGGTCTACCTTTTGTAACAGAAGTGGTTCAGGTGCCTTCTTCTCAGTATCTTTGTGCACAAGAACCATCTCCATGCAGGTATACTCTGACGGGACGTTGTTTTGAATGCTCATTTTAGAAACCTATTAAACATGGGTGAGAAAGCAGGGTAAAAAGTTAACATATACCACATTTTTAGAGCACACACTAACCCAAAACATATGACTTATCAGTCCAATTTAATTGATCCCTCCTTGCTTACAACTCTTTTTGTCAGTGTAAGTAAAAACAGTATGACTTTGCTGAATGAAAACTGGTCTCCTCATATTTTCCTTTTCAACCTTTTTTTTTCTTTTTTTTTTAATTCTTAAGAAAGAAATCCAATATGCATTAAAGTAAAATATAGATAAACCTTCTCCTCCAGCTCCTCACTTTCTAATAACCAGGCATGAGCAGTGACTTGGTCTATATGTCTCTGTGAGAGAACCTGGAGAGAATACCAAAATTTATATTAAGCCACATTTCAGAGCATAGTGGAGTATGCATTCCGCAAGCAAACTATATAATTCATAAAGGATCTACAATTCAAATTTTTCTATCAGTTGTTATGTTAGTATTTTCTCCTTTACCCAGGTTTGAACCCGGGTCTTTTTAACTCCTTCAACTCTTAACTCAAACCAGTTGAGCTATCCAATATAGGTTTAGACTGACACACATTTAGATGCAAAATAGATTTCAAAGGAACAACCAAATCACCATCCATTTTTAATGAACACACTGTCCAATCCAACCTCAGTGAAGTGTTGAATGGACAATGCGAGTGAAGATCGAAACCTTCAAAACGCAACAGCAGTTCAATTTAGCAAGAGCCTGATACTAGAAACATGTGGTGATACTCATGTAGGATCTGCCATGCTATGGTAATGCTCAGCTGATATTTGCTAAGATACTAAAAACTTTCGAATTCCAACAAACGATGAATAGGTGGTAGATGATTAAGCCTTAGGGTTGAGATATTACATTAGTGAGCTGCATATCCTTTTCTCTTTTCACTTTCAGGTCAACTACGAAGTTGGTCATATCTGCCAAAGTACCAGTGACCTTAACTTTATCAGGAAAAGTTCCATTGTATCTGCCTGATATGATCAATGGACTTCCAAATGATAGGTCGGGAATATGAGTTGGGAATAACTGCAAAAATCAGCTTATGGTTAAACATCAAATAGATGCAACATGTAAATATAATTTTTATGTCAACTAGATTAATAGAGCAAATGTATCCACTTATAGTTGAAGGAAAAACATAACTGGTTATGTACCTCTAGTGACTCAAGACCTTCTAAACTTCCGATGGTTATATCAGCAACTATAACTGATGAAGCAATACTGAATAGCCTTTGCATTCGAAAGTCAATTGTATCTGGACATGATTTAGAGATGGAGAGAGACAGACAGAGATTAATCAAACGCAGACATGATTTAGCAATTACTTGCATTGCATGTATCTGAGGATTATAATATGTATAATTGGCAACTTTTGCAAAGCCTGAATACCTGAGAATTCATTCATGGTAATGTAAAGCCGAAGGTGCATTCATAAAAATTAAGGTTATTCAAAAACAAAAAGGACAAGTTTGTTGCTTTTTGTGGTTTGGCTGACTTAAAAAAAAAAAGATTAGCAGTTACTAGTTTTTTCTTTTGAAAAGATTAGCACTTATAGCGACTTTAGAATTGTTAGCACTTAATAGTTTTTCTGTTTTTGAGAAGATTAGCACCTTCAGTGAATTCATAACAAATTGCAAAACCAGAAATATTTTCATTTTAAGTATCAAATCTGCTCTAATGTGAAGCTGCAATGTTAGGTAACCGGACAAGCAAAGACGCCAACCTAAATCATAAGCGGCATCATGATGACCCCTTCCAATTTGTGCTACCATTTGCAGGAAGTAGTGATTACAATGTAAACCTGAAATTTTCAAATTAACAGAAAAATTACTTAATATGCTGCAAAAAATAAACATATTAATAATGAAGAAATCAATGTTCAATACTATTGTGCAATAGTACTGAGAGGGTCCGGGGGAGGTGGTGTTTTAGGTGATTTTTGTCGGTACTGTTATCCCACTCCAATTGGCGCTTCCTCTTCTTTTTAAAGAACAAACAAACAACATTAGTAATTTATTTTATTATGTAACAATGTGAGACCTATTTGGCACCGTCAGCTTGACAAATTAAGCGGTGTGTCAAAGCATTTGTTTCTCCAGTTGAAAACATTCCTAAATTAAGCTTCATAAGATTTTGGCTACTTGGAAATCATCTTACCTATGCCAAAAGTACATATGCGGGGTGTGCGGACTGTTTTCCCATTTGTGACATAGCTTTTCACAAAATTGCATATCTCTCTCTCGTCTTCAACAGCCCCGTCGGTAGCGAGAAAAATAAGAGGGATTGAATCACTTGATTTCCGGAGTAGTTTCATTGCCTATGAGCAAAATACGAAATAAGAAATTCTTATGACAATATTCACATATCAATAGTTTAACATCCATAAATTCTACACGGGATACAAGTTTATAAATACTGCATATAATTTGCTACATGATAGCATTATAAGCACAGGGACATCAATTCTGAAAGTCACATAGGGCATGTAATATTGTCAATGCTAGAAATCTGCCAAAG
Source organism: Astragalus glycyphyllos (assembly GCA_963573325.1). Taxonomy (NCBI): domain Eukaryota; kingdom Viridiplantae; phylum Streptophyta; class Magnoliopsida; order Fabales; family Fabaceae; genus Astragalus; species Astragalus glycyphyllos. The sequence goes on from OY754307.1 coordinate 116,116,531, forward strand.
ACCTAAGGTGCGTTGAACTTGAGAGTTAAGATAAGGATGTAGACTCTTAAGGAACCAGGCAGATTATAAGACAGATGGGAGAACAAAAGATAAGTAAGAATGAGGTAATTTCTCTGTCAAGAAAAAAGCTAATTCTTCTTCATGGCTTTTTAAATTTGATGTGAAAATAATAGAATCAAAGAGCAAAGATAACAAAATAGTGGCCTTGGGCTTTTCATAACCTATTCTTACATGTAATAATACTTTCAGTAGTGTAGATGAATTAACAGAATAAAATAACAGAAAAGTTTGAATTAACAAGCCATGAAAAAAGAGAAGAATGTTCGGCACATCATGTGCAAAATGTTAAACATATAAGAATTACCCGAGTCAACGGAAGCATGATGTTTGTACCACCATTTGCAATAAAAGTAGTGTTAACCCACTTGGAAGCATTTGAAATTGCTTCCTCTGTAGCTGCTTCCATTGATGGCGATAATAAGTAGCTCTCTCCATTAAAAGCTATAATGTTAAATGTATCTTGTGAGTTTAGTAGAGAAAGTGATGCTAGTAGTGCATTCTTTGCATTTTCAAGAGGACTTCCCTTCATGCTTGCACTTATATCAACTATGAACACCACATCCTTCCTAAAAACCTATCATGTGACGGAATGATCCATTATAAATTTGCTTGAAAATTAAAGGCAGCTTGATTGAAGGTTTAAAACAAAAATGCACAAGTGAAATTTGACCAAGTTTCATATGTTTCTAATCAGTTTGATAAATATAAATATATGTCTATTGCTACTTAGATAAAAAGCAAAGGACAGGCAGATCCTTTATTTGTTCATATATAACGGGAAGAGAGTTGTAGAAAGCATACATACAAGCTGCAAGATAACCAGCTATACATACAGCCAGCCTTATCTAGCTTTTCTGCCTAACAATCACTAGTAAATTGCACTTTTGAAGGAAAAAATTGACAGTATAATATTGCAACAAACCTTTCTATCCTGGCTATTTTCAGGGTATAGATACAAGCAAAATATCTCCCTTTCATCAAAATCACGTAGGAATGGAGATTGTAAGAGAACCCCACCAGATAAGCTACTTGAAGAAACCTGTAAAAGAACCAATAAATTAAGCTAGTATTAGTAATATTTTATTATTGCATATAGCATTCTGAATGTCTATGGTATATATCCACTCTTTTTATTGAACGGCATTAAAATTTAATTTTTTTAATATACTTTTATGCTTCTAGTTCTAGTTCTTACCGTGTATGAGAAACTGAAGTCTGTACTTGACCAAGCTGGTACCTCTGCTTCGTATGATAAACTTAATTTACCAGCTTGTCGCATTAGTCCCTTGGAAATCATAAAGATAGTCTTTAGCTCAAGTCTAACAGAAGCTAAACAGAAGTTTGTAATAGAGCAATAGGTTTTACCTTAAGAGGATGACTGGTGGCTTTGCAAAACACTTCAGTTGCAGCACCAGAATTCACTTTCAAAAGTATCTTCTCTTTCTTGGAAATTTGTCTCCCAACAGGGGTGACGTATGATGGAAAGCAGAAAGGGATGCTGAGACAGAACTCGCCATCATGGAATAACATTTTCTGGGACCATCTAATCTTAACTGAGAAAACGGAGCCTCCCTTGAACTGCAAGAAAAAATTAACTTTTTAATATATAGGTTGTACATGTTTATAACTATTAACTATGAATGGAGATTCATCTGTTTTGCTGTTAAAGTAGTTACCTGTGGCATCTTAATGGTGTATATTTGGCTTTTCAAAAAATATCCGTCTTTAGCTTTGGCCACTCTCTGCTTATCCTTTTCATCCTTCAAAGAGACCAATTCAGTATGATAGGATCTTCCAGAATCATCAATTTCGACACCTAGAAGTGAACCCTGTTAGCCACATCATATTTGACTTGAGAACTCATGAAACAATTCGTATGTAATTTCATCAAAATTTAGAGATCTTTCCTTGATATCTTATTTCATGACTAACACTTTTATACCATCTTTAATGCATCTCACTTGGTTCAAATTTTTTGTATTTTCTTTCAAGACTTAAAGATAGGAAATTACTTAAGTTTACATTATTCACTAAAAAGGTAGCATGCCTTTACATTATGAGTTGAATAACTATGCAATAACTTATTAAAAAAGGTCTACACATATGTCCAATAATATTTTCTATATAGTGACATTTTGTAATACTACTTCTTAAACTATCTCAACAAATATTTACATTGTGAGATATAATGGATGTATAACACTTTTATTTTTATACTATTTTTTACATATATATTCAATTCTTATATTATAATCTTGACGATACATTGATCACCAACTTTTATAATAACTTAATATAATTTTGATAAAAGTAGGTGACATAGTGTCGCCAAAATATTATTAAAAAGGAAAAAAGAAGTATGAAACAAAACCACGGGAACAAGAAATAAAACTCATGCAAAAAAAAAGTCAAGCATATTTCAATTATGCTTTCAATTTTTCCTAAGTTAGACATCTCAAGTTTAGATTAAGTATTTACGTATGCATCCAATGATTTGTTGCCATATCATATCATTTAATGAATAAGACAAGTAATATTTTTTAAAATCATCAATAGCATATGGTTAAATATGTTTTTTGTTCCTCTAAAATTTGAAAATTTTGTTTGTAGTCTCAATAAAAAAAATTCATTCACTTTTAGTCACTATATTTTTCCTCCATCAATGTTTTTAATCCTTCATTACTTTTAATAACGCTTAGAAGCGTTATAAAAGGCCCAAAAAAAGCACGAATAAAAGCTACGAGACTAAAAATATTGATGGGAAAACGTAGGAACTAAAAATGATTGAAATTTTTTATAGGAGCTAAAAATAAATTTTCAAATTTTATAAAGAACAAAAACATATTTAACCCTAAAATATATTTATTCCATCAAAAATTAAATATATTTATTTATTAGAAATCAAATAGAACACCTTACCGTACATAATTCACAATTCACAAGTTTTCAGATTTTAATTTTGGCACGTAAATATTCAGTATTCTTTTGCTAGAAATATTCAGTACTCTATAAAGAGTACATATAATTTTCTATCATCTTGAAAGTGAAACTAGAGAACAATTTCAACGACAACTTTCACCGACAATTTTTCGCCACCAAAAAGTTTTCAATTGTTATTACTTTCCAACAAATAGACAGAGTAGTCTTTTTTTTTTGGTTACATAGACAGAGTAGTCTTTAGCAACTTCAACTCTTCAATCATTGAATTTTTCTTTGAAAATCAAATGACAAATATTAAAAATTACCCTACTTCCCGCAGGCAAGCACATGCAAATAAATGTCCTTATCAGATCGTTTGAATGTCAGAAGAAAATATATAGAATGAAAAATGACGAGACATCAAATTTTTATATATTATTTTAAAGAAAAAAATAAAGAGATGGTGGGAGGGATGAATTAAGTTTTTTAGTGAACTACTAAAATTGATAATTGATTACACTAAGATATTATATAAAATATTATGATTAGGATTAAATCTCAAACGAAGTTTAATACTATATCATACGATTATTTTTAGTGATTCACTTAGTTGATTACTCAAAGCAAGTCGGTTGATTAAAGAGAAACAATAAATAATTAATTTCTTTGACACAAAGATAGGACCTAAACGATAGTGATTTTTTGTGATAAAAAAACTAAAACAATAGCGAAAATAATTGTTTAGGACTTTGTTGTAACAATAGTCTCAGAATTATTAGATTTTCATTTACCTGTTCTCCCATTGGTATAGCAATCTGGCAATCACACATACTACTTCCGATTACACAATGCACGCGCCACCTTCCGGTAACCGTTACAAACGCCGTATCCAAACAACACTCAATTTCCATGCCAATTCCGTGAAGCTGAAGCGGTATCAAAGCCGGAGGATCACACCGTCCGTACACATACGGCTGATAACTCCGAATATCAGGATTATCAACAATAGCAGGGTCGGATATCACCGCATAGCACATCGGCGCCGACGGTAAGTATCCTTCCGGCGACCTCGACATCGTCAGCGTTGACGTAGGAGCAGATCCTTTATCGTTGTAAATTCTCTTTGTGAGGTTGAGTCCAAATTCGACGGAGTTTGAAAATTGATCGGCCATCGTCGGCTCCGGAGATGAGTTTTCCGGTAAGGTTTGTGAAGGAAATTAGAGATGGAGAGTTTGGAAGTTTGTTGTTTGGTGAAGGTTTGAGAAATGGCATTAAATGGAACGTAAACCTGAGTTGAGGGTTTTGAAGAACAGTGGAAGAAGAAAAGCGAGGGGAATAGGAATAGAAAGGTAACTTCAATTCGTTTCGTACAAACAACTCGTTAGAAACGCATTGGATAGGAGGGAAATTAATTTTATTATTTATTACTTATTATCGTACCAACTCGTTAGAAACACACTTAGATGAAATGTCAGGTCTCTTGATTTGACTCAAGTTTTAGGTTCGAATTTAACCTCAAACATGCATCAGTGTTAAATCTGAAGTAATTAATTTTATTATTTATTATTATATTTTGTATTTATCTGAAGTAATTATTTGCTTTTTATCCTTGACCCACTTCTGGAATTGATCGATGTCAATGGACAGTGGGAACAGGAATGGTAGAGGCAATGACTATCTGACACGAAGTATCATCCGCAAATGTAATTTTCCTCCCAGGTGTTTAAAGAATTTGGATTACTTTTTGTTTGGGTTACAAATTGGGAAAATTTTATATTGCCTATATCCTCCAACTCTAAATTTGTAATACCGACAAAAAGTTACCAAATTGTCAAAAGAAAATTACAAACAAAAAGTTTGTCGAAAAACCGAAAAATTTACCAACAATGTGACTTGGAGTTAAATATATATTTATTATTCCCACAAAATTAGCAATGTTTTAGTTTTATAATAAAAATTTTCATGCAAGTTTCATTAAGCAATGACATGTAAATTTTGGGCACAAGTGGAGTCAGCAGCGGGACATTGGGCTTGGGGTACAATTTTTTTTTAAATAAACCAATAAATAAATTACACACCTAGTAATTGTCGTTTACGTGATATCATGTGAACCGATAATAATGTTTACATTGCATTTGGTTTTCTTGAGAACCGAATAAGAGAAAGTTTCTTGAAAACTATGTTTACATTGCATTCCTTTCTTTTGCATTATCTTTCCTTGCTTCCAAACAAACCATTAAGGATTAGACGCAGAAGTAAAAATTGAACCATATAACTTATTTTAAAGACAATCGTATAGATTCAAATTGTCAAGACTTTGTGGACAATAAAGTAATTCTCACACTTAATATGCAAATCAATTTCACTCCCTCAAATGATCCTGATCCAAATAGGTAAATCCTCTAATAGTCATTGAGTTTTGTTAGGTATGATACCCAACATCCAATCACTTAATGCAATACCATTTTTTAATATTTTAGTATATTTAAATAAATGTAAATATTATATTAATTTTGCTTACATGCATCATACCAACAAATTTCAGAGAGTATAGTAAAATTCTTCAAACAATACTATTATACTAATATTGGTGGTGTCTTATCTTGCATTGAGGTTTTTGGAGGAAAGGTGCAAAGGGATGTCATACAAGTTTTCACTGTAATGTTTATGTTTAGGGGTGGAAATGGGTCAGACTGCCTAACAGGAGTCTATGGGCTTTCAGAAAGACTAGACCAGACCTAAAAATTGAGCCTATGACAGACCACAGACCAGACTCAGGTCTAACACTTTTAACTAAAACACTACAAAAAGCCTCGCTCGACCTGACTTATTCCCTCCCCTACTTATGTCCCTCTCCGAAACCAACATATTCACCTTATATACTCCCAAAATTTCTAAAGATAAATTAATAAATAATACAACAAAAACCACCATGAGGATCTCTAATTTGCTTCTTTTAGAGGAAGTTCAATCAATAAATAAAACGGTCCCACTAATCCTCTACTCGTGTTATGGTCTGTCATAAGAAAAGGCAGGCATAATCATGTGCTAAACTTTGGCTCAAAGATAATCTAAGGATCACGGTAGAATTTATTTCGAATTGGCTTGTTAATTATATCCTCCGTTACAGAATATAAGGAAAAACGAGTCAATGAAAGTTGATGTGTCTGGTAGAAATTTTGTTAAAACAGTGAATATTGTAAAGTTGTAGGGGGAAAATCACATTTTGATTCGAAAGATATAAAAAACTCTTCGTTTATAAAATATCCTTTTATTTTCTATAATTGCAAGTCAATGGACAACAAGCCAACAGGGAACAAGTTTGTTTTACATTTTACACTAGGGGATATCCCCGTGCGTTGCACGGGTTTTTACAAAATATTTTTTAATAAATATTAAATTTAAAATCAAGAAATAATAATATTTACACAATTTATTAACATATTAAATTTGAAAAAAAAACACAGAGAAAATGAAAATTAAATTGAATATAAATTTGTTTAGTATTATATGATGTTAGAAATATGATAGGAACTTAAGTCCAAAAAAAAGAAATATGATAGGAACTATAAATAGTGTGATGATATTAGTAGAAACAAAATGAAATTTAAGACACTTAGATTATTCACCATTTTTGTATTAATATTTTAGAATTTTGATGCTAAAACATTAATACAAATGTTGCAATAGTACTCATCTAATTTTGAGCAACATGGATATATTTTTAGCATACTTAATGTTTATTTATATTTTTCGAATGTTTTAGCCAACTTTCAAATTATAGTACAACTATACACTAATTTTTTTTTATATTTTCAATTGAGCTCACTTTCATTTAAATAAAGGATTCTAAAAAAATTATAAATAAGTAAGCACAATATGAATGCAAAATAGTAGACAATGTTTACAACTTCAACCAAACAAAATTATAAAATTTGTTAAAAAAAATGAATAGGGTGTATTATTTACACTATATTTTTGACAGCGTATTATTTACACTATAAAAAATGATATATTATGGAGTTTATCTTTCATTCAAATATCTATTTTTGTTTATACCATATTCAATTTCTTAAGGAAAATATTACTTTATTTAAATGTGGTGACTATAAATTAGATAGTCCTAAAATAAACAACTCAATGCTTCAAAGACATGATGGGGATTATGTTATTATCATAATCTTTCTCTTTCACTATTGTGTCAAAAAATAATTATATCATTTATTTTCAAACCAAATTTCTTGATAATATATATTTTCCTTTTTGTAAAATTTGCTTGAATGTATTTTTAATTTTCATTTTAATTGATTAACACCATATTTTGTTAAATTTTACTTGTATGTTCAACCTATTCCAAATTCTTGAAATTTTCACTTCGATATATAGTGCAATCCTTCATAGTTTGTTGAGGAAACTAAATATAACAACATCGTCAAGGTAAATAGAAAGTGAAATCTCTATTATATATAACCATAGAAACGTTCATGTGTTTGTACACCTAATAAATGACGTCATATAATACATCAGACTAATAAAACTCCACATAAGCTATTTCCCAATTCAGACGTCTGACATAAGCAAACATAACTGACCAACGATCAGATCTACACCACGTGTGAACCTGAAAACATCAACGTGCACTGTTAATTTAGATTGCAGCTGACAATCGTGCGACTAACATGACACAGTTTAAATGTTAAAAATCGTCAGGGGTTGCCGTTTTAGTATGTATGACCAACAGTTTCTCGCTATTAATTAATAATCAAATACTACCGAACACAATCCCTAAAATAGTGGATCAACATTTACACACATTTTGGAGGTTACACGACATGTTCTATTAGCAGCATAAAACAGAATATGATAACAAATAAGCATCAACAGGAAAAAAGCTATTTGTATGATAAGAAACAAGCAACACAGGCATACAAGGTATTGGGAATCAATCAAACTATTTAGACTTTCATGTTCGTCCCGCCTAAAAGAACATATCATAAGAAATAATCAACACAAGCATAAAAGCTATTTGTTCTCATCATATAACCACAATACAAACTAGAACGTTCCAAAAAAAAGCCTGACAATGGCCCTTAACAGATCCTTTTTATCAATTAATATCATGTAATATTCTGGAGTAAGGGCAAATTAAAGTGGCTCAATCATAGGGATCCTGGTACCATTTCTAAAAACTTATTTCAAGAAGGTCTTAATTACCAATTAACAACCAATCACGAAATTTCTGGTCATCACGATTTATATCAGACGGATGTAAGGCACACGCACTTACATATATATTTAGTCCAGGGTTGAGATCTCTATCAAACAGAACCTAAAACCTAAAAAACAAAAGCTGCAACATACCTGCTATACTCTTCTGTGTGCGGCAACAATGTCTTCCTCATCAAGTGCACTGTCCACTGTGTCCAAGCATCCTCAACCATTGGCTCTACTTGAGCCAGGCAACGAGTCCGCTCCTGTAATCGTGAAACTGCTCCGAAGATGGTACGTCTGGCCGCCATACAGAAGCAAAAAACCCAAGTCTCTTGAGTTAGTGTTTGCAGATCCGGAGGTATGTATCAATCCATCCCAATAGCTTATAACCATTCACTGAAAAATAATAGAGAAGGTCTCAAATTTGATCCATTACATTTTAATATCTTAGTTATTTTACACTCTTAGCTATGCTTCCATGAGTTACATGTTCTGTTAACAAAAAATTGATGCATACTTATGAAATCTGTGTTACGTATATCCTGGATGTATAAAGTTACCTGGTCGCATTGTCAACATCATTTACTATGAATATTATTGAATACTTAGAATTGTCATGATACGTCATTGCACACCATCCACTGATCTATTCAATAAATGGCTTACAAATGAGTTTCGTGATATGGCATATAAATTGAAATGGCTTATAAACTGATTAGACTATTAGCAAATGGGCAAGTGAATTTAAATATGAAAAAAACAAATATTGAATACATACTGATAAGATTATTACCTAATAAAATTGTCTGATACAATTCCACAACACATAATATGCCATATCAACTAATAAGAGTTTCTCCTGAAATGAACAAATTTCGATATTACACAAACTACATCAAAATGTGATAGCTTTTATGCTATCATAGCAGATATATAGGTTCACTTTGATAGTACACGAAATTAATATTTTATACTCTTCTTTCGCGTATTGCCTACTATATATGTTAGCTTACCATCATCCAGAAATAAACTTTAAATGCAAACACATATCATATTGCTAAATATGGTGAGCAGATATTAGTGATTCTCATAAAATTACTGTCACACACGATACTTAATCATTTTTTGCCACAATGTTCAGCGATATGGATACACTTACTTTTCGCCGATTAATGGCATATAAACTTCTATACAAGTAAGGACTTATTATATATCTAAATGTGCTACTAGGGAACAACTATCCAGGGAAATATAGGCAGCATGCATATATACAAACACGAGAAACAGCTGCATGAGGGACATGTTTACCTCATTTCTAAGTACAAAGTAACCCCGAATGGAGGAAATTTCCGTGCCACCAGGCACAACTTCAAACTGACCATAGAGTTGCCTACCCTTATACTCCCTGCCGCGCGTTCCGACTCTATCCAGGATCCTCTGGTCATATTCACGCCACTATCGGAGTGCTTTGAGAGCGGATTCAACAGGGACTACTTAGTAGGTAAGAGTTCCAAATGATATACACATATAATGAAATTATCGTATTGAATGATCTTTAGTTTCTAATCTCTTCTATCCCTGTGTTGCAGACATAATTGGACTACTGGTTGGTGTTCAGGCTGAGCACGAATTTTCTAAACCTTCTGGAAAATCAACACGAATTTTCTAAACCTTCTGTTAGTTTAAATGAAAGAATGGTGTGCCCGTGTCACATGTAACTAACGCATTCAATACGAATCTTTTTTGTAGCTATCGTTTCTCGGTCACACTCTTTGGAGAATATGTCAGCCAAGTTAAGGAGTTTATCTCAGCTGGGGATGTTAGCAATGTCGTAGTGGCGCTGCTCTGGTGTAAGGTGGACACATGGTTGGGTAAGTACGCAAATGCCTTTGCGTAAACATATCTCAGTAATATTATGTATTATATATTTCTCTATAAACTGGGAACGAACTAACTTCATGTATAAATCCGGTATGTAGGCAGTATCTCGCTGCAAACAACCATGCACACAACGAAAATGCTGATCAACCCTAACATACTAGAGGCTGCTGCTTTAAGGGAGTCGTACGAATACTTAACTATATCCTTTATTATAGTTAACGGCTCCAGTTAACAACTAGAGGGATATAATACTGTTTTACTCATAGTGTTGGACAACAATTATAATATGCAAAAATAGCTATTCTTTAACTATTCATAATCAACTCTTCTAATGCTGTTTGTCTCTATGTGTACTCTCTAAAACTTATGTTTCAATGTCAGTGTGTCGCACAACCTGCTGTCTCCTACTTTGACACTAACTCAGCATAGCAGGAGCGGAGGGCCCAAAGACGACTTCCTTCTGGTCAAAGAGAAGTATGAAATTTTCGACGTGAAGGAATTGGTTCATGTAAGTTCGTACAATTAATACCATATAACAAAAGGAGTAGAACCATAGACATTTTGCACACCAAAGGTTAACTTTATAATCTTATAATTTCATTATATATCGATTTCCAACTGTATGTCGAATTATGCTTTTCAGGTGAGTCACTTTGTTGTCTTAGCCACTATCGATGGGTTTAACACTGAGAAGCCATGGTGGTACTGGGCCTGCAGGTGCCACAAGAAAGTGGTTGAGGACTCTGGAATGTACTACTGTGAAAGGTGCTATACGCATGTCACCAATGTGTCCAAGAAGTAAGACATCTATGTCGGTGGTTAATCATATGTTATTTGTTTAGTTTTTGGTATATTCCTAATCATACTTTAACACTTATTATATGTCTGTTGCGGATTTGGATCGTTATATATTTAAGGTGCCTATTCAAACAATTTACGTATCATCTTGATTCCATTTTTATACCATAATGAAACTAAACATTACAATTTGAACGAGACTTTTGAAAACTTACAAATATGATGTCCTCATTGGTTGAGTGGATAAATGCAAACCCACGATTCTGTCCAAACAGCACCCGCATTTAGGACATTGGGGTTCCACGCATAGCCATTGTTATCAGGTCCATAAGAGATTAACCAAAGCAATGCTATTATGAGGTCCACAACCACTGTTATGACATTGGGGATCCTCATTATAACCTGATTTAACACACCCAAATAACATGTGTGAAAGGGTGAACCAGCTTAAGGGTTAGTTCAATAATCTTCAATTATCTCACAATACATGTACCAAATTTATTATTATACGGATCAAAGAGATAATTATCTCATTATATACATCCAGGAGATGTTCTGAAATGAAAATAGTTCCTATGCAATCTGTGTTCCTTATAGATACTTATTTCAAACTCAAAGAGATAATTAACTCATTATATAGATACGAGTTTCTCCTGATATGAAAATAGTTCCTATGAAAATAAGTCTCTTCAAAATCAAAGAGATAATTTTCTCATTATATAGATACGAGTTTCTCCTGATATGAATATAGCTTTGGAGCTATATTGCCTACTATATATGTCCGTATATTTTACTATATAACAAAAGGAGTAGAACCGTAGACATTTTGCACACCAAAGGTTAACTTTATAATCTTATAATTTCATTATATATCGATTTCCAACTGTATGTCGAATTATGCTTTTCAGGTGAGTCACTTTGTTGTCTTAGCCACTATTGATGGGTTTAACACTGAGAAGCCATGGTGGTACTGGGCCTGCAGGTGCCACAAGAAAGTGGTTGAGGACTCTAGAATGTACTGCTGCGAAAGGTGCTATACGCATGTCACCAATGTGTCCAAGAAGTAAGACATCTATGTCGGTGGTTAATCATATGTTATTTGTTTAGTTTTTGGTATATTCCTAATCATACTTTGACTTTGGCTACCAAGATTTTTTCTGAAGCTCATCGTCATTGACCAAGGCGTGCACTGCTGCAGCGGTCATGTGATGCTGTTTACGAATCATGGATCAAGGTTCTTAATATAATATTGAAGGGCTCATTGTGATCAAAGGTGTTGGGTATGAAACGGCCATCCGAGAACGAAGACCCAAGTAGGAAAGATGGAACACATGAACCATGGAAACAGGCCAAGAAGAGGCGCACAACAGTTTGGTTTTTCTTAGCAGGCAATTGAAGATGCAACTGTGGGTATCATTTGACATTACATTTTATTGAGTCTTCGTTCAATTTATAATAAAATATAATAAACAGGAACTGGTATTCCTTATCCACATGGGCACCCCGATCAGCACTCGGAGGCTATGCAATGGTCAGCAAACGTTACAGGTACACCTACATATTCATCCCCGTTATTTGATATCATGGAACTAGAAACACAATGTTTTTATGCCTTATTCCATATATTATCCAAATGAATTCTGTCCTAGGGACCATTGTACTAATTAACTTTCAATTGCCAGAGTGTGACGGCTCCAACACTCAAAAACAAACCCATATATCACCTTCCAATGAAGGTAACGTTACATGGTCATGTTTTCCTAAATTAACAAATTATTTTCGATAGATGTTAGAGGTTATATTTCAATGGCGTAATCAAATTTACTCTAATAGCAGATATATCAATTCGAAGGACAGGCAGGCCTAAACAAATGCCTGCAAATGGTACAGTTTCACCAGTTTTAAATGCTTAAATTCCAAATACTTAATGAGCATGCTTAAACGTGTTTTAATGTTTAGCCGGTGACTAACCTATATTTTGTAGAATCACGCAAAAAAAATGATGGATCAATTGATTCGCGTTTGTCTGCCTCACGCTCCAAATTTAGAATATTACTTGGAGATGTTCGTAGCAGTGACAATTCAACACAACAGATAACCACCGCCACCGGAGAATATCAGAGTGTCACTGTTTCTGGGGGAATTGGCGCTGAATCATCATCTCGTGTCCCTTTGTCTGACATTCAAAACGGTAACCTGATACATCTACCACCATCATGTGCGAAAAATCAATTAGATACGACATTTGATATATAGATCCATTTACAACATCCTATATTTTTCTTTATTTCACAGTAAGCATCCGTAGAGGACGTGGCAGGCCAATGAAAACAAATTTGATCAATTATACATCTTTGACCAACACACCTGATGGTACGATAGAATTAAATTAATATTCATGGAAGTAACAGATAACTTCTAAATTATTGCAAAAGTATTGCATGCTCTAAACTAGCAGTATCGAGAAAGGTCATTGATTAATTAGTTAGGAAAGTATACCACATGAATTTCATTGATTTACTGTATTATTTGGCTCAATTTTCGTTTACTACAGGCAGCATCCATAAACGTCGTGGCAGACCAAGGAAGGCAATTGGGAATCAATCCAACTCTTTAAACATGAATCATGCAGGTATGAAACCAGATAGATAATGGGATGGTATGTTTAACAATATTTGGGTTCCCTATATATTGCGGATCATTGTAAGCATGCTAAAACTTTGATGCAGTCTAATTGGATTCATAGTATACTCAAAGGAATGGTTCATTGATCAGCCACTTTAATATATTGCTTTCAGGTGGCCTGGACCATACAAATGTAGAAACACCAACCAACGGACAAGCTACCATAAGGAATCCGTTGTCCTAGCCGGATACCATCAAAACAGGGCCGTCTCAAACAATTTTGAGGCCCTGTGCCAATCATAAAAATTGGGCCCCTAGTAGAAAGAAAAAAAATCTGATAATTTCGTTTTCTGGCGATGACAGCAACGAGGAAGAGCAAGCAAATTTTACAACCGGCTTGACATGGCTGTTACTTCTGTCCAAAGAGAACAATCAGCAAATTTAAGCATAACTCATATAGTTATTCACCGATCAGATTAAGATATGCAAACCTTTAGTTCCAATCCTCGTATTTTATATTTCAAGAAGCAAAATTGTCTCCTAAAAAGCATAATTGTCACAGCATTATAAAGCACATGAGAAGTAATGCTAAGAATACGAGGATGCATAGCATTCATAGGTATAAGTGGCTCATAAAAGTGTCTAAGCAATCAAATAGTCTATTACTCAATGACAAAAAAAATACAAATAAACAATTGAAAGTGTTATAACAACAGGATGAAGATCACCTCAGATAAATCGGTGGAACACAAAGTGGATTTTGGGGCCCTAAAAATTTGTTTTTAGATTGGGGCCCTGTGCACAAGCACTGCTTGCACAGGGTGTTAGCCGGCACTGCATCAAAATGACAGCTATACCTGCAGGTACAGTCCGTCGGGTTCCTAATATTGTGCCTCTCTATAAATTCGGCTACAACGTAAATGACCAAAAGTATCTCCCAATTAATGTCCCAAAACCAAAAATTGTACCCCACTGGATGTTTTACCCTTCATTAAGCCATTCATTGGTAGTGTATCACGTTCACCGTTAACTATAAGTTTTTAAATTCTTCCTTCCACTTATATATATATATATATATATATATATATATATATATATATATATATAAAGATATCTATATGACATTCCAACGCAGTAACACAGCTTGGTGGCACAATGCCACAGTCCTTGAAAACTAAGGATGCCGTAACACGTTCCGTTCCTGACGATAGGAGTCAACAAGGAGGTTCACATTCATGCCTGACTATGCAGCAAGAGCAACAAACGAAAGCAACGAATGGTAAACGATATAGTTTTCAAAACTGATTAAATTTACTATTTCCCCCATGCTGTAATGACAATAGTTCTTTCGCATGAAGTGCGAAACACATTCATGGAAGTGCTCGCAATTGTGTACAAAATGAGTAAATCAAATGACATACTTATGTACTAACGTTGGTATTGTAATGTATATATAACCACAGACTTAGCACAAACTAATCCTGAATCAAGTTTGCCACATGGAATCCAAAAGGACAACGAAATTGATGCTATACCCATCAACTTCCCAATAGTAAGACTTAATTTCGACCTAGATGGCGAACTTGACAGGATAAACACACCACATGGAATACCAGGTACTTCGCTTTTGCAATTTATATGAAACCAATTCTGGCGAAGATTTTGCATTATGATTAAGTACTTTAAATAATATTTACCTTTGTTAATTGTACCAAATAGATGCCTCTGGGGGGCCTCAAACAGCAATCAATAATCGATGCACTCTATACGACAACAATGAGGATCGACGTGAGTCTTTATACCGTTTTACATCATTCTTTTTGACACTTATATCTTTCTACTCAACAAATAGTTTATAATTTTTTTTAACCAGATCGTATGTAATGCTGAAATTCCTGTTTTACAATTCATCACTACTTGATTTTTTTTAAACAGACGCACTTGATTTTGGCGTACCCTCACACAAATGTCGTGATTGCCATGCTTTGTTTTGGTTTGAAGAGAGGGCAGTCAAGAGTAACCGATCAAGTACCCCTGAGTTTTCTATGTGTTGCAGGAAAGGCCAAGTAGACATCCCATTGCTCAAGGAGCCACCTCGGTTATTGACGAATCTTATTCGAGGCCTTGACCATAGAAGCAAACATTTCTGTGAAAACATACGATTGTACAATAGCATGTTTGCGTTCACTTCTATGGGGGGTAAAGTGATCTCAAGACATAATGATGGCAACAGTCCACCAAACTTCATATTGAATGGCCAAAACTACCATCGTATAGGCAGCCTGTTGCCTACCGACGGTGTGACACCGAAGTACGCCCAGTTATATATATGGGACACTCAAAACGAGGTCGCAAACAGAATGAGTCATTTCAGGTGCATTCAATTTACCTTTTATATGCTTCATTATCTAGAGACCTCACCGACATTTGGACTCTTACACATATTCCACAGGTCCGACAAAAATCCTCGTGCTTTGAATGAATCGTTGGTTAAAGACCTTAAAGAAATGCTAGACCAACATAATGTCATTGCGCAGAAGTACAGGCAAGTCCGTGACCTTCAAGAGCAGAACCCAAATCAAAAAGATAAGCCTAAGATTGATTAGAGAAAGGTCAACAGACCCAAGGACCCACAACACACCTACCTGTGATGAAGTTGATGCATTAATAATTGGGGATGATGCCAATCTTGAGTGTGGTAGGGACATAATCGTCAAACACATGTCTGGTGCTCTAGAACGAGTTCGTGAAATGCATACTGCTCTCTTACCTTTGCAGTATCCACTTATTTTTGCCCGTGGTGAAGATGGTTTTCGAGAAAATACTCCATTAAGAGAAAGGGCAGGGGTACTCAGATCAACCAGCCGAGAGAAGGTCACGTTGAGAGAATTCATATCGTTCAGAATTCAAGAAAGGGACATTGAATTCGGCCAAATTGTTAACTCACGTAGATTGTTCCAACAATTTATTGTTGACTGTTATACTATGGTGGAGAGTTCTAGACTACGATACATCCGAAATAATCAGCAGATAATACGTTTAGAGGTATTGACTGGATTACAAGATGCAATCACCAGAGGTGAGACTGATGCATCAGCCATAGGAAGACGTGTCATTCTGCCACCATCATTTACAGGAGGGGCGAGGTACATGTTCAACAATTGTCAGGATACAGGTGCAATATGTAAGAGATTCGGATATCCTGATTTGTTCATTACCATCACATGTAATTCAAACTGGCCTGAGCTTGTGGATTTCGTTAAGCCACGTGGCCTGACTGTTAGTGACAGGCCTGATATTGTCTCACGTGTCTTCAAGATGAAGTTGGACCAACTGATAATTGACTTAAAAATGGACGAGATGTTCGGCAAAGTTGATGCAGGTATTACCATTTTTCAATTTACCTATCTTTAACGATTTTCCAAACACAACTTCACACGTTTAAATTCAGATATACGCCTTTGCACTCTTAATTTTTTGTGGATCATATTTGACTATTTCTTTGTTCACAGCGATGTATACCGTTGAATGGCAGAAGAGGGGTATGCCACATGCCCATATGTTGCTATGGTTGTCCACAGAGAACAAGCTTATAACAACAACTGACATAGATAAAGTCATTTCTGCAGAGTTGCCAAATCCCGCGCTATATCCAAATTTATATGAGGTTGTTTCTGCATACATGCTGCATGGACCATGTGGTTGGGAAAATCCTAAATCTGCATGCACAAAGGGAAATCATTGTACAAAGTTCTACCCCAAACCCTTTTTGCAGTCAACTAAGATTGATGAAGATGGGTATCCGTGCTACAAAAGACATGACACTGGAATCACGGTTGAAAAGGGGGGGACATTATTTGATAATAGAAATGTCGTGCCATACAATCCACATCTATTGATGAGATATCATGGTCACGTGAATGTTGAATATTGTAACAAGTCTATTGCTATAAAGTATCTTTTCAAATATGTGAACAAGGGACCCGACCAAGCAACACTTCAAGTATTACGCAGTTCTGACAACCCAGACCAACCTGTTGATGAAAATAGAAACTATTATGATTGCAGGTATGTTTCCCCCTCTGAGGCTGCATGGCGGATTTTTGCATTTGATATCCATCAAAAATGGCCTCCAGTGCAAAGGTTGTCGTTCCATCTTCCAAATGAACAAACAGTTTTTTTTTGATGATGATGATGATGATATAGAGAATGTTGTTTGGAAGGCACAACACTATGACACGATGTTCTTGGCATGGTTTGCTGCTAATAGAACATATTCTGAAGGCAAGGATTTGACGTACGCGGAGTTCCCTAGCAGATTTGTGTACAACTATTCAGATAGAATCTGGGTGCCAAGGAAAAAGGGTTCCAGTGTCGGCAGAATCAACTATGTTCCTCCTGGGATTGGTGAGAAGTACTACCTACGCATTTTGCTAAACATACAAAAGGGGTGTACAAGCTATCAGGCTCTCCGAAAGGTAAATGGCAAAGTCGAGCCCACGTTTGAAGAAGCATGTTTTCAACTTGGTCTACTAGATGACGACAGAGAGTTTATTGATGCAATAAATGAGGCAAGCAGAATAGCCTCAGGTAATCAACTACGAAGGTTGTTTGTCACATTGCTATCTATGTTCTCCATGCACAAGGCCGATTACGTTTGGGAATCAACGTGGAGACTTCTAGCCGATGGCATTGTGTATAACACACGTAGACAGTTGCAGATCCCAGGTAATACATTTCAAGTGTCTTTATAACAACAATTCACTAATAGCTTAACTTTAATATTTTCTAAAACATCTTCGTCTTTGTGGAATCTGAAGATATCTTTACTGCATGAATTGTCAACCCTAATGTTAGTTAGTTTCTATGAAACTTTGATGAACCAATTACTTTTCGTCATTTGAGTAAATGATATATAATCCATGATTGAAGATAAATATAGTATGCACTAACACAGTCCAGACTAAACAGGCAGATAGAGTTGTGCCTGACTCAATGAACTAATGTCATAGGATAGCTTTTATAACTAGCAGTTATAATAGATACATACCTGATTTATATGAGCAATTTTGTTCAAGATTCCGCCACTACTATTTCATAGGCTGCTATCATATCTACTTCCCACAGAATCACCTGAAAAATTTCAGCCGTATCAACAAATACGAAATATACAGTAAGCAAAAGTCTAATCTATTTCATGATAGCAAAAGCCTAATAATGACGAAATATACAGTAAGCAAAAGCCAACACAAATCAAATAGGTACACGGCAAATTCAGACCTTTTTTCAGGTAAACGTAACATGACTCCTCACTATTCAATCTGTTTTTGATTGTAGGTAATTTTATGATTTATTCAAAGTCTTCCATGATAAATTTTGCACTTTCATAATTATTAGTTTTAGCTACTTATAATTATGTCTAATGCATTGGTGTCACATAATTGTTAACTTTCAGTTATTGAGATCACAGTTTATTATGTACCTGCTTGGTCTGCAATGTGGCATCACTTGAGATTCGTATCTAAACTAATTTTATATGTTATGTGACATTTGTGTAGGGCTACAATTAAGAGACGATGTTTGAAGAACGCATGTCTATTAGAAATTGAGAAACTACTTCAACTAAATGGTCGTTCTCTTGCTGACTTTTCAATGCCATTCCCAAATGTCTCTGAAGGATTTGATTTTCAAAACAAACTCATAGTAGATGAGTTAAATTATGACAGAGAGGAGATGGCACGCCAACACAGCAACCTGCATAAGAATTTAAATGATGATCAGAAAAAGGCTTACGACATAATTAGGGACTCGGTCATATCATGTAGAGGTGGCTGTTATTTTGCAAATGGTTATGGTGGTACTGGAAAGACATATCTATACAGTACGGAGACTACAGGTTTACGCTCTTTGGGGTACATTGTCCTAAACACCGCATTCAGCGGAATTGCTGCACTATTACTACCTGGAGGTAAAATTGCGCACTCTACTTTTTCAATCCCATTGGTCCCCCGTGATAATAGCACATGCAGTATAACTCAAGGTAGTCCCAGGGCACATCTTTTAATACAGGCAAGACTTATCATCTGGGATGAGGCTCCAATGATACACAGGAATTGCTTCGAAGCACTTGACCGCACGTTGAGGGATATCATGTCCACTGTAGATCCATCTAACAATGACAAACCATTTGGTGGGAAGACAATTGTACTCGGCGGTGATTTTAGGCAAATCTTACCTGTTATAAGAAAAGGTTCCAGACAAGATGTCCTAAGTGCTGCAATTAATGCTTCAGAAATATGGTCAAGCTTCAAAGTCCTCAACCTTACTGTCAACATGAGACTGGGTAGTTCTGTTCTAGAAGCTGAGAGGCATGATATCAAAGAGTTTGCAGATTGGTTGCTCAAAATTGGAGACGGTCATGAGACATCAAATGAACATGGAGAGATTGATGTTGATATCCCCAATGATTTGTTGATTACAGATAGCACCAACCCATTACAGTCTCTCATTGCCTTTACTTATCCACAACTTTTGGAAAATATAAACACGGAACATTTTTTCGAGGAGCGTGCCATATTGGCTCCAACCTTAGAGTCAGTGGAGCAAGTCAATGAGTTCGTTCTATCCCAAATTCCCGGTGAAGTGGCGGAGTACCTCAGCTTAGACATAGTCTGCCAATCAGATGAGGACAGTGACTGTCAGAGTCAATGGTTCACTCCTGAATTTCTGAATGAGGTCAAGTGTTCTGGTAGTCCAAACCACAAGTTACAACTCAAAGTAGGCGTACCAATTATGCTAATGAGGAACATTGACCAGTCTGCAGGACTTTGTAATGGTACCAGACTAATGGTAAACCATTTGGGAAAGACCATTATAACAGCTACGGTTCTAACAGGGAAGAATATTGGAGACAAGATTGTAATCCCCAGGATGAATTTTATTCCAAGTGATGTTGGTCTTCCATTTAAGTTTAGGCGCCGATAGTTCCCTATTACAGTTTGCTTCGCGATGACCATCAATAAAAGCCAGGGGCAGTCACTCTCACATGTTGGGATCTACTTGCCAAAGCCCGTTTTCACACATGGACAGTTGTATGTTTCTCTTTCACGTGTTAAATCAAGAAAAGGTTTGAAGCTACTTATACTTGATGAGGATAAAAACCTTTTACGGTCCACCAAAAATGTTGTCTATCGGGAAGTGTTCGAGAATGTGTAGCTGTCATCCTTTAATTTATTGTCACAGCTTTTACTTAGATGTAGAACACACTTAACACTCCAATTCAAATTTGTACCTATAGTGGCTACATGTTTTGGATGCCCCTTTTTCCGTGTTTTTTATCCATCATGAGATACACAAACTGACTGATTTTGCAAGTTGTATGACACAAATGCACTATAACTACTAGGGCATACTTATTTTGTGCATCGTGTGTAATAACTAATACTAGCTATCATGTGATTTTTCTATGTCTACAGGCAAACCAATGAAGGTATTAGCAGTACAGTGATTTATATGTTACCCATCTTATTAATTTCATGCCCGTAAATGGTGCCAAAACATGCACTGTAGTTGCTATGTAAAATACATTCAATTCAACATACCTGTCATATAATTACTACCAGCTATCATGTGATTTAATTTTGGTCTTACTTCAAAAGTACATACCTATCATATAATTATTGGAACGTCATCTAAATGCGACTTTTATATTTCGTAACACATCTGAATTCGCTGCTCCCTAGATTCAATTAAATGTTCATCAACCTGTAGCGATATAAACAGCACAAATCAGGTGTGTTGACGCTTTATATAAAGTAGAGTTTTATATAGTTAGTTAGAAGTTAGAGAGATAGTTAGTTGGTAGTTACAAATTAGTTTGTTAGATAGTTGTTACTAATTAGTGAGATAATTAGAGTTAGTTTTATGCCTATATAAAGAGGCTTCATGTAATCATTTCACACAACTCTTCTCATTTTATATCAATTCCATTTGATGAATATTTGATCTCTTAATCTTTTCTCTTTTATCTTCAATGGATGCCATATTATTCAATATGGTATCAGAGCACACATGGTATCCACCTTGAATCTGAATTCTGCTGCAGGTTCTTTTTTCGTTTTATTAGTTTTCTTTCCATTCATTTCCTTTTCCGATTTATTCTTTCTTCCATTTGCATCATTTTTTGCTTCCATTTCTTGATTTGTTCATCCATGAGAAACAGTTTCTTTACATTCTTTCCCTCTTTGTTCATGGCGTTTGAAACCAATATTTCGCAATTCACCATTCAGTTTGCATTTTTTGTTCTGTGATTCAAGTTCTGATTTTTCATTTCATGATTTGCCTTTGATTCCTCATTTACGACTTTCGTTTTTTGATATCGCAATTTTCCTTGATCGCTCTTTTGCGTTTTGCAATTTTAGAGTTTGTGATTCTCCACTGTGTTTGTATTTTCGATTTCGCATTTTGTGCTCTTAGTTGCATTTCACTTTTCTGATCTTGTTGATCGTTCTTGATTCCGATTTCATCATTCTTAGTTATTCTTGGGTTTTCCCCAATTTGATTTCGGAAATTCGTTTTTGTTAGGGTTTTCACTTTCTTTTCCCCAATTCTTGATATTTCGTTTTCGGAAATTTGGGAATTTGTGATCTCTAACTTTCGATGTGCGTTGCGTTCTTTCTTCATCACGTTTGCGTGTTCCGCAATTCCGCACATCGCGTTTTTGGTGTTCTTTCAATTACATCATTCCTCTGTTTTTGCGTTTCCCAAAATTTCGAATTCGCAAATTCTTTGAATCCATTTTGATTCAATCATTCGCTTTTCAATCAGAATCGCGTTTTTCTCCTGCCTCTCGCTTCTATGAGAGTGTCAGTTTCTGCAACTTGCTTTTGTTTGTTCCGTTTCTGATTCGTTTGACACAAATTGTTTGTCAGTATCAGTAATCGTCATCTCCGTTTGCAATTCTTGCATATCCGTTTTGCATTTCGCTTCACTGTCCTCCTTTCATTCTGATTCCCGATGATTGTGATCTGAAGCGGAGTTCCGATTTCATTTTGGATCGTGATATTCCTTTTCTCTTTGCCATTATGGCATCTTCTTTTCTTGTGCTATTATTCTTCTTCATATCATCTTGGTTTATGTGGGTGCTGATTACCCTTTTCTGCATTGTTGGTGTTGTTGTGATTTCTGGTGGCATGTAACTAGTGTACCGCTTTCAAGAATCCAAGAAAAATGTTCTTGCTATTCCTATTTGCACCTAATGTTGTTTGCTCATCAGAATTATCAAGATGAATCTGAAGGTACAATTAGTGAGCAGATCAATGTGGAGTGTAATTTCATGTGTATCACTCCTTCCTTGCATACTTCAACAGAGACAACATATCTGGAGTTTAAAAGTTCAAGGCTCACAGTAGTTGATTAACTATGAATCATTGTAATTTTCCTTTGTTTTGATGTATATCTCTTTATATAGGCATAAAACTAACTACTAACTAACTCACTAATTAGTAACAACTATCTAACAAACTAATTTGTAACTACCAACTAACTATCTGTCTAACTTCTAACTAACTATATATCTAATAGATGATGCGTAGGATTTTAATTATCCTTTCTTGAGTGCATCGTGACGGAATATGGAGTGACGCGTGAGGGTCGCCGTGTTTGACAGGTCGCTTTTCCAATTGGGAAAGTTGGAGTTCGTAGGGTTCAGAGAAAGGAAAATTGAGATAGAGTCTGAATCAATTTACCAAAATAACCTCTACCTTCAATTAAAATCCCAAACAACCCCTACTGAAGTATGGTCAGCTTTTGGTCCACAGAAATTACCGTAATAACCTAAAACAAAGTTACAAAATCATAAAAATGCCCTATTGACATCATTGTATTATTTCTTTATGTCCAACGGGAATTTCATGTATACAAAAAATATATTAGCAACAAAATGATTAAAATGAAATAGCGATATTTTTAACAAGGATAAAATTATATATAACTTCATATAAAACTAAATATAAATTGTCCCACAACAATTAAAATATATTATTAGTCGCTATTCATTTTTCTGTAGGGGTACAAAATTGACTAACTTCATGCTATTAATACAAAATTAAGTTTTTGTACGACTAAGTAGATACTTTGTAAAAAACATCAATGTTAAAAGATGTATGTAATGCTTTTTAGTGTATGCTACCAATATTGTTACATCAATTTATTGTATAACATCGTACTTTTGTTTTAGATCGTGTCCAGAGTTTGTAAGGCCGACACACAATACACTTCAACTTATTAACTATATTTTAAAATTTATTGGAAATTAGAAATTTTATTAGTTTTAAATTTACAAGTTAATGTCGACCCGTGCTGGCACGGGTGAAACATGCTAGTATGAATCTAATAGCCAATGAAATTGATTTAAAATAGTGAGCTTCTATGATTAGTTGTGTTTCCAAAAGTATGAACCAAGAGAAGAAATAGGAACTAATTTTGTGTTATTTTTTTATTTAGGTAAATTGGAAAGCCACCAAAAACATAGGTCTTATTAAAATGACTCATCCAGTAAATAACATTTAATTATAAGGTTATCAGTTTCAAATTTTCATTAATTAGAGGGAGTGAAATCATAAAACCCATGATTCAAACATCTTAAATCTAAAAGAAATATTATGCTATTGTAACAACAGATACATAACCACATTATTTTAGTGGTCGACTTTCCATATAATCATGCACTTTAAAACAGTTAATTAAAATTAAAATCTTAAAGGAATATTATAATATTTGTAGAACAAATAAATAATTTTATATTTTAAAAGGGTCGAATGTCCATGAAGTACATTATTATTATTATATTATATTATATTATATTTTAACCAAAAAATTATTATTATATTATTAAAGATATAATTCATAAAGGATTAATTATTGTTAGAAATATATAGGTCTACGTAATTATTCTCATCGGTTTCTATATTCTCATGTTATATATTTTTGAAAAAGAAAAAATTGTTAGAGATATAATTCACAAAAAAATACCAATTATAGTCATAAGCGGATGCCACGTTAACTAATCATATTCTATAACATTTTTTTTGCTCAACTCATATTTTATAATTGATAACACATGTACTTACTGGGAGAAAAACTGATGTAATTAAATAGATATCAATAAATAAAATAAACGACTTTTCATGTAATGCATTACTATTAGATTAAATAACATGAAATTATAATTATTATGCTAAAAAGTTATGTAATTATTAGAGATATAATTTATGAAGGTTAAAAATATATGTAATTATTAGAGATATAATTAGTGGTTAGAAGTGGTTGATGCCTCAAGCGAAACATTTTAATCTAAATTGAAGTTTAAAATTTTGATAAAATAATTTAATTTAGATAATAATTATTATTTTATGAGTTAGTAGACCTTTGAAATTCTTGTATGCACTGAAAGGGAAATATTTCACATTAATATTTCACATCATCCAACTTAATGGAAGCTATTAAAATTAAACATTTTTAAAGGAAAATATTTAAATTAAACATAATCCATACATTTTTATAGCAAGAATGTATGATATTTTTAAGTTACCCTTACTATGAGAGGCACGAAAAGCCAATCCCTTTAAAATAAAAATTGGCTTTACCATAGAATGAGGTTTGATTTGTGTAATTTAAAATGAAGAATAAATATCAAATTTAATAATTATAAAAAATTGTCATGGAAAATTAAATGAAGAAATATACGAAAGTCCAAGGCACACATAAAAAATTCTAAATTTGAGGTGGAAAAAAATAAAATGACTATATTAATAATGGCAAAAAATTATAAAAATAGTCACACTTTTTTTTGTTGTTATAAAAAACTATAAATTGAAGTTGAAATCTTGTAAACTAATTACTTTTTTTTACTAAATATATGAATTTGGATTTTTTTTTTGAATTAGTAGAGGGCCATAGGCCCAAAGAGGAAACTATACAGAGACTACTAGTCTAGGAGTGGACACTCCCTTCAAATCATGTACAAACAGATCATCTAAACTACTGGTAGTATGCTGGTAATAAACAATGTCTTCATTCTGGGAGCAAGCTATGGAAGCGAGAGCATCAGCAAGCTTGCTTGCTTCTCTGTACACGTGGCCAATCTGAACCTTCCAAGAGTCAAAATTGAGGAGAGCTTGGATCCTTCGTAATAGGCTCCAACCTTCGTGATGGCCACAGCAATTGGATTCAATGTGGCCTATAATAATCTTTGAGTCAACTTCAGCTATTAAGTTATCAATCTTCAAGTCTCTGGCCATTTGTAATCCAACATAGAGAGCCCATAGCTCTGCCTTGTAGCAGCTGCAGGAACCAATGAATTTGGAAAATCCACGAACCCAATCACCTTTGTGGTTTCTAATGACACCACCACAGCCCGCAACATTATGAGGCCCTTTGCAAGCCCCATCCACATTGAGTTTGAACCAGCCTTGTGTAGGAGACAGCCAACGAATCTGTTGTATTGTGCTATGATGTTGTACAAACAGAACCTGACCCAACTTCCTGTTAGCATAGTCTTGAGTGACATCTATAATGGTTTTCCAAGGTTGCCAAGGACGCACAAAATCCTCATCATGGATTTCCTTGTTATGCCAAGTCCATAGGAGATGGCAAGCATTTGCCCATTGAGAATGCCAACTAAGCTCTTCATTTACTCCCAGCTCCTTGGTCATGTTCATAGTGACCCATTCCTCCAAATTGCTGGGGAGGAAAGAGCGCCTGCATTCAGCTTTAACCAAATGGATCCAAACAGCCAAAGCTTGTGTGCAGTCACGAAGCACATGTAAAGTGGTTTCAAGCTCAGCTTAATGAGTACAATTAGGGCCACCAATCCCCATTTGAGCTTTCCTGGAATTAGTCATGAGTCTATCATGTTTCACAAGCCAAATGAAAGACCTGACACGTTCAATAGTATCCATTTTCCAAATTTGTTTCCATATAGCAGTATCAGCAGGATGCTGCAAATCACCAATAAGAGTATATGCTGATGAAACAGTGAAATTTCCATGAGCATTGCCTGGCCATATGCACCTATCTGCATCATCAGTATCACAAGGGGGTGGAATTGCTACAACTTTGTTCAGATAAGTAAGGGGCAGCCATTGTCTAAGACTGTCAGTGTCCCACTCACCATTTGGCTTAACCAAATCAGCAACTTTATATTGAGACATTGTAGCAGGTATCATAAGATTCTGAGTAGCAAGTCTAGTTTGAGAGTCAATCCATTTATCATTCCAAGCATGTATACTACGACCATTGCCCAGTGACCAGCAGCTAAAATGTTCAAAGCTCTCCCAAAGTCTGATGAGATGCTTCCACAGACTCGAATCAGTGTTCTTGGCCACCCAGTCAGTACTACTAGAAGCATTCCTAGCATATTTACCTTTTAGAACTTCACACCATAACCCAGGACTATCACGTCTAAGTTCCCAACCAAGCTTCATCATGCAGGCTTTGTTCATGTCATCAAGTCTCCTAAGACCAAGTCCTCCCACACTTTTGGGAGAGGTAACTATATCCCAGCTGACAGCATGTGCTCTTCTGGTTGTCTCATCATCACCCCAGATGAAAGCTCTCTGAGTTTTCTGAATCTCAGCAAGAACACTTTTTGGAATCATAGCAGACATCATTTGGTAAGTGGGAATAGCCTCAATCACTGACTTTGCAAGGGTGGTTCTGCCAGCAAAGGAAAGTTGCTTGGCTTTCCATCCTGTAAGCTTATTCTTAATTTGATCAATTAAGAATTGATAATCAGCACGCTTAGGGGCTCTTCCTACTAAGGGAACACCCAAGTATTTCCCCAAAGTGGCAACCTCTTTAAAACCAGAGATAGTTAACAGTTGATCCTTCATTTCTCTAGACACATTCCTAGAGAACAATAGGCTGGTTTTATCATGGTTTATCTCTTGACCAGACATAGCACAGAACTGGTGTAGAATGTGGAGAACACAATTCATTTGGGGGGTTGTAGCTTGACCAAATAGGAGCAAATCATCGGCAAACATGAGGTGAGTGATGTAAGGTCCATGGCGACCAGCTTGGAGACCTTTCCAGGTTCCATCTTCCACACATTGAGTAATGAGGTGAGTTAACTTGTCCAGACACATAACAAAAATATATGGAGATATAGGATCCCCTTGGCGGATACCACGTTGGGGCTCAAAATATTCTGTCCTTCTACCATTCCATTGAACATTAGTCTTAACACTTGTAACAAAGGCCATTAAAAGCTGGTTTAAGTTGTCAGGCATGCCCACCTCCTCAAGAATCTTCCCTATGAATGACCAATTCAACTTGTCATAGGCCTTGGACAAGTCAACTTTGATGGTGAAGTAACCATGCTTTCCTCTTATTTTATTCATGCTATGAATCATCTCTTGAGCTATTACAATGTTTTCTTGTATCTTGCGCCCTGGAATGAACGCAGTTTGATAAGGAGAGATTATTAGAGGGAGGATATCTTTCAATCTATGCACCATTGAGTTGCATAAGGAGATGGGCCTAAATTGGTCAACAAACTCCGGTTTGTCCACCTTGGGAATTAGGCAAATATCAGTTAAATTCACTCTGTTAATTTGGCTGGGGTCCTGCCATACATCTCTCACAAAATCACAGACAGAATTTTCAACAATGTCCCAAGAATGTTGATAGAAGCCTGCTGGAAATCCATCAGGACCTGGTGCTTTCCAAGGAGACATGCTGAAGACTGCATGTTTGATCTCAGTATTGGTCACAGGCTTCTGCAGAAGGCTCAGCATTTTTGTAGGTATGGCTGGGTATGTGATACTTGTTTGAAGCCAATTGTTATCAACAAAAGGCTGTTTAAAAAGATTTCTGTAGTGGTTATTCACTAGATTAGCAATATCATCCTGATTCTCAACCCAGTTGCCACTGCTGTTTCTAAGAGCTAGAATATGATTCCTTCGTTTGCGAGCAGTGGCTTTTATATGGTAATACTTGGTGTTCCTGTCTCCATCATTCAGCCACGTAGCACGGGAACGTTGGAACCAATACAATTCCTCTTGTTTGTTGATGTCATTGAGCTCTTGTTGAAGTCTTTTCTCAAGCTTGGCAAGATAAGCTCTCTCAGTACCAAAATGGAACTTCCGTTGGATACCAGCAAGTCTAGCAAGCAGAATTTTCTTCTTTGTTCTAACCACAGCAAATGAGTTCTATTTCCATATTTTAAATTGGCTCTCAAGTTGGCCAAGATTCTGCTCAATTTGATGATGATTGTTCCAGTGAGAAGTCACCACATTGGTGAAGGAAGCATCAGTTAGCCATGCACTCTCAAACTTGAAGTAGTGGGGCATCAAGTTGCTGTTACCTTTAGGGCACACCAGAATGGGGTGATGGTCAGAGTAAGCAACCCTTGGCAGATTGTGCACAAAGCCTTCATGGAATCTCAACCTCCAGTCAGTGTTACATAGGGCACGATCAAGTCTTTTGAAAATTCTGTCACAGCCTTGGTAAAGACCCCCTCTCCATGTGAATTTTGTACCAATTGCTCCAAGATCCATAAGCCCACAAGCATTGATTCTTTCCACAAATATAGAAATTTTGTCATGGGGAATAGCTCCCCCACCTTTTTGTTCATTAGCAGCTGCAATATCATTAAAGTCTCCAACCAATACCCAGTCTCTAGCCATTTGATCAGCAATACCTTTTAACTCAGTCCATAGTTGCCCTCTTAAGTCATCATTAGGGCTTCCATACACCACAGTTAGAATCCAAGGTATTTCCCCAGGAATTTCAACCTCAAGATGTATGAGCTGGAAATGAATTTGGAGAATTCGAAGGTTGATGGTCTCCTCTTTCCAAGCAACACCAATACCTCCTGCAAAACCATGAACCTCAGAATAACAGTAACCACTAAACCCCAAATGTCTAAAAGTATTCCTCAGATTGCTGGGATCACATCTTGTCTCCATAATAACCACAATCTCAGGTCTGTGTAGATCCACGAATTGTTTCACATTGCGAAATAACTCAGGGTTTGCAGCCCCTCTCACATTCCATGATAGTATTTTACCTTGAATTGTCATAAAAACAGATAGCAATAATTAATCAACAACAGAAAAAACAGGATCAAAGCTGAGATTCAGGAGTCTCAGTGACATGGGCCATTTCAGAGTCACTAGATGTTGCTATTGTGCCTTCAGCATCCATCATACTATTTTCCTGCTCTACTGGCTGAGTAGTGGCAGTGGCTATATCAGGGGGTCTTGTGGGTTGTATTTGCATTGGATCCAAGCTCTCTATACTGTTTTCTGCTATGTCTGGTCGATCTTCATGATGTTCTCCCACATGAACCTCAGTGGTTTGTACTGTAGGATTTCCTTCATTGTTCATTACTATGTAGTCCTCATAACGAACTACCCTGGTATTTGCTGTCTGAAAACCTAGTGATTTCCCTCTAGTAGTCGTATATTGCTTCTGGTCTGTACCCCTGTTGTTCTCCCGTGATTCGGCATCCAATGTGAAAGTATTGGTAGTCTCATAGTCTTCTTTGGTAGTATTTTGTGAGCCTGATGTCTTCCTACCAGTCTTAACCTCTGTATTCTTTTTGTGACCATTCAACGTATCAGTTGGTCTTTGTTTGTTCTGTGGAATTGTCTCAGTGTTGGTGGAGTCCCCTAATCCTGTTTCCAATTCATTTATTACACCATTTCCTTGATCTGTTTCTGTGCTATCTTCTGTTGCTAAAACATTGAAGCGAGAACCTTCATTTGTCGTGCCTTGTTTGCCAATCCCCCCTTTACTAGCAGGTTGCTTTCTCCGATTGTACACCCTGTTTTTCTGGACCACTGTCCACATTGTATTATGCACCCCTGTTTCTTCTTTCTTATGTTCACCTGGTGGTTCCTCCTCCTGCACAATCTCAGTCTCTTGACATCCTTCTTTGTAGTGCCCAAAACGGCCACAACAAAGGCATAGTAGGTGCAATCCTTCATATTCCACCTTTTAGACTTTATCTTTCACTTCAAAGATAGCTAAAAGGGGTTTCTGAAGATCAATTTCCACGCATAATCTTGCGTATTTGCCTCTTTCATGCTGTAGTGTAGTTTTATCTACTTTCACCGTTCGTCCAATACGGTTACCCACAAAATGCAAAAAAGATGGGTCGTAATATTCAATAGGTAAGCCGGAGAATCTTACCCAAACAACAACTTTGTCGATATTAGATTTCTCAGGTTGGAAATTGGGGTACCACTCACGAACGGTGAGATAGTGGTCGTAAATTAACCAAGGTCCCTGTCCCAGCGCGAAGTCACGATCTTTCTCACTTGTGAACATCACCAAGAAGAACTCGTTGCCCAGGTCGATGATTGAAATTACCCCGTTGGAAACCCACAACTGATTAAGGCGAGTTTCCAAAGCCTTGAATCCGATCTTGCGTCCTAGCAGCTTGACGATGAGCCCTTTTTGCCAGGGACGGTGTATTCTTGATTCTTCCCATTTGGAAAGAGTGAAAGAGGGACACTCGTGCTTCCCAATCATCTTTTCCTCAACCACGATTCTGTCATTAAACATTTCTGCACAATACTCAATTGGTTCACCAAATTCCGTATTGTCTTCTTGCTTTTTGTGCGTATCGCCGGTTTGTTGTCCAGTGACCGTGTCTTTGAATGAGCGTTTAATGCTAGGGTTCCTTTGATCCACGCCATCATCAACGAGGTCGCCATAGAAAACTGGCGTTGATGATTCTGTGGAGAAGGCATGTTCCCCTCCTTTGACTTTCTTGAATCGTCGCGTCCTATGAGTGTCGTCGCCGGGTGGCGCGGCGGGTTCCCCCGCCGTTGCCATGAGAAACAACCAGTGAATTCAGAAGGAAACCTCAAACAATATTAACATAGGATATATGAATTTGGATATTAATATGATATTTTGGAAAACAAATTATTAGAATGATATAATGATATTAAATAATTGTTAATTAAGTAATATTTAACACCACTATTTGGATGTCATAAATGTTGAATGGAGATTTATTAAGAAAAGCAAATTATTGAGTTTTAATTTCAAATATTAATTGAAAATATGGAGGAGCAGCATCCTAAAGCCTCCAAAAAAGCTTCTTTTAGTAATTTATATAGATAGATATAGATAGATATAGATGTAGACCGTAGTCTTCAACATCATACTAAGCAAATTAAATCTCGTGTAAGAGTTTTTGTTGAAAAACATCGGAACACTTTTGTGAATAGCAAAGATATAAAAATCATATTCATACATGATAGCGCAGATTTAGGTGACTGATTAGGGGAAAGTGGAAACGATTTTATTAAGTGTAGCCACCAGCTCACCACAGGCATCATTTTGTTGGGGTTTTGATGTTTACTTTTGATGTGTTGATATTGTCTGGTGTTGAAACAAATATGAAAGGGATGGTCCCCTATCATCTTAGGTGGCCACACCATAGATGAGGTGTGTGTCATTTTCATAATTGATGCCAAGGGTAACATATTTCAACACTAAATAAATACTTTTTTTTGGGTGATTATATTACATTTTCTTACTTAGAATTAGAATTAGGTTCTATTTGGCATGACCGAAATTTAATTTATAGCGGATAAGTTTGTAGTAAGTGTTTAATACTATTTATTTAAGATTTTTTATCGCTATTTATAGCATTTTCCGATAGCGCTACCTGAAGTACTATTTGAATTTGTGGTTTATAATGTTTAGTTTTTTAATCGTTTTTAACTTTGTTCCTTCAATAAAATTATTTATTTATCATCCATAAAATGAACTTTATTTCTCATTCTTTTAAGTAGTAATTACAAATGACTTTGAGTCATTTTATATTTAAGTTAATTCAACTACTAGTTTAATTTACCGGCCTTTTAAATTCAGTTTGCTAATTTAACCACTATAAAGAGAGGCGGAGCTAGGATTTGAATTTGAGAGGTGTCAATATCAAGTTTTTTGATTTAATTAAAAGAATTCTACATTTATAATATATGAAAAAATTAATTTTAACTAATATTTTTTAAGTACAAGAGATATGTAACTATATTATTTTTTAGTTATAAATGTTATTAATACACACAACTACCGATTGACAAATAGCAAAATATCATAATACATAAACAAACAACCTCAAGAGATAGCAAAATAATGCCCGAAAGTACTATCCACCTAGCCTTGTTATTGGTGTAATTCAAACTACACTGTAGAGACTATCCTTCGAGCCAAGTAGGACAATAATAAGCAGCAAAGTTCTCCCTAAAGATTTTTAACACTACTGCATTCTCAAAGCTGGATTCAAACTCATGACTTTGGTTAAACTAGAAGAGACCTGAACCATCTCATTCCAG
The DNA here is from genome assembly GCA_963573325.1 of Astragalus glycyphyllos. Classification (NCBI taxonomy): domain Eukaryota; kingdom Viridiplantae; phylum Streptophyta; class Magnoliopsida; order Fabales; family Fabaceae; genus Astragalus; species Astragalus glycyphyllos. Next base: position 116,149,386 of record OY754307.1, read on the forward strand.
TGCTTTTGGGTACCTAACCCCTATTATAAGAAGAAATACAAAAATCTCTAAAGACCAATGAGCTAATTAAATATTATCGAATTGAAACTTTATCTCAAATGTAACTCTAGTATTAAATGTTTTATACTATGCGAGTTTTTTGTAAACCTACATCTAACATGAAATAGTGATATAATATTGTTTAGTGAACTAAAAATACCTCTAGTTCTTTTTCTTATAAACAAAAGCAAAAAAATACATCATAAATTTATGTATAATAAAGTCTCCAGAGAGTATATTTTTATTAGGGTGACCATAAAGTAATTTTAGTATCTAATCTAATATTTAATCTAATCTAATCTAATCTATCTATCTAATCTAATATCTATTTAATCAAACAAACAACTTACAAAAAGACATTTTTGGACATCTTCATTTTTTGACATATCACCACTCTATTTCTTATTTTTTAATTTTATTTTCTCTTTCTTTCTAACTCTCTCTCTTTCTTTCAATCTCACATTTCCCAATATTTCTCACTTTTTTACACATCTACTATTTGTGGCCCCCACACACCCTTTATTTAAAAATATATTTTTTCCCAATTTTTTTTAATCTACTATATAGTATAATATAATTAAATTAATATTAAATGATTTATAATTAACTCATATTTACTATCTAATCTAATATCTATTTATACAAACAAACACATTTAAATTACTCAAACAAGCCTCCCTATTTACTTAAACTCATCTAACTAAGGACAACATTGTAATTTACTATCACACATTTTTTCAAATTTTCTTCTGACTCCTACTTTTTTCCTACTTTCTCATACTTTTTTTTTCAAATTTCAAAATTCTAATCAAACCCACTCACTTTATTTTTCCAATATCTACTATAATCTACTAATCAACTAAAATAATCAATTGAAACTACGAGATAACTGTACTGATATATAAAAAAACACGGGATAATTGTACAGACATATAAAAAAACACGAAATTAATATCTAAAAAAACAAGAAGACTTAATGACTATTTAAACTACTGGTTAATATTTAAAACACATGTGACAAATATTTGTCACTAATACCTATAAAAGGACAAATAATTGTAACGATAAATAATAAAACACAGGATAAATATCTCTTATTGATAATCTACTATCTATCTAATATCTATTTATCTAATCTAATATCTATTTATAGAAATAAACCACGCTTAAATTACCTAAACAAGCCTCCCTATTTACTTGACAACTCATCTAACTAAGAGCAACATTGTAATTTACTATCACATTTTTTTCAAATTTCTTCTCCCAATGTACTTTCTTCTCATTCCACCCTTTTTTTTTCAAACTTTCTCCTTTTTTTTTTTCGAATTTCGAAATTCAAATCAAACCCACCCACTTTCTTTTCTCACTATATACTATAATCTACTGATCAACTAAAATAATCAATTTGCTTATCTAAAAAAACTAAAATAATCAACTGAAATTACGAGATAACTGCATTAATATATAAAAAAAACACGAGATAACTTCACTGATATATAAAAAAACACGAGATTAATATCTAAAAAAAGAAAACTTAATGACTATTTAAACTACTGATTAATATTTAAAACACATGTGACCTTCTCATTCCCACTTTTTTTCAACTTTCTCCTTCTTTTTTTTCCAAGTTTCGAAATTCAAATCAAACTCACCCACTTTCTTTTCTCATTATCTACTATAATCTACTGATCAACCAAAACAATCAATTTGCTTATCTTAAAAAACTAAAATAATCAATTGGAACTACGAGATAACTGCATTAATATATAAAAAAACACGAGATTAATATCTAAAAAATGAAAATTTAATGAATATTTAAACTACTGATTAATATTTAAAACACATGTGACAAATGTTTCTCACTAATACCTAAAAAATGACAAATAATTGTCACAAATATATAATAAAACATGGGATAAATCTTTTCTATTGATAATCTACTATATATCTTTTACTATCTACTATAATCTACTAATCAACTAAAGTAATCAATTGAAACTACGAGATAACTGCACTAATATATCAAAAAACACGGGATAACTTCACTGATATATAAAAAAACACGAGATTAATATCTAAAAAATGAAAACTTAATGACTATTTAAACTACTGATTAATATTTAAAACACATGTGACAAATATTTGTCATTAATACCTAAAAAAGGACAAATAATTGTCACAGATATATAATAAAACACATGATAAATCTTTTTTATTGATAATTTACTATCTATCTTTTACTATCTACTATAATCTACTAATCAACCAAACTAATCAATTGAAACTACCAGATAACTGCACTGATATATATATAAAAAAACACGGGATATCTGAACTGATATATGAAAAACACGAGATTAATATCTAAAAAGATAAGAAGACTTGACGACTATTTAAACTACTGATTAATATTTAAAACACATGTACTAATACCCAAAAAGGACAAATAATTGTCATCTAATCTATCTAATATCTATTTATCTATTTATACAAACTAACTAACTTAAATTTCCCAAACAAGCCTTCATATTTATTTGACAACTAAACTAACTAAGGACAACATTGTAATTTACTATATCACTTTTTTCAAATCTCTTTTCCCAATGCACTTTCTTCTCACTCCCACTTTTTTCTACTTTCTCCTACCTTTTTTTTTCAAATTTCAAAATTCAAACCAAACCTACCCTTTATCTACAATAATCTACTAATCAACTAAAATAATCAATTGAAACAACGAGATAACTGCACTGATATATAAAAAACACGGGATAACTGAACTGATATATAAAAAACACGATATTATTATCTAAAAAAACAAGAAGACTTACATGACAAATATTTGTCACTGATACCCAAAAAAGGAAAAATAATTGTCATTGATATGTAATAAAACACAAAATAAGTACTTCTTATTGATAATCTACTATCTATTTTTTACTATCTACTATAATCTACTAATCAACTAAAATAATCAATTGAAACTATGAGATAACTGCACTGACATATAAAAAAAAAACACTGGATAACTGCACTGATACATAAAAAATACGGGATAACTGCAATGATATATATAAAAACATAGAATAGTTGCACTGATATATAAAAAAAATACGGGATAAAAACACTGATATATAAAAAGACTTCACTGGTATATAAAATACACCGGATAAATGCACAAATTGTTTTTAAATGATACTTTTACATTTTTAGATTTTAATATTTATCTATTTTTTATTTGAGATTCCTTTTTTATCTATTTAAAAATTGTCTTTATTTTTACGGGGTAATGTTCAGACTATTTAAACTATGTCTAAGTTCATTCATAAAAAAACGCGACGACACCCGTGCATGTGCACGGGTATCCTAATAGTTAGTAATAAGTGTGTTTGAAGATTTAGGGATCACCATGACACCGGTGCGTCACCCAACTCCTGTCGCCTATAAAACAGCTACTGTAAACTACACTAGCTTCAGCATGGGTGCTACACACTGGCGGAGCTTCTTTAGGGCCTGGGAGGGCCACGGCCCACCCAAAAACATATGAAATTACTATAGTACCCCTATTTTTCCAAAATAATAACTAAATATATAGAATTGTTATGCAAACTTAAACTGTTCAATGTCGTTTGCGATGCAGTGGTTGAGTTGACGCCTGTTATGGGAATGGTCCCGGGTTCGACTCTGTTTGGCACAAGATTTTTTGGCCTTTTCTTTTTATTTTAGAATTCATTTCATTAAATGAAGAAAAACTTTTTAAAAAGTCTCCAAAATGGATCGAACTTGCGTCCTAAATCTTGCAAAAACGTTTCCTTGCCATCAAGCTATAGTTTTTTAACTGTTTTGATTATGAAAACGATAATATATATATATATATATAGATTCTCCATATTATAATTCTTATATTTATTTATATTTTTAATATTATATAATAACATTTTTTTCACCTATCTTATATTGGGAATTATAAAATAACCGATTGATGAAAAAAATCAGTATTTTAAAATTAAAATCATTGGCGATCTCTATTCCGTCATTCCTCGTTCGTCTTGCTTGTCATCACAGTTGTTGCGTTTGATTTGTTGATTGATTTTCTCTACACCATCTTCTGGTTTATCGTCTTGTCATCACCGTCAAATTTCTTTCATTCTAGTGAATCTCTGATGGTAAGTTTTTGAATTTTTGCGTTTCTACTCTCTTTTCATGCATTTGAGTTTTCATATTTCTTTAGCGGCCCACCCGAGCTTTTTGGTCAATCTCCGCCCATGGTGCTACACACGGGGACTTTTATTTTTTTTATTAAATAATTGTTGGAAATATAGTGCAAAAATAAATTTTCTAAAGAACTTATATTTATATATAAATTAAATTTGACGAAAAGCATTAATGAGTATATACTTTGATATGTTTTATTATAGATATAAATATTACTATTTGTAAATGAATGTTATTTGATAATAAGATAATAGTTATAAATAGGAATATTACTATTTGTAAGTGTTTTTTTTATAATTATTTCTAAGCGTTTGTTATTTCATAATAATATGCATAATTATCCATGATTAAGGTAGTTTTATATTCATGAAAAGTAATAAAATAGCACAACTCATAATAAAATATACATTACCTTTCATTTCTTAACCTTTTCATTGGTCTACCTAATAATATTGTTTTAGTAATTTTAAATTGTTAGATGAAGAAATTATAATTTTACTAGTTATAATATTTTATAAGGAGATTTTTACTGTTATGTATATTTTAAAAAGGTAAGGATTTAAAATAGGGTAGTACATGTATTTCATTAAAATGGAAAATAATTTTTTGCCAATTTTACATGTACACCCCCTCCCACACTTGGTTTAGCTAAAGCCTTTTTTCAATGGGCCAATACATGGCTGAGCCCATGTTTTTGTAGCGATTATTTCAATCTCAAATGGACCTTCCTGAACAAAAGTTGTGAAACACGTGAGTATCGTGTATGGTTGGATGAATACCAACAATAAAGTAAAAGTAATTATACAACGTTGAAAGAAGAAGATGGAGATCTAGATTCTATTGTAAATATGGTTGCAGTTCTCACGGGAGTAAATGTTGTAAGTTCCTGTGAGAGTAAATGTGGCAACGCAATTCTCGAATATAAAATAAAGATAAAATTATAAACACCAATTTATCACACTTTACGTATTTTGTCACGAACTTATTATTATTATTGTTATTGTTATTATTATTATTATTCATCAAACGGTTAATGAGGAAAAAACTTTGTGTAACACCCTGGGCCCTTTTCTGACTTAGTAGGCTACCCACAAGTGTACATCATGACCTTCTCTACCCCCCATGTAGAGTTTTTGCCTTCCGTGGGAATCGAACCTTGTACCTGAGGCCTAAGTACAAGTTCAATGCATTCCCACGGAAGGCAAAAACTCTACATGGGGGGTAGAGAAGGTCATGATGTACACTTGTGGGTAGCCTACTAAGTCAGAAAAGGGCCCAGGGTGTTACACTTTGTGTATTTGAATAGTTAATTTTTTTTCTAAACCATAAATTATACATTAGCATTTCACTTTACTTATTTTGTCATGAATTAATTTTTTCTTCACTTAACCGGTTATTAAGGAACAAATTTTGCATATTTTGAAGAGTTTAAATTTTTTATGAACGCTAAAGTACACTCAAAACACACTAGTTAACATCGTACTTTATGTATTTTGTCACGAAATTATATTTCTTTTCACCAAAAACAGTTATTGAGGAACAAACATTGCATATTTGAACCATTTTCATAAAATACACCTAAATACATTGTTTAGCATCTTACTTTACGTATTTTGTCATGCAATTATATATTTTTTTCACTACAAGAAATTCGTGCATTACTGGCTGACACAATCCCCCAGTAATGGTTAAAATCGGCCAAAAATAGCACATTACTGGCGGATTTAATCCGCCAGAAAATCAGCCGCAGGTAACAGTTACTGGCGGAATTTCAGCCAGTAATTACTGGCGGATTTACTGGTGGAATTTCGGCCAGTAATTACTGGCGGATATTCTGTCAGTAAATCAGCCAGTAATTACTGGCTGAAAATCCGTCAGTAAATCAGCCAGTAATTACTGGCTGAAAATCCGCCAGTAAAAGACTCCAATCCGCCAGTAATGCATTTTTTTTTTAAAAAAAAATATATTTTAAAAAAATTATTTTAAAATTCGTTTATTTAAGACATTAATATTATTTAAATATTTTAATTCTTTTTTTAAAAAACTATTTTTTAATTCATTTATTTAATTCAAAAAATAAAAAAATATATTTTAAAATGCGTCATTTTTATTAAAAAATTTATTTTAAAATTCGTTTATTTAAGAAATTAATATTATTTAAATATTTGAATTCGTTTATTTAATTCAAAAAATAAAGCTACTAGTAAATTCCATTAAACAAAGTACTAATTTAAATATCCATAACAAAATATAAATTGAAAGATTCATTACAAATGCAAATTAAAATATCCAATAAAACTACTAGTTATCTCCATAGTAGTCTCTAGAGTTGTTGTTGTTGTTGTCGTCCTCGTCGTCTGCAAACCAATTAAAATAAGTTTCATTGTTGTTTAACTGTTGGTTGGGAAGTTGTTGAGGCTGCTGCTGTCGGGGAGGCTGCTGAGGCTGCTGTCGGGGAGGCTGCTGAGGCTGCTGAGAGTATGGCTGTTGAGGTTGCTGAGAGTACGGCTGCTGAGGCTGTTGAGAGTATGGCTGCTGAGGCTGCTGAGAGTACGGCTGCTGAGGCTGCTGAGAGTACGGCTGGAAAACACCTGAGTACGGCTGAAAAGCACCAGCAAAAGGCTGCATCTGTTGCGGTGGGAAAAATGATGATGACGATGGCATAGATGGCCTAGGGTATTGAGACATAGTAGCCATTAATTGATTCCAGCGCTCATCATTCAACCTCTGCTGCTCCCGCATCTGCTGCATTTCCTGATCATATTTGTCTTGTCGCTCTTGCATCTCATGCTGTGTCTCGCTCAATTTTTGTGTTAATAGCTGAACAGCGTCTAATTCTGAAGGAGTAGGGACATAAGAGCGACCAGTACTTCTTTCTGAAGAAGATGTTGGCCTCAGATTCGGAATAATGGAGTTTTGGAAAGCAGCCTGACCAATACCACCAGCACCTACTAACCGGCTACCTTTGGTTGGACCAACAGATTCCTGCCAAGCATTAAAAGCCGCTCGACTCTCCTTAGCAGGATCAATGTCAGTGATGCCACTACTCTGCTGTGATGCCGCTCGATCAGCCAGCCATTCCTGGAAGTTTTCCTGATAGGAACAACCAAGAAATAAATAATTACCCCATTAGTATGTAGACATAGAATATAATATATAATATAATATAATAAAAACAATATATAAATAATAAACGTTAATTTACCTGAATATTCCTATGTCGATCATCAGGATACTCACCCGTCTCCTCTCGCATATGAATCTGACGGTGTAACTCAACCAAAGTAGGTGGTCGACCAAGGATGGCCTCCTATATACATAGTTAATATTATTTAATATATTAGTATTTAATAAAATATAAAATATGTATGTATATATAAATATAAATTTAATCAATTAAAAAATTTACCAAGCGTTTGAGGTGTTCAACAGCATTGATAGAACCAGCCGTGTTTATGCAGCCACCTTTCTCTGAAGCACGATTCTTTTTAGCTTTCTCACATTTTTCAACATACTTAGGGTCATCCCATTTCTTTTGGAGCGCAGCCCAACGAGGATCACCGATCCACGTCGGCTTAATACGACTATTACGGTGCTGCTGAAGCATTGAAGATAAGCAGTGAGAAGCTCTTGTGTTGAATGCTCTCTCAACATCCCTCGACTCCTCTGGGAGCCATGCCATTTTTGCCTATTTAAACAAATTTAATTAACTTGTTAGTAAAAACAAATTAAACAATTGAACAAAATTAAAAAATTGAAAATCCACTGTAATTGTAAAAAAACTTACTCTGAACTGATTCCACATTTTTGATGTCGCATCTTTTTTGACCTTCGACCAATTAAGCCAGGCTTTAGTGTAATTAGCCTTGATGATGTCGGTGATGGTGCTCGATACAATCCTCCCATGATCAAATCTGTACATAAAAAAGATAAATTAAAACGATAATAATTTATAATTAATAAATCAACCAAATAACGTTAATAAATTAATAAATACTTACTGCTCGCCAATAACCTTCACAACGATACGACCATCGCGTGTAACCTCAACCACCTCCCTATTAATATTATACCTGCGTATCCCATTCTCATCAGCCGGGGGCTCCACAGTACCGAGTGGAGGCACAAATGGGCGATCCATAGTACTAGGACCACTACCATCCTCCGTATGAGGTGGAGGTACGAAAGGGCCATCAACAAAAACATAAGTCACACGACGACGACGCCCGCGTAAAGAAGTAGAAACCTTTTTCCCTTTATCATTCGGTGGTACAATCTCATCATGAGGTGGGTCATCATTACCTTCTGATCCTGATGATGCCATGACTGTATGTATATATATATATATATATATATATATATATATATATATAAATAATATAATGAATAAAATAAATAATGAATAATATAATGATGAATAACATAAATGATGAATAACATACATGAAGAATAAATATTATTTCATACAGGACGCCTTAGTAATATTATCTAATTACAAATAAGATCATCTAATTAGAATCCCATTCTTTCTCAAAATCACCATCATCATCAGATGAGTGAATTCTTGATACACCGACATGATTAGCAGCATCTTCATCTGTATCTTCTTCATCATCATTAACTTCGTCACCCGTGTTTGGCTCATCACATAAACGGGTAATGGGTTCAGCTCCAATCATTTCATTTACATTAGACATTTCATCCATTTGAAATGGCACATCTTCCACTGTGTCATCATTTGTCTCAATGCGACCTCTTGGTTTTGTCTTAATTGCGACACACCAACCACGCCGATCAGCCCGTGTTGATGGATAAGAAACATAATAGACTTGTCTCACATTTTGTGCAATGACGAACGGATCATACGGTCGATATCTACTAGTCGTTTTAATGTCCACTGTATTTGTCTTTGGATTAAACTTTGTTCCTCGAGCGGACGGGTCAAACCATTTACAATAAAAAACCACTACCTTTTGATTATAATCTAGATAAGGGTACGCAAGTTCATATATGTGTTCAACCACACCATAGAAATCATCTTCGCCTCTCCCAGTGTCACCCTTCATGCAAAGTCCACTATTGACTGTTTCTCTACCCTCTGTCCATTCCTTGGTGTGAAATTTGTATCCGTTGACAAAGTATGTGTGCCATTCTTTAACACATCTTCGAGGACCGTAAGATAAGTTCCTCAAGTGTTGATTGGTAGGAGTTGGCGGGAGGGAATACAAACGTTGCTTAAACCACATTGGAAAATGTGCATGAATATGAGCAGAAGATTGCTCTTCATTTACTTCATGTGATGACAAAAACTCCCTACAATAACACATTATTAATTGTTACACAACTGCGTTTACTTTAATTTATTAACTAACTAATTAAGATAACTATATATATAGGTTGAGAAATACATACTCAATGAATGGTTGGACCTCAGTACAGTTTATCAATATATGAACATGGGCTGAGTTTAACTCTTCTTCTGTTAGCCAGTGAGTTGATTCCTTTCCAGACTGACGGCCAGGTAGACAAAAGACAGACAAAGCTAAATGATGTCTTGGACATTCAATTTCTGTTTCATTTCGACTACCTCTAGAAGCAAATTCATTCTTGAAGTAATAAGAACAAAAATGAGTTGTTTCACGATGTAAGTAAGAAGAACATATCGATCCTTCAACTTTAGCTTTATTTTTAACTGATCTTTTTGAATCACCCATGAACCTAGATAGAGAAAATTATATGTTAATAATCCATCTAATCGAATTTTCATATATATTCTTTCACATATATATATATTAACAGACCTTTCAAATGGATACATCTATCTGTATTGGACAGGACCGCCAAGTTTAGCTTCATCTGCAAGATGAACAGAAAGATGCTCCATAGAATCAAAGAAACCAGGCGGAAATATTCTCTCCAACTTGCATAAGATAAGTGGGATGTCTTGTTCCATTTTTGTAAGATCATTCATTTTTAGCGTTGCAGAACACAAATTCTTAAAGTATTGACTTATTTCAATAAGCGGATTCAAAACATGTGTTGGCAACGAACTAAAGGCAATAGGAAGTAAGCACTCCATGAATACATGACAATCATGGCTCTTCATCCCATGTAACCTCCCATTATCCACATCAGAACATCTTGCTAAATTGGAAGAATAACCATCTGGCATTTTCAACTCAGAAATCCACTGATAAACTGCTTTTGCATGCTCTGTAGATAAAGTATAATTGGCTTTGGGTTTCAGTGTCCTACCGTTAGCTTGCTCAACCAACAACAAATCCTTTCGCCTGCAGTAATGATCTACGTCTTTCCTTGCCTTCTCATTGTCTTTCGCTTTACCTTTCACGTTCATAACAGTGTTAAATATATTATCAAAGAAATTCTTTTTAATATGCATTACATCGAGATTGTGTCTCAATAGATTATCTTTCCAATATGGAACTTCCCCAAAAATAGCTTTTTTCGTCCAATTATGCCATACTCCATAACCATCTGGTCGAGAAACAACACCTGCAACAACTTCCACAGGAGGGATATCCATGACACTATTCCAAACTTCTTCTGATCTCAACCTACGAGGAGGTTCAGCTGTTTCAACATTCCCCTTGATGAATCCATATTTTGACTTTCTAAAAGGATGATCACTAGGTAAAAACCTACGGTGCGAGTCAACCCATGAGGTTTTTCCTCCATATTTAAGAGTAAAAGCCTTTGTGTCAACCATGCAAATCGGACACGCTAGCTTACCATGTGTCCCCCATCCAGACAACATTCCATAAGCAGGAAAGTCATTAATGATCCACATTAAAGCCGCCCTCATCATGAAATTTTGTTTACGTGCTGCATCATAAGTTAAAACACCATTCCACAATTTTTTGAGGTCATCAATCAAAGGTTGCAAATATATGTCAATACCAGCTGTTGGACTACTTGGCCCTGGAATAATAGAATTTAAAAACATGTATGGTTTAGACATACACATTTCTGGAGGAAGGTTGTATGGGGTAACAATAACTGGCCAACAAGAATACGGTGTTGCCGACGCTTGAATATATAGAGTGAAACCATCAGAGCACAAACCAAGCCGAACATTGCGTGGATCATTGGCAAAATCTGGATGTGCACGATCAAAATGCTTCCAAGCTTCACCATCAGATGGATGACGTAATTCACCAGAATTATTTCTATTTTCATAGTGCCACGTCATTTTACCCGCAGTTTCCATTGAAGTAAACATCCTCTTCAGCCTTGGTATAATCGACAGATAGAACATCGCTTTCCTTGGCACTTGTTTGCCTTTGCTTGTCCCTTTTCTGCTGACACGATACCGTGGCTCTTGACAAAACTTGCATTCCAACAACTCTCCATCATTTATGCCAAACTCATTGTTATAATAGATCATGCAACCAGAAACACAACAATCAATTCTTAAGGATTTTAAACCAAGTTTCGATACCAATCTTTTAGCATCATAATAACTCTGCGGCAAAAATCCTCTAATTAGGGTTGCATCTAACATCATTTTAGTCATATATTCCATGCACAATTCCGCAACATTAAATTGAGACTTAAGACCCAACAACCGAGCACACATTGATAATTTAGAGTCTTTAGATCCTTCAAATAATGGTTTATTTGTCTCATTCAAATACATATAAAACCTTTGAGCTTCCTCGTTTGGAACTTCTTCAGCATCATATTCTGGTTCTTCGAAATCCAAATTTACACCGACAGCATCAGATATCATTCCCTGAACAACATCAAGCAACTCATATCCTGTAGTCGTTAGATTACTACTAGATGTGGCAGCTACTACAACTGGACTTGAAGTACCACCTTCTACTTGGACAGGAACATTATCAACCGCAGGAACAGGAACTCCAACTGCTACTTCGCCATGACGGCTCCATATCCAATAATTTGGCTTAAAACCATTATTGTACAAATAAAGTCGAACCTCACCTTCATTTTTTATAGATCGAAATATACATTTGGAGCAAGGACATCTAATTCCACCTTGTTCCTCAAATTCTTTTTGACCCTTCAACAAAACGTCTCTTCAACCCAGCTCTACAAAACGTCTTATTAGAACAAACTCTTCGACTCCTTCAACAAAACGTCTCTTCAACCCAGCTCTACCAGGATACATTCCATCATACATCCAACTACGATCCATTTTTTTTGTGGATCGGTGTTCTTAATATATACTACAACATAGTAATATGTGTATTAGAACAATACACGTTCATATACAAATTATAATAACTACAAACTATTATTTATTAATCTATAGTGATTCTAACTATTAAAATAAACAAAATATAATTAATAATAGTAAATATAACACCGATTTTATTTTCATAAGTACAACACAACACAATTTATAATATACTAAACAATTAACTATGATTCAAATATAATTACAATATATTAATATTATTTAAATAACACATTATTTTAATTTAATTCGTATTTTAGATAATAACATTTTATATCATTTTACTTTTTAAACAAATTTATTTTAATAATTCGAATTTATTTTATTTTACTAAACAGTATATTAATTAAAAAAACTATAATAATAGTAAGTATATTAAAAAAAAGTATATTAATCAAAAATAATAATAACAGATTTATATATTTTTCGGTCATAATAAAAGACTATTATAAACAGATTTTATAATAAATTCGTTTTAATATTTTTAATTTTTATAAACAGATTTTAAAATAATAATTCGTTTATAATAATTTTTATAATAATCAGTAAATAATAATTTTAATTTTAAAATAGCCTAAAGAAAATAATAACAGTATATTATAATAATAGTATATAAACAGATAATTCGTTTTTAACAATATCTTATTTTTTAATATATTACAATAATTCATATTTAATTAACAAATTTTAAAAAACATACAACAATAAACAAATAACTTGATAACTAACCGGTAGTGCAAAGAAGGCTCTCAACAAAACTTCTCCAACAAAACTTTCAACCAAACTGCTCAATCAATTGCTAAATAAACAAAAAATAACATATTAACTAACTATTACTCATATTCTTAACCAAAATATTTACTAGAACAAGAACATTATAATTAATACATACCTTCAAAAAATTATTGGAGACAGAATATGAGAAGAGAACGGTAGAGAAAACTGAGAGAAGAGAAGAAAAGTTTTAGAAAAAAAATGGAGAAGGTTTTCGAAGGTGAAGGTGAAGGTGAAGGAGAAAAGAAGTTATAAGTAGGTGAGAAGTAAACGGCTATAATTCAAAATCCGCCAGAAACGTAGAATACTGGCGGAATAGGCCATTACTGACGAATGGTTACTGGCGGATCACGTGGTTATTTACGTTACTGGCGGATCTAAGTGCTTACTGGCGGAATTTAGACTTTACAGACGGATTCGATGACATTACTGGCGGATCTGCACTTCCGCCAGAAAATGTCATTACTGGCGGAATTCCTTTGGTCAAACGCGCATAACGAGATCACCTTTTACTACTGGCCGAAAATATTAGTGGCGGAATATATCCGCCAGTAACAGCAGTTACTGGCTGAATTTTAAATTCAGGTCAAACACGGAATACGAGGGCTATAGGATCCGCCAGAAATGTTATTGGATCCGCCAGAAACGTACTGGCAGACTAAATCCGCCAGAAATAGCCAAATTTCGCCAGAAAACTTACTGGCGGACTGATTCCGCCAGAAATGTTCAGCCAGTAATGCACGAATTTCTTGTAGTGTTTGTTCTAATCGGTTTTTGAATAACGGGATCTCATATTTGAACATCTAACCTTTTTTTGTAGATTCTAAAGTACCCTAAAACACACTGTTTAGCATCACACTTTACATATTTTATCAGGAAATAATTAATTTTTTCTTCACCTAAGTAGTTATTGAGTAGTGAACTACACGTATTTGAATAATTAATTTTTTTTAAACCCTAAAATACCTCAAAACAACCTTCAACGATCATTTTACCTTTTTTTAATTACAACTCTCATGTTGAGTTTGCTAGGAGATATGCTAACAAGGTTGCTCATACTCTAGCAGGGGTGACCTTGTTGTCAGCTAGCCTTTAAGAATACTCGAGTGTTCATTCATGTATTTCGTCGTTGATTATTAATGAGATACATTGAGTGCTTGTTGTAAAAAAAAAAGATATGAAAAAAACAGCTTCGCACGTGAGAGGAGTGATGAGCGTGTGTTTTCACTTCAACAATTATATACAGTGATTATCCACTAACTAATTATATACTATTTAGGGTTTAGCAGGAAATAATTATTTTTTCTTCACCTAAGTTGTTTGGTTGCACTCAAAGAGGAAGGAAGGATTGTGAAAGCATGCATATAAAGTTTCTTGCTATAAGAGTTTTTATTATTTGGTTTATATAAAAAAAACGTATGTTGTCTGCCCACCACAAAATTAAAGCATTCCACTCATGAATAATAGTTGAATATGGTGAGGAAGGGGATGTGAACATTGAATAATGATGTTGGATGGTAAAAGACAACAAAAAGAACCACTTGTAACAACGGCCAATATACAGGTTGTGTTCCTAATAATTTATGTTATAAAAAACATACAATACAACTTACATTTTTTATTTTGGACACATAAAATAAGACTTCTTTGTCAGGATTAAGAACTGGTTAATGAAATCTCCACTAATTTTAGTGGTGGAGTTTGTCTAAAATATTAGGAGCTAAAGTTTTTCTTTCTTTTTGACATAAAACAAAACTTAGTTCATTTCATTTATAAGAATAGTATCAATATAGGTTGGCCTGAAATCAAAGACTTGAGAACTAGCAAAATATCTCGATGCCCTAGTTAGAGTATGAGCAACGAGATTAGTTTGTCTCTTGATGTAGCTAATCCTATAGCTTTCACAATATTAGGAGCTAAAGTTATTAACTGAAATATGTAATTAAAATTTTGAAGAGCTAGATGTAATTTCTGTCTATGTTAGTTTTCCTTTTGAAAAATGCACTGATTTTCTCATCTGTAGCCATTTATCACTCGAAAAAAATGCATAAATCAACTATCAATAACAAAATTCAAAAGCATGTATCTCCTATATTTTTCTTTTTTCTTAACTCTATATACCCACAAGCGGACCTATGTGTTGTTGGGAAGTCCGGGGGAGCACCAGAAGCAACAACGAGCTAGCCAATGAACTAGACTACCAAAAGACTTAGACATCAGAAGCATGTATGATGGGTATTCAACAGATATAATAAAGAATAAGTTCTGTATGTTTCAGTAAATTGAATAATGATGCTTTGTTAAACATGTTGCTAAAATAAACTTGTTTATTTGTAGAATGTCTACTCAACAAACCCCTATGGAAATTGGAACTAATGTGGGTGAATCAAATGTGGGTGCTCCTTCTATGAATTTAGAAACAGATTCAGCCCCTCATGATGAAGTTGAAAGCTTACTTCCAACTGAAGGTGGAGCTCGTAAAAGAAGGCTAACTTCTGATGTTTGGAATCATTTTAAAAAGAAAAAAATAGGTGACAAGATAAGGGCCATTTGCAACTACTGTGGAATAGATCTTTTAGGTGTATCAAGTCAAGGAACGTCACACTTGCACAAGCATTTCATAGTTGTCCTCGTCGCACAACTAGAGATATAAGGCAAGCTTTTATCAAAACTGAGAAAGTTGGGAATGAAACAGTAGTGGTTGGATCTTATTCATTTAATCAAGATGCATCAAGGCGTATGGCGGCTAGAATGATAGCTCTTCACGAGTATCCTATGCAAATGGTTGACCATATTGGTTTTAGACACTTTTGTGCTTCTATGCAACCTTTATTTAAGGTTGTTTCCCGCAACACTATCAAGAGCGACATAATGAAACGTTTTGAAGAAGAGAAAGAGAGTACAA
Source organism: Astragalus glycyphyllos (assembly GCA_963573325.1). NCBI lineage: Eukaryota > Viridiplantae > Streptophyta > Magnoliopsida > Fabales > Fabaceae > Astragalus > Astragalus glycyphyllos. The sequence continues at coordinate 116,165,537 of OY754307.1, forward strand.
TGAAGCTTTTGTCAAAGAATCAAAGTCGTGTTGCAATCACTACTGATATGTGGACAGCTACCAAACAAAACAAAGGCTACATGACGGTCACAACTCATTTCATTGATGAATCATGGATCCTACAAAGTAGACTTGTAAGGTAAGATCACTATACCTTCTTGACATTGTGACAATTGTTATTTTCTTTACATCTTGTTCTTATTTAAATTTTAATCTAATTTTATATCTTAGGTTCATTTATGTGTCCGCTCCTCATACTGCAAAAGTTCTAGCTGATGTTTTAGTTGAATGTTTGATGGAGTGGAATTTAGATAGAAAGTTGTCTGCATTGACGGTTGATAATTGCTCTACAAATGATGCTATGATTAAGGAGATTTTTGATAAAATTCCACTTAGCTCACTTATTTTAAAGGTAAATTTTTTCACATGCGATGTTGTGCTCACATATTGAATTTGATTGTGAAAGATGGTTTGTCTATAATCTCTAAGACTATTGAGAATGTTAGAGAAAGTGTGGATTATTGGAGAGCAACACCCAAAAGAGAGGAGAAATTCATAGAGACATGTGGGCAATTGAGCATCTCATATAATAAGAAGCTTGTTTCTGATTGTAAAACTAGGTAGAATTCTACCTTTTTAATGCTTAAGGTTGCCATGAATACAAAGATGTGTTTAGTCGATTGGCACAACGGGAAGCTCAATATAAAGCAGTGCCTAGTGAAAGTGATTGGATGAAGGCAAATGAAATTTGTGATAAGTTGGAAGTATTTTATGAAGTCACACAACTATTTTCCGGTACTTTGAACCCGACCGCGAATGTTTATTTTCCAAAAGTTTGTCAAATTAAGTTGTGTTTGAATGAGTGACTTAAATCTCTTGATTCTGTTATTTATCAAATGGCTGCATCTATGAATGAGAAATTTGACAAGTATTGGGGTGAGATCAATGAGGTGATGGTTGTAGGCATTATGTTAGATCCCAGGTACAAACTTTATATGGTTGATCTTTTTTTCCCTGGAATTTATGGAGAGAAAGCTCATGAAAAAATTGCTGAGGTAAAGTCTGTTTGCCAAGATTTGGTAAAGGAGTATGAGATGAAAATTAAGGGTGAGGAAAGTGTTTCTTCATCTTCAAGTTCAAACCCAAATGTAGATCTTAATGTTAAGAAAGATGCTTGGAAGTTGAAATTTGATGAATTAGTTAGTTCAATACAAACTGTTTCAAGTGGTAAAACAGTCAAACAGAGCTTGATCGATATTTGGAGGGGAAAGTATTGCCCGACACAAATGAAGAGTTTGACATCTTAGGTTGGTGGAAGGCTAATGGAGCACAATATCCAATCTTGCAAATGATTGCAGGAGATTTTTTGGCAATTCCAATCTCAACAATTGCCTCTGAGTCTTCTTTTAGCATTGGTGGTCGAGTTCTTACTCCTCATCGGAGTAAGCTGCATCCAGATACTTTAGAGGCATTGATGTGTCTCCAATATTGGCTATGGATTGAAATGAAAGGTAAAAATCATTAAATTTTATTGAAAATAGATTGATTATTTATTTCAAGTTTTTAATTAAATTATTTGTTTGTAGGCTCTTCAAGATCAAAAGTTGATAATATTGAATTTAACAGAGTAGTGGAAGATGATGATAGTGATGATGTAAGTAATATTTCCTCAATTTAACTTCAAAGCTCATAAATATGTTGGTTGTTTGGATTTTAATTGTAAACTTTTTTTCTCAGGAACCAAGTGAACCAAGTCGTGCTACTTAACTGAACGTTACTGAATATTCCGATGTTTCTTGCTTTTTTATTTATCATCTATTGTTGTTGTTTAAGTGGATGTTTATTCGAACATTGTTGTCATTTTCAATAACTTCTGGTGGTATGTTTTATTCTACTATGGTAATGTGATGTTTAAATTGAAATGAGGTTGAATGATGATTATGAATGAATGAAGGATGGTCTGTTGTTCAAAACTTGGAATTATTATGCATGTAAGCATAATTTTGGACATTTTAAAGTTGTGGTGATCCATGTTATAATTCCATTTTGCCAATTATGATGCTTGGGTATTTTTCACTCTAACGCTGAAATTTTTGAATTTTATTTAATTTAAAAAACTATTTTTATTAATAAGCGGGTACCCGTGGGTACCCGTTAAGAACAGTACCCATTTAAGACCCGCTAAGCGGGTACCCGTGCGGGTCCGGGTCCTATTTACACTAAACGGGGCAGGTAGCGGGTAGTGGCTACCCGTGCGGGTCCGGGTCCCATTTACACTAAATGGGGCGGGTAGCGGGTAGTGGCTACCCGTGCCCGCCCCGCCCCGTTGACATCCCTAACCCAAAACCTTAAGGCATCAAGTATGTGGGTCCCCTCTCTTATATGTCATTCATATAGCTCATTCATAGCCGATGTGGGACTAACCACTCACACTTGAATTTCCAACATGTGTTACACAAGAGTTCAGTTGTGTTCCCTGAAAAAATGTCTTTATGCCCTTATTTACTTTGACTCCTTAATTTTAAAGTTCGCACGCACGCTTTTAACTAATTTATCGCAAGACTGATGTAACTTATCACCTAATTCATATAGATAAACGCTTATTTAATGGTTTATATTAACAGAAATATTTTAAGTAACATCGACAATGAACTCGTCATTCAATGATTTCAAGATATTTTTTTGATCAGTCAATTATTTCAAGACTTGAAATCACGTTGAGGAAAATTATAATGTATGTAATCTTTTTAATTAAATATAATAAAACTTTACTTTTATGAAATTTTAAATAATATGTGATCCCAAAAAAGTTTTGCATCTCAATATCTAATTAAGATCGCCATTGGTTAATGGATATGCCAAAGCACCATTGAAGCATAAGTTAGAATTGAAAAGTATATATTTAATCAGGGGTGTAACTAGCATAAATTTTACGATATGGTTAAGTATAGAGGTTTAATTTGTAACCAAAGAAAAGTATACGTTTAATTATACTTTTGGTCTCCCAACTTTCTCTATTTGATTGATCCTTTTATTTTACTTTTGGTAATTTTGTTTCCTAAATTTTCCTGTTTGGTAATTTTGGTCCCCGTGATTTTTTAATTGCATTGTTCGTTCCCAGCAATCATGTATTTAGCATTTTTGATGTCCCATTTTTCCAGAATTTAAGATTTTTAGGGACCAAAACTAAATATAATTTTCATTGACTCGTTTATGCTTATATTCTGTTACGGTAGCAAAGCTACCCCATTAATATATATTTTTAGGGGAATCTTTGTTTTTTTACCTTAAGGTATGTTTGGGAAGGGGTTTTGGGAGGGGGAATGAGGGGAAGACTTAGAAAAGATTAGTCTATATTTTAATATTCATTTGAGATTCTAAAAAAAGTAAAAGAATAACATGATAGATAACAATATAACAATTTTAGTCACACGTCATTTATGCTTATTGAAATTTTATGGCTTACTCAATTTAGATTTGAAAAATAGGCTCACCCCTCTCTTCCACTCCCAAACATACCTTTAGGTGTTTTTTTATCATTTGTTTCGGTGTTAGGTAGCGAGTGTTGTTTTGATCATATTGGTGTATTTTAGCTTCAGTCATTAGCTGTTTTGTCGCTATTGCGGATGTTACTTAGTCGTGTTGGTGTATCTTGATCTTGATCAATGGCAGATCCACACATAACACAATGGGGTCAATTGCCCCCATCAACTAAAATATTTTTGTTAGATTATACATAGTAAATATTATTTTGCCCCCATAAAAACAATTATTTTAAAACGAATGTTTAAAGTACAAAAGAAAATATAATTTTATACTAACTTTGTTATTTTACTCTTCAAATTTCTACTATTCTTCTAACATTACACTCACATAGTGACACAAAATACATAAGATTTAAGGATTTTGAAATTTTTTATCATAAAATTATTTATTTCGTAAAAAGTTATATTATTTTTCTTAAATGAAAATATTAGAAATTCTTTGTCCCCACAAAATAAAATTCCTGGATCTGCCACTGATCTTGACTATCTCTTCCTAACTTTGTGTGTTGGTGGTGCTAACTTCTATTAATAAAATCTTTTCTGGGTTCGATCATCGCATGGGGTATGGAGCAGCTTTAAATCTCTGGGTCAGCTGTCCCACCAGTGGCGGATCCAGAAAATTTCATTCGTGGGGGCAAGTAAATTATTAACTATCTATAATATTTCATAGAATAAAAATAAAATAAGGTTTTACAAAATACATAATCAGGTATGGACAAAAAAACACCAAAAAAGATATTCAATTACTTCCACAAGTTACAATTGTCTTTCCACAAGTTACAATTGTCCTCTACATGCTTTCAACTCCGTAAATATTTGGGCCTCACTGTGTTGTATTTTAGCAGTTGGATATTTGTGGGGTCAAACCTAATTTTTTATTGGGGAAAAACTTTTTATTATTGGGTATATTAAAAGTAAATATTTTTTTTTGGTGGGGTCAATTGACCCCACTACTAACACATTGTATCCGCCACTGTATCCCACCCTTCGAGGTGCCTCCAATCCAGCAAGAGAATTAGTTACCGCGTTCGGCAGTGAATACTCTGCTCTCAACAAAAAAAAAAACCCTTTCAATTATTTTTTTTTTTTAAAAAAGACACTACCCTCAAACCCCTTTACTTAATTAGGTCCACAAACATATGCAAGCACAGCAATACCAAACGTCGATGGGAGGCATTGTAGTCCCTACAAGATTCAATTGTTTTATACAACACACAAATCAAATCAATTCAATTCAGTGGACCACTTCTATTTTAGGTGAGCTTGCTTGTCTCGAGCATACTATTAGTAATGTTTAGTCACACCTACAGGTCCTTCCAACCAGTATCTTCCATTCCAATGATTTATAATATGCTACTACTCTCTTATCTTCAATATTCTAATTTCATTATGAAATGATTCACATTTTGAATTCATCAAATCCAATTTAAAAACATGGAATATAATTAAATCATTCAATCTTTATCCAATGGCTAAGATCTTTATCCAAGGCCATCTTTCAATATTCACGCAAAGTATCATGTATGATGTAGGAAGAAACATTTTTGCTAGAGAAAACGACAAGTCCCAAGCCTTAATGATAGACAAAAGGACCTACTTGACTTTTGAGCCTTACAGATAAGAAAAAGAATAGAAGAAAACTTGGGCTGTGAGAAAAAAAATTTCCCCGAGTATCCACGTAGTATCTCAAAACTTTTAATGAAAGACTAATCTCCGCTCATATTTAGGATTAAAATTTGCACCGGTCAACACAGTTTCTCAATTGCAAGAATCAAACTCGAGAACACCAGATGCTCAAATCTTCAAAATTTCCATCTGCTAAAAAAGAAACACAACAGTCCATATAATGACTTCTACTAGCACATTAGTGACTCATTGTCTCTGTATCTGTTCTAGATATAAACCTCTATATTCTTTGCTTTTATTTATGCATAATTTGTCTCTACATAATTGTTAGGGGTAATTCAAGCAAAAAATTAGTAAAATATGAACTTTTGCATGGAAATCACCCAGATTGCTTTAATTTTTGTAGGAAGACATTTTGGGTAGAGTGGCCCAACGGGCCAAATAGCAATAACGAGCTGGACCGGGCCAACCCAACTTCCAACTGGGCTGCATATTTCCTAGCCCATCCCAACATCGGACCATCAGGACAAACCAAAATTAATTTGTTATATAAACAACAAAATAACTCGGCTACACTTACGCTGATTCTATGAACAATTATTGTGGAAATTGAAGTGCGTAGCGGTGTAGTTGAATTTTTCTGAATTAGGGTTGTTTTCCAGGGAGTGTTACTGTAGCCTTGATGGCGTTTCCTCTTTCGTGTTAGTAGTTGTCTGAGTCTTATTTAGCTGTATTGCTTTTGGGTCGGGCTAGTCCAGTGTATGTTGTGCTTGATATTTGTTGTATTCGGTTGGGCTTCGCCCGTATCTTAATGAAATCCATTTCAAGTTGACCAAAAAAAAAAACAAAATAACTCAGCTACAATTACACTATGTTTTGGTTCAACAACTAAAACCCAATATCAGCAATGCAAAAAACTACAAATTTGTTGTGAAATGATCAATTGAAATTGAAGTGACTTAATTGCACAAGAAAGGGGGGATTGAATTGTGCGTCCCTTTTTAAATTTTATCCTGCAACCTTCTCCAAATGATCTTAAGATAAACTTAGAGTAGAAAAGGTTAAAGCGTTAATTCAAAACACACAGCAAGCAAGCAAATACGTACTGAAGATAATGTAACTTAGATGATTCTGAGTTGATGTTAAAAAGTTGTTTTCAGTATTAAGAGTATACCTTAAAGAATGTTGTCTTAAGTTGAAAACTTATCTACAGAAGGTTGAAGTAACTAACCTTCTGTAGGATTTGAAAACAGTTAACAAGTGTATGAAAGATTAAACACGTAATAAGGAAAGCAAGTAATGACACAGTAGAGTTATAGAGGTTCACCCAATTATGGCTACTTCCTCTCCTCACTTCCAAGTAAGTATTTCCACTATTTTCCAAATAGATCTTACACTTGCTTTTGTTCACCAACAAAAGACTTTCACCACACTCTCTTTTGATCAACACACAAAAGACAAGTGTTCACTGCCACAGCTTAGCCAAGCTGTATTTACCACTTAGAAAACTTTCTCCTAGCTTTCTAAAGGTTCCTTTTTCAAGTAGGTTCACCTACACCACTCACCTCACACTAGGTAGTTTGTAGAGAAACTAACACAATGATTCTTACAATAAGGGGTTTGGGTTTGGGATGATTTAGGAGCTTGACTACAGATTAATACAATGTATTTTGTAGGGTAAACAAGCTAACACACACTCAACAAAGTATTCCCAAAAACTGAACGTGATGTTGCTTTGAGTGTGGACGAGAAGGTTGATTGCTTTTCAAGAAGCTTGAACTTTGTGTAGATTGCAATTAACTCTCGTAATTTGAAACTTTAGAGATCTATCTTTAAATAGGATTGGCAAGGGAATAGAGCCGTTGAGAAACTTGGAGATAGCCGTTGGGAGTGACCATTGGCCCATAAAGATGAATTGTTTGTTAGATAAAAGACTTGGTTATCCGTTGAGGCTTCTCCAGCCTGTAAATCAGCTTTATACACTTTACTCAACCTTCTGGAGTTGACATTGTACTCTCTTCTGATTATCCTCTAAGCCTATGACTTGACATATCACTTTAGGCCTTGCTTTTCCAGCTTGCAATGAAGCATCTTGAGTTTCATGGTATGAGACAAACACCTTTTGTTTCTCTTAGGAATAATCAAGCATTTCCTCTTTTGGTTTCCAACATTCTTCAACATATTTATTGCATGAGATCTTCATTTAATGCACTGGAACGCATTAATTTAGGTGCCAAGATGTTTGAGTTCAAGATGCTTGAGAAGGCAACCTTCTCAACCAACATTCTGCAGTTTTACTCTTCTTGACTTGAACTAAGCTTCTTTAATATGTTGATGAGGTCAACCTTCTTTTGACTCATGATCAGATTATAGTTGACTTCTGGTCAACCTTCTTTTGACTCATGGTCAAACTATAGTTGACTTCTGGTCAACCTTCTTTAGTTCTGGTCAAACCTTCTGTTGACAATTTTTCAAGCTTCTGCAAGTTAACCTTCTTGAGACTTCTCTTACCATAGAAGTTTATTTTCTTTTTGGTCTTAGATAGAGTCTCAATTTGCTATGTAGTAACCCTGTTCTACATCACTTTAGCACACAAATTAGATCACACATATTTAGAAAACTAAAATCTTACTTAGTTTGTTTCATCAAAACCTAGAAAGAGATTCTTATTTCAACAGAAATTTCCATGTGCACATTTAAGAGACACATTTCCTTTGGAGAATGGATGTATTTTTTTTTGGGAAAACCGAGAATGGATGTATTTAGAATTATGGAAATGTGAGACATTTAATTTAATGTCCACTAAGTGATATTCATGTATGTAAGCAACCAGAGGTGAGCCATCCCCACTTGGTTAGGGTTAAATCTCCAACCATGTCCTAGTGAGAGGAGAGTGTTAGTGATCATTTTTTGTATGAGGTGTGAATGTCATCTTTTCTTGTAACTCTTAGAGTAAGAGTATTGTAGGGTGATTCAGATATTGAGATTAGTTACAAATTTGTTGTACTCTTATTTTGAGATGATGAATGAATAATATTTAGGTGTTCCAATGGACATATGCAAGAGGTGTTGAACCATATTAATGTTTGACTCTCCTTTATTCTTTGCATTGTGTTTATCTATATTCCATCAAAGATCCTTGAGCGTTTAGATTAATCTTTTGACACGTGCGATTTTTTCCAACAAAATTCAACTGTAGAACATTAAATTCGGCAACAAACAGCATCAGTTAGCTAATATCAAACACCGTATGTCCTCTACTTCCACCGCATCTACCATGAATAATACAAATGAAGTTAATGACAATAAGATAATGCAAATATAATTTAGTACCGTAGGAAGGTCCACTTTCTTTATAACTGTACAACCAATTACGATTGCAAATAAGGGCTAGCACACAATACACGAATATGTTGATTTACCTATCACATATTTCCGAGAGATTTTTCATGCCGCTAATACACTTGTTTTCAGCAGATATTTCCATCGCTACGTGTTTTGGGCGTTTCTTGCTTATCTTTCCGATAGAATTTAAATCTGTCGCAATGTTCCGAGGGAATTTCCGTCGAAAACACATAAATATCCATCGCAGCTGTTTCTCACTTAAAACTAAAAGAGCAGCTGTTTCATTGACCCTCACTTTCACACCCTCACTTCTCACTGTAACCCTAAACCCTCTCCACCCTCCGCCATTACTCTCGCCTTCTCGTCGCCGACCACCACCACTCTCACCATTGCCTCGCCGGCCACCGCCGCTCCTTCTCCTCCTCACTTCCACTCCCTTCGCGCGACCCAACCTAAAACCCAGGACCCATTGTGCGACCCAATCTAGAAACCAAGCATTCTACTAATACTACTTCTTCTTCATCTATGGTAAGCATTGTTCTTCTATTCCATTCTATTCTATTCTACTTCTATTCTATTCTATCCTAATCCAAACCCTAATTTTTGATTTACCGAAAACCCAAACCCCCTCTTCCTAATTTTACAGGTTCATTCTGAATCCTAAGCCCCAACACTCTCTGGTTTTTCTTCCCTTACGACTCCTTTGTCCCTATATCAAGCTTGAAAGAAGCACTCAGTGGTTGTATTGCACTTTGAAACCTCTAGGTAAGATTATAGTTGAGTACATTATAGCTGACATATTTGAATTGTGTGTTAAGATTTCTTTGTTAATTCTAATTTTGATTTCTTTGTAGTTTCTTAATTTTTTTTTTGTTTAATGGTTTTACAGGACAAGGTGTAATAGAAAACAACTTGAGGTAATCCCACAATACTCTGTTTATGTGGCCACACTATGTACATGTAATTTTTTCAGTTTCTTATAGAAATTTGCTATGGCCTTTTCTTTTAATGGCATACTAATGTGGCCAACCAACCTATGACTTCCATTATAGAGTAGTGTGGTCAACTCAGTATACAATAAATACATCAAAGTTTTTTTTGACAATAAATATTTATTTATTAAAATATTTGAAACAAATATTTATGTTCTTAAGTTTTTTTTTTGATAAGATGTTCATAAGTTTTTAAAATATACAATAAAGAATATCATTATGAAGAAGTATATATATATATATATATATATATATATATATATATTTAAAGATTTGCATAAAAGTTTTAGAATAATAAGGCAAAATTACACTAGAGGACCTTTAAGTTATTTATTTGTAACAAGTTGGACCTTTAAGTTTTTTTGTAACAAATAGGCCCTTTTAATGATTTCTCTAGCTTATATATTTTGATGTAACGCTACTTTATATATTGTGACTACTCTAGCTTATGTATTTTGATGCAAACAAACATATTTTGGGGTATTTTGATGTAATGAACGATATTACATTTTACTAAAAGGGCCAACGGTGTCAACGTCGGGTAACTTAAAGGGCCTATTTGTTACAAAAGAAACTTAAAGGGCCAACTTGTTACAAATAAATAAGTTAAAGGTCCCTTGGTGTAATTTTGCCGAATAATAACTACCAAGTTGTACTCGTGAAGCGACGGGCAAATGGTATCGGTCATATTTTGGCAGAAGAGTTTCTCGATCACGCTATCAGGACCGACTCTATAGGCTAAGTGACCCAAACTAGGGCTAGGGCCCCCAAAAATAATTTGTTAAGTAAAAATAAGGCCTTAGAAAAATTTCAAAAAGCCTCATTCTCTTTATGTTTCTGCGTGACTGTGGCAGTTGGGATAACAATTAATCATTTCAATTTACAATTAATTGATTCTCTCGTTAATCATTTTTTGGAGTGTTTACGGGCTTGATTGTGGCTTTACCAATTTGCAATTTACCATGAATTAATGAATTAGCGGTTAGTGCTCGAGACGTTAATTTATTGTCTTTGACTTGCTCTTAATTTATTGTCTTTGACTTCCATAAAAAAATAAAATCTACCGATATTTGCTTTGTACTGCGTGAACAATTTTTTTTCTTAATTTTTAGTTTCTTAGTTTAACAAATTATTATATTTAGAAATATAAAATGCCTCATTTCAAAATTCACTTTAGCCCTCCTTTAATCTCGGGCTGGCCTTGCACGGTACTCATGTTTTTTTTTATTCAATTCCTTGTTGTATTTGTTATCTATAACTATTCAGATTTTTCTGACCAAAATACTCTTATTGTAATGATAACTATCCACTAACTCACAAACACATTTCTAATTCTAATAAAAAATAAAAAAGAAATAAAAAGAAATAACACCACCCACTAACACACCAACTTACCAACACATGAAAGATGGGCCCGGAGGGCCCGTCTTTCCCCTAGTTATTATTAATGAAACGATATTATCTGTTTGGAAAAAAAAAAGACTGACTAACAAATTGATGTCTTAGTGAAATAGAAAGGCTAACTAAAAATAAAACAATCAATGAGAATGAATAATTGAGAACCATTTATTACCTTGTAAAGAAATAGTACAATGAGAAGAAGGTAGAGAAATAATGTGGAGGTTGCAACACACCTAACCCCCACAAAAAAAACTTCCTTTTAAAGTGCCTGGAGCAGGGGAGTTGTAGTAAAGAGAAAATAAAAGAAAATCAAGAGATTAATTGAGAGAAATGGAAGACAAACCAAAGTCTAACCTACCAGTAATACTACAGAGTGAGAACTTGCTTAAGGTTTGTTTGTTCGATCTTTTTTATTTTTGGCACTTTTCTTGGCTTCAAATTTCATTATTTTAACCCTTTTTTTTTGTGGCAGTATATACTAGAAACCACCGTTTACCCACGAGAAGCAGAAACTCTCAAAGAAATAAGAAATGCCAATGCAAACCTCCCAATGTAATTATTCTTTTCCCTCACATAGTTATGATTTAAGATCCGTGCATGGATATGGTTTGTTCAAATAACTAATTATATATATATATATATATATATATATATATATATATATATATATATATATATCATTGTTAGGGGCTTCATGGGTGCTTCACCTGATGCAAGTCAGTTAATGGCCATACTATTGAAGCTTCTGAATGCTAAAAAGACAATTGAAGTTGGAGTTTTTACTGGATACTCTCTTCTCCTCACAGCTCTTACCATTCCTGAGGATGGAAAGGTTTGTACATATCTATTAGAGACTCTTTCTTTTTACTGTCTTATTGTTAAGCATTATCTACTGGTTTTTGTTGGTGATTAATTAGAATCTGTCTGTCTGACCACGTGTATCTGACTTAATTTGTCAGTCCGTGTAGTTCTTACCTCAAAATAAAGTTTTTGCCACACTCTCGAGATTTGAATTTGAGACCTTGGAGTGAAATCTAAGTCTAGCTATCGCAGAGACTCTAAAATTGAAGATTGATTTATTTTATATCTTTAATTTCCATGCATGTGTTTTTTGTTATTAATTACCATTTTTCTACTTCTTTAGATTATAGCCATGGATCCAGACAGAAAAGCCTATGAAGTAGGATTGCCATTCATAAAGAAAGCTGGTGTAGAACACAAGATTGACTTCATAGACTCTCCAGGTTTACCAGTTCTTGATAAACTCTTAGAAGATGTGAGCAACTTTTTTTTGTTTGATATATTTCAACTGTAATATTACTATTAGCTAGTGGTTTTATATATATATATATATATATATATATATATATATATATATGTTGCTTTGTTGCAGCCTTCAAATGATGGAGCTTTTGACTTTGCCTTTGTTGATGCTGATAAACCTAACTATTGGAATTACCATGAAAGGCTTATTAAATTGGTTAAGATTGGTGGGTTAATTATCTTTGATAACACACTTTGGGGTGGAACTGTTGCATGGCCTGAAGAGGATGTTCCATCAGAAGCTAAGAGAAAAATAAGAAAAACTACAATTGCTTTCAACAAAGCAATTGCAGAAGACTCTCGTGTTGAAATTTGTCTTGCTTCTATTGGTGATGGGTTCACTATCTGCAGGCGTGCTTATTGATCCTTGTTTTGTTTTCCTATGTTGTATTGTGGTTGAATAAATTTCATATCCTAAGGTTTCTTTTTTGGGTGAGTAGGAACTAGGAAGTATCTAAGTGAATAAAATTAATGATTTGCACATGTACTATGTTGTCAGGTAAATTTTGCTTTTCCTCTGGCTCTCTATATGGTGCCAGTGGTGTGAATCATATGTGGAGTTGTCATTGTTTACTACTTATGAATAAAATTAAATGGATTTCCTATAATGAAGTGTTTGCTTGTAACAAAATTGTGCTATGTTGCACACATGTGGTTTGGCAGAGCAAAAATTTAGTTGGAGCACAATTAATATATATATATATATATATATATATATATATATATATATTCTTTTGGACTTTGGAGGCATATTGTAAATTTTGAGAGTAAAGGAAAGAGAGGTAGCTAGGTATGTTGATAAAAATGACAAATAAATGGGTTGAGTAAATAACTCACTACTGTTAGGCCCATTGTTAGTTAACTTACATTCATTATGGGCTTGTGTATAGTGGGTTTGGCCTAACCCAATAGCTTTCCATTTTGTTTGTTTGTTTTTCTGTTTTTGCTGTTTGTTGAGCTAACTGCTAAACTGTTAGTAGAATTGAACTGATGTATATAGCCATTTTGGCTTTGTTGATCAATCAAGGAAATACTTAACTCATTTCTCTTACTCTAAGAAGTGGTACCAAAGCTCCATTCCGAGACTTGATACCCAAACCGTTACACACAAAGAACGTGAGGCGATTGCAAGAACTGAGAAAGATAGCAAGGTGTTTCTATTGGCGGAGGAGAAGAGCTTCATGCAACCTGCAGTTCCCAACTTCGACGGACATTACAATCATTGGTCCACCAAGGCGGATCCAAGATTAAAAAATAGGGTGTTCCTTCAATGACACTAAGGCAGTATGTATTAGTTACCACAAGACAGGATGGTATTCCTTCAATGATACTAAGGCAAGATGTATTACCACTAAGACTGAATATTTGGGGTGCATTACCACTAAGGCAGGATGTTTAGGTGTTCCTGGGAACACAAGGAACACTTCGTGAATCCGCCACTGTTGGTCAATGCTCATGGAGAATTTGCTTCGTTCCAAAGAATATTGGGGAATAGTTGAAGGCGGAGTTCCGACGACCACAGAGGCGATGACACCGAAGCAAATCAAAGAGACAGAAGAGGCGAAATTGAAAGATTTAAAGGCTAAGAATTATTTCTTTCAAGCAATTGATCTAGGAATTATGGAGACCGTTCTTGACAAGGAAAGAGAGGTTGCTAGCTAAGTTGATATAAAAGACAAATGGGTTGAACATATAACTACTCCCTACAATAGAATAACTTTTTTTTTGTCCGCACCAGAGTGATTGGTGTGATCCATAAATTCGTACACGCAAAATAGCGATCCCGATTTTTTTTGTTGGTATCAGACCCTCGCGGGCGACCCACGCAGTGTCCCAACGCTGTCAACAAAGGACTAATCTGCGCTTGCTACTTGGGGCTCTTAATCATTTCGCTGGCCAACACCCTATTTGACGTAGGCGGGAATCAAACCCGGGAGTAAACCGGATCGACCCCCACCACGTCCCAGTAGGAGCCCGAATTCGAATAACCATGAAAAATATCTAGCCTAACAATAAGTTGTGTTAGACATTACAACATAATAACTTGAGCAAATCAAATCAGGAAAATATAATACTCTAAGGGTCCGTTTGGTAGTCAAGATAGGATATAGACATGATATGATAAGAATTAGTATAGAGATAGGATATGATAATGATATGATTACACTATCATATCATGCGTTTGATGTGCATCACCGGACAATATAAGATAGTATATATTATTCTTTTTTAGGTGCAAAGATACATGTGTTATTCTATTATATATTTAACAAATAATGATATATATATATATTTATATATATATTATTATATGTTAATGACAAAACCACCTTGTGACAACTATATTTCATTTTTTGAAAAATCAAATTAACTTTCTATTTATACTTTTTTAATGATAAATTTATTTATTTTTCATACAAAATGATAAATTTATTTGTTACCACTTATTTTAGTTTTTAAAATTTTAGTAGATTTTTTAATTTTAGATTATACAACAAGACAAAATTCACCTTATCATAAAATCGTATATTATTTTTAAAATTAGGTACTAATATTTTTTTAAATTTTTTTAATTTAATATAATTTTTAATTTATTTTTAACATATATATTTATATTTTAATGGATTTCAGATATTTATATTTTAAAATATTTTTTAGAAGGGTAGATGAATAAGTTATTTTCTTATCATAATCCTGCTGGTTTCTAACTCAGTTCAAACTCAGGATCAAATTTTAACTAGAGAGACAGGATAAGATAAGATAAGATAAGTCACGTGATTAAATTATCATATTCTTCTGGTTCAACAAACACCGGACTATTACAAGATATTTTAGACTTATCATATCCTGTCTTCCTATCTTAACCATCAAACAAGTCCCACATACTAAATATAGGGTCTTTTTTTATTGCAAAAAAATATCTATTTTTATTAAGTACACAATATTTCATTTTTTAGGTAATCAAATGTATCTTCTACAGCGACAGACTAATCATTCAAACTATCAAAGATCCAATTAAGGGGTTGATTTCTCTTAATAAATATTTTTACATACGGCTAGAACGCAGACAAAATGGTCATTTTTTTTAATATATGCATGTACTCCCCCAGACCTATTTATAAGAAAAAAAATCACTTTTTAGGTTCTTTGAAAAACTAACGTATCTGGACTACTTTATAGTCTAAATACATTAGTTTTTCAATGAAACTAAAAAGTGATTTTTGCTTATAAGTATAACTTTCCAACAATTCATCGTTTTAAAGAATGTAATAGTTTTCAAAGGAAAATGGATTGATCCACATGAAAGGGTACCTTAAATTAGAAGATACTTTAGACAAAAAAAAGGAGTTGATCAACTCTCAAGAAAAAAAATATTTATTCACATCAAAACATGTAAATCATATCCGACAGCATTAGGATTATTTGATTTAAGTAAGAGGAGAGAGGGGGAAAAAGCTATATTGTTGTGCAAAATAACGCGGCGACGGGTTTCGGCCATCTCCTATTTCGCTCCCTCTCTGCGCCCCACGTGTCACTGAATGAGTTATTTTTTTTTTTTTATCGGAGCCTCGCGAGCAACCCACGCAGTGTCCCAACACTGTCAACGAAGGACTAAACTGCGCTCGATACTTGGGGCTCTTAATCATTTCGCTGGTCAACACCCTATTTGACATAGGCAGGAATCGAACTCGAGAGCAAACCAAATCGACCCACACCACCCGGGAACCGGAGCAACTGAATGAGTTACTTTAAACCTATTAATTATTATTTTTATTATTAAAAAAAACCTTTGGTTAATTTAATATGTTACTAAATCTGCCTTTACTTTTTTTTTTATTTTTATAAATCGAATATTCTCTCTGCATAACTGCAAAAACTAATCCTTCGAACTAAATAAGATCAGCAAAAAAATATTGCTTAGTCAAATTTCAGAGGAAACTTCCATTAAAAAAAATCAATGAAAACCGCGAAAAGTTTACATTGTTTTAATTGTTATTTTGTTATTAAATTCGTAATTATCCTTTCAAAAAAGAAATTACAGTTACAAGTTACAACTATAATCAATTTAATTTTCTAACAGAATAAAAACAAACGCATGCTTTTGGTTACAATCTCTCTGTTTCCTAATTTTTGCACCCATCAACTTTCTCCAACGTCACGATTTTCAGGTTCTTTCATTTCTCAATTAGATTTATTATCAATCGTTTCTCTTTTTCCCTGATTTGGGACTTTTAGGGTTTTGGTTTCCGTGTTTCTTCATGTTCCTCAGGTTCATCCCATATTTTCCTTTCCTTCACTTCAATTTATTTGATCAATTGTTTCTTTTCTCAATTTTGTTGAATTAAACCCTAACTAGATAAGCTCGAAACTTTGCATCCATTTTAAATTTTTTTTGTTATTTTTTCTCATCGTAATTTGAGCTCTATAGTTGATTGAAATGCTAGAAGGGGGGAAATAAAAAAGAAACCATTTTCGTACGTTTTGTTTGATTTGATTTACGATTGAATGAAAAATGAAGGTTTTGAATTTTGAAGTTGGCTTATATTGGGAGATTTATCAGAGTTTTCTGTTATGATTATGAATGGTTTTATAAGAAAGTTTTTTTTTTGTTTCTGGGATTTTTTGTTGTTATAGGGATAGGAAAATCATGGCAACTGCAACCATGGCTACTGCAGCAGGTGCAGCTGCTCTATTGTACTATACATTGAATAGGAAATTACAGTCTGAAAGCACAATTGATGAAGATGGTGAAGAGAATGAAAGTGATGCACCAATTGATGTGCGCGTAAATATCGACCGAGTTACTCATAGGTTAATCCAAGCTCCTGCGACATGGTTGGAGACGATTTCGACATTATCAGAGACTCTCAGGTTCACTTATTCAGAGACACTTGGGAAATGGCCCATTGGGGATTTGGCATTTGGTATCAGCTTTCTTCTCAAGAGGCAGGTAATGACAAATAGAGATTTTTGTTCTTTGTTGATGGCCTGATTTTAAGCAACTGAAAGAAAGTGTGGAGTTGTGTTTGTCAAGCATCTGATATAACAATTAAGTATGAGTAGGACATTGAATTACAAAAAATGGGTTCATGGTTTTCAGGTAGAGCTATTTATTGATGAATGAATGAATGAATAGATATGATAGTGTAACCTGCACTTAATGTGAAACTCACATAATTCACTTAGTAGACTGAATATCACTGGCATTGATGAATTAAAAGGAGATAGCTAAAGAGAGAGTGAAATGGATGGTATTGACAAAAGCTGTCTGTACTATTTTGTTAACATTATGGATAATTGAATAGTTGTTGTGATAGGAGCCAGAAAAAGATAAAAGAAAGGCATCAAATAAAAACAATGAATCTCTCAGATAGAAGTAACAGAACCCTCAACTAATGAGTAAATATGGTCTGGAGCAATGCTCCTTACCGCATGGTAAAGAAATTGGAGATGAAACAGAAAGAGAAGTGATATACACATCTGAGAAAGAACCCGCTTCCTTACTCAGACTAACCACCCTATATTTTCGTGTATTCTTCCAATCCTCTTATCGCCCCAACCTGTCCACTCAGGGACGGATCTACTTGATCCTAATTGGGGGCATTTGACCCCACTACCTTAATAAATTTCTAACTAATAATATGATGTTGTGCTGTTTTGCCCCAAGTCCAAATTATAAGATGCCCCTACATAGGCGTAATGTATAAGACAAACTACTAATTATATAAACTATTGTTATATATATATATATATATAATAAAATACTTCAAAGAAATGTTGGAAAAGTGATTGAGAGTGTTATCTCGAGAACAAAAACTGAAAAAGGTTGTGAAAGGAACAGCCAGGCCATGTGTATAGCAAATGAAATTACATTGAAAAACACACACACAAGATTTCAAAGAAAAATTAACGGTTTCTATTTCAACCCTCTTCATTTTATTGCTTATGCATTCATATAATTTTTGTAAAATAATTATAATAAATAATTTTGCATCCACTTGTTGAAGTTTCTGAATCCGTCCGTGTGTCCACTGTATAGAAATCTCTCTCTCTCTCTCTCTCTCTCTCACATCAAATGTCACTGGTCCCATTCTGATATGCACCCTAGAGGAGTATTAGCTGAAACTTAGCATTATACTTCTAATATACCCTTATAACTTTTCCTCCATCCAACTTGCCTATCAAGTTGGAAGGTCAATTTAGTGGTTACCATCTGACTGCAAAATCTATGGTCTTTGAAGAAATAATCCAACATTATATAGTCTAATGTTACTCTCCAGTTTCACTGGTTTAGGTCAGAAGTTAATACCATGTTTGTCTGGGTTTGGCACCCTCCAAAATCAATCCAACTAGTCCAAAATCAATTCTTACAGTTTCTGTTGTTTGGTTAAGATGTTCAGAAATGTTTCCTATTAAGAATGAACTCTAATAGAAGTAACACAGCGGTAAAATCTGTGGTGTAGATAATTGACTGAGATAAGGCCCAACAGTTTTCCAGAAATAATCCAACATTCCAAATGCATCCCAGCAATTATACTTCAAAATAATTTATACTTTATAATACCCAAACAGATTCAAAAATCAAAATTCTTTTTTTACAGTCTAGTCCAAATGAAACCACAAGTTACTAGACCATTGGTGAATTTGGGCACAAATTTAGTCCATTTCTTCGTACAATGGTGAAGTTGTGCTCACTACAACCTTACTCCCTTGTTACTCTCAATTGTAGAATAGCGTATTTGTAGAAATAGGGTCAGCACCTGATTGTGGCCCAAATTTCAGAATGATGCCGGAATGCCCAAGATCCCCCCACCCAGCGGCGCAGCGAGTGCGAGGATGGCACTGATTTCAACACTTGCTCTGTAACAGAAAACTGATCCGCGCCTGGAGATTCTCCAAAGGATTCAACATGGCACCTCATGTGCGTTTCATCGCATACAAGGTGTGCAGGGCTGATAGTTTCTTTGCCCCGGCATTCTCACCAGCATGGACTATGCCATTTAAGAAGGCGTTGACATGCTCTATCTCTCTCCGCGGCGAAACCATGCCTTCCGCGCTGCACCTTTTTGCCAGCAATTCAGATATAATTTAGTGAAAGCTAATCCCCCTTTACTGTTATCTGTTAACTATATAGAAGCTGAATAAAATATTAATTATAAATGCTATGTTGTTTCAATGGGTTCAATTTTTTTTTTTAATTTAAGTTTGAGTTGACATATAAAACTATAAATGTTAGTTTCTGGTTTTGAATGCTAGTATATGGGTTATACTTTGCAGGGGAACTATCATGTTGACAGTGTGTTTGGTGGTAAGGACAGTGTACAGCTGAAAGGATCTGAGATTGTTGCTGAACTGAAGTATCTTTTGAACTTGCTGACTCTGTGTTGGCATTTTTCAAAGAAGCCTTTTCCCTTATTTCTAGAAGAAACTGGCTACACTGAAGAAAATGTGCTTTTTCGGGAACCGAAAGCAGGAGTAAGTCTTTTTTTTTTTTGGAAAAACTGTGTATGATTCAATTTCTGTGTCCTGTGGTGACTATGGAATCGATAATCATGTACATGTAATTTTTTTCCGGAATGGTAATCTGAAGCAACTGAGGAAACATGTTATCTTAGAAAAATATGGGATTAATGGGGTAATTGGGGCTATGAGGGGTCTTCTTTCTCTTTCATTTTTCTGTCTTTTATAGGGGAGGAGGGGAAGGAGGCCATGGCTCAAATGAACCGGATGAATTAATAATACTTGCAGCCGTATCAGTAGTGTTTCATTATGTAAAAGCAAAAAGCAATATATATGTGTAAACTTTCTGTTCATTTGTCATGCAGATTTTGAAACCAGCTTTTACCATCATAGCTGATCACAAGATGAGGTGCATTTTGTTGTTGATTCGTGGCACGCATAGTATCAAGGATACTCTAACAGCTGTTACAGGAAATGTGGTACCATTTCATCACACTGTAGTTCAGCAGGGGGGTGTTAGTGACTTGGTTTTAGGATATGCACACTGTGGAATGGTTGCTGCTGCACGTTGGATTGCAAAGCTTGCAACTCCTTGTCTCCTTGAAGCACTTGGCCAATTCCCAGACTATAAAGTTAAGGTAAAGATATTTCTTTTCATAACATCCCTGGCTCTTTGACCAATTAACCCTTTTAACAGGTTTCTCTGTAAGACTGATGTTATTTTGCTTTAATTTATTTTCTTTTATTCTTCACTATTTTTTTTAATCATACAAAGAGGACTGGTGATTCTAGCATCTGATGACAGAAGTTGTTTCATAGTTTTTCAAATCATTTAGTTTGTACTTATGAAATATGCTGTTTGGCACTTTGGCTAATTTGTTTCTCTATTCTGACTTTTGTCAATCTATATAGGATCTTAAGCTTCAAGTAATTAGTACAATGTTTCTCTAGTATTCTGCCTTACTTTTGAAGGTCTTTTATGTAGATTGTAGGACACTCTTTGGGTGGAGGCACAGCAGCAATTCTAACATATGTATTAAGAGAGCAAAAGGAACTGTCTGTGACTACATGTGTTACATTTGCTCCAGGTCAGCTTTGTTAAAGCATAAGCTATATTTTTTTTTCTAAAAATAATTATGCATTTTTTTTGCAAATTGAAAGGATATTTTGGTAGTATCCTGTAGCACTTTTTTTTTTGAATAATATTGGTTTGCATAGTGATTCTCTTGAAAATGACACCTTGTTAATCATGCAGCTGCTTGTATGACATGGGAGTTGGCAGAGTCGGGTAATAGTTTTATTACTTCTATTATAAATGGAGCTGATTTGGTGCCTACATTCTCAGCTGCATCTGTAGATGACTTGCGTTATGAGGTAGTGGTTCTTAATTTTTTTTAAAAAAATAATAATCCATCTTGTATTGAAAAATGTTTAGCCAATGTTTGATGATAAATGTAGGACCTGGCAATTGCAATACTGGTTTCTATTAACTCGGAGTCATAATCCATGATGGGCTTGTTGTTAGGGTTAAATTTTTAATGTTAACAAATTGAAGACAACATTATTTCATTTAAAGGAAGGGAAGAGGAAATGGCTCCAAACAAGAGATAGAGTGGGAGAGTTTTATTTAAGTAACCAACCCTGCTGTCCAGCTGAGAGAGAGACTGGTTATTCCCCTAAAGTTTTCTCCACATAACTTTCCTCCTTTTATTTTCTCGAAACAGATTTATGACACTATTCTTAGGCGAAGCTGAAGTCCTTCTCATAAATTCATTATACACTTGATTCAATTTGCGTGCCTTCTTGGGCATTTAATTAACTGTTAGACTTGCTCAGATTTCATTTGCAGGATGAATGTATTTGGGGTTTATAATGTTTCCTTTTAGCTATTTGTCAGCAGACCCCCAATTTAATGGGTTTAGGTTAGGTAGAATAAAAGGGTTAGTGCGGGTGTAAAACCCAGTTCTACCCAGTTCTGTTAATATCAAAAAACTATTTGTATTCAGTATTAACGGGGAAGGGGGATAGGGGGAATTTAGTTACGAGTCAGTTGAGAGTCATGAGAAGGATATTAGAATGGAGATAACCAGATTTCTTAAACACCTGGGTGAGGGAATTGGATAGAACTCTTGTGTTGTAGTGTTTGTGTTCTTAATCCCTGTTGAGTATCACATTGATACTATTGCAGAGCTTGGTTGTTCACTATGAAGATCACCCAGTTTATCTCATATTATGGTCTACTCTTTACACTATTTTTCACATGTCTGTTAAAATTATTTTTCTCAATTTTCAGGTGACAGCATCAGCATGGATAAATGACTTGAGGAATCAAATTGAGCAAACAAGAATACTCAGTACTGTCTATCGTTCTGCTTCAGCACTGGGTTCTCGCCTCCCATCTATTGCCAGTGCTAGAGCAAAAGTTGCTGGGGCTGGGGCAATTTTGCAGCCAGTTTCAAATGGTACCCAGGTACTTGTTCCTTCTGTTATATAACATTTATTCCCTTTTTTCCAACAAGTTTTCATACAATTGTCTCTTGGCTCCAGTAATGGGACATGGTAGATAACCATTGTTGGAAAAAGTTGGTCTCCTTTTGGCTGTCTTTTATGTGTTGAACAAAATATATTGATAAATAGATTTTGCAAACCAGTTGTAAAAACTAAGTGTTAGAAAATCAGCTTTATTGTGGCCACCCTTGCAGTCTGTTATTGGTGTATTAAGTCCAACATTAGAGATATGACGTTTTTAGTGCTGATAAGGCTTGACCAGTTCTTACCTTAGAAGTCGTTTTGTGGAGCTGAGTTAGGTCCTAATCCCAAATGTCTAGATGGTTCAAGTACCTATCCTAAACTGTTGTTGGGCTTTCGGAATTGTCCACGCTCTAGGCCCATTGGACTTTGGCATGAGGGGTTGTGTTAGAAAATCCACCTTAATTGTGGCCACCCCCAGACTCTTATTGGGCCACTTCATCTGCCTTCATTGTAGTGATACAACACACAGTAAGTGTGCTGGGTTGAGGGGGTATGTTTAGTACCACATCACCTAGAGATATCCCTTTGTGGTGCTTATAAGGCTTTGGGCTGTCGCTACCTTACAAATTGGTTTTGTCGAGATGAATTAGGTCTTGAGCCAAATTTCTGAAGTACTAGATTCTATGCATTTGACTCTAGTCATAACTTTCAAGCATTGTTGCTCTCTTCTAAGGTGGGGTATCCATATGTTCAACCTGGTTATTATACGAAATTTGTTTTAGTTGATAACCATATTCAGTTTTCTTCTAATCCTGTCTGAATTTTGAAAAACTGCAGGTTGTGATGAAAAGAGCCAAAAGTATGGCTCAGGCAGCATGGACACGTCCAAACCTTAACATATCCTCTTGGTCATGCATGGGACCCCGTCGCCGAGTCACAGGTGCTCATTCAAACTCCAAAGAAGAAGGAAGTTCCCCTAGATCTCCAACCTCTGACAATGTAGAAGGTTCCGAGCCACTTCTTTCTTCGCCCAAGAAAGGGATAAATGCCAGGAGCATGAACCTTCCCGTATCTTCATCTGTAGATGAGTGGTCATCTGAAATTGAATATGCCAATGGAAATAGTCTAGAAGCTGGGGTGGATGATGATCTCAATCACAGTGATAACACGATGAACCACGAGAGATATGAGGATCAGATGAGTGAAGTTGAGTTGTGGCAACAACTTGAGCATGAGCTGTATGAAAGATCTGAAGGTGAGGAGGCTGATGTGGTTAAGGAGATAAGGGAGGAAGAGGAAGCAGCCATAACAGAGGTAGTAGGGAAAACCCATAACTCTGCACCAGACATGAAAGAAGTTCACAGGTTTTTCCCTCCAGGAAAGATAATGCACATTGTCACACTCCACTCCGATTCTATTGAACATGAAACTGATGGTAGCCCAACCTCTACTACTAGTTCGGACGATAGCCAGCCAGAGGAGACTAAGATTGGAATTTTCCTAACTTCAAGGTCTCTATATAGTAAACTCAGACTTTCACAGACCATGATCAGTGATCACTTCATGCCAATTTATAGAAAACAGATTGAAAGGCTAATTCAAGATCTTGATGAAGAATCTACCGATGATCATAGAACACAAGAGGTAACATTATAAGCAAAGACATCGACACAATTAGATTTATACATGTTTGTACCATACAACATGTCATTGGGTGTTTTTTGTCCCATTGATCGTGGAACTAAGTCCAATACGAGCAGCAGTTTTTGTTTTATGCTGCAGTGAGTAACTGGAACGGCGGTGATTTCAGTCGCCTAATATACAGATATGGTCGCTCTGATGACCAAATAGAACCAACTCATCACCGGACACTTTTTATATTGATGTTGGTCGGGGACAGGTAATTGTAAATGGTTGCCCAAATACAAGTTGTCTGTAAATAATAATGGTAATAATAATGTGTTAAACTGACCAGTGAAATGTTAAAGTGATTCATTGTTTATTTGCATGAAATGATTTGCTGAATCAATGTCTTTGTCTCTTGAAAGTTAGATGCAACCAATTTTTTGATATGTGAATGGTGCTAATTCTAAAAATCATCATCAATTTGGTGGGACTGGGGTCCTTTAACTAGGTTCAATAACTAACTGAAAGGTTAGAATTGGACCCCAGGTGAACAATAATTGTAAGCCATTCAAGTCAATCTTGAAAGATTGATGAGACAAATACCTCTTACCAAAGATTCTCAAAATATGTACCCCACTCCCCGGTGCCTTTGAGCATTGAAACTTGAATGGCTGTTTAAGCAACAAAATACTGCTGCAATGAACTTCAAAATAGCTTATTCAGTCCACGCCCTGCAATGTTTTTGAATGTTTCAGATGAATTGTTTCATTTATGAAAAGTCACAACGAAACTGGGGAATGTAAAAATAGCAAAATTTTGTAGGGACTAAAAATAAAATAGCAAAATTTTGTAGGGACTAAAAACATATTTAACCCTTAGAAGTATAGTAAAATTAGAAGAATAAAATGAAAAAATTAGTACAGCTTTACTGTCTCTTTTATGTTTTATAACTTTGTACATCCACTATTTTGAAAAAATTGTCTTTGTCGGGGAAACACCTAATTTTCTAAGGGGGAAAATAAAATTTATTAACTATATTCAAACAAAAATACTCAACCTTATGGAGACAAAAGCCCCCATACCCTATACTCAACCTTAAGGTGTTTGTGTTGCGGTTTGATTTGGTTTTGAAACAAAACACCATTCAATTATTATTTATTATTTATTAATTATTAATTAAAGTTAATTAATTAAAAATTAAAACAACACATGTAGAGAATGACTATTTTGGCCCGGAAGACTTACACGTTAATTAACTAACAAATCAAGTTATTGACAAAAAAAATCAACAAGTTAAGAGTGCATATAAGTGGTCTAAAAATCGTTTTTATGGAGGTTATCGGGGGTACTAACATATCTTTCATTTGTAGTTGTGGAGGATTACTATAGAACTTATTTATTGTCAATAAATTAGAATGAATAATGCATTTTTTGTTCGGAATTATATTGGATATTCACTCTAATGAATGAATTATGTTCACCCTTACGTATCTCAAACCCTTCGTAGAAGGTGGGTCAATGATATTGAACTATTTGGTTGTCAATATTATCATCTCTACTTATAAACAAAAGTATGGTCTACATTTGCACTTAAGGGTGTGGTTATCATAGGAAGGCTACCTTCGTGGCAAGGTAACAACTAACAACGGCCTCAAGGGGTCATCATTGTTTTGATTGATTTATTTAAGTATTTGATTTGATTTGATTAGGAAAAGTTGGTAGTGTAATGAATATGAAGTTTAATTTATGTACACGTACAGTTTATAGATTTTTACAAACACAACCAATAACAATTCATTGAATGGTTGACATATAATGTGGTTATCAATTGACTACTTTTTAATGATGTGTTAACTTGTAATTCTTAGATTTATACATCTATTGTGTATATAAATTATTTCCAATTAATATGTATAATTTATTTGTCTCCACTACTTTATTATGGAAAAGTCCGAATATGTAATTTCATAATAATTCAAAGGTCATGAAAGTGTAAACATCACTTGATTTATATCTCATTAAATTGATTTTAGCTTCGGAAAACAATATCCCAACTACTTTTTGGTGTGGCTATATACTACTTAGAGAATGGAACCCTAAGTCAAATTTCAGGCATTCATTGCATAAACAAAGAGAGTGGGGGAGTAATGATAAAAAAAAGTGAATAGATGGGTTGAATTGTGGAGATTTAACACTTGACAATGTCCGGTGAAAAAACTACTGGGATTAACTTACTCAAAAAGTAATTTTTGTAAGAGTTATTCCATTTAATATCATTTTCTAATGATTAAATTTCATCGATCTAACTGTCAAATTAATAATTCTAATTAAGTAGATCAAATATACAAATTTGCAATTTTTTTAAAATGTTCGATCTTTAATCAAATGAATTCAATTCAACATATATTATAATTTTTAAAATACAAATAAAACATAGACTATGAGATTAAATAGATACAAAATATACATTACAAGAATAAGTTTTGATATGCATTCGGCGGTGGATACCCTAGTCTCGACCAAAAAATATACATTACAATAAGTTTTGATATACTTTGTCAAAAAAAATAAGTTTTGATATGCATGATCATTAAAATAATATAAAACTATTCTATGGTTGGATTGATAAAATTTAATGTTTAAATATATGTTTGAATTGACTGTGGGAGGGCTCATAAGTGCTTTTAGGATTACCTTTTATGGTTTCAAGCTTCAAAATGATGTTTGGGTGATTTCAAGAGAAATCGATTTTGTTATCTGGAATTGATTTTGGTTGAAGCTACAAATTAGAGCTTTCACGATGAGTGTAAATTGATTTTGAAAAAAAAACAAATTTTTATTTGCCAATATTACTTTATTGCCCATAAAAACTCCAATAGAATCTCTTCAAAAATGGTGATGATGGTTGCTCCTCAACTTTGTTGCGTTGCCTGCACTTTGGTAGTGAAGATGGCTCTGTTGCGGCGCTGGATACGTTTCTAACGTTGGTGTAGGTCAAACTAACCTAGTTTGTTGGCCATTTACCATATGCGAAAGATGTTTGCTTGGTTGATTGGAATAGTTGTTGGATTTGTTGTGAAACCAATGTTGTCTGTATTGTATTTGTGTATTGGAGATGATACTTTGTATTGTCTAATAGCTAGGAGCAACTCTAATTTGTGGTTGGGGCATGTCAAAAAAAAGATTGAGAGTTAGAATAAAAACTTTATAAATGGGGTGAAAGAAAATGATATGCTTTTGATATGTTTTCACCCCCATGAAAAGAACTTGAAGCAAGCACATGCGTATATCAAAATCCTGAAAAGTGTCTCAATAATTTATGACCTTTTAGTTTATCTCCTTTACTTCAATGCTATTGATCAATAATTAAAGTTGTAACAAAAAAAATCAATAATTAAAGCTTACACATGATAAGCGTGTGGTGCGTAAGACATGATGATATTGCTATTATTAATTCCCTTCGCTCGATTACTACTTCATTATGTTTAATTTTTTAATAAACAACATGTGATTATATAAATGAAAGCTCACCAGCAGATTATGGATTAAATTATGCATTTAGCTAAGGTTAAAAAACGAGAGGTGGAGATAGAGTAGGTAGCGGCGTAGCACTTTTCATTAAAGCGCTCCTAAGGGTGTGTTTGATTTGCGAAAAATATAATGGATTGGACTGAACAACTCTAGCTAATCACATTAGTTAGAGTTACGTTGTTCAGTCCAATCCATTATATTTTTCGCAAATCAAAAACCTAAATTCCTATAATGGATTGGACTGAACAACTCTAGGTAATACACCCTTAGACTGGACAAAAGTGGAGGCAAGAGACCGGACACAAACCTAAATTCCTATACCTCACAAAATCACATTACAACTTTCCGTCCCACAATACAACTTTCTAGCTAATACAAAAAAACCAAAATATTACTTTTATTTCCAGCAGATTATGGATTAAATTATGCATCTAGCTAAGGTGTAAAACGAGAGGTGGAGATAGAATCGGATGGCGTATGCTTGCGTCAAATTGTGGAGGAATGACGTTACTTCCAAGGCACTTATTTTCTCTTGGAGACTATTGTTAAACAAATTGGCTTCGAAAGATGCTTTGGCAAGAAGAGGAGTGCTAAATTCCCATCAAGATTTGGTGTGCGTTTTGTGTTCCAATGAAAACGAATCGGTAAAGCATTTATTCTTTGGTTGTCAATTTTCTCGCGAAGTGTGGAGGTTAGTGATGCAATGGCTGGGTGTCTCGGTGGTGTTGGGGGAGGATGCCGTTGATAACTTTGTCGAATTCGGGAAAATGTTGAAGGGAAAGAAAAGCAAGCGGGTGAAGCACGTTATTTGGATTGCCGTCACGTGGTGTTTAAGGATGACTAGGAACAAGGTGCTCTTTAAGGGGGAGGTAGCGGCGGTGCCGGTAATTGTTGATGCGATTAAATTCACGGCATGGAGTTGGTTCATTGCAAGAAGGGGAAGAAGGAGTGGGGTATCATGGAATGATTGGCTATGTTGCCCAATGGGGTGTTTTTTATCTTTGTAATGTAATGTGACAATATCTAATCACTTTGATTTGTAGTTGGTGTTTTGGGGTACTCTTTCCTCTATGGGTCTTTTTCCCGTGTTGGGTTTTGGCTTGTGGAGGTTTTAACGAGGCCCCATCGTTGTAAGGGTTGGTGCACCCCTTGTGCCCGCTTTTATAACATCAATTACTTATCTAAAAAAAAAAGAGTAGGTAGCGGCGTAACACTCTTCATTAATTAATACAATCATATCAACAACACCCCCACCACACACATATAATTATTTTTACTAGTTATCACAATTATTTGGTCAAGAAATTTACTACAATTATAATTTTAAGTATAATCAACTTTTAAAAAATGAATGCAATAAAGATATACCTAACCTACTCAGATATAGGATGTTTTTATTTCGCCAATATCATCATGTATAATTTTTCAATAAGTAAATTTGAAAAAAAAAATGATTGCTTTTTAATTCAATTACGATGTTTTTTATGTTATTCATTATTTTTTCGCAACTAATTAAAGTAAGAGTAGTGGGTGCAAGTATGAGCGCTTGGGTGTCCAAATGGTAGGGGACGGAGACTAAAACTACTACCCATATGTGTGTGCTAGCTCGGGTACAAACATTATAGTACCATGCCCAAAGAATTCGCATTGTCCTCCCTACTGACAAATAGGCACACCACCCCGATTTGATACCCCTTCTTGCGATAAACCAACTCCATGAGATAAACTAGATATGATCCACAACAACTTTGGCATCAGTTATTCCGTCGTTAAATAATATCTTGATTTGGGAACTCCAAAGACACCGCAAATTATTCGATGAGAATCCCTGGCCTCGAGGCCGAGTTGAATATACACCCAATATTTGAGAATGTGATCGTCTTTAAGTTTAATTTCCTTAGTCATGTGTGGGGTTTAAGTTGATTCTAGATCTTTCAATCACTGCTAGTTAGACAAGATTACCATTTAACTTGTTTCAATTCCACAACACGTTTAATAATTATATTTATTTGTTGTTTGGTGATATTAGTAGATCCTTTTAACAAAGAAACTAGTAAATTTTTACACCAAAGCAGACGTGTTGAAATTAAACATACAAATAGATTTAATACCTAGGCAAGAACGCATGGGTTCACACAAGCCATATATTGGTTTGAAAACAAGTAAATTCTAACCATGTGAAATGATACATTCCCACATCATAAAATTTAATGCATTTTAAAAGCAGCATGGCATATATTTGCAGCTGCTTTTGTCTAGTATAGCAGCAGAAAATGAGAGTTCCACAACAAACAAAGGAAAAACAGAACAATTATCATATGTGTGGTTTTGTCTCTCAATACATACATATTTTGGCACAAAGGGGCAGAGGTGTGTGTGAAAGTGTCCAAGTGCAAGTACTTGTCACAACCGCTGGTTAGTGAAAAAGCAATTATATGTCACACAGTGTCACTTCATTAATTGGCATGGCAATGTTTGGTCCATTCATTAATTGCTATTTTTATTACTGAACCTGATACAATTTGAGTTTGACTCCGACCTTGTAGGGGTAAGGAATCGGTGCTACTACTCCCTCTCCGTCTCATATGTCGTTTAAGGTTGTGGCATAGAAACTAAGAAATGAAATTATTAGTACAAAATTTTGTAAAAAGAAAATTCATTCTTCCCAAGATGTGCTTCATTAATTGTGGTTGGTAAAGTTTTGAGTGGAAGTCTACATTTATGTTTGGGGGTATAATAGGACAAACATAACTTGTACTTTATAGTATTCCAAAAAGTCATCTATTATAGGACAAAACATTTTAGCTAGAAAGACATATAATATGGGAAGGTGGGAGTATTTGATAAGGAGATTCCTAACAATCTTATCCATGAACTATGATCTCGTTTTATTTTTATGATATATTATGGCAAGGATTTCTCAAGAATAATAACATCACTATTTTATCACTAATACATTGATATACTTTTTCGTATAAATATTTATAGTATATATTCTAGATTGCGTCAGGGCCTACTTCGAACGACGCCACTATGAGCACGGCTCTTGATCTTTTGCTCACGTGAAAGATCTTCTCTTTAGTCTCACAAGATCGATCCAACAAAGACGTTTTGGTTGAAGTTAATTACCAATGATTTGATGTCGATTGACCGAGGTCGAGAGCGGAGGTTGAAGCTGAAGTTCACTATAACGCACAATGGGAGTGTGCTACTTACAAAGACTCTAATGCTTAAGTTAATATATGATTAACTAAGGACAAAATTGCGTATGATTAACTAAGGAATTAAGAAGCCTCTCATATGAACTAAAATGGACAATTAATACCTAAAAAACAATATTGAGACTTGAAGTAAGATTGCCCCTAGAACCAACTTAAGGTTGCTCCAATTGTATGTTCTTTCTAACAATTGATCCGCATGTAGTATTATATAAGGTAATCACTCAAATCATCTTTCAACTAATAGAAATTAATTAAACCAACTCTTTATGAAAGAAAAAAGTGAAAATTGATTAGGGTAATTAATTTGTTTGACATGCATATGCTTGTAATATATATCAATATCAATGTACATGTGCTTGGACTTTATCGTTGTCATGCACACTTCGGAATAAGAATAGCTTGATACGCTATCTATCTATCAATGGGGAACCTTGAGAGACTAATTAATAGCCACAAGAATAATTCTCCCTCCCTTTATTTTTACTTTATTCCCTTTATTCTTGTGCATTATAAAATTTGAATTTGGTTTCTAATTGTATTTTGCGATGGTAAAGTGTGTTATAATATCCCTTATTTTATATTGGTTAAATGAAGTCCAATATAATTTTAAGATATGCACGTTAATCAATTATGTCCAGAAGTAGCATATATTATACTGATATTGAACGTTATGTATAATTTATCGAGATGGATATATTGTTATATTGCTTGGAAATTGCCACTAATAAACCTACTAGTAGGATAGGAGGATATTCGGCCTAATCACCAGAACAGAAGCATCTTATGAAGAAAGGGTATCAATTTCTTTGTAATATAAGCGAAATATATTATTACAAAAATAATATAGGCGTACTCCAACTAGTAGCAAAAATAATATAAGCGAACAACAGATATTAAAACAACCCAAAACACAGCCTTCTATGGGTATGTTAGAACGAGGGATGCAAAATCTTAAAACAAAGTACAACCCACAAAAATACATAAAAAAACCCAAAACAAAAATTTCACGTAAAGAAAGGAGGGTTAATTTGTAATTGTCTGGTTGTTATGGGGTTTTAAACCTCTTTTTTTTTTTTCAAAAAAGAAAAAATGACATATTGACCTAATTTTATCGGCTGACGCGCATATACTACAAGCTGTAATTCAAATTAGGAAGCTACTTTTTGATGAAATCTTGCAAGTTGTAGTACTACCTGGAATGAATATATTTCATACGTAACCTAAGAATTAACTTCATAAATAAATAGAAAAGTATTGTGTGGGTCCGAAAATGATAATAAGGTAAAGCAATGGAAACCTTCCTTGTTCGTCAATGACCAATTAAGTAGAGTATTCACACTAATTATGACTTCATAAAAACATGTTTCCTTTTTAAATTTCTATAATATAAATGGGTGAGGATATGTGTTAATATATGTTTTTTCTTGGGGATGGTAATTTTTTTCAGCTTAAATATCATTCTTTGTATAAAAAAAAGCTTAAATATCATTTTGGTCCATTTTAGTTCCTGCAATTTTTTTAAACAGCCATTGCAATTTATAAAAGTATTCAATTTAGTCTCTGCGATGATTTTAGAGCTGATGTATCACATTTTAATCATGCTGGCATTTGGAGACTTGGTCAATATGCCTAGGTGGACTACCTATGTGGATGAGAGGGGTTCAAAGGGTTGAAATCCCTAATAAGTTATGAGTTAGGGAAAAATAGAAGTTAATTTGGGCATACAAAAACCAGAGAAGCTGGAGGGAGAAGTCAAATTCTTGCTATTATTTTCTTCAGCTCTAAATGAGACACTCCTTCTAATGTAGGCACATCTTGAACCCCCCATCCACCCACATATGTTCTTCTACATATAACAACAACTACCTTACACTTGAAAAACAAGTGAGAAAAAATTCCTCCTGACTGAAACAAATCGAACAAGCAGTCTCATGAGCACGAACAATGTCACCTCTAGCAAGTAGGGGGTCTCTATTAGGAAGCCTACCAAGAAAAAGGTACGTACCACCCAAATACACAGACCTTGGACGATACCGATAGATGCCACATGGATTTCACAACATCTTTTAGAGCACCATCAATACCAGTTGCCCGAATCACCTACTGCAAGGAAAATGTAGCAAGATTTGACACTAAAGAAATGAGGCTTGCTAAATTTCGAGTTCCACCTGTCCACAATCAAAAGCTGGACAAAAACCACACAAAATGTTATATAAAAAAGCAAAATCATCTACCTCTGATTCATTAAGATCACCACTCCACTTGAAATCTCAACTCCATTGAGCACCCATTCTAATGCCCTACCAGTAATAGAATAATCCTCTGTAGAGAAATGTCAAACTGAGCAGGACAACTCTCTTTGAAAGGAATGCTACCCAACCATTTCGAAGACCAAAAGCTCAGAGAGTTACCATCCCCAACAACACAATTAATAACATCAACAAAAAAAAAATCAGCCCGTCTTCAAATCCTCACCCAAAACTACAATGTCTCTCTAATGAATATTTCCTACACCACTTCTCCCCTTCATTAGAAACCAATCTGGAGCATAAATCCCCATATTTGAAAATCAAAAGATCGCTTCAGTTATTAAATTAGTTAACTTTATATTATATAAAAGTTATTTAATATGATAAATATTTTTGATATGATAAAATATAATAATAAATATTTAAGACTTACATTTATTTAGTATGTGTATGTGTTCAGATAAACTTAGAAAAAGTTATTTCTTGTGATTCAAGACAACTAAAACATAAGCTATATGTATATATAATTATTCCTCATTACACTCATTTACAACAAGTAATATTTTAATCTTCTTTTTTACGATTTATAATCTAAAAAAAATAAAACCAGCAACTATAATATCATGAAAATTATACAAATGAAATATAAAATGATATGGACAAGTGTGTATAGGGGGTCTTGTCAAAAAAAAAGTGTGTATAGGGGGTAATAATATTTTATTATAATAAAAACCCACCCAAAAAAACAATGTAATTAAAACAAAGTCCACACAGCACATATTGGCTAAGAGAATCACAATATCACAAAGCTTAGCTGGCAACCCAATCATCAATTGCCAAAACATCAAAGCATTTACCAAAAAATATTGCCTATGTGGATTTAAAAACTCAGTCCACCTCCTTAAAGCCTCAATCATTGAACCTCTTTCTCATACACTACCTCATTTTTCTCTCTCTCTTAACAAAGTCTTTTCTCTATTCTCTATTCCCAACTATTTGGTATATAGTTGATTTTAGATCCTTTGGAGAAACAAAAAAACAATCTCTTACTTTGTTGTTTGTTCATACACACAAGAATTGGGTTTCTTCAAAGCTATCTATCTCATATATATCATTAAAAATATAAAGTTTTTGTTTGTTCAAGTCTAGGAAGGAGATTGAATAGAACCAAGGAGGGGGTTTTGAAATGGTTTTCATGTCTCGGATTTTGTTCACCCCAGAAGAAAAAATTGAGGAAGAAGGAGAGTGGGAGAAAGAGAGATAAGAAACAGAGGAATATATAGCCAACAAGCAGAAGTAGAGAAAAGATAATCAATCCATTTCATATTATTTTGATCTGCTTCTGCTGGTAATAATTAAATTCTTCACATATTGAATTTGTTTTCTCATGATATTGCCATCATAGTTGACTTGTTTAATTTCCTTGTTTAATTATTCACATAAACTTCTCTTCTTTTCTTACATTCAGCATCAATCTTTAGTATAAACTCAAAAGGAACAAGAACTTTATTCAAAATTGTTTTTTCCTATTTCCTTGATTGAAAACACTCAACAAAAAGTGTTTTTTTTCATGTGACAAGCATTTACTATTAGTCTTGTGAAAATTAAAATCATGTATCTATTGAAGCATATACCTGAAAAACTTGTGCTTCGTTTTTCAGTATTCGTACACCTGAATACCTGAGAGAGATACGTTAGTTAATAAGGTTCAAGATCATGGTTAATACTATATATTAACCACGTTTTTTAGGATAGGCTTTAATACCATCTTAGAATGTGGTTTGGGCCTAACTCAACCCTAAGGTGAGGATTACCTCACACTTATAAACTTCTTTGATACCATATCTCTAGTCAATGTGAGACTTGGGTTTTTCCCAATAATAACCAAGTCGTTTCAGGTGTCCACTTTCTAGGTGTACAAATAACATTGTTTTCTACTTTCCTCTGTATGACTCGAATCCACAATTATGTTGATGTAGATGAAACTTTTTACCAACTGAGCTGCACTTAGTTGTCACGTTGTTAAGCTTTTAGTTGTATTTGATGTTAACATGTTTGTTATTGATTATTTCTTAACAGGGTGGTTGAAAATGTCAGCAACAATGATAAGTGATCCAATGGCAATATCAGCACAAGAAACTCAACCAACAACAACTAGTATCCTAGTTGCACAAAATGAAGTTGAATTTGCAATATGTGATTGTTGTGGACTAACAGAAGAGTGCACACCAGCATACATAGAAAGAATCAGAGAAAGATATCAAGGAAAATGGGTTTGTGGATTATGTGCTGAAGCTGTTGAAGATGAAATTATAAGGTCTAAAAGACTTGTTAGCACAGAAGAAGCAATGACAAAACATATGAATTTTTGTAAAAAATTCAACACTTCAGGTCCTCCTCCTAATCCTGCAGTTCATTTGATATCAGCTATGAGACAAATTTTAAGGAAGAGTTTGGATTCTCCTAGAGTAAGGTCTACACCAAGTAGTCCAATTAATACTACTAGAAGAGAAATTCATGGTTCTGGACTTGCTAGGTCTGAAAGCTGCTTCTCTTCTTTGTCTGGTACTTGAAGATATGAAATTGGAATAGAACATCAAAAGGTTTTAACGAGACTGTTTCCGTTAAAAAAAATGGGAATAGAACAACAAGAAGTGAGAAAGGGAGAAACTATGTTGTTTTTTGGTTGGCTAAAAATGGAAAGGGGGTGAACAGAAATAAATATGCTTCAAATTAGATGCTCAATTGTAGTTATTATTATGCATTACAAAACTTTTAATTTGTTGTTAGAAGTTTGGACATAATTTGCTCAAAAAATTTTGCTTCTCTCATATATGTTTTTACCTTGTTTTTTTTTCTATTCCATTCCATTCAATTGTTTGAAAAATGAAAACTAAATTGGTAATAATTGAAGACAGGGTTTGCAAGTTGGTGCAG
This sequence comes from Astragalus glycyphyllos, assembly GCA_963573325.1. Taxonomy (NCBI): domain Eukaryota; kingdom Viridiplantae; phylum Streptophyta; class Magnoliopsida; order Fabales; family Fabaceae; genus Astragalus; species Astragalus glycyphyllos. The sequence goes on from OY754307.1 coordinate 116,201,266, forward strand.
CTGAAAAAAAAAATTGGACAATGTTTCCCCTTTTGTCATCATGGTATTCAACCACTCTTGTCTTATTTGTACTCAAATTAATTAAATTGGGACTGCACTTGCAATAAACAAAATATTTTTTATAGGCAAATGTTAGTTATTTTTAATGGAAAGTAAACTATAAAGGAGCATAAAAAGTCTTACAAGTATTTTAATACATAGCAGTGGATCCAAAAAACAGACACAAAAAACCTAGGAAACTACTTTGAAATGCACAAAAACGCCTCCGCCCACCACTCATATAGAGGTAGGCACCAACTCCACTTCTTGTCAAGAACTGTCTCCAAAGACGAAACTCTGATCCTCTCGAGTAATCAAACACTGTCTATTAGCGTGTCTGCGAAAATATAATTGCTCCGCTCCTTCCAGAGGACCAGATAAGTTCCCTACCTTAAGGCCGACTGAAACACAAAGGCGCACTTTGTGTAGAATAAAAGTCACCTAAAGTGGGTAGAAACCGGTTAAGATTGTTTTGAAGTGAATAAAAGAATATATATAGACATCAATAATTGAGTTCTTCAACCCAACTTGCTTAAAAAACTAATCATTGGTGCTGTATAAAATTGACTAATTAATCAACTTTTGGAATCTTCAGTATATTGGACAAATGATGCTTCTCACATTTGTTTTAAGTTGAGTCAGCTACACATTTCAATGTAACACTGTCTTATTGTTTTATCAATGATTATATAAGACACACAAAAATATACATAACATGGGAGGTTGGAAGTTTTGGAACAATAATGGATGTCTGTAATGTTTATAAACCAGATTCTGTGTGCTGAGTTTCCCATAAAATATTCACTCTTGGAGTGATATATTCTTACTATACAGATGGACAATCTCACGGGTGGATACAACTATTCATTTCATATACTAGTCGGATTAGTTAAACAACTTCATTATCTATAGGATAATGATAAGTGTTTATAATCAAAGTGAAAATATAGTCAAACTAAGCTATTTTACCACGTATGATAGAAAAATTATCAAAACAAATTGAAATATTTTATACATGTAATGGTCTTGACCTGCTTCCTCGAGCTCTATGAGCTCGTCCGTCGAGCTCTGGCCAATATTGAGCCAACCTCCATAATGATGGTCAATGATTCAAGCTCTTCCCCTCATGTACCAAGTCGGATCAAAAGACAATGTGAACATCGATAAATCCTATGTCTAGAGTTTGAGCGATGCATGGTTCCCTGCATGGGCTAGCTCGGAATCGAGCTCCCTAGCTCCAAGAAGGGTTGATGAAGTGTCAACCCTTTTCACATCTTTGTAGGAAGCAGACACCAACCGGCATTTCACCACAAAGTCCATGTGTACTGCTTCTGAAAAATTAGGCACGATCTCCTACTATCGTGGAGAGATCCTGGTTCAGCTCAATCGCAACACTACTACTACTACTACAAATATGTGGCTTAATCCCTCAGGTTTGATCACATTACTTTTACCCTATCTTGCACTTGCTCTCTCCTCTGAATCTTTAACCCTAACTGACTTGGCCATCGAAGTGACTTTTGTAAGCGCACACCCTGTTTCGTTGGAGTTTGAAGGTGTTTTCTACCACAGAGAAGATTCATTGTACTAATTTCGCAATTAACCACACACATGTCATAAGTTATTTTATAATTTCTTCCAAACACTCTACATTGCTTATGACGGTAAATAATTAAGCTCAAATAAAGTGTTTAATAGCTAATCCAAGTGAGATTCGAATTTTGGGAACCCTTTTATTCCCCTTCATATTAAGGGTAAAAGCAACCAAAAGAGGAGTGTAGTGAGTGAGGCAAAATAAATAAAAAATACCCAATTGGATTATATATAGCTAAATGCAGGAAGTTGAGGAGATATCAAATTTGGGAATCCAAATCCACTAAGACGTACTTGCCAATATATGCCATGTATCACAAAATTATTCAACTTTTATTTTATGGCAGCACATCTGAATTGGATATATTCTCTAAATATATATAATTGGTAACACACGCTGTAAATAGAAATGTGACATGGCAACTAATGAAAGTAAATGGGTATAACTAATAGTTGTACAAAGAGCCAAGAGGGGCCATGATTATGCCTTGGGTAGTTGAAGGGTTCTTATCTTTCTATGATTTTCTTGAGAATTCAGATGCTTCCTTGAGATCTTTCTGGCACCACACACTAGCATGATGACAACTAAGTTTGTTTGTGGCTAGCTCAAAAATTAATGCAAGAGAGAATTGGTGTGTTGTGATTCTATAATAAGATGAACCAACAAGACTCTCATCTTGGGTGTGACAAAAACTCTGTTAGAATGAGAGAATCACATAGATCGGAAAAGTCGGATGAATATATAAATGGTTATTCAAATTCCTCGTTGTAAATTAGTTACAGGCAAATCTGATGGATATTGCGCATCAATAAAACAGTAAAAAATAAAGATGGAACATTCTGGAATTCAAGGATATGCACATGTTTCAGGTGGATTTTGGCTTCTTCTCAAGATGATCAAAATGACCAAATTGTTCAATGAGCAAATCGTGTCTCCTACTATAACTTGTTTACATTTGCTAAAGAAGAAAACAGTAGCTTCTAGAAGTCTAAACTTTGAAGGTTTCCCATTAATATTAATTAATTAGTTATATAAGAAAAAAATCATATGCCGGTAGTATATTCCTAGGTAATAATTATTTGAAAATAATAAATACTAGCTAGTAGACTACAATAATAAAAAAATATGACCAAATAATATAATAATAATAATAATAATAATAGAAATTTATTATTTTAATATCTCTTAAACATTTAATTAATCATACTTACAAAACAACAATGATTATCCAAGAGCACTTGGCTAAGATGATAGGGGCACCCAGCTTAACCAAAGTCCTCAGTTCGAATTTAGACTTGGGCATTCAGCAGTGTTAAATCTTTTGAAGAGAGAACTTTGTCGTCGCCCATTAGAGTCCTACCCAGCTCGAGGAATTAGTCTCTGTAACTACGCGCATAAGATATTTAATTTTTACCAAAAAGAACAACAATGATTATTCAATACTTGCTCATTTTCTACACACGCATCACTTATCATCTCTTATAGGCACATCTTGCACTTTCTTGGTTCTCTAATGAGCAAATGAGTTCCTTCATGCAAAAGTTTGGATTTGGTGTGGTTTAGGGTCCGTTTGGATAAACTTATTTTTGAGCTTATGAAAAACAACTTATGGATATAAGTAACTTTTTATGTTAATTCATAAGTTCTTACTAACAAAAGTTATATTTCCAAAAATTGTTTTTTCATAAACTACCTTAACAAGCTTATGAATATTACATAAAATTATAAAAGTTCATTTATTTGCATAAATTGTTCTTCGTTATAAGCTCAAAATATATTCTATCCTAACAGTACCTTACTTACCAAGACAAACGTACTTTTAGCAAGAAATTGCTACTTCTCAAGAAGTCAAAACTAAAAAACTAAAAAAGTAATAGCTAATTGCATAAAAAAAATTAGTATTCTGCTTCCATTTTATGATCTAAAAAGGATATATTTTTTTTATGAAAACACATATTTTGCATTCACAAAGTCAGTAATTCGACACCATCTGATCTTTTAATTTCAAGTGTTTCTCAAGTATGTTTAAACCTGATTAACCAACCTAATATTAAATTGGAGTTGTCCAATTAATATCTGATGATGACTATTGGGAAAAACCGAAGTCTCACATTGATTAGAGATATGGTCTCAAAAGACTTTATAAGTGGGAGACAACCCTCATCTTACAAGTCAGTTTTTGTGATATTAAGTTAGGCCTAAACCATATTCTAAGAGCGACACATTCCTAACATTGTGAATGTAAAAATCCCTAACGATAGACAGTCCAATTTCATTTTAACTGCCATAATTTTGGGATTTAAATTAACCCTAATAGTAATTGTGTGATTGTGCAACTCAAAATTTGACCGCTCACTATTAAACTTTGTTAAATTACATACAAAGTCAAACTCGAACTATGGACGGTGTGATCTCGATCAAATGGTGTAAAATCTCTGTCTGCATTAAGCGTGTGATCTAGCAAATCCAAAACTCCTAATACTTATGATAAAATTGTGGAGCAAAGTCATTAAACTTTCCTACTTTCACATGTCACTTGGTTGTCTTAAGTTAGAGTTGAGAAATTACTAGACATTGATTCTAGACACCAATATAGGTGTGTTACTTTTATCAATCTTGAAAAAATGTTGAACAAGTTAAACAAGATACATGAATAGATGTTCTTGACAGCTAGGATGATAGCTAATATAGTATCAAAAAATTGACTGACTATTTCATTGAAAAGTGGTAGTATTTTTCCCACCTTAGCCACCTCTAACAAACGTACAAACCCTCTCCCATCATTTTGTACTATAGTATATTTTTGATATTTTTTCCTTCCTTCCTGGAAAAGTAGGTTAGCTAATTATCGAATAAAATATGGGATCTTATGTAATGCAGACTTCATTGATGATGATTAGGGTAAGAATTAAATATAATTAGCGGATTAAAATATAGCAACGTTATAACCATTAATTTCTTTGTCAAATGTCAGAGTCATTTGATTATGCATGGTTTAAAAAATACTAGTATTAAAACCAATGGGACCATGATAATTTTTGCCGTGATTGAAGGTTTGTTAACCAGTATTTTTCTGACCAGACTTAGGCCTGCGGTTATGTAATTGCTAAGGAATCTAATTTACCCCAGCTAGAATGTGCAGACAACATGTTTAGCATTTAATAATGGACTCAACTTTAAGATATTTTTTTTCTAAATCAGGTATGATCTGCATGCAACTCCAGAGACTAATCTCTCGAGTTGGGTAGGATCACAATGGATAGCAAAGTTGTCCCTCAAGAGTTCTAATGTTGCATTCCTAAGGTTGGATTTGAACCCGGACCATCTAATCCAAGCACTCACTCTTGGGTGGTGAATTGATATTTGTACGATAAGTTTAAGAGTTATTTTGTTGTTCAAAAAGTTTAAATAATTTGAAATTAAATTTATGTACTTTGAGTTATCTTTACTTTAGTTATTGTTAACAGTGATTTTTGGTTCAAAATCAGAATAAAGAAAAATTCTTAGATAAAACAATTTAGAAACTTTGTGTACATATTTATTTTTACTCCTTAAGTTTAAAAACATTGTTTTGAGCTTTGTTTCATAACGTGAATCTTATTTCATATCTCCCTTCTTTGTAATTCTACAGATACCTTTCAGATGACAACAATTTATCCAATTAAACACCAAATTGTGTGATTTGTCGAGTAATTTTGAGTATAGTTTAATTTATTTTGTAATAATTATTGTTCAGCAATCAGCCTATTTGTGCAGAAAATGAGAAAATGGGAAAGGAAATGAAAAAGATATATTTTGTAGCAGAAAAAGGAATTTTAACAACTATATTTAAAGTGGAAATCACGGTATTTTTTGGACTTAGAAAATACAATACAAAGAATGCAACTAGAAGTTGGTATAAGCAATAAGGGGGTGTGTAATCTGCACCCTTCACTTTACATAACCCAAGTGCTCATACATGTGACTGTGGCCCATACAAATGAACAGGATTAGCAAGGGTAGGCTTGTTCTGTTCTTCTGGCCAATCTTTGGGCTATCTATCATGGGCTTAGTTTGGCTTCAGGTGGTGAGGCTATCATAAAAGGCCCAGTCTTTTTTGACCAAAAAAAAGGTCCAGTCTTTTCCCATATCCCCTCCTACTTACCCACCACACACCTCTTAACTCCAAATATTTCAAAAAGGGTTTTTTCTTTTGTACCCCCACCCATTTGACAATATACCCCCACGAAAAAGTGAAATCCGAAAATACTCTTATAAAAAAATTTGGCTTAAATACAGTTTTGGTCTCCCAAGTTTCACCAACTCACGATTTTGATCCCCCAGGTTTTAATTTAACGAATTTGATCCCCCAAGTTTCCCAATTTGTAAAATCAGGGTCCCCCACTAATCTGGTCAAAATTGATGCTGACAATTTTGGTCCCCAAGTTTCACCAAATCACGAATTTGATCCCCCAAGTTTTCCAATTTGTAAAATCAGAGATAGTTTAAGTTTTTTTTTTTAATTTCTAATTTCTTAAATATAATATAAGTATATATATATATATATATATATATATATATATATATATAAACAACATGTTAAAATAAAAATAACAATTTTTAATATAAAAAAGCCACTTTGGCATGCCAGCGTGGCTGCCACGTAGTTTAAGTGGCGGACATATCAGCATCAATTTTGACCAGATTAGTGGGGGACCCTGATTTTGCAAATTGGGAAATTTGGGGGATCAAATTCGTTAAATTAAAACTTAGGGGATCAAAATCGTGAGTTGGTGAAACTTGGGGGACCAAAACTGTATTTAAGCCAAAAAATTTCGCTCGGATTTATCTCCCATGGAGATAAATCCGATTTGTATTTTTACAAATCGGATTTACCCTCATGGGAGATAAATCCGATTTGCATTTTGTGTGGGTGGGATCGCATCGGATTTATCTCCCATGGGGTAAATCCGATTTGTAAATCTGATTTGTTATTTTACAAATCGGATTTACCCTCATGGGAGATAAATCCGTACAAATCGGATTTACCCCCATGAGAGATAAATCCGAGCGAAAAATTTTAAATGGGGGGTATTTTGGGGTTTCACATTTATGTGGGGGTATGGGGGGAAGAGGTGGGAGTACAAATAAAAACCCTTCAAAAATATCCGTAAGTAGAGGACGTGTCTACGTGAGATTCGGTTTAGGCCAACAGAATATATTCAGCTGAGACCAACCGAATATATTCGGCTAAGGCCAACCGAGTAAACGAAAACTTCATATGCTGAGGTTACAGAGGGAACTGACAATGGAGATGGGAATAATGATAATAAAGGAGATAAATCTACTATGACTGGTGAACCCATAGAAACAAGTAACCTCCATTTCTTTCTATACGATCACTCCAAAGAATTCACTGGCTAGTCTAGCGTTGTCCTTGAACAGTAATCTCCTTGAGTTTTACTCCATTGAAAGTGGTGAAGCTAAAAAGACACTTGCTATTGATCTTCAAGGACATCGTCCTTGAACAGTAATCTCCTTGAGTTTCAATTGAACCAATAAGTTTGTTTAAACTAGGATTGATTTAGTAATTTGTGAGTTAATTCTAGGAATTTGGTAATAAGGGAAATTGTTTGAACGGTTTGGAGATTTGAGGGAGAAGACAATGGTAATGAAGAGCGAAAACAGATGTGGCCACTTTTCTACCATTTCGTTGAGGTCTCCCGAAAATTTTCGGTTGAAGTTAACCGAATAGTGTAAAAGAGGGATGTGTTTCAAAATAAATACTCGTTCGAGTGTGCCTAACTGAAAGTATTCGGCTGACCCTAACCGAATCGTTAAAAATTTCAAAAAAAAAACCCACGAGTGCGCCTCATTAATGGCATATTGGTCATTTCGAAGGGTTTGGGGGTGTGGGGTGAGTAGGAGGGGTTGTGGGAAAAGCCAAACCCATCATAAAATCATCATGGAGTCAGATTTAGGCATTTAGCAATTGCAATCTCCCTGCTGAATTTAAATGACATAGAACTACATCATTTGGCTCGTTTTGTGAAAGGCATTATGATGATAATTTATTGGGTTGCCGACATTAGATAGAAAGCATGTTTTCAGGGAAGCTACCAACTAGCAGACATCCTAACTAAAGAAGACACATAGGCTTTTTGATGTAATCATTCCGCTCCGACGTCTGCCTTGGACCTCTCCATGCTCGTCCAAGTCTTCGACGTCAAGACTCGCACACCACTATGTCGCCTCCGTCCCCACTCTCGCCCTATCTGCTTTGTCCACCACCCTCACTTTTACAAACTCTACCTCATCTCCGCTGGTGACGATGCTCTTGTCAAGTACTGGGATCTTGCCGAGGAGACTCCGATGATTTGCAATGCCACAAGGATTACGTTATGTGCGGTGATTCCTCTACTATGGAGTTGTTTTCAGTACTGGGGGAGCAGAGAATTAAGGGATGAATTGGAAATCGAAGCATTAATTAATGTAAAACAAAAACACACGTGTCAAGTATTGGTCGGATAGCATATAAGTTTTGTCCATTTTTTTATTACATGAAATTTAGGATGAGTGGATGCAATATAGTCGAGGTCAAGAAAATTTTTGTTCTTTAAATGCTTAGAAAGTGAATTATAATTAACGTGTCCTAAAAGACATAAACCCACACATTATACAAGTCATATCATGCTCGCACCAACCCTTGTTAAAAAAATACTAATGTCTTGGTAAATATTTATGGTAAAATTTCACTTTTAACGAGAAAAAAAAGAGAAATCAGGATGGCTCAAACTTGTGTAACAAAAAAAAAAGAGTAAAGACGTATTTTAATCCCTGACAATTTTCAACAGGACAAATTGATCTCTGACAATGTAATGGGACAAATTTATCCTCGTTTTGAAAACAACGGGAGACAATTTATGCAAAAAAATAGTCGGGGACCAATTTATCTTATTAAGAAATTGTGAGGGACTAAAATGAGTCTTTACTCAAAAAGGAATTAGATTTTGTTCGTCTAGTAGAAGAAGAAAAAACAGGAAAATCAACGTGCTAAGCGTGGCTTCAATCCTGTTCAAAGAAAAAGCGTGGCTTGAATCCAAACCAAATCAAGTTATCGTTGTAGACTTGTAATCTGAACAAGTTCTTCTCCGTAGAACTGGAAATTCAACAACTGAAAATACCCGATTCAAGGTATCATTCCAAGTGTAAAGTGCCACCAAACCGTAGAGAGGAACATCGAAAACCCTAAACCGGTACCTTTCTCAAACCCCACTTCTCTTCTTATTCAAATCATCACGTAAGTTTCAATCTCCCTTAATTTTCACTCCAATTATTCGGAATTCAAAATTTCCCCCATGAAATTCCGCTTCAATTTTTCTCAGTTCTAAGTCTAGGGTTTCGTTTCTCTTTTCTAGAAACCGAAATTCTAGACGATTAGGTTTTCAAGTAATCAGGAGCTGAAACTCAGAGAGATTAGAAATGAAGGCGCTGAATGGTTTATTCGGTGCAAAACGCAGAAAGTTTCATGGTGTTTTCAATGGTTTATGTGCTATGGTTGTGTTTTTCTTCTTTTACGATAGGGAAGATATAATTCGTAATCCGCTTCTTAGACAATCTGCATATTTGGTAAATCATCATGGTTTGCCTCAAAATTCAGTTTTGGGAAATGGGGTTTCGGTTATTCACCGTAGAATGATTGAGATTAGTGCCAACACTTCAAGTGTAGCTGGAGAGGCTCATGATGAAGATTTGAATGTGAATAGGCCTGGATTGTGTATTGGATTGCTAGAACATAATGGTTATGCTAGTCCCTGTGAATTGTTAAAGGCAAATCCTCAGTGCACTTCTGAGGGGTACATTGATTACTTGAGGTTCTTCTATTGTAAATGTCAAAGTTTTAGTGTGCTTGGTTATCTAATATTGGGTGTGTGGCTTGCTGCTTTGTTTTATCTCTTGGGAAACACTGCAGCAGATTATTTTTGTCCTTCTCTTGAGCATCTCTCAAGGCTCTTGAAATTGCCTCCAACTGTAGCTGGAGTTGTGTTGCTTCCACTTGGGAATGGGGCGCCTGATGTATTTGCTAGTATAGCTTCGTTTGTAGGTACTGACACCGGTGAGGTAGGTCTTAACAGCGTGTTAGGCGGGGCTTTGTTCGTTACCACAGTTGTTGTTGGAACTGTTTCTATATGTGTTGCAGAGAGGGAGATTCAAGTTGATCGAAAATGCTTTATAAGGGATGTGAGTTTCTTTCTTGTTACTCTTTTTTCATTGCTTTTGATTTTGGTAGTTGGCAAGGTTAGTGTTGGGGCAGCCGTTGCTTTTGTATCGATTTATGTTGTTTATGCATTCATTGTTGCTGCCAATGAGGTATTACGGAAACATGCACAGAGGTTGAAATTGGATTCTGTGACACCATTGCTTCCTGTCCAAGGAAGTGTGTTCTCTTTAGGTTCTGAAGAGGATATTTCTGTATATAGCTCTTTGCTTGACTTAGACACTGAGAGTAGTCCTCCGCGACTCCCTCCGTCGTTGCCACAGTGGATGTGGTCTTCAAATGTGGCAATATATTCAAACCAGACAAGTAAGATGAATCTTTCAGATGATGAAAGGCCTCCTTGGGGATGGAGTGATGGATCCACGGAAAACAACAGGTCGTCATTCTCTGTCTCAAAGCTTTTTTTAGTGATGGAGATGCCACTGGCAATTCCTAGACGGGTAACAATTCCAATGGTCAACGAGGAAATGTGGTCAAAGCCGTATGGTGTGGCCAGTGCTTCATTAGCTCCCATTCTCCTGGCCTTTTTGTGGAGTACCCAAGATACTGTGGGTTATAAAAGCATTATACTTGCTTATTGTTTTGGTGTTTCTATTGGAGGCATACTTGGTGTTCTTGCATATAAACACACAGTTTCTGATCATCCACCGACTCAGTATTTGATTCCCTGGGTTGTTGGAGGATTTGTTATGAGCATAGTGTGGTTCTACATAATAGCAAATGAGCTGGTGGCTCTGTTAGTAGCATTTGGTCTAATTTTCGGAATCAATCCATCCATTTTGGGATTGACTGTATTAGCATGGGGAAATTCAATGGGAGATTTGATGTCAAATGTTGCATTGGCATTAGATGGAGAAGATGGAGTTCAGATTGCTTTATCTGGATGCTATGCAGGTCCAATGTTCAACACACTTGTTGGTTTGGGGATCTCGCTGCTGCTCGGTGCATGGGCAAAGAAACCTTCTCTGTACGTGGTACCGAAAGATGGTAGCTTATTTTACACGGTGGCGTTTCTGATCACAGGACTGCTATGGGCACTTGTGGTTTTACCCCGCAACAACATGCATCCTAGTAGAGTTTTAGGTTTGGGTCTCATCACCCTTTATCTGATATTTCTTTCTTTCAGAGTGTGTACTTCTATGGGGTTAATAACATTGGCTGGTTTAAGCTAGACTTTTTCACAATTAATCTACGTTGTAATCATAATGAGCCTGGTTTCTACATTTCTTTGATCCATGTGCTGTAATTTCTGTTGTGTAGATAGCAGATATAGAGGACAACTGAATAATCCACATAGCATCAGTGAGTTACTGGCTTAGTGCTCCTGCTTTAGATCACATTGTTGTTTTTGTATATTCAAAAGTCATGTACTCATCCGTCAGGTTAAACAAAAGATTGCCTCTTTACCTCTGAAGCACAGACACCTCTTCCGAATGCCGTGTTCGGGTGTTCGACACGATAACACTTATCGTGTCGAACACCAACACCGATACCGATTCTTCAATTACTTGTATTTTTCAAAAAATTAAAAATAAAACCGGTGTCTGAGTGTCCGTGTCGGTGTCGGGTCTGTGTCGGTGTTTCATAGCTCTTTACACGTTCTACAAAAATACTGAACGGTTGATTAAAATATGCAATCAAAATATGTTAGGTCCAATGCGTAAAAACGGTAGATGAGTTGATTGGCATTTTACTGCTAGTCCATGTTAGAGCTGTTGAATCCAATACTGAACTCGGATCCAATGACTCTACAACGATTGCACTGTGTGTGTTTTCGAATCCATTTGTATGTAAATCTACCTATAATTAATGCTAGTTGAGAACTTATGCCTTGTTTGAATCGATAATTCAGTGAATGGAAAGAAAACAAAAGAAAGAAAATGAGTAGAAAAGATCATTTGTTTATCGAAGAAAAAAAGAAAGATTATTTGTTGGTATTGTTTGTAGGAGTGAAAGTGGAAGGAAAGAAAGACAACTTTTTCTTTCATTGTTTATATTTTTGGGTGTAATTTCTTTATTTGATTGAATAGAAATGAGAGGAAATAATAACGTTTATATAGTTAAAGAAAACACTGTTTATCGTGGTATGATATCTCGACTTGAAGTAATAAAAAAGGTGGCTTTTTTGAATTGCTTTTTTTATTCACCTTCCTATTTTTTTAATGACAAATATATTGATGAGAGCATAGCATTAGAGATACTCCAGCCCAACTAGACAAATAGTAAGCAAAATTAGGCTAGAATGTGGACAATCCAACACTACAAAAGCAGCATGCCTCAATCTAAACATACAAAAAAATCAACTTGGACTAGAACCTACCCAAACAACAAATAACCGATGGGATCAATATGCCACTCATAATATAAATAGGGAGGGGACTTGCCCCCTACCAAGAACCATTGTCACGACAAGGACCTAATTTGATCAAGGGCACACTCTAGATTGACAACCTTCTCCGAAAAGATGATATCATTCTAAAAATCCCAAATAATCCATGAAGTCGTGTGACAAACAAGGGTCAGACCTTTTGGCAACACGAGTTCCTTGCCAAGTCACTGAAGAAAGAGGATAGTGTGAAAGATGGAGGGGCATAGCAAACTCCCATCCTAGCCGAGCAACAACCATATGAGGACTCTTTTCACTTTTAGTCTTTCTTTTTGTTATATATTCAAGGTCGTCTATGAGGGTGTGCAAGGCGTGCTACTGCACATGAACCAACCCAATACCATTTTTTCAGGGCCTCTAGAAAAATAGTATATTTATTTAATAAAAATATAATTATTTGAAGTTGTATTGAGATGTTTTTATAATTTAAATAAAGTAATTTGAGTTTTTGGTGATTCATTTGATAAAAATTTAATTATGGACCTAATTTTTGGTGATTCATTTAATAAAAATATAATTAGTGGCCAAATTTTTAAGATTTGAAAATAACTTCCAAATTTTTTGAGACAGTGTGTATATATTAGGATATTCATGTCAAGGAAAGAAACTCATGAAAGGGTGTGTATTGAAAGGTGGAACACTTCCAAATTGTTTGGAACCGTGGAAGGGTGGGTGTGTATTTCCATTGTTTCATGAAGTGTTCCAAACAATAAGGTGAAATAATTTGAGTTTCTTTCCTTTCACTTTCCTTTGCAAGTGTTCCAAACAATGGAAATACACCCTTCCCCGGTTCCACCTTATTTCCCTCCACTTCGTTTTTTCTTTATCTTTTTTCAGAACCAAACAGTGTTAGTACAGCACAACCTTTGTGCGCATGTTACAGTGCCTTCAACCAGAAGTGCTGCTATCCTGCGCCAAGACAACCATTTTTTTCATTTCTCGAACGGTCTTGTCACATTGCTTATTTCAGCAACCTCGAAACTGCAGAGAATCTCTGACGATTTCATCTTAAAATAACAAATTTACCCTTTAATAATTCTCCATTTGACCATCTGTCTCGTTAGATTTTCCAAGGCTTCTTTTGGCAAAACAAATCTTAAAACTCTTTCTTTTCCAGTTTCCACTTTCCTGCGTGACACTCTCACGTGTGCCATGCCATTTTCATCTCTCGTACTTTCCTCTGTTTCTCTCTCTACCTACGCAATAAAGTTAGTTCATTTTTTCAGTTTCTATACTTTGCTGTAGAAATTAGAAATGGAGGATGGTGGGTGTAACTTTTCTTGAGTGTCCTTAACATCATCAACAACTTCGATGGAGCAACAAATGATGAGTCCCAAATCGCCATTGCCAGGGCTTGTGGATTTTCATGGGAAGCGGAAGCAAATGGTTAAGATTCAGATTTTGGAGAGAGAAATCAATTTGCTTCAGGTATGTCTCACTCTGAGTTTAATTTATATATATATATATTTTTGGCAAGGATTTAGAATATTGAGTAATTCATTTATCAACGATTACTAAATTTTTCGGTATCCATTATACAACAATTCAATAGATAGTAGTACACACTAACCATAAATTAGCACTTGTGTGGTGACTAGGCAGATAAATGAAAACGCCATTTAATACATACTAACTACAATTTAGTATTAGCATGGTTACCAAATTTTTTCATTGCAGGAGAAATGCCTATTATACCTATTTAGTAATAATTATTAAACAATTGTTTAGTACAAGTCAGACCGTTAGACCTTCTGCTTGAGGTCCTCTTGTTGTTTACTACCTAATTTCTTTGTGAAAAGCTACCACTATATATATATTGAGCAAATTAAACCAATTTTTAATGTTTCATACTTTCATGTATATTATTACTCCTAGGAAGAGTTAAAATCACTGGAAGGCCTCCATCCTGCTTCTAGATGTTGCAAAGAGTAAGGCTCCCTTCTATAAATCTAAATTAAATTAAATTAAATCAGTTAATTCAATTCAATTTATAGTTATTCACTTGTTAATCAACTGTTAAACCAAATTAAATACAATTTTGAACTACTTATCAAAAATAAAAATACAATTTTGAACTGGGTAACAAAATTTGGACATACAAATATCGTTTATGTACTATACTCATAAATAGTCAATCAATTTTCATGCTAATTCTAATGCAACGTTTTCTTTAACAGGCTTGATACCTTCGTAGACTCGGTTTCAGATCCCTTCACATTAACGTATGAATCTCCAACTTTTCTATCAACTTTAGATTAAAATTAATAATAATTTGTATTTGCAAAGTCCTAAATAAAAATTTACCACTGCACTGCATGATACAGAGGAAAACACAACATCTCTAAATCGCATCAATTCTGGAAGCATATCAGGTACTAGATTTTTATATAATAAATCAATAACCTTTTTATTTTGATATATTGCTTTCAATTGTTTATTTTTCTTTTACAACCTAATAACCTACTAAATAACTAACTAATAATGAGGACGTTAATTTTTCTTTTTTGTTATCAGTTTTCCATGGATATGTTGTTGCTCCTGTAGTTGCTTGTTTCAAAGGAAAATGGCAAAAGGTTGTTGTTTTTGTTCGTGCTGTTCATCATCAAAATCAAAATTTTCTGGCACCAGCTGCTTTCAAGCGTATACCTAAACTGTCCAAAAATGTTGCAAAGTTCTGAAGTTCTTGAACTTACTCGGTTTTCAATTTGATGTGAGCCCATGTTTTAATTGTGTGAACTATTGTGCATAGATGATATTATCAATGACTGAAAAATATCATAAGCTTAAGTATTAAACACCAAAAAATAATTTTCGTCTTGATCAACAAATGGTCATATTTTCTTTCTTTTATTGTCAAAAAAAAAAACAATTGGATATATTTTAGTTGACCATTATAGATCTTTTACTATCTTGATTCAAGCTTTATAGCCCAAATTTCATGTATACCGATTAGGTTTTTAAATCACCAGATTGATTGGCCCAATATCGAATATCATTTGGCGCACGCAAAATTCAACTCGGTCTCATAAGAACCAATACCGATTGGTTGTTATGGTTTGGGCCTTGCCCAGTTCAATGAAAATCATGCAATTTGGACAAAAAAACTCGGTCTCATAAAAGCCAAATAACCAACTTCTCACTATTGAGTAACATCCAATTCGAGTAACTATTTAGAAGTCATACAACTCTCTCTCTCTCTCTCTCTAAAGAGGGGAGAAGACCCATCTCAGCTAGATGGAGAAGTGACTAATTCAAAAACTTTGTTTCTAAAATTCAAAATCATTAGTTTATAATTTCTCTTCTTGAAAGTGTGTTTGGATCAGAAAATTAGAAAATCCAATCACTTGAATTTCTTTGTTTTTTCTTTTAAAAAATTCTATTTGAATAGAGTAATTAATTATCTCTATATTTTAAAAATTGACTAAGGTAATTAAATAAAGGTTATGAATGTTCATAAAGTTAGGTTGGTAGCCAAAGACTAAATTAAAATGGAAGGAGTAGTCTTCTTTGATACATTTTGCCAAGTTTCCAACTCATTATTGCTCGAGTCCTATTGTCCATGGGCAATTAGACGTCAACAATGCATTTTTGCATGGTGACCTGCATGAAGTCTATAAGGCCCCTCCCTGTATATTCCCTATCACTCTTAAGTCTCGAGTATGTAAGTTACATAAATCTCTTTATGGTCTCAAGTAAGAAAATAGACAGTGGCATTCTAAACTCTCTTCCGGCCGTGGCCTTGATCTTTATTGGCTCAATTCTTGGCTGCCTATTCTCTATTTGCAAAGTCTTCATGCCCTTCATTCCCAACTTTACTTGTATATGTCGATGACACTGTGCTGGCAAGCGATTCTCTTCCTAAGATTCAGTTTGTCAAATCTTATTTGGATTAGAAATTTTTCATTAAAGACCTTAGTTAGTTGAAGTTTTTACTAGGGCTAAGGGTTGCCAAATCCAAATCACGTATCCTATTGAAGACCTTATCTAGTTTGTAGTTTTAGTTGTTCTATTACCAACTGGTCAGTCTATTAGATTAGTTTCACTTAAAGTAGTTTTCAGGTCAACTTCTGGTGTATAAATGTAACTCATTGTATTGATTAACACGTTACAATGATGAAAGTTCACAAGCCCTTTTCTTCTAGCTCTGGAGTCCATCTCTGGATTTCACTGTTATTCTTATAGTGACTTTAGGCCAAATTATGCAAATTTGAATTGAAAAACATGAGAGAGGAGAAGAATGTTAGTTGAGAGAGAAATAAATTAGATAGATAGAGACAAAGTCACCCTTGTTTGTTGCCTGCCGATATGAAAACATGTATTATGGTTATGGTTGCTATGATGATGTGCAAACCATATTGGGCTAAGAATTTTCTTTCCATCCCACGGCCTTTATAGCAGCAATGCACAAATGTGCTCTTCTCTTGCTCGACTTATTCTAATGAATAAGTTTGTTTGGTTACGAAAATATACGAGATAATACAAAGGACACAAGTGTATTTTTTTTATCATATATAGGTTTTAGTTTGGTAAGTCCAAATTGCTAGCTTCTAATTGATAAGCTCATTGAAGCTTAATGTAGGCGTTTGAAAACCACTAGGTTATAGCATTTTTCCAATACTTTCTCGGAGTAGTGTTTGAGCTATAGATTACAACGTTTCATATTTTCTCGTGCTTTTACCATTATATGTTAATTAATTTCCTTCTATATGCCCTACTAAATGCGCCACCTTTATTTAAACTTCAAGCATTAATTAAAAGGTAAAAATGCACAATTATGTTATTTTTATCAATAAGTTAGTTTAGCCATTAATTTAATGAGTACTTGTTGCGACAAAAACACACTTAGAGCAAGTGTACTCTCTCGCAGAAGTAGTATAAAAGATTATCGTATCCACAGGGATTAATTAACAAGTACCAAACTAGTCGAGATTATATATTGTTTAGACGAACAATAATTGATGGTGATTATAAAAACTATAATATGAAGAAGTAAATAGCAAGAATTAAAATACTAAATTTGATCGATAGAGAGAAGCCTAGGGTCGCGGTTTCACTTGCAAGCTTCGATTCTCCTATGTCTAATTCTACCTGAATTCCCTTATTTTATTTAATTACCAATCCCTTTACTAAAGCTATTAATCCGTTTGGTCATTCGCGATTAATATTCTTTTTCCTAAATTAACCCTAGTTTGGTCATGCTAGAATTTAAATTTAAGAAAAGCATAAAGTACAAAAAGGTTAAATGATTGGAAGACTAAATTAAAGTTTGGTCATGCATTAATTTTTGCCCCAATTATCCTATAGGTCCACCAACTAATTGCAGTACGGTCGCTGATCAACTAATTGATTATGAACATGCAAAGGGTTGTCAATCCTAATTATGTGATTAAAGCAATAGGACAATATTAATTGAAATAAAAACAGGAATTCAAATAAGAAATTAGAACATAAAGAGGTTTCTAAACATGCAAGATCCACCTAAGACCCTAGAAGAGGACTTAGGTGTCCATAATAATGAAGAACAATAAAAGAAAAAGAAGGTTCATGAATTACAGAAATAAGAATAACCCGGAAATAGAGAAAATCTTAGTCTTTGTCTTCAATATCCTTTTTTTGCTCCAAAGCTCTTTCACGGTGCCGAATAATTCTTCTCTCCCTCCGTAGCGTTTTCGTAGCTCTCGTTTGTGTATGTGGTGTCTAGCCCCCTTTCACAAGTGAAGCTCTCCTTTTATATTAGTTCATTTTCTTTCTCTCCAAGCAAAGGATCAAGTCAAGATTGCTTCCACTTTTAATTGCAAGATATGCCAATCCCTAAATATTAGGATTTAGATCCTTCCTAGATATGTGTTGCTTGCTCTCCACTCCATGCCTCTTTCTTTCTCTCCAAGTCACATGTGCATCACTTTTGATTGAAATCTTCTCCAAGAGGATCTTCTTTTTATTACTGTGGGCCTTCTTGCATTAACGGGCTTGGGCCTGCTTTCTTTTATTCTAACATTTCTTCTAATTTCAGCCCACATTTATATTATTTTCTTTTTCTACCTTCCTGCAAATATAGAGTAATTTAAGTCAGTTATTTATTTAATCAGTAATAATTACTCTAAAAACAACTCAAAATATCTCTAATAAATGCACTAAATTAGAGTTTATCAACTCCCCCACACTTAACTTTTGCTTGTCCTCAAGCAAATTTCCTGGCTCAATAAAATTTTCAAAGAAGTAATAGGGACAGCCAAATAAGGGACTCAAAATTAGAAGTACAATGACAGACAATAGATAATATAGCACATATGAGGTGTCAAGAGGTTGCCCAATTAGAGGCTCATGTCGCTGAAGAATACATTTCTGTGAACAAGGGCACTCGCTCACAGTCTCTCTAAGTGTTTAGGGACTAGAGATATATACGCTCAAGTTTCCACAAAATGCACATTACCATAAGCTTGTAATTTGACCAAATCTCCACTAAATAGTTCACATGCATGCAAAAGATGGGGTTTCATGGGTTGTAATGGGGCCAAGGGTGAAATCATGCAAGGTAGGAAACAAGAAGAAATGGATAATCAAAGGGCTAAAAACAAGAAGCAAGTAGTAACCTTTGAAACCAAATATGGAGCTCCTATCTATTTTACAATTTTTGTCCAAACTCCAAATTAATTTCACTTTCATTATTCATTCTTCTTTTTCTATTGAGTCAACTCTTTTTGATTTGCTTTTTTTTCTTAAGTAGACTCTTTTTTTTTTTTGGAATTGCCCTTTGGCTCTTTCATTCTTTTGACGTGTCTTTTCCGCCTTCTTGCATTTTTTTTTGTAGGAGGAAAAGGTAAGTACATGAAAACTCCTATTTTGTTTCCTTTGTGTGAAAATACTTTTTGTAAACACATGATTCACTCCATTTTTTTTTTCTCTTCATCCTGACAAGATAGATAACTAAAGTATAGGACGAAATTGTAATTTTCAATAGGTGCTCCACATTCAATTTCAAATGGTTACCACAAACGAAAAAGAAAAAATTATATCTGGGTACCAAAGAAAAAAATATAACAAATAGGCTCAAAGGGGGCAACTAAGGGATAAATTCATCAAGCAACTCTGAGGCCAGAAAAATACCTAAATCCCCGAATCTTTTAACATGATGCAAATCAATTTTCGCCTTGAAACGGTCAAAAGACAAATTCTAGAATGTGGCAAATTGGGAAACACAATCATAGAAAGAAAAAGGGGTAAAAATTTATGATTTAGTATCAATCCCCTTATGAAGGCTCAGATCTCACATTTAGAAGCTAGTTCACAAAAAGTACTCAAGAGGGACAAATGCTAATTATCAGCTTCCTAAAGACATCCTCAGAGTTACAATTAAGCACACGTCTGTCAAGTAAATTAATTATGGGATCCCTTAAAGGCAAAATCTCTATTTTTTTCAATTTAAGCATAGTTAATGCAAAACAAGCCAGAAAAAATGCTATCAACATATACGGTGGGTATGAGTATTATTAGAGATCAAGTGACAAAATAAACTCTCCTCCCCCACACTAGCATGAAGCATGGTCCTCAATGCAAAATAATCAAATATAAACAAAAGGAAATAAATGAGAGAGAGAGTAAGAGTGACTTCCCTGAGAGAGTTTGCAATCTGAGCTTATTCCTAAAAACAAAACAAAAATAACAGAAAATAAAACGCAGGTTGCCTCCTACGAAGCGCTTTCTTAACGTCATGAGCCTGACGATAGTTGCTGCTCAATCAAGTGGCTCTCCAAGAGCAAATTTTACATCTAACGCAGTGCACCTTCTTAGTTTTTTAACCATGTGGTTGACATTGTTCTTTCTTTTTCCTAGTGGTGGTTGAACTTCGAAGAATTGGGGAATTTTTATTTTATCTCCATCCACCACTATGCTAGGATCCTGCAAATTAAGATTTTTTTCCAAAAGGTCCTGCATCTTTAAATCGTTGACAATGTTAGTTTCAACCACATCATCAAAATAAGGAGAGGTGAAAAGAGAGAAATTTTCGTTGGAATTTAAAGCTTTAATCACATCCTCTTCTTTACCACTCTTTAAAGTTACCTTTCCCCTGTGAACCTCAATTGCAGCATCACCAATGGTTAAAACAATTTGCCCAAAAATTTGGGTTTTCTCCTCTTTCTCCAAATCATGAACCAATGGATCTTTCTCATTCTCCTCACAACCGCTCTCATCAGTGGAATCTGTTGTCTCAATTGGACTCCCCTCAGTAGGAGTCTCTTCATCTTTCTTGAGAGCTTCTTCCTCTAAATTAGCTTCTACCGAGAATTCTTCACCATTACTAAGAATATTATCTTTGTATTGCTCAGATTCTTCATTTGGGGTAGACTTAGTTTGTAAATAGAGATTTTCTTCAGCCAACTGAGTTGTTACCATATCAATAACCTTTGACAATTGATTTTTCAAACTATCAAAATTGTTGTTCATGGCTCCAATTTGGCCCTCCAAGCTTCCAACTTTCTTTTCCAATGTTTCAAAATTTTCATTTGTCTGCTCCATAAATTTGACCAAGACCTCATTGATATCATATTCTTCCTCTTTCCTCTGCACTTGTAGTTGCTCATAATTATCCCAGTTGGAGGAATAAGGAGGTGGCTCATAGTCATCCCAATAATTTGAATAAGGCTCATAAGTAGGAGGAGAAAATGGGCGTTGACATTGAGGCATATACCAAGATAACTTATCTAAATTCCTTTTCGCCTCTGCCTCTCTAATATAATCTCCAAGAGTTTTAACCATGACTTAGATTTTTCTCTGCAAAACAAAGTGTACTGCAACGACTTCTTGAAAAAGTATTAGCAACTTTTTTTTTATAAGAAATAAATAAATAAATAAAAAAATTAAAACTAAAGCATAAAAAAAATGTCTAAAGCAATAAAAATCTTTTTCGTTTAATATTGTTAAATTAATCCCCGGTAACGGCGCCAAAAACTTGTTGCGTCAAAAACACACTTAGAGCAAGTGTACTCTCTCGCAGAAGTAGTATAAAAGATTATCGTATCCACAGGGATTAATTAACAAGTACCAAACTAGTCGAGATTATATATTGTTTAGACGAACAATAATTGATGGTGACTATAAAAACTATAATATGAAGAAGTAAATAGCAAGAATTAAAATACTAAATTTGATCGATAGAGAGAAGCCTAGGGTCGCGGTTTCACTTGCAAGCTTCGATTCTCCTATGTCTAATTCTACCTGAATTCCCTTATTTTATTTAATTACCAATCCCTTTACTAAAGCTATTAATCCGTTTGGTCATTCGCGATTAATATTCTTTTTCCTAAATTAACCCTAGTTTGGTCATGCTAGAATTTAAATTTAAGAAAAGCATAAAGTACAAAAAGGTTAAATGATTGGAAGACTAAATTAAAGTTTGGTCATGCATTAATTTTTGCCCCAATTATCCTATAGGTCCACCAACTAATTGCAGTACGGTCGCTGATCAACTAATTGATTATGAACATGCAAAGGGTTGTCAATCCTAATTATGTGATTAAAGCAATAGGACAATATTAATTGAAATAAAAACAGGAATTCAAATAAGAAATTAGACATAAAGAGGTTTCTAAACATGCAAGATCCACCTAAGACCCTAGAAGAGGACTTAGGTGTCCATAATAATGAAGAACAATAAAAGAAAAAGAAGGTTCATGAATTACAGAAATAAGAATAACCCGGAAATAGAGAAAATCTTAGTCTTTGTCTTCAATCTCCTTTTTTTGCTCCAAAGCTCTTTCACGGTGCCGAATAATTCTTCTCTCCCTCCGTAGCGTTTTCGTAGCTCTCGTTTGTGTATGTGGTGTCTAGCCCCCTTTCACAAGTGAAGCTCTCCTTTTATATTAGTTCATTTTCTTTCTCTCCAAGCAAAGGATCAAGTCAAGATTGCTTCCACTTTTAATTGCAAGATATGCCAATCCCTAAATATTAGGATTTAGATCCTTCCTAAATATGTGTTGCTTGCTCTCCACTCCATGCCTCTTTCTTTCTCTCCAAGTCACATGTGCATCACTTTTGATTGAAATCTCCAAGAGGATCTTCTTTTTATTACTGTGGGCCTTCTTGCATTAACGGGCTTGGGCTTGCTTTCTTTTATTCTAACATTTCTTCTAATTTCAGCCCACATTTATATTATTTTCTTTTTCTACCTTCCTGCAAATATAGAGTAATTTAAGTCAGTTATTTATTTAATCAGTAATAATTACTCTAAAAACAACTCAAATATCTCTAATAAATGCACTAAATTAGAGTTTATCAGTACTTTTAATTCTGTTGTTTGCTTATCAGATATTAGCTATTAATTTAGCTAATATACGCTAGTTTGTTTGTTATATATCAATTGAGTTATTCGTTATCCGTTGTTGTTTATCAAGTAGAGGCTGCCATTGTACTCCATCTGCTTCACAATACATGTTTTAATGTTTTTTACACTTACCAAAAAAATTAATAATTTTTTTTTTTACTTTTGATGAAATTATTTATTTTTTCTTTAATACACTTAACTATTTATTATTTTAATAAACTTATTTCTCTCTCTACAAGAAATATTTAAGAGTAATATTGAGTTAATGAAAATTAATGTTGCATTAAACTTTAAAAACAATAAATAAAATGAAACAAAATTATTCTTAAAATTAGACATTTATTGTGAAGCGAAAAATTATTATTCTTTTCTTAATTAACAAAATTTAGATAAACTGAGTTCCAAGAATTCACTAATACCAAAGAAGGCAGTTCTAGCACACACTCAGAGGAGGTTTCCTTTTATAAGTTTGGGTAGTCGCTAATCATCGCTACTCCAAAAATAAAATAAATAGTTAAATTAGGTATAATAATAAGTTATTACTACCAATAATTTAAGGATGTCTTATATTTCTATTATTTAGTTATTCTTTTATCTCCTTTCTATCACAATTGTTAATTTTTCATTTGAACAATAATCACATTTGTTCACTAAAAAGTCTTTTATCTCAAAAATTTAAACTTTTAATAATTTGGTTGTGTTTTTTTAAATAATTAATTGTATTTTCTTACATATAATAACTTGGTTATGTTTGAAGCTTATTTTTATTGGTTTTTCTACTTCTATTTTGACATATTGTGGTGTACAAAACTGGCGTATGATAACAAATTTATTACTACTGGCATATTGTAATAATTTGGTCTCATTTTATAAGTTTTTTTAGCAAAATCAGTTTGTATCAAACTAATTGTTGTTTTACATTTTCAAGAAAACATCTAACATGTTTTTCCACTATTGTCGTTATTAATCATGACAACTTTTTCATTTAATAAATGATTCACGTTTATCTATGTAGAAAGATAAATGGTTTAATGGTAATTTATACAACACTTTTTATAAAATCTAAACTACCAATCAATTTTCTTAATATGTATGCAACAACCTTAAACTATATATAAAATGGAACGGAGGTAGTAGTAATTTTTGTTTCTATCCAAGT
Source organism: Astragalus glycyphyllos (assembly GCA_963573325.1). Taxonomy (NCBI): domain Eukaryota; kingdom Viridiplantae; phylum Streptophyta; class Magnoliopsida; order Fabales; family Fabaceae; genus Astragalus; species Astragalus glycyphyllos. The sequence continues at coordinate 116,225,022 of OY754307.1, forward strand.
TATTAGCACTTTTGATTTTCTATCTACTCTTTTAAGCAGTAGGCTTGCTCCACCACTGCACAAACCACCCTAATAGGCGAGCTCTCTTCCTCCGTCATTTTTTTTATTTGAAGTCTTCCGCTGTCATTTTTAGTCTCAACTACAACACCCACACTTTGCGATTTTTGGCTATGATAACAAGATATTTGTGACAAAAAATGGCGGAGGTGAAGAACACAACGATCTTCGATGATGAGTGGGCGGGGATATCAGAAATGATAATATATGGAAGGACTTTCATCCATAATGCCTAGTTCATGTGTACACGAATTTCATGTGTCACTTGTCACTCTGTGTACCAAAAAAATGTGTATACCTCTACAAAAAAATGAAATCATAAAGTGACAAATCATATATGGCATTGTATTATTATTAAGTATTACTAAAAGACAAAATAAATATACTTCCTCGATTACTAATTTTTGGTATTTTGACTTTTTAATAGTACTTTTAAATCTTTTACCAAAAATTTTCAAATATATGCTTTATATTTGTTGAGTCTTGTAGAGTCTCAAAATATGAATTAATTGTTACAAGACTCTTTTATTTTGATTTCTATTATCACAAGACAACAATAAAAGAAGTATTTTAGTACTTAATATTCCCTCCGTCTCAATTTAAGTATCCTCTTTGCTACTTTTTCTTTTCTCAAATTATTTGTCACTTTAGAATCTTAATGCAACATTTATTATTATTTTTCCAATAATACCCTTACTTTTATTTGTATTTCCAACTTTTCCATTTCTCTCTCCTCATGGATACAATCTTAACTGAAAATAATGTGGATATAGGGAGAATAATAGCTAGAGAGATTCTGTCTTGTAGGAATAAGACAAAAGGGTTTTTGTTCTTTCCATGCCTGATCACTGATTTGTGCATAAAGGCTGGTGTTAAAATTGATGGTAATGAGGTAAGAAAATACCCCATGGTCCATTGTCTGCTGAGTTCAAAGATAAAACCAAAACTGCCAAGGAAACCACTAGCTTGGTGCAGGAGCACTTCATGCAGAAGCAACGAGCTATGTGGAAGTTCCAACAAGAACAACATGAGTGGTTGCAGTTAAAGTTTCAGGAGATTTCCAATGTGGAGACACATGTTGAAGCTCCTATGTTTCCTACTTGGATTTTGCAAACAGCTGGCAGGAAGGAAGAGGAAGAAGAAAATGCTGAAGGGGAAATTGAAAAAGAGGAAAGACCAAAGAGAAAAGGGTGACTAAGAGACAACAAAAGGAGAAGAGGAAAATATATGAGGAAGAGCCTAAGATGCAGAGTGGTGAGTTAGTGGATACTGAAGAAGATGAGGAGGTAAGGAAACCTGTAAGGGACATAGAAAAAGATGTTGAGGAAGATGAAACAAAAAGTGGAGAGGAGAGTGAGAAGTCAGAAGAAGGAGATGTGAATATGGAGGCATCTGCTAGGAGAAATTATGCTTCTAAAGCTAGAACACCACCCATTGAACCCACTAACCAACCATCACAAGCAACAATCCCCACATCCCCACCACCCAAATCACCAACACCAATCCCTACATCCACACAAATTACACAATCACAACCAGCACAAACACCACCCAAATCACCTACACCTCCTCATGACAACTCACCCACACAACCACAAAACAAATCACCATCCAAATCACCTACCAAAATACCAACCCCACCATCACCCCACCCCATACCACCCAACTAGAGCCAGAAATTGAAACCACCAGCAAAGATCCATCCCACACAATTCCTGAGACTGAAAAACAACCTGAATTCACACCTGCCACATCTGCAATTCTTATGCCAACTAACATTACTTCTGTCACTATAAAAGAAAAATTGCAGGTTATCCAAGAAGAACAATAAGCAGAAGGAGAAAAGAAAAGCTCTAAAGATGACCCTACAGAAGGTGTGTTTTTATATGTATGTTTGGATGTTTAAATATGTGTTAGAGTTACATGTACTCAACCATTTCAAGTAGGATTTGATAATTTTGAAGCATGATCAGTTTAAAAGTCTTTTACAAATGCATCTCTTTGAAACTGATTTTTAATGATGAAAGAAAGAAAAAGAAAGAAGTCTTGTTTTTACAAATGACCAACTTTATTATAGCTTCTACACATCAAAACTGAGTTTTAGAAAAGAACCTTGCTATTTGAAAAGCAGTCTGAGGCAAAGAGAAATTTTTAGTAAGCCAAGGTCAATGCTAAATTTTTACTAAAAATTTAGAATAGCATAAAGAGGTAAGTTTTGGGGTGTTTCAATGAAAATTAAGGCTAAGTATGAAGAATTTAGAGAAGTCAATGTCATAGGTTATCAAAAGTACTACAAGTACCAAATTGATGTAAATAGCTATATCTGCCTGAGTCATAAACTGTACCCGTTCCAATAATGCATTTGAAAAAGAAGAAAAATACAAAAAGAGAAAGAAAAGAAAAATAAAAAAAAGTATGCAAAAGGGGGTCAGTGAGGAGGGCAATATAAGCTATAAAGTTTTGAAAGTAGTCTCAATGCAGGAGCACTCAATGCACCTGCATTACAAAAAATTGATGCACCTGCACTCGATGCACAACATCAAGAAAAACCACCAAAAATAGGAAATATTGCATTGACTCAACAGTTTTGAAATGCTCAAATCAAAACCCGTTGTTGTACTTAGAACGCCCCAATACTTGAGGAAGTTGTTAGTCTATTCTATCTTTTGAAAAATCTTTAGCTTGACCAAATGTGAACTAAATTTTTCAAAGGCTAAGAGAACCTTTTTTTGGAACTAATCTAGACTCAGTGGGGCACACACTCACATAAATAAGCTGTAATAACTTTGGATGTTTTGAAAACAAAGACATAAAAGAAAAATCTGAAAAATGAAGTTCATAGAGTGCATTATTTGAAAATCATTCTTTAAGAAAGAAATTAGCTAATCTGTTCTTCTTGATTATGCAATTCTTGTTTGTGATTTTCCTTTTGTCATTACTTGAGGACAAGCAATGGTTTAAGTTTGGGGGTGTGATAACTCTATTTTATATAGAGTTATTTACGCATCTAAACCTAAATAATTGCTCAGTTCTAAGTAAGAATAAATAGTAAATACAACTAAATAAATAAAATAACAACATTCAAAGTTTGAAGAAGGATTATTTTTATGGTTAAGCATTTTGCATGTATTTTGGTATTTTGATGTGTTTGTTCAGTGCACCCGCATGTGATGCTCCTGCACTAGAAAGCAACAATGCACCTGCACCGGAAACAGACTACAATGCTTGAAGAATTCTTAGACCATCAAAATGCACCAGCACTCAATTGATGACATCATGCTTAGTCATAAGGGCACATGCAAGTCGTAAATTTCGGCGCCTACAATAAATAATGGCTTTGAAGAGTCACTCACCTAGGGACACTTGTTCATCCATTAGAGGACTTCTCTTCTTGTTTGAGTATGAGATTCAAATTACTTTTTGAAGATCAGAAGATAAAGGCCTAACTTCACTCTTAAGTAAACTTGATCATCAAGGAAGCTTACTTTTTGAAACCTATATAAAGACCTTCACTTCTCATTTGGAAACATATCAATTCTTCATCTCATATACCATTCTCTAAGTTAGATAGTTTTAGATTTCGTTTTTCATTATCTTGTAAAAAGGCAAGGAAGGAATTGACAACTTCTTTCGTTACTTTCACACAATCACATAGTGCTAGCTGAATGCAGTGAAGTTGATGCACCTGCATTGCTTGGCAATTTCATGCAAAGGAACTCCAACTGTGTAACTTTTACCTTGTTTTCCTTTTGTGATTTCAAATAAACGAATATGATCTATTCAGTTTATATATGCCTTGTGATGTCTACCATGAACTAAACTCATTTGGTTGGAATGTTTTAACCTTATAATGTTCTTTTAATTAAGTTATTGTGTTCATATGTAATGTGTGCATTTTAGTTCTTGTTTTATACTTCTTTCAAAACTTATTTTGAGGTTGATCACTTAGAATAAGTACAGTTATAAATACAGCCATGATTTATAACTAGAACTCAAGAACTAATATGGGTAAGTGTTTAATAAAGGAAACTTTGTTAATTCCATGCTAAAACCTAGACATAGGATAGCATAGTCCATAGGATGATACTATGGGTACTTATAATACAGGAGTGAACTTATTTAGCATCTTAGACATAATAGTTTGTAATAAAACTTTGAAGACAGTGACTGAAAAGCACAATTCTAATGCAACAGCATCTAGTGCACCTGCATCACATATAAACACAAAACTATTAAAAGTGACTTATTTGGTAAAGAGCATCCCAACTATCATTCTACACTGATTTCACACTTGTTTTTTTGACAATTATTTTACACTGATTTCACACTTGTTGTATATCTTGTTTACTTTTTGTTCTCACATCACCATATATTGTTTATTACTTGGTTACTCAACACTAATCTGTGGGTACGATCTCTTCTTCTTTATACTACTTGTTGTAGGCTGTGTACACTTGCACATTACTTTTCCACACACCAATACTCCCTCTGTCTCAATTTAAGTATCCTCTTTGCTACTTTTTCTTGTCTCAAATTATTTATCAGTTTAGAATCCCAATGCAACATTTATTATTATTTTTCCAATAATATTCTTACTTTTATTTGTATTTCCAACTTTTCCATTTCTCTCTCCTCATAATAATATAGGAATACTTTAGTCCTTCCATACTTTTTAAACGTAAAAAATAACATCTCCAATCATTTTATTATGAACTGCGCATAACCTTAAATGACAATTAATTTGAGACAGAGTGAGTAATTAAAACTAATAGTAACACCTTAATTTGTGTGGGGGGAGAGATTGAGTGCCTTTAGGGCAGAAAAAACATTCATACCTTTCTCCATTTGTGTCTATCTCTTTAGTCTCTAGTCTCTACTATACAATTTTCTCTCTCATCTAAATAAATAACAAATGAGAATAATCTCATTTATTAATCTAACACCTGTCAATCATATAGCCATTTGGCAATTAATACTCCATGTAAATAATATAAATAATAATATAAAATAATTATATGAAAATTAAAATATTATATCACACAATTCTTAATTGCATTGTGTAACGTTCAATTTTGTACTAATACAATTAAATGACATTAATAAAAAACGTTTTTTTTAATTCACAATTCTCCATGAAAATATGGCTATAAATAGCCAAGTTTAGGTGATGGTTTGATTCACTCTCCACACCATCACCTCATCTTCAAAAACCATCCATTTGTGTTTCATGGATATTGTCACTTTTAATGGAGGTTTCTTCTTAATAATATAGATATATCGTGTTGAAGAAGGTGAATAGTATTCCTTTTAGGCGATATATGGGCTTTTGTATAACTTCATCTTCTTGCTATTAGATAGTTATATGACATGTTGTCAATTAGGTTTTATGTAATTGTATGTAAATCCCCATATTGTAAATGAATGTTGAAATATATTATGCATATTGTAAGTAAATGGTGTCTGCTGGTGTTGAGCTATAGATAGCCAAGTTTAGGTGATGATTTGATTCACTCTCCACACCATCACCTCATCTTCAAAAGGAGTCCATTTTTTTTTCATGGATATTGTCACTATTCATGGAGACTTCTTCTTAATAATTTGGATATATCGTGTTGAAGAAGGTGAATTTTATGCTTTTTAGGCGATATATGGGTTTTTGTATAACTTCATCTTCTTGCTATTAGATAGTTATATGACATGTTGTCAACTAGGTTTTCTACAGCATATGAATTTTGTTCAATCCTATTATACATCATATTTTGTAATTAACCATATGTAATGGTATGTAAATCCCCATATTGTAAATGAATGTTGAAACAGTTGATGCATATTGTAAGTAATTGGTGTCTATTGGTGTTATGTTGAAATCTGTTGAGTCTATCAAAACTTTTTTCATATAATATGGGTGTAGGGGTGTTTAAATCCGCACTTGGAAATTTCAAGTTGAAATAGTTGATTTGAAAAATTCTTTTACATATGGTAAGTGGCTTATATATTATATAAGCCATAACCTAAAGACTGACTGCTATCATTTCCTATTATTCATAGGAACAATATTTACTCGGTTTTCATATTATTTTTTATGTTGTCCATAGCAATACACTCAATTGCCAATCATCGATTAGATCGTATGATAGGACTCAAGACGAGCGTCAATCTTGCTTTACAAGTTTCTTACACGTGTTTTGGATATTCAGATTTAGTTAATTTTGGAATTGGTAAATTGCAATTGATAATTGTAAGTATATGTAAACTTGGTGTAAGTAAATTTAAAAACATAATTGCAATTTGGTCTATGGGGGCTAAACTTACATTCTGCATTATAAGGGTAGTGTAATTTGATCTTTCATTACACATAACAATAAAATAGCCAACATTTCCAAATCTATTGTCACCACATCGTGAATACTTGCTGCTTTCCTTGCCCTGTAAATTATTCGCTAACTTAAAGTATTAAAAACCTAAACATAATTTATCAGGTATACGTAACGTAACGTAACTTAAAGTATAATAATAATAATAAAATGATTATTATACTTTCAAAACGACCCTTATGTATTTATTATAATTTATTTTTCTAATAACTATGACAGTTACAATATATGGACATTAATATATTTAATATTTATGATAGTTAAAAAACTTAAACAAAACCATAAATTAAAATTTTCATATTTTCAAAACGTCCCTTAATCAAAGAATTTACATTAATTTCATATAACTATGTCAGTTACAATATATGGTCTTTAATATATCAAATAATTAGGGATGTTACAACAAAAAACATAAATATGTGATAATTATATTTTCAAAAAGTCCATTAATCAAATAATATACAATAATTTTATTTAACAATTGTCAGTTACAAAATTATTGTATTTTCAAAAAGTCCCTTATAATGCAGAATGTGTAATGCCTGCTGCTTTTATTGCCCTGTAAATTATTCGCTAACTTAAAGTATTTAAAACCAAAACATAATTTATCAGTTATAAGGGCTATAAACGGACAATAATATATTTATGTTAGTTACAAAATATATGGACAATAATATTTTAATATTTGTGATAGTTACAAAATTTGAACAAAACCATAAATAACAATTATCATATTTTCAAAAAGTCCCTTAATCGAATAATATACAATCATTTCATATAACTATTTCAGTTACAATATATGGTCTTTAATATATCTAATAATTAAGAAGGTTACAACAAAACCATAATTAAAAATTATTATATTGTCAAAAAGTCCCTTAAGCAAATAATATACATTAGTTTTATTGAACTTTTTCAGTTACAATATATGGTATTTAATATATCTAATAAATATGACGGTTACAAAATATAATTCATGATGATCTGGTTTTAATATTAAACTTCATCATACCAATAAGATGTGTAACGTAACATAAATTAGAAAATTGAATTTATAACGTTATCATTTGTTATGGTTTTATTTTAATGGATATCATGTAACGGGTTTATTTGATATAAACTAAAATCAATGCACGTTTTTCCAATTTGTAACGTATGTGTAATGTGTAATAAAGTGTGATAATGTGTAATAATAAATAAAATATTTTGAAAATTTTAGTATACCTATTCTATAAATAAGATGGTTACAACCAACCATCTTTTGATGAGTCTCACCCCATCTATAATGCACGTTTTTCCCTCATATGATGAGTCTCACCCCATCTATAAATAAGATGGTTACAACCAACCATTCTCCACTAACCACATTCATATTAGCCAATTGAGAACCTCCTCTATATCCAATCCAAAACTAAATTGTTTATCAATTCTTTCTCATTTTACAAAATGCCTCCCAAGTATGACATGATATCTGACATCAATGCCAGCAATGGCAAATACAACCTACTCGTGGGCATCACAAGGAAATGAGAAGTCCCTGATCTGAACAATAACAGACTCCCCTTTTCTGTCGAAATCATTTTTATTGATAGAGAGGTTAATATTATGCAATTTATAATTTCGTTTCCCATCAGCACCCAATTTGTTCTGGAGTGGGCCGAAGCCCACTCCAGCTATGGCACACTATATAAGCATTCATTACGTCAGTTGTCAGGTACACACTATTCACTAGTATTGATACTCTGCTCGTTCGCTCTTGACTTGGGCGTTGGAGTGTATTTGCAGGTACACCCGCCCTCTTTGTTTGCCCGTAGAAAGCGACCAGAGCAGTTCCGGATAAAGTCTGATTCCTAAAAGCTTACACAAGGCGACCTCAGGCCCAGATCAATTGGCGACCACAACGGGAGCCCGCGCGCTTTCCACTATCCTTACAGATGCCACCGAAGGCACCTTGAGGCTGACCAAAGGCCACTGCTCATCTTCAAAGTGTGGCCTAGATCCCCGCTCGACCACCACCAACGGGTGTTGAAGGCAACGGTACCATCCCTGCACAACAGGTCACGGTAGAACTTCCTGCCAACCTGGTCCAAGAGCTACAAGAACTACTGCGCGACCGAAATCAGGCTCTGAATCGCAATGATGACCGCCTTACGCAATTAGAAGATCAGATCACCTCAAGACGAGCACACACGGCCCCAGAGCAGCGACCTCATCATGAGGGCACTTCGGCCGTGCGAGCACGCCTTTCAAGGGCTCATCGATCGCATTCGTGAAAGCAGCTGGTCCATCGATCTCCACCCCCGAGGAGGGGACGAGGAGGAGCGGCCATCGCACAAAGAAAGACTCCGTCCACATCTGATTACACTTACTGGCCTGAAGAATCATCGTACGAAGGATCCTCTCGTGGATCAACTAGCTCGCCTACCCGCTCTGACAGACGATCTAACGAGCGACACTCATATCGGTCAAAAGATTATTCCAACAACCACGGTCGTGGAGCCCACTACCCAGAAGAGCGACTGTGTCATAAAGATAGGAGGGATACCAGCCTTGGACCATATACAAGAGAAATAGATGAATTTCGCATCCCACACTCGTTGCAGAAACCTCCGACCGACCTTAAGATGTATAATGGCGTGAAAGATCCGGACGCCCATTTAAAGCACTTTGATATTATGATGAAGTATCGTGGAGCGCCCGAACCTGTAAAATGCAAAATCTTCCCCCTTACTCTAGAAGGGTCAACGTTGGAGTGGTTCACCGAACTAAAATCCAATACCATTTCATCCTGGGAACAAATGGCTAGGGTGTTTGATAAACTCTAACTTAGTGCATTTACTAGAGATATTTTGAGTTGGTTTTAGAGTAATTAATACTGATTAAATAAATAACTGACTTAAATTACTCTATATTTGCAGGAAGGTAGAAAAAGAAAATAATATAAATGTGGGCTGAAATTAGAAGAAAGACTAACAAATAAAAGAAAACAAACCCAAAGCCCATTAATGCAAGAAGGGCCACAGTGATAAAAAGAAGAAGATCCTCTTGGAGATTTCAATTAAAAGTGATGCACATGTGACTTGGAGAGAAAGAAAGAGGCATGGAGTGGAGAGCAAGCAACACATATTTAGGAAGGATCTAAATCCTAATATTTAGGGATTGGCATATCTTGCAATTAAAAGTGGAAGCAATCTTGACTTGATCCTTTGCTTGGAGAGAAAGAAAAGGAACTAATATAAAAGGAGAGCTTCACTTGTGAATGGGGGGGCTAGACACCATAACACAAACAAAAACCACTCACGCAAGAATTAAAACAAGCAAGCCGTCAACACAAAAAGAACACAACTGACGCATACGAATAGAGAGAGGAAGATTTTGGTTACCTGTTCTTGACACCGTGAGAGAGCTCTGGTGCAGAAAAAGGAGACTAAATGCCGAAGATCAGAAATTTCTCTATTCCGGGTTATTTTTATCCTTGTAATTTATGGCTCTTAATTTTATTTCATTGTTCTTGAACACTATGGATACTTAAATCCTCTTCTAGGGTCTTAGGTGGATCTTGCAAGTTTAGAGACTTTTATGTTCTAATTTCATATTTGAATTCTAGTTATTTCAATTAATATTGTCCTATTGTTTTTATCACATAATTAGGATTAGCTACCCTTTTCAGGTTCATAATCAATTAGTTGATCAGCGACCGTACTGCAATTAGTTGGTGGACCTATAGGATAATTGGGGCTAAAATTAATGCATGACCAAACTTTAATTTAGTCTTTCAATCATTCAACCTTTTCGTACTTTATGCTTTTCCTGAATTTAAGTTCTAGCATGACCAAACTAGGGTTAATTTAGGAAAAAGAATATTAATCGCGAATAACCAAACAGATTAATAGCTTTAGTAAAGGGATTGGTAATTAAATAAAATAAGGAAATTCAGGTAGAATTAGACATAGAGGAATCGAAGCTTGCAAGTGAAACCACGACCCTAGACCTCTCTCCATTGGATTAATTCTTGCATTTTATTATTGTTATTTATTTCCATTTTTTGTTTGCTCCATTACAATTCAAATATTCGTTCGTCTAAATAATAAATAATCTCGATTAGTTTGGTACTTGCTAATTAATCCCTGTGGACACGATATCTTTTATACTACTTCTGCGAAAAAGTACACTTGCTCTAAGTTTGGTACTTGCTAATTAATCCCTGAGTCTTTGAGAAGTTATGTAGAAAGATTCAACCGAGAAGCCGATCAAGTCAGGAATTTAGACGATAACCAGAGATTGTTCTTCTTGGGGACGGGCCTCTTAAGAGGAAGTCGTTTCGAAGTAGAGGTAGGACTCCATGTTCCCAGGGACCTAGAGACATTCCTTAGGCGGTCTCAAAGGTTCATGAATTACGAAGAAAGAACGACCGCTATAGAAGCCGCTGAGGCGGTGTTGTGCTAAAAGCGTGATAGTGCAAGTATACACTGTCAACAAGTAATAAAGTGAAAATAAAGTTCGTTCCCACGAGGATTAGCACTTAAACAAAGCTTAATTTAATCAACAAAGTAGTGATGGTAAAAATAAAGTAAATGACACAAATATTTGGTAACATGCAACAATATAAAAAAGTATCAGGGTAATGAAGATCAGATATTTGGAACAAGTTGAGATGCATTCACTTTCAGTAATTTCATTAAAGTCTACAAAAATGCTATGTTAAGTGCTGCAACACTAGGTGCTGTCGCAATTGCGTATTTTCTCGAATACTAGACACTATGTTTTTTCCTACTAGTTTATCTCTAGACCAGAAAGGAGTATTATCCTAGGCTGCTGAAGCACCCGCAGTGTTCACCTCATGGCTTATGCCTCCCCTATCTCTAGGGTTAAGACAAGGAACAACAATATCTCTATTATGCAACATACGATGTTATCTTGTGGGGTAAATTTACAAACCATCTCTGTGAATATAAATGCTACTTAGATTAGACGGCCAATCCTAATCTAAGATGGAAATAGTAGAAGCACACAAGATAAAGTACTCAACACTTAAACATAAACATTAATAACACAATAAATTCATTACATTCAGTTTTGCATCCCAACTACAAGAGTTTAGCTCATGTTGAGCTTTGACAACAAAGAAAATAACTTAAACATTAACATAAATGAACAAGTCTTGAAAATCTCAAGGAGAGAATTTACACTACAATCTTTGAACGTGAGATTAGCTACAATGAAGATCAAAGGAACAAACTCCAGCTTTCCAACGTAGCTTCTTCCAAGAGATGAAGCTTCAGTGTTGCTGCCGCAATCAAAATCCAGCAATTGATCTTTTTGTAACTTCAAGAAGGCACGAAGCTTGAGGCTATCTCTATACCTCAATTCCGGCTTAACCTAATTCTGGGAATGTGGTCCTTTATATAGAGGAGGCTAGGGATGAGAGGCAACCTTAATTTGGGAGGCGCCTTTTGTCCTTTAATGAGGGCAAAAGGTCCTTTTTACCCAAATCCCTATGTCATCAGCGAATATTCCATGATTGGTACGCACGCCCACGCCAGGCACTGATTGACAGCTGTCCTTTCCTCAATTTCCGTGTTTCTTATTGCTTTCTCTCTCATCTTGCGTAATTTGGCATTGCTGCCACAATAAGTGCTGCAGCAATTAAACAAACACATTAAACCACAATTGGGCACCAAAGTGCCAATTATAACAAATTCAAGCTTACACCTTAAGCTACTCTAAACTAACATATTTACAACATTAATCACTATATTAATTGCTTGAGAATTAACAATGATTTAAGCTTGAACTAAGAGGTAATAACAATCATATTTGATTGTTATCAGGTGGGCATGAATCAACGCCCACGACCAGAAAAAGATCGAAGGGTCAAGGAAGATTATGCCAGTAATCATCCGAGCAAGGAAAGCAGGGTTAAAAGGCGTGTTGAGCGCACCAAGCTGAACACTTCGTATGCGAACATATTGGCGGAATGCGCAAATGCAGAGTTCAGAGATATTAAACCACCAGAACCCCTTGTACTTAAAGACGGGCAATGCCCATCGAAGAAATATTATAGGTACCACAAAAGCAACGGGCATGACACTAACAACTGCATGGCTCTTAAAGATGATATGGAAGCTCTGATCAGAAGAGGGAAGTTGACTCAATATGTGAAAAGAGATCATGCTGAAGCACGAGGAGAAAGGCAGGTTGCCCGTTCACCTAGAAGGGGGAAAGCAGAAGCAGATGAGATGATCAAAGTCGTAGAAGAAGACGACAATGAAGAAGACATTGTAGACACAAGAAAGTCGAGAGGAAGACCAGTCGCCATGGTAATCTCTAGAGGAATTCCCACGGACGCTTCGACCAACAAGTCGATTAAAAGAAGATGGGACGAAATCATGAGCGTTGCCTCGACCTCCACTCCAAGACCGCCTTCCAAGCGACCACCCATCTCCTTTGGAGACGAAGATCTCATTGATGGAACACCCAACTACGAAGTACCCCTGGCGATCGCCGCAATAATGGTGAACATGGAAGTTAGGCGAATATTGGTGGACCAAGGGAGTTCAGCGGATATAATATTCGAAGACTTGTTGGACGTGCTAAAGATTTCAAATGATGATTTAAGGCCGTACAGAGGAACGGTTTTGACCGGGTTCAATGGAGCCTCAACGACCCCCATAGGGCGGATAGAGCTGATGGTGACCTTTGGAGATGATACTGGAGAAAATCCCCTCTGCAGGACGGTCAGAGCGGATTTCATCTTACTGCCGTGCAGATCGGTTTATCAATGTATCGTTGGGCGACCAACACTTGCCCGTTTAGAAGCAGTACCGTCGACCGTTCACTTGAAGATGAAGTTCTATACCAAGGCAGGGGAGGTCGCTACCATCCAAGCTGACCTGTTGTCCGCAAAGCGAGCGTTCCTCTCGGGACTAAAGGAAAAAGGCAAAAAAGTAGCGAGAGAGATTGAGGAAGCAATGAAAAGTGGCGGACAAGTAAACTTGGCCGATCTGGACGCCCGTTATGATCCAGATAGCGAAGAAGAGGAAGGTGACGACCTTCTAACCAAAGACTTGAAGAAACGGATTAAAAGACCAGAACCAAACGGAGAGTTTTGCCATGTACAACTAGGGGACGACCCTAAGAAAACGATCAAGATAGGGAAAAACCTCCCCCCTGAAGTTCAGGACGAACTCGTCCAATGTTTAAGGGAACATGCAGATCTGTTCGCCTAGAGTGCAGCGGACATGCCTGGAATTCCACCATAAGTAGCCTGCCATCACTTAGCAGTGCCATCACAAGTAGCGTGCAAGGCTGTTGAAGACCTGCTCGAAGCGGGCTTCATTAAAGAGATAAAATACACAACGTGGCTGTCCAATGTCGTCCTGGTTAAAAAAGCAAATGGCAAATGGAGAATGTGCGTAGACTATGCTGACCTCAACCGAGGGTGCCCGAAGGATGCTTTCCCCGTTCCTAGTGTTGATCGTTTGGTCGATAATGCGAGCGGATACAAGATTCTATCCTTCTTGGATGCCTATTCTGGGTACAACCAGATTGCCATGCACCCACCTGATCAGGAGAAGACCGCGTTCATGATGGATAGGGGAAATTTCTATTACAGAGTCATGCCTTTTGGGCTGAAGAACGCTGGAGCGACCTACCAGCGGATGATGAACCATGTTTTTCGTGATCAGATAGGAAAAATAGTGGAAGTATACTTGGATGATATGATCATCAAAAGTAAACAAGACCAAGCCCATGTAGACGACTTGAAAGAAGTGTTCAAAGATGCCAGAAAGAATTCGTTAAGGTTCAACCCAGAAAAGTGCACCTTTGGAGTAAGGGCGGGCAAGTTTCTGGGATTCTATCTCACAGAAAGGGGAATAGAAGCCAACCCAGATAAATGTAGAGCAGTGACTGAGATGAGACCGCCAACGACCAAAAAAGAAATACAGAAACTCAATGGCATGGTGGCCGCTCTCTACCGTTTTATTTCAAAAGCAGCGAACAAGTCCTTGCCTTTATTTAAATTGTTAAAAAAGGAGTCTACATTTGAATGGACGCCCGAGTGCGACCAAACCCTCGAACAGTTGAAAACGGCTCTAGCAGAACCTCCAATTTTGACAACTCCCGAGCTTGGAGAAACTCTTTATTTGTACTTATCCATCACAGACGAGGCTCTGGCCGCTGTTTTGGTGCGAGAGGAAGGGACAAAGCAGAATCCAGTCTACTTTGTCAGTAAAGTACTGCAAGGACTTGAGCTAAGATATCAGAAGATTGAGAAATTGGCTCTGGCATTGATTGTCTCATCCCGAAGGTTGCGACCTTACTTCGTGGCTCATCAGGTCACCCTACGTACCTACCAACCCATTAGGCAGATCCTGCATAGACCAGATCTAGCGGGCAGAATGATCAAGTGGGCTGTGGAATTATCAGAATTTGGGATCAAGTACGAGCCTAGGTCGGCTACTAAAGCACAAATCTTGGTTGATTTCATCGCAGAATTAACCCCAGGGTCGGAGAATCCAGTTCAGGATTCATGGACTTTGCACGTTGACGGATCGTCCAATGGTAAGGGTAGCGGAGCGGGTTTTATCCTTGAAAATGAAGAAGGAACGACCATTGAGGTCTCTTTGACTTTCTCGTTCCCCACTTCCAACAATCAGGCTGAGTATGAGGCCTGCATAGCGGGGCTGTTACTTGCTCTGGAATTTAATGTAAAAAGGATGGAACTCTGATCAGACTCGTTACTAGCGGTCTCCCAGATCAAGGACGTCTTTTCAGCCAAAGACGAGATTCTCCAGAGATATTTAGCAAGGGTCAAAGAACTGATGAAGAAATTTGACATTGCTGAAGTCAAGCACGTCCCTAGGACAGAAAATGCTAGGGCGGATATCTTGTCCAAACTGGCAAGCACCAAGAACCGTGGTAATCATAGAAGTGTAATACAAAAAGTCCTATCCCAACCAAGTGTAAGGCTAGGGACGGCCCTAGGAGCAGACGTATGTGAGATCGATTCAACACCTTCCTGGATCGACCCCATCTTTAACTACATAAAAGGCGGGGAGGAGCCCGAGGATCCAAAAGAGGCTGCACTCGTTCGTAGGCGAGCAACGTCCTACTCGATAATTAACGAGCAGCTCTATAGAAGGGGATTCACTATGCCCCTGCTCAAGTGCCTTCTCCCAGCAGAAGCGGCCTATGTGTTAAAAGAAAAAATCATGAAGGCATCTGTGGGAACCACATGGGTTCGCGAGCATTGGCGAAAAAGGCTTTGAGAGCGGGCTATTGCTGGCCCACCATGGAGGCAGATGCAAAAGACCTAGTCAAGAGATGTGACAAGTGCCAGAGGCACGCAGACGTTCACATTGCACCTCCAATCGAGCTCAACTGTTTAACCGCTCCATGGCCGTTTTCATGGTGGGGTATCGATCTATTGGGACCCTTCTCCCTCGCCCCTGGTCAGCTTAAATTTCTGGTCACCAAGTGGATTGAGGCCGAGCCATTAGCCACGATTACTTCGAAGAATTGCCTCAAGTTCGTCAAAAGGAACATCTTGGTACGGTTTGGGATCCCAGAGGTCATCGTGTCAGACAACGGCACACAGTTCACCGACTGACACTTCCAAGAGACTCTAGTCGAGCTAGGCGTAAAACAGCGTTTTATGTCAGTCCAACACCCGCAAACAAACGGGCAGGCAGAAGTGGCCAATAGAGTCATCCTAAGAGGACTAAAGAGAAGATTGGATGAAGCCAAGGGAAAGTGGGCAGAAGAGCTTCCTTCAGTACTATGGGCGTACATAACCACACCACACTCGACTACGGGAGAGTCCCCCTTTAGGATGGTCTATGGGACGGACGCTCTAATTTCTGTAGAGATGGGAGAGTTAAACTGGAGAACGACCAATCCTCTGCAGCCGCCCGAGAACGAGCAGGCAACAAGGGAAGAGCTCGAACACTTGGAATGCAACAAACCTTAGGAGATACTTTACTTGATGCCATGTAAATATGAAAGAATGTCATGTTTTTACTTGAATGATGAATGAAAATTAAAACGGGTGGGACACTCTTTTTCCCTACGGGGTTTTTTATTGAGGCCCGCTCGTCCGTCAATAGAATGACGAGGAATTTCTTAAAATTCTTGATTCTTTCTAAAGTTGTTAATCGATCCAATAACGAACAACCCCGTAGGCAAGTTAAATTCAAACCGAGTTTGATAAACTGCTAAGGGCGAAACTTAAGCGAGCTTAAGATCGAGCGCGCCCGATAAACGAGCTAAATCTCAAGTAGAAACTTGGTAAGCTGTTTCGCGGGCATTCATGCCAAATTTAGCTCGTGATAAATGACCAAGTGGTAAACTTAAATTAAACTTAGAAAAGTTAAGATTAATCTCCAGAAAATGGTCGTTGCTCACGATCTTAAGATTAATCTCCAGTGTGGGATAGCAGTACTGGATTTGAGCAACAGCCTCGTCAAACCGTCCTTTAGCAATGGAAATAGTCATGTCTTTTAGGGCCTCCAACTCGCCCTTAGCCAGATCACGCTCGCCCTCAATGGTCTTCAGATTTTCCTTGAGACCGACCACCTGTTCCTCCAACTGTGCGACCTTGGTAGACTGCTTGGTCAAACTGGCAGTAGCGGTGGCAAGTTTGGCTTCAGCATCTACCTTGGCATTTATGGCCCATCACGTTCAGTAGTGCCCGAGCCAAGTGCATCCTTGGTGGGTTGGAGAGCGACCTCAGCCTCTTCAAGCTTTTTCTTGGTACTCTCGAGCTCTGCCCGAAATTCTGTAATACGACCAAAAGCAGACTTATACTTATCAGTTTTATCCAAGAGGTCACCCTCCAACCACAAATTTCTGTGAAGTAAGCGCATACCTGCTTGACGACCAGCTTCCTCAGACTTGTAGCGATCAAGCTTTTGAGAAGTGGCCTGGGCAATTTCAGCAACAAATAACAGAGGGTCTTCACGAAGGCGTTCCAAATCTGCATCCTTGAGATCGTCCAAGTCCAGGGACGATTTCCTCGGCGCTTCTTTATTCCTTTTTTGCTGATCGGTCAAGATCAATCGGAATGGCGTCCACAGAATTCTGAGCTCGATCTCTCTTCTTAGACGCAGAGTTCGATCCATGCTCACGAGCAGGAGATCTCTGGTTGCCTTCGACATGGATGGGTTGAGAGGGGGAAGCGAAGGTCACCTTCTTCTGCTTTCTTGACTTTGTCTTGGCCAAAAGGGCTTCGAAACCTACGCCCGACATTTCAGCTGTGATAGAAAAAAGGGTTAGGGACAAAATAAAGTGAAGCGATCAACATTAACGGGTAAGAAGGAGAATTAAAATCACACCAAGTTTATTTTCAGCCTGCTCGGACATCCTAAGACAAGCAAATTTGTTACAAGGAATAATCCCTTCGGGCAACCAAGTAACCAATGTTTCTAACATCAGGATGCTCTCAATATCGTAATCACTCAGCCTCCTCTGGTGCCTATAGTGAATGGTGTCAAGATCGTAGTGCGAGTGCGACCAACCAAGAGGGAACTTCATTGAAGCAACACGACCTTCAGCATCCACCGTCCCAACCATTTCCTTTGCCCGATCATTAACTGGAACGACCCAGAGGAAAGCATGCCTCCAAGGCTTGGTCGATTCACAGAAAGGCTTGAAGAATTTGATCGTGCCCTTACGACCCTTCAAAGAAACTTGTTCCCAACGCCTGCGCTCGCTCTTCATCTCCACGGTGCGACTAACGTCGAATAGGGTGAAGAAGAGACGACAGTTTACTTCCCGGTCAAGGGCGGCCATTATTATCTCGAAGGATTTGATGAGCGCCCAAGCGTTGAAGTGAAGTTGAGAGGGGGCGACCCCAAGAGTCCTGAGAACGCGTCTTTGAAAAAAGGTGAAGGGAGGTCGCACCCTCAAATCTCGGAGAGTATTGGTGTACATAAACTTCAGGGAAGTAGGGATTGTGGCCGCATGCTCTTTAGTCGGGACACCTTCAGCCCGCCACTCTTGGTCGCCATAACCGATCAGCTTAGAAAAAAGTGGTAGCATCTCATCACCGGGGGGAAGACCGAATGTTGGTTGGTTATAGCAGAAGAGATCCAGGAGCGATCATCACCGAGCCTTCCTCTCCTATCGTGCTCTTTCGGCAACACCTCGTTGCTCAGAACTGGAGGGGGCGTGGGATTCACTCGGGGAGACTAAACGGTCTCCGAAGTGTTTGACGAGCGACCGGAAGATGATGAAGTAGATAGGTCAGTGGAAGAAGAAAAAGTCTTAGAGGGAAGCCCACTCGCGTTGGTATCTCCAGAACGAGCAGCACGTTCAGCCATATTGGTAGGCGGACGACCAGAAATCCTCGCAGTCTTCTTTGTTCGCGCCAGTACCCTACCTTGCAAGGAGAGGGAAAGTCAGGATCACCCTAAATGATGATTTGCAGAAGGGGGCGACAAGGTCGACCCCGAGCCTGACACCCCCCTCCTCGCCCTACGCAACGAAAAACAGAAGTAATGAGCAAACGAAAACGTGAAAGGAAAGTGCATACCTGGAGTGGGAGAAAAGTTTGGACTCAAGGTAGTATACTCCTTGATGAGCAAAATCAAGCGACCAGAAGAATAAGACCGCCTGAGCTGAAATTCGTGCACGGGTGAGCACCTGGCCAGAATAAAATTTTGATCGCTATGGAGAAGGAACTATGACTACTTTCAGAACTTTGGGAGTGATAAGTAAGGAATGAAAGAAGAAGGGGGCAACGTATTTATAAGGCCCAAAAGTGCAAGCAGGCGAAACGACCCGATCCTTCGCGAAAAGGCGCCTTGAAACCTGAACCGTCATCATTATTGCGCGCCGTCGTTTCAGAAATTGAGGAATCATTAATGACTGATAGAAGAGGAGACGTCGCTTCACCTACAGGGCCACGTGTCATAAAGATCTGAGACCAAGCACGCTAATCTGTCCGGTGGAACAAGCAAAATCTCTAGGGGGCAATAGAAAGCAGTTAAAATTCAAGCCTTCGACCGTCCCTAGCACGATCTTGGCTTGGGCGGCAACTGTTCTGGAGTGGGCTTCGGCCCACTCCAGCTATGGCAATAAAGAGCGGCCCAAACGATAATGGGCAAAAGAGTAGAAACACCAGATCAACGGTGCAGATGAGTCCGTACGACCATCCAACGGCCAAGCATGATTCGCGCACACTATATAAGCATTCATTACGTCAGTTGTCAGGTACACACGATTCACTAGTATTGATACTCTGCTCGTTCGCTCCTGACTTAGGCGTTGGAGTGTATTTGCAGGTACACCCGCCCTCTTTGTTTGCCCGTAGAAAGCGACCAGAGCAATTCCGGATAAAGTCTGATTCCTGAAAGCTTACACAAGGCGACCTCAGGCCCAGATCACAATTGTTATTTCTTTTCATTATACTTATCATATTTCTCATGATGTATAAATCTTTCCCTATCACTCAATTTCGAATAATTAGCATGTCAGAAATATACGTACACCGGGATGATAGCAATAATATCAACACGATTAGTTTTTATATTAAAATCTATTTGTTTAACATCTATTTAGGCCACATATCCTTTCCCTATCAACACTATTAGTTTTTATATTAAAATGTTAAACTTTTTTACTCTCAGTCTTACTTTTATATTGTTTTTCCATTTTATTATATTTTAGTTCATATTTTTGCTAACTTTTAATAAATTTCTGGTGTCCCTGGGAATCATGGGGATTCGTATGGAAAGGGATTTAAGAAGGAGAACTCCCCGAAATGGGAATCAGGGACCCGAATGGGAGACAATTTGGCAGGCGAGAACGAGGAACAGGGAAGTACTCCCCACCGCCGCTCCGCCCCATTGCCCATTCCTAGAAATAATTAACCAAAATCCAATCTTGGTTCATGTGAATCATTTTGAAATGTCACGATGTAATGTGAAGAATCTTTATATTGAAATACATTAAAATTGCATTTACTTAATTAATTAAATTATGATCAATATTAAATTATTTTCTGTCTGTTTTTGTCTTTTGATGCAAACTAAAAAAATGATAATTTAACTTTTAATAATTTTAGGAAAATCATTATTTTTTTGATTAATTACTAAGGTTACTATTAGAAATATTTGATTAAAAAATATAAGTTACGTTTATTTAAATCTAATAATTAATTTTACTATTAGTAATTAATTGTGTAATAAAATCTTAAGTTACTAAAACTCACTTAAGAGTTTTTAACTTACAATTTCTTTGAATAATATATTACTCAATATAATTTTCATAAGATTGCATTTATTTAACTTTTGTGACTTGCTATAATTATAAAAAGAATTAAGTGAATTGCTATAATTATTATTATAATAATAGTAATAATAATAATAATAATAATAATAATATTAACTCCATCCACATCATCAAAGTTTTAGTAAAAAATATCCAAATTCATCCTGTTATATGGTTTTAATATAAATTAATCAATAAATTAAGTTCATAGAAAAATAAAATGAATAAAAAAATAATTAAGTGAGATAAATTATTAGGCCCAATTTATGTTTTCGTGGGTTAGCAATTGGAATAAAAATTTGTTTGATTGCTCAAAACATAGGTGGCATTGCGGAGTTTACTTTAAGAACCCGCAATTAGGGGTGGCAATTTCTACCCGCAAGTGGGGATCCTCGCGGGGATTACCCCGTTTGGGGCCCTGTGGGCAGGAAATTTTCCCCCACGGGGACGGGGATGCGGGAGAAAATCCCCCCGCAGTCAATTCGGGGATGAGGACGGGGTCCATATCCCCCGCCCCCAAATATATTACATAAATGTTATTATTATTATTATTATTATATATATATATATATATATATATATATTATTCTAAGTAATATATTTTTAATCTTTTAATATGTGATTTTAAATGAAAATATTAATAAAATATAAATTGTGGTAATTTTTAGATTTTTATTCTCACCTTTATACTTTTTAAATATTAAAATATCAAATTAAGACTAAATTTTATATTCTTTTTATATTTAATGTTAAACATTTTTCTTTTAGTCTTACTTTTATACATTTTTTCAATTTTATTATATTTGTAGGGATGGGGATAGGGGAGTGATAAGAATCTAAGTGAGAGAGAGAGATATTGAATTTCATATTGTATTTTGTAAAATGTAAGTTGTGCAAATCAGTTTAGGCAAGTTGCCTTATATAGACTATGTGAGCAACAGAATGTAACTGACTATGCCATTTGGGCTTTACAATTGAATTGGATCACTTTTGCTACAATTACTATTTGCACCATACTTATTACTCTATTACGCCCCCTTCAAACTCAAGGTTGGGCCTTGGAAAGAGCCCACTTTGAGTTTGACCCGTAATGCAACGAAGCTTTGAAGTGGTAGAGGTTTAGTAAGGGCATCTGCGAGTTGTGCAGTGGCTGGGACATGTTGAACACAGAGCTGACGATTTGCAATCTTCTCTCTCACAAAGTGCAAATCCAACTCCAGATGCTTGGTACAAGAGTGAAACACAGGATTATGCGCGATGTGCACAGCACCAAGGTTGTCGCAAAGGAGAGTGGGTGTCTGAAAGGGGACATGCAACTCTGTAAGCAACGACTCAACCCAAATGAGCTCGGCGGTGGCGTTAGCTATGCCACGATGCTCAGCCTCGGCACTAGAACGAGCTACCAGAGTTTGTTTCTTCGCGCTCCCTGAAATCAGATTTGGACCAAGGTATAAGCATGCACCAGAAGTAGATCTTCGATCGTCTGGGTCACTCGCCCAATCGGAGTTGCTATAGACACGAACAGAGAATGGGACCTCCGATTGAGCTGGTTGAAGGAAAAGCCCCAAATTTGCAGTACCACTGAGGTAGCGGAGGATCCGTTTGACGGCGCACCAGTGGGATTCAAGAGGTGTCGCAAGAAATTGGCATACCTTGTTGACTGAGAAAGCAATATCTGGGCGTGTTAGGGTGATGTACTGCAAAGCACCAACGATGGAACGATATTGGTGAGGATCAGCAAGAGTATCAGTGCCATGACGACTTAATTTGAGGTTGGAGACCATTGGAGTGGACATTGGAGCACAACCTGTCATATTGGCTCTTTCAAGGAGATCAGCAATATATTTCTTCTGTGTGAGGAGCAAAGCACCAGTGGAGAGGTATTTAACTTCAATCCCCAAAAAATATTCTGGTTTACCTAAGTGTTTGAGTGCAAATGTAGCTTGTAATTTGTTGATGAGATCATGAATTAGAGTAGTCTTGGAGCCTGTGATTAAGATATCATCCACATAAACCAGAACATATAATTGAACACCCCCTTTTGCATATATAAACAGTGAATGGTCACACCTACTTGGAATGAAACCAAACTGAATTAGAGCCTGTTTCAAGCGCTCATACCAGGCCCTAGGAGCCTGTTTGAGTCCATATAAAGACCTGTGTAACTTGCATACTAGATTTTTGTTGTCTGCAACAAACCCTGGTGGTTGTTGCATGTAAATGTCTTCTTGTAGAAAGCCATTAATGAATGCATTATTAATATCTATCTGTTGGATTTCCCATTTGTAGGTGAGTGCCAAGGTGAGGAGAATTCTGATGGTAGCAGGTTCAATGACAGGTGAGAAAGTTTCTCCATAATCTTGTCCTGGTTGTTGGTTGTAGCCCTTAGCTACCAACCTTGCTTTATATTTGATTATACTGCCATCTGGATTTTCTTTGATTTTGTAGACCCATTTGCACCCAATGGGTTTTTTGTTGGGTGGCAGTTCTGTGAGAGACCAAGTGCCATTGGCAATAAGAGCTTGGTATTCAGTTTTCATGGCCTCAACCCACTGTGGGTTAGCTAGGGCAGTCTTTACATTTGTTGGTTCCACATGTGTGAGAAAGGCTTTAGGTTTTAGGTTGCCTGTTTTAGCTCTAGTAACCATGGGGTGAGTGTTAGTAACTGGTTGAGGAGGAGGTTGAGCAATAGGTGGCTGAGCTACAGGTGGTGGGGATGGAGGAGCTGGTTCCACAGGTATGGGGACAAGTGGTGGGGCTTCTGCAGGTAATATAGTGGTTTCTGTGTCTGTGATGGGTGAATCTGTGCTAGGGGCAACTATAGGGGATATTGTGATAGGATTGACTGAAGGCACTGTTGGTTGTGGAGAGATAAATGGTAGCAATAGGTTAGATGTAGAAGAATCTGTGGAGGGAGTACTGGGTTGGTGAGAGACAGGGAAATAGCTGAGGGAAGGGAAATTTATGTTCATGAAATTGAACATCCTTTGAAATATAGATCCTGCCATCTGGACTTAGACACTTGAAACCTTTGTGTGTAGGGGACAGACCCAAATTGACACATTCAACACTTTTGAATTGTAATTTATTTTTATTGTAAGGGGTTAGAAGAGGATAACAGACACAACCAAATGACTTTAAGTGAGCATAATCAGGAAGAGACTTAAACAGAGCCTGATAGGGAGAGATGAAATCTGATAGACCAGTGGTAGGAAGCCTATTAATGAGATGCACTGCAGTGGCAAAACTGTGATCCCAATAATTGAGAGGCATTGAGGCATGAGCCAAGAGGGATAGACCAGTTTCAGTGATGTGTCTATGTTTCCTCTCAACAGAACCATTCTGATGAGAGGTATAAGGACAAGTTTTTCTGTGTAGGATGCCTAAGGAGGTCAGATGATTAGTGAAAGGATGAAATTCATCCCCAAATTCAGACTGCAGAGCCATTAATTGACAAGAAAACTGAGTTTTTATCATTTGATGAAACTGATGAAAGGCCTGAATTGCTTCAGATTTAGCTTTTAAAAAGTAGATCCATGTATATTTTGTACAAGCATCAATAAAGGCAATGTAGTAAAGGAAACCACCACTAGAAGGGGCTGGTGAGGGCCCCCAAAGATCTGTGTAAACCAGTTCAAAAGGTACAGTATAGATTGTAGTAGAAGGAGGTGCATAGAGCTTATGAGATTTACCAAGACAGCAGGATTTACACAATTCAAAAGTCTTATTAGATGCAACTGGAACATTACAGAGTTTTAGAACAGAATGTACTGTACGACTGTTTACATGACCTAGTCTATGATGCCATAGAGCATATGTAGAGGCATCAGATACAGTATTATTAGGGGAAATAGGTACATTAATAGGAGGGGAAATAGACACACTGGGAGGAGTTCCTATTGAGCTATCTGAGCTTGTGACAGCAGCTGCACTGGGAGATTGATTAACTTGTGCAGCAGTGAGGGTAGGCATGAAGAACAAACCATCAGAGCCTCTATAGCCTTGAAGGAGCACTTCATTAGATTCCTGAGATTTGACAAGACAAATAAATGGGTGAAATTCAAAATACACACCATTATCCTTAGCAAATTGACCAACAGATAATAAATTACGAATAAGGTAGGTACTAATAAAAGATTTTTGAGTGTGTATGTTTGACTAGGATTTTTAGTGGACTTTAGAGTGGAGGAACCAATGGACTGTATAATTGTGCCAAAACCATTTCCCATAGTTGCCTTATGAGGTACTGTATAGGGAGCACTAGTGTGCAAGTAACTAGGGCATGCTATCATGTGATGAGATGCACAAGTATCTGCATACCAACCTGAGGCAGTGAATTCTGGGGGGAATTCTGCTATCACAGCTCCAGGAATAGAGATGGCAAAGGCTGCAAATGAGGCATGAGGTGCCATGGTATCTGGTGTAGCAATAGAAGTTGAAGGTGCTGCTGTAGATGTTGATGCAGCTGCTGTAGTGGAAGTATTATGAGTTGTGGGGACAAAATTCTCATCATACCTGTACCAGCAGGAAGCTACTGCATGCCCATATTTTCCACAGAGTTGGCAAGTAGGTCTGTTTCCTGTAGATGGAGCAGTATAGTTAGGATTCAGATAAGTGTTGGCAATGCCTCTGAATCTGCCACGTCCCCTGCCTCTGTTGTTGAACCTGTATCTGCCACGAATATAGGGAGGATTATTGTGATGCTGATATGAATTTGCTGGAGCAGATGCAACATTTGTTTGAGGTGTTGTTGAAATAGTGGCTTGAACAACATTAGCAGAGGGAGCTGGAGTAGTCAATTCCTGACGGAACTTCTCCAATTGAGCTTCCTGCACCAGTAGCAGGGACTCAAGTTCCATTAGATCAGTGTTACCAGGTCTGCCATAGTACATCATGACAAATGCATTGTATTCTTGAGGTAATCCTTCAAGTATAATATCCATGAGGTCTTGATCTTTAACCTCTTCACCAATAGCAGCTAGGGAATCAGCCATGGAATGCACTTTTGTAATGAATTCAGAAATAGTTTTTGAGCCTTTCTTGAGGGTTTTGAGTTCAGTTCTCAATTGTCTAGCCTTAGCTTTTAAATGTGCATAGAAGTGTTTGTGTATTTTGTCCCAAACTTGATAAGCATGCCTACAACTGAGAACCCTAGGGAGCATTATATCAGACAGAGTCTAATATAATGCTTGATCTTGGACAATCCATTTAGCATATTCTGGAGAAACTTTATTCTGTTTCTCATCATCAGGTGTAGAGAATTTGACTGGAATTTGTGGACTAACAAGCAATCTGTGGAGGTTGTGAGTGAGAATCACTCCCTCCACTTGCTGGTTCCAAAGAAGAAAAATTTTCTCATCTAATTTGATAGAAAGTTTAGGTCCTGAGACAAAATTAGAACCTGAATGTGGTGTAGATATACTGTGAAAGATTTGTGTGTGATCTGATTCTGGAAAAATTTCATTGGTTGCTGATGTAGTTGCCACTGAATTGTAGATTTGTTGAATATCTGAAATGTTGTTATAGTAATTCTGTAATCTTGATGCTTAACTTTGAATGTTGATCACCTAATTGATGAATTACTTAGTTTCTTGAATGTATCCAGTGAAATGATATTGATTCTTGTTGAATTTTTTTTTTGGAGTTTGCATTCTGAGAATATACTTTTCTATGAAAAGATTGATGAATAAACTTGGTGGTGAATCTTTTGCAGAATTGTCTGTGGGTTTGAAGAATTTGTGGAAGAGATTGAGATACAGAGATGTGAAGTTGCAGGATTGCAAAATGATAAGAAGGATGGAAGTAAAGATTGTGATGAAGGTGCAAGGTTGCTTGAAGCTATGCGCAGAAACGTGGGAGAGAAGAAGATGAAGAAGAAGACTGTAACTGAAAGCTGTTACAGATTCTGTTTAACAATTATGGTTTAGTTAACCCAGGAGAGAGAAAGCGAATGATACCATGATAAGAATCTAAGTGAGAGAGAGAGAGATATTGAACTTCATATTGTATTTTGTAAAATGTAAGTTGTGCAAATCAGTTTAGGCAAGTTGCCTTATATAGACTATGTGAGCAACAGAATGTAACTGACTATGCCATTTGGGCTTTACAATTGAATTGGATCACTTTTGCTACAATTACTATTTGCACCATACTTATTACTCTATTAGGGAGGAAAACTCCCCGAAGAGGGGAATGGGAAAGGGGATGAGGGACAATATGGGAGGGGGGAGCGAGGAGTGGGGAAGTACTCCCTAGCCCCGCCCCATTGCCATTCCTACCCGCAATGAGTTCACCGTTGGATATACTCATAAAATTTTAACATTTCAGTCAATGTCCACCATAGAGTTTTTACAAAAATATACCCTAATAAAGACACCTGCTATTATGAAAATAGAATATGAAACAAATCAACGCTGTTGATTAATTAGTCTACAATTATTCCATATTTTTTTTTTGGATAGTGTACATATTCTTTTTGTCAAAAATATATGAATCAAGCCATACACATTTGTTTCCTAAAAAAATAGTCATACACATTCTTTGACAAAAAAAAGGCTATACACACATATCCCAATCTTATTGGTTTCAAGTCATAATGTCAATATGGGTTCAACCTAATTTAATTTTGTTAGCAACGAATTGGTTATTATTCATACTCTGTTGACATATTTTTCTATTGTCAGTGACTTATTTTTGACACCATTTATTTAGGCACGCCATTAAAAAATTTAAGATATTTTTCATGACTAATTCATAATATCTTGAATAATCATTATGTAATATATGTAATATATATTCAGACAAATATATATTACATATTACAAATACATAATTACTATTATTAACCATAAGGCACAAATGACAATATCAATAACCGTAAAATATGAAACAATGTATCATACTAACGTCAAAAGATAAAAACATAAATGTTTACACTATAATCATGACTCCTCACACATTCTTACTAAAAAAAAAGTTTTTAATCTATTTGACAAATATAAATCAATTAAACAATGCTCTATATATATATATATATATATGTGTATGTGTGTGTGGGGGAGGAATTTAAGAATTTTTTTTTATTAAGAATTTATAATAGTATACTAGTCTCATACAATTTTACTTCTCATCTTTTTCCCCTCCAAAATAAACCTTAAATTAGCAAGGCATCTAACGAGGGAGTATTTATGACGTTAATATCAATTTATCCGATCCTTGTCTTTGTTTGTCTTGTCGTACGTAGGTGGGGCCCATATGCCATGAATTTTCGAGTGATAATACAAAGAACAACGGCAAAGATGGATCTATACAAGATCCATCCCTAAAAGGACCTAAACCCACGATACCCACGAGTCATTCAATAATTGGGCAACTCCTTCTCCGGGTCCACCTAATTATATTTTATTTTAATTTATCACGTTTACCAACTGTAACCATTAACCAATCCCCTTCCTTCCCTTACACCCACTCTAACCATACCTCTCAATTTATCATTACTCATAATATCTACCATCGTTTCCCCCCTTCCCTTATTTTCAGCTCAAATTCAAATCCCTCTTCCCTCTTTCATCATCCTCACAATTTCTATGTCCACTCCTCATCTTCATGACTGACAACTAATCCTAACGCCATACGTCTCATGCCACACCACATACAATTTCCACAACAACGTTAATAAAAACCCATTCCGACCATCACTCCCTTCCTCCAAGGTGGTCGTGGTCATGGCTCTTCCTTCTCCATCTCCCCCATCTCTCTTATTCTTCTTAATCTCGTTCTTCCTTTTCGTTTCTCTTTCACACTCATCAGAATCCGACGCTCCACAAACATTTATAATCCACGTGGCACAATCGCAGAAACCGTTTCTTTACACCTCCCAACATTCCTGGTACACCTCCATCCTCCGTTCGCTTCCTCCTTCCTCTAACCCAACCCCAATCCTCTACACCTACTCCTCCACCGTCCACGGCTTCTCCGCTCACCTTACTCCCACTCAAGTTACTCATCTCCGCCGTCACCCTTCCATCCTCGCCGTCGAACCTGACCAAATCCGCTACCTTCACACCACCCATACTCCCGACTTTCTCGGCCTCGCTGAAACCTCTGGACTATGGCCTAACTCTCACTACGCCGATGACGTCATCATCGGTGTCCTCGATACCGGAATCTGGCCTGAACTCCGTAGCTTCACCGATTCCTCTCTCTCCATCACCAACACACCTTCCTCCTGGAAAGGAACCTGCGAAACCTCTCGCGATTTCCCTCTTTCCGCTTGCAACGGTAAAATCATCGGTGCTAAAGCGTTTTACAAAGGCTATGAAGCTTATCTCCAACGACCAATCGATGAATCCGTTGAATCCAAATCTCCTAGAGATACCGAAGGTCATGGAACTCACACAGCTTCAACCGCCGCAGGATCCATCGTTTCAAACGCGAGTTTGTTTCACTATGCAAAAGGAGAAGCAAAAGGAATGGCAACAAAAGCAAGAATCGCTGCTTATAAGATCTGTTGGAGGGTCGGTTGTTTCGATTCTGATATCCTCGCCGCCATGGATGAAGCCGTTGCCGACGGCGTCCACGTCATCTCACTTTCCGTTGGTTCTAACGGTTACGCCCCTAACTATTATCGTGATTCAATTGCTATTGGTGCTTACGGTGCTGCACAAAACGGTGTCGTTGTTTCTTGCTCTTCTGGTAACTCAGGTCCAGGTCCTTACACTGCTGTTAATATAGCACCTTGGATTTTAACCGTTGGTGCTTCAACAATTGATCGTGAGTTTCCTGCTGATGTGGTTCTTGGCAATGGTAAAGTTTTTGGTGGTGTTTCTTTGTATGATGGTGATTCTTTACCTGATCATCAACTTCCTTTGGTTTATGCTAAGGATTTTGGTAACAGATATTGTTACGCCGGAGCTCTCGAATCGTCGAAAGTGCAAGGGAAGATTGTTGTTTGTGATAGGGGAGGGAATGCTAGAGTTGAAAAGGGAAGTGCTGTGAAAAGTGCCGGTGGATTAGGGATGATTTTGGCTAATACAGAAGCTAGTGGTGAAGAGCTTCTTGCTGATGCTCATCTCGTTGCAACTACCATGGTGGGTCAAACAGCTGGGGATAAGATTAAAGAGTATATAAAATTGAGTCAATATCCAACGGCTACGATTAAGTTTAGAGGAACTGTGATTGGGAGTTCACCTTCTGCACCTCAAGTTGCTTCCTTTTCTAGCAGAGGTCCTAATTATAGAACTTCAGAGATTCTTAAACCTGATGTTATAGCTCCTGGTGTTAACATTTTAGCTGGTTGGACTGGAAAAGTGGGACCTACTGATTTGGATTTTGATCCTAGAAGAGTTGAATTTAACATAATTTCTGGTACTTCAATGTCCTGTCCTCATGTTAGTGGAATTGCTGCATTGCTTAGAAAAGCTTATCCAAATTGGTCACCAGCTGCTATTAAATCAGCTTTGATGACAACAGCTTATGATGTTGATAATTCAGGTGGGAAAATTAAGGATCTTGGAACTGGTAAAGAGTCAAATCCTTTCATTCATGGAGCTGGTCATGTTGATCCTAATAAGGCTCTTAATCCTGGTTTGGTTTATGATTTGGATGGTAAAGACTATTTGGCTTTCCTATGTTCAATTGGATATAGTGCTAGGAATATTGCTGTTTTCACTAGAGAGCCTATTAGTTTTGATATTTGTGAAAAAACTAAAGGGTTAACTAGTCCTGGTGATTTGAATTACCCTTCTTTCTCTGTGCTGTTTGGTGCAAACACTGGATTTGTTAAGTATAAAAGAGTTGTTACTAATGTGGGAAGTTCAAGTGATGTTGTTTACAATGTCAAAGTGAATGCTCCATCTGATGTTGATGTGAGTGTTTCCCCTTCAAAGCTTGTGTTCAGTGCTGAAAATAAGACTCAGGCTTTTGAGGTTACATTCACTAGACTTGGATTTGGTGGTACTCAGAGTTTTGGGTCCATTGAATGGAGTGATGGAAGTCACATTGTGAGGAGTCCAATTGCTGTTAGATGGAACAACGGATACTCATCATCTATTTGAAGCACATGAGCATGTTCAGGTTATGATGGGTTTAGTCTCCTTGTGATTCTTCTGTTAGCTTATTGTACAAACTACTAAACAGTTATTCGGTACGGTTGTTGCTATTTCATGAAACTGTACTATAAATCCGATTAATGTTGGTTCAATTGGCGAGGATACAACTCAATTCTCTTATGAACGTGAGTTTGAATCTCATTGCTAATGTGAAGACCTCCTTGGTAGATAATATTTAAGAGCAACTGTATGTGTTCATTAGTAAGTCTCAACGACCCAGCTCATCTAAAGCTTTTATAATAAAAAAAAATAAAGATGTACTCTAAACTTTGAAGTAGTTGATGATGCTCTTGTAATAATTTATGGGTCTGGAATTGAAGATGTGACATGAATTGTGAATTTAAGATAGTTGATTCAGATAATTGTGTTGTCATTTTGGGATCGAAAAACATGCATCATGTGTCATACACAGGTATGGTATTGCAATTGGCAGCATTGCACCAAGATATATTTGTAGTGCCTTTGGCTTTTTGCCATTCTGTGCGTTATTCTCTTGCTGGATATAAATAATTGAGATGAGATGTCTCTACATATCTTTTGTTTTATTGCTCACTATGCAATGTTGTCTAGAAATATAGTATATGCTCATATTTTTATACTCTTCACACTATTTTCTCATTGCAAAGCTATCACAATAGCAAGATTCTTATAAGCTTCTTAGGTATTAGTCATAATTCATATCCATCGATAGTCTTTAAAACAACTATATAATATGGTTGCCCCAAAATTGCAGATCTGTGAACTTGTTACAATTCAAAGGGTTTACAATTTAGGATCCCAACAAGTCACTTAAGTTAGCAGTTCACAGCTCAAACCGTTTTTACAATTCTTTGGTTCACGGTTTAGTTAGTGAACTGTGTTTGATAAAGATAGTTTGGTTTATAACAATCGTTTCATAAATTAAGGGGGCCATATAGTTTTACTTACGAAAAACAAATCCACCTTACATGTTTGTCATTGTTAGGGTTGTTAATTTGGGAAAATATTTGCGACATTGAATCCAGAAAAAGGGCAAGGAGACTTTAATTTTATCCTCTAATAAACTTGACTCTATTATTTTTAGTTTTTTTTTTGTTCATTATTTAAGTCTTACTATGTATATCAAGTAAATAATATAACAGGTCCCATAAAATTTATAATAGTGTGTGTTCTAAAAGGAGAACCATTGAGCTTCTTTTAATTTGCTGGAAAAAAAATTCAAGCTTTAATAGAAAGGTACAGTTGTTTAGGGCTGATAAGTGATTCGTGTAGCTTGCTGAGTATATATTTACTTTCAACTTCCTTGAGTTTCTTTTGATTATTTTTATTCTTTTGTGTAGAGCTAGTAGCCAATCCAGATTCCATGTTATTGGAACTGTAAGACCAATATGTATCAATGTCGATGTTTAGGAAATATGCATCTAAGTTATAGATTGCATGGTTCTTGACTCTTCAAGAAACCTTATCAAGCTTTTAACTTGAGCTATATATATCGTTCCGGTTTATCCTAACTTTATAGTGAGTCGTATCAGTTGTTTAACTTTCATTTAGTACAAATCCATTTCTTCGGCCGTGATTTCTTCGCTTGGGAGAATAGTGACGAGGAGAAGATTGATATGGGATATTCCGGGCTCGGAGCTCCGCTACTTCAGCTTCCAATTCTGTGGCTTGTCGGCTTAACAGACGGACGAGCTGTTGAACAGCATCGATCGGGGCCGGGACTGCTGGAGGTGGACTGCTGGAGGTGGGGGAGGAAGACGGTTCCGGACTGAGCTTCCAGAGATTATAGCCCGTGCAGAGTTTTGGGCCCGGGACGAGTTTGGAACAGTAGCAACTGCTCCATCCGGGGTCACTTGTTGTATAACCGGCTGGATAATCGGCTCTAGGACAGGTTGTATAACCAGTCCTTCGACAACACTTGAGATCCTAGGACGTAGCTGAGAAGGCATAGCAAATCAATCAAATGGGAGAGGAACTAAAGTGAAAGATCCTCCCACTGTTGTCGCCAATGTTTTGTACTGTATTTCCGACCTGAAAGACCATCCGAAATAGTTGGTAGGTAAGAGTCTTGATCAATTATCTCTCGATCCGAAGTGGAGGTGTGGTACCTGCAAAGACACTCCGACACTCAAGTCGGGTTGCGAGTGTATGCAGGTGATATTATGGGTGAGATAGAATACATTAAATGCTTGCATTGAATGCATTATTTATAAAGTTGAAAGGTGTTTGACCTAATTGATCTTGACCGTTGATTTGGTAATTGAATCTTAGCCATTGATAGGTGGATTTGTTTTTGACTTTGGGCCTCCTTGGAAGTGGGCCTTATACTATTTGTGAATAAGGGCCCAATCTATAACAGTATGTATTATATATATATATATATATATATATATATATATATCAAACAATCTTAATATTTATAAGCTTATTGTGTGAAAATTAATATCCATGGATACTCGCGAATAATCACAAACTTTGCGGGTATCTACTAAATGAGTACTCCCATAGGTTTGGGTCAGACATGGTTTACAGGACATGGCTACTATCTGCAATTGCGGGTACCCATTGTCATTCCTTTATACAACATACGAACTCTTTATGAGTACACCATTGGAGTGGAGATGACTTTTTATGCAAGGACTAAATTGAAATACTTTTACAAAAGATGGGGTCGAAGTTAATATATTGTAAGTATGAAGGACTAAATTGAATTTTTTGTGAAATCTCAAAGACTTTTTTTTTTGAAATCTCAAAGACTAAATTGACTAATAACTCAAAAACCATTACAACTATAAACACCAATTGGGTAAGACTCATGGATCTTTTTAGTCAACACCAGGGTATCCACCGGCCACCGCCGACCGCAGTGATTAATCCCCTCGCTGGATTGGAGGCACCTCAAAGGAGACTCAGGATCTTTTAAACAAGACAAAATCCTTTAAAATACTCAAATATATCAATGAAAAAAAATCAGTGAAAAAGTTGACATGGAAAGAAATTTATTTTGATTATAATGAATCATAATTAAAAAGAGGTAGCCTATTTTTTTATAGAAAAAACTTGTAATAAAAGATATGCTATTATTAGGATGTTGCGGATTGAAAGCACCAGCCATGTGACAAGTCTCTGCAGATCAGCTGGTTGTGTTTATGTAAGCTGTAACACGCAAAAAAAAAGATCAAGTTATAGCATGTGGAGTGTACTCTAAGCCACATTACACAATACACAATACACATAGTTCCAATTCCCAAACCCAAAACACCAATACAATTCTTTCCTATTCTTGCTGTACTGTCTGTCTGCCACACCCCTCCCTGCCCCTATCACACCAAGCTATCTTTAATCCAAAGCCAGTAGTGCTACGTTCGCAAGCAAAAGAGTTGCTACTAAAATATTTTATTCACAGTACACGATGATTCTCATGCAGTGAGGTTAGTTAAGCTTGCACCAAATTAATTTGTGAGTAACATCAAGTTTTCTAGCTCGTCTGGGATTAAATTGTTGTGATTAATTAATTAGTTAAATTGGATTGCACTGTATATGTATGGGATTGGAGTGCCTCTTGTGCTCCATTGAATAAAACTTTTGCTTATCAAAAAAAATTTGGATTGTACTGGTGAATAAAACTTGGAACAGACATGCTAGTAAGTGACCGATTCTGATCACTACCCCAGTGCCTTGTTTGGATTGATGATGAGTCCGAGTTTAATAGCCCATGTATCTAGAATTTTTTTTGGTATGGAGACAAAAAATAATATATAATATTTTTAATCTTGTGATAGAAAAAATTCAACTCCAAAATCTAATATGTTTGTGTAAATTTATTAGTTTGAGGTTATAAAAGATATACAAATTAGAAGATAAAGAGAAGAAATAAGTGAAAAGATATACGAATTTATGTGTGTGCGTCGTCATGTAAGTAAAAAAAAAGCACCCTAAAGTGCATCAGTCATTCAGAGCAAATGCTTTTTAATTAATCATCTAAATATTTTAATCCTCGTGATTCATCAAACTTAGTTAAAATTTAAAAGTATGTTAATATGTTACTCATATAAATATTTTTTCTTATACTCCTTTGCATGATTGTTATTTCCTTTTTTCGTATATATATATATATATATATATATATATATATATTGATAAGCTCCTTTTTTCGTATATATAAAATTTTAGCAATAATAATACAGTTTGTCTTATCACCTCGGAGAAATTATTTAAACATATCGTGCTAACGATTTCCCAAAAAAATGGTTGTCCACATGCACATGTGACATATGTTTTTTTAGAGCAGACGACACTTGTGTAAGAAAATGGTTAAATTGCAATAATAAATATTCTCATTTACAACATCAAATAATATCAATTAATTTTTTTTAGGATGTTAGCAATCACTGATATCATAACATGTTTGAGTTTGGCATATTCTATCACTGATGTAATTTGTGTGTCTTATTATATGCTGCCAATATTTGAGTTATATATATAATATAATATGGATTGATCTTAAATTGACACCACATTTTGTTTCTTGAATTCTTTCATGGTAATGTGGCAATTTCTGCGATGCATTTTATTCGTCGACGCCTCTATTAACAGGACTTCTAATAAGACTTGCAGTACCTCTTCCCTAAATCCGGGACATATAAAAATAACATGAAATTATATTATAACAGAAAGTAATAATATATATATATATATATATATATATATATATATATATATATATTTGTTGAACAGAAACTAGTAGACGAAAAAATAGTAGAAACGAAAACGAAAAGAATACTTAGACGCCACTCTTTTGTCTACGTTTGTGACAACAGGAATTTGGTAGTCACATATTTACCAAAAACCTTAAGGTATTGAGTATATGGATTCCCTAACTCCTATCTTATATATCTTTTATGTAGCTCATTTTAGCTAATTTGAGAGTAACTACTCACACTTGAATTCCCAATAATTTTCTCTTCAAGTGTGAATCACCCACCTTGTTATAGCTAGCTTTGATCTAAACCAGGATCCATTTCTTGTTCCCCTTTCAAGCCGAACCATGGCCTTACTGAGAGCAACAAACGAGCTAGCCAATGACTAGGACTACCAAGAGACTTGGACGCCACATCTCCACCCAAAACATTAAGACATTGAGTATATGAGTCACCTCTCTTATATATCCTTCTTGTTGTTCATTCCTAACTGATGTGTGACTAATCACTCACACTTGTATTCCCAACAATATATTTCTGAGTGTCGAAACATATAATCGGTTCCCAAAAAATAGTATATATCTTTTCATGGATGTTGTATTTTTTAATTGTCCCTTTAACAGTTCAATTTACAGTCAAAAATGTTTTTAATGACAAATGTTTGTATGTTATATGTTATTTTGTCGACTTTAAACTTAGCCATTGTCAAACTTTGTCATGCCTTAATTTAGTACGACTCCATTGTAGGTAGGTTTAAGTATACCCGTTATACTCACATAGATGAATTTTTTTGCTTATAAAGAAAAACTTTGTAAATGCTTCTAATAAAAAAATGCTAATGTGTTACATATTGATACATAACTTGGTCTCACCGGGCATGTATGTAATTAGCTTAAAAAACTTCATAGCATTTTGGATACATTGAACGACAATATAATGATCAAAATTATAAGACTTAGAAGATGACTCAATATTCAATATTTGAGTTTCTTGATTGTTTTGTTTTAGGGGCCTTTGTTGGGGGCTTTTTATTACCGTTTTGATTTTCGCTTCTCATATGTTAAGGGTTTTGGTCTAGTCCACAATGTGATCTCTTCAGTCTTCTTTCTCTTTTTTAATAAATTCGGGCAAGTTTCCTGTTTGTTTAAAAAAAAGATTCAATCCACACAATTCCAATACGCAAAGTAGCTCAATTAAAATATGAGATCCTAAAATTGAAAAATCTCCGTATGTCTAGCAACCCTTTTTTAACACTTTGTACTATATACTTTTTTATTGGATGAAATCAAAATTGATTCCTAAAAATCATGTAGTTTCATATAAATTTGGTAGGGATTCATATAAATTTCAACAAATAGAAAAAAAACGTTATAGATGGTGTTATTTTTTTTGGTTCGGACCATCGCTGGCTACTCACGGAGAGTCCCAACGATTTCAACGAAAGACTAATCTCTGATCGTTCTTAGAATCAAATTTGTCCACTACGAGAATCAAATCTGGGAGCACCTAGTCGACCACCCGTGTCCCAGGGTAGATTAAGCTATAGGGCCAACGGTGGTACTTATGAATGCTACTCTCCCGATTACTCTATATACTTTTTTAAAAACAGATTTTTTTATTATATGTTAATTAATATCAAATATTTTTTTCTCAATTAAACCTTATTCATTTGTTCTATAGAGATAAATTAATAAATATGATTGATGATAAATGATCAGAGATACCGTTAAAAAGACAAAAAGTATTATAAAAAAGAAAATTTATTGGTTTCCTTTATTTATGAATGATAATCTTAAAAGAAAAATTATATATTTATTTTGTTACTTGTTTTTTAATCTTGTTCTTAATCAAATTTGTCCACTGCGAGAATCAAATCTGTGAGAGATTTTTGGTATTGAAAAGACTAAAGAGTCCCTAGGTGTAGTTATATTGCAGGAAATTCAACTACAGTGGATTTAAATCCGTTTTTTACAGACAAATAAAATCAATAAATTTAGTTGTTTTCTATAAACAATTAGTTTTTCTTATGATATTGTTGATTATCTTTTCTTATGAAATTTCAATTATTCTTAATATTTTATACTTTCAATTTGATTGATACACCGTACTTAGTTAATCACTGGTTCTAATCTACTACGTCAGGGAAGGCTAGCCACATGTATACATCCGACTTTGTCGGTCAGTGTGGTTTTCTCCTTCCAACTGAGTTTTTGTCACTCAAAAGTAACTTTTGTAGAGTTACTCCACTCAATATCTCTTTGTAGACATTAAATTTTATCAATCCAATCGTTCAATATAGTTTCTTATTATGTTGATCATCATGCATATAAAAATTATTGAAATCGAATATAGCTGTAAAATCTTATATTCTCTATATTAAAAAAAAATTCTTATATTCTCTATTTTACTTGTATTTTTAAAAGTATAATATACGTCAATATCAAAGATTTTTTAAATTTTAGAAAAATTTGTATATTTGATCTACTCATTTAGAACTATTAATTTAATAGTTGGATTAGCGAAATTTAAAATGTGCAAAACGATATTACTTATTGGAGTAAATTGATCGTGGCTGATAAGCAAAAACTGATCAACAAAAAATTATGTATCTAACCCAAAATTACCAAATATATCGTCGTTAACCAATTTTTTATTATATTATGTTAGAAAGGGAGTATTTAGAGTAAAAAAAATCAGAAAAGTTAAAAGCGGCTCTGCTTTTCCCATAGATGCGTTACCTGCAAGGCTGCAACTTACCAATATTTAAGTCAACCCTTCTGTCTGTCTATCCATGTCACTCACTTCTTACGTACATTTTATATTATATTCTCTATTTCCTTGTTCATCTTTCTCTCCTCAACATTTCCCTTCATAAATTACTAGTAAATCTTTAACATTTCCTCTCTCCCTCTCCCTCTCCATGGCTCTAGATCACAAAGAGCAAAACCAACAACAACCCTCTTCCACCCCTCTCCAAGCAACCATCTGGCCATGGAAGCCCCGCCGCAGAGTCTCTCTCTTCAGGCGGCGTAAGGTGCAGACAGTGAGGCTAGGTGGCAAGAAACCACGGCGGCGATTTCTAAACGGGCTAGTAAGAATCTTTAGAAGGATGCGTGTGAGGTGGTTAAAGTTACAGTATATTCGCTTGTTGAAACGTCTTAAGGAACATTATCGAAACATATTGAAGGATCTTATTGAAGCTGGTGCTACTATTGAAATGTTTCAACAACGGCTTTTCATGGAAAGCACTTTTGCTATCCCTGTTGGTGTTAACTTATGTAGTTATCCTTCTCGTTTTGGATCTGATTACCCTCGAACCCTTTTCATGTAAATTATGCTTTTTTTTTTAATATTTCTTTATGTATGTATATCAGAAGATGAAGGAAATTTAAGTTTCTTCGTATCTTTCCATTTTGTATTATAAGGTCTTTGAAATCTCCCTTTTATTTTCTTGCCTTTATTTTCTTCCATTTTAATTTTTTTTATTGAGCTTATTATTAGGGAGTTGTTTATTGGCACTCCTTTTGAGGATACTTCAGGATCCTCTCCTGATTTTTTTTTATTTCTTTTATTAATTTGCACCCTCCTTCCCACGTTCATTAATGGAGTATGGTAAATTTTCTCTATCAATTTCATCTTTGAATTGGAATCAGTAGGCACCAGTTTTATGGGGAAGGTGAGAGGATCGATCATAAATGGCTAGTGATCTCTTCGTGTTATCGATAATTTGATTACTCGATAAACTCGAGTATTTCTTTTTATAATTTTGAATATTATGTCATGGTAATACAAAACGTGAAGTATTTCTACATTGCAAAAATTACTTTTTTTAATCTTTTTATGGGACTTTTTAAAATTATTAACTTTATTTAGTATTTGTTTTGCTACAATTAACTTTATTTAGTATGCACGGGTGTAGAAATTTTTAATATTTTTGTATAAGCAAAATTTTAGGGTGAGACAATGCTACCCAAAGATTTCTAATCTTTAATCCCTTGGGGTTAAAGATTTCTAATTCTTGTAACTAGTAATCAATCAAAAATTGACATTCATAAAGATATCTACTTTTTATTCTAGTCACATCATTACATGACTAACTGATGTTCATTAAACTAATTTTTTAAAATTGATTTTGCTAAAAAGTACTCCCTCCGCTCCTAAATTTTGGTTCTTTTAGCCTCTTTTTTTTTTCCAAAACTTTGATACTTTTGAGATACCAATATACAAATTATTTAATTTTTCCAAGTTTACTCTTTATCTTTAATTAATTGTCACTATTCACAATATTAACTCCTTTGAATTCTCAAAGTTAGTGGACTTCTTGAAACCAATTAGAGTGTAGCTTTAATGATTTATTCTTTTCTTTTCTCTTTCCAATAATTCCAAAAAAATAAAATACAAATTGGGTATTAATGCTACAAAAGGGTACTTTAGTAATTAGGTATTGCAAATTTATGATTTCTTAATTTGTGTGAAACACTCCAAAAGGACAAAAGTTTAGGAACGGAAGGAGTAAGTTTGTATATATGTCTGGTACATTTAAAAAAGTTATTTTATCAATTCTATTGTTTGAAGTTCTCCCCAACACCTATGGCCCGAAGGAGAAGAAACCCTATGAAGTTCGATCGACTCACGTCAATCATTGGGTTTCTTCTCCTTCGGGCCACAGGTGTTTGGCCGAACTTTAAGCATTATTAGATTGAACTCAATTGTAATGCTTGATCTAATAATGCTTGAGACTTTCTTCCAAACTTCTCGGAGTTTCGAGGAGAATCAAACTTAATAATCTCAAATCCTTTCCTTGCAAAAGGTAGGACTAATAATCATTGCTAGGTGTTTACCTTGGATTTTGGTAAATACCGCTAGTTTGAAATTGCTTCTGTTTACAGGATCAACTAGTAAATCCTAAGACTAAGACCATTTGTGTTAAAGTTTTTCCCAGAATTATATGTGTTCTTGCAGTTTAAAAGTAAAAAGAAGAAGATAATCGTCGATCTCGCGCGAAACCATCGAATTTCCTCAATGAGGGAGAATAAAACAAAGAAAAAATTGCAAAAAAGCAAAGAAGAAAACAAATTAAAATTGCATTAATTGTAAAGAGAGTTGGTGCACAGATCATACATTCTTCTCTTGGCTCGTTTTCTCTGTAATGTGTTGGAAGTTAGAGTGTGAGAATTCTGTAATGAGATTGTGACCCCTTTTTCCTATGAGAAACTCCTATTTATATGAGGAGGGAAAACGCTAAAACTAACTAACTGTACAGAGAATTTAAAAAGGAAACTGCTACAGCCTTCGACTAGGATAACTACCAAAACTTCGACAGCAAGCACTTGCTTTTGACTTGTTATTGAATTCAATTTTCTTCTCGTCGAAATATCACCCTTTAAATCTAGTTAAGTCTGAAGCTTTGTCGAATTTGCCTTCTGATACAACTCTCCTGTGTTGAAACCAACACCTTCTTCTAAGAAAACCAAAATCAAACCGCGTTGACTGCATTTAATTTAGTCTGTCGAAATTACAGACTAACGCTAGGTCTTTTATTTATATTGGATCATATGCAAAACAAAAAATGGACATGATAGGCATTGAATTGGGGATCAATGACCCCACGTCTAGCCAATAACTCCCTTGTTGCTCAGTGTAACAATCTCCACCCAAAAAGATGTACTTTCGAAGGAATATCAAATGCCGAGTTGCCGACGTTTAACAACCTTCACAAAATCTTGATTATCTATCATGGAATTTGCCGCTCCATCTGCCCACTGTAATAAATTTTTATGGTTAAACCTTGGCCCATACTTCGTACAACTCTTTAGCTATTCAGTAGACACGCTCTCATTTTCAAAATTCCTAAAATACCCCTTTTTAATATAACTGATTTTTATTGGTTCGGGCAACGCTACTCCGAACTGGTTCGAAGCACGCTGCTCCGAACCTCTTTTAATATAACTAAAAGGAAAAAATGAGTGTTTGTGTGTTATTAACTGGTTCGGACGATGCTAGTCCGAACTGGTTCGGAGCAGCGTGCTCCGAACCTCTTCTAATATAACTGAAAGGAAAAAAAGGGGGGGGAGGGGGGGTGTCTGTGCGTTATTAACTAGTTCAGACGATGCTAGTCCGAACTGGTTCGGAGGACACTGGTCCTAACCATCGTAGGAGCATAAGATTCATTAATGACATTTTGGTTTTTTCACACTGTTAGCCTGTAATTTCGACAGGCTAAATTAAATGCAGTCAACGCGGTTTGACTTTGGTTTTCTTAGAAAAAGGTGTTGGTTTTAACACAGAAGAGTTGTGTCAAAAGGCAAATTCGACAAAGCTTCAGACTTAACTAGATTTGAAGGGTGATATTTCGACGAGAAGAAATTTGAATTCAATAGCAAGTCAAAAGCAAGTGCTCGCTGTCGAAGCTTTGGTAGTTATCCTAGTCGAAGGCTGTAGCAGTTTCCTTTTTTTTAAATTCTCTGTACAGTTAGTTAGTTTTAGCGTTTTCCCTCCTCATATAAATAGGAGTTTCTCATAGGAAAAAGGGGTCACAATCTCATTACAGAATTCTCACGCTCTAACTTCCAACACATTACAGAGAAAACGAGCCAAGAGAAGAATGTATGATCTGTGCACCAACTCTCTTTACAATTAATGCAATTTTAATTTGTTTTCTTCTTTGCTTTTCTGCAATTTTTTCTTTGTTTTATTCTCCCTCATTGAGGAAATCCGACGGTTTCGCTCGAGATCGACGGTTATCTTCTTCTTTTTACTTTTAAACTGCAAGAACACATATAATTCTGGGAAAAACTTTAACACAAATGGTCTTAGGATTTACTAGTTGATCCTGCAAACAGAAGCAATTTCAAACTAGCGGTGTTTACCAAAATCCAAGGTAAACAAATTGGCACGCCTAGGGGACATTTGTGCTAATTTTAAAGTTTTTCGTTGAATTCTTAAACTTTGTGTTTGTCTGTGCATGCATTTAAGGAGTGGTAAACATCTTCCAAAGATGGCACGCTTTAGTACAAGTAATGCTTCTGCATCAAATGCACCAAGTACACAAGAACAAGCGTCAGTTAGTGACGTTAACGCTGCAAATGTCGCAGGCATAACCGTTGCTATGCCTTCTTCGACAACAATGGGAGTAACCGCTATAACTTCTCCCATAGTTACTCCCGTGTCAATGATGACCACTGCAGCATTAACAAATGTTAATACAATGGCTTCTGTGCCACCAACAGTAGGACCAACGAGTCCTTTGATGGCAAATCCAATGATTGGAAATATGCCATTTACTATGAGTGGAAGGGCTTTACCGTATGGCATGCCAACAGCATTGATGGCAGGCCTTCAGACAAATTCGTCTACATTTGCAGATAATGCAATTATAGGGTATTCTCATACTCATGGTTCAACAGAGGGCATCCATAGTCGAAATGCCCAAACTAATCTGACTACAACATCTTTGTTGGCATTAAGACAACAAATGGATGATAGCAATCATGATATCGTCAATAGGTTAACACAACAAATTGGTACTGTGTTTAATCCTTTGATACAAAACACTAATAATAGTTACCAAATGTTGGCAACACAAATGGGAAGAATTGCTGATTTCTTTGGTACTCCACCAATACATAACCAGCAAATCCCCCAAATCCAAAATGCTAGGCCTGTAGAGATACCGGTAGAAAGGCCTAACAATGCAATTCCTATGAATCAGTGTAACCAAGGACAACAACAAATTGTCGAAGAGCCTATGAGGATAGAGGCAATCCCTGAAGTTGTGTTGGTGAATAGAAACCAAAATGCAGACGAAGTGGTCAGACAAGTGCAACAAAACAATTTTGGAGCACAAAACAACCTGACTAATATGGTCGAAACTATTTTAGTTCAGAATGGCCTTAACTTAGGTTTACATAGGCCTAATTTTGTGTCGCCCTTGTCAGAATACACCTTACAAACAGAGCTACCTAGGGGATGGAAAATTCCCAAGTTCAAAAAGTTCACTGGAGAAACCAGTGAATCTACCGTCGAACACGTGGCTCGTTATTTGACTGAGGCTGGCGATCTAGCACATAATGAGAATTTAAGGATGAAGTACTTTCCAAATTCTCTAACTAAGAATGCCTTCACATGGTTCACTACACTGCCTCCAAATTCAATTTTTAATTGGAGTCAATTAGAAAAGGCCTTCCATGAGCAGTTCTATATGGGCCAATGTAAGATTAGTCTTAAAGAACTGGCTAGCGTTCGACGCAAGGGGGCAAAATCTATTGATGATTATCTCAATAGATTTAGACTACTCAAAGCAAGGTGTTTTACCTAAGTGCCTGAGCATGAGTTAGTCGAAATGGCTGGTGGTGGTCTAGATTACACTATAAGAAAGAAACTAGACACACTACATTTAAGAGATATGGCACAATTGGCTGATAGAGTTCGACAAGTGGAAAGACTCAAAGCTGAAAAAGCCAGAACAGGTAGATTCCAAAGTAAAAAAGAAAAGGTTGCTTATGTCGAAGCTAATGACAGTGACCAAGAATACGACATATCTTATGAAGATGTCGAAGAAGAGGTTAACATTGCAGAACTAAAACCAGGACCTCCTTATACTTGCAAATTGTTAAAACCTTCTAATGGGAAAAATCCTGTGGAACCTAAGAATGATAAATTTGTCGCAAAAACTTACACTTATGATGTATCTAAATGTGACGAAATATTTGATCTGCTTGTGGCTGATGGTCAAATCTTAGTGCCTAAAGGCCTAAAGATTACACCATTAGAACAGCGACAGAAAAGAGGCTTTTGTAAGTTTCATGGTTTCTTAGGTCATAACACTTCCCGTTGTGTCATTTTCAGGGATTTGGTTCAAAATGCTATCAACGATGGAAGGCTGAAATTTGGTGACAAATCTAAGCCACCAATGAAGATTGATACTGATCCCTTGCCAACAGTTGATGCATTGCTGGTCGAAGTTGATCTCAATGTGGTCGAGGTCACAGAAGATGTTGCTGAAAATGCTAAGGCAGAGAAAACTGTCGACAAGGTTGATGTCGAAATGGTCACTGATAACCAGTATGCTGAAAAGATGAAGATAGTATATCCAAGGGCTGAAGAAGAATTGATTGATTTTCTCAATCGCTGCAAAATCAACAATATTGAAGTCATGCTTTGTCCTAGGTGTAGTGTTGTCTTCGACAAAGAGGCTAATCTTGAGGGATTCAAGCCTCAACTGAAACGTAAAGGAAAATGGGTCGACAAAAGGCCAAAGTTCAGTT
The DNA here is from genome assembly GCA_963573325.1 of Astragalus glycyphyllos. NCBI lineage: Eukaryota > Viridiplantae > Streptophyta > Magnoliopsida > Fabales > Fabaceae > Astragalus > Astragalus glycyphyllos. The sequence goes on from OY754307.1 coordinate 116,269,781, forward strand.
ACAATGACAGAGGGATCCAATATAAGTTTACTTTGACAAGGAATCCTCAGAAAGGTCAGATTAGGACTTATGTTCCTCCAGCAAAGTCACCTGTCGAGAAATGGGTGCATTCTGGTGGAAAGAACACTGGGTATTACCCAGTGTATTATGCTGGAAAGGATGTTGGAAATCAACAAGAACTGGCAAAATTGGTCAGGGCAGCACTAGTGCTACTAACCAAAATAAGGCAACTGAATCTAACAAGTATGCCTATAACAATAATTACAAAGGGAAGAACCCTATGACAAGAACGTAATGGCGCAGATATCAACGCCAGAAAAAAGTTGCTGCTGCAGGCAAGGTGGAAAACTCTAACAAAGAGAAAGGCAAACAAACACCTTCAAAGTCTCTTGAAATGGCTAGAAAGCCAGCTACTGAAAGGATATTTCCACCACTTTCAGTGATCAAAGAGGGCCTCAATTTAGATGAAGAAATGGGCTCGGATTTCACTGATTCTGGGTCAAAATTTGACGTCTTGTGTGGTGTAGTTTCAATCCTCCCAATTGAGTATGACGTGGTTTCTGAAGTAAACGACGTCGAAGAGGATTTCGACGAAGAAACCAATTACAAACCCATCTGTTACTATGTCCTCAAGAATGGTTGTGTGGAAGAGCAACACGCTGTCTTTGAGAGACCTGATTGTGGGATGAGGAATCATCTCAAACCTTTGTATATCCAAGCAAAGGTGAACAATGTTGCGGTAAGCAAGATCTTGGTTGATGGTGGCGCTGCTGTGAACCTGATGCCACAACATATGCTGAAGAAGATTGGGAAGTGTGAAACAGATCTGAAACACACAACGTAATCCTTACCAACTATGAAGGTAAAAGTGGCTACTCTCTTGGAGCCATTGAAGTTGACCTTTCTGTTGGAACCATTAGAAGGCCAACTATGTTTATGGTGATTTCAACCAAGGCAAATAACAACATGTTGTTGGGAAGGGAAGGAATCCATGCTGTGGGGGCAATCCCTTCGACAGTTCACCATAGGCTCATTATTTGGAGAGAAGATGGCCTATTCGAAAATATTGAGGGTGATCAAAGCTATTTCAAGGCTGAGGTGAATACTATCACCAAGAAAACCTTCGACAAGAAACTGGCAAGCATTGCGCCATGGATTTCCTCTGAACATGGTTATGAAAGCCAAGATAATGTGAGGACCTCAGTGATTCTTGATCCCAACTATGGATTCATTTGGGATAGAGAGGTCATTGACGAAGACAACTACCCACAAGACTATGTCAAGCCTACAGGGTGGGAAGGACCATAAATAGTTATTTATGGATGAACCCACTGTATGGGATAGAATTACGGCCTACGTGGCCGAAAATAAGCAAAAAGCAGTTTTAGAAGCTGACTTACAACAACAATTAGTTGCTGAAGCCGTTGAAGATAAGAATAAAGACAACATTGTCGAAAACCAGAGGCTTGATTGCGTCTATGATGACGAGCCTTTAGGTTTTGAAAAAGATCCAATGGGTTCAACCAAAAGGATTCAAGCACAAGATCCCTTAGAAGAAATTGATTTGGAAGATGGCTCAATAAAAAGGCCAACATACATAAGTGCTAAGATTGATCAAGAGTTAAAGGCGCAAATTGTTGAATTGCTGAAGGAGTACAAAGACTGCTTTGCATGGGATAACAATGAAATGCCCGGGTTGAGTCGTGAAGTTGTTGAAATCAGACTACCAATTCGACCAGGAAAGAAGCCAGTGAAGCAAACTCCAAGAAGATTTGCACCAGAAATCTTGGTGAAGATCAAGGCAGAAATAGAAAGGTTACTAAAGAGCAAGTTCATCAGAACTGCCAGGTATGTCGAATGGCTTGCTAATATAGTGTCTGTAATTAAGAAAAATGGTACACTTAGGGTGTCTATAGATTTTAGAGATTTAAATAATGCTACACCTAAAGATGAGTATGCCATGCCAGTGGCAGAAATGCTAGTTGATTAAGCTGCAGGTTATGAATACCTAAGTATGCTTGATGGTTATTCTGGATAGGCAAAATTACACCAGAGGACCTTTAAGTTATTTATATGTAACAAGTAGGCCCTTTAAGTTTTTTTTGTAACAAATTGGCCCTTTTAGTGATTACTCTAGCTTATATATGTTGATGTAATGCTACTTTATATATTGTGATTACTCTAGCTTATGTATCTTGATGCAACCAAGCATATTTTGGTGTATTTTGATGTAATCAACGATATGACATTTTACTAAAAGGGCCAATGGTGTCAACGTTAGGTAACTTAAAGGGCCTATTTGTTACAAAAAAAACTTAAAGGGGCAACTTGTTACAAATAAATAACTTAAAGGTCCTCTGGTGTAATTTTGCCTTCTGGATATAACCAAATATATATTGCTGAAGAAGATACATCAAAAACAGTATTCCGATGCCCAGGGGCATTAGGTGTCTATGAATGGGTTGTAAAGCCTTTGGCCTAAAAAATGTTGGTGCAACGTACCAAAGGGCAATGAATTCTATGTTCCATGATTTTATTGAAAAATTTATGCAAGTGTACATAGATGAAATTGTAATTGAGTCTTCTTCAGGAATTGGTCATATAGACCATCTTCGACAATCAATTGAAAGAATGAGAAAATATAGATTGAAAATGAATCCAATCAAATGTGCCTTCTGTGTTCGTGCAGGTGAATTTTTGGGTTTCGTTGTACACAAAAAAGGCATTGAAATCAATCAAAACAAGACGAAAGCAATCTTGGAAACGAAAGCTCCTTCGACCAAAAAAGAATTGCAGTCATTACTAGGAAAAATCAATTTCCTTAGAAGATTTATCTCAAATCTAAGTGGTAAAACCCAAGTGTTTTCGCCACTACTTCGACTGAAGAAAGAAGATGTGTTCAAGTGGGATGCAGAACACCAACAAGCTTTCGACGAGATTAAAGCATATTTGATGAAGCCACCAATTTTGTTACCACCAATTAGGAATAAAGTAATGAAATTGTATATAGCAGCTTCAGAATTTTCTATAGGTAGCATGTTAGCTCAGGAAGATGAAAATGGTGTCGAAAGGGCCATTTATTACCTTAGTAGAATTCTAAATGATGCAGAAATTAGGTATCATCCTATAGAAAATTTGTGCTTATGCTTGTATTTCTCTTGTACAAAATTGAAGCAATATATAAAGCCTGTTGATGTGTATGTTTATTCGCATTACGATATTATTAAACATATGCTGTCGAAACCAATTTTACATAGCAGAATAGGAAAATGGGCTTTGGCTCTTTCTGAATTCTCTTTGACTTATCAGCCATTAAAAGCAATAAAAGGTCAAATAGTGGCTGACTTCATAGTTGACCATTCAGTGGTCGAAAATATAATAAACATAGTGGAAATACAACCTTGGAAGTTATACTTCGACGGTTCAAGCCATAAAAATGGTGTTGGAGTTGGAGTTTTAATAATTTCACCAACAAAAATACCAACAAGGCATAAGTTTAAAATTGAAGGGACGTGCTCCAGTAATGAGGCAGAGTATGAAGCCTTAATAGAAGGACTTGAGATCTTGTTAGAATTGGGGGCAAAACATGTCGAAATCAAAGGAGATTCAGAACTAATTGTGAAACAGTTAACAAAAGAATACAAATGCATCAAAGAAAACTTAATAATGTATTTTGCCATTGCTAACACGTTGTTAAAAAGATTTGGTACTGTTCACATAGAACATGTGCCTCGAATAGAAAATCAAGAGGCCAATGATTTGGCACAAGTAGCTTCAGGGTACAAAGTGACAAAAGAAAAGCTACTGGAGCTAATAGAAATAAAGCACAAACTGATTTCGAAAGATCCATCCAATGCCCAATTGTCAATACCGAAACTTGAGGGGGCAGAGATGTTAAATTTGGTGGAAAATTTTCAACTTTTTGAAAAATATGAAGTGGAAATTTATGCCATTGACAATATGTCGAATGATGATTGGCGAAGGCAAATTGTCGAATACTTGGAGAATCCAACAGGAGTGACTGATAGAAAAACCAAGTACAGAGCCTTAAGCTATGTGATTATTGGGAATGAATTGTTTAAAAAGACTCCTGAAGGAGTATTATTGAAATGCCTTAGTGAAAGTGAGGCATATTTAGCAATTTCCAATACTCATAGTGGTGCTTGTGAATCTCATCAAGCAGGTCACAAAATGAAGTGGCTTTTATTTCGACAAGGAGTATATTGACCAACTATGCTGAAAGATTGCATAGATTTCGCCAAGGGTTGTCAAGAATGTCAAAAACGCGTAGGAATACAACATGTGCCTGCAAGTGAATTGCATTCAATAATAAAACCTTGGCCTTTTAGGGGTTGGGCTTTAGACTTAATTGGTGAAATCAAACCAACTTCATCGAAGGGTCACCGTTTTATTTTAGTAGGAATAGATTATTTCACCAAGTGAGTGGAAGCTGTTCCCTTAAGTAATGTTGATCAGGAAGCTGTGATAAGTTTTATTCAAAACCATATCTTACATAGGTTTGGAATTCCTGAAACCATTACGACTGACCAAAGCACAGTTTTTATTGGTCGAAAAATGGTTGACTTTGCTTCTGAAATTGGTTTCAAGTTACTAACTTCGATACCATATTATTCTCAAGCTAATGGTCAAGTGGAGGCTGCCAACAAAATTATTATCAATTTGATCAAGAAACACATTGGGCAAAAGCCTAGGAATTGGCATAAAACGCTTGACCAAGTGTTGTGGGCATGTAGAAATTCTCCCAGAGAATCAATCAACACTACTCCTTATAGACTTACATTTGGACATGACGCAGTCTTACTTGTCGAAATTTGTTTACAATCAGCCAGAATTCAAAGACAGTTTGAAATTCCATCAGATTCTTATTGGAATATGATGTTAAATGAATTGGTTGATTTAGATGAAGAAAGACTACATGCATTGGATATTCTTATAAGGCAAAAAGAAAGAGTGGCTAAAGCCTACAATAAAAAGGTTAAGCAAAAAACATTTGCCTTAGGAGATCTAGTGTGGAAAGTTATATTACCCATGGATAAAAAAGATAGAGTCTTGGGTAAATGGTCACCAAATTGGGAAGGACCATTTCGCATTCTACAAGTGTATACTAACGGTGCCTATGAAGTCGAAGAACTTGGCACTGATGGTCGAGTTTTGCAAATAAATGGCAAGTACTTAAAGAAATATATGCCAATTTTGCAAGAAGTCAAAATAACGCGTGATTAAAATGAGCAAATTGCGAATTTGGCAAGCTAAAAATTTTAATTGCCAACAAAGGCTATTGTTAATTTACAATACTTGGAATTGGAAGTTAAAATTACAAAGTGCCAATACAAGGAAAAATGGAATCGCAAATTACAAAACGAGTTTGTTTTTCAAGTCTTCGAACAGAGCCTTAGCTTGCTCCAATCTAAATTTTTATAAAGTTTTCCTCTTCGACCAACTGGTTGACCCTGGTTTCATGTGCGTCGAATTTTTCCAAGAGGCCAAGGCAGTGGGTTGCTTCTTGATTAACTTCATCCTCCAACATTTCTGAAGTCTTCATGCCCCTCAAGACCGAAGATTTCTTCTTTTCTACTGCTCTGATCAGTGACTCCAACCTGTCAATCTCTTTTTGGTAACCAGCAATTTCAGCATCATATCCCTCTACAGCTTTCATGTCAGTCTTTGCTTTGGTTTGTAGGGAAGAGATTTTGTTTTGTGAAGCTTCAACGGCAGTCCATGTTTCTAGTTTCGTGGCACTCTCCTGCTCTTTGAGCGAAGCATGTTTCTTCTTCTTTTCAAGATCCTTAGTGATTTGTTCCAGAAGAGGTTCAAAAGAAACAAGAAATCCAATGAGAGAGGTGCTAGCCATTGGGTTGTTGAGTTTGTGCAGCAGGTCTTTGATTTTAAAGGCAACCATATGGTCCTCTTCGATTGCTTGAAACAGGTCCACCTCAAGGACTCTAGTGCGAAGTTCTTGCAACAGGTTCACTTTAGAGCTTTCAGAGTGCTATCCCGCAGAAGTGGTCTAAGAAATGGATTTCTTTTCACTTGAGGTTTTAGTTTTTAGTAGCAATTGTAGAGCCTCAAGGGGTTTTTTACTCTTGAATTCCTTCCATTCTTCTTCACTCATGGTAATGCCAGTTGAGAGGTTGAGGCCAGTTGAGCAATCTTCCTTAGTGGGGGATTCGTCGACGTGTTCTGCGGTATCCTCATTGTTATTACCCTCATTGGATTTTTCAATCTCTTTATCATTTTCTGCTTCTTCAATGTTTCCCTCTTGTTCTGTTTCTTTTTCTTCGATTTGTTGTTGAGGTTGATTTGGATCATTAACGAGTGGCTGATCCATAATAACGTCGTCTTCAGTTGCTTGAACTTGGTCAGATTTTTCGACCAAAAGATCATCACCTTCTGGATTTTGATTCTGGACCAATTCTTCGTTTTTCTCTTGTGGCTGGTCTTGGGCCTGAATCTCAGTCACTGCTAGATTAGTTCCTCCACGCCCTTGGTCTTCGACCTCTGTTGGTTCTTGCTGTAGAGGGAGATCATCAAGAGTCATTGGAGTACTTTCATCTGCTATGACAATGAGATTACTCTCTTCAAACGTTGCTTCGACCAATGGATCATTAGTTGGTGCAGAGACGGTGGGGGTCGAAGTTGGTGTTGTTTGTTTGGTGGAGATTGTGGCAGGTTGATCTTCAAGATCCTGGGCAAAATGTATAAACAGAGTTATGTACTTTGTTAACTCAAATTGTTGAATAGAAGTGAGTAGAAGGTGCGTTAGTTACCTTTGAAGTGTCTCCTTCGACACGTGAATGCGCGCTAGCAGGCTGTGGGATCTCCCTTTTCTTCCTAAGTTTCTTTGGAGCTTTTTCTTGCGGCGCATCATCCCTCCCTGTTTGTTTTTCGATAGTTTCTATTGGAGGATATTTGGAGACAACTTTCAAAATCCTTGGCGGGCTTTCATTAGACTGAAAGAATTCAATGCATTTTGTTAGTAAGAGAGCATAGAAGTATACAAGTATTGAAAGGAAGAAAAAAGAGTGTTTGAACGTTTCAACCTCTGAATCGTCGCTTACAACCATCTGTTTAGTTTTCTTCCTCTTTGGAGGAGTAGCAGTAGCTGAGCTAGTTGATCTCTTCTTGCTCTAAAAGATGAGAAATTTGATAAGCGTTGAGTCTAGTAATTCAATTTAAAGAGAAATAATGAAATGTTTACCTCTTGTTTCTTTGATTGCGGGGGTTTCTCATTCGACAAAGTGTTTGTGTGTTTCTTTGAAAACTTCTTGGTTGTTGTAGTTGTTGTTTCTTCTGATGGAGTAGGTGACAAGGGGATAGCTGCAGACATTTGACAAGTATGTTAGTAGTTTTTTTTACATGAAAAGAAATATTTTGCTCTAAGAGTCTTTGTATCACCTTTTGCGGTGGCGGATAAAACTCGGACATGTTGAATGTCGAGATGGAGATGTCCATCAAAGGTATTGATGTCACATTTTGTCGGAACTACTTTCTCAGCTATTTTAGTTGTTAAAAAGTTTTTAAGAGTTGAAAACCCACCACATATAAACCATGGTGGAAGTGGTAAGTGAAAAGATAAAGCCAATTTACTGGTGGGCAAACTTGGAAATTTAAGTTTATTATGCGCCAAAGCGAAAGCATATCTGTTGATCCATATGGTGGAAATACCATAGTTGGAATTTTTTCGACAAGTTTTTCTTTTAAAACTTTTGCAGCTTGAGAAATAGTTCGATTAAGATGCGTTGGGTCATAGACAACTTCAAAGTATTTTTGAAAAGCTCGAATTTCCTGTATGTGCATACCTGGTGTCTTGGTCTTCTTTTTCTGCGGAAGAGGAAAAGGAGAGATTAGATTTGTCAGCAGCGTGGCTTCTTCAACAGTAGATAGTTTACTCATAAAGTAATCTCTTTACCACTCAGAAAAGGTTTTGGTGCAAGTAAATACATGCACAAACTGAACAGGTGCAAAGATAAAAGGTTTTTTGGCGAAGTTGTTGAGGCATTTACGCCATTCCCTCTCGTTCTTGGGCATCATTTCTGTTCTAGACTTAAAGAAAGGATTTGGTCGAATTTGGCATAATCCGAATTGTCGAGCGACAAGACTTGGGTGGTATGCATTTACTCCAAACAAAGCAGCAGCCTTCCCAGGTGAAATTCTTGCAGAAAGCAGTTTTGGAGTTAAGAAAACGCCCCAAATTTGGTTACTCTCTTCTTCTTCGACCAACGAGGTTGCAGGAAAATCCCTAGTGAACCAAGCAGGTCCAATAGTCCTTTGGGCAAAGGGAGCCATTGTGTGGGTGAAAGTGTTACATTCTAAGAACATTCTGAATGCTAAAATGAATAAATCTTCATCAGAAACTCCAATTTCCCTAGGCTTCAAAAATGCAAGCCTTATCCCTTCGATCGTTCTCTGATCAACAGTTTCAATATAATCACTTGGGATATACATCTGGAGTTTCGACTCAAAAGTGGCAATGAGCCACGGTTGGAACAACCAAATTGGTCCTGAGACCAGAAGTGTACCATCAGGTTTGAGAGTCTTCAGTTCATAGGCTCCTAGTTGCAAACTTTCATAGAGCGACCCCAAAAGGAGTTGCCCAAGGTTTACCTCTCGACGCTCATGTAGTTGGATGGCCAAGGGAATGAACATTTTAGCCACTTGGAGCGAAGAGGAGCAGAAGACATAGAATGAAAGCCAAAAAGTGAGGAAGGCGATAGACTCAGTATCAGAAACTTCGTCATTATCTGTGATATGGTGTTCTTCGATATAGCTTTTGAAGGAAGGGCGTTTGAAATTGAATTCATGGTCAGTCCCAGTGGTACTGGGGTCGAAAATTTCCCCTGTTGGTTTTAAGCCTGTGATGGCAGCTACATCCAACAAGGTAGGTGTAAGCATGCCACACTTCAAGTGCAGACTGTTGGTGGTGAGTTCCCAGAAATGCAGAGATGCAAGGAGCATGGGGCTTTGGTATCTAGGGCCATATTTCGACAGTTGGATAAGGTCAAAGATCCCCTGTTCTTTCCAAATATTTCCCCTTTTGGATTTCACTTTATTGAGCCAATTGAGGTAAGGTGGGTGATTTTTGTCGACGGGAGGTGATGACCTAAAGACCCTACTTGGGCTATTCATGAAATTCATGACCCAAGGCCCATTTTGGAAAATTTTAGGGTTATATTGGTGATAGCTTGGGAAAACCTCCTTAACTTCAGGTGTGTCATCGCAAGCAAATGGAACAGGCCCTAAAAATGCGTACTTTAAACGCTCAGGGAAAGGGATTAGTACCTGAGATTGGAGGATTTTTGCTTCCTCATTTGTTAGAGCAGGCTCTGCGAAGGGTTGTTGCTTGTCCGTGATTGGTGCGCAAGTTTGAGACGAAGTTGCCATTGACGTGAAAGGAAGGTGTTGATGAAGGTCTAGTTTTCTAGGTTTAGTGAGCACAAGTGTTCTCGCGAAGAAGAAAAAAAGGGTTACAAAGGTTTCAGAAAGAGTGAAATAAAGGAGAAGCGATGGTTTTTATAGCTGTTTGAAATGCAAAGGCTGAAAACTCTTGAGTTTCCCTCTTGATGGAGCAGTTACTCACAATGAGTAGTGGGGAGTTTCAGGGTGAAACGTGGCCCACTAACTTTACAATTGAAGCGCCAAAAGCTGTTTTTTCACTGAAACGTCATATCACTCTACAACGTGATGCAAGTGAAGTCATCAGAGCAGTTGAAAAGGGTTTTCAAAAATGTTTTTTTTCTGCCATTCACATAGTCCCTGTCGAAAAAGACATTTTTGGGGGGCAATTTGTTAGCCTGTAATTTCGACAGGCTAAATTAAATGCAGTCAACACGGTTTGACTTTGGTTTTCTTAGAAGAAGGTGTTGGTTTTAACACAGAAGAGTTGTGTTAGAAGGCAAATTTGACAAAGCTTCAGACTTAACTAGATTTGAAGGGTGATATTTCGACAAGAAGAAAATTGAATTCAATAGCAAGTCAAAAGCAAGTGCTCGCTGTCGAAGCTTTGGTAGTTATCCTAGTCGAAGGCTGTAGCAGTTATCCAAAGTAACCACACACGTGTAGGGGGTGTTCACTAAGTAGCAGAGGGTTGTGCAAAGTATGGGTCTAAACCTTCCCCTACAGTGAGTGCCCAATATCACTAGTCCAACACTCCCAACCTGGGTATAAATCCTACTACACTTGCACATTTTTTAACAAGGCCTCAAGATAATTATACGAGTAGGAGTATTACATCTCCAAAGCGCGTACAAAACTTCTCCAAAGCGCAATAACAACTCCTTCTTCGTCGTCAAGTTCCACCACCACTTCACCAACAATGAATCTATGGTTGTCACCATCTCCGACAATAAATCGACAAGTGACACAAGTTCTCAATACTGTGCTACTGTCATCGGAGATGGTTCCGTCCAAAAAAGCTGTCAGCGGCAAGAAAATAGCTTTACTTCTGTGTATTATTTCGACAATTAACAATATTATTTTCTTTTTTTACTTTTTCACTTGTTATTAAGATTTTAACAAAGTACACTCATTTGCAATGTTTCACGAAGAAACCATTCATTACATAAGGCACTGCGTTTTTTTTAATCTCTTATGTGTTGATCCCCTTTAATTTCTCTTGAGTCGCTTTAACTTGTTCCATTTTAAACATGTTTAGTATTGGTTACTAAATGGGTAGAAACGTAATTTACCTAAAAATTAACAAAAACCCGTGCTCCGTAAAACCAACAAACTGTAAAGCCACTAACTACCACTAACCACAGTTATATATATCTGTGGTTAGTGGCTACTAACCACAGTTATGCATGTCTATGTTAGTGGCCACTAACCATTGGGTACTAATTTGTGGTTGTTGCCACTTACCACAAATGTGCATAACATTGGTTAGGATTATAATTTGCTCTTAATTATGATGTGCATAATTTATTTAAGCTACTAATGAAGAAATTGAATTTCTAATGTACTATTCTAATGAAGACATTGAGATTTATGGTATTAACCACTGTTACACTATTCTATGGTTAGTAGTCACTAACCACCACTATGCATATCTGTGGTTAGTGGCCACTAACCATTGGGGTACTAATTTGTGGTTATTGCCACTTACCACAAATGTGCATAACATTGGTTAGGATTATAATATTTATATTATATATAAATATATATGTGGTGGTTGTAGGCGGTGGCTGTCGGCGGAACTTCGGCGACTGGCGGCGGAGCTCTGACGGTGGTTTCGGCGGCGGTGCTCCGGCGGACGGCGACAGTCACGGTAGCTCTCCGGCGACCGGCCGACGGTGGTGGGGGTGCTATTTATTTTAATATATATATATATATATTATATCCATCAACACCCTTATTTTTTTAAAAAAATACAACACCTTTATTTTTAAAATGACAACAACACACTTATTCATTATTAACCATTATATTAAATTGGATTAACAAAAAAGTGATCTAATGGCTAAAATCAATTTAATAAGAAAAACTAAGGAAAAAGCTTAGTATTGTAAACAAGGACCCAATTAAAATAATATTTTTTAGAAAATTAAAATAATTTGTATCCATACCGAAATTTCACTCAACGTACATCATATCACAACCAATACTGCTAGCTTAATCTCTCTGGCACACGGGGTCGGCCCGATGCTCACGAGTTCGATTTTCGCAGTGGACAAACTCAGTGTTAATCAGTGCGAAGTTTAATTCTAAACACGAGTAGGAATTAATCTTTCGTTTAAAGCGTTAAGACACTTTGCGGTAACAATGGTCCAAACAAAAAAAAGTATTGTATACATCATATCAGACTTGTATCTTTTGAACAATAAAAATAAACTTCACTAAAGAAGTAGGCCTTAAAAAATACAGAGAGTACAAATTAAATATTTTTTTAAAAAGAAAACAATTCCTTCAACCTCATCACATACGTCGTTGCGTTCATAAAAAAATTTCATATATCTAGTCAAAAGAACTAATAAAAAAAAGGCAAAATTACATTTTTGGCCATTTATGTTTGGAGTTTGTGTCACTTTGGTACTTTATGTTTTTTTTTTTCATTTTAGCTCTTAATGTTTTTTGTGTGTGTCATTTTGACCCCTACCGTTAGCTTTTTCTAACAGACGCCACGCAGTTAACTGTTGACGCGGCGTCTTAAATATTAGGGCTGACATGTATTCATTAAATGACATGGCCAATGAGGGGCCAAATTGAAACAAATAAAAAATATGGGGGACCAAATTGACACAAACACAAAACATAATCAATCACTCTTCATCTTCTTCCTCCATCTTCATCTTCATCTTCTCCGGCGAGCCACCACCACCTCCGGCGAGCCACCACCATTACTTCCGACGAGCCACCACCACCCTCTCCTTCACCACCATAACACCAAAATAGAATCCTAAATCTCAATTTTAAATCCCTAAATCTCAATTTTACATCCAAATCTTAACCATCAAAAAACAACAACAGGAACCACAGTTAACAGCTTGCGAACCATTCGACGTGTATACAAAACCTTTGTCACTATGATATTCAGTATTATTATGCCTTTGCATCATTTCATTGGAGACAAATTTAAGTTACTATGCCTATTGAAAATTTCATTGGAGAATGAATGAAGGGAATTTAATTGCCGCTGCCATTCGACGTGTTGCTATGCCTTTGCATCATTTCATTGGAGACAAATTTAAGTTGATTGGCTATTGTTAACAGTAGCTATTTCTTTCTTTTTGTGAGAAAGACAAATACTTTGGTTCCCTTCCTTTGTACTGCAAGCTCTTAACTGTGGTTTCTGTTCCCTTCCAACGTAAAATGGATTTCAAGATCTGAAATGAGTTTGGGAATAAATGGACTTGGGATTTAGAATTTGAGATTTAGGGATTTAGGAATTTAGTTTAGGATTTGGGATTTAGGGTTCGGTTCTGGTGTCGTGGTGGTGGTAGCTCTCCGGAGGTGGTGGTGGTGGCTCGTCGGAGAAGAAGAGATGAAGATGGAGGAAGAAGATGAAGAGTGATTGATTATGTTTTGTGTTTGTATCAATTTGGACCCCTATGTTTTTTATTTGTTTCAATTTGGTCCCTCATTGGCCATGTCATTTAATGAAGACACGTCAGCCCTAATATTTAAGACGCCACGTCAGCAGTTAACTGCCAGCGTGGCGTTCGTTAGAAAAAACTAACGGCAGTGGCCAAAATGACACACAAAAAAAGCATGAGGAGCTAAAACGAGAAGAAGAAAAACATAAAGGGCCAAAGTGACACAAACCCTAAACATAAAGGGCCAAAAGTGCAATTTAGCCTAAAAAAAAATCATATACGACCCTGCGTAATGCGTATATAATTGTATCCGTATTATTTTTAGGCGCTCAATTCGTATTTAATAGGATAGAAAATAAGCAAAAATTTGTAAAGTTAATATATCCATTACTAAAATTAGTATTAAATAGGCTAAAATACATTTTTAGTATTTATATTTCACCAAAATTTGAGTTTGGTCTTATAGATTTTTTCACTTAGGTCCTTTATATATCAAATCGGTGTCAAAGTAATCATTTTTTTAACTTTGGTCCACTAATGTTAACAAATGACATGTTGACAGTTAACTTAACAGGTGATGTGACTTGTTTAGTTGGCGTTAATGATTGAGAAAAATACTTAAAGGACCAAAATGATATTTTGATGAAACATAAAGGAACAAAGTACACTTTTGGCAAAAAAACTTAATCTTCATCCCCAAACCCCACTACCACCCCCTTACTCTCTCTCCACCGCGCCACCATCACCACCACTTCGACCTCTCTCTCTCCCCTCACTATCCATCTCTCTTTGTTCGCCCTCTCTCTCCCCTCCCTCGGTCCCTCCCCTCTTTTATCTTCCTCCCCTTCATCTTCATTTCCAAATTGAAAAATTACTATTTGGAATCCATAATTAAATCTGCGAACAAGTTGTGTTGCAAGTGAGAAAATAAACGTTTACATAAATTTATTCAAATTTTTCTTGGTTCCAAACCCTCATTTTTCAATTTGGAGATAAAGATTAAAGAGAGGAAGAGAAAATAGGAGAGAGAGAGAGAGAGAGAGAGACATGGGAGGGAGAGGTCACTGTGGTCGCGGTGGAAACAGAGAGAGAGGTAGGTGGTGGTCGAGTTTGGGGATGAAGATGAAGCTTTTTTTTTTTACTAAAGTGCATTTTGTTTATTTATGTTTCACCAAAATTTCAGTTTGTCCTTTAAAGTATTTTCTCAGTCACTAATGCCGACAGATAATTTAATTTTATCTCTACTTTTCTGGTCGTAAAAGTTTAACGACACCTTTTTTATTTATTTTTTATATGTTAATTCTTTTTCACGCCGAATTACCATATTTTGTATCGCTGAAATTAACTCTGACATTCTTGCAATTTCTCTATTATTCATTTCCTTTATATAAACATCCATATTTTATATAATGATGCTATTCTAGGTTTAGGTCTTTCAATATAACTTCTAATAATTTGTAATTCTTTATTAATTCTGTTTATAATCATTTTCTAGCTTTTTAGTATTTCTTTTTATTCTTAATTTTGTTTTCTAATTCCATTTTTCAAATTGCATTTTATCTAAAAATGTTTTTTTGTATTTTTGTGACTGTTTTACATTTTTAACCCTCAAAATGGACACATGATAAGATGACCAAAAATGTGAATTCCCTAGCATAGAATTTTAATCTATAAATTTATCAGTATTATCTTCTTCTACCTTTTCCGATTCATAAAATCAAATTGGTTTTGAAATTTGTGTTCTTCTCAGATTTTTTTGGGTACATAAAGAGGGCTAAAGCCCGAAAGGAAGAAAAGTAAACTAGAGTCCTAATATTTCGAGGCACAGGCGCCCCAGACAAGTCATCAAAAATCTTGTGTTCTTCTCAGATTTAATATTCTTGGTTTATTTATGATTGTTCCTAATTCAGTTAGTTCATTTCCTTTTGGTTAATAAATTTTTTGCATGTCTTCAAATAGAGTTGGGATATCTATTTTTTTATTATTTCTAAATGAAATACTATGATGTGAATTAATTTCTTAATACAAAATTAACACAATAAGTAATTGAAGTTATTTTATCCCCCGACCTCATTAAATTTCCTCTTAAGAACTTGTCTTCTATAGTTAATGTTTGGTCTAATCCCTTGTGTAAAAATTTTAATTTGACCGCGTGTGCAAAGAAAAAAACTGTCCAAAAATTTAAAAAATGACACGTTTGATACCTTGGTACCGCCTTGCTACTGAATCGAGCTAAATCGCAGAAAAAAAGAACACAATATTCTCATTCGAATATGATGGATGGTAGGGAGAAAACAAACCTTAAGAATGAGGAGGATGATGTGTTAATGAGGAAGTTGGAGAATGGGGTGGGAGAGAAGAAGAAGGGGCCTTAATGGAGATTTTAAACTTTATATTCATAGAGTTTTTACTCCAGACTCCCCTCTATATTATTATCGAATTTTACTCCATTTATTTTTAAACCATTCATAGAGTTTTTTTTTTTCAAACTTTTTATAGTAATAAGTAAATTTTAATTTTTCGGAATTCAAAATATGTCCCAGAAATTTTGTTTTGCAAATTTCCGAAATACCAGAAATTTTTAAAAAAGTATCAAATTTCTGGAGTTAATATTATTTTTTGGTATGAAAAGTTTAATAATTCCAAAAATTTCAACTTTTTTATAATTATTTTTTAAAATAAAATAGTTATGTCTATCCGTGACACTTCAGTGTCCTCGTGTGCAAATATCTCAGACTCGTTGACTACTGCAGAGATAATTTTAATTAAGAACAATGACCTATTCAGACCAAAAGTGAAACCCCATGTGACCATAACCAAATGGAACGATAAACAAGTTTAAGGCTAGATTAGTAGCCAAATGTTATAAGCAACAAGAAAGTATTTACTTATTTGACATGTTTTCGCCCAGACTAACATCTATGTGTGTTTTATAGTCTATTTTTTACATGATATAGCTGTTCATGAAAAAAAAAATACTTTTTTAAATAGTGACTTATAAGAAGAAATTTATATGGATCAACTCGATGGTTTTATTTTATGGTCATGAAAATTAAATATGAAAATTAAATGAATAATTGTATGCCTTGAAATAAACACCTAAGTAGTGGCATGCGAAGTTTGATACTTGAGTTATCTCACATTGTTTCTTTTTTTGACACATTATCTCACATTGTTTTAAAATTGACAGTGATATGTGCATATTATTGATTACTCACTTAATTCGCTCTATATTGTACAAAAATAAAAGAAGATAAATAAATATAATGTAAGAAGGAGTTGTTTAAAAGAAAAAGGGTGTCAATAACACAAGAAGAACTCGTTCCTTATATTTTTCTATCCACGTGACTTGCATATGACTTCATATCCGTTGGTAATGTTGATAACATAACATGACAACTTGTGCTCAAGCCCAATAGTTATGGCCCATTTTAAATTGACTTGCGCAAGTCATAGGAGAAACACATAATCTAAGGGTCATACTTCGTACAACCCCTCCCTACTCGATGGACACCCCCTACTATCCAATATTTCCATTTTACTCCTACCATCCAAATTTTATTTTATTTTTATAAAAATCTCCCCCACACACCCCCTTCACACACACACTCTCTACTCTCCTCTCCTCTCACACACACCCCCTCTGATTTCTCTCCCTCCGGCGCGTCCCAGCTCCTCCTCTCCCTCTAACAAGGTAACTCTCCCTCTCCCCTTCTCTCTTTTCCCTTTTTTTTGTTAAATGCTTTTTTTTCCACTGTTTTGAACTGGTTTGGCCTAACAGAGGGCGAACTGGTTCGGCGTTTCAGAGGCCGAACCAGTTCGATCAACCGTGCGCCGAACTAGGTTCGAATCACCTAGGGCCGAACCGTCCTGATACTTCTCTGTTTGTTTGTTTTTTGCAGATATGGACCACTTCCAAACGACTATTCTCCGAAACGATGGGTTTATCGAGCTACCCAATTACATGCAACTCCTACCGCTGCCTGGTCATGTTTTCTTCTATTTCGAGGTGGGCGATGTGTTGCCCTTGCCCGGTTACCTTGCCATTGGAGGTGAGTACATCGCCACTGATACTCGTCAGTTTTGTGAGGCTTACGGGGAACAGGACAGTGTCACGGTGAACATTCAGTACACCAAGCAGGGGCGCTTCCATGTATACAAGACGCCGGAATTCCCCTACTGAGGAGATGCTCTCCGGTGAGTCTGAGGATCCTGACAGTGACTCAACTGATCCCGATTATCGAGCTTTTTTGGACGAGCACGACGGCAGTGACACTGGGAGTCACGATGGGAGCGACGCTGGATCCTCCCACTCCACTGATCACTCCGATGTTGGATCCTCCGAGTCGGTTGTGATTGATTAGTAGTTGTTGTATTATCAAAAATTGTACTAATTGTAATCTTATTGATTAATGAAAAGAAAATTATTAACGAACACAACATTTAGTACTATTTAAATTTCTCGACAATTTTCTTATTTAGAAATAGAAATACTACAATAAATACTCGAAATACACAATGAAAAACGACATAAGAAAATTAAACGAAACTACTTGGGGATGGTGCTCTCCATCATATGAATGATCTCTTCCGGTGTGCGCATTGATTTGACAAACAGCTCAATGAGCTGACGTCCCAATGGGGTGTTACGGTGATGTTCCATCATTGCGCGAACATCGTCGTCGCTCCGGATCTCCATAGTTTCATACCGGAGAGTGCCGTCTTGGAGACATACGCACTTGCGGTAGCGTATGCAAGAGATGTCTTTACGCCATTCTCCCTCTTGGCGAGCCTTCCTCTTTGCTTTTTCTTTCAGCTGACTGAATGTTATATTTTTATCCAGCCTACAGAAGTAGTTGTCGCTAGACCGGAAGAAAACACCACCAGCCCTGTTCTCGACTGATCCAGGGCGATGCAGGACAGTTAGAAATTTGTTTGAGGATCTCTGTGTTGGGCACAACTGCCATTCATTAAGATCTTCCATTTTAGCAGGTTAGGGTGTTTGTGAAGAAGCAAAGCAGATGAATCAGAAATGGGTTGTGTGAATATCAGTGAAGAGTGACAGCCTATTTATAATTGGTGTGATCAAACGTGAGCCGTTGATTTAAAACGATCGGAACCATTAAAAATATAGCCGTTTGGCACAATTTCCAACCTTATTGTGATCCGTTGATTTCCAATGGGGCACAATTCCCAACTTCATTATTATCTGTTGATTTCCAACGGTTGCGCAATTTTCAAATTTCTTTTAGTCAAATGACAGGTTCAGCGCATGCCTGGTCGAACGGGTTCGTTTCAGCGTGCGCCGAACCATCTAAAAAAATGATGGGGGTGTCTGTGAAAATTTAACATACCCGGTGAATGCAAATTCGAACCGGTTCGGCCAAGGGTCCGCCGAACCGTAAATTTTTTTAAAAAAAAAATACATTTCACAGATATCATTAAGGGCAATTTGGTCTTTTCACCCCTTAAAGGGGTGTCTACTGAGTAGTGGCAGGTGTGGACGAAGTATAGGCCTAATCTAATGGGGAATTGAATTTTAAGCAACAGTAGAGGAGGTAACAAGCCATAGCAACGTGAAGGAAAGTGACACTCATGGGTGGAAAGGCCCATACTTCTTCCACACCCGCAGCTACTCAGTAGACACCCCTTAAAGGGGTGAAAAGACCGAGATGCCCTGAATGAAATCTGTGATTTTTATTTTTTTTAAACATTACGTACGGTTCGGCGCAAGTTTGGCCCATCCGGTTCGGATTTGGCTGCACCGAGTATGTTAAATTTTAGTCAGACACCCCCTATAAACGTTTTTACTAGGTTCGGATCACGGCCGCCGAACCTACCTGTCTCAAATTTTTGTTCGTTCTTTTTCTTATATTTCAGGGTTAATAGTCATTTTGGTCCTTGAATCGAGAGAAAATGCAAAATGATCCTCAAATTGTAATCTGTCAATCACGTTAGTCCCTACCGTTACTCACATTGTTAACTTCGTCATTGTCGTTGATGTGGCACGTTTAGTGCCACATGGAACTGATTATGTGGTGTTTTTTATTGTTAATTGAATTTTTTTATTATTGTGAGGGACCAAAATGAAAGTAACACACCTCCTCCTCCTCCTCCTCCTCC